>CM044317.1:57154729-58404729 GCA_024291935.2 Okapia johnstoni | reverse complement strand
TATAATTATATATTCAGATGATCAAAAAAAGAAGCTGGAAGATATTTATTCATTCAAATATTTATTTAGTGCCAGGCACTGTTCTAGGAGCTAGGGATACCATAATACCATGTCAAACAAGATCCCTGCTTTCATGGAGCTTATATTCTAGAGGAAAAATCAACAATTTCAAAAAGTTCTAACTGTTGTGACAAAAATAAAACAGGGCACTGTGTTAGTGTGAAGAATGGGAAACGATTATTTGAGCTGAGACCTAATAAATGAGGAGTTAGCCATGGAAAAGTTTTGAGGTAAAGAGTACTCTAGGAAGAAGGAACCAAGTAAGAAAAGATTCTGAGATGGAAACAAGTTTAGACTATTCAAGAAACAGAAAGACAGCAAACATCACTGGAGCTTGATGAACAAAGAGTTAATGGTGGGATATGAGGTCAAAGATGAAGACATGGTCCAGAAAATGTAGGGCCTTGCTGGTTCAGGTAAGGAACGTAAGTTATTAAAAGAGTAACAGGAAGCACACTGGGATTTTAGACAAGAGAGTGATATGACTGGATTCAAATGTTCTTTTTAAAGGGCTGCTCTGTCTACTATGTGAGGATGGAATGCAGCACAGCAAGAGTGAAGAGGTCAGTAAGCAGCTATCACAGTAATCCAGGAGAGAAAGAAAATGGTGGGCTGCACCAGCAGTGGTAGCAGTGGAGATGGACAAACACTGGATAGAGAAATGTAGAACGCTATCTTCCCATGCAGAAGGTTTGTTCAAATATGCATGAAGAAATTCTGCTAAGATACACAAAAAACTAATGATGCTGGTTGTTCTAAGGAGAGTGTGTATTTATATTTTCACTGTATATTTTTGAATTTTTAGTCACGTAAATATAATACAGTTCATAACTTTTATGAATTTAAAGAGAAATAAAATCATATATACAACATGATCTCAATTTTGTTTAAAGAAAAAATAGATGTATAGACACAAAACTACATGATGAAAAAATATACATAGTGTTTATCTATATGTGATTATTTACTCTTATCCCAATTATTTAAGATAAATATATATTACTTTTATAATCAATAAAAAAGTATTTAGAAAAATGATGCAAGACAAATCAGGAAAAATTACTGCAGCATTTATGATTAACAGCTAAAAGCAATTCACAAGTAAACAGAAGACAGAAATTACAAAGAACAAAAGGAGAAAGACTCAAATGAAGTCTCTGGTATTGGAGTGGAATTGAAATCAGTAGTACGAACTCATAAATTTTTAGGAAATATCAGTATCAACGCAGGGCTTTTTAAATATATACATACATATAAAATATAAACAAATACAGACATCATACATGCATGGGTTAATGTGCCTATGTACATTATCAAGCTCTTGTCTGCTAGAGGACCGATGACACTCCAGTGGCAACTGAGCGTACTTACTGCCCGGATCTCTGTTTCTAAGTTATCTTTCTCCAATATATGGAACCAGGACTGATTCCAGGGCTCTGGCAATGAAAACTGCAAGATGAGCCTAGAGCATCTTGTGATGCCAGAAAGGAAGTGCTCAAACACAGGGGCACTTTGAAAGGGCACACAAGCCAACCTGACAGAGATTCCAATGGCCAAAGGGAGAACAATTCAGCAACAAAATAAATCATGACAGCACTGAACCCCAAAGAACATAATATATAGTCCACACCGACATAAGTAAGTAATTTAAACAAATGGAGAAGAAGGGACTGATTTTCCTTACAGAATCCCAATTAATAAATGTAGAGGGAATGAAGGGAAATAGAAAACCACTACACCACCACAGTAATCACTGTTGTAGACAGGATTCACTGATGGATGCTAAAATGAATAAGCAAAAGTTTGAGGAGAACTAGGATTACTTGAAAACTTGTAAGTATCTCCTCTAAACGTCTGTTAATTACAAAGGGGAAAATATCAATAGCAACTTTATAGTGGGGAAATGTAGCAGACACCACTTTAATCAAAGTTAACACCACTAGTAAGAAGATATCAAGTATTGCTTGGTAAGATATACTGAAAAAGCACATCACTTTTGTGATATCATTGCCAAAAATGCACAATCTCAATCTATTCATAATATAAGACCAAGTCCAAACTGAAGGATATTTTACAAAATAACTGACAAGTACTCATCAAAAGTGTCAAGGTCATCAAAGATGAGGAAAGGTTGAGGAACTGTCATAAACTGGAGGAGACTAAGAAGACATGACAACAAACACAATGTGGGATCCTAGAAGAGGAAAAGGATATTAATGAAAAAACTGGCACGAACCAAATCAAGCCTGCGATTAAAAAGTGTGTATAAATTACTGTCCCAATGTTCATTTCTTACTTGTGATAACTGTGCTATGGTTACAGAAGTTATAACATTAAGAGATGTAGGAGAAGGGTAAATGGGAACACTACTATTTTTGCAACTTTTCTGTAAGTCTATTACTATTTCAAAGTAATACATACATGCTATGATTACCACCCTGTAAGAATGTTCAGTACAAATGAATACACAGATGGGAAAGAAAGAAATTTTGAAATATTCATAGCTATGTTTGTAAGGAAATGTAGCATTTTTTAAATAAAATACTTTTCTAAGTCTCCCATAAAGTGATTGGTTGTTACTTTTATAATGAAACAATATAATTAAATAAGTAAAAGAAATCACACTTACTTTTTATACAGAATGCCATATGGTTTCTTCAGTGCATACTGTAAAACATAATTTATAGCTTTAAAAACAAAACATATTCTGAAAAGCAGACATAAAAGTGAAGCACTATAACAGTCATTATGCAAGATTATCCTGGCTCCTGAATCCTATTCTGATATCTTCTGCACGGCTCCCCTTTGATCACATGTAAGTTGCAACACAAGCTTAATATTCTTAGACAGGACTTTCCTAATTAAAAATTTCTATCCCCTTTCAATATTCTATCCAATTCAAATGATTCCCTTCACTTCTTTAAACTCTAGCTTCATTTAGTCTGCTCTCCTTTAACCACCCCCAATTATTTGCAATTCCCCAAATGTATCATGCTCCTTCACACTCCCTTTGTGCACAAGCTTTTGCCTCAGCCTTGGAAGCCCTTCTCTTCCTCTTCCTTTTCCTCTTGTTTCAACTCCTTCAAAATGAAGCTTAACTGTCATCTCTAGCAACCCTCATGGGATTTTAACTCAGCCTCCCATCCTACTCCATGACAGAGGATGAGATGGTTGGATGGCATCATCGACTTGATGGACATGAGTTTGAGTAAGCTCCGGGAGTTGGTGATGGACAAGAAGCCTGGCATGCTTCAGTCCATGGGATCGCAAAGAGTTGGACACGACTGAGTGACTGAACTGACTATATGACTGACTCCCACCCTACTCTGTGCATACCTCCAGCACAGCACATCATTCACAATGCTGTAACTTTTACTTGTCTGTCTCTCTCACTAAGCTCACTGAAGGGAGAGATTGTGTCTTATATAAATATTAATCCCCAGTATCCAGCACAGTAGTTGGTATTGTTGAAAAAATACATAGATATAATATGCAGTTAGCTCATTTTACAAATTAGATATGCTCTTGAAATGTGAGGAAATCAAATTCCAGTCACTGAAATCAGATGAAATTTATTAAGGGAGCTGTAAGGAAAACCAGTGGTCAGTGCCTTGGCAAGGCAAACAACCTCCAACTTTAGCTTTTTTCTAGGGTTAGCATTTCTTAAGGCAAGGCAAAGTTATCTATATATTTCTCAGCAGCCCAATTAGTATGCTAAAAACTTTCTAAAATGATTTCAACGCCATTTAAAAAGTATGTATATATATAAATATACGTACCACATCTCTAAGCACTTGTGTTACTGTTGAATTGGCATTTCCCCCTTTAATCAACATAGCATTTTTAATATTTTCACTGAGTTTCGGTTCTCTCTTCTCAAGGAATCTCTTGGCTCTTTTTGTTTTGGGTTTTCTGTTGTGAAAAATCAAAATTTATAACAACTTTAGACATTTTCCTCATACTACAAAACCAAGACTTTTAAGCAAATACTTAAATATCAAAGAGACATTACATAACATTTACTAGTTAGGATTCCACAAAATCTCACTTTTTCGGGAAATATTAATAAAATATATTCAGTTATTACTATTAAATGCATTAATTTCATTACATTTGGTCTTTAAAAAGACTTCCATTTTTATATTCCCAGCATTCTATTACTGTTTTCTAAATCTTTTATTAAAAAAAAAGGACTCAAGTGAATACTGTTGCTATTTTTACCCTATTATTTTTTCTTTAATCTTAAAGCAATCAAACCAGTACTCAGCACCCTAACACAATGAACTGCACACCAACTGCCAGTCAACCTGTGGGCATAAGGAGGCTAACTACTGCTTATCTTTCCTCCAGGTATAAGACCACAATGCCTGCCAGGAAGTATCCAATGTCCCACTCCAGCATCATTGCTGATAAAGTCAAATACTATTGCCACCAACTGCGAATAGTAACAACTGACACTTTACCACAGAGTTAGTCTATTAAGGCCTAATCTTTTACAAATAAGTCAGCTGAGGTAATCTGTCCAAAGTCACACAGCTTGGCATGTAGGCCAATCTTCAAAATCAGCTACATTTAAAAACTCACCTAGACCAATCATCCTGAAAAATATGAAAGGAAAACAGGGGCTTCCCTGGTGGCTCAGAGGTAAAGAATTCGCCTGCAATGCAGGAGACACAGGTTCGATCCCTGATCCGGGCAGATCCCACATGCTGCAGAGAAACTAAGCCTGGGCACCACAGTTGTTGAGCCCAGGAACCGCAACTCCTGAAGTTCATGTGCCCTAGAGCCTGTACTCCGCAACAAGAGAAACCAATACGATGAGGTACCGGAGCACCACAACTAGAGAGCAGCCCTTGAAGCAACAAAGACCTAGCACAGACAAATATATATACACACACATACATATTTATACTATATACGGAAAACAAATTCATTATTCTGATTTTATTCTGTCACATTGAGTAGAATGCTTTTATACACCACGTTGTTCACCTCCACTTACACTACAGTGAGACTCTGATTTTCCATCTGCCACCTACAGAAATAATTTCTCCTTTCTTAAATAACTATGATCCTCCCTTCTTCCGGTTCCGTGGACACTTCGGGAAGGAAAAGAAAAACAGAATACACACACACATACTTTGCCATACAGACTTTAAAAAACTCTCCTCCAGATAAAATGTCAAGCACATATAAAACTTCTAATTATTTACTGGTTGATAAAGATACACATTATTTTGTAAGTCAAACCAACAGACATTTAGTGCGTCTATAACCCAATAAAAGTGCTGTATGTTGCATATTCCATGTAGTTTATTACTTCTAATTAACCAGCAACTTCATGGCAAATAGATGGGGAAACAGAGGAAACAGGGGGTGACTTTATTTTGGGGGGCTCCAAAATCACTGCAGATGGTGACTGCAGCCATTAAATTAAAAGGCACATACTCCTTGGAAGGAAAGTTATGACCAACCTAGACAGCATGTTAAAAAGCAGAGACATTACTTTGCTAACAAAGGTCCATCTAGTCAAGGCTATGGTTTTTCCAGTAGTCATGTATGGATATGAGAGTTGGACTATAAAGAAAGCTGAGCACCAAAGAATTGATGCTTTTGAACTGTGGTGTTGGAGAAGACTCTTGAGAGTCCCCTGGACTGCAAGGAGATCCAACCAGTCCATCCTAAAGGAAATCAGTCCTGAGTGCTCATTAGAAGGACTGTTGTTGAAGCTGAAACTGCAATACTTTGGCCACCTGATGGGAAGAGCTGACTCACGTGAAAAGACCCTGATGCTGGGAAAGACTGAAGGCGGGAGGAAAAGGGGACAACAGAGGATGAGATGATTGGATGGCATCACCGACTCGATGGACATGAGTTTGGGTAAACTCCGGGAGTTGGTGATGGACAGGGAGGCCTGGCATGCTGCAGTCCATGAGGTCACAAAGAGTTGGACAGGACTGAACTGAATTGAACCAGCAACTAATGCAAACACCTTGTACGTTTTATTAGCTGTTTGTCTCCCAATGAGACTAAACTAGTCTTACTCATCTTCGCAGCCCCCAGACCTGCAGAGTGTACAGCAAATGTGCAAAAATCCCTGAGTCGGAGGAGTCGGACAAAGATATGGGATTCGGTCTCTTTGACTATCACCAAAAAGCAGCCAACCCGGCCAGCGTTATTTGTGAAATGAGAAAATAAAGGCTTACTTATATTAAAAAAAAAAAATTAATGACCAAACGAATAGTTTGTCCTTTTGATTATACGTTAATCCAGGTAAACCGCAAGAAAACCATAGCAAATCACAGAACTATTTAGGAGATCGAGAAACACTTTCTGGAAGAATTTAAAGCAGAGATTACCCAAGGATAACTCAAGAAACGTGTACAAGTTTGAGGAAAAGAGGAAAAGCTAATGAGCATTTCTCTGCGCTGCAACAAAGCCTTTATCTACATTCTCGCAAATAATCCTCACAGTTCTATGAAGAATGACTATTATAAACGCTACTTTACACAGCAAACTGAAATTTAGGGAGGCTAAACGACCCAACCACAAAGCTCTAAGCGGTCTGTCACCTAAATCTGTCCGATTCGAGGCCTGTGCTCAGAGCCCCTCACTCTAACGCCTTTCTCACACATCTGCGGAAACCGAGACATGCCCAATTGTCTAGGATAAAAGCTGCCAACGCCTTAGTGCCACCTCCACCTCCGGGCTCCCACAGGCGGACTTCCCCGCTCTCCGTCTCTCCTCAGGCGGCACGAACAGAGACCCAAACCCGCGGCTCCATCCACCCGGACTGGCAACGGGTGTGAGGAAGGAGCGAGGGCGGCAGAAGCGCTGACGCTCCGTCCCGCTACAGGAGCCCCTTTGCGCCAACGTTACCCGGGGAAAGAACCCAGTGCACTTACGCAACTCTATCCAAAGCGTCCATCGCTACCTCAGCGGGGACCGGGTGAACGCACGTGTACCGCCCGCTTACGCGATAAGGCTGTGTGTCGGCGGAGGCGGAACCGAACTTCCGGAAACGGAAGTGGAGTGTGACGCCACTTCCTGGGGCCGAAGTGGACTCCTGGAGATGCTCTTGGCTGCGGAGGAGGGAATATGTTTCCTTGGTTACATGGTTTTGCGTGGGTTCTTTTCACAAAGTTAACGGTCGCTTCTAGGAGTTTGATGTACACGGCTGTGTATGATACTGGTCAGGGTTCTTGGCCTTCCCTCAATCAATAGAATTTGCAGAGACCAGCCAAGAAATTGAGGCAAGGTTTTGGGGGGGCTACTGCGCCTGCAGGAAGGACTAAAACCAAGTAACAGGTCCCCTTGCTTGCTGGGAAGGGGCGGGGCAGGTGTGCTGATTCCTTATATGGCGTGAGGACAGGGTGTGGACAGGGGTGGTCTGGAGGGGTGGCTCACCTCTTAGGTGGTGTTTCTTAGGTGGTGTTGAGTGCACCGGCATAGTTTTGCTCCCAGCTCTAGATAAGTGGCAGTTGGGTTTTGTGTGTGTGGTTTTTTTTTTAATCTTGTCCATAAGTTGCTCCAACTGCCCATGCACATAGTTATTTTTAGTCTCTTGTGGTTTCTTTGTATTTTATTACTGGAGGAGAGGAGACGTTTGTCCAGGTGCAAGCATTGCAGCACTGCAGGAAAAGGTCCCAGGTCTGAGCCTGTTTCATGTGTGTATCTGATACCAGATATTCAAGGAACAGGTGTTATTAATCTGGGAAGCCCCCAGGATGCTAGAAAGGTTGATGGCATGGTAGGTACTCAGTTCAGTTCAGTTGCTCAGTCGTGTCCGACTCTGTGACCCCATGAATCGCAGCACGGCAGGCCTCCCTGTCCATCACGAACTCCCGGAGTTTACCAAAACTCATGTCCATCGAGTCGGTGATGTCATCCAACCATCTCATTCTCTGTCGTCCCCTTCTCCTCCTGCCCCCAATCCTTCCCAGCATCGGGGTCTTTTCCAATGAGTCATCCCTTTGCATGAGGTGGCCAAAGTATTGGAGTTTCAGCTTCAACATCAGTCCTTCCAATGAACACCCAGGCCTGATCTCCTTTAGGATGGACTGGTTGGATCTCCTTGCAGTCCAAGGGACTCTCAAGAGTCTTCTCCAACACCACAGTTCAAAAGCATCAATTCTTTTGCACTCAGCTTTCTTCACAGTCCAACTCTCACATCCATACGTGACCACTGGAAAAACCATAGCCTTGACTAGACAGACCTTTGTTGGCAAAGTAATGTCTCTGCTTTTTAATATGCTGTCTAGGTTGGTCATAACTTTCCTTCCAAGGAGTAAGCGTCTTCTAATTTCATGGCTGCAATCACCATCTGCAGTGATTTTGGAGCCCCAAAAAATAAAGTCAGCCACTGTTTCCACTGTTTCCCCATCTATTTCCCATGAAGTGATGGGACCAGATGCCATGATCTTAGTTTTCTGAATGTTGAGCTTTAAGCCAACTTTTTCACTCTCCTCTCTCACTTTCATCAAGAGGCTTTTTAGTTCCTCTTCACTTTCTGCCATAAGGGGTAGGTACTCACATAGTCACTAAAATGATCAATGTGCAATATGCACCGTTGACAAAACTGTGAGATCAGTGAGGTAGAGTTTATAATTGCCATGGTGCCCGGCACATAAAAGGTATGGAGAAAATAACACTAAGATCATTACTTACCCCCAGTGTTTCAATTGTATATTTCAGGTACCATGTTAGTCCTGTAAAGTGTACAATTTCTGTGGTTTTTAGTGTATTTGCAAAGATGTTCATCCACCACCACTAATTCCAAAACATTTTTATCACCCTTCTCATAACCCAGTAGCACTCCCCACTTTTCACTCTTGCCAATCCCTGGTAACCTCTAATCTATGTCTCCATAGATCTGCCTATTGAGAACATACCATATAAATGGATTCATACAATATGTGGCCTTTTTTTGTCTGGTTTATTTCACTTATTATGTTCCCTCATGCTCATGTTTAAGGTTCACATGTGTTGTAACATGTATTAGTACTTTATTCTCAGTACATTCATTTCTTTATTTAGAACTAAGTAATGGTCCATTCTGTGGATATACCGTATTTGCTTATCCATTCAGAAATTTATGTACATTTGTCTCCACTTTTTTTTAAGATTATACCTTATGATGCTTTGAACGTCCATGTTCAAGTTTTTGTGTAGATTTTTGTTTTTAATTCTCTAGAAGTAGAATTGCATATGGCCACCCCGTTTGACGTTTGGAGGAACTGTAAAGCTTTTCTGCCTGCACCGTTTTACATTTCTATTAACAATGTAAGAGGGCCTGGAATTGGTTTTTCTATTGCTGCTGTAACAAATTACCACAAATTTACTATAAGATAACACAAATTTATTATGTTAGACTTCTAGAGATGTTTGCTTCTTGGAAGAAAAACTGTGACAAACCTAGACAGCATATTAAAAAGCAGAGACATTACTTTGCCAACAAAGGCCCGTCTAGTCAAAAGTTATGGTTTTTCCAGTAGTCATGTATGAATGTGAGAGGTGGACCATCAAGAAAGCTGAGCACCAAAAAATGATGCTTTTGAACTGTGGGATTGGAGAATACTCTTGAGAGTCCCTTGGACTGCAAGATCAAACCAGTCAATCCTAAAGTAAATCCGTCCTGAATATTCATTGGAAGGACTGACGCTAAAGCTGACGCGCTCAATGCTTTGGCCACCTGATGAAAAGAACTGACTCACTGGAAAAGACCCTGATGCTGGGAAAGATTGAAGGCAGGAAGAGAAGGGGACAACAGAGGATGGGATGGTTGGATGGCATCACCAACTTGATGGATACAAGTTTGAGCAAGTTCCGAGAGTTGGTGATGGACAGGGAAGCCTGGCGTGCTGCAGTCCATGGGGTCGGAAAGAGCCAGACACTACTGAGCGACTGAACTGAACTGAGACTTCTAGAAACCAGAAGCCTAATTTTACAAGTCTAAAATTGTCAGGTCTCCATTCCCCCTAAAAACTGGGGGGAGAACCTTTGCCTTTCCAGGTTATATAAGCTGTTTGCATTTCTTGGTATTCCTGTATCTTAAAAAGGTATCACCTGAACTTGTTTCTACTGGCATAACTTCTTTTTCTCTGTTACATGTTTGACTCTGTCTTATAAAACTCTTGCAATTACATGTGGCCTACTTGGATAATCCACAATTATATCCCCCATCTCAAAATCCTTAACCTAATCATATAGCATATTCCCTTTGGCCAAGTACAGTAATGTATTCACAGATCCCTGCCTATAGAGCATGGACATGTTTTGGGGAGAGCACTCTTCTATTAAACACAGGTTCCAGCTTCTCCATTTATCTCCAAAATTTGCTATTGTCCATCTTTTTTCATCCAGCCATCCTACCTAGTGGGTATAAAGTGGTAGCTCATTGTGGTTTTCATTTGTATTACCCTGATGACAAGTGATTTTGAGCATCTTTTCATAGGTTGATTAACCATATCTTCTTCCAGAAAAATGTCTACTCAGATCCTTTGTCTTTTTATTGAGTTGCAATAGTTTCTCATATATTCTAGGTACAAGTCCCTTATCTGATGGATAATTTGCAAATATTTTCTCCAATTGAACAGATGTCTTTTTTTCTAGATAGTGTCCTTTGAATCAAAAAAGTTCAATTTTGATGAAGTCCAATGTGTCATTTTTTTTCTTTTGTTGCTTGCACTTTTCATGTTTCATCTAAAAGGCCATTTCCTAATCCAACGTAATAAAAGATTTATACCTATATTTTCTCCAAAGAGTTTTATAACTTTAGCCTTTACACTTATTTAAGCCATTAGTCCATTTTTTAAAAAAAATTTATTTTTATACATAGAAAAATTTTTATATGTTTATTTGGCTGCACCGGGTCTTAGCTGCTGCACTTGGGATCTTTGGTTGCAGCATGTGGGATCCATGGCATGTGGGATCTAGTTCCCCAATCTGGGATCAAACCTGGGCCCCCTGCATTGGCAGCAGGGAGTCTCAACCACTGGACCACTAGGGAAGTTCCCGTTGGTCCATTTTGAGTAAGTCTTTGTATATAATATGAGATTGGGGAGGGGTCCCACTTCATTCTTTTGCATATGGATGTCTAGTGGTCCCAGCATGGTTTATTGAGAAGATTCTCTTTGCTTCATTGTATTGCCTTTGTTCCTTGATCTAAGATCAGTTGACTATGTCTTTCTGGGCTCTCTATTCTGTTTCATTGACCTATTTGTCTATTCTTTCAGCAATTCCTACTGTCTCTATTACTACAGTTCTTACAGTAAGTTTTGAAGTCCTCCTCCTATATTCTTTAACATTGTATTGGCTATTCTGAGGGTTGGCCTCTCCGTATAAACTTTAGAGTCAGTTTGACAATATCCATAGAAAACTTGCTGTAATTTTGTTTGGGACTACATTGAATCTATAGATCAAGCTTGGAAGAACTAATATCTAGAAAATAGGGCCACTTTCATATACACAAGGAAAGCTGGGCACACTGCTAACCTGAATCAATTCTGGGATTCTGTTACAAAGAGAAAAAGGAAGACCAGATATTGGGTCAAGTAATTAGCAGTCTCTCCACATACATGTGGTAAAAAAAAATGTTTCTGATTAAAGGAAAGCTGAGACTAAAGTCATATAAAAATTGGGAGGATATACATGCTTATGATTTGGAAATGCTCTTAATCAGGGTATGTTGTTTTCCAATTAAATAGTAAAAAGTTACAAAACTTATTGAAGGAAAAAATTTCTCATCCCAGAACATTAATTTTCTAATCTGTCAAAACAAAGTTATACCTCCAACAGTTGAAAGAGATAATTTTTTAAAATTTTAAATTGGAAGATAATTGCTTTACAACATTGTGCTGGTTTCTGCCATACAACGTGAGCCAGCCACAAGTGTACATTATCCCCCTCCATCTTGAGCCTCCCTCCCACTCTCCCATCCCACATGTCTAGGTCATCACAAAGCACTATGAGATATAATTAATGTGAGGTGTGTTTTATACTAGCATAAACCATACAAAATGGCTGGGCTTTATGGTCAGAAACAAATATTGGTAATTTCATATAGATCAACCTGTATCAAAGTTTGTGAATAATTTACTTTAAAAAATACTAGTTAGAGCAGATCTAGCTTATCACTGTAATACTTAATTTTTAATTGGAGGATAATGGCTTTACAATGTTGTATCACTGTAGTAAAATGACTGTTACAGCTGAATTCCAATCATCTTTCTTCAGTAGGAAAGGAGTGAAATTACAGCTGGAATATCAGGAACTGTACCTTCACCCTTAAGCACTTCTGAAGTGAAAACATTCTTCTGTTCTCAGAATTGTAATAATGACGTTGGTAGACTGGAAGATGCTCCCCGCCCCCAAATATTTTCATGCCATAATTTGCAGTGTTATGCCTGTTTAAATTACATGGCAAAATGGACTTTACAGATGGAATTAAAGTTATAGACCTTAAAATAGGGAAGTCAGCCAGATGTGCCCAATGTAATCAAATAGAAGACAGAAGGGTCTAACATCAATGGGATGACAGAAGTAGCAGGAGAGAGTCAAGGACTGAGAGGAACTTGACCATGGTTGGCTTTGAAGAGAAGGGGACTATGAGTCAAGGAATGCAGGCAGCCTCTGGAATATGGGAATGGCTCTCGGCCAACAGTAAGGAAATGGGACCATGATCCTTCAATTGCAAAGAACTGAATTCTGTAAACAACTGAATGAGCACGGAAATGGAGTCCCCCATCCCACCTCCAGAAGAGAAGTTCTACAAATACCTTGATTTTAGCCCAGGTGAGACCCATCTCAAACAGCAGACCTACAAAACTCTAAAAGACAATACAATTCTGTAGCTTAATACACATAAGCCATTAAATGTGGTAATTTGCAATAGCTGCAATAGAAACTTACATACTTACCTTATTAAAACCTCCATTTTAAAGGACTCATCACAGAATGGTCCCTATAGTCCTTGAAATCATATTTTTAAAAACTCATATTGGGTCCTTAATGATTCTAGTATATTAAACTACATTATAACTGGAAATGTGCATATAGCTAACAAAAATTGTGAACTACAAAGTCAGTTATTTTATATAAAAATTCTATAAAAAGTTCATGACTAGTTATTATGAGAAACATTTCATCTAGGAGTGATTTCTAAGGCAGTTTCTTGAGTATCCATAAAAACAGACCCTTCTGTTTCAAAAGAAGCGATATCAATAAGAGGACCAGAATCCTCTATTTCCAAGTTCGGTGGTTTCTCCTGTTCATAACTCAGGTTTGAATTATCTTTCATTTGAATCTCATGCTCTTCCAACACCAAAGATTTATCTGGGTCTGGAGCTACAGCTTCATCCTCTTCATGTTGATGTAGAAAATTACAAATCATGTTGGGTCTATATGAGAAATCATTCTCCTTGATTTGCAGCCATTCCACACCACCTAGTAGGGGAGGGTGTGGTTGGGGTGAGAAACGAAGAAATATGAAAAAGGAATTTTAGTTACTTACAAATATTTTTAATTTAAATGTTCATATGAATATTTATCAAAATAAAACCCCAACTTAAAGAAAGGAACATGGTGCCTGAACCAACTGATAAACAAACGTGTAATTTTCATCTTACATGGAGACCTTGGAAAGCCTATAAGGTATGCATTATCAAAATCACTACTATTCTAAGCCCTTTTTCCAGAGTCCAGTTCCCAACTCATTCTGAGAGATAACTGATCTTCCACTGCCATCTATTGTCTTGAAGAAAATTGTCACTTCCCTACAATTTTCTTATTTAGTCAGCTTTTGTAATATGGTGGATGACACCACTCTATCATCTTCCAAGTCAACATTTATGTGTCATTTTAAATTGAAGAATCCAATTGTGAAATAAGACACCTCTGCAAAAAAAAATCCTTGAAAAAATTTTTTGTTGCTTTTCATACCTATAGTCAAAGCTCTAATCCCTCAATGAACTCCCATAATCAAGAATTGCTTCAATAATGCTAGCCATTTTTTTCTCTTATCCTTTTGACCCCTTCAGAAAGCCAAGTACTTTCATAGATACTTAATTCCTATAACCCAAGCTGTTTACTCATTGTCAAAGTTTCATTAGGTATCTGTAAGATATCCCAACCTATCTTGTCACCCTGTTTGAGCATCCATCTGTCCTATACCCCACCATAAACTAACTCTTCTGCAGCTGTTTGTTGAAACATCTTTACTGTTGATCCCATATCTTTTCTCTATAAAGTCTCCCTCTTTCAAAACTCGATTAGTCCTTTCCCTCCAGCTCAGCTTCAACTATTGACTGCTATTAAAAAAAAAATGTATTTTTTGCTTGCAATAACATTATTCTAAACATATAGAACATTATTCTAAAATATATATATATTTTTTGCTTGCCATAACATTATTCTCCAAGTCACCCAGTTCAAAACCTTAAAGCCACCCTAAAGCCTACTCTGTTATTTAACATAATACTTGGCACATAATAGATACTTAAAATAAGTTGAGTGAAATGGGTGTCATATGGTAGACATCTATGTCTGTCTCAATATGATTTACTTCAGAGTACAAGCTCCTAGCAAATAAGGACCACACCTCTTGTTTATTTTGTTCCGCTGGCATCCAAGATGGTCCCCAATGATCCTCACCTACCTGACATGCATGTCCCTGTGTCGTCCCCTTCCACACAAAATAGGATATCAAAGAAAATGACAGAATGTGACTTCTAAGGCTAGTTCATAAAAGACATTGTGGCTTCTACTTTGTTCTTAAAAATCACTTGGTCTGGGAAACCCAGCTGCTGTTTCAAAAGGGCACTCAAAACAGTAGTGTGAAGAGGCAAGGCGGTGACGCCTCCAGCACAAACTCACCAGCCATGTGAGTGAGCCATCCTATAGTTAAGATTTTTCCAGCCCTACTCAAGTGTTCAGATGACTATAGCCCAGTCATCAAAATGACTGCAACTTCATGAGAGACTCAAGCCAGACCACCTAGCTAATAAGCTGTTTCCCAATTCCTGATTCGTAGAAACCATGGGAGACGGTGCTTCTGTTGCTGTTGTTTTAAGCCATTAAGTTTAGGGGCCACTTTTTATGCAGCAATAGATAACCAGTACAGCCTTGAATAGTTGGTTGCTAATTTATTTGATTAAAATACACCCAAATTTTGCACTTCCCCGGTGGCACAGTGGATAAGAATCTGCCTGCCAATGCAGGGGACACAGGTTCGACCCCTGGTTTGGGAAGATTCTATATGCTGTGGGAGCAACTAAGCCCATGAGCCACAACTACTGAGTCTGTGTGCTACAACTGCTGAAGCCCATGTGCCTAGAGCCTGTGCTCCACAAGAGAAGCCACAGTGATGAAAAGCCTGTGTATTGCAACAAAGAGTAGCCCTGCTGCAACTACAGAAAACCTGTACAAAGCTAATAAATAAATAAAAAGATGCATCCAAATTCTCCCAAAGATCTATTAGATTATTAAAGACTAGAGCAAATGCTGTAACTTCCTTTAAGAAGAATATTTAAATGATAGTTAAGCCATCTGATATGTACCTCCCTTTCATGTTCATTATAGAACTTCAAGTGCCTCCTTCCTATTATTTTCAAAGTGCCTAAAAAAAACAGATAGTTGTGGAATATGTAAGAACAAAGATTTGTTATATAGTTATGTGTAGCTGGTATAAATTTCTAGATGATGAATGTACCTTCAAATATTTATTCTTTAAAATACAATAAATCAAGCCATGAATATTCATCACTAGGGTCTTATTTACAAGTATTTCAAATATGTCTTTGAGCAATAAGCCTTGTTTTTGGTGGACAAACACATTTATTTTGACCGTGTCCCAAACTTCCCCGGGCCAACAGAAAGAGGTTGATGTGGTGAGCAATAGGCTTTTAAACCATCAAGTGGTTATTTGTCCATCTCCGCAAACATGTGCCTGCTATGGGTGCAAGAAACACCCTCAAGTCTCTAGCACTGGATGACTAGCAACTGGAGAAGGATAACTGGGTGTTTATTAAGAACTAGACTTAAGATTAATGACTGTGGTCTTAGAGTCCCTCCCTCACATATAAAGCCAGCTTCTTCCAGTCGTGAGCATCTTGGGGACGGTTACTGCATCTCCCCAAAGCTCAGGAGATCCTGTGGGGATTCAGAACTGCTACCATCATATCTTCTGCACTTACAAAGAAGTTTTAATGGTG
The DNA here is from genome assembly GCA_024291935.2 of Okapia johnstoni. Taxonomy (NCBI): domain Eukaryota; kingdom Metazoa; phylum Chordata; class Mammalia; order Artiodactyla; family Giraffidae; genus Okapia; species Okapia johnstoni. Next base: position 58,388,461 of record CM044317.1, on the reverse strand, counting down.
GGGAGAGGAGTGGCTGCTGAATTCCTTGGGGTTCAAATCATGTCAAGTTGCTTGACAAACTCCTCACAATCGTTTCCAAAGCAAAGCAGATAAAAATTTCTCATGTCTCCAGTGCCCCCAGCTATATGAGAATTCAAATAAATTTTAAAATCTATCTTTGGTACTTTTTATGGAGAGCTCTCAATTTTCACATACTTAACCTATCACACATAGTTATTACTATGAAGTACAAAGAACATCCTGGCAACAATGTGTCATAAAGCCAATAATGAATCATCTATTTTCAGAGGAATAAGTGAACTAACCTATGTTTTCTTCTTCTTCCTTCTTTTCTGTCAGAAGAGTCCTTGTCATGCTGAGCTTCTTCATTGTGTGGCATTTATATTTTAGCACTGTTTTATTACTGCCTTCTGCATCCACTGTAATAAAAAATGAACACTATTGTACTGCTTGATGCCATCAAATAATCATGTTAAACCTCAACAGTTGTAGTTTAGAGAGTTAAACTACCTTCTATCAAAATAGTACAGTTAGTTCAAGATTTAACTCATTCCTCCTGCTCCAGCCTCAGAGAAGTAACAGATTAAATATGTAAGAATTGAAGATACAAGTGAACTCAAAGACAACACACATCTACAGGGGACAGGAACCCAAAGTTAGAGTAAAGCTACAGGCATATTAGGTGCCAGCCTTGAAGTGGGAAAGCAGGGCCGGGAATCTGGGTTTACTGGGTAATGTCTAAAATTCTGTTGCTCAAAATGAAGGATGAAAAAAAAAAGAAGGACGAAAGTCAGACACTACTTGAAGCCAGACTGCAGTCAGAACATCCCCAATCAGGAAAGAAAGCTGAGAAAAAAATTTGCTGTCCACCTGCTGCCTGGGGTCACAGCTTTATAAAAACTGTGGGCGCAGGCAGGAATGACGGATGAGACTCTGTGCTGAGGATGTGAAGCACATTGAAAACGTGCAGAGCCTGCCACTGTGTGGCTGACGGACACTACACTTCAGACAGCAACACAGTGGTAGCTATTAAGTTGAAATACGTGAAAGTGGCGATATTCAGCCCAAATTGTTAATTTCATATGGTTGATTCTAGTACACACACTCATCAATCTAACAGTTCCATTTCTAAGTGTATACCCAAGAGACATTTTTACATTTATGCATGAGACATAAAAATACTCATAGCATTTTTGTGGCGAGTAAATAAGCATAATTAAGGAAACAGGCTCTGGAACAGACCGTCTTGGTCCCAGTCCTGGCTCTGCTTCTCTCCTGGCTCTGCTTGTAGGTCAATGACCTTGAAAATGTTTTTCTCTCTCTGTGCTTCAGTTTCTTCAAATATAAAATGAAGATAACTATGCTATCTACCTCATAGACTTGTGGTGAGGATTCAGTATGTTAATACAATGGAGCACTTAGAATAGTGCCTGACATACAAAAAGCACTCAATAAATTTTAGTAGTTATTAATAAAAATGGAAGCAACCAACATGTCCATTAATTGGAGAATAAACTGTGGTACAGTCACAAACAGCAACAGGGAAAACAGAGTTTTTCATATATATATGTATATGTATATATATAATATATATATATACAAAAGCATGTATAAATCTCAAAACATCTAATTGAAAAAAGATATAGAATGATACATTTATCATATGCTACAATTTACATTAAGTGTGAAAGTATCCAGAAAGTGCTATTTATTGTCTCCTGATACATACATATGTAATATAAAATCAGGTATAAGAAAGAAAAACACCAAATTCAAGAGAGTGATCACCTCTGAAGACAAGTGATTACCTCTGAAGACAGAAGGGAATAATTTTGGAGAGGGATATACAACGGGCTTCAAATGTATCTGGAATGTTTTTTAACTACCTAGCCAAAACGGAGGATTTGACACAGGTAGACAATGGGTATGTGAGATGTTTAACTTTAATAACCATCATACACAAGTATGTCTGAAATATTTCATAACAAAAACAGTTGACTCAGCATAGCAATCACTTACCATATTCGACATTTTCTTCAAATATAACACAGGTCCCAACAGTGTCTGCAGAAAAACATTAAGGCAACTTGTTGAAATAGAGCTACTTTCTCCAAAAAGCATATAAAAAAAGAGAATTTCATCTCTCTGACATCCTCCTACCTTCATACTCTCCAGCAAAGACATAGCTGTCCACTTGCAGAATGGGCCTTTCAGTATCAATTCCCTACAACAGAATACAGGACCATTAAAAAATCATCATTAAAAAAAGCCTTGTGGGTAGGGGAAATGGGTGAAGAGGGGCTCAAATGATACAAACTTCCAGTCATAAAATAAATAAGTCCTGGGACTTTATATCTGAAAGTTGCTAAGACAGTCAATTCTTCAAAGTTGTTACCAGAAGAAAAAAAATTTTGTAAATATATGTGTAGTGATGGAGGTTAATTAGACATTGTGGTGATCATTTCACAATATATACAAATACTGAAAACATTGTACAGCTGAAACTAGTATAATTTTTAAAAAAAATAATTGTTCAATCCTTCATTCATGTCTGACTCTTCGTGACCCCATGGACTGCAGCACACCAGGCTTCCCGGTCCTTCAGCATCTCCCTGAGTTTACTCAAACTCATGTCCATTGAGTTGGTGATGCCATCCAGCCATCTCATCCTCTGTCGTCCCCTTCTCCTCCTGCCTTCAATCTTTCCCAGCATCAGGGTCTTTCCCAATAAGTCAGCTCTTCGCATCAGGTGGCCAAAGTATTGGAGCTTCGGCATCAGTCTTTCCAGTGAATATTCAGGGTTGATTTCCTTTAGGATTGACTGGTTTGATCTCAGTGCTGTCCAAGAGACTTTCAAGAATCTTCTCCAGCACCACAATTCAAAGGCTCAATTCTTCAGCGCTCAGCTTTTATTGTCCATCTTTCACATCCATACATGACTACTGGAAAAACCACAGCCTTGACTAGACGGACCTTGGAAGGCAAAGTAATGTCTCTGTTTTTTAATATAGTAGCTTTTCTTCCAAGGAGCAAATGTTGGAGAGGGATATACAACGGGCTTCAAATGTATCTGGAATGTTTTTTAACTACCTAGCCAAAACGGAGGATTTGACACAGGTAGACAATGGGTACGTGAGATGTTTAACTTTAATAACCATCAAACACAAGTATGTCTGAAATATTTCATAACAAAAACAGTTGACTCAGCATAGCAATCACATCTATTTTCCCATTTCCCTATTTTTCCCATCTATTTGCCACGAAGTGATGGGACCAGATGCCATTATCTTAGTTTTTTGAATGTCTTCAGCAGCTTTTTCACTCTCCTCTTTCACTTTCATCAAGAGGCTCTTCAGTTCCTCTTCACTTTCTGCCATAAGGGTTGTGTCATCTGCGTATCTGAGGTTATTGATTTTTCTCCTGGCAATCTTGATTCCAGCTTGTGCTTCATCCAGCCTGGCATTTTGCATGATGTAAGTTAAATAAGCAGGGTGACAATATACAGCCTTGAAATACTCCTTTCCCAGTTTGGAACCAGTCTGTTCTACGTCTAGTTCTAACTGTTGCTTCTTGACCTGCATACAGGCTTCTAAGGAGGCAGGTCAGGTGGTCTGGTATTCCTGTCTCTAGAAGAATTTTCCACAGTTTGTTGTGACCCACACAGTCAAAGGCTTTGGCATAGTCAATGAAACAGAAGTAGATGCTTTTCTGGAATTCTCTGGCTTTTCCTATGATCCAACAGATGTTGGCAATTTGATCTCTGGTTCCTCTTCCTTTTCTAAATCCAGCTTGTACATCTGGAAGTCTGCGGTTCACATACTGTTGAAGCCTAGCTTGAAGGATTTTGAGCATTACTTTGCTAGCATATGAAATGAGTAAAACTGTGCGGTAGTTTGCATTCTTTGGCACTGCCTTTCTTTGGGATTGGAATGAAAGCTGACCTTTTCTAGGTCAGTTTTATAGAAAATATTTTAAATTTTTATAAAAATTATAATATTACAAAAAATAATTATTTATTTATTTTTGGCTGTGCTGGGTCTTCAGTGCTGTGCAGGCTTTTCTCTATTGCAGCGAGCGGGGGCTACTCTCCAGTTACAGTGCTCCAGCCTCTCACTGCAGTGGCTTCTCTTGTTGCACAGCATGGACTCTATGGCACTCGGGCTTCAGTAGCTGTGGCTGGAGGGCTCTAGAGCACTGGGCTCAGTAGTTGTGGCGCAGGGACTTAGTTGCTCTGGGGCATGTGGGATCTTCCTGGATCAAGGATCAAACTCTGATCTCCTGCATTGGCAGGTGGATTCTTTACCATTGAGCCACCAGGGAAGTCTAGTATAATATTATATGTCAGTTATTTCTCAATTTAAAAAAGAAAAGAGGGATTTCCCTGGTGGTCCTGTGGTTAAAACTCCACTGCAGGGGGCACAGATTAGATCCCTGGTCAGGAAATGAAGATCCCACCTGCCTGGAGTGGGCACAGTCGTTGCAGCCCAGAGGCTCTTTAGTTGTGTCCTGTGGGCTTCAGTGGTTGTGGCACTGAGACTTAGCTGCCCCAGGGCATGTGGGATCTTAGCCCCCTCACCAAGAATTGAACCCTTGTCCCCTGCATTGCAAGGCAGATTCTTAACCAGGGAGGTCCAAAAACAGTGTATTTTTTTTCATAATTTAATCTTCCATTTCAAAATGCCCCTCCCCCCAACAATCTTTAACTCTCTCCAGCCACACATGTAGACATTCAGGCATAGTTGTTGATGCTGCCAACTACAAATTGACACTTGCCAAGAGCACTGCCAATGACTGAACAAGGGCATCTGCCACTTGCCCCTGGGGAGACTGAACTCTGTGCTGCTGCAGCTGTTGACCTTCAACATCCCCTGAGAGAGTTCAGGGCGGAGTGAGGCAATGTGTGCTCCCGGGAATCTGGTGGGACAGATCTTTAGATAGTTAGGTATTTTCAGGAACTGATTTTATGATCCGAACCCTTGCATCTCCTCATACCTAGAAAAGCACTAAATCCCTTCATGGTGACATCAGATCCTTGTGACTAGCAGGAAACCTTTTGTAATATGAGTGTTTAATGGTACTGAACTCCCCCTTCACTAAAATCTTATATATTGACCCTTCCCCACTGTCTCTTTGGAGCAGTCTGTCACAACTATCAGAGGTGCTGCCTCCCTGGCTGCAGTTCTCATTTTGCCCCAAATAAAGCTTAACTTGCAACTCTCAAGTTGTGCCTCTTTTTTAAGTCGACAATGCTGTTGCAGTTGGGCATTAATTTCCTTCCAGCTGCTCCCATAGCTCCCTGTACTGTGACTGTCTCCAACAGTTCACTGCTTTGTACACCTGGAATTAATACTATTGTAAGGGGATGCTTTTGAACTGTGGTGTTGGAGAAGCCTCTGGAGAGTCCCTCGGACAGCAAGAAGATCCAACCAGTCCATCCTAAAGGAGATCAGTCCCGAATATTCATTGGAAGGACTGATGCTGAAGCTGAAACGCCAATACTTTGGCCGCCTGATGGGAAGAGCTGACTCATTTGAAAAGACCCTGATGCAGGGAAAGACTGAAGGCAAGAGGAGAAAGGGACGACAGAGGATGAGATGGTTTAATGGCATCACCGACTCAATGGACATGAGTTTGAGTAAGGTTCGGGAGCTGGTGATGGACAGGGAGGCCTGGCGTGCTGCAGTCCATGGGGTCGCAAACACGCGACTGAACTGAACTGACTGAACTGAAGGGGATGGGTATATGTCACCATTCATTCTTGTTTTAGATTTAAGAAAACCTACAACCCACCAATTCTACGGGACTCACCAAAATCTTGCATTTATTTTCACATTTTGAGAGCAAGTCTGAATCAAGAATTCCTGATAATTCCACCATAACCAACTGCTCCTGGTGGAAGAAAGAAGGGTTAACGCGTTAGCCTGTCAGAGTGCAGGAAGAGGCAGGCAGTTAAGGAGAAAAGCCAAACAAACACTCAGTGAAGCGACTCCACCTTTGTGAAAACTAGGTCCTGCTTTCAAGGAGAGGAAGCGCGCCCCGTTACCGAAGGTAACCTCGCTCCTTCCCCATCGAACTCGTGTGGCCCGTAGGGCTGTGGGCAGCTGCCTGCGGCCCCGCGCGGTCAGGGGCACAATCCCGCCAGGCGCCCCCGGGCCGCGCCCCGACTCCCTGCCCCGCACACAGCCACTTCCACCCCTGCCACCACCGCGCGGGCTTCCGCCGTGGCACTCACTGTTTCCTCCTCCTCCTCTTCTTCCTCCTCTTCGTCCCAGTCCACCCAGCTCGGCTCCTTGGCAGCTGCCGCCATGCCGCCGCTCCTCTGCGCCGCCTGCGACCCGCGGGCCCCGCCCGCCGGGGCCGCCATCTTTAGTATGGGCAGCTGCTTCCGCCTCGCAGCGGCTCCGACTGCGCCCGCCGCTCCTGCCAGCACGCGAGATGGCGGCTCCCGGGCCCACGTGGAGCTCCTTGTTCCTCTCCGAGAGCTGGAGCCAGGACCCTAGCCTCGGCCAGGCAGTTTCGGCGACCTAGGGAACCCTCGGGCTCCCGTCGCTGGTGGGACGAGGCCACTGGCGAGCGAGGTAGAGGAGATAAAGGTGCGGGCAAAGACGTCACCGTGCGCGAGGGAAATGGAGAGGCCTAGGGTATTCCCCATCCTACATTGCTTAGAAAGAAATTCTTAATGTTGTGTAAACACTAATCCTCAATTCAAGTTCTCCCGAGCCAAGCTAAGGGCACACTTCACTGCGCTCGCAAGTGAGCTTGGGTTTCAGGACCCTGCGAAAGCTGCAGGTTTCGCAGGTGGCGCTAGTGATAAAGATCCCGCCTGCCAATACCGGAGACGGGGGTCGATCCCTGGGTTGGGAAGATCCTCTGCAGGCGGGCATGGCAACCCATTCATGGACTGAGGAGCCTGGCGGGCTGCAGTCCGTAGGGTCCCATAGAGAGGGACAGGATTGAAGCGACTTAGCACGCAAAAAAGATGCAGGAATGCCAGATGGAGATCAGATTGCCCTAAGCGCTGTAAGAGACAGAAATTGGGGAGTACTAGAGACTAAGTAAAGTGAAGTTTGAACAGGATTTTTCTAAAAGTAACTTCACGGATTTTTCTGATTATAAAGTAAATAATCTTTATAGAGAGACAGGATGATCTACTTCCATAGAGCATATAATTTAGAATCTGATACTTCTCTGATTTTGCTGCATTATTAACTGCAAGGCTTTAGGCAAGTTGGTTTTTGTGAGGATTAAAAGAAATAATACATGTAAAACAGATTTAGCCCATTGTCTGGCACATATTAAGTACTTAATATGCATTTAGTCTAGTAATAGTAATAATATGTACAAATTTAGAGTATTATAACTTTTAAAAAACATTTTCGGGGAATTTTCTTGTGGTCCAGTGGTTAGGACTAAGCTTTGTCTGTGGTGACCTTGGTGGGGGCAATATGATCCCACAGACCATGCTGTGTGGCTGAAGAAAATGAAGAACAAAAACATTTTCCTACACAGTTTAGCTTTCCAGCTTCTTTCTACATACACAAACACACATTTTTATTACAGAAATATGTTCAAACTATACATCTGTTTTAAACTTGCTTTTCTCACTATATGTAGTATCATGGATGTTTTCCACAATAAATATAGATCTATGTGATAGTATTTATTGATATTGCACAAACAATATTCAGTAAACATTTTTGTGCATTTTTACCTGTTCCTTCATTAAATGAATGGGATTTCATAGCTTTAAAAAAGTGGGAAAAGTACTGGACTTCTTAGAAGTTGTAAAACTTGGAAGTTCTAGATCTGAAATATAGTAATTGTGATCTGGCACAAGCTGCTGTGCTTTCTCATTCCCTGTGTTCTTATTTATTAAATGAAGATAAAATTATTCATCCTTACTGTATATTTTTTGTTTGAAGATTAGATCGTGTCTCTAACAGTGCTTTATAAGTTGAGAAATTAAATTGTCAGATATTATTGGGGTTCAGGAAGAATAAAAAGAAGAACAATCCAAGCTGAGGGAGCAGCAGAAGTGAAGGCTTGAGGGTTGAAAATTCATTTTATGAGGTCAATGTAGTGCTTCAGGATGTCCATTTCAAATAAACAAGGCTCATACTTCTAGTCAAGGTTATTATTGTTTACTATTTAAGGCATAATTGTTAATTTTATTTATTTTGAATGCTTTATGAAATGATACAGACGGAGAAGTAAGCCTTCCATCCCTGTCTGCCAGCTCCCCTATCCATTACTGTTGTTGATCATTCATGTCCGACTCTTTGTGACCCCATGGACTGCAGCATGCCAAGCTTCCCTGTCCTTCACTATCTCCCGGAGTTTGCTCAAATTCATGTCTGTTGAGTTGGTGATGCCATCCAACCATTTCATCCTCTGTTGCCCTCTTCTGCCCTCAATCTTTCCCAGCATCAAGGTCTTTTCCAAGGAATCGGCTTTTCGCATCAGGTGGCCAAAGTATTGCAGCTTCAACTTCAGCATCAGTCTTTCCAAGGAATATTCAGGGTTGATTTCCTTTAGGAGGGCTTCCCTGCTGGCTCAGATGGTAAAGAATTCACCTGCAATGCAGGAGACCCAGATTCAGGAAGACCCCCTGGACAAGGGAAGGGCTACCCACTCCAGTATTCTTGCCTGGAGAATTCCATGGTCAGAGGAGCTGGGTGGGCTACAGTCCATGGGGTCCCAAAGAATCAGAAACAACTGAGTGACTTTCACTTTTCCTTTAGAACTGACTGATTTGATCTTCTTGCAGTCCAAGGGATTCTCGAGTCTTCTCCAGCACTACAGTTCGAAAGCATCAATTCTTTGGCACTCAGCCTTTTTTATGGTCCAACTCACACACCTGTACGTGACTATTGAAAAAACCATAGCTTTGACTATGGACCTTTGTTGGCAAAGTGATGTCTCTGCTTTTGAATACGCTGTCTAGATTTGTGATAGCTTCCCTTCCAAGGAGTATGAGTCTTTAATTTGCATGGCTGTAGTCACTGTCTGCAGTGATTTTGGTGCCCAAGAAAAAAAATACGTCGCTGTTTCCACTTCGTCCCTTTCTATTTGCCATGAAGTGATGGGACCAGATGCCATGATCTTGGTTTTTTGTTTTTGTTTTTTTTAATATTTATTTATTTAGGCTGGGCTATGTCTTAGTTGTGACATGCAGGGGATCTTTGGTCTTCATTGTAGCATGCAGGATATTTACTTGTGGCAGTCAGTTCAGTTCAGTCACTCACTTGTGTCTGACTCTTTGCAACCCCACAGACTGCAGCACACCAGGCTTCCCTGTCCATCACGATCTCTGGGAGCTTGCTCACTCATGTCCATTAAGTTGGTGATGCTATCCAACCATCTCATCCTCTGTTGTCCCCTTCTCCTCCTGCCTTCAATCTTTTCTAGCATCAGGATCTTTTCAAGTGAGTCAGATCTTCCTATCAGATGGCCAAAGTAGTGGAGCTTCAACTTTAGCATCAGTCCTTTCAATGAATACTCAGGGTTGATTTCTTTTAGGATTGACTGCTTTGATCTCCTTGCAGTCCAAGCGATTTTCTCAAGAGTCTCTTCCAATGCCACAGTTCAAAAACATCAATTCTTCAGTGCTCAGCTTTCTTTATGGTCCAACTCTCACATCCATACATAACTACTGGAAAAGCCATAGCTTTGACTATACTGACCTTTGTCGGCAAATTAACGTCTCTGCTTTTTAATATGCTGTCTAGGTTTGTCATAGCTTTTCTTCCAAGGAGCATGCAGACTCTTAGTCATGGCATGTGGGATTTAGTTCCCTGACCAGGGATCATACCCAGGCCCCCTGCATTGGGAGCTCAGAGTCTTATGCACTGGAACACCAGGGTAGTCCTCATCTTAGTTTTTTAATCTTGAGTTTATGCTAGCTTTTTCACTCTCCTCTTTCACTCTCATCAAGAGGTTCTTTAGTTCCTCTTCAGTTTCTGCCACTAGAGTGGTATTATCTCCATATCTGAGGTTGTTGATGTTTCTCCCAGCAATCTTGATCCCAGCTTGTGATTCATTCAGCCTGACATTTTGCATGATATACTCTGCACATAAGTTAAATAAGCAAGATGACAATATACAACCTTGTCATACTCCTTTCCCAATTTTGAACCAATCAGTATTTCCATGTCTGGTTCTGACTGTTGCCTCTTGACCTGCATGGAAGTTTCTCAGGAGACAGATAAAATGATCTGGTATTCCCGTTTCTTTAAGAATTTTCCACAGTTTTTGTGATCCACACAGTCAAAGGCTTTCAGGTAATCAATGAAGCAGAAGTAGAATTTTTTAGAATTCCCTTGCTTTCTCTATGATCCACAGATGTTGGCAATTTGATCTCTGGTTCCTCTGCCTTTTCTAAACCCAAGTTGTACATCTGAAAGTTCTTGGTTCATGTACTGCTGAAGCCTAGGTTGAAGGATTTTGAGCAAAACCTTGCTAGCATGTGAAATGAGCGCGGTTGTATGGCAGGTGGAACATTCTTTGGCATTGCCTTTCTTTGGGATTGAAATGAAAACTGACATTTTCCAGTCCTGTGGCCACTGCTGAGTTTTCCAAATTTGCTGACACATTGAGTGCAGCACTTTAACAGCATCATCTTTTAGGATTTTAAACAGCTCAGCTGAAATTCCATTACCTCCACTAGCTTTGTTTGTAGTAATTCTTCCTAAGGCCCACTTGATTTCACACTCCAGGATGTCTGACTCTATGTGAGTGACCCCACCATCATGGTTATCCAGGTCATTAAGACTTTTTATATAGTTCTTCTGGCTTCTGTATATTCTTGCCACCTCTTAATCTCTGCTTCTGTTAGGTCCTTACCGTCTCTGTCCTTTATTGTGCCCATCCTTTCAAGAAATAGTCCCTTGATATCTCCAATTTTCTTGAAGAGGTTTCTAGTCTTTCCCATTCTATTGTTTTCCTCCATTTTCTTTGCATTGTTCATGTAAGAAGGCTTGCTTATCTCTCCTTCTATTCTCTGGAACTCTGCATTCAGATGGTTATATCTTTCCCTTTCTCCCTTGCCTTTCACTTCTCTTCTGTTCTCAGCTATTTGTAAGCCCTCTTCAGACAACCACTTTGCCTTCTTGCATTTCTTTTTCTTTGGGATGGTTTTGGTTACTGCCTCCTGTACAATGTTACGAACCTCCATCCATAGTTCTTCAGGTACTCTGTCTACCAGATCTAATCCCTTGAATCTATTCATCACCTCCGCATTATAATCATAAGGGATTTGATTGAGGTCATACCTGAATGACCTAGTGGTTTTCCCTACTTTCTTCAATTAAAGCCTGAATTTTGTGATAAGGAGCTGATGATCTGAGCTACAGTCAGCTCCAGGTCTTGTCTTTGCTGACTGTATAGAGCTTCTCCATCTTCGGCTGCAAAGAACATAATAAATCTGATTTCAGTATTGACCGTCTGGTGATGTCCATGTGTAGAGTGTCTCTTATGTTGTTGGAATAGGGTGTTTGCTCTGACTAGTATTTCTCTTGACAAAACTTTCATTTTGTACTCCAAGTCCAAACTTGCCCATTACTCCAGGTATCTCTTGACTTACTACTTTTGCACTCCAGTCCCTGATGATAAAAAGGACATCTTTTTTGGTGTTAGTTCTAGAAGGTGTTGTAGGTCTTCGTAGAACTGTTCAACTTCAGCTTCTTTGGCATTAGTGGTTGGGGCATAGACTTGGATTACTGTGATGTTGAATGGCTTGCCTTGGAAATGAACCAAAATCATGCTGTCATTTTTGAAGCTGCACCTGTGTATTTACTGCATTTTGAACTTTTTTGTTGACTACAAGGGCTACTCCATTTATTCTAGGGGATTCTTGCCCACAATAGTAGATATAAGGGTCATCTGAATTAAATTCACCCATTCCCATATGTTTTTGTTCACTGATTCCTAAAATGTTCACTCTTGCTATGTCCTTCTTGACCACGTCTAATTTACTTTGATTCATGGACCTAACATTCCAAGTTCCTATACAATATTGTTCTTTACAGCATCAGACTTTCACCACCAGACACATTCACAACTGAGCGTTGCTTCCGCTTTGGCCCAGCTGCTTTTTCTTTGTGGTGCTATTAGTAATTGCCCTCTGGTCTTCCCAGTACCTTATTGGACCCCTTCTGACCTGGGGCTCATCATCTGGTCTCATATTTTTTGTCTTTTCATTCTGTTCATGGGGTTCTCATGGCAAGAATATTAGAGTGGTTTGCCATTCCCTCCTCCAGTGGACCATGTTTTGTCAGAACTCTCCATTACAACCTGTCTGTCTTGGGTTGCCCTGCACAGCTTGGCTCATAGCTTCACTGAGTTACATAAGCCCCTTCACCATGACGAGGCTGTGATCCATGAAGGGATCACCTTTCCATAGGTAGCTGGGTTTTTTTTTTTTTTTTTTTTTTTTTTTACCAGTTTCTTATGTATCCTTTCAGAAATACTCTATGTATTTTAAAAAACACACATGTATACAAAATCTGTAAATTTTAATATTATAACATAGCACATAGACTAAAAAAACCATTCCCTTGGGAGGAAACAAGAACTTTTTATTGTCTCCATTGCCTGAAGCTTTGAAAATTAGCTTAAAGATTGAAACATCTCTCAGAGAGGAAAAAATCTTGTTGAGCAGAATAACCCATCAGCATCAGCTTTGAAAGAAGCCGTTTGGTGACTGGAATTTCCATGACTTGTAACTAGAGTCCATTCTTCTCCTCTCAGTCCAAAGAGATCATAAGACCCAAGTGCCAGCTTTAAGAAACTAAATTACCTTTGCTTAAAAATATACAAAAGGAGAAGAGGGCTGCAGAGGATGAGATGGTTAGATAGCTTCACCAACTCAATGAACATTAATCTGAGCAAACTCTGGGAGATTGTGAAGGACAGGGAAGCCTGGCTTGCTGCATTCCATGGGGTCACAAAGAATCGGACAAGATAGCAACTGAGCAACAATAGAAAATAGAATTAATAAATAATTGGCAAACCTATATAGAGAGGAAATAGATCAGTGGTTGCCAGGGCCTGAGGGGAAGAGGAATTGGAAATGCCTTCTTTTGGGGATGATGAAAATGTTCAGGAATCAGTGGCGATTGTTGCATGTTGCTGCATGTGCTAAACACCACTGAATTGTATACAATTGAACAGACTTCATGATATGTGAATTATATTTTAATAAAGTTTTTTTTTTAAAAAAAAACAATAGAAGCACTAGTTTAAGACTGAACAGGGAAGCAAAAATTGCTTGTGGCAATTGCTTTTTACTGACTAATATGGAAAAGTTTCAATAATTTAACATTGGATATGGTTTACCAGCAGCTTCCCTTGTGGCTCAGCTGGTAAAGAATCCGCCTGCAATGTGGGAGACCTGGGTTCAAGCCCTGGGTTGGGAAGATCCCCTGGAGAAGGGAAAGGCTACCTGCTCCAGTATTCTGGCCTGGAAAATCCCATGATCTATACAGTCCACGAGGTCACAAAATGTCGGACACGACTGAGCGACTTTCCCTCATTCACTCCCGGATGGCTCAGCAGTAAAAGAAAGCGCCTGAGATACAGGAGATGCGGGTTCCATCCCTGGGTTGGGAAGATCCCCTGGAGAAGGAAATGACAATGTACTCTAGTATTCTTGCCTGGAAAATCCCATGGACAGAGGAGCCTGGTGGGCTACAGTCCATGGGGTTGGACATGACTGAACACACACACACACACATGGTTTACCAGTGCACACAAGCTAAATATCAGCCCTCAGCAGTCTAACATCCATGTTATACATTAGGAAACTGAGTGTTAGGAAATCAGGAAACTTTACTTATCTAACTTAGTCCTCTGTAGTCTGTTATCTTTTCTGAGAAATTGGGAAGCGTAACAGACCTGGTAGAGATGTCAGCCCTTGAATCAGGCCAGCTGGAGTAGAGGAATGACATGGAGTATCAAACCTTAACAGAGTTGAAAACGGAGACAAAGAACTCGGGACGTCACACCCAATCGTGCCCTGGCATCTGTCCAGCAAGGTTTGAGTGACATCAGCATCCCTTGTTCTGTGAACTTGTCCTTTACTGTGTTCCCCAGCTCTTTTTGCTTGGTTCTTTCTTATATTGAATATTTCCTAGTATGTGAGTTGCAGTTGAAAACTCGGATATATTTAAAAAAAAAAATGTTTCTTTATTTTCTTTAAATCATATTGAACTTAACTAAACCCCTGTCACATCAGGATGGCAGGAAAACTTAATCTCCATCAGTTCTTCCCTTTTACACCCCCTTCCCCCTCATTCCCAGATCATACATAGTATTTGAAGAGATTGCCCCAGCCTTCAGCCCACACTGGTTACTCTGAGCTGCCTGAAGTTGCAACCTCACAGATCCTTGAAACGCAGGGACTCTGTTTCTGCAGAGTGCACCGCTGCTGTGTTTTGGATGTTTATTGGTCTGGCCTTTCTAAGCAGCCCATTGGCTTCAACACCTCTCCAGGGTGCTGCTAGCGGAATGAGGACCCTCCAGTTTACACTCCTTCTCGGCTTCAAGAAATCTCCGTTTATTTCCTCCAGTTTAAAATAAAGGCATCTCTTCCCTTTTTCCTCTCAGACATCTAGCATGATTTCTTCAGTGAGCTCAGACTCAAACAAAAAATGGGAAAAGCCACGGTCTTCAAGTAGCTTCAGCTTTCTATCCTTTAGACATCCAAGACAAAGGAATACAAATGGCCCGGGTGCCGCTTTGGAAGGGTTCAAGTGGAAAAATGCAGTGTACTAGGATCTCCATAAGTTATCCTGCCATATTAATAAAACCTTTTGGAAGAAGTCAAACTTTGTCTTGTTGATTTTAAGAGTCAAAGGAGTCTGTTCACACCCTAAGTCAATATAGCCTAGGAGCTTGAGGGCTCAAAGTGCTCATTGAATAGGGATTTGGCGGCTGTGGCAATCCCAGTACCCTGGAGATCTTGTGTGGTTTCTGGGGCATCTCCAGAAAGCGCAAGGTAGTGAGAGGAATAAAGGTAAACATCTGGATGTTGTTGACGTTCTATAAAGGAAGAAAGCTCAAAGTGTTCTAAGAAATGAAGTTCCGCTGCTAAGCAGTTACAGATAACAAAATGAGGGAAGATTTACAAGTCATATTAAAAAGAACCACGGAAGAGACAAATTACATGGTTTTCTGTAACTACAGTTGGAGCTAATAGAGAAAAAGCTATGTAATTTGGTAGGAGGGCCAATTGATTTTTTAAAAATGTGTAGGTATGTATCATGCATGGACTGCAGTTGTAGCGTGCGAGCTTAGTTGCTCTATAGCATGTGGGATCGTAGTTTCCTTAACAGGGATCAAACCTGTGCCCCCTGCATTGCAAGGCATACTCTTAATCACTGGACACCCAGAGGAGTCCCCAGGATCAGTTGATTTTAATTGTAGTTAGTAAGAGGAACCTTATGAAAAAAGTTTAGAAATATAATTTCTGAGAAACATACATGAGCTGTCATGGTCAATATTTAAAAGCCTGCCACTAGGAGGAGACAAATGAACTAAAAATTGTTACTCTGCTCTTCTTCCTTTAGAACACATTTTCTAAGTTAAGAAGAGCTTGTATGAAAATTATATTTAGTAGCAGAATTCTAGTGAAAGAGTCTTTAGTGAGTAGTAACATTTTATCTTAAAAATGAACATTTTACTTAAATAATAGTTTATATTCCATTAGGTTCTTTTTTAAAATACATCTCTGTCTCTGTCTTTTTAAAAAAGATATTTGAAAGAATTTTTAAATTAATCAATTTATTTATTTTATTTTTGGTTGCACTGAGGCTTCATTGCTATGCAAGGGCTCTCTCTAGTTGAGGTGCACAGGCTTCTCATTGTGATGGCTTCTCTTGTTGCGGAGCACAAGGCACATAGGCACATGGGTTTCAGTGGTTGCAGCATGCAGGCACAGCAGTTGAGGCTCACAGGCTCTAGGACACAGGCTTAATAGTTGTGGCACACAAGTTTAGTTGCTCAGCAGCATGTGGAATCTTCCTGGACCAGGGATTGAACCAGTGTTCCCTGCATTGGCAGGAAGATTCTTATCCACTGGGCCACCAGGGACGTCTTCTTACTCTGTCTTAAATTCAAAAACTAAACCCTAGACCAGTGGCCCTCAAACTTCAGCCGCATCAGAATCACGGGAGAGGACTTAAGAGGGTGCAGATTGCTCAGCCAGAGTTTTTGATTCAGCAGGTCTGAGAAATAGCACAGGACATAAAATGTGCATTTCTAGCAAGTTCCCAGGTGATACTAATGCTGCTGGTCTAGTGAACACACTTTGAGAACCACTGTGCTAGCTAGATGACTATGGAACGTAAGCGACCTCCCAGTTACCAGATTCAGTTAAATATTGAGAACATAGTAATCAAAGCATTTCAGCTTGCAAAAAAAGTAACTTAGTATCAGAAATAAGATTGGAATGATCATTTTTGGAGGGGGTTGAATCAAAAAAAGCCATATATACTTAATTTGGTAGCAGTATGGCACTACTGGAAGCTATTGGAATGTGTTTTAGGCAGTGATGAAGTAAAATGGCACATGACATGCACATGGAAAGACAGAGGCCAGAGAGACTAGATGCAGTCTATAGGGATTCTTCTCAAACCAGGCAACAGGTACCCTATACAAAGTCCCCAATAAATGTAGAAAATGTTCTCAAGGCATCAGTATGGCTCACTGACAACTAACTAGAAGCTTCCTATAATGTTAAAGCAAAAATAGATGGATTTTGCAATATCTGCCTAATTTTTTAAAGATAACAGTGTACTTCCCTGGAAGTCCAGTGTTAAGACTCCACCTTCCAATGCAGGAGGCATGGGTTTGATCCCTGGTTGGAGAACTAGGGTCCCACATGCTATGAGTTGCAGCCAAAAGTTTTAAAATAAATCAAAATAATCGGAGTCTACCAAGAAATTTCTCCAAAGTGGGTAGAGAAAGATTTAAAACCTGCTAAGAGTTACATTCCCTAAGGGTACCCTCCTCCCCACCACTTATATTTTTTTTTGCTGTTAGAGGTATTTTGTAGAAACATTTGAGACATACTGGTGTAGATCAGAAGTGGTTGATGGCTTAGACCATCATGATGACATTCGTAGCTGGAGAAGTGTCAGGTTTCAGCAAAGCCTGTGATGTGGCATCACTGACTCGATGGACATGAGTTTTTGTAAGCTCTGGGAGCTGGTGATGGACAGGGAAGCCTGGTGGGCTGTGATCCATGGGGTCACAAAGAATTGGACACGACTGAGTAACTAAACTGTGATATGTGGTAGAATCTGTAGAACTTGGTTTCTAATTAGATTCAGTAGGGTGAGGGGTGGGCTTCCCTGATGGCTCAGTGGTAAAGAATCTGCCTGCAATGCAGTAACTGCAGAAGACATGGGTTCGATTCCTGGGTGGGGAAGATCCCTTGGAGGAGAGTATGGAAACCTAATCCAGTATTCTTGCCTGGAGAATCCCATGGAGAGAGGAACCTAGCAGGCTACAGTCCATAGGGTCCCAAAGAGTTGGACATGAATGAAGCGACAGTGCACATGCACGCAGGGTGAGGGGAAGAGAAAGAATGGGAGCAGAGAGAAAAATTGAAACTACTATGATTAAAAGCCTGGATGACTGGTAGAATGGGAATGTGTGTATTTTACCTGTTTATTTTGTTTTGTTTTTAAAAGAAGAAAAACCTGAGGAGGAACTTGTATGAGAAGATAAATGTTGAGATTGGCTTTGGACACCAAGTTTAACTTTCTTAGAGTACAGTTAGGTGGAGCTAGCAGTCAGTAGTTGAATTGTGGTCATGGAACTTGAGAAGGTTCAGAGATTAAATTCTAGTCATCTTTATAAAAAAAGGAAGTTGAAGCTTTTTTCTAAAATCTGGTCCTTTTAATTTAGTCGCTAAGTCGTGTCTCTTTTCAAACCCATGGACTGCAGCACGCCCTGCAGCCTGGCATTTCGCATAATGTACTCTGCATAGAAGTGAAATATGCAGGGTAACAATATACAGCCTTATCATACTCCTTTCTTAATTTTGAGCCAGTCTGTTGTTCCATGTCTGGTTCTAACTGTTGCTTCTTGACCTGCTTACATGTTTCTCAGGAGACAGGTAAAGTGGTCTGGTATTTCCGTCTCTTTAAGAATTTTCCAATTTATTGTGATTCACACAGTCAAAGGCTTTAGGGTAGTCTATGAAGCAGAAGTGGATGTTTTTCTGGAATTCCCTTGCTTTCTCTATGATCCAACAGATGTTGGCAATTTGATCTCTGCCTTTTCTAAATCCAGCTTGTTCATCTGAAATTTCTAGGTTCATGTACTGCTGAAGCCTAACTTGAAGGATTTTGAGCATTACCTTGCTAGCATGTGAAATGAGTGTAATTGTATGGTAGTTAGAACATTCTTTGGCATTGCCCTTTTTTGGGATTGGAATGAAAACTGACCTTTTCCAGCCCTGTGGAAATGAAGAGGCTGTTAAGAGAAGGAAGTTTTAAAAAACTCTCCAGTTATGAGCCTGAGAGTCAGTTCAGAAGTATGGTATTTACAACATGAGGTAGAGCCTCATTTGCTGTGTCCAGACAGATAAAAGCGTGACTAATCAAACCCGTGGTTCTCAAATGTGGTCCCCAGATCCGTGTGGTGAGCTTTACTCGGGATTCAAATGCAAATTCTCAGATGTACCCTAGACCACTAAATTAGAAAGGCTTGGGAATGAAGCCCAACAATTAGTGGTTTAACACCCTCTCCAGGTGATTCTGATGCATACTTAAGGTGAAAATTGAGCTAGGTCAGAGTTTTCTTCCTTTAAAGAATTTGAAATGGGATCTACAGAGAGGATCAGTCTGTTGGTTGTAGGGAGAGAAGCTGAAAGTTGGTCTTGGAGACGATGAGTAAGCTGGAATTATGAGTAAGCAGAGCTATAACTAGCTAAATGAGGCGGTAGGCTGGTAGTCATCGAGACAGAGAAATGGTGACACCCTCTGGTTGGGGAATACTGCATTCCTGCTGCAGCTGAGAATGACAAGTTAACCCAGTCTCTAGGCATGCATGCAATTGTCCAGTTTCATGTTCATTTCAGTTCCCAGTTGAAGCCCAATCATACTGCTATTCTTAGGTACCCATGATATTCTTATCTCTTTTTATTGTCATGTGCATCCTTAAAATAGATGGGCTTCCCATTACTTGAGATTTCCTGAGTGAGTCTGTGCTCCTAAAACATAAAAAGCTGATACAGCTCCAAAACAGATGGAGAATAAGTTTAATAGAAATAATTCCTTTAGTAAAACTTATGCATTTATTTTTTTCTTTTTTAAAGTAAAATTTACCATCTTAATTATTGTTATGCATATATGTCCAGTGGTTAAGTATATTCACATTGTTGTGCAACCAATCTCTCAAACTTTTTCTTTCCTTATTTTTTAGTTCTTTTACTTTTGGACTTGCTATATGGCTTGCGGGATCTTAGTTCCCTGACTATGGATTGAACCCGGACCACAGGAGTGAAAGCACTGAGTCCTAACCATTGGACCACCAGGGAACTCCCAGAACTTTTTCATCTTGCAAATAATTGCTTTTTAAAGAACTAATTTTGAGGACTTCCTGATGGTTCAGTGGCTAAGACTTCATGCTCCCAGTGCAGAGGGCCCAGGTTTGACCCCTGCTCAGGGAACTAGATCCCACATGCCAACTAAGAGTTTGCATGCTACAATTAAGACCCAGCACAGCCAAGTAAATAATTTTTTTTAAATAAAGAACTAATTTTTTTATGAAATCTATTTTAATGCTATCCCCTTTCTACCTGAACCACTTCCCAACTTAACCATCAAATCTGATGCTCAGGTTCATACTTGCAATTTTTGGTTTGTTTGTTTTTACTTCTCTAATTGGCCTCTTTATTCAGGCAATCACTCAGAAAAAAATACTACTACTTTTAGTACTTTTAGCAGGAATATTTCTTGATCTCTCTTCTCATTTCCCTCAGCTACTGCCTTAATCCAGATCTAAATTTCCCACCTTCATTTTCAACATCTTCTGTGTATGATGTATTTATCTTTTCTGTTTCTAATTGTTTATGTGCTTCACACTTTCCGTATTGACCTTCAAATAATAACAGTTATGAAATTCAAATAGAGTTCTAAACATTAAAGATTCTGTCAACTGTTGATAAATAGGGCAGCAGCCAAATTGGCACTGTCAATACCTTAGGACCCTAATTTGCCTGGATCTTTGACCCCTCAGCTTGTAAAAGATAGGTTGAATTAGAAGAGACAATCTCTAAGTTTTCTCCATCCATGACATTGCCGAGACCATTTATATTTTTGCTTTACCATCTTGATGGCAGTTAGTCTATTTACAGAATATTACTTATATAAAGAGCTTGGTCGTACAGAATTAGCATTTTATTATCAATACATTTCAAAAAGGAAGTCAGAGTGCTAAGAACAAAACTATTAAGGTGTTACAAATGCTTTCGTTTGTTATAACAGTTTGGCTTGTATCAGATCGTCCCATACCTTATCAAACCTCACACTCTACTTTTTCACCCACTAACATTTTTGTCCAACCAAGCCAAACTGTTGAAACTCTATATCCTGCTTTTTTTTTTTCACTGTTTGCCACTGGGTCTTTGCTTATGTCATTTGTTCTGGTAGGCTAACCTTTGCTCCTTAGTCTCTGCCTATTACTTCTCTTACTCCAGGAAATTTGTCCTGACTAGCTTACTCTACGGAGAAGGCAACGGCAACCCACTCCAGTACTCTTGCCTGGAAAATCCCATGGACAGAGGAGCCTGGTAGGTTACAGTCCATGGGGTCGCTAAGCTGAAGTGACTTAGCAGCAGCAGCAGCAGACTACTCTAATCTATACTCATTCATTCAACTCACATTTACTGACAACTTAATATGTGCCAGGCCCTCCTTCCACTTTTCTTATCAATTTCTCTATGCAGCTGTTAAATTAACTAAACAAAAAGGACATTAACCTGAGGTGCTTCTAATTCTGTGGCAGCCTAAGTAAACAATCAGAGATCTAAGCCTGGAGCCGTGCCTCAAGGTTATGAAATTGAAACCTAAGGACAACCAATCACAAACAACCAGCGAGGCTTTAAGCTATAGCCAGCCAATGAATGCCGCACTTTGCTCCCTGTCTTCTGTGGATAGAGCACTCCTGACCACTTCCAGTTTGGCACTGCCTAATTGGAATCAATTTTTGTTCAAATAAACTCTTAAATTTTTTAATATGCCTCACTTTATCTTTTAAGACAATTTTAAATCATATTGCTCACATCTGCTTTGTATTTGTTAGTTCATGTGTGTGTGTGTGTGTGTGTGTTTTCTCAACTTGATTTTAAGTGCCTTGAGTTAATTTTTTGACTTCTTTGCACAGTGTTGTGGCATTAAGGTTGTTGAATGGATGGATGGATGGATGAATTAAATAATGTGAAAATTTGTTTAACTCAGAGGAATTTGAAGGAAACAACTAGAATTTAAAAGTCTTAACTGGATAAAAGTCAGTCTAAATGCAAACAGCTTTGAGGGTTACGTTGTAGGTGATTCGACCGAGTGACCTGTCTCTATACTGTACACTTCTCCATAAACATTTTTTACTGAAATCACTCAGTTCTGACCCTTACTCATTCACTGTTAACTATTTCTTCTCTAAGGAAGTGACTTGACTCAGTGACTGACACATGTTCTGTTCAGAAAATGTTTATGTATTATTAAAAGGAATTAATATGTGTTGTATTTAGCATTTGCTTATATAATGGTACAAGTTCTTCATTGCAGGGACCCAGTATTTGATGTAATTTCACACATATAGATTTTATAATTAATACAATTCTTAATTTATAGTGGATACTTAATACATGTTTCTGGAGTGGATGAATAAATTGCAAAAAAAAAAAAAAAAATGTTTTATCCTTTGAAAAAAGAGTCTTCTTTTCCTAAGTCTGTGTTTCTCATCATGATACTGGACCCTCTATTTTAGAATCACTTGGGATTCTTGTTAAAAATAGAGATTCTTGGGATTTCCCTGGTGGTCCAGTGGCTAAAATCTGTACTCCCAATGCATGGGGCCCGTGTTTGATCCCTGATCAGGGAACTAGATCCCGCATGCTGCAATGAAGATCAAAGACCCCAGTGCAGCCAAATAAATAAATAACTTTAAAAATAGAAATTCTTCAGCCACAGACCTAACAGAATCTTATAGGGGTGAGGTTGAGTGAGTAGATGTAATGACCAGAAATACACACTTTGAACAGTTGCCTCACATAATTCTGATGCTCCCGTAAGTCTGAGCACCATTGCCCTAAGTATTGGGGTGGCCGAAAAGTTCGTTTGGATTTTTCCGTTAAGATGTTACTGAAAAACCTAAATGAACTTTTTGGTCAACCGAATAAAAGGTAGACCCATGAAGACCCATGAAGGTACCTGCTCAGTAGTTAAGAGCATAAACCTTGAACCCAGATTGCCTGAGCTTATCACTAAACGTATGTTCTATGCCTACTATTTAACCTCCCCGTGTCTCAGTTTCCTCATCTACAAAATGGGAAGAACAGTATAATTATCGCTGAAAGTTATCGTGAGGGTTAAATGAGTCAATATAGGTAAGGTGCTTGGAACAGAGCCTCGCTGTATAAACGCTGTGTTTATCACTTTGCAACAAAGTGGTACATTTCTCTATATAGCCTGTCTTATTGTAAGAAGACCTAACCCTCAGAGTTTGTCCTTTCTATCCCCTCTCCTTTTCTGTTTCAGAGGAGTAGACACTTCAGGCTAGGATATTGCCTTGTGCTGTGTGCTGTGCTTAGTTCCTCAGTTGTGTCCGACTCTTTGCGACCCCAAGGACTATAGCCTGCCAGGCTCCTCTGTCCATGGGGATTCTTCAGGCAAGAATACTTGAGTGGGTTGCCATGCCCTTCTCCAGGGGATCTTCCCAACTCAGGGATCGAAGCCAGGTCTCCCGCACTGCAGGTGGATTCTTTACCTTCTGAGCCACCAGGGAAGTTCAAGAATACTGGAGTGGGTAGACTATCCCTTCTCCAGGGGATCTTTTCGACCCAGGAATCAAACCGGGGTCTCCTGCATTTCAGGCGGATTCTTTACCAGCTGAGCTACCAGGGAAGCCCAGATATCACCTTATTGCAGAGCAGACCTGCACAAAGAAAGCTTAGATCTTTTACCACATGCTGCTGAGCCAGAGGTCAGTATTCAGTCTTTTGTACAGCTTACCTGTAATTAAAATCAAATAAAAAGGGCAGAGATTCAAATGAGTCTAACATGTTTTCTCACCAGAAAGTGTTTGAGTAGCTGCAAAGGGTAACAAAACAGCCTATTGTAGCCACAGTCCTACAGCCAACTCATCTCCCATCCCAAGTCTCTGTGGAGATCACCTTGATGGTGGGGTCTCTTCTTTCTTCCTACTCTTGTCTCAAAGACATTTGCTAGTCTCTGGTGGGTGGGAAAGCATTCCCAAGACCAAACCGGAGTTTATAACTCTCCCTCAGAGAGAAAGATGAGCTTTGGCAACTGTTCACTTGAGGATGAATCCTTGACAGTAGGTGTGCCTGGGAAGTTTAGGACGGTTTTTCGACAATGGGCTTTTTGTTAGCCTGTGACTCCGGACTGGATATGATTAATGAACTCTTATTTATTTATTTATTTAATTTTTAACTTTTGGCTGCGAGGCATGTGGGAGTCTCGTTCCCCCAACCAGGGATGGAACCCACATACCCTGCACTGGAATTGCAGAGTCCCAACCCCTGTACTGCCAGGGAAATCCCTGGACTCAAAATTTTCTCTTATCATGTGACTTCTAGAAAGTTACTTAAAATTTCTATTTCCCTAATTTGTAAAAAGGAACTTACAATGTTAGTGCTTAGAAGAAACATCTAAGAATTGAATACAACTCAGTAAATTTTTATAAAGAAGCTAACTCTACAGAGGTCAAGGGACTTACTTAAGCATATAAGTGATTGGGTCAGGAATAAACATGTGAAGTTTAGTTAATTTTGCTATTAAGAAAGGGATAAAATTGAGGAAATAATGAAATTTTTGCTTGAAGCCCAAACATTTTAATGTATTGATATTTTACCTTTTTGATGTTAATTATTTCTGACAATCTAGCTAATGAATAAAAGATTATTTTCTAGTATCTCATCTAATGAGACTGTAATAGAAGCTTGGCTGTTAAACATAATATATAGAATTTTATGGTTTCTGTGAATGTATGTGCTTCATAATAATTTGGGATCATGATTTTAATTGTTTTTTTGGAGTATTTTTTTTCTTTTAATTTGTTTATTTTTGGCTGCACTGGGTCTTCGTCATTGTACTTGAGCTTTCTCTAATTGTGGAGAGCAGGGGTTAGTTACTCTTTGTTGCAGTGAGGAGGCTTCTCATTGCAGAGGCTTCTCTTGTGGAACATGGGCTCTGGGGCATGTGGGCTGCAGTAGTTGTGGCACAAGGGCTCAGTAGTTGTGGCTCGTGGGTTCTAGAGTACAGGCTCAGTAGTTGTGGCACACGGGCTTAGTCGCCCTGCAGGATGTGGCATCTTCCAGGATCAGGGATTGAATCAGTGTCCCCTGCTTTGAAAGGTGGATTCAACCACTGCACCACCAGGGAAGCACTTAATTGATGATTTAATGAATGAATTCTTTTAAAAAATTATTTCATGATGGTATGTGATTATATCTCAATTAAAAATTATTCTAAATTTCCATCACTCATCAAAAGTATATTTCACTTCCATGAACTTCAATTATACTTTTAAATATAATTTCAGATATGTAGAAAAGTTGCAGGAATCGTATGAAGAATTTCCAGGATAGTCTTCACTATAAAATATTACACATATATGGTATATTCCTTTATTTCTATTTATATATACACTTTTTTTTTTTCTGAGACATTTAAGAGTGAGTTGCAGGCATGATGCCCTTGTAACCTTAATTCTTAACTGGAAATAGTGTACCGCACCCAGCAACTCTAGAGTAATCCAGTATCGGTCTTTTCAGCAACACCCACTCAGGCAGATAATAATCATTGTTGATAGCATCATTTTCAAATTGTAGCATCTTCTGACTTGAACAATGGTAGATAAAAATCTAGCAATAAGAATAATTAATACAGCTTTTTCCCTCAATAGATATTTACTAAAAAGCATGTTGGTGCCCTAATGAGTAAAAGAATAAAATGTGTCTATATTTTGCTCATTTGAAAGTTGCTGGGCTCAACAAAGATTTCTCTTCCTCCCTCTCCATTTCCCCCTAACACAGTGAAGCATTTTCTTTCAGAGTGAGAAGAGAATTGAAAATACAATTGCATTTGCTTATGGATGAAGGAGGACCAAAGGATCAAATCAGACATCTAAAAAGACCAATTCTGAACTCTCTAAGGATGTAGTTTTGCTTTCTGCAGTTTGATTATTGTGTCAGCTGTTTCTTTTTTGCTGAAGTCAGAGTGAAATTAGAGAGTGTCAAAGAGATCGTTAAGAAGTTTCTCTTTCTTGCTTCTATTGCATTGCCTTCCAAATTATGTTAACTTTCAGTGGATGCTTGCAGTACTTAAGGAAAACCCTTTCCCTTGTCACCTTGAAGGGCTCATTCAGCCCAGATCTCCAGTTGAATCCTGACTGCCTTGGCATCAATAGCAACAGAATTTGTGAGATCCTATAAGGATATAGTAGACAATTAACACAAGTGCCCTTAGATTAAAACAACCACAGGAGCTCTGAGTGGCAAAAGAGGACAGAGGGTCAGCAATAATACATGGCATTTATTTAAGCATTTAAATTTCCAGTGCTGCCTTTTCCAAACAAAGCACCTTTGGGTAGAAAGTTAGTCATCATGACTATATAGTTCAGTATACATAATCAGAGAGCAAAGTGGCCTGTTGTAAGCCCAACTCATCCCTATAAAAAGAGGGTTTTGTAGCAACAAATTGTTGGCAACAATTAGACCCTTATTCTTGGTTTTAAGCAAAACCTTTAGACATAATTGTTTCTTATGTTTAAGAGGACAAACTTGTGAAATGTGTCTAAACCTTAATTATAACCTTATCCTTCTCTGTTCCCTGATGTGAAACTGGCCTCTTACCAGATGAATAGAACATGATCTACTGTTTTAGTAGCATCAGACATTGTGAGGGTACTGCCATCTTTTCAGTGCCAATGTGTCTTTGTTTAATGAAGGTCTGAAGAAAAATATAATATGAACACAAGTAAAGTGCACTTTATTTTTATTGTGGTGATAGTCCAAAGATTCCTGCTAAAAAAGAAGAATCCCAGGTAAACTTACTGCCTTTTGTAGAAATGTAGTGTCAGTGAATATTTATCAAGCTCCCTTGCTACGTGATACTCTTTTACATATTCATGAATGTGGAAATAAAAAGTTGAAATTTAAAAAAAAAATTTAAAAAGTTGTGGAAATTTAAAAGTTGATGCAATTTGATTAGTCTGCACTATGATTTATGAGGCTGTGATTTTTCTACAAAGATTATGTTTCCTTTCATACTTTGAGTGATACAGGATAGTTAAGGATAAGAGCTTCCAACATTAAACAAAAATTTTCCAGTGTTTTAAAAAAAGAACATGACTAAGTAGTTGTTATTGGGATCTTCCTCTTACTTTATTTCACCTCATTCTTTGTTTAAAATGACATGTGGACTGTAAGCAACGAGCACTGCTAAGTATCATCTTGACTGGATTCTCTCATGTTTTGTTTTTTAGTTTATATTTATTTTCTCAGGTGTTAATTCATACACCTGCTTTTTTCCAGGGAGAAGTTTTTGGTTTTCTTTTATTTTAAGGAGAGAGGTGCTTGCTTCAGTGACACAGAACTCCTCTAATGATTCATCGCAGAATTTTCTATACGGAAGTCTAGTAGATTGAGTACACAAATGGGCATCACCGATGGCTTTTCATAAACATCTGATAACTTTAGATAATATTTTACTGACATTATGCTTAAAATTAACAGCATTTATTTATCTCTCATGAACTTGTGTTCCATGAAACATTGCCCAGTATCTGAAAAGCAATTGGATAGTAGAGGACTATGTGTTACTTATTACTGTGTTCTTCGGTGTCAAGCAAAAAACAGTACACATTGTAGAAAATTAATACATATATATGAACACATATATTTCTATTCAAAAGTATATGACCAAATTCATTTATTTATTTAAAAAAATTTTTATTGGAGTATCATCAATTTGCAAAGTTGTGTTAGATTCACATGTACAGCAAAGTGAATCAGTTATACATATATATATCCACTCTTTTCTTTTTTGGGGTGTTGTATAAAGTTGAAGTTGGGAAAAATATGTACTAATAAAAAATAATTTTAAGCTTCTTATGTATTACTCTCGTGTTACTTGGAGAAGTAACAAAGGTTCTTTTTTAACTGTCATGGAAAGAAAGTGGCACACCACTAATGGGGATATGGGCATGGGCAACCAAAACTTCCTAGAGCACTTAATTATATTAGTTTAACTTTCTGTCACCAGTGTCACATCCTGGATTAGTCATGAGACAGCGAGTTTAAGAAATGTCTAAAAATGGCAAGTTATAACAAAACTTGACTATAAGTGCAATTATCATTAAAGAAATGAATGAGAGTAAAAGCCATGACCTTTAAGCAAGTTCTGTAACAGACATCAGCTATCTCATTTATCAAATGAGAAAAATGCATCAGATAATACTAAGATCCTTTCCACACAGCTTGCTTAATGCTTTTTCAGGAATAGAAAGGTCTCCCGACTGAGACAAGGGGACAAAAATCAGTTCCTATGAAAATAATGATAAGATAGAAAAATATGTAGTATCACCATTCAGTGATGCAAATGCGTGGGCTTCTGTAGCTCTGTACCAGACACTCTGTTACTCACCTGATGTCAGCCACAATAGAGCATTTTTGCCAGAGTTTGCCCTTACAGAGGTTTACTATGTTCTGGAAATGGACTGTCCAACAGTGTGGCAGTTGGGAGCTTTTTGCTTCAGTGTGGAGTTCCAGCTTTCTGAGCTTCCTCTGTTCTGCAAGCTGTTCACCCAGTGTTTCTATGTTGGTGCCATCCATTATATTGTAACCTCTCACAGGGCAAGGGTCACACCTCATGCAAGTCTGTTTCCCATTCTACCTTGCCGAGTGCTTTGCAGATAGTAGCTACTCAGTAAATGCCATTGGAATGATCTCTTTGTCTAAGAAATAATAATGAAACTGAACTCTTAAATTGTAGTTCACATTAAAGAATATTCATATGGTATCTACCACCTAAAATATTTGCTTTTTCTTATGTTCGTGAAACATTTGACCCTTTCTTCAGAGTCAGATCAGGTTCAGCCTTCTCCATGAAGCACTAATTGGTTGTTACAGCCTTTGATGATGGCTTCTTTTATTTATATATAATTTTATTTATCTTTATTTTTGACTACACTGGGTCTTCATTGCTCTTCTTAGGCTTTCTCTAGTTGCGGCGAGCGGGAACTACTCTTTGCTGCGGTGCATGGGCTTCTCATTGCACTGGCTTCTCTTGTTGCACAGCACAGGCTTTAGGCATATGGGCTTCATGAGTTGTAGCATGTGAGCTCACTAGTTGTGGCATACAGGCTCAGTAGTCGCGGCTCAAGGGCTCTAGAGCACAGGCTCAGGAGCTGTGTCCCATGGGCTCAGTTGCTCTGTGGCATGTGGAACCTTTCCAGATCAGGGAGCAAACCCATGCCCCCTGCATTGGCAGGAAGGTTCTTATCCACTGCACCACCAGGGAAGTCCCAAGCTTCTTATTTTTTTTGTCCCTTTCAGGTGGCCGAACATATTAGGTCTCTATCACATTAAATTTTCAATTTATCACAGGGAAGAAGAGTTCAGTGTTTCCTTGTATCCTGTAGGTTTGGTGCCTTCACAGTATAGGTACTAAATAAACATTTGATGATGATCTTGGTGAACATAATGACCAATAATAAGTGGTTTACTCTTAAGGGTTCAGATCAGTTTCTCATAGCAAACTCCAAATACTTCACTTACATGTTTTCTAGGAGGCCAGTGCTTTGAGAGTGAAAACTTTGCTTCTATGTTGCTCCATACAGGCTTTCCTTCCAGACCTCTGCAGCCTGGCTCAGCTTGCACCCAACAGTAGCCTTCTCTAGATCTTATTGTCTTAGTTTTTCTGAAAGCCAAGGGATTTGAAGGAATATCAAATGTTTTAAAAAAATGAAAGTCAAAATATATTTCCATGAGTTAATTTTGAACATACTGTACAAAGGATAATGAAAGAATAGACATTATAGACACTGCAGGGTGTTATTATCTAATAGGGTACTCTGGATACACACAATTGAAAATATATAAGAATGTATAATATATAAATGCAAATATAATGCATCATATATGAACAATTGTATCTCTATACTCAGAGCCAAAAGTAGTCAAAGAAGGCCTGACGGGGACTTCCCTAAATCCACCTTCCAATGGGGTGGACTCAAGTTCGATCCCTGGTTAGGGAACTAAGATCCCATATATTGCTGGGCAACTAAGCCCCCATGCCACATCTAGAGAGCCTGTGCACCACAACGATGATCCAACACAGCCAAAATAAGAAGAAGGTCTGATGGAAGGAGAGAGGCAGGAAGAGGCGAGAGGAAGGAAGGAAGGATGGAAGGAAGGGAAGGAAAGGCGACATGAGAACAGGTCTCAGGAAGGAGGGATGGTTCTATGTGAAGCTATTGGGTAAGTGGGATGACGTCTGTGTAGTATATTTAGCTGACCGGGTCACTGGAGTGGCTTTCCCACTCCACAGCAGGTTAAGAGGCTGGTAGCAGGAGGAGGAAGAGGTCAACTGAAAAGGGGCCGGGAGGCTCAGTGTAAATAGTGGACAGTGTCTGTGAAGAGCTGCATACAGATTTATGATGTATTCAAAACAGTGCTTGAGGAAGGTGAATTGTGCTATAATAATAATAATAATAATAATAATAGCTAACATTTATTGAACGCTTACTATATGCCAGATGCATATATGTAAGTGCTTTATATATTTTCCCATTATATCTTACAGCATCCCTATGAAGGAGACACTAACATTTCTATTGTACAGGCAAGGAAACTGAGGCAAAGATCTGTGCAAGTGCTTCTGAATAGCAGATTTAGAATATGAACTTGGGCTGTCTAACTCTAAAAGTGGTGTTCCCATCCACTATGTGATGTGGCCTCTCTTTCCATAGAGCTCTTTACATACTTGACAGAGAGCTTGGAGATTCCTAAGGAGGTTGTAATAGTCTGAGGCATATAGTGACTAGACTCTGAGCATGGACTGTGATCACAGAAAAAGTGAGAAAGGGATGAAACTGAGAAAAATTCCCATTGGAGAATCAATCAGTGGAACTTTCCTGCCCATCTAGTGGTTAAGACTCAGCACTTCCAGTGTAGGGTATGTAGGTTCCTTCCCTGGTTAGGAAACTAAGAACCCACATGCTGTGCGGTGTGACCAAAAAAATAAAGTTAAAATTGTTTTTAAAAGAGAGATCTAATCAGACTTAGTAGATATATTTGAATATGCAGAGGAGAGCGATTAGGACGGTAAAGATGTCTGTGTCTATCTATATGATTTCAATTGAAAAATATTTCTTGAGCACTTACTATGTGCCAGAAACTTTTACATGGTGGCGCGGGAAGAATGACTCAAATACTTGAAGTCCCTGCATTTATGAAGCAAGACTGTATTATTAGTAAAAAAAAAAAAAAAAGATATATATATATATATATATATATATAACAGCTATATATGTATAGACTAAGTCTAGAAGGAACACAATGAACTGAACTGATGACACTGGTTGTTCAGGGGAGGAACAAAATGGAAGCAGGGGCATGAGTAGAAGAGAAAGGTAGTGTTATACCTACTGGATTTTTACAACACATCACGTGTTATTGACTCAAAAGTTGTGATTATTTTTTAAAAACTGGAATAAGACTGTGTACTAAGACATATATGTGCATGTGTGTGTGTGTGTGTTTGTGTATGCGTATACTTTCTGGCATTTCATAGGAAGAACTAGCAAAACTGGATGCTCCTGGGGAGGGGAATTGTGCAGGTGGGGAATAGGAGTAGTTAGGGTAGCTTTTCACTCTACACTTTTGTATCATTTGCATTTTTATGATCAGATAGTGAATATATTATGCATATACAAGTATTAGTTTAAAAACTGAGTTTTAAAAAATAGTAAGCAGAAACCTAGGAAGAGAGGTTTTATACACAAAGGTCACACAAATTTTAAACATGTTTTCTATACTATTGTGCTTTCTCCAAGTTGTAACTTTACCAAACTTAGCATTCAAAGAAAAAGTGTGTGTGTGCACATTGGGTGCAGGTGAACCAGCAAAAACATTGGTGTTGGTGAAAATAAGGGAGCTGAAATATTTGGGCCTTTGGCTAAGGTGCAAAAAAACTTCTCAGCTATCAAAATTCTCTTGATAAGTTTTTAAAAACTGCCTGAGGCAGTTTCACTTGATACAATAAACACACTGTTGAAACAGGTTAAACTGGTGGCTAGCCTCCACCCATAGGCTTCAGGGGGTTTGTGCTTTCTTGTAGAACTAACCCTGACATGACAGCACTAGGCTTTAAATCTGAATTGATCTACTCAGTTTGGATCATGAAACCCTTTAGTCTTTCACAGAAGTAGGATGGCCTAATTTGGTGAAGCCATGATTAGATTGGGCTTCCCTAGTAGTTCAGTTCAGTTCAGTTCAGTCGCTCAGTCGTGTCCGACTCTTTGCAACCCCATGAATGGCAGCACGCCAGGCCTCCCTGTCCATCACCAACTCCCGGAGTTTACTCAAACTCATGTCCATTGAATCGGTGATGCCATCCAACCATCTCATCCTCTGTCGTC
Source organism: Okapia johnstoni (assembly GCA_024291935.2). NCBI lineage: Eukaryota > Metazoa > Chordata > Mammalia > Artiodactyla > Giraffidae > Okapia > Okapia johnstoni. Next base: position 58,356,568 of record CM044317.1, on the reverse strand, counting down.
CCCTTCTCCTCCCGCCTTCAATCTTTCCCAGCATCAGGGTTTTTTCAGATGAGTCAGTGCTTCGTGTCAGGTGGCCAAAGTATTGGAGTTTCAGCTTCAGCATCAGTCCTTTCAATGAATACTCTCCCCAACCCTCAACACCAGTCCTATGCAACAGGTAATCTACTTTCTGTCTCTGTGGATTTGCCTATTCTGGACATTTTACGTAAATGGAATTGTACAATATGTGGACTTTTGTGATGGGCATCTTACACATATTATAGTGTTTTCAAGGGACATTCATGTTGCAGCATGTATCTGTACTTCATTCCTGTTTATTCCATTGTATGGTTATGCTATAAACCACTCATCAGTTTATGGACGTTTGGGTGAATTTTAGCCTTTTAAATTGAGGCCATTCTTATGGGTGTGTACTGATGGCATCACCAACTCAGTGGACATGAGTGTGAGCAAATTCTGAGAGATAGTGAAGGACAGGGAAGCCTGGCATGCTGCAGTCCACGGGGTCACAAAGAGTCAGACACGACTTACCAACTGCACCACAGCAGCAACTGATAATCCCTTGTGATTTTTAGTTTGCATTTTCCTAAATAATGCTGTATGTCTGGAAAAGGTCTTTATTTTATTTGGTTTTTGAAAGATATTTTCTCTGTGTGGAGAATTCTCGGTTTAGAATTTTTCCTTTCCATCTTTTGGAAACGTTGCTCCACCCTCTTCCAGCTTGCTGACAACATATCTGCTCCTACCTTTATCTTTATTCCTCTGTAGGCCATGTATATCTTTTTTTTCCCCTTGGCTGTTTTTAAGATCCTTTTTTAAAAGTCACTGATTCCATGCAATTTGTTGTTTCTTCATGTTTCCTGTGTTTGGATTATTAAAATTCTTGGAACTATGAGATTTTAGTTACAGCCCATCTCCCTTCAAATATCTTTGCCCTTCAGGAACTCCAAATACATGTACATTTGACCTCTTGAAAGTTGTCCTATGGATCACTGATGCTATCTCTTTTTTTCCTAGTCTTTTTTGTTTTTGTTTCATTTTGGATAGTTTCTATTGCTATGTCTTCAAAATTCGGTCATGTGAATTACTTCTGGGTTCATTTTGATAGATTTTTCTCCTCAGAATGGATGTATTTTCTTTATTCTTTGCATGCCTGGTAATGTTGTACTAGATGACAGCATCTTTTGAGCTTTGTTCTGAGAGGCAGTTACTTAGAAGCAGTTAGACCCCTTGTAGTGTTTTTGAAAGGAGTTAAGACCTTATCAGTGTTAAGACCTGATAATTTAATAAGAAAGAATCTGATCAAATTTCCTTCCAGGGCATGAAACAGTTAGCTACTAGATTCTATCTTGGCTAGAAACATACATTTATCTCTAACTTCTTAAGAAATAATGTTATGTGCTTATAATACCATATTTTATTTATTTATTTAAAATATTTATACAATATTGTAAAGTAATTAGCCCCCAACTAAAATAAATAAATTTGTTAAAAAAAATTTTATTTATTTGATTGGCTGGTCCTCAGTTGTGGCATGTGGGATCTAGTTCCCCGACAGGGATCAAACCTGGGACTCCTGCATTGGAAGCAGAGTCTTAGCTGCTGAACCACCAGGAAAGTCCTACAGTATTTTATTTATAATTTACACAGGCAAAGTGGCAAAGATGGTAACTGTGACTTTATTAATTAACTTTAATTAACTTTTAAAATTAACTTTATTAATGCTCAAAATGAATGAACTCTTAGGTGTAAGACATGATTGGCAATAAAAGATGGGAGGGAATTTGGGGGAAGAATAACATTCCTCTCACCAAACAGTACCTCATGCCCCATCTCAAACTCAGATTCTCTTCCTAAAATTTACCTACTGCCTATCTGCTTGCCTCAAAGCCTACGTCACTTTCTGCTAAGTGACAATAATCCTTGCTATTATTGATGAAAGCTGGATTATTTCTGGCAGTTTTGTTGCTTCCCTCCTCTAATATTTATTAAATGCCTACTATGTGCCACATATATAGTTCTAGGTACTTGGTACATTAGGTGTTACTTTGTTAAATAGCCCAAAATTTAGAAGCTTAAAACAACTTTTGTAAGTCTGGAATCTGGGAGCAGCTTAATTTCTTCTGGGTCAGGGAGTCATGAGGGTGCAGAAAAGATGTTGTTGACCAGGACTGCAGTCATCTAAAGCTTGACTGAGTCTACAGAGTTTATTTCCAAGATGTTTTTATGATCTTTCTTTGGAAATGATACTCCATAATTTCTGCAATGTCATATTTGCTGCTTAAAACCAGGCCTATCAATGTGAGAATATAACTGAGGGCCATCTTGGAAGGTGGCCTCCATACTTGAGAAGTAACAAAACAGATAAAAATCTCTGCCGTCAAAGTTCACATCCTAGTAGGAGCAGCTGGACAATAAATAATAGCATGATAAATTACTTAGCATCTAATGGGAAAAAGGAGAAGGCAATGGCACCCCACTCCAGTACTCTTGCCTGGAAAATCCCATGGACGGAGGAGCCTGGTAGGCTACAGTCCATGGGGTCGCTAAGAGTAGGACATGACTGAGCGACTTCACTTTCACTTTTCCCTTTCATGCACTGGAGAAGGCAATGGCACCCCACTCCAGTATTCTTGCCTGGAGAATCCCAGGGACGGCGGAGCCTGGTGGGCTGCCGTCTATGGGGTCGCACAGAGTTGTACATGACTGAAGCAACTTAGCAGTAGTAGTAGCAATGGGAAAAAAACCTATTTATAAAGACTAAGTGATATTAGGATGGCTTTGGGGTCTGTTTGCAATCTTCAGATAGGATGTGCACAGTAGGTCTTACTGACTTCGGGTGGTGAGAGTGAGCTATGTAGGTTACTAAAGGAAGAGCGTTCTAGGGCACAGTGCGTAGGTCCTGAGACAGAATCAGGCCTGGTGTGTTCTTGGAGCCACAGGGAGCCAGGATCTGTGGAGTGGAGCGTGCCAGGGGAAAGCAGATGAGGTTAGAGATGAAGGAGTGAAACTGAGTGAAATGGGCAACTATTGGAAGATTTTGAGCAGAGGGTTTTATATTTTTTTCATTTCCTCTTACTATGTCTTACGCTTCTGTCCAGTAAATATTTGTGGGTTGATTTCAGTGGGAGCCTAGGTGAAAATGCTGACTTAAGAGTTGGATACTAATAGTGACAACTGCTGGACGACGGTTCCAGGGCAGCCAGAAGGGGAGATGTTTTGAGGCAGACAAAACATAGTGGAACCTTCAGGCTATACCACACAGCTAAAGATATTTTTGAAATACCATTCAGATAATTCACACACTTAAAAGAAGGTCTTCAGTCCCACTGTCTCATTCTTTTGGACACAGATGGAGGAGGTTTCCTTTTATCTACTCTGACACTTGATAGTGTTTTGTCCTATGACCACAAGCAGTGCGTCACAAATACAGCGTCATTGAGTGACAATGTAGTGTTTTTAAAAAGAGAATCCCCAATGTTAAGACCTGATGATTTAATAAGAAAGAATCCGATCAAATTTCCTTCCAGGACATGGAACAGTTAGCTACTAGATTGGTGACTTATTGGTCATAATTTTCAGGTGCAAGAAAGGTTACATTGTGAAGCAACCACTTTAATTAGGTTCTACAACGATAATTATTTGAAATGGGATGATCTACTTTTCAGCTGTAAGAGCGTTTTGTTCTAGGAAGTGAGTGTTGTTATACCTGTTTATACATTTTTAAATAATGTTTTATAAATGCCTAATAAATAAAATATTCAAAAAGTTACTGAGAATTATTCTGCTTTAGCATTAGAGTTCATCTCCTCAGGACAGGTAGTAACAGCACTCGAATGTTCTTTGAACGAAACAACCTCATGAACGAGTGAGCTGTGTTGCAGGGTAGCATCTGCCTGAAATGCATTTGGATCCCTGTTTTCTTTATCAGAGTGGCATGACTTCCACAAAGACAGGGAAATGATCCTCATTATCATGTCTCCCCTCCCCTGATCCCCAGCTTCTACATTCTAAAGTACATAGAGAGGCTTCCCTGGTGGCTCAGCGGTAAAGAATCTGCTTGCCAATGCAGGAGACACGGGTTCGATCTCTAGTCCAGGAAGATTCCCACATGCCCAGAACAGCCACAACTATTAAGCTGGTGCTCTAGAGCCCGGGAACTGCAACTGCTGAGCCCACATGTGGCAGCTACTGAAGCCTGCATACAGAGCCTGTGCTCCACAACAAGAGAAGCCACTGCAATGAGAAGCCCGCGTACTGTAATGAAGACCCAGCACAGCCAAAAAAAAAAAAGTACAGAGCACTATCAGCCCTACAAAGTGTCTGCTGACTCATATCAGTTCCAAACTGTTACTGCTTTGCAACCAGATAAGGACAGAAACTGAGGGCAAGCGTTTTAAGAGTTTTTATATAATATTTGGTAATTTTGTCAGCTGAATTAAGTTTTTTGAATCAGGCTGTATCTTTTTAAAAAATCATTTTCATAGTAATTGACTTACAGCAGTTTACATAGCCATGCATCCATAACAGATTGGAAATAAAAACTGGTCCTTCATGTCAAAAATTTAACAAACACTATTCTAGATGACCCTTTAGCCCAGATACCAACAGAAAAAGATGTGGTGGTTCCTGCATTAGTCCACCTTGTCTCTTTGTGTGAATTCCACTGGCCTCTGAACCTGTCTGGTCTTATTGGAAACTTGGCCTCTATTCTATTTCTGCATCTGGTCTGAAATGTAGTAGGCTCAGCCCAGCATGTCTCCACAGGCCTGTGTCTGCCCAAAGGCAGCTATCTTCTAAATTCACACCGCTGTCCTGTGGTATAGTCTATGATAGGTGGCTCCAGGGAAGCAGTGAGCAACAGCATGAACTTTTCTAGTAGATACTCTATGTACTCTAGTTTTATAACTTGCGTTTCTTGCTTAACATGTTACAAAAGTGTTATCATGCCAATAGAGACCTATGGGTTTTGACAGCATCAACATGTTTCAATGTACAATTATTTTTAAAATTTTTATTTATTATTATTGTGTTGTGCTGGGTCTTTATTGCCGTGTGCAGGCTTTCTCCAGCTGTAGCAGGTGGAGGCTACTCCCTAGTTGTAGGTGACGGGCTTCAGTAGTTGTGTCACACGGGCTTACTTGCCCTGTGGCACATGGGATCTTGCCAGACCAAGGATCGAACCCATGTTCCCTGCATTGGCAAGTGGATTCTTAACCACTGGACCCCTAGGGAAGTCTCTCAATGAATGATTATTTAACCAGTCTCCTGCAGGCTCACAGGTTTGTTCTACCTGTGTTAAGCAATTCTTTCAAATTAGAAGTAAATAAATTGAAGAAGTTTGCATAAAAGGTTATTCTTTATGAAAGTGCTCGTAATCTCACAGTCCCAGCAAAGCAAATTTGGGTTCTTTTATCTACCTTTTGGCTCAATTAAATTCAACATATCCAAAAGCAACCCTGTTATCTCCTACCCCAGTCCTTCTCCCTTTCCTGAGTTGTCAGCAGAAGCAAGCCAGAAGACTAGATTGCCTTCTTTTTACCTCTTTAGTCTCATGTTTATATATTTTGTTTTAGTAATTTTACTGCATTAGTTGTAACATTTCTTACCTTTCCTCTTACAAGAGTCTAACCCATCTCTTGACATCCAGTCTTTAGCCCCCCCGCGAAAATGGATATCTGCAGTCCATCTTGAAGCTCCCTCCAGGATTCTTTGTTGCTCCCTAGTCAAGTTTCTTCAGGAAATTATACAGGAATTTTCCTTATTATACAGAAATCTTTAGCTGAGAACAATTTCTGGAGAGTCAGCTATGATCTGCCAGTAGCTAGTACTGGGTGGAGGGGGGAGCTAAGGGGGAAATGAAATCCAAATTTAGCACCCAAGTATCCACTGGCAATCTTTCCAGCATCTTAATCACTTTCCCCACTTCTCTCCCTATGCAGTCCTTCACCTAAATGGAGATTCTATTTCTGTAGCAAGCAATTCACCTTGATCTATTTGAAAAAATATCTGCTTAGAATACTACATTCTTTTGTTATTTAGTATATCCCCACAGCTATTACCTCAAAGATGACTTCTTTCACTGAATCTTTCCTACCTGTCCCCACCCCCAGGTAAGAGGCTTTTGCAGCACATGTCGCTCTCAAATCACTATTTATATGTCTACTTCCTTTACTAGAATGAGATCCCAGGAGGGCCAGTGATAATGTCTTGCATGTGTGCCTGCTAAGTTGCTTCAGTCGTGTCTGATTCTGTGCGACCGTATAGACTGAAGACTGCCAGGCTCCTTTGTCCATAGGCTTCTCCAGGCAAGAATACTGGAATGGGTTGCTGTCCCTCCTCCAGGGGATCTTCCCCACCCAGGGATCAAACCCTCATCTCTTAAGTCTACCTGCATTGGCAGATGGGTTCTTTACCACTAGTGCCACCTGGGAAGCCTGATTATGTCTTACTTATTTTTATATACTCAGCATCTAGCACGGTGTACTGAATTTTAATTCATATCCAGGATTTGTAGCTGACTAAACATTCATGCAGTTTTACCTAGTTAGTATAATGAACACATTTCCTTTAGAATTTTAATGTAATTGCATTGACAGTATGAGCAGATTAACCAGGACCCTAATTTTTGACATCTAGGTTGTTTCTACAAACGACTTTGTATATGGCTATCTATCTACATATTTTCTCAAGTTAAAAATGCACTGCCAGATTATCGTAAGAACTATTTTCCAGGCTACCATCATTGAATTGGTATCTATTTCCATAAAAACTTCACCGGCATTTGTTATTTTCAGTCGCTCAGTCGTGTCCAACTCTTTGCGACCCCACGGACTGCAGCACCAGGCTTCTCTGTCTTTCACCATCTCCTGGAGCTTGCTCAAACTCATGTTCATTGAGTCGGTGATGCCTTCCAACTATCTTGTCCTCTGTTGTCCCCTTCTCCTCCTGCCTTCAATTTTTCCCAGCATCAGGGTCTTTTCAAATGAGTTGGTTCTTCTCATCAGGTGGCCAAAGTATTGGAGTTTCAGCTTCAGCATCAGTCCTTCCAATAAATATTCAGGACTGATTTCCTTTAGGATGGATTGGTTGGATCTCCTTGCAGCCCAAGGGACTCTCAAGTCTTCTCCAACACCGCAGTTCAAAAACATCAATTCTTCGGCGCTCAGCGTTCTTTATAGCCCAACTCTCACATCCATACATGACTGCTGGAAAAACCATAGCTTTGGCTATATGGACCTTTGTTGGCAAAGTAATGTCTCTGCTTTTTAACATGCTGTCTAGGTTTGTCATAGCTTTTCTTCCAAGGAGCAAGCGTCCTTTAATTTCATGGCTGCATTAAGTTTCCTTATTTCTCCTTCTTTTCCAGGCTTTTAATCCCTGCAAAATGATGAGGGCTAAGTTGGGGAAAATGAGTAGGAGATCCCATGAGCATGTGTGGAGCACCAGGGTGAAGGACATCACAGGGTTAATGAAGGCAGCTAACTTCCAGAGTTCACTTCAACCTCCCTTACTACTTTTTTGTGGAATAAAATCTTTATTAGTATAGTTGACATACAATATTATGTAATTATAGGTGTACAATGTAGTGATTCACAATTTTTAAAGGTTATACTCCTTTATAGTTATAAAATACTGGCTATATTCTTTGTACAATATATCCTTATAGCTTATTTTACACCTAATAGTTTGTACCTATTAATTCCCTTATGCTGATGAAACTAATTCTTGTTTTTGTAAATAAAGGAGGTGAAATAACTGAATTCCCAAGTTTTGAGTAGTTATTCAAAGGGAGACTTATTTGGAAAAGGTTTAGCTGAGGGATTGCTTAATGATTAAGAAAATGAGCCAGAGTTTTGAATCTGAACTCATCATTTCTACTTGTGCAACCTTGGGCAAGATACTTTGACAGTTTGGGGAACCTGTTTTAGTCATAAGGTTCCATTAACTAAATCCTCCCCAAGGACAGGAATAGTATGTTAACAGAATAAAGGAGACAAACTGTATAGTCATTTCAGTGGATGCAAAAAGTTGGGGAGGGGTGTCTGCCAAAACACAGTACCCATTCATGAGAAAAACAGAGCAAAGTATAAACAGAAGTATTATGTATAAAAGGTATCCTTCTAGGCATCTACATAAAACCAACAGCTTTCTTGATGGACTCCTCTTTTCTTCTTAAAATTGGGATGCACAAGCCTTAATGGTACAAAACCCACCTACCAATGCAGGAGACGTAAGAGATGTGGGTTTGATTCCTGGGTTGGGAAGATCCTCTGGAAAAGGGCATGGCAACCCACTCCAGTATTCTTGCCTGGAGAATCTCAAGGCAGAGGAGGCTGGTGGGCTACAGTCCATGGGGTCACAGAGTTGGACACAACTGAGCAACTTAGCATGCACACGCAAAGGCTGAAGGTGAGGAAAACCCCTAGGGAGCAAAATGCAAGGATGCACTTACTCCCAGATGCCCACTTACACCACCCTGATCTGACAGTACTCCTTGAATTTCACTTCCTAGGTGTCTTCCCAACCTTACATTAGTCACAAGCTGCTCTTACTATTTATACTCAACATGTATTAGAGGTCCTAACAGGTAAACAGGTAAGAAAATAAAAATCTGTCAAATCCAGTGAGCAACAGAGTAGACTTATGGACATGGGGAGAAAGGAGAGGGTGAGATGTATGGAAAGAGTAACATGGAAACTTAAATTACCATATGTAAAATAGATAGCCCACGGAAATTTGCCATATGGCTCAGGAAACTCAAACAGGGGCTCTGTGTCAACCTGGAGGGGTGGGATGGGGAGGAAGGTGGCAGGGAGCTTCAAAAGGGATGGGATATATGTATACCTATGGCTGATTCATGTTGAGGTTTGACAGAAAACAGCAAAACTCTGTAAAGCAATTATCCTTCAATAAAAAAATACATTAATTAAAAAAACCAGTGAGCTTATTTATTAGAAGTCTCATGATACAAGAGAAAAAAAAATTAATTATCTGTAAGTTATCAGTTGGAAAAAAAAAACAATTCCATTGATAGATTTTTAGCATCAAAAAACCTTAAAGTTATGACTTAATCAAAATCACACAAAACATTACAACAAACATTCCTGAGAAAAAGATGACAGATGGATTCAACTCAATCCTAATCCATCATAGTGCCCGTCAGGACTTTAAAAGATAGAAATCAACAGACTTACTTTAATGTTTGCACAGAAATACAGAATTCATGAAAGTCAAAGGCACCAAAGTAATTTAGTGGAAAAAACACAAATGGTGCTGGATTAATTTACCATATGGATAAAAACAAACCTTGACCCCTACCTTGTATCACAGAAAAAATTGAGATGGATCATAAGATGTAAAAGCCAAAAATTATAAAGCTTTTACAAGAAAACAATGTCACCATAACAATGTGAAGGAAGGCAAATTTATTAGAAAAGATCCACTTAACAAGGTGATCAATTATGACTGCTGAAATTTAAGAACTACTCCAGACACTATTAGAAAAATGAAGACATACTAGGAGAAAATATTTACAAAATACTACACCAAAAAATTGTATCCAAAATATATAGTTCCATATTTCATTAATGAAAAGAGCCAATTTTTAAATGTACAAAACTTATTTCCATTCTAAGAATACAGTAATGGCTGACACATGAGAGCATACTCATTAGAGAAATGTACATTAACACAAGGTCCTACTACACACTCAGAAGCAACAATGCTTGTATGAGGAAATGTTCATAGCAGCTTTATTAATATTTTCTCACAACTGAGAACCAACAAATGTTCATTTAACAGAATAGCTAAACAAATTGTGGTACATTCATACAGTGGAATACTACTCGGCAGTAAGAAATACACGGTTCAACCTCTCAAAACTTTATACTTATGAAAGCATTAAGTGATTCAATTTAGTTTCAGAGCTGGGATGGGGGGAAGGGAACTCTACTTTAGTGAAAAAATTTGGATAGTAGTTCAACTACCTAGAGTAATGCTTCATTGTTTAGGTAGTGGTATAAGGGAGCTTTCTTTGGTCCTGATGTGGCTGTGGGCCAAGAGTCTACCTTCTTAAAAATTGTAGTTAGATTTGTATATATTAACTTGTAAATCTTATCTAATGAGGTCTGTGTAGCAGATAGTTCAGTGTACAGAGCAGAATTGAGGACTTTGAAGCTAGGGTGTGATGGTTCAAGGAGAAATTTTTTTGAGTATAAATCCAATTTAGATGTTTAATTATAAATATCAACCTATTTGAGGGGCTTCTAGCTCAAGTGTGTCGGTTGCTCAGTCGTGTCTGACTCTTTGTGACCCCATGGACTGTAGCCCGCCTGGCTCCTCTGTCCATGGGATTCTAATACTGGAGTAGGCTGCCAGGTCCTACTCCAACAGCATATTGGACATCTCTTGACACTGCCAATAGCTTTCTTCCAATCTGAGTTACATCACAAACCTCTATGACTCTGCCTCAATTTCATCCTAGGTTTCTGGTTTGAGCACTCAGGAAAATGCTGGATTACAAGTAGTTTGAAGATGTTTCAGTTTGGGTATAAGAATCGACACTTCTCATGTTGTAAAGGACTAACAAAGTGAATCCTAAGGAGCAAACGGAAGTGGAAAGAAACTAGGGAAGTAAAACAAACTGATGGGGATCAACATGGACATGCCTGCGGTGAACTCCTTTAGTCTCTAAAGGTACAAATGGGTGGATAGGAATTCAAAGGACTAACACTTCTTCCATTATAACAAAAAGAGAAGGGCAGATGAAAATGTAAAGTTTGAAGGTGGGTAGCTGCGAAGTGGTGTTATCTGGCTAGGACAATAAGTCTTTTCTCTTTCATAGTGTGTCACATTTATCATATGCAGATTATGTCCCTGAATCTGATCAGTTAACACCAGGTGTTTGCCAAACTCAGTTACCTGTTCCTGTAAAACAATCTGGCATTGTAGGACTGCACACACCTTTAACATCTTACTTTTCTAAGATCAACCTTTTCTTTTTAGAGCTGTGCTGTGGCACTCAGGAATCTTGGTTCACTGACTAGAGAGCTAACCTGTGCCCCCTGCACTGGGAGTGCAGAGTCTTAACCAAAGGCCAGGGAGATCCCTAAGATCAACCCGTTTTAACTCAGATTTTGGACAATATTCTGATAAGCTTATTTTAAGAAAGATCTGAATATAATAAAGATTCCAGTTTTTAGCTTATTATAGATGAGACTGAAGAATTGAAATTTTGCCAAATGATGAGATATGTACTGCATGGCACAATGATCAAAAGCTTTTAACTGTTATAGTTGAAAGAACTGTGAATTAAACTCTGCTCCCCACCCCACCAGGAAGTACCTATTCCATAATAAATGCTGGAATATTCCATCTTCAAACTTTTCTAGTTCCAAACTCTAGCATTCTTCTTCTACTTACAGTCTTCCTACTCTGTTAACTTGGGATACAGCCCAGATGATTTCCTTTCAGCTTCAGTTATGAAGCTACTATCAACAAAATGTTTCAAATTGTTCTCCCAGAACTTAAAGATCTTATCTTTATAACATCTCCCATAACCTTAAAAAAAATCATTAAATATTAATTCCTTCAATTAATTATAAAAACTTTAAAGAGTCTAGTATTTGGTCATGTATACTATTTAAAAAAATACATTGACAGAAAACTTTGTGAATGTCACTAGACAATGAATTAAGCAAACCTTTATTGAAGCTTAAATTGTGGGTACAGAAATACATTTCAAGTGATTTAAGTCCAACACCATGAAGAGAGAAATTATGGCACCAAAATTTTCCCTCCTCTATCATACATACTAGGATTAATTTAGGCTACTATTCAATCTATTTTTCATTTTTTCCTAGGCTTTGTTCCATACAAAATTTGTGCAGGTCTTCAACATGAAATAGAAATCTTTTAAATCTATTAGGGGGAGGAAAATCAGACCTCAAGCCAATAAATGTCATCAAATCTACTGGGACACTGTTCAAGAACAAAATCCACTTTGAGCATTGGTCCTCATGATAGCACCAAAACATTAGGTACTGTGCGTAATTACAGAAAATCAGAATGATCCATTGATTGAAAGCTTCTTCAATGAAGCTTTGAATCAACAATGTGCTTAAAATAAAACTCAAGTGTTCCAACCACTTGATTTCAAACCAAGCATATTTTATGGTCAGAAACACTAAAAAAAAAAATGTGTTTCATTTATAAATACAGAAGGAACAAAAGCATCACTGCATCAATCCAGAAAGAATCAAAAATTGTTTGAGGACAAGAATAAATACAAAATTAAGTCAACTTTGCTCTTTTATCAACTGCTTAAATGTCCATGTTAGCAAATACAGCTAAAAGATGCCAACTCTTTTATGCCTGTATTTTTAGGTCATTTCCCATCAACCATTTTGGAATTTTGTGTGTTACGTTTTGTGGAGAGCTTTCTGCTGCACTGAGTATGTCTGAATAACCTTAACAGTTCTCATTCATCACCTGATGCTATTCCATGGTGAAAGGAATACAAACAAGCAAGAGGAACCAAGTCAGAACACTATTACATGTATCATCAAGTCATGGAACTTTTAAGTCACAAGATGGCAAAGACACTGAATCTGCTTTGAACCAAAGTTCATAGCATATCATTAACAGAAATTAGTGGAAATGGCTACGAAAGTAAAAGTTAAGGTGAATCATCTGAGCTGACTTGATTTGTTGAAACCAATACCTTTATCTTAAATCTCCTCACTAATAAATTGTGATAAAAATTATTTTGTACTACCTAGCAAGTTAATAAAGACATGGTACTTATGAGAAGCTCATCTCATTTAATGGGGGACACCAAATGGCACAGTTTCCATACAGTTCTGCCAATATTCCCTAGTACCAATCTATGCCTTCTTTGCTAAGCAACAATAGTTTATTCCAAAAGAGCTCATGGTAATGAAAAATGTCAAACTCCCTTGACCTTAAAAGAAAACTAAGCCCAGGGTCTACCCCCACCTTCCCCCTCTGGGGTATAGATTAGTATAAAACCCACAGTGTAACAGTGTATTGCTTTATTGAGGGGGTGTGTTTGGGAGGGGAGACACCATGGTAACGGAAGGAATCAAAGTAATACAAGTACAGGAAGCAGTGTTAAAATATAAATACACAGAATGGATAGTTCCAATTGTTTTCTTAGAGGACTCCACTGGTGGAAGAAAAACTTTAATTGCTGTTGCAAAAACATCTGTATGAAGTAGAAATTGGTTTCAATAACGTTAGTAGAGAATATGTTCTAGAAAGTGGAGGTAACTGGATGTTAAATCCTGGCAGCAATTAATAGAACAGTCCCAGATGGCTAGGCTGAGGCCAACACCTAATGAGGACGAAAGCCTTGTCTGTGGGGAATTTTGGATGACACCTGGAGAAATATTACACTGCGCGTAAACCAAATTGAATTGTTTTCACAAGTGTTGTAAAGTTTCATATAATAAAAGGTTTTTTCTACATGCACTTCAATTTCACAGCAAGAGTGGCATAGGATACCTAAACACAGAAGAGAGCATTCATGCAAGATATCTAACTCCTTGATATAATAATGCATACAATTCAAAATGATTACACTATCATTACATCTAGGGCTTTCTGCAACTACAAGGTGGTGGTTATGGAAAGCATGGCCCTTGGTATCAATATCTAAAAAGCAGCCACCACCTTCTTCTATGTGTGTTCTCTTTTTGCGTTTTTTCTTCATGTTTCTTAATCAACTCTGCTGTTGTTGCTGCTTCTTAGCAAAACTGGTAAAAACAAAATTGTAATCATTGAACAAAGCGCTCTGGCAATCAAGACGTTTAAAACCTTCAATCTTCTGGGGCGAGGAAAGCACTGTGCGACATTTAGAACTCTGGGGGAAAAAATGAAATTAACCATTAGCGTTTCCAATCTGCAGTAATGTTTTCAAACAAAGCAGTCATGCAGTAAGTATTTAAGACTGCTATTTTAGTCAGACTATGGCACTGGGGGCTTCCCTGGTGGCTCAGAGTGATAAAGAATCTGCCTGCCAGTGCAGGAGACACAGGTTTGATACAGGAAGATCCCACATGCTGCAGAGCACTTAAGCCCATGTACCACACCTACTGAGCCCTTGTGCCCTAGAGCTCGTGATCCACAACAAGAGAAGCCACCATTAATGGGAAGTCCACGCCCTGCAATGAAGAGTAGCCCCCACTCTCTACAAGTAGAGAAAAGCCTGTGCAGCAACGAAAACCCAGCACAACCAAAAATAAATAAGTAAAATTAAAAGAACAAAACAACAACAACAACAACAAAACCAACCCCATGGAACTGAAACATTTTAGCTGACTTCCTAGGGGCGGATGCAGTGGGACACTTTATGTCTTCTGGCACCACCATCCCCAAGGTCTATCAACAGGGAAAACAGATAGGATAAGAGGAGCCCACGAACTGGGTGAGATATAAAACAAGGACCAACTGTCTAATGACAGGCATAAAGCTTCTCATCTACCAACCACCTCAATTAATAGTACCTCTGGTTATCTCTGCCTGATTATATGGCATCTCAGAATACATTTTATGACATGCCTCACTATCCTTATTTTCTGTTAGATTTTATTGTCAATGAAAAAAATGTATTACCTGATTTACAAACAGGGTGGTCACAAATTTTCCTGGCTTGAAGACTTCCACAACTTTCCTGATCAGGTCATCATAGGAGGTCTGACTTAAGTTTGTTTCAAAGCTAACATAAGAAAATTCTGGTTCTGGAGTGATGTGAATAGTCCAATAAGTTCCCTTGAGAGAAATAGCTTTGTGTTAATAATGGAAAGGGCACACTTAAAGGTTTAAATTATTAAGCAAGATATTCTTACTTACATCCGATTTCATCCCATTCATTGAATACCCACATGGATTGAACATTGTGGCATCAATGACAGAACCTGGTATCAGGTCACGAATTCCACTCTCCTGGGAAAAAAGCCAAACACTAAATTAAAAGCAAATCTGGAAAAGAAATAGAGAATGAGCCAAAATATTTAGCTGCCAAGCAGGATACAGAATTATTATTGAAAATGCTTACACGAGTGACATCCTTTGCAGTAACACCATCTTTCATGTAGAACTGGTCCATAACTGCTGGGTCAAGCTCACTCATCAGAATTTCCAGGGTTTGATCTGGCTGATTGATTACCCTACTCTCTGGGAAATCCAAAGTATACAAGTACCTATATAAAAGTACAACATAGTTTCTAAAAATGACAACTTGAAGTTTAAAAAAAGA
This sequence comes from Okapia johnstoni, assembly GCA_024291935.2. NCBI lineage: Eukaryota > Metazoa > Chordata > Mammalia > Artiodactyla > Giraffidae > Okapia > Okapia johnstoni. Next base: position 58,341,288 of record CM044317.1, on the reverse strand, counting down.
AATCTTATATAAAACAAGACTTCCATCAAATTGGGTCCAACATACCAACAGTCAGAATTCATGCGTCCCATACAGTATGCTGCTCCATCTGTTGAGGCAGGAGAACATAAAATAAATTTAATAGATCCATCTGATAGCAAGTAGGCAGGGTCTCCCTCCCCCCTTAAGAAAACATTTTACTGGCTGTCATTTAGAGATTCGTTTCAGCTAGGAAGCCAGTCTGAATGGTGCTGACAAAACTATGGTTTACTCTCCCCTAAAACTCCATTAGGTAATGGAATTTGGTCACCTATTTATCTCCTCTCTCAAGTAAATGGAAGTTATGTAGTATGTCCTCCTTTCCATGGTGTTTCAAAGCCTCATTCAACATAGCAAGTTAACAGCTGGTTGATATTTAAACTAAATTATACTCGGCACCCTGATACAGCCTAGTATAGTTGATAAGAACAGGTAGGACAGAAATCTTTTAAAGATTTTCTTTTTAAAAATCACCCTTGTGAATGACTATGCGCCAAGTTACTAAAATCATCTTAGGTTTTTAGCCTCTTCTAGGATAAAAGGGTGTTAGATTAGGTAACCTTTATGTCCCTGTCCTTGAAGCTCAAAAAGGAAGGTCCATAAATAAAAGCTTATATAAATGGATAGAAGCAAATCTTGCCAATTTAGTTGAAGTGACACTACGAACTCACTTCAGTTGACCATTCTTAAGCCAGCTCAATTCCTGTACAGCATGCTAGACAGTTTCTTAACGTGGACCAGTATCTTAGCATGGGTTTATGAAGTCATGGGGCATTTTTCTGGATGAAGGGATCACAGCCTTCATACCCACTAAAACAGACATAAATGACAGCAACTGGCTAGAAGATGAGTTCTCCATCTGGCAGGTGATCAGTTACTTGCTTTTTTTCTCCCATCATTTCAACAGTTACACAACAATACTCAAAAATTTGTAATCAGCTAAATTGATACATTTATCTTAACTATATAAAGTGCTATGTTTAATACACAGGCACACACACACAACACACACATCTAACTTTAAGAAGCAGGATTCAATTCTACTTAAACTTACTTGGGAAAATTGCATTAAGGAACTCTATTTCTTCCTGGAAATTCCGGTGTGGGTACCCTTGGTGAGAAGGCTTCATGAAATTCTTACGAGAATAAAAGAAGCTCTAAAAAGACAGACAGATAACTTCACATACAGAATTCCTAAACCAATCAACTATTTTCTACATATACATATCAAAACCAAAACTATCTCCACAAATATTTTTTCCCAGTGACACTTAACATACACTGTAGTACTTGATGTGTGCATACGCTCAGTCGTTCAGTTGTGTCCAACTCTTTGCGACCCTGTGGACTTTGCTGGCCAACAAAGGAAAATGAAGGCCGCTGTGTCAAAGGTCAAGGTTTTAGACCAATACCCATGAGTTAGTGTTATATAGAGACACAGAGTCCTAGCCACTGGACCACCAGGAGATTCCCTAGAGCAAGAGTTTCTGAGCTTTAAAATAGGCATGTAATAAAAATTTTGTGGGAGAATATGTATTGTATATATTTAGTTTCAAAAGAGTGATCCAAAAATTAACATATTGCTCAATTTAGATCCTCTTATAAGGATCAACAGTTTTAGGTCCCAATGACAGCTGTCCTTTGCCCTAGGACAAACTGAGTAAATTATTTACTAATATTTAAAAATTAAGTTAAATATTAAAATTCAACATCTTATCACAACAATTAAAACCCAAGTACAAAGTGTGATAGCATTCAAGAATTAACTGACTATTGCTCTTTAATGCAATCAGTTCTTTATTATGAAGTCTACATGATTTTTCTTGCTTTCCCTTTTCTTATTTTCTCCACTATTCATAGTAATAATGTTAAGGAATTAACTACTGAAAGTATCTGGTTTTCTTTTCTTTCATTTTGAGTTTTATCCCAATTCCTTCTCTGGTTCCTCCACATTTTCTGTTGTTCATGAGTAACAGGCATTCTTTCTCTCCATGGTGTGAGTGTCCTTAGTTATTACAATTGAACAAGTATACAAATTTATTTACCAGGCACATCACCAAACTCTTAACATTTACACCCGACCAAAAGGATAAATGTTTTTTTTGACTACTTACTTGAATTGAGTCAAACCCACTGTAATCCCTAGCAAGTTTCAACAGGGGAACCAGTGCTTTCAGCAAGAGGGTGGTACCACATGTCTTCAAAATGAAACGTCTCTTGGAGACAAACATGCTACTCTCACTGCAGTTTAAAAGAAAGTCATAATATTATAACAATGTTTATGTACTACTGACATGCTTAATCTATTATTATTGGACTATCATTTAAAGTGTAAATTTTTGGCTAATAATTTTAAACATTAAGTTCTTAAGGAAGCAAATAATTCTTCGTCTTCTATTACATGAAAGATCCCACAGAAACATAAACTATGTATTAAGCATATTAGCTCACTACACAAACCCTCTTTTACTAGTCAATTTTCCTCCTCACCTAACCTAACCTCGGACACTTATTCATTTATTCTTTGCCTCGTCTTGAACTGCCTGCTCTTGCGTGTATGTCTGTAACCATCTCACTACATTTCCCTGGATAATAAGTTCCGTGAGGAAAGGAATGTTTGCTTTTACTATTATATCCCTAGGGCCTGGCACCTAATAGGCATTTGATAAACATCTGTATATGTCAAATATAGACTTAGTAAAAGCAGGCACCATGTTCAATATAATAGCCTCAAGGCCCAACATTCTATCTCTGTACCTAAAAAAGAATTGCATGGTTTTCTTCTCTTAAATAACAGCAATCCAATTTCTATGGTGAAGCTAATTTTCACTCTGCTTCAAGCTTTGATAGAGAAGCACATACTAAAAATGAAAGAAGTGAGGGCAAAGGAACAATGCCATTCAACCCTCTTTTGCAGACACTTCCTGCTAACCTCCAGGGTAATAAAGATGGCAGCCACCTTGAAGAGCTATTAGGTAAGACTTCAAAAACCCTACTGCCCAAGGACACCCGAAGTAAACATTTTATTTTACACCATATTTTAAAAAAATAAGGTAAAAACAATTATAGAACCAGTATACAGAGGAACAATTTACTCTTCCATATAAAGTATGATTCACACTGAAATAGGTTAACCAGTACTATTTCAGAGGACTCACCTGAGTACATAAGCTTCCTGCTTGTCAGTTTTTGTCACACTTATGATTGAACATTGCACATCCTTCAAAAGTATGTCCCACTCGGATCTATTATTTAACCAAAAAGAGGATGATTAATTTATAACAGTACTTGCCTACTCTCATAAAAATTGCAAAACTCTCACCATGATTTAAAATCATGCTTTGCATTTACGGTGGTGGTGTGCTTGTCTGACTCCATGTGTTCATTCCCTCATAATATTTTTTTATAGGAATGTTGTGAGGATCAAAGAAAATCAATGGGAAAACAAAGCCTAGTTACAACTAATGAGCATACTAGTACTGCTGCTGCTGCTAAGTCACTTCAGTCGTGTTTGACTCTGTGCGACCGGAGAGACAGCAGCCCACCAGGCTCCTCTGTCCCTGGGATTCTCCAGGCAAGAACACTGGAGTGGGTTGCCATTTCCTTCTCCAATGCATGAAAGTGAAAAGTGAAAGTGAAGTCGCTCAGCCGTGTCTGACTCTTAGCGACCCCATGGACTGCATGGAGCCTACCAGGCTCCTCCATCCGTGGGATTTTCCAGGCAAGAGTACTGGAGTGGGGTGCCATTGCCTTCTCCGATACTAGTACTAATTTAGGCAAAAAATAAGGATGCAAAGTTGTCTCATAGACTCCCAAAGCAGAATGAGATTGGATCCAGGAACTAGAAAGCCATTTTGGACTCCTAAAACTGGCATTGTCTGTATAATCTACATCATTCTAAAGGCTTCTGTTTTTCCTCTCCACTACCACCACAGCTCTAGGTGCTACATGTTCACTGTCCCAGACACATGTATGGAAAACTCACCAGACTCTTGGGACATTATGATTGGTACAAATGTTACTGTGGGGGGCTTACCCCTGTGGATGAAGAAGCGTATCTTAGAGATAATGTTTTGCTGGCTATACATCACAAGTGTCCTAAACAACACCAAAATGCCCTGAAAGTTTTCTTTAATGCTCCATGCCTGCTAAGTCGTCCGACTCTTTGCAACCCCATGGACTGTAGCCCTCCAGGATCCTCTGTCTACTGAATTCTCCAGGAAAGAATACTGGAGTGGATTGCTGTGCCCTCCTCCAGGGGATCTTCCCTCTCTTATGAATACCAACATTTAATTTTGTTTCAAAATAACCTATATTGACACATACACCAAGTAAGATGGATGCATTTTGCTACAGCATGTTAAGAAGCAAACCAAAATCCAGGAAGTTACACTACGTATTTGCAATTTATTAAGAAAAAGACAAATGAGACCCAAATAAGACATTTCTCCAAAGAAGACATACAGATGGCCAACACAAACACATGTTCAACATCACTAGTTAAGAAGAAATGCAAATTAAAACTACAATGAGGCATCACCTCACACCCATCAGAATGGCAATCATCTGCTGGAGGGGGTGTGAAGAAAAATGAACTAACTCTTCTTGCACTGTTGGTGGGAAGATAAATCAATGCAGCCACTGTGTAGAACAGTATGGAGGTTCTTTAAAAATACTAAAAATAGAACTACCATATGTACCATGAACTTCCAGATGTTCAAGCTGGATTTAGGAAATGCAGAGGAACAGAGATCAAACTGCCAACATCCACTGGATCACTGAAAAAGCAAGAGGGTTCCAGAAAACATCTACTTCTGCTTTATTGACTATGCCAAAGCCTTTGACTGTGTGGATCGCAACAAACTGTGGAAAATTCTTAAAGAGATGGGAATACCAGACCACCTGACCTGCCTCCTGAGAATTTGTATGCAGGCCAAGAAGCAACAGTTGGAACTGGACATTTAACAACAGACTGGTTACAAATTGGGAAAGGAGTACGTCAAGGCTGCATTTTGTCATCCTGCTTATTTAACCTATATGCAGAGTACATCATGAGAAATGCCAGGCTGGATGAAGCACACGCTGGAATCAAGATTGCCGGGAGAAATATCAATAACCTCAATATGCAGATGACACCACACTTATGGCAGAAAGCAAAGAACTAAAGCGCCTCTTGGTAAAAGAGGAGAGTGAAAAAGTTGGCTTAAAACTCAACATTCAGAAAACTTAAGATCATGGCATATGGTCCCATCACTTCATGGCAAATCGATGGGGAAACAATGGAAACAGTGAAAGACCATTTTTTTTTGGACTCCAAAATCACTGCGGCCATGAAATTAAAAGACGCTTGCTCCTTGAAAGAAAAGTTATGACCAACCTAGACAGCATATTAAAAAGCAGAGACATCACTTTGCCAACAAAGATCTGTCTAGTCAAGGCTATGGTTTTTCCAATAGTCATGTATGGATGTGAGAGTTGGACTATAAAGAAAGCTGAGTGCAGAAGAATGGATGCTTTTGAACTGTGGTGTTGGAGAAGACTCTTGAGAGTCCCTTGGACTGCAAGGAGATCCAACCAGTCCATTCTAAAGGAAATCAATCCTGAATATTCATTGGAAGGACTGATGCTGAAGCTGAAGCTCCAATGCTTTGGCCACCTGATGCGAAGAACTGACTCATTTGAAAAGACCCTGATGCTGGGAAAGATTGAAGGCAGGAGGAGAAGGGGATTACAGAGGATGAGATGGTTGGATGGCATCATCGACTCAATGGACATGATGAGTTTGAGTAACTCTGGGATTTGGTGATGGTCAGGGAGGCCTGATGTGCTGCAGTCCATGGGGTCCCAAAGAGTCAGACACGACTGAGCAACTGAACTGAACTGATGAACCAGCAGTCTCACTCCTGGGCATATATATATCTGGAGAAAAACATGGCTCTAAAGAATATATGCACCCCAGTGTTCACTGCAGCACTGTTTACATGGAAACAACCTAAATGTTCATTGACAAGAGGAATGGAAAAAGATGTGGTACAGGTATGCAATGAAATTATTACTCAGCCATGAAAAAGAACTTAATAATGCCATTTGTAGCAACATGCATGGACCTAGAATTGTCATAGTGAGTGAAGTAAGTCAGCCAGGGAAGAAATATCTAATGGCATGCCTTATATGTGCAATCTAAAAAGAAATGGTACAAATGAACTTATTTACAAAACAGAAAACAGATTAGCAGATTTAGAGGAAGAATTTATGGTTACTAGGGGGAAAGAAGAGGAAAAAGGGATAGTTAGGGTGTTTGGGATCAGCATGTACACAATGCTGTATTTGAAATGTATAACCAACAAGGTCCTGCTGCATAGTACAGGGAACTCTGCTCAGTGTTATGTGGCAGCCTGGATGGGAGAGAAATTGAATGGATACATGTATATGTATGGCTTGGAGAAGGCAATGGCACCCACTCCAGTACTCTTGCCTGGAAAATCCCATGGACGGAGGAGCCTGGGAGGCCGCAGTCCATGGGGTCATGAAGAGTCGGACATGACTGAGTGACTTAGCATAGCATATGTATGGCTGACTTCCTCTGCTGTCTACCTGCAACTATCACAACATTATTAATCAACTATACCTCAATATAAAATAAAAAGTTTAGGAAAAAGAAAAAACTAAATTGCTACATGATCCTTTACTGTTTTTTAAAATGTCACCTTAATAGTTCAGGATGAGTTATTAAAAATATTCATTTAACAGAATTATTCTGTTAATGCACCAGATATATATTCCACTTGAAATGTTATCTTATTTTAATCTACATAAATAAAGCTTCCTCATTTCACTGCTGATATCTTAGCTGTTTATAGAACCCATCCATTATAATGAACTTAAACACAGATTATTTTTTCAAATATTTTTCCCATAACACACTCTTCTTTCTGTGAATCTGACACAAAATGCTAAAACTTCTGACCACGATTTATTCATTTTCAGTGTCCATCTGAAATTTTTTCTCAACGTTGTTCAAACTGGGCCATTCCTACTGATCTATCTTCAAGTTCAGTCACTCTTTTGTCATTTCTACTCTACAAGCCATCCAGTAAACTTTTTATTCCAATAGTTTATTTTTTAGTTCCATCTTCTGTTTCTCTGCTAAGATTTGTTATTACTTCTTATAGCATGGTTATGATTAACTACTTTTAAATCTTTACCTGCACCACCTTGAGGCTGAAGTCTACTAGACTGTCTCCCTTTGAGACAATTTCCTTATTGTATGTAATTTGTGATTGCATCCTGGACATCACATTATATGATTATTTATCTTCAAACTCTATGGAGCATGCTGATTTTTCAAAAACTGTTAGTAGACAGTTAAAATGGTTAAGTTCAGTCTTCTTGTTCTTATCCAACTTCTATGTGTTATGTTACTATCTCCATAATCTCCATAACAACTCCTAGCTCAATAGTGGGGGGCGGAGTGGGGGGTGGTGGTGAAGATGGCCTGCTTCTTGATCCTCTGGCTAGAAAGCCCAGGCTTTAGTTTCTCTGCTCTGCAGCAGTCTGCTACAGGATTGCCCGAGCTACAGCAGGAAAGAACAGGAAAAAAAAAGCACAAAGCAATACAAAAAAAAGGGATTTTCCCTACTCTCTCTAACCCAAAACCCCCTTCCGTTCCTTGTCCACATTCCAGAAAAAGACCTCTCTAGGAGCTCAGTTTATGTGCAGTTCTGGGTTTCTGGCAGCTTTTGAGACCACCCCAGGAGATACCAAGAGAGAAAAAAGAAAAAAACTCATGATATTTCAGTGATGTTTTGAGTTTTGGCTTCCTTCTCCAATTCACCGAACATTTACTTTCCAGAGTCCTCAGCTGCTGCATGCATTCTGTCCAGGGTTTCTAGATGCATTTAGTGAGAGTAGAGTGTGCTTATTCCATCTTGATGGAAACAAGAATCCTCCTGCACTCATTCTATCATTGTTAATAAATTCTGCAACCATACTCTTCCTCACCTAAAATAAACCCTTAAGTAGTCAGTATTTTTCAAAGTCATGGTATGAAAGGCACTGCTTTTAAACATTCTAAGTCAAACACAGTTGAACAGTCTATCAACTAAGTGATTATAAAAACAATCCAGAGAACTGCTGGCTCAAAAAAAATACAAGGCAGGAAAAATGTAACAGATTTAGAATTGAAGAAGTCAATACAATGCTATACATGAGCATAAAGAGGAAAGAGAAAACAGTTGAAAATTATTAAATTTAAAATTATTTTAAAAATTAAAAATTATTAAAATTCAGCAAATTATTAAAATCACATTTTGGTAGAAAAAGAAGCCCCTTATTTTTCCCTTAAATAAAGCTTTTTTGGATCCCAGCTACACCCAGATCATGATAAATATCCCAAATACTATGCTCTTTACAAATGACAGTACATGGACTGAATGACCTTAGTCACTTTGCCAGAAAAGTAAAACATAAATGGCATGCCATATTTTATTTATTTTTAATCAGTTAATTAATTTTTGGTTGTTGCTGCATGTGGGCTATTCTCTAGTTACAGTGCATGGGCTTCTCACTGCGGTGGCTTCTCTTGTTGCAGAGCACCGGCTCCAGGTGCACCAGCTTTAGTAGTTGTAGCACGCAGGCTCTAGAAGACAGGCTTCAATAGTTGTGGCTCATGGGCTTCGTTGCTGAGGCATGTGGATCAAACCCATGTCCCCTCCACTGGCAGGCAGATTCTTATCCACTGTACCACCAGGTAAGTCCCATATTTTATAATAAAATTTTTTAGTCTGTGGTTTAATAAAAATAAAACAAATTGAAGTGTTTACATGGGAAAAGATACAATTAAGATAAGAGACTTCTGTCATCTGACTGAGTAAGACTAGAAATGGCTAACTGGCTACTTCCCCCCCCCCCCATGTGGACCATTTTTAAAGTCTTTATTACAATGTTGCTTCTGTTTTATGGTTTGGTTTTTTGGCCCCAAGGCATATGGGATCTTAGCCCAGGACCAGGGAATCAAACCAGCACTCCCTGCATTGGAAGGCCAAGTCCCAACTACTGGACTACCAGGGAAGTCCCCTATCCTCTTTGTTGGGGGGTGGGGATGGCAAGCAGGACAGATTGTGGATTGGGAAAAGACAGTCTCTTGGGCAACTGGTGTTGGGAAAACTGGATCTGCACACAGAAGAATGAAACAGAATCCTTACCTTACACTGCTTAACTCAAAATGGATTTAAACACCTAAATTACGACACAAAACTATAAAACTCTTAGAAAAAAACATGAGGAAAAACTTTATGATATTGGATTTGGGAAAGCTTTCTTGGGTGTTACACAAAAAGCACAGGCAACAAAAGCAAAAATAGGCAAATAGAACCGCATCCAACTTAACTTTTGTGTATCAGAGGAACACACTCAACAGAGTGAAAAGACAACCTACAGAACTGGAAAAGTATCTGCAAATCTTACATCTTATAAGAGGTTAGTATCAGGAATAAACAAGGAGCTCCAACAAGAAAAACAAATAACCTAATTTAAAAGTAAGCAGGTCTTAAATAGATAATTCCCCTCCCCCCAAAAAAGATACACAAATGGCCAATAAGCACATAAAAAGATGCTCAATGCTACTAATCATAAGACAATGTGAATCACAATCATGATACCACCTCCTGCTTATTAGGATGTCAGATACTGAAAAGGAAAAATGAAAGAACAAGTGTTGGCAAACGCAGAGAAATTTTAACACTTGTGCACTACTGGTGAATGGATGGATGAAGCACAAGCTGGAATCAAGATTGCCGGGAGAAATATCAATAACCTCAATACGCAGATGACACCACCCTTATGGCAGAAAGCGAAGAACAACTAAACAGCCTCCTGATGAAAGTGAAAGAGGAGAGTGAAAAAGTTGGCTTAAAGCTCAACATTCAGAAAACTAAGACCATGGCATCTGGTCCCATCACTTCATGGCAAATAGACAGGGAAACAGTGGAAACAGTGAAAGACTATTTTTTTGGACTCCAAAATCATTGCAGCCATGAAATTAAAAGACGCTTGCTCCTTGAAAGAAAAGTTATGACCAACCTAGACAGAATATTAAAAAGCAGAGACATCACTTTGCCAACAAAGGTCTGTCTAGTCAAAGCTATGGTTTTTCCAGTAGTCATGTATGGATGTGAGAGTTGGACTATAAAGAAAGCTGAGCACCGAAGAACTGATGCTTTTGAATTGTGGTGTTGGAGAAGACTCTTGAGAGTCCCTTGCCTGCAAGGAGATCCAACCAATCAATCCCAAAGGATCAGTCCTGAATTTCATTGGAAGGACTGATGCTGAAGCTGAAGCTCCAATGCTTTGGCCAACCTCATGCAAAGAGTTGACTCATTTGAAAAGACCCTGATGCTGGGAAAGATTGAAGGCGGGAGAAGGGGACGACTGAGGATGAGATGGTTGGATGGCATCACCGACTCTATGGACATGATGAGTTTGAGTAACTCTGGGATTTGGTGATGGTCAGGGAGGCCTGATGTGCTGCAGTCCATGGGGTCCCAAAGAGTCAGACACGACTGAGCAACTGAACTGAACTACTGGTGAAAATGTAAAATGGTAAAGCCATTATGGAAAAATTAAACATTCCTCAAAAAAACATAAAAACAGAATTACCACATGATCCAGCAATTCTACTTCTGGGTGTGAATATATATAAATAAAATAATTCAAGACAGGATCTGGAAGAGATATTTGCACATCCATGTTCATTGTCATTCACAACTGTCAAGAGAAGGAAGCAACCCAAATGTCCTTCAAGGGATTAATGGATAAAGACAATGTGGTCTATGCAAAAAAATGGATTATGTGGCCTTAAAGGAAAGTTTATCACATGCTTCAATGTGAATGAACCTAAGAATTTCATGCTAAATGAATCACACCAGTCACAAAAGGATGACTACCACTACAAAAAGATGTAGGTTTCCACTTATATAAGGTACTCATCTCATACATTCATATTAAGTATCCAAAGTAGTCAAATCATAAGGAAAGGTGACTGATAAAGGCTAGAGGAAGAGGGGAGGGGAAATTAACCTTTAATGGGTAGTTTCAGTTTTGCAAAATGAAAAGTTCTACAGATCTCTTGTACAACAATGTGAATATACTTAATACTGAATGTTCACCTAAAATGGTTCAACTTAATGTTAGACTTATTTTTTAATATTTATTTATTTTTGGCTGTGCTGGGTCTTCACTGCTGTGCACAGGCTTTCTTCAGTTGTGGTGAGCAGGGGGCCTCTCACTGTGGTGACTTGTCTTGTTGCGGGGCACAGGCTCTACGGCGCGTGGGCTTCAGTAGTTGTGGCACATGGGTTCAGCTGCCCTGTGGCATGCGGGATCTTCCCAGGCCAGGGATTGAACCGGTGTCCTTTGCATTGCAAGGCGAATTCTTAACCACTGGACCAACAGGGAAGCCAATGTTAGACTTTAAAAAGAAGTAAATTATAGAGGGAACAGAATGCTGCTGGCAGATGCAAAAAACCCTCTAGAACAGAGTTTCGGTTTTATCCCTTGGAGTCTACCCTCAGATATAGTGGGTCAGAAACTGTGCAGATGGTGCCTGGACACCTGCATTTATTTAAAAGGCCTCCATGTGATTAGGTTCCTTTAACAAATTTCCTCCTTTAAGCAAAAATCACTGGTTTCAGGGTTATCAAGTAATTTACTCCCAAAGCTACCCAACTGAACTATTTGAAGCTTTCCTGAAGTGTGACCTTAGTCAACAGCCTGACTCATCTGTTTCAGACACTCTACTTATCACCTTTCACACCTCAATACCACAGCCAAGGTAGTAGTAGTCATAAGAGCAGTCTGAGTCAAACCCATCCTAAAACATGAGATTACTCTTCAGTGAAGTCTAGGCTGACCAGAATTTAATTCAGATATCCAGAGACATAAGCTTACATCTTTTGTTCAAAGAAATCAACCCAGAATGCACTGTTAATTACAATCAGAGTAACTTAAGTTCTCCACCTCAAACTTTCACCTAAAAATAAAATTAGCATCATTACTGCTACATTGATTTATTACTTTCAATGTGTACCTCTCAAAAAAAAGTGATTTGAAGATAGCAGTTCAAGTTTTTTGAAACTGCTGTGAGGAATGTATTGAGAAGCTTAATTCAATAGGAAGCCCTTCTACCCCAAAATATTCACCCTAAAAGGTTTTTTTGGCAAGGGTTGTAAATTCCTTCAGTGTAAATTACTGATATTGCAATATGGTGCAATGATGTAGTCAAGTAAGGCATGAGTTCTCGGAAAATTAATGCTGAGGTGTAATTGACTATTTTTGCAACTGCTCCCAGTCCTTTGCTGAAGATTTCACCATATAAAATTTGAGTGAAGGAAAGAAAGAACAGCAGAAAATGCCAGTAGTCCTAAATGTCTTGTCCAATATTATCATTACATATTCTAGTTTTCATATTTTCACATAGCTAAAACACCTCTAGCCTTCCACAATTAATAAACATTTACTCTCTTTATCTCCATTCACTACAATTTCCCATGTGAATTCATTTCCTTACTAACAGTCCAGGTCTGTGATGAATTCCAAAGCAAAAAGGAAAGTCAATTTTAGAGCCCTGAAAGATCAAACTATCTTTCCTCACCAAAATTTCTTATTTTCTAACAGACTTCCTCCCCATAGCTGCCATTTCTTTTAAACAGGTTTTTGTCTGGTCCAGCATTTTAGTCCAGCACTCTAAGAAATTATAGGAACAGACATAAAGATCTATTTCTATTCAACATCATTTGAAATCTGAAAATTCTAGTAAAGAAAACTGCAGGTTAAACCTAATATACTACTCCCTCTTTTTATATTTCAATCTTAATTACTGTGTGAAGTAGTCAGTTTTAGAAAACATCACTTGTCTTATTCATTTGGATATCTGGACTAATGTTTTTCTCCAACATATTGTTACCAAGCCATGCCAGAAAAGATAAAACAAAAGATTCTCAGTATTATGTACTTCATTCAGATTACACTGAAGGTAAATTCTACTAAGTGGCCTACAGGACAGTGGGAAATGTTAACAGAAAGTGGGTTCCAGCTTGGAGTTAAAGCTTGGAAAGATGGGCCAATTTTGCTTCAAGTTCATTCTATTCCTTCATACCATATTAAAAAAATCAGTTCCAGATGGGCTGCAGATCTAAATATGAAAAGTAAAACAAAGTTTACAGGGAAAAACGAACATCTTCATTACCTCTGGATAAGCAAAGGTTATTTTAAACAGGACGGAAAAACCACAAACCGTTAATGAAAATACTGATAAATGGACATTAAAATTGTGAACTTCTTTCTAAACTGTCATTAATAAAACGAAAAAGGAAACCAGAGGATAGAAAATGTTTGTAATGCACATATTGGAGAGAAAATTCATCTATAATATATTAAAGAACTCCTGCAGAGAAAAAGAAGTGGACTTGAACAAGCATTTCACAAAAGATAGCCAAATGGTGGATAAAGATATAAAAGGGTGTTCAATTCCATTAGTCTGAAGGGAAATACACAGACCACTATACACCCACAAAATAGCTAAAATTAAAAAAACCCAAGTGTTAAACGAAGATACTGAGCAACAGCACCCTTATGCTGAATATACGCACCCTGTGCTGTGCTTAGTCTCAATCGTGTCCAACTCTCTGGACCCCGTGGACTGTAGCCTGCCAGGCGCCTGTCCATTGGGATTCTCTAGGCAGGAATACTGGAGTGGGTTGCCATCCCTCTTCCAGGGGATCTTCCCAACTCAGGGGTCAAACCCAAGTCTCCCGCATTGCAGGCAGATTCTTTACTGTCTGAGACACCAGGGAAGCCCAAGAATACTGGAACCGGCAGCATATCCCTTCTCCAGGCGAACTTCCTGACCCAGGAGCTTTACCAACCAGAGAAGCACTATATGCACCCTATGACTTAGCAATTCCATTCCTAGGTGTGTGTGTATCTGACAGGAGAGCATACATATTGTTTACAAAAAGACATTTACACCGGTGTTCATAGCAATATATTTGTATTAGCAAAATGGAAATCTTGATGTAAACAGTAGATTTGATAAATTGTGGTATATGGACACAAAATACTATACAACATTGAGAATGAACTAAAAAAACCCCAAACATAATGCTGACCAAAGGAGGCATATAATGCATACCAAATGATTCCATGTTATTAAAAAACTAGGGAAAACCATGGTGTGTTAAAACTCAGGATAGTGGTGTTCCCTTAGGTGGAGAGCGGAATAGGTTATAATTGGAAGGAGGCACAGGGGGACTTCTGGCTAGTTACATTCCTTAGATATGAAGGCTGGTTACATGATGGGATCAATTTGTGAAAATCTGAGATGTACTTACGACTTTCATAACTTTTATGACTGTACCCCGCCAGGATCCTCTGTCCATGGGGATTTTCTAGGCAAGAATACTGGAGTGGGTTGTCATGCCCTCCTCCAAGGGATCTTCCCATCCCAGGTCTCCCGCACTCCAGGTGATTGATTACCTTCTGAGCTTTGGCAGATTAGCATCACCCCTAAAAGTTCCTGTCATGCCTCTCTGTAATCCACCATTCTCCCTTAACTACCATCCTTTGCCTATCAGATGAGTATGTATTTTCTGGTTTTATAGACATGAAATCTTACAGTATAGCACTTCTCGTGGGGCTTATTATTATTTGCTCTCTAGCACAATCATTGTTGCATGTGTCATTAACAGTTCATCTCTTTTTAACTACCAAGTAGTATCTTATAGGGTGAATGCAGAGACTTGTTTTCAGTTCTGGAGCTATTGCAAAATCAAGCTTCTAAGAACATATTCATGTAAAAGTCTTTGTATGGACATTATTTCCTGTTCATCTGGGCAGACACATGAGTGGACTAGACTGACTAGATCATATGAGAGGTGGCTCCAGTGGTAAAGAACCTGCCTGCCAAAGCAGGCGACATAAGAGATGTGGGTTCAACTTCTGGGTTGGGAAGATCCCCTGGAGTAGGAAATGGCAACCCACTCCAATATTCTTGCCTGGAAAATCCCATGGACAAAGGAGCCTGGCAGGCTATAGTCATAGGGTCACAAGAGTCGGATACAACTGAAGCAATTTAGCAGGCACACTAACTTATTAAGAAACTGCCAAACGATTTTCCCAAGTGGATACACTGTTTTCCATTCCCATCTGCAGTGCATGAAAATCTTGCTTCGTTCACAGCTCTCTTCAGGGTCTGGTATCAAAATTATACAAACCCCAAAAGTAACTGTGATATGTGTTCCCTCTTTATTAACTAATTAGAATGTAATAGTATGAATGTAATGTATGAAAAAGGTTGGAATTATTTCTAACTTGAGTGTTAGAACATTCCAATATAACCATCTGGGCCTAGATTTTTCTTTATGGGTGGTTAAGTCAATTCATGCAGTGGTTATAGGACTATTAGGATTTCTATTTCTTCTTGCATCGATGTGGGAAGGTACTTTTCTAGGAATTTTCCTGTAATATCCTGCCTTTTAAATGTTTTTAGCATTGGTAGTGACACCCTCTTAGGACACCTTAACTCCTTCCATGCCCTTAGGTTTTATGTTTTATAAACAGTATAGTTAATGTGTTTATTTTATTCCAGTCTGTGAATGTCTTTTGACTGACTTTCTTCTATTTGCATTTTAGTGGAATTACTGAGGTTGGAGATGTGAGGCAAGCAAAAAGAAGGATTTTCTGGCTTCCTAACATTTATATCGTTAAATAAAAACAAAGCTACTAAAGATTATTCCGTGGAAGAATTAAGGTTTAACTTCATTAAGCAATCTAAAGCTCACCATCTCTTCTACTTGAATAAAAATACATAAAATTGCTAGGGCACCATGTAATTTTAAATTGCCTATTAGACTATAATCTGAAATACTTTTTTCTCCAGCCTGGTTTGCTTAAAAACAAGAAGAGAAAAAGATTCTGTCCTTACGGTAAAGAATCGAAGATGAAGCTGTTAATACTTACAGAGTGGTTACTGTGTCTCAGACAGTTTTTAAGTATTGTATATGTATTAACCCACTTAACTCTCACAATTACCCCATGAAGAGGTACCATTATTTTCTCCATTTTGGAGAGGCAAAAATATCAAACAGCTAGCTATTAGACGATGTTTGAACTCAAATCTAGACATGCCATGCAGTAACCATTTCATTATGCATTACTCTTCTAGATGACTGATAACCCTTCTATGGGATTTAACGAATTCCAAGTATCTACAAAACTTACGGCACTTAATCACAGATTCAACAAAACCAACATTCTGTCCCTGAAGGTATAACCTTTGCCATCACTTTCAGATCCACGCTGAAGCAGTAAAACAATTTCAGTTGATGAAAGTACAAAAGTCGTTCTCAAACATTTAAAAGAAAGCAAGTTACCCATTTATAAGACTTTCTCCTTCTCCTTGATTCGGAGAACTAACTCCTAACCAAAAAAGCCTAAGCTTAAATTCTGGCGTTTTTCCCCAAAAACTCGGGGAGGAAACACTCCCTTCCCTTTATTAAGAACGCGTGCTTACTAATAAAGCTTCAACTCATTTAAAGAGCCGGAGCAGAAAATTTTGTTATTCATTTTATGACTTGTTCTTGCACATTAGTTCTTCCTGACAATATTTCCTAGATAATCCTATCACAATCGTTTTACCAAAGGCATATCACCAACACGAGGGAGCTTTCCCATCTGTGAAATGGAGGAAATACTAAGCTTCCCCATATTTATAAGTAACTGCTTCCTAGAGTAGGGGCCATGTTACGACCTCTTAAGTGTCGCACAAAGCTTGAAAAATGAAACCGGTCACATTTTAGCTAACACGAGGTTTTCCTACGGGAGATTCCTTCAAGAAAGACCGCCTTAAAAGTCTCGGCAGCACGTGTCCGCCTAGATTCCCTTCTCCAGTTGCTTTTTGTCAGGAAAGGCGGCGAGTGCAGCCAACATTCCTGAAACGCCCATTGGCCCACACCCCGGGGCAGGCTCCGGGTCCGGCCCAGGAGCTCTTTGGTCGTTGCCTTTCAATGAAGCGGCCGCGCCGGCTCCTCCGCCGCAAGGCACATTAGCCGCATTTGTGTACCGAGGAGCCTAGAATGGCGAGGGGTGCCTAGTGGTCCGAGCGCCCGGGAGGGGAAGCCGGCCCCGACACCATCGGGGTCGCTCACGTCCTCATCTGTGCCGGGATCGAGACCACTACAAGCCCTCTCCTTTTCTGCGCGATCGTCCAGCTCTCTCGCATGACTGCCCGCGGTGGGAGGCTAGAGCCCTAGATTCCTTTGCAGGATTAGGCATTAAAGGTATTATGCCCGAGCTCCGACCCGCCTCTAGCCCGTAAATGCAGGCTAGTCTCATTCCACTTTGGACTCCGCCGACTCGGTAACAGGTTACACAGCCCAAGGTCAAGAGACTCGGGCGCCAGCCTCGGTGGGCTCTCCAGCCGTCTTCCCGGACAGCCCCGAAAGAGCTCTGGTGCAGAGCACATTAGGGCGGCGGTGCGGCCCAGCCACTGCGGCACAGCTGCTCCCGCCCAATCCCCGCCGCCCGGGCGCCACAGGCTGCCAGCGCCGACCGCGGGCGGGAGGCCTGTTAGTCAGCCCCTCGGCCCCGGCCCGGGCCGGCACCCCCCCCCCCCGCCCCGACACACACCCCTTCCCGCCGCACGCGAGAGAACGAACCGGGCTCCCGATCCGCTCCGCTCCCTCCCTCCCCTACTCCCGAGGCGGACACGCCCGAATTAGCGCCTGACTAAGCCCGCCGAGCCACACCTGCCGGGAGGGAGCCCGCGCGGCCCCCACCTCCAGACACCCCACCCGGGGTCCCGGGCCGCCAAATCCGGCCGGTGGGGAGTAAAAGTCGGGAGGTGAGGGCCGCTAAACCACCCGGAACGACGCTGCCCGCCGCACCGCACGCCGCGCCGGGGACGTTACCTGAGCACGCGGCTGCGCCGGCCTCCTCCCCTCCCCCCGGGCAGCGCCCGGCCCGGCAACGGTGGCGGGAGAAGCTGGATCGGGCCCCGCGTGGACCTTGGCTGCTCACCCCCAGCGCCGGGGCCCTTTCCACGACTGCCAAAACGACCTCCCGCACGCGGACCTGCCCCCACCTGAAGACCATGGGAACCCAACCCACGGCCCCCAGCCTCAGGCTGGTGCCTCCCAGGCGGCGACAGCCCCCCAGACTCGACTGTCGGCGAGAGCCCCTAGCACCCACCTTGGGATGGTGCGAAGATCCCCAGATCCTTGGTTTGCGTCGGGTTGCTGCCTGGAGAACCAAACCTCCAGCAGTTTCTCGGTCCCTTCGAAAAAATGTGCAGCTTCCATCACCGTGAGACTAGCGAACAACCAACAACCACAGAAAATCAACTAAATTAAATCTCTTCTCCCGCCGCCGCCGCTGCGGATTGTTCCAGCTGTGTTACTAAAGTTCAGGTTCCTTTTTTTTTTTGCTATAATTTTATATTAACTTTTTTAAAAAAAAAAGGATTAATAAAATTTTCCCGGCTTTGTGTGTGTGGGTGAGCGAAAGTTGAACGTGAGTCTGTTGGAAATAGAGGCAGATACAGCTCAGTCTCTTGTAGTCCGCTGTTCCCCCGTTAGAGAGAGTAGAGCGAGCGCTAGCTAATGTCGCCGGCCATACTGTGGGAGCGAGAGCACTGCGTGAGCACCGAATTTATATACCCCGGCTAAACCCAAAAGAACAGGAAGTGACGCAACGTCCCGCCCTTGCAGCTGATTGCTTCAGCATCCTGTCAATCACCGGCCGCCCAGTTGCGGCTGGCTGGCCGCCCGCCCGCTAGCAGCGCGGGGAGCAGCTAGACGCGTTGCGGTTCAGGGTTCGGGCTAGCAGCTGGGCGGGAGACGGCGGTCTGTTGTCCGACTGGGCACTAAGAACCTGGGGTCGAATGCGGAGTGGGTGGGGGAGCGGGGACGGAGTGAGGGAAGGCTGTGTAGCCCTGCGTAAAGCAACTGGTTATAGCGGGGAACAAGGGTGGGTCCTCTAGAGAGTTGGCGGGGTTCGGCGGGAGCTGTGGCCACTGCTGGGATGGCTTGGCCGTTTTAATCCCGTGCACTTCGCCGCGATTGCTGAGGTACTCGGCCATTCTCTTAAGTGTGTTTCCCCAAGGCGAACGAAGCCAGGCATTAAAACTCAACATTAGTCCGTGACGCACATGTTGCCAAAGGGTCGGATTAGAAGGCGCTTTAATTTTGATCACGCTTTAGCTGATGGGCGGATGAACGCAGTTCTCGGCTGATTTACACAATAGCCAGAAGCGTTGTCTCCCTATTCAAAAAGGGAAAAGCAACGTGGCGCCCAGCCTTGAAGGGCTCCGGCTCTACCTACCTCCCACCATGTGGCTCGCCAAGCCTCGGAGTTGGCCGAGCTCAGTAGCTGCCGTGAAGCACTGGCAACAACGTGCTCAATTAGGTCAACTGGTGGGAATTTATTCTGCAAAACTGTTTCTAGAACCTGCTTTATTAAACAGAATCTGAAATTGTTTGGGGCGTAAATGGGTAGGGGAAAGGGGATTATATGAAATCATCTCTGTGAAACTCTTGAATATTGTGAAGCACTATACAATTTAAAGAATGGTCATTCAACAAAAAAATGGTAAAAATTAAATATCTGAAATTGTTTGCGTGGAAATTAACAAGGATTCAGAGTGATGATTAGTTCGTGATTTAGAGTCATGAATCTAATTTCAGTGGTCAAGTAAAATGTAAAAGTTATCAAGTAGTAGTCAAACAGTTTAACCCCAGGTGGCAAAATTGTGGTAACAAAGTTGTGACTTTTACTTAGAAATATGGGAGGAAAAAACCCAACTTGACATAAAAATCAGCACTGTCACGAGACAAAAGACTTTTCCTTATTATCCTTAGAGAAAGACTTACTCAACTACAAGTGAAATAAGACAATGTTGTAAGAAGCATGAAAAACTTAATGAAGAAGATGTAGTTTGAGTGTGTACTCTAGATTCCCTGCTGGGTAGTTAGTACTTGATTACAAGAACATGAATTTGTTCACATTTCTATGTCAAATCTGTTGAAAGAAGCTGTGTTGTGCAGAAGGTACATACAGCTACTCTTGCCATGTTTTTAAAAGCATCCAACTCAGACTGGGGATTGGGACAAAAGATAATGACTTGCCCATTTTATTATAATAATAATTCAAAGAATGTGGTTATACTTGGAATAAAGATAAAAGAGGTATTTATGTGTTTTACAAGCTATTCAATTATTTGATGGTTGCTTATTGAAAGGAAGACTTCGTCCACTAAACCACCTCAAACACTAATTGTGGTATAAACATAATTTGGCTTGTAATTGCTTATAATTAGTTGCTTTTCTTTACTATTATGCTTTTTCCCAATGTAATTTTAAGTGAATATAAAAGTGCCAAGAATCTTGGCAAGGTAAGGCCTTGTTAATTTGATACAGAATAATTTAAATGCTGTCTACCAACTGAACTGATCTTTTGTAAAATATATTATCTTTCTTAAGCATCATTACTATCATGAAGCTCAAAGTCTCTTGTACTAATTACCAAGTTAGTCAGTTAATCTGTTTCACTGAACTTAATATGTCCAAAACACATCTGTCATTCCTTTATCATCAGCCTTGTTTCTATCATTGAAGATCTTTCCCACTTTACCAGTTTAAAAACAAAAAATTCTTAACATTTTTTGCTTTGCACGTGAAGGATTACCTAAAGAACTTAAAGTGAGTCCCATCCCCCAGACCTTAAGGCACCTCAAATTGTGCTCCTTACCCCTTATTCTCTTTCGTAATCCTTCCTATTGAGATCTTACCCAAATTAAAAAAAAAATCTTTACTTGACCCCACTTCTGCCTTCAGCTGACACACAATTTTTCTGCCCCCCTTCTCAGCAAAACTCCCTAAAAGACATGTCTGTACTTTCCGTCTCTACCCTCATCTCTTCTTCAAACCCTTGAAATGGATATTTCTCAAAGCCCACGTCTTGTCAAAGCCAGTGGTTCAAATAATGGTGTCGGTCCTCATTTAACTCGTTCAATAGCTTGTGATACAACTAACTATACCTTCCTTCTTGAAACAATTCTCTAGATTTTTGTGACACCTTTCTTCTTTGGTTTTCCTTTGACAACATGTATATCCTATCCAACACTCCAATGCCCTTGGCTTCCCCTCTGCTATCTTCTCCATGTGCACTTTCTTCCTGAGTGACCTGCTTCACCCAGTCCATGGCTTTGTGACATCCATATACTAGTGACTTTCAAATCTGTATCTCCAGCCCAGTCATCTCTTTTGAATTCCAGATCTTTGGGACACTTGCCTACCTGACATTTCTGTTTGAATGTCTAATAAGCACCTTGAAGCTAATGTGGCTAAGAGAGCCATTCCTTTTCATGCAAAACTTGCCTGCTCTTCACAAAAAGAAAAATAAAACACCCGGCTGTCCTCCATTCAAGCTTCCTGGCTGACACTCTGCTCTGCTCTTGTCTGTGTATGGTCCATCCTTCTAGCAGCAACTATCTCATTAAATAGCAGTTGCTCAAGCCCAGAGTCACCCTTGATTCCACTCTTTCCTGCTTTCCTACCAATCCAATCTATCATTAGCCTTGTTGATGATATTCCTAAAACATTTCAAGTGTTTCTTTTCTATCTTCACTACTACCTTAGTTGAGAACACTGAAATTCATTCCCCTGGACTACTGCATTACTTTTCTAAACAATCTCTCTGCTTACACTTTGGTCCTCTCAGATGATTTACCACTGAGCAGCAAGAGTGATTTTTTTTAAGTCCCATTATGACACTTCTTTTATTTTAATATTGTGAAATTCTCCAATGGTTTCCCATAACACTTAAAATAAAAATGCCCTACCTTAGCCTTGAAACCCCTATATGATCTGGTCCCAGACTAATTGTCCAAGCTCATCTCTACCATTCATTCCCTGTTCCCAGCCATACCAACTATACTCCAATAAAATGTTTTTTAAAAAATATATAAAATTTGCATTTTCTGAGGATAAATATTTATAGAAATTCAGTTATTTTGTTTATTGCTTACGGTAAAATTTTAAATAGTACGGGAAGTATATTTTTGAATATTTAATTTATAAATTCTTAGAGAAAATTAGCCCTATTCTCCCTTCCCCCCAGGTCTAAGGGTTAATATCAGAAAGCAGAATCAAGTTTATATCCCAGCCTTTGGAGGCTTCTACTCAGTAGAAACTCAGTAGCTCAAGTGAAAGAACTCACCTACTGACATTTGAGGCCCATTTCGATTAAAAATAAACACAAGCTGGTCTTCCTATGGTGAGGTCCATAAGACCAGAAGCCAATGGCCTACCGTCTGTTTTGTGGTGCTTCACACTTAAATAGTGATAGCCAACTGTCAGTCATTCGAAGAAAGCCTTCAATGTTTGAAAAGAGACCAAAGTAAATATTAATAGGAAAAAAAAGAAAACAAAAAGCAAAATAATTATAGGAAGTAGAAACAAACTTCTAAGAAAAAAGACCATAATTATACTCCATAGGGATAAGAGAAGATAGTCTAGCCATAAAAACCAAACCAAACAAAAACGGAATACTAAATAAACAAGAAACATTCAAAGAACAACAACAACAAAAATAAAAGAAAACAGTGCTTGGAAATTAAAAACAGAATAGCTGAGAGTGTTTAAAAAAAAAAAGGTGGGGGATAAATTTAATGAAATCTCTAAGAAAGTAGGAAAAACCAGAGTTGAAAAACAGGAGAGAAAAGATAGAACATTAGTTGATCAATCCAAGAGTCCCCAAACTCAAATAATAAGAGTTCTAGAAAGAAAGAAGAGGGAGGAGGTGATTATCAAAGAAATAATAATAAAAATTTCAGAACAGAAGGACATTGATTGAAAGGACTCCTCTATTACCTCATATAATAAATGAAAAAAAAAAAATCCAAACCAAGATACATAATTGTGAAACTTCAGAACACTTTGGATACAGATTTTAAAAGTTTCCAAGACCAAAAAGAGGGTCAAAATCAGAAGATAAAGAATCAGAGAGCACTGGACTTTTCAACAGCAACATTGGAAGCTTAAAGACAGGGGAGCAACATCTTTAAACTTTTCAGGAAAATGTATTTTTACCTGAGAACTCTATACCTAGTCTCAAGCATTACCTAGGCTGGCTTTCTTTTATTTTTCGTTTCTGTCAATTATTTATTCTTTTGTTGAGGTATAATTGACATATAACATTATATTAGTTTCAGGTATACAATATAATGATTTGATATTTATGTGCATTGTAAATAAGTCTACTGATCATTTGCTACCAACAATAGTTACAAAAATTTTTTTTTCTTTTGTGATGAGGACTTTTAAGATTGACTCTTTTAGCAACTTTCAAATATGTAATACAATATTATTAATATAGTTGCCATGCTGTACATGGTTAGTACCTTAGTTTCTTGATAGACACTGTGCTAAACTGAATGCAAAGCACTAGTAAAAGCAAATTGTCACTACAACTTATTATAACCTATTAAAAATTAATTAACAAAAGCAAGTGATCCTTATAAACTATTAAAAATCTGAAGCCAAATGTGATTGTTCTGTTTTCATCACAGATAGAATGGTATTATAGTTAGGGTGTGCGTGCATTCTAAGGCTCTTCAGTCATGTCTGACTCTGTGACGCTATGGACTATAGCCTGTCAGGCTCCTCTGTCTATGGAATTCTCCAGGCAAGAATACTGGAGTGGGTTGCCATGCCCTCATTCAGGGGATTTTCGCCACCCAGGGACTGAACTGGTATCTTATGTAAGTTTCCTGCATTGGCCAATGGGTTCTTTTTACTACTAGCGCCACCTGGACGATGGAACCAAAATATTAAAGAATTAAGTTCTGTTCATGGCTTTTTCTCTTGTACTCTTCTTGTCTGAGAAAGACAATTAAAGGAATAACTGGATCAATAAACTATCAGTATTGATATGTTGGTCTTCCCCGGTGGCTCAGTCAGTAGAGAATCCGCCTGCAATGTAGGAGACCTGGGTTCAGTCCCTGGGTTGGGAAGATCTCCTGGAGGAGGGCATGGCAACCCACTCCAGTGTTCTTGCCTGGAGAATCCCCATGGACAGAGGAGCCTGGCGGGCTACAGTCCATGGGGTCACAAAGAGTCAGACACAACTGAGCAACTAAGCACACATCGATATGTTATCTCTCTTAGGATGTCTTTATTTGGAACTTTAGAACAAAAGCTATTCTGGGACCTGGAAACAGGTTTTAGTTGGTTACTCAAAGCTTTCTCTCATCCTGAACACTAGAAAATTCCTTGGGAAACAAGTAGCCTTAGTATACCCCCCTCCCATTTTTAATAGACTAAGCTATACCTGCCATATACCAGAATCCTACATTGTTTTGGAATAAGGAGAATATGCTGATACGATTAGACTCTTCTGTCTTCCACAGCCTGAACTTCCAACTTGAAAGAAACAAAAAAACAACTGAGAAAGTCCAACTTCAACATATTCTGTATCTGGGAACTTGAGATAGTAATTGTTTCATTCTTACCCACATGCCCTTCTGGGAGAGTCAGCCCCACCCACAGTCCATGGTAGGGGCCGCCCTATGGGCATTAGACCTTGTCTCCTGAGCCCCAGCTGATTGGAACAGTGGAGAACACCAGGGTTTTTTGTGTGTGTGTGATCAGTTGAATCCAGACACCTAGATACTGAGTAACTCCATGGAGGGTGTAGAGCATAAGGTGAAGTGGACTCAGGACAGGCAGTCATTTTTATGCCTTATGCATGCAAATAAAGAGAGAAAACTGGTCTTCAGAAATACCTCATAACCTAGATGTGCCAAAGGAAGCAATAATCATACAGCCTTAGAGAAAGAGAATAGTGATCTGTCAGATTTGACCATTTCTATATTTGTGTTTGGGATCCATGAGATTTCCCTCTGGATTTCTAACTCAGTACATTTTATATGAATTAATTTAATATAGCTTCTTTTTGCTTATAACCAAAGAATCTTTGACTCAACAGTTTTTAAATATGCATTTTTGGAACCCCACACTTTTACATTTTCATACTTCTCGTAACCCATTTTAAGTTGGTTGGGGGCACAGAAATATCAGAGAGGAGAAGACATTTCCTTTGCAATGTCCTACAGAAGAGATGCCTGGATCCTTTTAGTCACAGGGATTCAGAGGTACTTAGAGGATCAACTTCTTCAAGACTCAGTCTGCTTTTCAGCAGTTCTGGTAGATATTAGAAGAAACCAGATGACCAGCCACCTGACTAATAACTTATATAATTAGATACCATTTATCAATTTATAATTATGTCAAACTATAATTTGGGAGTAAATATTGTCATAAAGTTATTAAATGTATTATGGCTTGTTATTATTTCAGTACTGTTTTGTAAAATAAATCTATTAAATCTTAGATGCAGGTTCTTAACCATCAGTTTTTCCGTAGATTTAATACATACAGTTACAGGTTGGTGGTTTTTTTTTTGATGTTTTTAGTATTTATTTGGCTGTGGTTGGTCTTAGTTGCCACATGTGGGAGCTAGGATCTAGTCCCCTGACCAGGGATTGAACCCAGGCCCCCCTCATTGGGAGCTCAGAATCTTAGACACTGAACCACCAGGAAAGTCCCTAGTTACAGTTTTTTAAGTATACATGCACATTTTTAGAAATTCTTCACTTACTTCCTTGGTCTCAGGATTCTTAAAATTCTGGAGAAAATAAGGAATTTTGCAAAAACCAAACTGAATGTGACTAAACTATCAACCTTGTTTGATTTTATCTGCTAGAGAGAGCAGATTCTAAAACAATAGTAGGGGGATTTCCCTGGACTTCCCCAGTGGCTAAGATTCCACTCCCAATGCAGGGGACCCAAGTTCCATCCCTGGTCAGGGGACTAGATCCCACATGTTGAAACTGAGTTCATATGCTCCATTCTGTGTAAAATAGTGGACCCAGGCAGTTCAAAATCACGCTGTTCAGGGATCAACTGTATATACTTTGTGTGTATGTGCTCAGTTGCTCAGTTGTGTCCAACTCTTTGTGACCAGGTGCCTCTGTCCATAGAATTTTCCAGACAAGAATACTGGAGTGGGTTGCCATTTCTTCCTCCAGGGGATCTTTCCGACAGAGGAATCAAACCTGTGGCTCCTGCATCTCCTGCATTGGCAAGCGGATTCTTTACCACTGAGCCACCTGGGAAGCCCAAGTATATACTTTCCTCATTCAGAATTATGATTAATTAATAATTAACACTCAAGGAGTATGTACTTTATCGACTCAGATTCACACTTATGTCTAAGGAGTTATGTAGAAAGGAGTGATTCCTTTTCCTTTTGCACTCATTTATTTTCCTTTTCACTCACCTTAGTGACTTACATGAAAGTGAGTTGTAACTCATTTAAATTCTAGTCTCCAGTGTAAAGTAGTTTATTGCTTAACTCAACAGGGCTCTAACCAGGAGTGTGAGAAGGGGAATGTCAGCGTTTCCCAACAGCGAGGTCTTTAGCAATTAAGGTGTGGCACCACCAGTACTAAAGAGTCCCATTGCAGTCGAACATGTTCCTGCTCTGCATCTTCTACTATGCAGGAAACAAATATGTTTGTTCTAATCCTTAAATAAAGGGAAAAAACTAGAAAAAAAAAAACCATCCAAAACCAAAAGTCATCTATAGCCTCAGAAAATTCCTGGACATAAACTATCAGTCACTGGATTTTCCTTCATCCCTGCCAAGTTCCACAGCCTCTGAGCAGGTTTCCCAACAAGAGATGAGAGAGGAGGGGCAGGCAAATGTTGCTAAGTAACACACAGGGTACAGTTGTGCAGGGGGCCTATCAGATGACACAATCTTGAGCTTTGTGCTCGCGCACAATCATTCCACAATGTAATACAAGAGCTGGAGTATTATGTAGATCCAGAGAGGCAAAACAGATCATTCCTAACCCCAATGGTTACTTCTGAAAGATCAGGTAGTTTAAGAAAGATACGGTTATTTTCACCTATGAATTTTTCTTGTTAGTCTTATTTTTCCCTGGAACATTTTCAGGGAAAAGTATCATCTTTTTGTATTTGTGAATTAACAAATTAGTTCAATCACTTATTCATTCAACAACTATTGATCCAGTACCTATTAAGGCATTGTTACAACTCAAGTATTAAAATTGAGACTCACTGATATCATGAATTTTCTTTAGGAGTTGGTTGTAAAAATGAAAAAGAACAAAGAGAGAAAAAGCATAAAGAACAAAAGAACAAAATCAGCAATTCCTTAAAATATTTATTATTGTTGCATTTTATTTTTAAGCTTAGAATATATGCTTTTATTTGATATGCTATGGGTTACAAATTACAAAAACAGGTTTTTCTCGATTATTATGGAAAGTGGGGAGGAGAGCCAAACATGAATAGCTGCATAATATACATTGGAAAAGACATTGTTATAGGAGCATTTACCAGAATTCCCTTTTAAACAAGGTACTCTTGTTTTATAACCCAATTTATACACATTTTTAAAAGCATAGTATTGTCTACAGTGACCTGTGCCTGTTACTTACTTATGCATATTTATCCCCTATTCTATACCTATTCTATACCTAGGTATATTCCATACCTAGGATAAGTTTACTTTTGGGGGGGGTCAAATTTATTATGCCTAAAATATATACACAATGCTAATATTTATTGAGCATCTAATTTATACAAGCTGGAGTGATGTTAATTATGCATGTTTTGTCTCCTTTATGTTTTAAGTAGATACTGTCATCATCTCCACTTTACAGATAGTAAAACTAAGGTTAAGTAAGTTGTCTAAAGTCATACAGCTTGAGTTACGAGAAGCAGAGCCAGGCAGTCTGTCTCTAGAACCCTCCCCATTAATCACTATACTATACAACTCCCCATTAACTTCATTGTATTTTCTGATCAAAATTTCATATGGTACATTAAGATGTTTCTAACACTTAAGAGTGTTGAACTGGAGAACTCTCTCTTCCCTCCATTCTTCCCCTCTGGTAACCAGAAGTCATTTTGAGTCTCTGAGTCTGTTTCTGTTTTGTAAACAAGTTTATTTGTGTAATTTCAGATTCCGCATACAAGGGATGTCATACAGTAGTTCTCCTTCTCTGACTTACTTCACTTAGCATAACACTGATTCACTGAGTCTTGAATGGGCCCGGGAATCTCTGTTGCTAACCATCTCTTAGGTAAATCTTACAATTTGGGGTAGGAAATCTCTCTGCTATGTCTGTTTTCATACGTTCTCTTTGTCTTTGGCATTATGAAGTTTCATCATGATATGACTAAGTATGGATTTTGACTAGGCACAAGTTCTTTTTAATCTACTTAAAATTGATTGAGATTCTTGGACATGTGGATTAATGTCTGTGGTAGGCAGAATAATGAAACCTCAAAGATGTCCATGTCGTAATCTTCAAAACCTGTGACTGTTAGGTTACCTGACAAAGAGAGATTAAGGTTGCAAATGAAAATAAGATTGCTAATCAGATGACTTTAGAGAGATTATCTTGGATTATCCAGGTGGGCCCAATTTAATCACAAAGGTCCTTCATTGTGGAAAAGGGAGGCAGAAAAGGAAGGGTCAGAAATGATGTGATATGAGAAAACCTTGACCTGATGTTGCTACTTCTGAAGATGGAGGAAGAGGGCCAGGAGCCAAGGAATACAGGCAGCCTCTAGCAGCCTCAGGGGCTTCCCAGATGGCTCAGTGATAAAGAATCCACTTGCCAATGCAGGATCCTCAGGAGATGTGGGTTTCATCCCTGGCTTGAGGGAATCCCCTGGAGAAGGGGATGGCAACCCACTCCAGTATTCTTGCCTGGAGAATCCCATGGACAGAGGAGCCTGACAGGCTACAGCCCCTGTGGTCGCAAAGATTGGACACAGCTGAGCAACTGGGCACGCACACACACAGAAGCTACAAAGGTCAAGAAGACAGATGCTCTCCTGGAGATTCCAGAAAGAAACACAGACTTGCCAATATCTTGCTTTTAGCTCAGTGAGATGCAAACTGGACTTCTCACCTACAGAATTGTAAGATAATAAATGTGTTGTTTTAAGCCATTAAGGTATAGTAATTTGTTATTAAATACATTGTGGTAGAAAACTAGTATAGCTTCTTTCACCATTTCTGGAAAAATTTCAGCCATGATCACTTTTAATACTGCCTCTTCATTGTTTCTTTTCTTTCGGAACTCTGACTCAATGTATATCAACCTTTTAATTCATTTTTCGTGGCTCATAATCTTGCTTTTGGATCTGTTCTCTATTATATTCTTTAGATCTATTTTCCAGTGTACTAATTCTCTTTTCAGTTACATTTCTAATGATGTTTAACCTGATCATTAAAATTTTCATTCAACAATAACATATTTCATTTTTAGAGGTCTCATTTGGTTCCTTTGCAAACTTCACTGGTCATTTTTTTTTTCTAACATTTTCTTGTTTCTTATTCAAATTTCCAACCTTACTTTTTCATTTCTTTAAAGATAATAAACACACTTATTTATATTCTGTAACAATCTAATATCTGAAGCTTTTCTCTAAAAAAGTGTTTGTCACTCAGTTGTGTCCAACTCTTTGCGACCACATGGGCTGTAGCTTGTCAGGCTCCTCTGTCCATGGAGTTCTCAAGGCAAGAATACTGGAGTGGGTAGCTATTCCCTTCTTCAGGGGATCTTCCTAAACTAGGGACTGAACCTGGTCTCTTGCATTGCAGGCAGATTCTTTACTGTCTGAGCCACCAGGGAGCCTTCCTTAAATTGCTTCTAATTCATAGTACCTTGTTTTCTAGTGTGTTTGATACATTGACTTAAAGCTCACGGTTCCTATGGGAACTGTTTGAGGCTGGAGTTGAAGGATGTTCTCCAGAGAGGACATTCTTTTGCTTATACTAGCTGCCTAAGAGTACTACCAACTTAGGACAAATCTAATATAAATTTTCAGCATAAAGTGTTTGGGACCACCTGAACATTAAGAACTGTGAAAGGGTTGAGATTTTACCCTGCCACAGTTAGTCTGCCATAATTGCACGAATTTTAGCAGAAGACATGTGACCCTTGGGTCAGAGACTAAGGACAGGTTATTACTCAAAGCAATAACAGTAGCCAGAGTGTCAGCATTTGTGTTGGTTCCTCACTTCCCAATTCCCACAGGGCACACAACGTGGGTTAGGTGACATCTATACATGCAGTAAGTTGCATTACAGAAAAGGAACACTGAACTTATAGAACATGGATATTTTATGATGGGCAGAAAACATGCCTGCCTTTTTTTCACAGAGGTAGACAATTACGGCTGTCTTCCAAGATTATAAGCCAATCTGTCTCCAGAGGGAGATAGTATCATTATCCTCCAAAACTATAAAAATTGTTGAAAAGATAGTCTGGAACAAAGACAGTTCCAGAAACTTTGGACAGTCATGAAGAATTCTCTCTTAAGAGGAAGTAGTTTTAATTGGGCCATGAATCTCTGCTTGTGTTTGCAAATTATTAGTATAGCTTTTCCTTCCCTTCTATCCAGAGCCAAGGTCAAGACTGGTTAAGGTGTCCAAGGTTGTGTGTATATATGTATGTATTTGTGAGAATCTCCTATTAGATACCCTACCTTGACTAGGATCTTGGATTTGTCTCCTGTCCCTACATCCTTCATGACCATCAGAACTCTAGTTCAAGTTCATCAGAATTTAGAAGATAATGCCCCGTAAAATCTTCCTTTTAATGCATGTTTACCTCTCCAAATCCCTGCTTTCACTTGGCATTTGGCCTTTCTTAACTTTTTGCTAGTTCGGTAATGTATTTGAACAGATGTTTCTTATGTTCTATCCAGTTTTGTGTGTGTGTGTGTGTGTGTGTGTGTGTGTGTGTGTGTGTGTGTGAGAGAGAGAGAGAGAGAGAGAGAGAGAGGGTTATTCTGTGTCTCTAATCTCCCATACTGCCAGGATGGCTAAAATGGAGGGAAGATAATAATGACTGAAGTTCAGGGTATCATGAGTCATCTGTATGAGTGCTGGATTCATCCAGAAAGCTGGCAGGCTTAGACAAGAATATACTTAACTAACATGATTAGGAAATGAGGTTTTTTAGTTAACTAGATTTTTCCACTAGTTATCTGAAGAACTGTCTGCTCTGAGAGTAATATCACCCCACAAAGGCTGTTATACACAGGAAGCAAAGTTTCAGTTTTCTCTGAGTTGTACGTAGTTACTGCACACAGGTGAGAAATAGGAGGGAAAGGGGCAGGGCACAACCTTTAAAAAATAACATTGCTGTTGAAGGTAAGACATAAACTGGTTAGAACTGATTAGACCCAAGATGGTAGAAGATTTGACTTCTAGTAGACCTGGAGCTTCATTATATGCTCATTGTAATACAGAAACATGCTAAATCACACACCCACAGGTGTCAAGACAGTTCTGAGGCTGACCATAAAAGAACAAAATGTGGATGGTGGTCCAATACCTGGAAATCTCTGTCCCTTCTCCAAAATAGATGGAATAATCCTCCCATTCCTTAGCCTATGAAATTACTCAGCCCATATAAAGTAACCACCCTGTATCTTGGGGTCTCACTTTCTGAGATGGTCCACACTCTGTCTATGGAGCGTGTATCTCCTTAAATCTGCTGTAACACTTAGTTCTCAGAGCAGAGCCCCCTTGCCTGCCCACTTATATCCCTCACAAGTGTCCTACATTGACACAACTACTTCTTGCCTATCCCTTTCTCACTGAATTCCTTCTGCACTAAGACATAAAGAACCTGAGCTTCAGTAAGTCCAGACAGCAGGTAAGTGATTTTAATTAAAAGACAGTGGGTTCCAGATGCAGACATAGAGAACAAACTTGTGGACACAGCAGGAGAAGGAGAGGGTGGGACAAATTGAGAGAATAGCATTGAAACATATACATTACCATATGGTAAAATAGATAGCTAGTGGGAAGC
Source organism: Okapia johnstoni (assembly GCA_024291935.2). NCBI lineage: Eukaryota > Metazoa > Chordata > Mammalia > Artiodactyla > Giraffidae > Okapia > Okapia johnstoni. Next base: position 58,309,289 of record CM044317.1, on the reverse strand, counting down.
TGCTGTATAATACACAGAGCTCAACACAGTGCTCTGTGACAACCTAGAGGGGTGGGATGGAGTGGAGAGTGGGAGGGAGGGCCCAGAGGGAGGGGAAATATGTAGACTTATTGCTGATTCATGTTGTATGGCAGAAACCAACACAACATTGTAAACCAATTATCTTCCAATTAAAAGATAAATTTACAAAAAGACAGTGGCTTTGCATCCCAGAATGTGGATTCAAATTTCAGTCTGAGTTTTGGCTGGGTTTGAATCCCATCTGAGGTGCGAGTGGGTTTGAGTCTCAGTGTGAAACTAGGTGTGTGGTTTCAGCTGTAGTCACTGATTATTTTGTTGGCAATTTTAGAAATGCTGCATGTATTCAATTTCATACTTTTGACATAGTAACTACTTAGTCACCTTTGACATAGTAACTACTAGGTCACTGCAGGTGTTCAGACACTCTGAAAATTTGCTCCTCAGTGTGGCCCACGATCAGCAACATTGGCATCAGCACCACCTGAGTGCAGATAGGAATGTAAATCTTAGTCCCCTGCCCAGCCCTACAAGAATCAGAATCTTCACTTTAGTCAGATCTTCAGATGGTTATTTGCACACTAATGTTTGAGAAGTACTGCCCTAGAAAAATACTTTAAAGGTACAGTTGCTTATGACTCTAACAGTAATAAAATTTGGAGGTGGTTATAATAGGATGGAGAAGGCATGGTTTAAATTGCAAGGAGATCAAACCAGTCCATTCTAAAGGAAACCAACCTGCAATATTCATTGGAAGGAGTGATGTTGAAGCTGAAACTCTAATACTTTGGCCACCTGATGCGAAGAGCTGACGCACTAGAAAAGACCCTGATGCTGGGAAAGGTTGAGGGCAGGAGGAGAAGGGGGAAACAGAGGATGAGATGGCTGGATGGCATCACTGACTCAGGGGACATGAGTTTGAGCAAACTCCAGGAGATAGTGAAAAACGGAGGATCCTGGCGTGCTGCAGTCCATGGGGTCGCAAAGAGTCAGACATGACTTAGTGACTGAACAACAAGAAAAGAATCAGAATCTAGGAATTCCCTGTGGTCCAGTGGTTAGGACTCTGCGCTTTCACTACTGAGGGTGCAAGCTGAATCCCTGGTTGGGGAAGAAACACCATGCTGTATAGCCAAAAAAAAAAAAAAAAAAACCAAACCAAATCAGAATCTGAGGTCCACTCCTAAGTAACAGTGTGACAGTCAGCAAAACACTTAACATATCTAAATGTGGGATCTTATTTCACAAGATGGTTAAAGGAATTTAAAAAAAAGTGCCTATGGCAGGGCTTTCCTGCTGGCTCAGTGGTAAAGAGTCCACCTGCCAATGTGGGAGACGTTAGAAAACTTATTTTAGACAATCAGAGGAATATTTTATGTATCAGCTACAGGCAGGGATACTAAAACTTCAGTCAGAATTCTAATTTCTATAGAAGGAAGAAATATTTTCTGTAAGAAAATATTCTTTTGTACCTACTAAGAGGGACCAACTCTTCATCAGCTTATATATATTATTAACTTTATTTTCCCATGGGGTTCATTCTCAGTAAAATAAAGGGGTATATATATATATATATGTATATACTATATATATATATATTTAAAACCTCTGAACTTAAGCCAGTTGATGTCATGTTTTATTGCAATTTTAAAATGAAAATATTAACAAAATTTTAAAAAATAAAATGAAAATATTAGCATAGAATTCCTATGAATTTACTAACAGTTTGAAATAAAAATGCATGATCAAAAATGTTTGAGAGATACTCTATATGAAAAATATTATGGCAAATTACCCACAGTCTATATACTATTGTGAGTTTTGCTTGTTTGATGTTTACTCCACAATATGAATGGACATCCCTTCCTATTAATATGCTTCCCTAGTGGCTCAGACAGTAAAGAATCTGCCTGCAATGTGGCAGACCTGGGTTCGATCCCTGGTTTGGGAAGATCCCCTGGAGGAGGGCATGGCAACCCACTCCAGTATTCTTGCCTGGAGAATCCCATGGACAGAAGAGGTGCAGTCCATGGGGTTACAAAGAGTCAGACACGACTGAGTGACTAAGCACACAGCACAGTGGCTCAGATGGCAAAGAACCTGCCTGCAATGCAGGAGACTGGGTTTGATCCCTGGGTCAGGAAGACACCCTGGAGAAGGGAATGGCAACCCACTTCAGTATTCTTGCCTGGAGAATTCCATTGACAGAGGAACCTGGTAATACAAATTAGATTTATACCATTTAATAAAAGTATTTCATTTTATTTTATTTTTTGGTCATGTCCCAAGACATGTGGGATCTTAGTTCCCCAACAAGGAATCAAACCTCTGCCCCTGCACTGGAAGCACTGAGTTTGAACTGCCAGAGAAATCCCATAAACCATTCTTTTAAACAGCTATGGCATAATCCACTGAAATGATGTGCTATTATTTATTTAACTATATTTTAACTCTTTCTAATTTTTATCATAAAAACCATGGTCATGTACATCTTTGTACATATAATTTTGCACACTTGCCTGATTATTTTCTTTTTGTCCACTTAAGTTAGTGCTTTATTCTTTCATTCGCCATAGAATACTGATCTTATAACACTGAATAGTCTGGTATGTACCATTACAGCAAAACTTTCACTTTATGAAAGATTAGGATAAATAGTTCATCAAGGATATAACTAGTGCATTTACTAAAACATATCATAATGATAAAAACAAATGATCACACACAATAATCTTCACATTGACATAAAATTGATATTGTCCCTGTTGAATAAATTTTGCGTTTCATCCTTATTATGTTCCAATACTCTTACTGATTTATCTTAGTTTCAACTAATAAAGAATTAACATTTCAGAACTGTTAAGACTGATCAGTGTCATTGCCTACATATATTGATCACCTGCCAAAGACACTAGCTTGCTTGATTACTTCTTTTTAAAACTGAAGTATAGTCGATTTACAATATTGTCTTAGTTTCAGGTGTACAACACAGTGATTTAGTTTTATATATACATACATTTTTTCAGATTATTTTCCATTATAGGTTATTATAAGATATTGAATACAGTTCCCTGTGCTATATAGTAAATCCTTGTTGCTTTATTACTTTTTTGAAGGTTCTCATAAGTAGAATTGTTAACTCAAAAGAGATATATATTTAAAATTTTAGAGACTCTGGGGGTCTAGTGGTTAAGAATCTGCCTGCCAATGCAGGGCACACAGGTTCAACCCCTGGTCCCAGAGGATCCCACATGCCGCGGAGCGACTAAAGCTGTGTGCCACAACTACTGAGCCTATACTCCAGAGCCCGTGCTCCAAAACTACAGAAGCCACTGCAACGAGAAGCCCACACATACAACGAAGAGTAGCTCCCACTCGCCACAACTAAAGAAAGCCTGCGTGCAGCAATGAAGATCCAGCACAGCCGAAAAATAAAAAAATAAAATTTTAAATTCATATTGCCAGAATGCTTCTGAGAAAGTATTTTGTTGTTGAATCACTAAGTCATGTCTGACTCTTTGCAAACAGAAAACATGGACTGCAGCACACCAGGTTCACCTGTCCTTCACTATCTCCTGGAGTTTGCCCAAACTCAAGTCCATTGAGCCAGTGATGCTATCTAACCATCTCATCCTCTGTCACCCCCTTCTGCTCCTGCCCTCAATCTTTCCCAACATCAGGGTCGTTTCCAATAAGCCGGCTCTTTGCATCAGGTGGCCAAAGTATTGGAGCTTCAGCATCAGTCCTTCCAATGAATATGCAGGGTTGATTTCCTTTAGGATTGACTGGTTTGATCTCCTTGCAGTCCAAGGGACTCTCAAGAATCTCCTCCAACACCACAGTTCAAAAGCATCAATTCTTTGGCGCTCAGCCTTCTTTGTGGTCCAATTCTCATATCCATACATGACTACTGGAAAAACCATAGCTTTGACTATATATGGATGTTTGTTGGCAAAGTGACATCTCTGCTTTTTAATACACTGTCTAGGTTTGACACAGCTTTTCTTCCAAGGAGCAAGTGTCTTTTAACTTCATGGTGGCAATCACTGTCCTCAGTGATTTTGGAGAAAAGTATAACATTGCTCGATTTCCCTTTCTTTAGAGAAAATCAAGCAGCAATATTTGCCAATCATGAGAGGTGAAAAGTGATTCAGGAATTATTTAAGGCTGTGCTCTCAAAGGAAAGGGAGTGAGGGAAAAAGGATGAGTAGGGGAAAAGTTGTCAACCTGATCCCAAGGGGAGCACTGGAATATGACTTGCCCCACGAGGGGACCAATTTTTTGTATCAGACTATCTGTTGGTTATTGGTGGTGAGCCACCTCTGGGTAAGTACTGTCTTGGATTAAATAGCTCCTCTTGTCAAGGGTCATTCTTTAGACTCTAGGGAAAGGAGAGCTGTGAACTTTTAGCTGCCAACACTCACAGAAGCTCCAGAATGGGTATACCTTCCTGTAGGGAATATCGGTGGGTGTAGTTGAGTTGTGTCCCTTCAAGTTCATGTCCGCAAGAACCTCAGAATGTGACCTTATTTGACAAATAGCTCTTTGTAGGATGTAATTAGTTATGAGGTTGATGAGGCTCAGGACACACTACCTCAACGTATGGCACTTAGCGTATTGATTATTTTCACCTGAAGGACTTTGAGAAATCAGCATAAGTAGGAAGGTCATTGTGAGCAATCCACCACTCCCAAAGCAGGCCATAAAACTTTCTTGTGAAAGGTGCCTTCCCTATATATAGAGGAAGGGAGCATTGTTATCTCTTGAAGACAAAGGAAGGCTGAGAAGAATGTGAACAAACAAGCCTTGCTAATTTTCCCCATTTTACTATACTTACCCTGTACACATCAAGTTACCATATTCCTCCACAACTGTCCACTTTTCAGCAAGCCCAGCAGTTGGTATACTACAAATCTTCAAAATTGTATATAAGTATATAGGTAAATTGACTAAATACTATTTATCCAATAATAATGATAAAATCGGGGCTTCCCAGGTGGTGCCAGTGGTAAAGAACCTGCCTGCTAATGCAAGAGACATAAAGATGTGGGTTCGATCCCTGGGTTGGGAAGATCCCCTGGAGGAAGTAATGGCAATACACTCCAGTATTCTTGCCTGGAGAATCCCATGGACAGAGGAGCCTAGCAGGCTTGTCAGACGCAACTGAAGTGACTTAACATGCACATTTGCAATGATAAAGTCAATGGGAAGATATTAAACTCTTTCTGAGACTATTTAATCAAGCATATTCCAATTTTTTTCCCCAGATCTATTTTACTGACAGTAGCTCCTAGCTTCAATTTCAGTTTAATGAGTTCTTGCAATCAGGCTACTTAAAGCATTTTTTTTCCTAGTGGATAAAATCATCTTTATTTAATTTCTCTAGATGTATTTACATCATCAAAAGTAGTGTTGTAAACTAGTGAATACAACAAAACAGAAATAGACTCTCTAATCAATAGATTAGAGAACGAACTAGTGGTTAGTAGTGGGAAGAGGAAAGGGGGAGGGGCAAGATAGAGGTAGGACATTAAGAGGTACAAACCATTATACATAAAAATAAGTAAGCTACAAGGATATATTGTACAATACAGGAGATGTTAGATGATATTTTACAATAACTATAAAGGTAATGTAATCTTTAAAAATTGTGAATCATTGTTCTACACCTGAAACATATAATATTGTAAATCAACTATACTTCAATTGAAAAATAAAGTGTAAAAGAAGTTCTACATTTCTTGATAATGGAGAAGGCTATGGATTTGTGGGGACAGGAAGTGATGGGATATCTTTGTTTCTTGCTCTCAATTTATGGTGAACCTAAAACTGTTCTAAAAAATAAAGTTTATTAAAAAATTAGTGCTGTACTCCCAATTTTATTGCCATGTTCATTTGGCTACTATAGCTAAGTCATATAGAAGAGGGATAAACTCTTTGGATACCTGAAGCATTCTTTTATTTAAAGATTGAGTATCAAAAAAGGGAGGTGGGAGGAAATTATATAGTATCTAAGGAGTACTATAAACAGCTAGGCACTGGATATTTATTAGTAAATAAAATAGAGCCTTTGCCTTCACATCATGATTCTTGCTTCTGGTTAAAGATGGGGGACAGGGTGCTAAACACACATTTTCTTTCTGTTTCTCTTAAGACAATACTGAAGGAAAGATTCAGAATAAACCAGTAATGGAGAGACTAGATAATGAGCTTTTGATATATATATATTATATTATATTTTTTGCCATGACTCAAGGCATTCAGGATCTTAGTTCCTCTACCAGGGATTGACCCTCCTACAGGCAAAACTGTCAAATCAAGGGCATCAGACATTTAGCCAAAAAACAGTAGTGCTCTACTCTGAGAGAAGCGAAATGCTAAGCCTCCTAATATAAGTAGTAGAGGAAGATAAAGAGACAACTGATAAGAGGCATTAAGAGTCAGTCTGCAGGGGACTTCCCTGGTGGCTCAGTGGTAAAGAATCTGCCTGCCAATGCAGAAGACAAAGGTTCAATCCCTGGTTCTGGAAGATCCCACATGCCCTGGGGCAACTAAGCCTGTGCTCTATAACTACTGAAGTCTGTGCATCCTAAAGCCTGCGTTCCACAGCAAGAGAAGCCACCACAATGAGAACCCTGCACCCTGCAACTAGAGAAAAGCCCATGCAGCAATGTACACCCAGCACAGCCAAAATTAAATAAATAAAGTTAAAAAAAAAAAAGAATCAGTCTGCAAGGTAATGAGAGTCTAAAGCCAAAGGGTGGAAAAAAGGGGGTAGTGACATGATAACACTGGAGGAGGAAGGAAAATACCAGAGAGATTAAGAGAGAAAAATGAATGGAAAATACCCTCGTGAACGATTGTATCTTCAACATTATAGAACAGGGACTTCCCTGCTAGTCCAGTGGCTAAGACTCCGCCCTACTAATACAAGGGGCCAGAGTTTGATCTCTGGTCAGGCAATAAGATCTCACAGGTCACAACTGTGAATTCTCATGCTTCAACAAAGATGTGCTGCAACCCCGTGTACTGCAATTAAGACCCGGTGCAGCCAAAAAATAACCCAAGAGAGATTACAGATCACATGCTAGACACGTCTATGGAAAAAACAGGATACTTAAAAAAGGTTAGGTAAAACAGTCTTATAACACATCTGAACTACTGAATGTTAGACAATAGGTAATACCTTCACGGTTCTGAGGAAAATTCATTTTTAACTTGGAATTGTATACCTAGACCAAAGCCAAAAAATATCAAATGTAAGAATGTGGAAAGCAACTAGTCTAATCCTGGTTCACTGAGAAACTCATAGCCCATGTGGGAAGAAAGACACGTAAACATGATACACATAAAATAAGCAAAGTGTAGAGAGGTCTCACAGGATGTCATCATTATGAATGCTGCTGCTGCTGCTGCTAAGTCACTTCAGTCCTGTCCGACTCTGTGCAACCCCATAGATGGCAGCTCACCAGGCTCCTCTGTCCCTGGGATTCTCCAGGCAAGAATACTGCAGGGGGTTGCCACTTCCTTTTCCAATGCATGAAAGTGAAAAGTGAAGTTGAAGTTGCTCAATCATGTCCGACTCTTCGCGACCCCATGGACTGTAGCCTACCAGGCCCCTCCGTCCATGGGATTTTCTAGGCAAGAGTACTGGAGTGGGGTGCCATGTCCTTCTCCGCATTATGAATGAGGGGCACCCAACCTTGTCTCAAGGTAGGAAAAGACTTCTTGAAAGAGATGATCCTGAGCTGAGCCTTAAACCAGTGAATCTCTTCAACAAATTTTCCTGACTTAGATAAGACTCTGCTAAGAGAAATTTTATCCATATTCAAATTTGACTTTCACATAGCTTATAATCTGGTCATGACTAAGGGCATAAGCATCAAAAAAAGTCATGACTTTGCTTACTATTCCCATCACATATTCACGGAACCTGATATACAAGATCTGCAGCTCAGTTCTCCTCATGACTAATCCGTTGTAAGTTGGGCATACCCACATTTTGACTTGAACAAACTGTTGAAACCATCACTTTATTCTTTCACTGAAGTTCTCTACCTATGTCAAATGAGCTCAATTTTGTAACGTTTAGATAAAACTTTTCAAATCCCTTACAGGCATGTGATTAGGCCTTATTAATTTCTGGGTGGTTATCATTTATTTTTTTGTTTGTTGGAAACCCAGGGCAGGCTCCATTCTGGTGTCAGGGAATAATTAATGCTATAGAGGGGCTAAGAAGTTTAAAGAACGACCGGCAAAGTCATATTTGTGGACTTTTTCTTTTTTTCTATGTTTTCCTGCAAATACAGTAAGCCAAAGAAACGAATAAGTTTCCAATGTAGTCTTTCATGTATTCCTTCCTACTTGGAATTCATTTTTAATTCTTTTTTCTTCATTTTTAATATTCTGAATAAGAAAGTCCCCCCAGCAATCAAAATGAACTAAGCATCCACAGTGAGACTGATTAACCTACTTCTTAATTTTTCTGTAGCATGTTGTAGTTATCATATATTTGAGGACACCTGATATTTTTCTATACATGAACTACCAAAACAATGCCAATGAAAACAAAAAGATTTCGTAATCTGTCTACAGAAAATTCTAATCGTTAAGGGTCAGATTCATTCACCAGGTTTTAGTTATCAGAATAGAGAGATTCAGCTAAAAGATAAAGAGGGGGTGTTTTAGTAATATTCTTGTAGTTAGATTCTCCTTTATGAAAAGAAAAAATGTAAATTAAAAACCCTAGTCTGGGGATACCAAAAAGTCCCTCTCATGCCCACTGATTGCGATGTAGTCAAGGACCATTTGCTTCCTCTTTTCAGGATGGAGAGACAGAGACAAAGGCAGAGTCAAAACTCAGGCTGTGTCCTGGGTTAAATAGTGTCCCCCCCAAAATTCATGGCCACCTGGAAGCTGAGTGTGATCTTATTTTGGAAGTAAGGTCTTTATAGATGTATACAAGTTACGATGCAGTCATACTGTATTAAGGTTTGGGCCATAATCCAATGACTGATGTCCTTTTAAGAGGGGAATCTGGACACAGACACAAATGAATGAAGGGCATAAGAAAGAGGCAGAGATTGGAGTTATGCTGCCACAAGCTGAGGATTGTCCAGGATTACTGGCAACCACCAGAATTGAAGACAAGAGACATGGAGCGGATTTTCCCTCTGGGTCTCTGAAAGTTACCAACCTTATATACACCTTGATTTCAGACATCTGGTCTCTAGAGTTACAAGAGAATAAATTCTTTTCGTTTTAAGCCACTCAGTTTACGGTAATTTGTTAGAAGAGTGTTAGGAAACTGACATAGGCATGAACCTCTTCCTCCACTGGATCAGCAGCAGATGGGCACCCCTCTCTTGATCTGGCCTGCATCCTCATTCCAGTAGGGAGAGAGGTCTGATTCCTAATCCCATTGCCTCCAAATCCACTTCTTCAGCTTCCCTGGCACTGACTTTCTACTAAAGAGTTTAGAATCTGTTTACCCACTAGCCTTTAAACTTGAAGCTTTATTCTCAGACTTTAAATCAATGTTTAAATAAACTAAATATGCCTTCCAGAAGAATAACAGGTATTTACATAGCAGTTAATACTCTGAAACTTGACTGACTAGAGAACTGCTGCTGGTTGAGTGGAAACAGCAAAGGCAAGGAAAGCCTCTTACATATACTGAGAAGATGAACATCTCAATGGCAGTGGCAACTATAAATTCTGTGTATGTCATAAGCCCTATGGCTCAGATGGCTTCCCTGGTGGCTCAGATGGTAAAGAATCCCCCTGCAATGCAGGAGACCTGGCTTCGATCCCTGGGCTGGGAAGAGCCTCTGGAGAAGGAAATGGCAACCCACTCCAGTATTCTTGCCTGGAGAATCCCATGGACAGAGGAACCTGGCGGGCTACAGTCCATGGGGTTACAAAGAGTTGGACACAATTAACAACTTTCACTTTCATAAGCCCTATGACTCTTCCATGTATTGAGAAGGGGGAACTAGTGACTGATATCAATCAAATATGAAGGAAATGAAAACAGACATGGTAACTTTAACATATAAAAGTAGAGTCAAAGACAAAGAGGATGAATGTCTCAATGGGATGATTTAATCTTGACTTCTCTCAGTCATGTCTGACTGTTTGTGACCCCATGGACTATACAGTCCATGGAATTCTCCAGGCCAGAATACTGGAGTGGGTAGCTGTTTCCTTCTCCAGGGGATCTTCCCAACCTAGGAATAGAATCCAGGTGTCCTGCATTGCAGGTAGATTCTTTACCAGCTGAGCTACCAGGAAAGCCCAATGTACACTAACAATACTTGGCAGTGCAGCCTATCCTCTATTGTCTTAGAGACCTGGGATTAAATCGTATCATTGACCGACCACACAAATTATCTTCCTGGAGCCTCAGTATTGTTATCTGTAAAATGGAGATAATGCATAACTTCCTCACAGAGTACTTGTAAGGATTATATTAGCTAGCTTATATAAAATACCTAGGATTCAGTAAATGTTAGCTCTCATTCTCACCCCACTTACTTGCCAAAAATTGTCATTCCTTCCTCAAGCCACCTGCCCTTACTCCCACTGATTCTTTTGTCCTCTGCACTTGATCATGCTTCCCACATCATGTAGAAATGAAAAGTTACTACAGATCTTCCTTAGTTTATGATGGGATTATGTCCCGTAAAAACCCATTGTTAAATTGAAAATAAAATGAATTTAATACACCTATCCCACTGAACATTAGAGCTCAGCCTGGCCTACCTTAAATGTGCTCAGAACACTTACATTAGGCTACAATTGGGCAAAATCATTGAGTGCAAACCCTATTAACAGTGTTGAATATCACCTGTAATTAATTGAATATTATACTGAAAGTGAAAAACAGGATGGCTATAAGTATATCGGTTTCACCTTTTTTTCCTCCACTAGCTCTTCTCCTTCAATATATGAGAAGTTCCTTCCTCTTATTAAAAACAAAGTAATAACAAAACTCTGAACTTATCTTGACTTTGGCAGCTACAATCCTATCTTTCTCCTACCTTTTTTAGCCAAGTTCCTAAATTTTTCATTTAAATTTTATTTACCTTTTGAAAAGCCATTACATGAATCAAAATTCAAAAAGGTATGCAGTACAAATTCTCCCTCCTGTTTCTGATTCTCAAGCATTTTTCTCCCCTGATCAGTTTCTTGTGGTCCTTTTAGAGATAAGCCATGCCTATATAAGCAAGTATATACATATTTTACTTTGTATAAAAATGTTAGCATATTAGGACAATCTTCTAATTCTTGCTTTTTCACTTAAAATATATATATATTGGAGGTCTTTCCATTTAATTACCTAAACAACTGCCTCACTGTTTGAGTCTTCTGAAAAGCACATGATGCCAGAATACAATTAGACCTGTAAGAGACTTATTGGAGGAAATGCCTGTGAGAGAGATAAAGGAGGGAGCTGAAGGAGCTGTCAGGTCCTGATGATCTGCTCTTGTGAAGGAGAGAGGGAAGGAAGGAGGGTTGGGTAGGCAGTGACTCAGACTGCAACATAGTTCTAAGAAAGTTTCAGTTCAGTTGCTCAGTCGTGTCAGACACGTTGAGACCCCACGAACCGCAGCACGCCAGGCTTCCCTGTCCATCACCAACTCCCAGAGTCCACCCAAACCCATGTCCATTGAGTCGATGATGCCATCCAATCATCTCATCCTCTGTCATCCCCTTCTCCTCCTGCCCTCAATCTTTCCCAACATCAGGGTCTTTTCAAATGAGTCAGCTCTTCGCATGAGGTGGCCAAAGTACTGGAGTTTCAGCTTCAACATGAGTCCTTCCAATGAACACCCAGGACTGATCTCCTTCAGACAGGCTTAAGCCTGGGGAGTTTTTAAGCTAAAGTCACTTTCAGAGGAACCCAGCATCTTGCAGGAATGGACTTGTCTCAGTATCCTGCTATGCTCAGTCATAGGCTAGGAGCAATTGTTGGGCACTGTGAGCTCACTGCAAATGCGGTGGTAGATTCAAAGCTTAGCAGCTGGGGCCTTCCTTCAAGGAGGAAATTAGAGAGGCACATTCACAGCTTTTGCAATACTTTTAGGGCCTTATAATAATCCATTAGTGCATGTACTGTAATTTATCCATTCCTCTTCTAATGAACATTTTTGTTGTTTCCCAGTCCTTCCCTAGTAAAAACAATGCTCAATGAATAACCCTAAGGTATATCATCTTGCACACATGGGGAATTCCACAAATTGGGCTCCTGGGGAAGTACACATTGAGATGGAGATTAACATGTGATCAGTTTATTACAGAATGTTGATGAGATCAATACTTCTCCAAGGAAAAGGAAGAAAGCTGGATGGGGGAGACTGACAAATTGGTTTGCAATGCATTCTCAGTGATGGCCTGAGTCAACTCAACTTGGCTTAGAAGTCTTCAATGGCTTTCTATTGCCTATAGGATGAGGAAATCTAAAGCTTCCACTTACTATATATAATTCTTCATAATCTGAACTTTTATCTCTCCAGTCATTTAACCACTCCCTTTTCCTGCCTTAATTAATCTGTAATGTTCAAGCTAGTTGCATTTGTCAGAATATATCAGGTTCTCTCATGATACATGCACATGCCATTTTGCCAGAAATAATTCTCTGCTCTTTACTTCCCCACTTGTCCTCCACATAAGATTCTTCAAATTTTGGCTGAAAAAACTACCTCCTTCATGACGCCTATCCTGACTCCTCCGTAAGTCCGCCTATTCTAATGCTCTTTGAACCCACACAGTTTATTTTTAATTTGCTTGCATGTTTATTACTTCAATACGTTTTAGTTCCCAATGGAAAAGACCAGTTTTCATCTGGTATCTCCAGCACTTTATTATAGTGCCAGGAAACAACAGAAACTCAGACACTTCATGATTTACATCAAGATCGGAGGAAGTTTTCCAGGAAACTTTGTAGTAAACGGTCCTCTTTCCTTCTCCCTCCAGGTTTCCTCCAAAACCTAGCAGACAGGTCACTATTAACTTTCCTTGCCACTTCAGGTGAATTGACTATTTAGTTCTCGATGTAAGTCCTATTTCTAGCACTAACCAGGTTTAAGATTGTATCACAAGCATCTTATACATTTTATGCAATGTTTTCTTGAACATTCTAGGAAAACGTCACTATTATGCAAAAATCATAAAAAACCAAAAACCCCTCAACAGTCCAACCCAAATGATTGTTTTCAAACGCTGCATCCCGCAGGTACTTTTATATTGTCCTTAGACAGATGGCCAAAACCTTGGCTACACATGCTAGGAAGAGACCTTGATTAGAATGCTAAGAAAAGGAAGACTTGCTGCTGGGGCGCGAAAGTTCTCTGGCTGATGCTAGAACGAGGAAACCGCAGAATGTTCAGCTTTTGAAATATGGTGTGTGCATCGTAAAGAAAGAAGATTAACCTATCAGGAAGAACCGAGCACATCCAATTACCAATCAAGAGCCGGAAAGCAGCCAAAGCCAGGGGATACCCACGCATCAACGAGGACGTCATTCTCTCTTCTTCGCCAATGAGCGGTTGGATGGGGCGGGGCAAGAGGCGGGCCAATGGCCATAAAAAACAACAATCTTCCATACAACTGTCCTAACTACAGTCCTTGCCTAACAAACCTCTGGAGCAAACTCCTGGGCAAGGCGCTTGTTAAATACTTTCCACTCTCCTTCTCGCCTGGGGACAGTTTTAATAGAGTACCTTCCTTACATCAGAACAAGGGCCTTCTTTCCACCAGCTCCCACAGATTCGCAGAAAGCACACTGCAACTTTGCGCTTTTTACCTTCGCAGGAACTGGCTGTCCAGCTTTACCTGAGGTGGGGCGGCCTCAGTGCGCAGGCGTGCATGCCTCCTGGAGGCGGGGCTATAGAGACCTATGTCAGCATGGGAGTTGTATTTCTTTCGGCCGCAAAATTCAACCTCTCGGAGGCAAAAGGAACTATATTTCCCGGGAGTCTCCGCGACTTCGGGGCGGGCGGGCTGATTCGTTAATGAGCTCGAGGAAGCCGCGGCGCGGCCCACCAGGTTCCAAAACAAGGAAATGAAGGGGGGAGGCGGGACTGGGGGTGCCTGCGGGAGCTGCCGCCGCCGCCGCCGCGGAGGAGGAGGTGGAGGAGGTGGCTGCAGCGGCCGCCGAGAAGTCCCTTGCTGAAGGCGAATCGCGGGGGGGCGGGCGGTGCGCGCGCGCGCGCGCGCCCGTGAGGTGGCTGTTGGAGAAGTGGAGCGGCGGTCGCGGGGGGAGGAGGAGGAGGAGGAGGAGGGACTGAGCGGCGGCGGCCCCCGCGTCCCGGTGCCTCTATGGGGAAAGCAGACAATGGATTATGATTTCAAGGCGAAGCTGGCGGCGGAGCGGGAGCGGGTGGAGGATTTGTTTGAGTACGAAGGGTGCAAAGTGGGACGCGGCACCTACGGGCACGTCTACAAGGCGAGGCGAAAAGATGGGTAAGAGCAGGGGCGGGGGGGAGAAGGCTTGCTCGGGTCCTCGCCCAGCCCGCGACCTCGCGGGATGGGTGGGTCGAAGCCCAGTCGGGCCGTGCCCGGGCTGGGGGCGAGGCGGAGGTGGTCTCGGGGCTGCGTCCCGGGGTAGACTCTGAGGGACGCGGGTTCTGCCAGACCCCGGCGTCGAGCCCGTCGAACTCCCGCGGCGCAGCCTGGTCGGGGGGCGTAGGTCTGGTCCCGAAGGGCGCTCTCCGCGTGCCGGGAGCTGGCGGCGGGACTCGAGTCGGGACCTCGGTTGGAGGTGGAGTTTGGGGGGGGTGTCTGGTCTCCAGGGGAGACGCGGAGGGCTGGGAGAGCTCCGCCGAGGAGTTGCCGCTCCGGCCCTGGGCTGCTGGTGACGGTCGTGGTGGAACTTCCAATCGGCTGAGCGCCTCCCGGGGGCGGCGGTTTGAAACCTCACGAGGAGTCTGTCGGGCGGCCCCGAGCGCCTGGGTCTTCGCCAGCCTCACCCGTGTGAGCCGTTGGGCACCTTGGCCCTAGGGGCCAGCCAGCCCGGCGGTCCCTCGGCGCTGTCCGTTCTGTCCCTGTCGTGTGCCTGGCGGCCACTTCTTCACGCCGCTTCGCCAGGCTGCGAGTTCGCTTTCTCCCATTCTCGATTTCCAGTTCCGCACCTTCCCTTCGAATGTAGGACCTTCTGAGAGACGAACCGCGTTTTGCTGGCAGAACTTCCGAGTGCTCTTGTACCTCATTTCGCCGCACCTTGGGTATTCTTACGTCCTCCATTCCATCCTCTGCCAGACCACTGCGTGCTGAGGTTTATCGGGTGCCTAGATTATCCAGAACGGAATTCGAGTGACACAGTGCTGGGCCTGAATCTTTGTTTTCCTGGGCGTTGAGAGATAATCTTAGGGACCCCTTAGGAAACCCTTACTGATTGTTCTCTTAGGAGAACAAGAGCTGGACGTTGTCTTGAAAAATGCCTGTCCTTCGTCCTGAAGGGCACGAGGCTCGTACTCCAGGACAGGTGGAACCAGTTCCCTGCATGAGAAGGGTGGGTTTAAGTCAGTCGTCACCTGAGGGCCCATCCTGGCAGGAATTCCCCTTCCCCAGAGTTAGGGAGCCCAGGAACATCTGCCTATCCTGCTTAAACTTTAAAGACGATCAAACTATGTGGGAGAGAGTTTTTAGGATCATAGCGAAACATTTCTGAATGAACTGATTATCAGCCATAACAACGGTAGAAAGATCTAAAGTGCTGCTTATCGTTCTGCGCACGCTTTTGTAATTGACATGGCTGATTGATGGACTCGAGGACCGAAGTAGTAGTAGTGTGTGGGTGTGTGCGCGCGCGTTTGCTTGCTTGCTGATTTCATACAGGGAAGGAGCAAGCACAACTTTATAAACTGTTTTATCATGAAGGATGGTGAAAAGTACAAGGTACTTTGCAAGGGTAAAGGATTGTTGTTATTGCAACTAACTTTTTTCTCTTGTAGCTGAACGGGCCCCAGAGTATTCAGTTGTTTGTAAACTTTTCTCATAATTCCTTTAGTTAATTGCCAGGTGTCCTTGAATGAATATCTTGGAATGCGAAGTACTATAATTGTATTTTGTTTTTTGGAATATTTATGCTACTTGTTATACTGGTGTTCATGTGGGAGTCTTACCAGATATATTTGGGGAAAGAACATCTAGCTTTCCTGTTTGGACGTTAGCGTTACAAAACAAATCAGAGGTGGTGTTTTTCATATTCCTCATGCTAACTCCGTAATACATTTGAACTGGAATTTTTTAAATGTATTTTAATTTTGTTAAAAAAGATTAAAAATTTTTTTAAGTAGGCAACGTTTGAAAAAAGTTAAAAATTCTGCTTCTGAATTGTATTTGAATAGCACAGGCTACAACACCTAATAGATTATTTAATTCCTGCTTCTATTCTTTTTGAATATTTTCCCCTCTAATAAAATTTTTGATTTGAATACACTTCCTTCTTGAGTGAAACTTGTTTGATTAGAATTAATAAAGCCTCTGTGGTAGAGTAAGATCAGTTTGTGTATCTTCAAAATATTATACTTAAAAAAGCTTTTAGGATCTGAAAGCATTAGTTTAAATAACTAAATTACATGTAAGAAAAATCAATATAAAGACTTTTTTCTTAGACAAAGAGTCTAGTTGAGATCTGAGGCTTTATCGTGAACACCCACATGTCTTGTGCCTTGGTAGCAGAATTAGTTTTGTGTTCATTGACACCAGCTGATTTGCAAGAACAAAGTTTTTAGTGATGATTCTAAACTGATACAAATTTGCATCCTCAAGGATTTTACACTTTGATCATGGTAAATTACAGTGTAGCTCTTTCCAGAATTCATTTTGGTTAACTCAGAAGTATAATGCTATTTTAGGGAGCAAGAGAGAAATCACATGAGTACCTTAAAGAGGAACTATTCTGGTGTATATAATGTAGCATATAGCCAAAAAATTGTTCAAGTCTCTAGAAGAAACACTGGAAGAAGTAATGTAACATATAGCTTCATTAGAAAAGCCTCTGCTTATAGTTTAATAGTAGAGTTTACAAAACCGTAGAATGTTATTTCCTTTGAAACATGACTTTAGCTTAGGCCCTGTTAATTATGCTACATAAATTTGTAACAGAATGGAGATGCAGAGTTTACAACTGGGTTTTTCACCTTTAATAAAAATGAGATTTGTTTCATCTTTTTGTTCTGAAGGAAGAGGATTTTTTGACTCAACTTGTTTTTTTTAATCAGTCATAAAAGTTATTCTTGAAGAGAAACTAGAATATTTCTAGACTCTATGAGCAAGAATTTGTAGTACAGTTTTTCTTTCAACATTAAGAAAAGTCACATAATAGTATGGTTACAAATCTCAAGACCATATTTATCAAGTTTGAAACACTTCTTGTTTTCTTTGATAAAGGGATATTGTTAAAAATGTTCTTTTGTAACAGATTCAGGCAAATATGATTCCATACTAGCGTTATGTCTGAAAATTTATACCCAACAATAATACCATTCAACTTTGCAGACATTCATTTAGTTTTTTGAAACCACTCCAATAAAAGAATGCTCCTTTGGGGGGATATTTTGAAATACAGTAACTGAAAGTGAAATGGCTGACAGAGCCATCTTACAGAGTTTCAGTTTTGCCTAAGGGTTTCAGATGAGAAGTAGTTGGTAACTACATGTCTTAGTTGTCATGAAATCCTTCACAATAAATGTAATCAGTACATGTAGATACATATAGATAAATGATAGGTACAATAGTGTCTGCCTGTTTTGGTGGTTTTTTCACATCAGTTCGTAGTTAATATAGATGATTGTATTTGCATTTTTGGAGACCTCCCAAAGACTTAAGATACATTATTAATGATCATAATATTTTAGAACTTTCAAAAGTTTTAGGTCATCTAGTCTAATTTCTTTTTACAAATGAGAAAACCAAAGCTTTAAGAGATTGTCATGGCCATAGTTTTGGCAAAGACAAGCCTATAGTCCTGATTTCTTGAATCTTGAGTTCCTGCGTTTTTTAATGTGTTTTCCCTCCTAATACCTTGGGAGAAAGAACAAAGAAGACCATATTGCTTCCAGTTTTGACTATCTTACTGTGTAAACTTTCTATGCAAAGGATACTACATCTATATCGAAAAAATATGGAAAAGGAAAGTGTCCCATATGAGGGGCATTTTAAAAAAGTAGTTCAGGCCAGTAGATTCTGCCTGATGTAGTTGCTTCTCTTAATCTGGTGTCTCTTCATCTTCGCTGTCATTATCTTTGGCCATCATCTCTGATTTGCACGATAGCCGAATTGGTCTCTGCCATTAGTCTTTTCTCACTGTAGTCCTAGATCCAAGTTGCTGCCAGTGTTACTTTCCTACGAAATAAAATCAATCATGTCGTATCTCTTCTTGGAAAACTGTACATTCTCTGTGGCTCATCCGGTTCCATCAGATTTTAATTCCCTAGTTTGGCATGTAAAAACCGTTTGCATTTGGATCCTGAAGTCTTTAGTCTTTACAGCCTTTATGCCTGCCACCACCTCCCTCCTTTTTCAGTGTGTTCAAGCCATATGCTTCTGTAGCATTCAACTGCTCATATTTTTCTAGGATTTGCTAACTCCTTTTCATGTCTCTTTTGTTTTTTCCATACTCAAACCAGAATGGTGTTGATCTGCGATTTCTCTTTTCCTCTTTCCCCCTCCCACAAACCTGGGAAACTCCTGTTCCCAGTTCAATACCCAATTCAAATAGCTTTTCTTTAGAAGTCTTCCTTAGTCACCCAGTGTACTCATCTGTGTTTCTGCCCCTCTTGTTCTTATGTGGATAATATCACTGTGATACTAATATGCTCTGTAAACTGTTTGCTACAGATGGGTCACTGTCATCCTCCTATCTCCACCTTGTACAGGGTTGAGCATGTAAGAACGCTCAAAAATTGCATTAAAATTTAAAAAATGCCCCAAATTGGAAAGAATATATATTTTTTCTTTTCAGTTAAACATACTTAACTTATGTTTTCAGTATTTGTTTTGAAGGCCTGAAATATAGTGATATTACATGAGATAAGCAGTTCAATGTAAATATTTCTATAGCATTAACTAGGTCTAGTGTAATTTTTTTCTCAAAGAAATTATATGCTGTTCTTCAAGATAGTCCGTACATTTCTTTTAATAGATCGATAAGTAATGTGGGTAATTTTTGAATTATTAAGCATTTTTCCCCCTCTTAGGCCACCTCTTCTAAAATTGCTAACTGTAGTAATCTGTCTTCTGTGCTTTTACTATCGATTTTATAGAGATGCTTAGAAAATGTCAGCGTTCAAACATTTTAGGAAATTTTTTGATATGGATTCATGTTAAAAAATTAAGTACCTTTATCACTTAGCAAATCAAGTGACCATAAGTTTATTTAATTGGTTCTTCATTCAGGCCTTCAAAACTTTGTTTTTGAAGCCCAGAGGGAATATTCTTTTCAATGAAATTTGATTGTCTAGAGCAGTGGTTGACAAACTTTTCCTCTAAAGAGGCAGAAACTAAATATTTTAGGTTTTGTGGATCGGACTGTCTATGTCAAAATTACTTGAATCTGCCATTGTAGTGCCAAACTGTCCACAGACAATGTATAAATAAATACAAATTAAAATGGCTGTGTTCCAGTAGGAAAAAAACCAGGTAGTGGGGTGTATTTGGCCCACAGGCTATAATTTGGCAACCCTTAGTCTAGAACACTGATGTCCAATAGGATTTTCTGCAGTGATGAAAATGTATCTGTGCTGTCCAGTAAAGCAGCCACTAGCCACATGTGGCTCAAGAAAGGTGGTTAGTGTGACCAAGAAACTGGCCAGTAGCAATGATATTGGACTTAGCAGTATTGAGGTTTTTTTTGAGCAGGTGGCTTAGCAACAGTTCTTAAATCCATGAAGTGACCTTTCTATGAAAATGAGTGACAGTGTGAACAAATGAAATCAGAAGGTTTGGGTCTTTTCTTTCAAGATAATAGAAGAAAATTTGAGGCTGAAATAATTTGGTAAAGCAAACAAGTACTTGAACTGAAAAGCTTTCAATTTATGAGTGGAATCAAGGATAGTTGATTACTTAAAAAAAAAAGCATTTCATTAAAGAAAGCATGTGTATTTAGTAGTAAATGCACATGCATAAAAAAGATTATACAATCTGGTTGCCATCCTCTATGTTTTACCAAATCGTTGTAATTTGTGTACATTCGATGATTTTGTTCCAAGCCAAAAAAAATAAAAATGTTTGCACAATGTATTGTAAGTTTTCCTTTTCCCAGTCACCCTTTTCCCTTTCTCGAGACAGCCATTCTTGGTTTTCCTTTTTAGAGGGATTTTCTTGGGAGTATGTGTGTTTAATAAGTAGTAGTGTACTTTTAAGTGGGATTTCCACGTGGTTCAGTGGTAAAGAATCTGCCTGTCAGTGCAGGAGCCACAGATCCGAGTTCAATTCCTGGGTGGAGAGGATCCCCTGGAGGAGAAATGGCAACCCACTCTAGTATTCTTGCCTGGAAAATCCCATGAACCAAGGAGCCTGGGCCGGCTACAGTCCATGGGGTCACAAAGAGTTGGACATGACCAAGTGACTGAGCACACACTACTGTACAGTTTCTGCTCTATATTTTTTAGCCCTGTATGTAATACATATCTTATATACAGAGATGCCTAATTCCTTACAATAGTTTTCATTATATGCCTTTGTATTGATTTATATAACACATTTAAGTATCCCTCTTGATGGATATTTAGTCTGTCTCCAGCCCTTTCCTAGTACACTGTGATGAATATCTTAGTAGGTACAGAGAGAGAGAGTGTGTGTGTTCAGTCGCTCAGTTGTGACCCCTTGGACTGTATGTAGTCCACCAGCTCCTCTGTCTATGGAATTCTCCAGGCAAGAATACTGGAGTGGGTTGCTGTTTCCTACTCCAGGGAATCTTCCCGACCAAGGGATCGAACCGGTGTCTCTTGAGTCTGCAGGGAGATTCTTTTACCACTGAGCTGCCTGGGAAGCCCGGTAGGTACAGTATTTTGTGCATATTAGTATTGCTGTCAGTTAAATTTCTAAAAGCTGTTTACCTTTGGAAGTAGTGCTTTGAAATTATTTGGAAATATGGTGATGTACCAAATATAAATCACTAAAGACTGGAGATAGGAGGGCTGAGTATAAGGAAGATAAATGTTAAGGCTTTAAAAATAATAACTTAATATATAAAAAGTGAATTCTAAATTATTAGCTTGCATAGGAAATTCAAATTACTGTTTTAGCAGTATTGGAAAGGCATGTCTTAGTTTTAGATAGGAAAAAAGTAGATCCATAGAAAGGGTTGGTTTTTTTTTAAGTACAGTGGATGTCAGTATGGATGAATTAAGAATTTTTACTTTTGTGTACTATATTTTGAACTGGATCTGCTGGATCAGAAATTAATATGTGATGTTAAATTACATATTTGTTTTTTTCAGAATTCTCAAGTAGTGTAGTGAAAGTTGGACGTCAATATAGAAAGCTTGAAGGGAATATATTACAACCTGGAATTTTCTTGGTGGTAAATGTCTAAGAGTATTTGACTAATGTATTTTTAAAGATCCACTTGTTCCTTAACTTGTGATACTGTGACTATATAGTTTCGTGCAGCTTTGGATTCCAAAATAAAGGTACACACTCTTTGCTTTTTTCAAAGAGCATTTTAACATTTTGAATTACCAACATGAGTATTTCTTTAAAAAGAGGTAGTTTTTAAGGTCTAGAACCATAAATAGGTAGCTGAGAGAACTATTTAAAGATTTTTGTCCTTTTATAAATAGCAGATAGTCCAACACTTCCTGTAATAGCCATTTTGAGCATGCATTGTGCAGGATAAAAGAGAGTCTCTAGAGAGAGGACAGGATGTAATTCAAGATACAAGTGTGGAGCAGTAGTTTTTTATTGAGGGTTTAGTTCTTATACAGAAGTGGGTAATGGATCAAAGAGAAATAAAAACCTGTCAAGTTCTCAAACAATTTATGTCTCTATAAAATATCTTTAATTTCTAATAGAATAGTCTTTCTGAAGGAAAAACATACCCTCCTTATAGAGGTTTGAAACTTGTATATTTTCTATTTAAAGAGATGATTTCAGTGAGACTTTGTGGTAGACCTCGGTTACTAGTATGAATATGATTAGGATATGGATTTAATTACCATGTAGGCCAGCTAATTTTGTTTTGTTCTGTGACCACAGACCAAAGTCCTGTCATGGCAAACTATTTTACAGCCATTTATAGATATTTACATTTGGACAGAAAGGTAAGTCTGTGGCTGCTGGAAAAACAAGGTAAAACTTTCCTCATAGAGGGGTTAGTTGTATCTTTCTGTAGGAAAGTTATTTTTTGTTATGATTGTTAAATAAATTCACTTGGTGAAAGACCTAAGCAGTTTGAGGCACAAACTGTGTTGCTTTTTACAAAAGTTAGTTTCCTTTTCCCCTTTCCCTTTAAGAGTGTCTTAGAGACTGAGCGAGTCCTAGTGTTTTGGATTATGGTGCAAATTAAAAAAATCTTTTTGACTTTCATTTCTTCTGAATATTTATGTGTAATTTGAGCTTGTGTAACTTAGAAAACCAGAGTTCTATTAAGTAATTTCTCAGCAATCTTTTCATCTTTATAGTATGTTTGTATCAAAGTAGAAATTTTTTTTGTGCTACTATAATTTATCAAGTAATAGTTGCACACGAGTAAAAAAAAACTCCCAACAATTTAGTGGTATGTAAAATGAAGACTAAAAGCCTTTCTTCTTACTGTCTACTCCCAAGCCCCCTTGACTTCTCAGAGATAACCCGTGTTAACTGTTGCTGTTTTAAGTTTTGCTGATGCTTGCCATTATAACTCTAAGTAACATACGTATAATTCTGTGTCTTGATTTATCCACTTTAGGCAGTTTCTGTTGACTTTCCTAGAAAAGCTGAGCAATTTTGTGAGATTTCACTACCCCCTCTTTTCCCTTTTTCCATCTCAAGCTTCAAATTTATTACCTTTGTTTAAAGATGTTTGTAAGTTCTTTTATGACTTTGAACTGTAAACTTCGATGTCTTTTTCTTAGTTTATCACCTTGCGTGTTATCTGTGATCTTGCCGATGTGAATGTTAAGGAAAGTAACAAAATTTTTTCCTACTCTTTTTCTTAGACTCCTGATTTTTTTAAGTATAATTTTTATAGCTTCCTAGTTGATCCACTGCTTTTTGTCTATGGGTTGATTTTTAAAAGTGAACACTGGAAACCACTCAACAGCTTTAAAATATTATGATTATGGAATTTATTGCTGAATTAATTAGCATGCTGAGACCCATAGAGAGGGAAATGTAGACTTAGGTACCAAATAAGTGCTGCTTGCAACAATCTTCCAAGTATCAGTGCCCAGTGGATCTTCATATTTTGCCCTTTTTTCAAGTCTTTTGGATTGTACTCAGCTAGCAGTTTTTCATTATATCCCATGGTTGGTTTTTCTTGGATTGTCTTTTGTTGTTGTTGGTTAGCTGAGGATATCTTTTTAATTAGCTTTTTCATATAGGATGTGTAGGTTTTTTGAGTTCTTGCATATCAGATAATGTTTTTTTCTCCTCATACTTTATTGATTGTTGGGCTGAATATAGAATTCAATATTAAGAAAAATTCTTTTTCTCAGAACCCAAAACTAAGCTTCATGGCTTTTTGGCATCTCTTGTTGCTCATGGGAAGTTTCTTTATTAGAAACTCGGTTTTCTCCTCTCTTAGGAGTTTTCACTTATCCATGAATTCTAAAGTTTCACCCGAGTCTGTCTAGCATGTGTAGGTCTTTTTTTTCTTTCCATTTATCTAGCTTTGTTTCTGGTGTCTTTTACATATTATTTTTTGAATAGATGATCTGTGAACATAACTTGAACTTCAAAAGTTAAAAAGTGATATACAGTGGTTTTAGTTGCATCTTGCTACCTTCACTCCTTCATTGCCATTTTGCAATCCTGCTAGTTTCTTAAGGATCTTTTAAGTGGGCCTTTCTTTTCTTAGGTTTAGGGCAATTTTTATTTCCTGTTATTTAGTTCTTCTCCTTCTGTGTCCTCTTTTGTTCTCTTCTTCAGATATATTTATTAAGAAATGTTGACCTTTTATGCTCTATCTTCCCTGTCTCTTAAATTTTATTCTCAAAATTTTCAACTCCTTCTCTCTATAAGACATTTGGGAAGATTTCCTTTATTTAATCTTCTAGGTTACCAATTTGGTCCTCAGTTGGGGTTGCTATTCTTTTTAAAATTTTTTTATTTATTTATTTTTTGGCTGCACTGGGTCTTCATTGCTGCGTGGGCTTTCTCTAGTTGTGGCAAGTGGGAGCTACTTTCTAGTTGCACTGTGCAAGCTTCTCACTGTGGTGGTTTCTGTTGTGGAGCACTCAGCAGGGATCTCTGAAAGGGGAAAGGGACCACTAGAAAGGTCAGTTAGCAAGGACTGACACTTTTTTCTTTTGGTCTTGCCACATGGCTTGTGGAATCTTAGTTCCGTGACCAGAGATTAAACCTGGGTCCTCAACAGAGAAAGCATGGAGTCCTAACCACTGAACAGCTAAATAATTCCCAAGAGGAACACTTTGAAGTCATGTAGTAGTAATTTCTCAATAACATTCAACTCTGTATGTGTTCATCCATCAATCTATTCTCTCTCCAAGTTTCCATCTGTCCAGTCTTCATCTACGTGTCTTTTAGCCATCTGTCCGTTATCTCTTTTCACCTGTTTTCCACTTTTCTGGCTTCCCATTCATTTATCCATCCTTTACTGTTTATTGTTTGATTCCTTTCCATGAGCCAAGTATTATGCCATAGGTAATGAGGATACAAGAGTAAATTAGATGTAATCTCTGAAACTGGATGTATTCACAATAGTTTGCTAATAGTTGATTGTGGGAATGAAATTTGGGTTGAGAGGAAGACATTTGAAAAGAGATGTGAGAGATGAGGGTTCGATCCCTGGGTTGGGAAGATTCCCTGTTGGAGGGCATGGCAACGCACCTCAGTATTCTTGCCTGGAGAATCCCATGGACAGAGCAGCCTGGAGACCTACAGTCCGTGGGGTCACAAGGAGTCGGATGTGACCGAAGCAACTTCGCACACTGTGGGGAGAGAGCAAATTAGCCACGGTGGCGTGGTCAGGCTCTCTTGTCCGACAGCCTCTTGCTCTTGCCTCACGTTTTGTAAATGACTGTGTAACAGCTGAGATCCTTTACAGCACTGTGCATGCGTGTCTTGAGGTACTTGCTTGATCACAGGCTACTTTGTGCTGTATACATACATGAGCTCCACCTAGAACGTGGCAGCATTACTGCTGTGTCACAGCTGTGTCCGTTGGGTCAGCCATGAGAGGAGAGACTATAGCGTGTCTTGTGCAATGGCTGCTGTGTCAGCCAGGAGAGAGGGTGTGTTGTGTTAGGTTATACTACGGTTGCTGCATCTGCCAGAAGAGAAAAAAACGTCTCTGCAGTTCCTACAGCTCCTCGAGTCTTCTTCCAGCCCCTTAGCTCGAGCCTTGCCTACCCTGGGTTCAGGAAACAGTGTGCACAGTGAGACACAGCAAGGCAGTTGGTGTCATGAACAGGATGAAGAGTGATACACACACATACTCTTACATTTTTGAAAAATATCTACATATGTTTATTTTATCATGTGTATACTATCTATTCTAAAAAATAAAACGTTTAAGAAATAGAGTGTATATAACTTTTATTATTGGAAAAAGGCAAGTATCTTTTAAAAACAAAGCAGGTTTTATTTTCTTACAAAAGTCAATGTGTTAACAGAAACCCCATATGTGTTCATTAAAAAGTTGAGGGGGGATACATTAGAAGTTTGGTATTAATATATACATGCTACTATATATATAAAATATATAACTGACAGATACCTACTGTATAGAACAGGGAACCATATTCAGTATCTGATAATAAGCTATAATGGAAAGGAATCCAAAAAAGAAAAAATATAGCTAAATCACTTTGCTGTTCACCTGAAACATTGTAAATTAACTATATTTTCATTTATTTTTTTGTTTTTGGTTGCCCTGGGCTTTCGATGCTGTGGAGCTTTTCTCTAGTTGCAACATGCTGGGACTGCTTTCGAGTTGTGGTGCGTGGGCTTCTCTTGCTGCAGAACTCAGGCTCTAGATACATGGGTCAGTAGTTGTGGCTCATAGGCTCTAGAGCACAGGCTTGGTAGTTGCAGTAAATGGGCTTTAGCTGCCCCATAGCATGTGGAATCTTCCCCAACCAGGTATACAGGTAATATAGATATACAGCCAAGTGATTCAGTTATACATACGTGCTTGGTCACTCAGTCGTGTACGACTCTTTGCAATACCATGGACTGTAGCCCACCAAGCTCCTCTGTCCATGGGATTTTTCGGGCAAGAATACTGGAGTGGGTTGCCATGCCCTCCTCCAGGGGATCTTCCCTAGCCAGGGGTTGAACCTGCATGTCCTGTGTCTCCTGCATTATAGACGGATCCTTTACCCACTGAACCATTAGGGGAGTCCCTTATTTATGCATATATTCATTTTTTAAATTATTTTCTCATATGGATTATCACAGAATATTGGATCAAGTTCCCTGTACTATACACTAAGCCCTTGTTGGTTATTTGTCTTATATATAGTAGTAGGTATGTGTTCATCCCAAGCTCCTGATTTATCTATCCCTCCCCACCACGTTTCCCCTTTGGTAACCATAAGTTTATTTTCAATGTCTATAAGTCTGCTTCTGTTTAGTAAGTTCATTTGCATCTTTTTTAAAATTAGATTCCACATTTGAGTGGTATATATGATATTTGTCTTTCTCTATCTGACTTTACTTAGTATGATCTCTAGGTCCATCCATGTTGCTTCAAGTGGCATTATTTCATTGTTTTTTATAGCTGAGTAATATTACATTGTATATGGCATACCACATTTTCTTTATCCATTTGTCAGCCAGTGGAAACTGGTTGTTTCCATGACTTGGTTGTTGTAAATAACACTGCAGTGAACATGGCGGTGCAGGGTATCTCTTTGAGATAGTGATTTTGTTTCCTTTGGATATATACCTAGAAGTGGGATTG
The DNA here is from genome assembly GCA_024291935.2 of Okapia johnstoni. Classification (NCBI taxonomy): domain Eukaryota; kingdom Metazoa; phylum Chordata; class Mammalia; order Artiodactyla; family Giraffidae; genus Okapia; species Okapia johnstoni. The sequence goes on along the minus strand of CM044317.1, from coordinate 58,282,195 downwards.
TTGGATAATCTGGTAGTTCTGGTTTTAACTTTTTAAAAAAATTATTTATTTATTTTTGGCTGTGCTGGGTCTTTGTTGTCGTGTGTGGTTGTCTGTGGTTGTGGCTAGCAGGGGTTACTCTCTAGTTGTGCACGGGCTACTCATTGTGGTGGCTTCTTTTGTTGCAGAGCATGGGCTCTTGGGTGTGTGGGCTTCAGTAGTTGTGGGTGCTGGGCTCTGGAGCACAGGCTTAATAGCTATGGCACATTGGCTTAGTTGCTCCAGGGCATGTAGGGGATCTTCCTGGATCAGGGATTGAACCTGTGTCTCCTGTATTGGCAGGCAGATTCTTGACCACTGAGCCACTAGGGAAGCCCTGTTTTTAATTTTTTGAGAAACTTTAATACTGAAATTGTTAGGTAGGTATCTCTTGGACCTGGTGGTGCCATGAACAAATTACTAAGATACCTAGAGCACTATGAATGAGGTTGGGATCCTCTGACTTAAGGTGTGATTAATGTTTGTACATATTATCAAATTTCCTGCAAAGACTTGATTTTGGGTGGATGTCTGTGTTCGTCTATCATGTGGCTATATAATGCTTTAGTTAGCACTTTCTAATTATTGAACATTTAAGTTCTTTCCAGTATTTTGATAATATAAATAGTAGTAATAGATGTTTTCATATATAAATCTTATTCCATATATCTGATTCTTTTCTTTTTTTTAAATAGAGTCAAAAGGTATAAGTTGTTTTAAGGCTCTTAATACATTTATCTCTTTTTTTTAATAGGGAAAGAGAACAAATATGTTGAGATGTTCCAGGGACCCTCTGAAAATCTCAAAGTTAGTTGGAGGTCAAAAATGCTTCCTTTAGAATTCAGTTTTGGGGAATTTGTCAAAATATCAAAGGTTTTGCACTCTTGACTAAAAATGATTTAGATCATTATGAAATAATAATTATCCATTTAACGCAAGTGACAATGAAGGATTTTCATGGGCAAATATAGAAGACCGCATAGTTCTGAGCAAAACTTTAATATCAAGAAGAACTAGGTTTGCTAATTAATCAAAGACATGTGATAAAGATAACATGAGACACAGGAAATTATCTTGATAAAACACAGAATTGTTACTTTCTAGACAGATTATTTGGAAAGGAAAAACCTTCACAGTAGCTTATCAAGAGTGACCCTTAGTACAATAAAACTTTGCCTTTTTAGCAAATGAAAGAAGATCAAGTTTCAGTTTTATAAGTACAGTATTGGTATTAAAACTTACTTTTAAAACTCTTATAATTACAGTTCAGTTTTTAGCCAGTTTGATCACACAAGATTCCTGTTCTCCTTCCCTCTCTATTTCCCTCTCCTTACTCCCTCCTTCCCTCCTTCTCCCTCCTTCCCTCTCCTTACTTCCCTCTCTCCTCAACTTTCTCTGTCCATAGTTTGTCCCTTATTTTCCTCTTTCCCACACTGAAATAGCCATCTTTACTTTAGGACAACATTACCTTCTTTTCTCTTAACAAAAATACATCTCCATTTCTCATGTGTTTTCTTTTTCAAAACACACATCCTACTTGCCTTGCATACAGAGATATTTCTCTTATTTCTAGTCATTTTAAATTATTTGTATTTTTAACTCTTAAAAATTAAGTTTTTTTTCCTAAAAATCAGATTTCTAGTTAAAATTAAGTAAAACAGTTGTGAACTTTTACTGGCAAATTTTTGAATACATTTCATAGTTTCTTAAGCATATTTCTCATATCAAATTTTACAATGTGGCACAAAATATGTTTAATAGAAGACCCAAATATTTTTAGTTCCTTTGTAAAAGGAAGCCCAAAGTAGGTAAAGCTGTGTTCAGTAATTAATGTTTTATCTTCTTTGGGAATGATCTAGATAGTCAATGAATAGCCATCATATAACTTATCTCAATATAACTTTAAGGTTTCAAGTAACCAAAAAGATTTTGAAAAGTATTTTTAAGTACACATACCATAAAGCACAGTTATTGTTGAGAAGTTTACTTATAAAGCTTATCTTAGATCTGTTTATGTCTCTTGTTCTTAACAATTATGTTTAGATTACTCATGAGACTTGCGTAAGACATTAATAGCTAACCATCATCTTAAGTTGATAGATTCTTGTTGATTCTGTAACAGAGATAGCATGAACTTGACTTTTGATAAATCTTGGTAGAGTAGGCTTTGTATTTAATGTTGCTAACTCTAAGATCTTTCCAGTATGAATTAAATCAACAAACTTACACTGGCATTTTTTAAAAAAAATTATTTATTTATTTATTTATTTTTGACTGTGCTGGGTCTTTGCTGCTGCTCAGGCTTTTCTCTAGTTGTGGAGAGAGGAGGCTACTCTCTAGTTATAGTGGGCTTTTCATTGCAGTGACACCTCTTGCTGTGGAACACAGGCTCTAGGGTGTGTGGGCTCAGTAGTTGCGGCTCCCAGCCTCTAGAGCACAGGTTCATTATTGTGGTGCAGGGGCTCAGTAGCTCCCATGCATGTAGGGTCTTCCTAGATCAGGGAGCCAGCCCGTGTCTCTTGCAATGGCAGGTGGATTCTTTACCACTGAGCCACCAGGGAAACCCTGCTGCACTGGCTTTTATTTACTAAAAGTTTATCCTGGATCACATGAACTTGTGAAAAAATGAGTTTTTGTATTTCTGACAGTATACTTATTTTATATAGCACTTGTTGTTTTTAAGCCAGTTAAATCTTTTCACAAATAAATTTTAGCAATATCATCTGAAGATAAGAAAACACCACACACATAGACATTCATAAACATTTAGACTGCAAAGAGACCTTACAGTTTCTGTTCCAACATTTTAGCTATGAGATAGGTGTGATAATGCAAAAATCAAAGTTAATAAAAGAACAGTTGGGTCCATATTGTGTTTCTGGTAGATGGAGTGAATTAAGGCTACCTACTCAGAAGCTTACACTTTTTACTAACATGGACACAATTTTTCATTCGCCTGGTTTTCAGATAACCTTTCACTCCCCTTTTTTTCTTTACTTCTGGTAAGAACTGCCTCTTTGAAGTTTTCATTTCAAAGACAGGACCTTCAGTTTCTAGAGAAAACCAGGTAGAACATCTATATCTCAAAAGCACTGAGAAAGAATGAAAGTTCCTCCTAAACGGACTTTGGTTCCTAAGGGGAATTTTAATAATAAACTACAAGCTTCCTGATGGAGGTGAAAGAAGAGAGTGGAAAAGCTGGCTTAAAGCTAAACATTCAAAAAACTAAGATCATAACATTCGGTCCCTTCACTTTATGGCAAATAGATGGGGAAAGAATGGAAACAGTGACAGATTTTATTTTCTTGGGCTCCAAAGTCACTGCGGATTGTACTCGCAGCCTTGCAATTGAAAGATGCTTGTTTCTTGGAAAAAAAGCAATGGCAAACCTAGACAGGATATTAAAAAGCAGAGACATCACTTTGCTGACAAAGGTCTGTCTAGTCAAAGCTATGGTTTTTCCAGTAGTCTTGTATGGATATGAGAGTTGGACTATAAAGAAGGCTGAGTGCTAAAGAATTGATGCTTTTGAACTGTGATGCTGGGGAAGACTCTTGAGAATCTCTTGGACAGCAAGGAGATCAAACCAGTCCATCCTAAAGGAAATGAACCCTGAATATTCATTGGAAAGACAGATGTTGAAGCTGAAGCTCTTCATACTTTGGCCACCTTATGCGAAGAGCCGACTCATTTGAAAAAAACCCTGATGTTGGGAAAGATTGAAGGCAGGAGGAGAAAGGATGACAGAGAATGAGATGGTTGGATGGCATCACCGATTCAATGGACATGAGTTTGAGCAAACCTCAGGAGACAGTGAAGGTCAGGGAAGCCTGGTGTATTGCAGTCCATGGGGTTGCCAAGAGTCAGACACTATTGAGCGATTGAACAGCAGAAGTCTTTTTAGATGAATAGGGGAGGTTTGGAGATTTGAAAAAAGGTAGACTTTGAATTTCTTCTTGAGCTGCATTTTCTGTTCTTGTCAAGACTCAATTTATAAGATGAGGGCAGTTACTTTTTAATTCCTTGAAGAGTTAAAGAGAGAAAGAGAAGTTGCTCAGTCGTGTCCAACTCTTTGCGACCCCATGGACTGTAGCCCACCAGGCTCCTCCATCCATGGAATTTTCTAGGCAAGAGTACTGGAGTGGGTTACCATTTCCTTCTCCAGGGGATCTTCCCAACCCAGGGATTGAAGCCAGGTCTCCTGTATTGCAGGCAGACGCTTGAAGAGTTAAGTTGCAACCAAAATGACTTCAAAGAGCTGACCCATCCATCCGTCTGTCTTTTCAATTTGCTTCCTTTTGTCAGAGAGAAGATCTTCGACTAAGATAGCAATCAAAAGATTCCTGTGTTCTAGATCTAGGCCTGTTTGTCTTTGGAATATTTCCTACCCCTCTGGGTCCATAGTTTCGTTTCATATTAGCTTAGGGGAGAAGGCCTAAAGTAAAGTTTCCGTCAGGCTTTGAGTATCAGCTTATAGTTTGGCCAACTTCTGACCAGAAAGCTACTTAAAAAAAAAAAAAATCCTTTCAGATGTCTTACCTAGTTTCAGTCGAGACAAACAGTAAATATTCCTGGCAGTGTTGGACAACCTCTTAGACTTGAGGCATCTCCAAAGAGGGTGCACAATACACTATCTTCTTAAGACCCTGCTGCTAAGTCGCTTCAGTCGTGTCCGACTCTGTGCAACCCCATAGACGGCAGCTCACCAGGCTCCTCTGTCCCTGGGATTTTCCAGGCAAGAACATTGGAGTGGGTTGCCATTTCCTTCTCCATCTTAAGACCCTGAGTCACTCCCAAAGATAGCCAGAAGAAAGAACGAAAGACTTACACAATTCTCAGGACCCAGAAAGACATACAAGAAGGCAATAACTGTCTATAGGAGAGGAAGGATTAATAACCAGTGGGTCTGGATTTGGAAAGGAAAGGATGACATTAAATTTTACCTCTCTCAACTGGGCACTAGAAACATATGTTCAGGAGAGGTGATTCTGGCAAGAATTCTCATCCTTTGCTAGCTTCTGACAATTTTCCCAGGATCGCATCTGTAGGCTTCAGAGTGGAGGTTAAAGTAAAGAGTGTACCTTTGATGTCTACCTGAATTTGGCAAGGTTTTTCATTAATTTTAGTTTCCCACTGGCTGTTTAAGGGAATAACGAGAAAATCCCTGAGAGTCTTGTCAACCCTGAGAGAGGTCCAACTGGGGGCCCTCCTTTGAGGGTAAATATGGGGGTGTTTGCAAGGCCATTTATTGGGAGACTTTTGTTTATGGTCTTGTAGTCTCTTCAGAGTGGAAAGATGATTCAGGCAGAGGATTAATTAGTTGAATGAGTGCTCAAGTCAAGTAGGATAGAGGGGACTAGTAGGAGTCATGTCAGTCTTGTGGTGGTGGTTCAGTTGCTAAGTCGTGTCCTGCTCTTTGTGACAGTCAGTCTTTCTGTGGACTGACTTTTTGCGGAAAGGTCAGAAAGCAGACTTTTAACCCATATCCTCAAGAATAACTGCATAACTGCATATAATTGATGCTTAATTGATGGAAGGTTTGTAAATGGGAATGGTTAAACCACAGCTGAAAAAAATGTATTTAATGAATTGAGACCATATCCATTATACAATGTTAAATAGAAAACACGTTACTAAAAGTCATGTAGAACATGATCACATTCTTGAGAAAATATAAGCATATTTTTGCCCATGAAAATATGTATAAAAATATATCCTACACCATTCATAGTGTTCATCTATTTTAATCCTTTTTGATTATTTTTTCCAGCTTTGAAAATTATATAAATTTAAGGTGTACAATGTGACAATTTATGTGTACATACTGCTAACTATCACATAAGGTTATTAATACATCCATTATCTTATAGTTAATAATATGTGTGTACTTATCTTTTTAAATTAATTATTGTCAGTTGTCAGGATGTTCTTTTCTGTAAATTTCTAAGGTATTGATTGATAAGTTACTGTATTTTTCATCATGGAAATATTTATTTAGGTCCATTGTAGCACGGAGGTTTTTACTTTTTGACAGTTCACTGGTTTTAGTATATTCATAGAGTTGTGTTTCGTTACCAGTATCTAATTTTAAAACATTTCATCACCCCCAAAAGAAGCCCTTTACCCATTAGCAATAGTCTCTATTTCCCCATTCTTCTTGCTCCTGGAAAGCATTAATCTACTTCTATCTCTATGGATTTATCTAATCTGGACATTTCATACAAATGAAATCATACTATATGTATCAATTCAGTTCAGTCGCTCAGTTGTGTCTGACTCTTTGTGACCCCATGAACCGCAGCACGCCAGGCCTCCCTGTCCATCACCAACTCCTGGAGTTTACCCAAACCCATGTCCATTGAGTTGGTGATGCCATCCAACAGTCTCATCCTTTGTCGTCCCCTTCTCCTCCTGCCCTCAATCTTTCCCAGCATCAAGGTCTTTTCAAATGAGTCAGCTCTTCACATCAGGTGGCCAAAGTATTGGAGTTTCAGCTTCAATATCAGTCCTTCCAATGAACACCCAGGCCTGATCTCCTTTAGGATGGACTGGTTGGATCTCCTTGCAGTCGAAGGGACTCTCAAGAGTCTTCTCCAACACCACAGTTCAAAAACATCAATTCTTTGTCACTCAGCTTTCTTTATAGTCCACCTCTCACATCCATACATGACTACTGGAAAAACCATAGCCTTGACTAGATGGACCTTTGTTGACAAAGTAATGTCTCTGCTTTTTAATATGCTATCTAGGTTGGTCATAACTTTTCTTCCAAGGAGTAAGTGTCTTTTAATTTCATGGCTGCAATCACCATCTGCAGTGATTTTGGAGCCCCCAAAAATAAAGTCACCCACTATTTCCCCATCCATTTGCCATGAAATGATGGGACTGGATGCCATGATCTTAGTTTTCTGAACGTTGAGCTTTAAGACAACTTTTTCACTCTCCTCTTTCACCTTCATCAAGAGGCTCTTTAGTTCTTCTTCACTTTCTGCCATAAGGGTGGTGTCATCTGCTTATCTGAGGTTATTGATATTTCTCCCAGCAATCTTGATTCCAGCTTGTGCTTCTTCCAGCCCAGCATTTCTCATGATGTACTCTGCGTATAAGTTAAATAAGCAGGGTGACAGTATACAGCCTTGACGTACTCCTTTCCCTATTTGGAACCAGTCCTTTGTTCCTTATATACTATCTCCTATATAGTATGATTTCATATAAATAAAATCTTGCTATATTTATTTCTAACTTGTTTCACTTATCATAATGTTTTCAAAGTTCGTTCATGTTTCAGAATGTATGAGTACATCACTCTTGTAAGTGGCTGAAGAATATTCTATTGCATGGATATACCATATTTTGTTTATGCATTCATCAATTTGGTTTCCACTTTTTGGCTATTGTGAATAATGCTGCTATGAACATTTATGTAGAAGTTTTTGTTTGACCATGTTTTAAATTGTTAGGTATATACCTACGAGTGGAATTGCTAGGTTGTATGTTAGCTCTATATTTAACCCTTTTGAGGAACTCTTGATACCAAACTGTTTTGCAAAGCAGCTGCACCAATTTATATTTCCAAATGCAATGTGTGAGGGTTCCAATTTCTTTGTTAGAATTTGGTATTTTTTTTCTTTTCGCCCTCCTGCCATGCCTGCATGCTTAGTCTTGTCTGACTCTTTGTGACCCTTTGGACTGTATCCCACCAGGCTCCTCTATCCATGGGGATTCTCCAGGCAAGGATACTGGAGTGGGTTGCCATTTCCTTTTCCAGAGGATCTTCCTAACCCAGGGATCGAACCCATGTCTCCTGTGTTTCCCGTGTTGCAGCCGGATGCTTTATCTGCTGAGCCATTGGGAAGCCCCTTTAGCCATGCTAGTGAATATGAGACGGTATCACATTGTAGTTTTGGTTTGTGTTTCCCAAATAACTAATGATACTGAGCATCTTTTCATGTGTTTTTGGGCCATTTGTGTGTAGTCTTTGGAGAAATGCCTGTTCAAATCCTTTTCCCTTTTTAAAAATTGGGTTGTCTTTTTATTCTTTGTAGTTGTTGAGTTGTAAGAGTTTTCTGGATACTAGGCCCTTATCTGATTTATGATTTGCAAATATTTTCTCTCATTTTGTGGATTGGTTTTTTACTTTCTTGATGATGTTTTTTGAGGCATAAAAAACATCATATTTCATATTTAATTTTGATGATGTCCAATTTATCTTTTTTGTTGTTGCTTATACTAGGAAACTGCTGCTTGATCTTAGGTTGCAAAGATTTAATTCTTTGTTTTCTTTCCAGAGTTTTGTATTTTTAGGTCTCTTTTTATCTGATAGTGGTTTATTATTATTAAAGAAATTTTTTAATGTAAAAGAACATATGACAAAGTTTCCAACCTTTAAGGATTTATAATATATTTGGCTAAATTAAAAATATATGGTGAGAAAAGATAACTGGCAATATCATTCATTCATTTATTTGACACTTACTGGATAACCCTCTGTAGGAATTAGGAGTATAAGGATAAGAGACATAGATCATTTTCTTATAATCTAGTGAGAGAATGAAAGAGATTACAATACAGGGCTATAAATTCTGTTTTTCAGGTATGCACATGATGCTGTTAGGATGACCAGGAAGGACACTGAAGTGACCTAGGAGTGTGCAGGTGATTTGGAAAGCTTTCAAGAACAAGGAAAGCCTATGATAGCTGAGTTTTGAAGGATGAAGAGTGAGCCAGAGAAGTGATTTTTAGTAGAACAAGTGGTAAATACATAGTGTAGAGGTGAAAGGAATAATAAACTCAGAGATCTAGAGATTTGGGGCAAGATAAATTCTAATTGTGTATAAAAAAAAATTTTTTTAATACCTGGGGAAGAACCAGGAAGGTTTAAGGTCTGAAAAGAGAATTCTGTAGAAATGGGGATAATGATGTTTCCTTATGAGTTGTGACAAATAAAGGAGATAATGCTTTTGTACTATAAATAATGTATGTGTTAATCCTATTACCGTTAATTTTCTAGCATGAGATTTTGATGATTGTTGGCTCTTGAGTATCTTTATTTCTAGGATGTCATGAAGTCCTTAACAAGTTGTTCTGAACTCCTTAATTAAATACACAGTGCGTGTTATAAAGAAATGGTTGTGCATGATTTAAATGAGGAATAGTAATTATTGAGCTGTGAAAAGCAAGTATTTAAAGTTGACTATGGTTTTTAAAAATAATAATATAAGTTACGCAATCAGGAAAAGTAATTAGATAATAAATAGGGAGAAAGAAACATTCAAAACCCCACCACTTTAATATTAAGTAGTTAGAGATAATTGCTTAATATTTTGGTTCATTTTCCTCCTGACATCTTTTCATCCATTTGTGGTCTGTACACAGACACACATACTCACTTTAAAAAAAAATTTACAGAAGTACGATCATCCTATAAATGTGGTTTTAATTTGTTCTTTTTTTAAACCTAAATGCTATGTGTGGTTGTATCTTTCTGTTTATATAATCATTTTGAATGACTTTATGGTATTCCATTGTTTGTGTTTTACTGTTACTGATAAACATTTAGGTTGTTCCTAGTTTTTTTTTTTTAATGGTAGTAGATAATACTTAGTATATTTTCCCACTTGTCTGACTATCTTTTTAAAATAAATTCTTAGAAGCAGAATTGTTGGATCATAGCATATGCTCAGTTGGAATTTAGGAGCATATTGCTACACCTTTCTCCAAGTAGGCTGACTTTACTGACACATCTATCACAAGGACACAGTGCTGCTTCTTTCTCCTTACTCTTGCCCACATTAGCTTTTTTCCATTTATCTAATTGACAGGCAGATGATATTTTGCTTTTATTTAGTTATTGTTATTTTGTAACCAGAGAGATTGAATGTCTTCATTTGTGTGTTGGTTCTGTGTATTCATCTTTGGAGTATTTTGTCCTTGTTTCCAACAGGTAGTGTTGTATGGTGATTCCAATTGAGCTTTGAAGTTTTATCTGAATTCATAATCCCTGTTACACCATTTATTAGCTGCATGACTTGGGCAAATTAACTCTGTGTCTTAGTTTCCTCATCTGTAAAATGGGGAGTATAGTAGTCATTAGCTGCTAGGATTGTTGTGGGGATTGCATAACAGGTGAAGTGCTTGCATCATTGTCTGACAGGTAAGCACTGCTAGTAATCTTTGCATACTTGTGTATTTCTATGGGATAGGTATAGAATAGGAGTATTTAAAAGTAGATATCACCAGATTGCTGTCCTAAAAAGTTGTTCCTTCTGTACCCCAAACTGCATAATAGTGTTTTTAGTATCATATCAGTATTATGATTGTATCCAAGCTCTCTGTTTCGATGATCTGTTTCTGTATTCATCTGTATTCTGGAGAAATGTATTTCTAACTTTTTATTGAAAAATTTCAAACATATGGAAAAGCTTGAAGACTTGATTCTGAGATCACCTGTATAGCCACTCTCTACATCAGGACTTAGCAATTTTTTTCCATAAAGGGTTAGATATTTGCTGTACTTCTGTAAAGGGCCAGTAAATATTTTAGGCTTTGGAGGTCACATGGTCTCGTTACAACTATTTAATTGTGTAGCTGTAGAGAAAAAGCAGCTGTAGACAACAGGTGAATGAATGGGCATGGCAGTGTTCTAGTAGGTTTATTTACAAAAACAGGCTCAGCTGGATTTGACTTGGGCTGTGGTTTGCCACTCTCAGGTCCAGATTAAATCGTTAACAGGTTGCTGTATTTGCTTTGTCTGTAAATATGTTGGTACATACTTAAATATTTTTTCTGAACCACTGGAAAATAAGTTGCAATCATCATGCACTATACCCTTTAGTATTTTAACATGCATCTCTTAAACACATTCTTCTGCATCGCCATAATTCCATTATTACAGCTAAGAACCTGTTCTTTTTAATAAAACTTATATAATGTAGCACAAAAAGTATGAAAATCCTTAGATTTGCTCCTTAGCTACTGCAACCTATTAAGCTTTGTTTGTCCTCACCCCTCTTTCCTTAACTTTTCTTCATTTATTTCTTTAGGTAGAAATGTGTATTGGGTAACGCTATTTGCTGGTTTTGTTTGACCCAATTACACAATGAAATGAAAAGAATGTCTTCTTTTTTTTTTCTTTCATGTGTTTGGTTTGTATTTTTAAAAATCTGGGTTTTGTGTCTGTTTTATGTGGTTTGAAAGAGAATTATGTGTAATTTATAATTAGAAGAAGAGATCTCATTATGTTACATACAGTCTCTGTAATTTCCATATGGTTGTTTGTACTTGTTTACATAGTAGAAGAAACTGAAGGAAGGTAAATTCCAATTATGTGCTTTAAAAAAGTGGCCAGCTTTTGAATTTTCATGCTGAAAGAAAGGAGGGAAATAATATAAATACTTGTACTTTTTTCCAATTTAACTTTATTATGCCTTTACTTGATGAAGATTTAATAACACTTGAGATATAGCTGTTCCACTCTGTGAGAAGTTATGCTGCAAATTTATCCAGGGTACTTGACCTGTTTTTCTCTACTCTTCAATCCCCCTACCCAAATTTAGCACTCTGCATCGTGCCTCTTCCTATATCATCTCTTAGACTATGGATGCAAAGTGCATCTTATTTTATCCTTTTAAAAACAGCAATTTCTATCTAGTTAGAAGGAAAGAATTTAGTATGTTGGTACAACTGTGGGACTGTAGGCTACAGTTAGAAATAATGTGGTGCACAATGAGGTAAATAAACCTGTTTTTTCTTAAATTAATGACATAACTATTACTGAGCGCTTCCTAATGGGAGGGACTGGCTGTGGGGAAAATTGGGTCTTGCTCTGTGGGCAAGGCCATGCTCAGTAATTTAAATTTAAAGATTTAAATTGGATTAAATCTTTAATCCAATTTCTGCTGATGGGTGGTTCTGTGTTCCCTCCCTGAGGCCAAATGGTAGGGGTAATGGCCACCTCCTCCAAAAGGACTTAGGCCAGTCAGTGTCCCAGACCCCACAGCAGGCCACTGTCGACTCATGCCTCTGCCAGAGACTCCCAAACACTCACAGGAAAGTCTGGCTCAGTCTCTTGAGGGGTCATTGCTCCTTTCTCCTGGGTCCTGGTGCACACAAAGTTTTGTTTGTGCCATTACTTCACCAAAAAGGTCTGTATAGTCAAAGTGATGGTTTTTCCAGTAGTCATGTATGGATGTGAGAGTTGGACCATAAAGAAGGCCCTGCACCAAAGAATTGATGACTTTGAATTTTAGTGCTGAAGAAGATTCTTGAGAGTCCCTTGGACAGCAAGGGGACAAACCAGTCAATCCTAAAGTAAATCAACCCTGAAAATTCACTGGAAGGATTGATGCTGAAGCTGAAAGTCCGATACTTTGGCCACCTGATAAGAAGAGCCAACTCACTGGAAAAGACCCTGATGCTTTGAAAGATAGAAGGCAGGAGGAGAAGGGGACAACAGAGGATGAGATGGTTGGATGGCATTACCGACTCAATGGACATGAATTTGAGCAAGCTCCAGGAGATGGTGAAGGACAGGGAAGCCTGGTGTGCTGCTCTCCGTTGGGTCGCAAAGAGTCAGACATGACTGAGCGACTGAACAACAAAATTAGTGGGAGGCAGTTTGATTATTAGGAACGGACTCAAGATTATTGTTGCATTTCTGTATTCCAAATGGAGGATGCTTCCTCTGTGTATAAAATTAGGATATCAAGGAACATAACAGCAAGTAATTCAGGATGGCTAAAGTATTCAGTATGTACTAGGGATGGAGGTTAGAAATGTGTCAGAGAAAGGCAGAGGAGGATTCTGTGCCTGGCTAGAGAATGTGGCCTTTAACGTGATGGAGAAGTGGGATATTGGATTCCAAATGAAATAGAAGGGACACTTGCTTGTTATAAAATGCAAAGAAATAACACCAGAAATGTAGGCATTCACTAGAGATAACCACTGCTGACAGTTGGGTGTGTAGCCTTGTCAAATGGAATTTCATGATTGGTTTTGCAGCAGTGTGGATGGTGGAGAGGACAGGAGAGGGAGGAGAGTGAAACAGGAGGCTATTAGGGAGTTCCAGGTGAAACTTGAGGAGGAGGACCTGCTTAGAGGCAACAGTGGGGGTAGAAGGAGGGTAAAGCTGCATTTGCAGCATTGGGTGGACCTGGAGATGGTCATACTCAGTGAACTCGGTCAGACGGAGAAAGGTAAATACCACATGATATCGCTTATATGCTGAATCTAAAAAAAAAAATAATACAAATGAACTTATTTGCAAAACAAATAGACTCATCGATTTAGAAAACAAACTTAAGGTTACCAAAGGGGAGAAGCGGGGATGGGGAGGGATAAATTAGGTGTTTGGGACTGACATGTACAAACTACGATATTTAAGAGAGATAACCAACAAGGACCTACTAGCACAGATAACTCTGCTCAGTATTCTGTAATAACCTAAATGGGAAAAGAATTTGAAAAAGAATAGATATATGTATATGTAAAACTGAGTCACTTTGCTGTACACCTGAAACTAACACAACACTGTAACTCAATTATAGTCCAGTATAAAATAAACATTTTTAAAAAAGGGACAAAGCTAGGAGGAAGGTGAAAAAATATTTAGGGGAGAGGTGGGATTCAGTGATCAGTTGGATGAGTGGGGCATGGGGAGTCTTCACACCCCCAGAACGGCCAGGAAGGTAGCTGAGTGGGTTGCCAGAACTTGGGTCCAAATTGCGGGGTCATTGAGGTGGTATAAAAGGAAAAATAGCAGTTTTTCCATCTGCATAATTCCAGAGTGGGAAGTGTATCTTTTGTTCTTATTTTCTTCTTGTAGTTACAGGTTTGTTTAGAAAGGGAGTGTAAAAGTAAGAATTCCGTTTTGACAAATAAGAGGTATTATATCATATTCTTTTCTCTTAGTTGTGTTTTTCCCTTGAATTATTAATAGTTGAGGATAAGAGTTTCCTTTAAGAAGTTGCTTCTGTTTTGGTGTGTAACTGTAGCACACTGGCTTTTATGTTTCACAGATTCCTGTTGGAATCTTTCAATTTTAATTCTGAGAAATTGGGATCAGAGTGCGGTGAGAGAGGCATTTGGGCAAGTTGTTGGCAGATTCCTGTTGGAATCTTTCAATTTTAATTCTGAGGAATTGGGATCAGAGTGCGGTGAGAGAGGCATTTGGGCAAGTTGTTGGCAGAGGTTCTTTGACCCTGAATTAAGGATTGTTTGGGTCTCTGAGTAGGATCTGGCTCTCACCATGTTCTGCTGTGTGTCTAGCCATTGGGAACAGGGCTATAGAATTCAGTGTGAAACCTCTGTTCTATGTTGTATGACAGTATGCATAGCAAGGCAGTATTAGCATGGACTCTTGAGTTCTGGGAGCCGATGAAGGATCTTTACTGTCCAGGTAATGAAAAGATGATTGGTGGCTTAATGGCTGGGGGTTACTGAACTAAGGTATTTGCATTTGTTCCTGGGTGAGAAAGACGTAGGTTGCTGATGCCAACCTCTTTTGTTTTCAGATAGGGTTAAACACGAACTTTCATACAGATAAATTTTTCTGAATTTTTAAATATTCCCATAGGAGAAAATTTAACACTTTTTTGGTTATTCATCTTTGCATTGAACCATCCTCACTGTCAGGAGCCTTTATCTAACTGAAATGCCTTGTGCCACCATTTTGGGGTGCTTCTTGTTTAGTTTTATGTTATTTCCTTTCATGAACCTCTTAAAAAGAATTGCCTGGACACACACACTGTCATAATGATACATCTCTTTTGAGGTTTGAGAAGATCTGGGTAAGGATTGTCAAATCACAAGATCACAGCATTACAATATTTTTTTCCCTAGAGTTATTTTCTTGTTTATACTATTATTCACTATGTTTACTAACCTTTTAATGGATGTAGTTACTCATCTAAGGTATTATTCTAAATATTATGTGGTGAGAAATAGGCTTTCCCTCAGGGTCACTGATTGGGATTGTTGAACATACCTAGAATTTAGGAGAGACATTGTCCCCTGCAGTGTATTCTCCTACTTAATATTGGAGGGAATGAAAGAAGATTGTAATGAGAAAAATTTGTTCTGAAATTTTACTGTTTTTATTTATTCTTTAAAGCTTATTTCAGAAAGTTTGAATTTTATTCTGTCAGTCATGCTCTTTCATCCTCATCACTTAAAAACTGGCTTCCTTGTAACTCAGCTAAACTGTTGTAAATAGTGATGAAGCATATGGAAGCTAAGTTAATCGGTGAGTTATTTATTGATAACTCTCTCTTGGCCACTATATTTTATGTTTATATCTAAACATTTAAGAGCTAATATGTAATGAATATCAGTTGTTAGAAGCAGATATTTCTGAGGTCAGAGCCTAGCTGTTTAACAAATTATGTACTTCTTGGCCTTTAAAATGAGGTTAAGAACTATCTCAGAAATTTTATGAGGCTTGAAATAATTAAATATAAAAAACCTATGTGAAGAACCTGATACAGAGCTGTCTGTGCTGTGCTGTGCTTAGTTGCTCAGTTGTGTCCGACTCTTTGTGACTCCATGGACTGTAGCTTGCCAGGTTCCTCTGTCCATGAGGATTCTCCAGGCAAGAATACTGGAGTGGGTTGCCATGCCCTTCTCCAGGACAGGGCTGTTCATTGGGCACTAAAATTAAATCTCTTTTTCTTAATTTTCATTTTTCCTTAAAAATCTAAATACCATCTCTTCTAAGCTTTCTCATATTATGTCTTCTAATATATTCTTTGATATCAGAATTTTTATGATTGGAAATGGAGGCAAGAGTGTGCCTTTAAGTGTTTGAGAACATGAAATTTTTGAAGTGTTTAAAAATGGTCGTCTCTCTGAACTTCACTGACTCACCCAACAGTTACTGAATTTGTATTCTAGACTCTGTGCTAAGGATTATGGAAAGCCAAAGAATTACTGATAGTCTCTATCCTTAGGGACTTTCATTTTAGTGACAAAAGCAGATAAGAAAACCAAAATTACCTCATAATTGGAAAGTAGAGTAGTACCTGTACAGCAAAAGTTCAGTTCAGTTCAGTTGCTCAGTTGGGTCCAACTCTTTGCGACCCTGTGAATCGCAGCACGCCAGGCCTCCCTGTCCATCACCAACTCTCGGAGTTTACTCAGACTCATGTCCATTGAGTTGGTGATGCCACCCAACCATCTCATCCTCTGTCATCCCCTTCTCCTCATGCCCTTAATCTTTCCCAGCATCAGGGTCTTTTCAAATGAGTCATTTCTTCACATCAGGTGGCCAAAGTACTGGAGTTTCAGCTTCAGCATCAGTCCTTCCAATGAATATTCAGGACTGATTTCCTTTAGGGTGGACTGGTTGGATCTCCTTACTGTCCAAGGGACTCTCAAGAGTCTTCTCCTACACCACAGTTCAAAAGCATCAATTTTTCGGCACTCAGCTTTCTTATAGTCCGACTCTCACATCCATACATGACAAGTAGTCAGCAGTAAAAGTAGGAACAAATTCATATTTGTTGCACAAATGTGTTGTCTGTACCTATGTATGTGATGGGTGCAGTAGGAAAGCTTTTTGTAGGAACTGAGGCTTGAGGGATGAGGTTAGGCTTGAGGGTTAGGAGAAAGGTTTAGGAGAAGTGTATTACAAGCAGCTTGTGCAAAGGCTACAAGTGGTAATCTTTGTTTCTTATTTTTTTCAGTGTAAGAGAAAAGTTTTAATATACCTTTCATAGTAAATGATACAATACGCTTAGGAACCTTTGGGACTTTGACAATTTAGATGACACAGTTAATAAAATTAATCTAATGGCATGGATAGTATAGTATATCCCAAGTGCAGAATGCATATTTTCTCTTTCTTTTTACCATATCTCCAGGGACTTCCCTGGTGCCTCAGTGGTAAAGAGTCCACCTACTAATGCAGGAGATACAGTTTCCATTCCTGAGTTGGGAAGATCCCCTGGAGAAGGAAATGGCAACCCACTCCTGTATTATTGCTTGGAAAGTCCCATGGGCAGAGGAGCCTGTCGAGCTGCTGTCCATGGGGTTACAAAATAGTCAGACATGACTTAGCGACTGAAGAACAACAATGCATAGGTACAAAATTCTTTTTTCTTATGATGAGAACTTTTAAGATCTATTCCCTTAGGAACTTATAGATATACAATACAGTATTACTAACTATAGTCACCATCCTACATGTGGTTCTTTATGGCTGGAGCTTAAGGCTAAGGTAAGGCTTCAGAAATAAGTAGAAGCCAAAGAAGTTATGAAAGGGCCTATGTGGAAAGATAAGGATTTTGACAGTTATGATTTGCTTGTTAGAAAGATCAGTGATCAGTCCCCTTTAAGTAGCTTTCCTGGAAGTCTTATCCAGTGATTTCCACTTCTAGCTCATTTACCAGTCCTAGCAGTGAGGAAGACTAGGATGTGTAGACTCTTATTTGGGTACATGCTGCCTAGAATAAAACTAGGATCTGTTACTAAGTAACAGGAAGGGAGAATGGGTATATGGTAGGCAGCCATGTGTATGGTATATGTACCAGGTATATTGGCACATGTGCAACAAAAAGAATTGAGAATAGAGTAGGGAGACCAATTTAATATAATACCTAAGTAGTAGTACATGTATAATGTCTTACAAAAGAGATTTGACTGACATTCTTAAAATATGAGAAGGTAATCTCTAAGCTCTTCTGCTGGGAAATCTAGAGGATTTAAACAGTTATTTTGTTACAAGAACTCTTTTAAGTTCTTGGAGGGAAAAATTATGCTATAATTATTTTAACCTTTTAGTTAAAAAGTTTATTTTTTCAATTAAACATTTAGTAAAGTTAAGTTGTTGCTTAGTCACTAAGTTGTGTCTGACTCTTCTGAGACCCCATGAACTGTAGCCCACCAGGCTTCTCTGTCCATGGGATTTCCCAGGCAAGAATACTGAATTGGGTTGCCATTTCCTTCTCCAGGGGATCTTCCCAGACCAGGGATTGAAACCCCATCTCTTGAATTGGTAGGCAGATTCTTTACTAATGAGCCACCAAGGAGTACTGAGGACGTTTAACATTGGTAAGCATGGCCTTGATAGAAATCACTTTAAATATATACACATATAGTATACTTTTTTCAACCATATAACAATCATACATTAAAAAGGGATTTACATTAGTTTTTCTGGAAGATGAAATAACATAATTTTTTTATATGTATCTTTTTGGATGTTATACAATTAGCACCTATTACTGTTTTAAAGAATTGTGATGACATATGTACATATAAAATCAAATTTACCATTTTAATCTTTTTAAGTATACAGTGATGTTGAATACATTATTTATGCCACCATCACTTCCATCTGTCCACAAAATTCTTTTCATCTTGTACAACTGAAACCATATACCAAAGAATAACTCCTCAATTTTTCCCTTTACCCAACCTTGGCAAACACTATCCTATTTTCCTGCATTGTCAGGTGGATTCTTTACTGCTGAGCTACCTGGGAAGCCCCTACTTTCTATCTGTATGAATTGGACTACCCCAGGTACTTCTATAAGAAGGATCATGCAGTATTTGTACTTTGGGGACTTCCGTATCTTACCTAGCATAATGTCCTCAAGATTATTCTATGTTGTAGTAATGTGCAGGCTTTTCTTCTTTTTCAAGGCTGATTAGGCTCCATTGTATGTATGTGAGTGTGTGTGTGTGTATAAACAAGATATACATATATCTTGTTTATACATTTATCTTGTTTATCCATTTATCTGTCAATGAAGAGTTGAGTGGCTTAGAGTTGGACACGACTGAGCGACTTCACTTTCACTTTTCCCCTTTCATGCACTGGAGAAGGAAATGGCAACCCACTCCAGTATTCTTGCCTAGAGAATCCTAGGGACGGCAGAGCCTGGTGGGCTGCCGTCTATAGGGTCACACAGAGTCGGACACGACTGAAGCGACTTAGCAGCAGCAGCACCTTTTGGCTGTTGTGAATTCTGTTATGAATGTGAGTGTACAGATATTTCTTTGAGAATCCCCACTTTTAAATCTTTTGGCTATATACCCAAAAGTGGAATTTCTGAATAATAATTCTATTTTTAATTTTTTGAAGCATTGCCATACTGTTTTATATAGCAACTGCACCATTTTACATTCTTACCAACAGTACACGGGTGTTCCAGGTTCTTCACATCCTTGCCAACACTTGTTTTAGTCCTTGAAATTTTTTTTTGATAGTATTAATAGCTGTCCTATTGGGTATGTGTTAGTATCCATTGTGTTGAATTTTTTTTTTTGAAGGTTTAAAAATATTAAAGAGTGAGTTTAGTGTAATCACCTGGCAGTAAGTCTTAATAAATGGAAACAGAATCACTCAAATTTGCTACTCTAATAAAAACATTATTTGAATGTTATTTGGATATATGTTCTTCAGTCTTTTCCAGGCCTTTAAAATTTTTTTGAATTTTTTCTTTTGGTTTTATGTTGTAAGCATTTCTCATTTTTTAAACATGTTTTGTACAACCATCATTTGAATTTTAATTTTCCAAGGAAATGTTGCAGATGCAATGTGATTGAATACTTAAGAACATTTTGTAATTGTTTTTTACATATAGATAAGTGCTTGGTTTGTGTGATTTTTAATTTCTTAGAAGACTGAATGATATAGCGACTAAAAGTGTAATCTAGAAGTAGACAGTCTGGGTTTGAATTGCAGGTCTGCCACTTCAGACTGTGTGCGTTTAGGCAAGTCTCTAAGCTCCCTGTGTCTCAATTTCTTCATCTGTTAAGTGAGGACAATAACAGAACTTATCTCAAAGTTGTGAAGACCAAATGAGTTAGTACTTGTAGAGCTTTAGGACAGTGACTAGCTCATCATACATCCTATATAAGCCTTTTCTGCATAATTGTTTTATTAGGTGAGATCTTATCTCTTTGACTTTTAAAAAATATATGCAACATACAAGAAGTTACTGTGTCTTGGGTCTTTAGTTTAAAATGTCACAAGCACTAACTTAGAGGAGAGTGTAGTCTATAAGGTTGTTTTGGGAGTTAAGAGAAGGTACATCTGAGGCAGATAGTGCTGGGCAAATTGCTGAATTAGTAATATGATATAACCATCTTTTGGGAACTGTGACCTTCTGGCAGGCATTTAGCCTTGTCAACTACTCTAGCTCTTTTGACCAGCTCAGCCTTTTTGCTTTGCTTCTTTGGGTTTCCTTGCTCGCACAGCTCCCCAGATTTCTTGGCTCGGCACTTTATGTTTCCTCTGTTGTTTTTCAGTCGCTAAGTCGTGTCTGACTCTTTCATGACCCCATGCACTGTAGTCTGCCAGGTTCCTCTGTCCATGGGATTTCCCAGGCAAGAACACTGGAGTGCGTTGCCAGTTCTTTTTCCAGATATTCCCTCTGTTTCTTAGTTAACAACTTTTGTTGCTAATTTATGTCAAATGCACTTGATGTAAAATTTTTGCAAAATGTAACATTCTGTGATTATAATACCACATTTCATTTGATAGTCAGTGTAAGTCTGAGAGAGTAAAGTCAGTACAAGTTGAAGAGGTAAAGTCCTCATTGAGCAACTCTCGTTATATGAGAGATTAAGTGACCTGTCTGATGTCACAAAGCAGTTAAGTGATTTAGCTGGAACTTGAATTCAAGCCACCTGACCTCTAGGCAGTGTTTCTTTCTTCACATATTATTATGTTTTAAAATAATACTTTTCTTTCTTTCCTGATTATTTGATGATATTTTAAAGGATTTTTCGATATTACATAAAGATAACATGCTTCCCTCTTTTAAATTTGATAGCTAGTAAAATTTATCTTGGGTGGCCCCACACGGCATGACTTAGTTTCATTGAGTTAGACAGTAATCATGGTGGTGTGATCACTTATCTAGAGCCAGACATCCTGGAATGTGAAGTCAAGTGGGCCTTGGAAAGCATCACTATGAACAAAGCTAGTGGAGGTGATGGAATTCCAGTTGAGCTATTTCAAATCCTGAAAGATGATGCTGTGAAAGTGCTGCACTCGATATGCCAGCAAATTTGAAAAACTCAGCAGTGGCCACAGGACTGGAAAAGGTCAGTTTTCATTCCAATCCCAAAGAAGGCAATGCCAAAGAATGCTCAAACTACCACACAATTGCACTCATCTCACACGCTAGTAAAGTAATGCTCAAAATTCTCCAAGCCAGACTTCAGCAATACATGAACCGTGAACTTTCAGATGTTCATGCTGGTTTTAGAAAAGGCAGAGGAACCAGAGATCAAATTGCCACCATCCACTGTATAATTGAAAAAGCAAGAGAGTTGCAGAAAAACATCTATTTCTGCTTTATTGACTATGCCAAAGCCTTTCGCTGTGTGGATCCCAATAAACTGTGGAAAATTCTTCAAGAGATGGGAATACCAGACCACCTGACCTGCCTCTTGAGAAACCTGTATGCAGGTCAGGAAGCAACAGTTAGAACTGGATGTGGAACAGCAGACTGGTTCCAGATAGGAAAAGGAGTACATCAAGGCTGTATATTGTCACCCTGCTTATTTAACTTATATGCAGAGTACATCATGAGAAACGCTGGATGGATGTGAGAGTTGGACTATAAAGAAAGCTGAGCACTGAAGAATTGATGCTTTTGAACTGTGGTGTTGAAGAAGACTCTTGAGAGTCCCTTGGACTGCAAGGAGATCCAACCAGTCCATCCTAAAAGAGATCAGCCCTGGGTGTTTATTGGAAGGACTGATGTTGAAGCTGAAACTCCCAATATTTGGCCACCTCATGAGAAGAGTTGACTCATTGGGGAAGACCCTGATGCTGGGAAGGATTGGGGGCAGGAGGAGAAGGGGACAACAGAAGATGAGATGGCTGGATGGCATCATCTACTCAATGGACATGAGTTTAGGTGGACTCCAGAAGTTGGTGATGGACAGGGAAGCCTGGCATGCTGCGATTCATGGGGTCGCAAAGAGTCGGACACGACTGAGCGATTGAACTGAACTGAAAATTTATCTGACTCCTTTTCTCGTATACCAGCTGCTGCATTTTGTAGTCCTTAAGCCCAGTATCCGTAAAGAAAGAAACGAAATCTGAGATCTATGTATTTTACCTGATTAAGTTCTTAATAATATTTTACATGAATGTTTTCTGAAAAGAGTTTCACGTTTCATGCTTACATTTATTTTATGCTGTTCGAACAAGGTAAATCTTCCCTCATACTGCCTAGCATATGTAGTATCTGGCTCATTTCAACATTGTTGTCAGACTTAAATTAAATCTTGGCATTAGAGTATCTTTACAGTTCTACTTTTCCCTTTCCCCCTCTGCAGGTCTGTTTTTTATTATTTTTCTCTTATATTCCCAACAGTCTCTGGTTCTAAGAATGTACCTTGAGCTGTCTAGTCTACTATAGTTCATTATGTGAAGTATATTTTTCTGCTTAATTTCTTATATATTTCTTATATTGGCTCTCTCACGTGATTTTAAAAATTTGTTGTTAGGATTTTTGATAGTGTAAATCACCTATATTGGTGAGAATTATAATTAGTTAACTTTTGAATTACAATTTCACCTTTTAGTATTATAATTAGTTAACTTTTGTTTTTTTTTTCCCACGTAATTAGTTGTGTGATGTATAATAAACTCTGAATGATATCAATATATTATTGATTTATTCATTGTCAAATCCCAAATCTGGTTTCCTTGGCAGATATATAGACTTGTGATAGGCATTTGGCGTTTTGTGTTTTGGGCAGTGTAACTTTAAATCTACATAAACTTCTCTGCCTTTTGCCTCTGCTGTGTTCATAGATTCCAGGAGGGCTTCGTGTATGGACCTCAAGCGTTGGAGGTAGCAGACTTTTCAGCAGAAGGTAAAGCAGAGTGTTGCCTTCTGGTGTCATTGTGTGTGTGTGCTGGGGTGGGCATGTGACAGGTGAGAGCTTTGCACAGATGTCATCACAAAATAATTTACAGTGGTGCTTTTCACAAAATGTAAAACCAAGCTAATACTTGGAAATTTTATTCAGTATTACTAAAATCCATAAAAAGTAGAAAACTTTGAATAGAACTCCAGACTAAATTTCAGTCTCTCTGCTGTTAACCAAGGAGTAAGAGTAAAAGGAAAATGTATAGTGCATGCTATCTAACTTTCTCAGACTCAGTTTTACTATGATTTCTTCCTGGGATGGTACCCAAATCATTATTCATATGCTGTGTTATTCCTTGCTGCTCCTTTTACTGAAAGATTGCTTCACAGTAAATAGGCAGCCTCATTAGTGACTCATGACTGGAGGACAGACATTTTTGCTCTAGGTCCCATGTGCCAAAAATCTTTGTTTCTAATATGCTAATTACCTGTCTTCAGAACTTGTTAATATGCTCTTCTCTCAAGTTAGTTCTTGTTTCAGTAGAGAAACAAACACATCTCACTCATTTGTAAAATATGTTTTTATGGAGACCTTAATGAGTTATTTTTAAGAAAATAATATGACATAACTTTCCTGGGTAATGCTTCTTTGATTTTTTAAAAAAATACAAATATTTTGCCATTTAGGTGCCAGATATTATAGATGTTACTCTCTTTGAATTTATGAAACCATTTATGAATTTTATTCAGATGATACTTAAGTGCAGTGTTTTTTTGTTTGTTTGTTTTAAGACCTATAGCAGCTGACAATGTTGCATTTTTAAACTTAGTAAGTTTTTAGATAGATTCCTAATGGGAATTAGAGGAATGAAATTATATTCGTATTGATATCAAGTGGCTGCATCTTCTACTGTATATTAAGGACATACACCTTATGTGATATAAGGTATTTATTAAATATCTATTCTGTGCCCTACACAGAGTCACTCCATTTTATAGTCAACTTAGTTTCACTATTTCGTTTTTTTTCTATTCAGAGATACTGCTTTCCTTAACTAGAGGAGTTTCAGGCTATTTATTGAGGTTAGCTGCAATTTTACCACTTAAGCCCTTTCTCCTTTCTTTGGTTCTCTTTACTGGCCATTTGGAGGATATTTTCTATTTACCAACAATAGATTGGAAGTAATTTCTTGAAGGCCCTTTCATACTTCATTTTTAGGTTAGTCCGCTGTTTTCACTGCTGTTGAATTATGCAGCCTTCTATTGTTTAGCTAATCTTTCCGTGGTATATTTTGTTATCAGTTGAGTATCTCAATAGATTTTCTAGTCACTAACATAGAAGATATAAAGTAAACTACTCATATCAAGGCACAGAAAGACTCTTCCTCAGGTCCTCATCCCCACAACTTCTGTGAGAAGGATGTGATGAAATGGTTACAAAAGTAGTGTCTCAAAGATAATTTATTTTTTTCGAGCTGTTTTAGGTTTACTGAAAGATTGAGTGGAAAGTAAAGAGAATTCCCATATGCCCCCTTAGTGCCTCAACCTCATTCTCCCCACCCTGCATCTCCCTATGACTAACATCTTGCTTTAGTAGTATGTTTGCTGCAATTGAACCAGTACTGTTACATGATTATTAACTAAAATCCATAGTTTTACCTTAAAGTTCACTCTTTGTGTTGTATATTCTATAGGTTTGACAAGTATATGACATGTATCAACCATTACAGTATCATGTGGAATAATTTTACTACTCTAAACATATGCCATCTTATAGGAGAATGGGGCACAAAAGGATGATTATGTCACAAGTTTTGGGCAAGTTCCTGGAATGGGCAGCCTAGTGAGAGTCCTTGGCTTTGAGCAGGAAAGAATTCAAGCCATAGTAAAGTGAACACAAGTTTATTTAGATACACATTCCATAGGCACAGTGTGAATGTCTCAGAAGGCAAGAGTGGCCCCTCACTGTGGGGCAGTTTATTTCTGTGGGATAAAGTGGGAAGAATATTCTAACTATCTTAGATAAGGGGTGGGGATTTCTGGGAATCAGCCACTACCTACATTTTACCTTTTGTGTTCAGCGTCAGAACTGTAATGGCACCTGTGGGTGTATAGTGAGGTTCCAGGTAGACCAGAAGTAGAATCTTCCTCCATCTTGGGCCTAGCTGGTTTTAACCAATATTTGTCATACCCCTGTATGGCTGTGTCATTCTTTTAATGGTTGTGCCCTGCCTCCTTCCGTCCTCTCTCACTTGTCCATCCATTCATCCCTGCCTTCCTTCCTTTGAGCCCCCAGCAAGCACAGATATTTTTTTGTCTATATAGTTTCCTCTTTTCAGAACATAGTTATAATCATGTAGTTTGTAGTCTTTTCAGTTTTGCTTCTTTCACTTAGTAGTAAGCATTTCTATGCCTTTTCGTGGTTTGATAGCTCATTTCTTTTTAGTGCTGAATAACACTGCATTATCTGGATATACCACAGTTAATCTATCCATTCACCTACTGAAACATAACATGGTTGCTTCCAAGTTTTGGCAGTTATGAATAAAGTTGCTATAAACGTTCATGTGTAGATTTTTATGGGGACATAAGTTTTCAGTTCACTTGGGTGAATGCCATGGAGTGCTATTGCTTTATCATATGAAGAGAATATGTTTACTTTTGTAAGAAACTGTCTCCTAATGTGATTATACCATATCAACTAGAGTTTGTCAATGTCCACAAAAAAACTGGCTGGGATTTCAATTGGGATTATGTTGAATCTATAGATCAAATTGAGAAGAATTGACATCTTGACAATTTTAGGCCTTCTTTGCTGTATACATGGAATATCTCTCAGATCTTTTTTGATTTCTTTCTTCAGTTTTATAGTTTTCCTTATATAGACCCTGTACATGTTTTGTTAGAGTCATAACTAGGTAATTCATTTTTGGAGCTGCTGTTGTAAATGTTAAATTGTGTTTTTAATTTCTAGTTCCAGCTTTTCATTGCTGGTGTATAAGAAAGTATTGGCTTTTGCATATTAACCTTCATCCTGCAGCCTTGCTATAATTGTTTATTTGTTCCAGGGGTTTGCTTGTTGTTCTTTGGGATTTTCTCCAAAGACATTTATACAAATATACTTTTATTTCTTCCTTAATCTCTGTAATTCTTATTTCCTTCCACATTTTATTGCATTGGCTAGGACTTCCAGTAAGATTTTGAATAGGAATGGTGAGAGCAGATATTCTCACCTTGTTCCTGATCTTATTGGGGAAACCATCAGTTTTTCTTCATGAGCTATGATAATTGCAATAGATTATCCTAATCAGTAGTATAGAAGATGTAAAGTATTGTTTATATCAGGTCATAGGAGTATTCATTCTCCCTCCCCACAGTCCCTTTCCCTCACCTAAACTTATTTGAGAAAGATAGGATTAAATTGATGGTTATAAAAAAATTTTAAATGAGGGAATTAAGGCAGTTTTTCATATTATACCTTATTTTTAGTAACTATGAATATTACTTAGTTCCTTTACTTTCTTGTGAACTTCTGTAGGGCAAAGACTATCTCAGTATATTATTACTACCCTTGTAGTGTCCAGTATGCACTACAATTGGCATAACTATTTGTTGAATGAAAAACTTAATTTTTAGACTCTTACTGTAAACCTTTATCTTATTAGAAAAGGCAGAAAACCAATAGCATTAGTCCTCTAATATATTCAGTCAATCAGATACTTGACAGTTGCAGGGTATCGTGATGGCTACAAAGATACACATAATAATGATACCTCCTCTCAGGAAACTTATTACCCATTTAGGAAAGGTTAATTTCAAATTTCATGTTCTATTTTTGCTGATATGTATTTGTCAGAAGCTCTTATTCCTATATTTCTTTTAAGCATTCCAACTGAAATATCTGTTTATGAACTTCTTGGGTAGAAGAAGTGGGTAGTGGATACTGTGCTAGGTATTTTACATATATGATCTCACTTATCTTGAAATTGTGCAGTGTTACTATTTTCAATTAACAGGTGTAAAAACTGGTAATTAGAGAGTATGCGAACTTCTTTGTTGTCTGATTTAATAGGTGTATAATTCCATACCTTAAGCTCTTTAAATCACATACTGTGAAAAAGTAACTTTGCAGAGTGGTATATGATGAATGTCAGGTGTATAGTACAGAAATGTGCTTAGTGAATGCAGAGAAGAAAGCTTTGACCTTGGATAGAACTAGTTCATAAAATTTCTGGAAAGCTTGACCTTGTCTGAGGGATCGAAGACTAAGGCAAAGAGAGATCAGGAAGATCAGCCAATGTGGAAAAGACTGAGGGCCAAAAAGAACAAGTATTTTGTGATTTGAAAGTGTAATATAAAAACATAAAAATTTCTACTGTTGTAGTAAAATGAAATAGAACAAATTTTGTCTATTATCTTAAACAAGAACTCCTCCATTTTTCTCTTAATATCCACTGAATTTGCTTATTGTTTGTTGAAGATGAGAGACTAGATCACGGAACCATTGTGTAAATCTCATGTCATCAGTTGCCAAGGACGTCTTTGTCTGCTGAGTTCCAGTGATCCGTGCAGCAAGTGCGGAGGGAGTAAAAGCCTGGAGGAAAAATGGAAGATCAAAGGAATCCAAAATAAAGGACTTTATCTTAAAGTCAAGTGTATTTTATTTAGCCTTTTCCCATATCTCAGTGGTTAAGTACCCCAGAAATTGCCTTTAACATGCTAAAATTTGTGGAGTTGGAATGGTGTCCTTGCTTTCAGTGAAGTTAGTGTTTATTTGGGAAGACCAGAGTATGGTAACATAATTAGAAACCACTCAGCTGGCTCAGTTGGCAAAGAATCCGCCTACGATGCTGGAGACCACCTGCAATGAAGGAGACCTAGGTTCAATCCTTGGATAGGGAAGATCCCCTGGAGAAAGAAATGGCAACCCACTCCAGTAATCTTGCCTGGAAAATCCCATGGACAGAGGAAACCGGCAGGCTACAGTCCGTGGAGTCACAAGAGTCGGACACGACATAGCAAGTGCACCATCATCACCAGTCATGTTAAGAACCATATAATGTAGACTGTTAATACTGTTGGGTCCTTCTCCTTAAATAATGTTCTTCAGGGTTCTCGTCTCTTTGCTATTCTCATAATTTTAATTTATATCTATTTTCACACTCTGTCCTAGCCCACGTCTTCCTTCTAAGCAATAGGTTTAATCAAATGCCTTTTGGACGTCTTCATTTAGACAGGACCACAGTCCTCTCGACTTCAACTTACAAAAGCTTTTTGTCTGTTCTTTTTGACTCAGTGTATGGCACCCAGTTGACCAAGTAAAAAACTGACACTCATTCTTACTTTACTTCATTTCTAACCACATATTCTGTTGATCAGTTCAGTTCAATCGCTCAGTCGGGTCAGACCCTTTGCAACCCCATGGACTGTAGCATACCAGGCTTCCCTTTCCATCACCAACTCCCAGAGCTTGCTCAAAGTCATGTTCATTGAGTTGGTGATGCCATCTAACCATCTCATCCTCTGTCGTCCCCTTCTCCTGCCTTCAGTCTTTCCCAGCATCAGGGTCTTTTCAAATGAGCTGGCTCTTCACATCAGGTGGCCAAAGGATTGGAGCTTCAGCTTCAGCGTCAGTCCTTCCAATGAAAATTCGGGACTGACTTCCTTTAGGGTGGACTGGTTTGATCTCCTTGCATTCCAAGGGACTCGCAAGAGTCTTCTTCAACACCACAGTTCAAAAACATCAATTCTTTGGCTCTCAGCTTTCTTTATGGTCCAACTCTCACATCCATACATGACTACTGGAAAAACCATAGCTTTGACTAGACAGACCTTTGTTGGCAAAGTAATGTTTCTGCTTTTTAATATGCTGTCTAGGTTGGTCATAGCTTTTCTTCCAAGGAGCAAGCGTCTTTTAATTTCATGGCTGCAGTCACCATCTGCAGTGATTTTGGAACCCAAGAAAGTCTGTCACTGTTTCCACTGTTTCCCCATCTGTTTGCCATGAAGTGATGGGACCAGATGCTATGATCTTCCTTTTTTGAATGTTGAGTTTTGAGCCAGCTTTTTCACTCTCCTCTTTCACTTTCATCAAGAGGCTCTTTAGTTTCTCTTTGCTTTCTGCCATAAGGGTGGTGTCATCTGAATAGCTGAGGTTATTGTTATTGCTCCCAGCAATCTTGATTCCAGTTTGTGTTTCATCCAGCCAGGCATTTCACATGATGTACTCCGCATATAAGTTAAATAAGCAGGGTGACAATATACAGCCTTGATGTACTCCTTTTCATATTTGGAACCAGTCTTTTGTTCCATGTCCAGTTCTAACTGTTGCTTCTTGACCTCATACAGATTTCTCAGGAGGCAGGTGAGGTGGTCTGGTATTCCCATCTCTTTCAGAATTTTCCACAGTTTGTTGTGATCCACACAGTCAAAGGCTTTGACATAGTCAATAAAGCAAAAGTAGATGTTTTTCTGGAATTCTCTTGCTTTTTCTGTGATCCAGTGATGTTGGTAATTTGATCTCTGGTCCCTCTGCCTATTGATACTGTTTCCTAATTATCTTTCAGATCCACCTATTTTTATTTCCTCTGCCACCATCCTAATTTAGACTGTAGTCATCTCTTAAATTACTGCAGAGGTCTTTTGCTTATTTAATTAATTTTTATTGCAGTATAGTTGCTTTACAGTGTTGTGTTTCTGCTGTGCAGCAAAGTGAATCAGCTGTACATACACATCTCTCTTCCATTTTTGGATTTCCTACCCATTTAGGTCACCATAGCAGAGACCTTTTAATGTTATTCTCCCTGTTCTCTCCTCACCTCCTACCTATTCACAAAAGCACAGTTTGCTTAAAATCCTTTTCTTCTTGGGATGTGGTCCAGTTTCCTTAATGTGACTTACCTGTTCTGTTTGAACTGGCCCTGCCTCGTTTTCCTTCAGCTTTAACTTGCTTTCCCCAATCTAAACCAGCTTTACTAAAGTTCACGTGCATTGTTCTCTTTTGCCTCTGAGCCTTGACACATTCTGTTCCTTTTCTCCAGAAGGGGAGAGAGAAGAAATGAAGCTGTAGTGACCAGAAGTACTGACTCAGGTGGATCTTGGATCTGCTCCTTAACTAGCTGTGTGATCTAGAATGATCTAACCTCTCTGCTTTCAGTGTCCTCATTTGTAACAATGGAGAGAGTATAGTACTTGCTCCCTAGCATGTTAATGAGGATTAAAAGAGTTAATGTAGTTGAGGTTCTAAGAATGATGCCTACCTCATACTGCTGCTGCTGCTAAGTCACTTCAGTCGTGTCTGACTCTGTGCGACCCCATAGACGGCAGCCCATCAGGTTCCCCCGTCCCTGGGATTCTCCAGGCAAGAACGCTGGAGTGGGTTGCCATTTCCTTCTCCAATGCATGAAACTGAAAAGTGAAAGTGAAGTCACTCAGTCGTTTCCGACTCTTAGCGACCCCATGGATTGCAGCCTACCAGGCTTCTCCGTCCATGGGATTTTCCAGGCAAGAGTACTGGAGTGGGTTGCCATTGCCTTCCCCAATGACAAAATAAATATACTTTTTTCCCCCTCAGAAATTACAGGTTGATTGGCTCATTATTATTGGTATTTTTGTTCTTGGCTGGGCAATAGCTTCCTTTTTCTTACCTCTTGTTTTTCAGTTTTTTAGGTTTTTAGTGACTAGAATTTGATCTTATGTTGACATTCCTGTGAAATGGATCATCTGACATGGATCATTAGGTCTACCTGAATTTTTATACAAACTAATCCAGATCAACCTATATGGAAACTAAAAGAAAATTAATTCTTAATAGCTAATAGCTGACTTTTTACTTCATGATATATGTCATGTTGATTAAAATTTCAAGTAAAGTCCTTTAAAGGAATTCACTTTTTCCATATTTCAGAGATTGTGGATTATAATGGTTCAAATGGTTTGAATTCTAGCAAAGATTCTATGTTAGGAATAGACTCTCTGAAAGGAAGAACTCTGTTTTTCTCGGTATTCATAATTCTGCTTACACTGAATACTTGCCAGAATACTTCTGACACCAGAGATGTATAGGTTTTTTTTCCCCATACTGACTAGTTCTCAGACACCAGCTGGGAATCCTACAATTTAACTCAGTTTCGACACTAACTGCTCAGAGTTGATCCAGACCCCACATTAAGGGCTTAGTCCCACTAGACTGACTCTCTTCAGATGCCGGTGGCAACTGATAGGTCCCCAAGTTGCCCACAACCTCTCACTCAGCTACCAACTAGAGGTTCCCATGACCCCCTCCTCAATTTCAGTCATGTGGTAGAATGGCTCATAGAACTCAGGAAAACAGTCTACTTACTGGGTTACTGGTTTATTACAAAGGATATATTAAAGGATACAAATGCCAAACAGCCAGATGAAGAATATATGGGGTTAGGTCTATGTCTGGAAGGGTCCCAAGCACAGGAGCTTATGTTCCCATGAAAGGGGTTTGTTAGGAATAACTGAAGAGCTTCTTTTATTTTTATCCTTCTGGAGATATTCCAGGAGTAAAAAATGAATAATATAATAAAAGATGCTCCTATGCTCTAATCTCTTAGGAAATTACAAGTATTTTAGGAGCTGTGATCCAGGAGCCCTGGAGGAAGACCCCACAATATATGTTTCTTACTCTATTACAATATCACATTCTCTGTTATCATGGTACTTAAAATCAGCCAGGAGAAACATGCAAAAACTTAAATCTTATCAAAAGAGGATTCCTCAGTGGTCTAGATTTGGCTGAACTTGCAGTAATATGGTGAAAAATGTGTATGTATTTAAATTTTAAATGTTGATTTTGATATCTTGCTAGTTTCTCTTGTGAATATTTGTTTTTCATTGATACTTACAATTTGATATAACTTCGTGAAGACTGACATCTAAAAGTATAACTAAAGAAGCTGGTTGATGATCTAGATCTATCTGTTCTGATGATGCTAGACTAGAGAATGACAAAATATTGATACTTTTCTCCTTCTCTCCTAGGAGATTGTTGCTTTCTGGTGAAATTTTAAATATGCATACGTTTCCAATAAAAATATTGGTGTTTGATTCTGTCATTTGAATTTTATTCCCCAGAATATTTTATTTTTATCTTTAGGATATACATTTTTAAAAGAAGATTTTTCAGATTTTCTTTATGCTGAAAACATTTTTTAAGTTGATCAAGACTAATAAAAGTTTATTTCAGTGCAACAAATGTTTAGTTTCTGCTATTTGTGAGGTACTTTGTTAGCTCCTAAAAAATATACAAAAATGAATAAGATATTTTTCCTCCATCTCCAGAAGAGGGAGGATACTATGAGTCAATTTTAAGTAAGTGTAATAACAAAATAGAGTTTTGTACAGTTTTTTTGTTTTCCTTTGAGAGAATTTTGAACAAAATCTTTGCTCTACTAATCATGCTCTTTTGAAACATTAACAACTGTTGATATGACCACCTCCTTTCCATTCTTTCCAGTTTGACTTCACTTCTGCATTTGAAGCTTTTACCACTTACTTTTTGATACTGTTCTTTGGCTTCTATATACAACTTACTATTTTTCTTTTACTTCTCTAACTACTGTTTATTAGTTGCTTCCCTTCTCATTTTTTTTTTATTAAGAAAAGTTTTGTATATAAATAAATAAGGGAATAATTATATTATTTGAAAATTCTTTAGTCAGAATTTGCAATAACTCCATGAGTGCAGCGAGTCTGGTTTAATTATGCCATAAAGCAGTCTGTGCCTAGTTTCTTCAATTTTACCATTTATGGTTTTATAAAAGTTATCCATATGGGTCCACTTGGTTTGGACTCATAGACAAATTGGTCTCCAGCCAGATACTCCATCTTGTTATGTATCACACCTCTCCATAGAGCTGAAATGCTCCCTTAAAGAGAAACTTTAAAAAAACCCACAAACTCCAGTTTAGATTTGGTAGTCACTGTACTGTGGTGTTTGAGTGCTTTAGACTTAGCAATAAATAGTGTTTTAAAACTAAAAAAGGTTTTATAAAAGCAGAGAAGTTCAGAGTTCAAACTCTAGAACAATTAATATCTACATAAGCTCCATCTAGGTTTAGCTGTTATCATTTTTGTATGTTTTTTCTCTCTTACTGTTTATATATGTAAATTATTTTTTGTTGGCATAGAACCATTTGAAATTAAGTTGCCACTGTAATGACATTCTACCCCCAAAATACTTATATATCTCCTAAGAATAAAGATATTCTTCTGCATAACCATGATGCCATTGTCCTGTGTTTACAACAAGTAATTAAAAAAGAAAATTTACCACAGTGAAATAATATCTAATATCTAGTCTACGTTTAAAATTTCCCAAGTGTCCTGAAAATACATTTTTGTAGCTGTTTTTAATGTGAACTACAATCTAGCCAAGGTTTTCATGCATAATATTTGGTTGTTACATGTCTTGAGTAGACTAATTCTCCAACCTTGTTAAGGAGTTCTTTTTGGGTTGTTTTTATTTTTTAGAAGGCAGACCAATTTTCTGGTAGTGTTTCGCATCTAGATTTGCCTATTATCAAGGACCCTGATGTTTCCTACAACCTGTTGAAGGGTGGCATTTAGTAGAGAAAGGCCTTCCAACCCCTGTGGCTTTGCTACTGTGAATAGGTTATGAGTACCATTATTAATCCTCTTAAGTTCTTTGGCCACTGGTGAAATTTGGGTCAGTGAAAGTTCATGAGTCCTTTCGCCTCCACCCGTGAGCGTTGTCAGTTTACTCTGGTAAACAGTATGCATGTTAACGTTAGGTAGGTGCCAGGCTGAAGTTGAAGTTCCAGTACTTTGGCCACCTGATGTGAACAGCTGACTCATTGGAAAAGACCTTGATGCTGGGAGAGATTGAAGGCAAAAGGAGGATGAGATGGTTGGATGGCATCACCAACTCAATGGACATGAGTTTGAGCAATCTCCAGGAGATGGTAAAGGACAGGGAAGCCTGGTGTGCTGAAGTCCATGGAGTGGCAAAGAGTCGGACACGACTGAGCAACTGAACAACAACAATAGGATGTGAAAGAGCCCAGGCCACCACCTTTCAGCTCTTTTCTTCTGTGCTCTTTCTCTTTGTGATTACGTTTGCTCCTCTGCTTTTAACAGTTGCCTGTGTAATGAAGTTTTCTAAATTGCCCTTTATTTCCTTTTGTTCATCTTCTCCTGGCTATCCAGTAGTCACTCTAAAATCTACGCTACAAAATGAATTTATTCTTTGCTTGCTAACTGGCTCATTGTCAGTACTGTTCTTTGTTTGGGTTAGTGGGAGTAGAAGGTATAGTGTAACTAGCTTTGCTTTCACTGAGACAACACGCTGACTGGAAACCTCAGTCTTCAGCTGTTTCTCTGCTTAGCACTCTCTTGTTTCCACGTACACATATGTGTATATGTATTTTATTCATCAAATACTTCTTTAAGTACAATGTTTCTATATATATTTGGCCACAGTAGATGAGACTATATCTGGATGGCCTCTTGAATGCATTCCTTCCATTCTTACCGTATTTATTCTAATTTTGATCTTCATCAATCCTTCCTAGAACTTTTACAATGTTTTCTCTACCTCTGGCTTTAAACCCTGTGATTCATTCTACATTCTGTTTTATTGAGAATACTTGCTTGATCTTATGTTTCTCTTGCTTAAACCTCTGATGGCTTCCCATATTATACAGAAAAAATGCTAGCTTTTTAGCATATCATACAAGACTATGCTAATTCCATCTTCTTTGCTCTTTTTATGTATTCATCTCTTGGGTTCTAGCTATACCTGTCTTTGCTGATTTCTTGAGTATAATGTGGATTTTACTCTTCAAACTTTGTTCATACATTTCTGGTGTCCATAAGGCTCTGACCCCCTCTTCCTTGCTTAATGAAATCCTGCTTATGTTTCAAGGTCAGCTTGGAATATTCCCTTTGAAAATTATTTACCTAATATCCCTCTTTATCTACTCGCTGCACCAGAACCAAACCCTTAACATTCTTTATCTGATGTACTTTGCACATTTGTCTGTTATAGTGCTTATCAGATTGTGTGCCTTGCTTTTGTGTTTCTCATTGTAAAGGTTCACAAGGGAAAGAATCATCTTGTTTTTACTTCTGTTCTTAGAGCATAAAGCCTGGCACATAGCACATGCTTAGTAAAGCATTTCTGAAAGGAAAGTCTGACATTCCTTGTTACTTTACCTTCTGTAGCAGGTAAGTCTAACTTGAGATCATGAATTCTCAAAGGAAGATAATAGTTTATGTAAGGTAATTGGTTTACACTAAATATCTGCTAATGATTCAGTTCAATTCAGTCGCTCAGTCGTGTCCGACTCTTTGCGACCCCATGAACGACAGCACGCCAGGCCTTCCTGTCCATCACCAACTCCTGGAGTTTACCCAGAGTCATGTCCATTGAGTTGGTGACGCCATTAACCATCTCATCCTCTGTCGTCCCCTTCTCCTCCTGCCCTCAATCTTTCCCAGCATCAGGGCCTTTTCAAAGTCAGCTCTTCGCATCAGGTGGCCAAAGGATTGGAGCTTCAGCTTCAACATCAGTCCTTCCAATGAACACCCAGGACTGATCTCCTTTAGGATGGACTGGTTGGATCTCGTTGCAGTCCAAGGGACTCGCAAGTCTTTTCCAACACCACAGTTCAAAAAGCATCAATTCTTCGGCACTCAGCTTTCTTTATAGTCCAACTCTCACATCCATACATGACTACTGGAAAAACCATAGCCTTGACTAGACGGACCTTTGTTGGCAAAGTAATGTCTCTACTTGTCTAGGTTGGTCACAACTTTCCTTCCAAGGAGTAAGCGTCTTTTAATTTCATGGCTGCAATCACCATCTGCAGTGATTTTGGAGCCCCCCAAAATAAAGTCAGCTGCTGTTTCCACTGTTTCCCCATCTATTTGCCATGAAGTGATTGGACTGGATGCCATGATCTTAGTTTTCTGAAAGTTGAGTTTTAAGCCAACTTTTTCACTCTCCTCTTTCACTTTCATCAAGAGGCTCTTTAGTTCCTCTTCACTTTCTGCCATAAGGATGGTGTCATCTGCATATCTGAGGTTATTGATATTTTTCCTGGCAGTCTTTATTCCAGCTTGTGCTTCATCCAACCCAATGTTTCTCATGATGTACTATGCATATAAGTTAAATAAGCAGGGTGACAATATACAGCCTTGATGTACTCCTTTCCCGATTTGGAAACAGTCTGTTGTTCCATGTCCAGTTCTAACTGTTGCTTCCTGACCTGCATACAGATTTCTCAGGAGGCAGGTCAGGTGGTCTGGTATTCCCATCTCTTTAAGAATTTTCCACAGTTTGTTGTGATCCACACAGTCAAAGGCTTTAGCATAATCAATAAAGCAGAAGTAGATGTTTTTCTAGAACTCTCTTGCTTTTTCAATGATCCAGCGGATGTTGGCAATTTGATCTCTGGTTCCTCTGCCTTTTCTAAAACCAGCTTGAACATCTGGAAGTTCATGGTTGACGTATTGCTGAAGCCTGGCTTGGAGAATTTTGAGTATTACTTTGCTAGCGTATAAGATGAGTGCAGTTGTTTGGTAGTTTGAGCATTCTTTGACATTGCCTTTCTTTGGGATTGGAATGAAAACTTAACCTTTTCCAATCCTATGGCCACTGCTGAGTTTTCCAAATTTGCTGGCATATTGAGTGCAGCACTTTCACAGCATCATCTTTTAAACTTAACACTTTAAAAAAATGTTTGTTTATTTTTGTCTGCGCTGGGTCTTCAGTGCTGGGTGGGGGCTTTCTCTAGTTGCGGTGAGTGGGGGCTACTCTCTAGTTACAGTGCATTGGCTTCTCATTGTGGTGGTTTCTCTTGTTGCAGAGCATGGACTCTAGGGCGCTCGGGCTAAATAGTTGTGGTGCGTGGGCTTAGTCAGCCTCATAACATGTGGAATCTTCCTGGACCAGGAATTGAACCCATGTCCCCTGCATTGGCAGGTGGATTCTTAACCACTGGACCACCAAATAAGCCCCTATTTTTGATACTTGAATCGTAAAGCATTACTGCAGATATGTTTGTTTTAATTAAAATCACTTCTTAGCAGTAAGAATTTGCCATAAATAGGAGTTTCTGAAATTTTATTATTTTAGAGCTTTTAAAATAGTAAATGTTTATCTGAATTAGAATTCTGAATGAAACAAATAGTATAAAATGAACTATTTTATTTGAGAATAATATGCTGTTCATTGAGAAAAAGAGAAAGAGATGTATATTAACAAACCAGTTTTAAGAAAAGAGATTAAATAAAAGTCTTTCTAAAGAATGGAGGTAAAAAAATAGATTTCCGTGTTGCAAGGGAATACTGGACTTGAATAAGGGAGCCTCCTACTGTACTTTGGTAATGTTTAGAGAATGAGTAGATGAAATATATGACAGATGAAACATAAAGAAGGTGCTGGTATTTGACATTATTTGTTAATAAGGGGAATACAAAATAATGACAATACCCTGTGGTGGTGGCGGCGGTGGTGGTTCATTCGCTAAATCTGGTCCAGTTCTTTGCAACCCCATGGACTGCAGCACTCCAGGCTCCTCTGCCTTCCACTATCTCCTGGAGTTCACTCAAATTCATGTCCATTGAGTTGGTGAACCCTGAGGTACAAGATTTTTAATATTTTAGAATTATTTTTGAAGGACTCTTCAGTTCAGTCGCTCAGTCGTGTCCAACTCTTTGTGACCCCATGAATCGCAGCATGCCAGGCCTCCCTGTCCATCACCAACTCCTGGAGTTTACCCAAACTCATGTCCATCGAGTCGGTGATGCCATCCAGCCATCTCATCCGGAAGGACTGTTGTCATTTAAATTAAAAATCCTGATAATTAAAAATGCTATGGTGTTGAATTGTTATGGCAAGTCAAATGGTATGATGTCTGGGTTTTGTTTCAAAATAATCAAGATAAGTGGAGGTAGTAGAAATAAGACGGGCCATGTGTTGATAATTGTTGAAGCTATATGATAGAGTATCACTGTCATTTATTTTGTAAAGAGTTTCCAAATAAGGAATCATTACTGCTATGCTGAGTGAATACAGAGTGATATTGAGTAATTCAGAATTACCAGTGTAAAACTAAATGATACTTCTTTAGTTTTGTTTTCCAAGTTTTTATTCCATATTATTCTGTTCTTCTTTTTCTATGAGATATGGAAGCCTCTTAAATTGCTAAGCCAAATCATCACATATTAAGGGAAAGAGATTTAACATTGATTTATGGCAGCATTCTTTTCGAAGAAGACAATTATTGACAAACCCACAGCTAACGTCATACTCAGTGGTGAATAGCTGAAAGCACTTTCTCTAAGATCAGGAATAAGGCAGGAATGCCCACTCTCACCATGTTTATTCAGCATAGTTTTGGAAGTCCTAGCCAT
Source organism: Okapia johnstoni (assembly GCA_024291935.2). Lineage (NCBI taxonomy): Eukaryota > Metazoa > Chordata > Mammalia > Artiodactyla > Giraffidae > Okapia > Okapia johnstoni. Next base: position 58,243,934 of record CM044317.1, on the reverse strand, counting down.
AGCAATCAGAGAAGAAAAAGAAATAAAAAGAATCCAAATTGGAAAGGAAGAAGTAAAATTGTCACTGTTTGCAGATGATATGATACTGTACATAGAAAATCCTGAAGATGCCTGTAGAAAACTACTAGAGCTCATCACTGAGTTCAGTAAAGTTGCTAGATTCAAAATAAGTACCCAGAAATCTTTTGCATTTCTATACACTATCATTGAAATACCAGAAAGAGAAATTAAGGGAACAATTCCATTTAGCATTACAACAAAAAGAATAAATACCTAGGAATAAAGCAACTTAAGGGGGCAAAAGATCTGTACTCCAAAATCTGTCAGACACACAAAAAAGATGATGCATGTGGAAAGATAAACCATGTTCTTAGATGGGAAGAATCAGTGTTAAAATCACCATACTACCCAAGGTCTACTGATTCTATGCAATTCCTATCAAATTACCAATAACATTTTTCACAGAACTGGAACAAAAAATTTAAAAATTTGTGTATAAACACAAAAGACCTTGAATAGCCAAAACAGTCTTGAGAAAGAGTACTGTATTTCTGGTGATTTCACTAATTTGAATACTGTTCTTAAAGTTTGGCAAAGAAAATTTAAAGGGTGAATTCATAGAATTGTTTGTTTTCTTAAGGAATGTGAGACAGAAGTTCAGAAATTGTTCTTCTTCCTGCTTTTTCTCCTTTTCTCATTCACATGTTGCCTCAGTTTCTTTTCGAGGTGCCAAAAAAATTATCCGTGTGCTACTTCCTCCAATCCAGTATCACATCTGTGGGCTCAAGTCTTTTAAATCTGAAACTCCCTCAGTAAATTTTTTTTTAACTGAGGTATATTGACAAGCAATATTAGTTCCAGGTGTAAAACACTGTAATGATTCAATGTTTGTATATATTGTAAAATGATCACCACAATAAGCCTGTTAACATCTTTAGGGCATCTCCCTTTTGGACTTCTCAGATATTTTATTTTTGATTAGAGTTTTTCTTTCTAGCTAAAAGAAAGATTTACAAGCTGAAGAATCTTCAGAGATGTGACCCGAGTCTCCTTCTTAATGGTATCACCCTCTGCATCAGCCAAGCTCAGAACCCCAGACTTATCCTGGATTCAGACTTCTTAATTTTCATTATTTGTTCATTTGGTCCTGCCAATTCCTCTTATTTCTAAAATGACTATCACAGGTATTCCTTCTTTTTGCCAGTCTTACTATTGCCATTCTGTTTTGGAGAATGTTGTGCTTGGAAGGTTTCATCTCAGATCTGCTTCTGGCTGCTAGCCTAGCTTTAGCTTCTTCATTTTCATGAGGAGGTTTTAACAGGATTGTCATAAGCCCCTGTTGGAAGCTAACATTCTGTTATGCTAATCCAGGGTCTTTCCTTGTCACACTTTCATTGCACTAATCTCCTAATTGTTTTCCATACCTCTAATCTCAGTCCTTTCTAATAAGATTAATCTTTGTACATAACTTTCCTTGCCATTAGGTTAAAATCTTGTATTTACTGGTCTCTATTCATGTCATCATTTCTCTGCTTAGTTGTTATTGGCACAATTAGACAAAATGGAAGTTTCACCCATCTCCACAGTCTTTCTCTCCTTCACTTACATAGTCAAATTAGTTGCTAAATTCTGTCACCCCTAATGTTATTCAGTCACCAAGTCATGTCCAACTTCTTGTGACCCCATGAACTGCAGCACGCCATGCTTTTCTGTCCTTCACTGTCTCCAGAGTTTGTTGAAGTTCATGTCCATTGCGTTGGTGATTCTATCTAACTGTCTCATCCTCTGCCACCCCCTTCTCCTTTTGCCTTCAGTTGTTCCCAGCATGAGGGTCTTTTTCAGAGAGTTGGCTCTTCACATCAGGTGGTCAAAGTATTGGAGCTTCAGCTTCAGCAGCAGTGTTTCCAATTCATATTCAGGGTTGATTTCCTTTAGGACTGATTGGTTTGATCTTGCTGTCCAGGGGACGACTCTCAAGAGTCTTCCTCAGCACCACAGTTGGAAAGCATCAATTCTTTGATGCTCAGCCTTCTTTAAGGTCCAACTCTCACATCCGTACATGACTACTGGAAAAACCACAGCCTTGACAATACAGACCTTTTGTCAGCAAAATGATGTCTCTGCTATTTAATAACGCTGTCTAGGTTTGTCATAGCTTTTCTTCCAAGGAGCAAGAGTCTTTTAATTTCATGGCTGCAGTCAGTCCATAGTGATTTTGGAGCCTAAGAAAATCAAATCTGTCACTGTTTCCATTTCCCCCCCTTCTATTTGCCATGAAGTGATGGGACTTGATGCCATGATCTTAGTTTTTTGAATGTTGAGTTTTATGCCAGCTTTTTCACTCTCTTCTTTCACCTTCATCAAGAGGCTCTTTAGTTCCTTTTCACTTTCTGCCATTGGAGTGGTATCATCTGCATATCTGAGGTTGTTGATATTTCTCCTGGCAATCTTGATTGTGATTTATTCAACCCAGCATTTCTTATGATAACTCTCCATATAAGTTAAATAAGCAAGGTGACCATATACAACCTTGACATACTCCTTTCCCAATTTGGAACCAGTCCATTGTTCCATGTCCGGTTCTGACTGTTGCTTCTTGGCCTGCGTACAGGTTTCTCAAAAGGTAGGTAAGGTGGCTTGGTACTCCCATCTCTTCAAGAATTTTCCACATTTTCTTGTGATCCACACAATCAAAGGCTTTAGCGTAGTCAATAAAGCAGAAGTAGATGTTTTTCTGGAATTTCCTTGCTTTCTCTGTGACCCAACAAATATTGGCAGTTTGATCAGGTTCCTCTGCGTTTTCTAAACCCAGCTTGTACATCTGGAAGTTCTCGGTTCATGTACTGCTGAAGATCTTGAAAGATTTTGAGAATAACTTTGTTAGCGTGTGAAATGAGTTCAGTATGGTAGTTTGAATGTTCTTTGGGATTGCCTTTCATTGGGATTAAAATGAAAACTGACCTTTTCCTGTCCTGTGGTCACTGCAGAGTTTTCCAAATTTGCTGACATATTGAGTACAGCACTTTAACAACATCGTCTTTTAGGATTTAAAATAGCTCAGCTGGAATTCCACTATGTCCACTAGTTTTGTTCATTGTAATTCTTCCTAAAGCCCACTTGACTTCACACTCCAGAATGTCTGGCTCTAGGTGCGTGACAATACTATCGTGATTAACTGGTTCATTAAGACTTTTTTGGTATAGTTCTGTGTATTCTTGCCACCTCTTCTTAATCTCTCTTGCTTCTGTTAGGTCCTTGTCATTTCTGTCCTTTATTGTGCCAATCCTTGCACGAAATGTCCCCTTGATAATCTCCAGTTTTCTTGAAGAGATTTCTGGTCTTTCTCATTATATTGTTTTCCTCTATGTCTTTGTCTGTGTTCATTTAAGAAGGCTATTTGTGATATTCTCTGGAACTGTGCATTCAGTTGGGTATGCATGCATGCATGCTAAGTAGCTTCAGTAGTGTCCAACTCTGTGCGACTCTATGGACTGTAACCCGCAAGGCTCCTCTGTCCATAGGATTCTCCAGGCAAGAATACTGGAATGGATTGCAATGCCTTCCTCTAGGGGATCTTCTTGACCCAGGGATCAAAACTGCGTCTCTCTTGTCTCCTGCATTGACAGGTGGGTTCTTTACCACTAGCGCCACCTGGGAAGCCCTTAGTTGGGTGTATCTTTCTCTTTTTCCCCTTGCCTTTTGCTTCTTTTCTTTCCTAAACTATTTGTTAAGTCTTGTCAGAGAACCACTTTGCCTTCTTGCATTTCTTTTGCTTTGAGATGGTTTTGGTCCATGCTTCCTGTACACTGTTATGAACCTCTGTCCATAGTTCTTCAGTCACTCTGTCTACCAGATCTAATTCCTTGAATCAAATCCTCACTTCCACTGTATAATCATAAAAGATTTGATTTAGGTCATACCTGAGTGGCCTAGTGGTTTTCCCTACTTTCAATAAGGAACTGATGGTCTGAGCCACAGTCAGCTTCAGGTCTTGTTTTTGCTGACTGTATAGAGCTTCTCCATGTTCAGCTGCAAATAATGTAATTAATCCGTTTTCAATATTGGCCATTTGATGATGTCTACATGTAGACTTGTCTCTTATGTTGTTGGAAGAGAGTGTTTGCTCTGACCAGTATGTTCTCTTTACAAAACTCTGTTAGCCTTTGCTCTGTTTCATTTTGTACTCCAAGGTCAAACTTGCCTGTTACTCCAGGTGTATCTTGACTTCCTGCTTTTGCATTCCAGTCCCCGGTGATGAAAAGGACATCATTTTTGGTGTTAGTTCTAGAAGGTCTTGTAGGTCTTCATGGAACCAGTTAACTTCAGCTTCTTTGGCATTAGTGGCTGGAGCATAGATTTAAGTTACTGTTGAATAGATTACTGACGTTGAATGGTTTGCCTTGGAAACAAACCAAAATCATTCTGTCATTTTTGAGACTGTACCCAGTACTCCATTTCAGAGTCTTTTGTTGACTATGAGGGCTACTCCATTTCTTTCTAAAGGATTCTTCCCCACAGTAGTAGATAAAATGGTCATCTGAATTAAATTTGCCCATCCCTGTCCATCTTAGTTCACTGATTCCTAAGATGTTGATGTTCACTCTTGCCATCTCTTATTTGATCAAGTGCAATTTACCTTGATTCATGGACCTAATATTCTGGGTTCCTATGCAATACTGCTCTTTACAGCCTTGGACTTTCACCACGAGACACATCCATGACTGAGCATCGTTTCTGCTTTGACTTAGCCTCTTCATTCCTTCTGGATCTTTTAGTTATTGCCCTCTGCCCTTCCTCAGTAGCATATTGGACCCCTTCTGACCTGGGGGCTCATCTTCTGATGTTCTATCTTTTTGCCTTTCCTTCTTCTCATGGCAAGAATACTGAAGTGGTCTGCCATTTCCTCCTCCAGTGGACCATGTTTTGTCAGAACTCTCCACTATGACCTGTCCATCTTGGGTGGCCCTGCTTGGCATGCCTCATAGCTTCATTGAGTTATGCAAGGGGCTATGATCCATGAAGGTACTCCTAAAGTAGGAATGACTCAAGTCCATAATTGTTCTCCTCTGCCTATTCTAATCTAGTCTTCATCTTCTCTGGACATTTGAGCAACCTACCAGATGTTTGCTCTGCCATCAGTTTGTAGTTAACATTTGTCTTTTTGAGCAAAGGTTTGTTATGTATGTTCTCTGTTCTCAAAACTTTTTGCTCCTCACTGTTGACATATGAAGTACACGTTATTTTGTGGTGCTTCCTTGGTTCCTTCCGTCTTCTTTTCTAACATAACCTCGTCTCTTGCCCTTTGTCATTGTGCCCTCAGCTTCCATCTATACTGAATACCAGCTCTTTCCTGAATATGCCTCTTAGTTTTTTCATGCCCTACTTCTGCCTGAAATTCTCTGACCCTCCCATCATCCCTTCTCTTTCCAGGAAACTCTTCCCTCAAAGGCATTACTCTGTAGTTGTCTTCCTTAAATACCAGTGGCATTCTGTCTGTGCTTATAGTGCATATGTCTTGGGCACAGAGCCGGTCGTATCAGAGTTATCTGTTTATATTTCCTACTCGCTGAAAACCCCTTTCCAGGTGGGTTGTGAACTCTGTGATACCTAGGGTAGCTAGTCTCTAATTTTGTTCATCCTCAGAATTTGGCACAGTGTTGGAATGTAAAATATTGACTCTGCATTTGTTTGTTGCTTGATGTAAAATAAAATAGTAAGGACCTTCTGTTTTCCTTTGAAGCAAAAAGGATTTTAACCCTATTAGTTTGAAGACTGAAAAATTTCGCTTGACTTTGCTTGAGCTTGAATTCCCTCATCTTTTCTTTTTTTTTTTAATTTATTTTAATTGGAGGCTAATTACAATATTGTGGTGGTTTTTGCCTCCCTCATCTTTTCTTAAAAGAGTCTTCTAAATTGTTTGTCTGTCATACATTCTTGGGACCAAAGATGGCCCAGGCTGATTTGGATAGCTGGTAGTAGTATTGATAGGAGCCAGAAAGCCTTGGACATGTCTAATTATATAACAAGTGAGGTTTGGCCAAACCTTAACTGCACTCATGCATACAGGCTGTTGAATGATTCTTCAGCTTGCTGAAAGTGACTGGACGCTGGATACCAAGTTTGAGCATTTCTGAAAGGTGTAAGACTATGTTTTTCATTAAACTGGTTCCTAATATTTCAGTCAAAAGATGAACCTGGTTCTTGAGGCTTGAGAAGTTCTTCCCTGAATTGCATTTAAATTTTCCCACTGAGCCTAGTTTTCTAACTGGGATAAAGCTTTCATTTTAAGGCTGCCATTTATACAATTTGCACAAGTATGTGCTTTGTATTTTTTTCTACTATCTATAGAATTGCTTGCATCAAGAGTTTTCCAGAACATAGTGTCTCAGATGGAAAATGTAATAGAATCCCAGTCTCTGCCAAATTAATTTTTCTATTTTGTTGTTATATAACATTCCCATTGAACAATTTTGTGTGTGTGTGTGATGAATGCTGAGAAGGAAGCTGGCATGCTTTTGATACAAATTGCAGATGTATAGGAGAAATGTCTTAAAATTTTTTTTCTAATTTATTCTTTTTGGCTCTGTTGCATGGCATGTGGGATCTTAGTTCCCTGACCAGGGATCAAACTTACACCGCCTGAAGTGGAAGCTCAGATCTTAACCACTGGACAACCAGGGAAGTCCCAGGAGAAATGTTTTTAAGTTTAAAGCATTCTGTATTAAATAAAACCAAGTTTATACTATATATTTACATTTAATTCACCTGGATTTACTTAGTAAACTCCTTTAATTATTTTCAATGTGCAGTTGCTCTAGCTGTAGTATCTAATATACACTAAAATTTAGCAAGCAGTTTCCCTGAAGGCTTTGGAATTACTTTGTCTTTATTATAGTAAATAATAACTTTTTATTTTAGAAATATGGTTTTAAGAAAGAACTAAGCTGCCTCTAAAAGCTAGGTTGTCATAGCCATGGAGGCCAGGTTCACCCGATTTTCAGCCTTTTCAAGTAAAAGAGTAAATTATACCTTTATGATACTTCATATTATTTGTGTCTGAAACATATAAGCTGTGGGGTGTGAATTTTCACATGAACTCCTGGAGAGGGGCTCTCACATGGGCTGAGAGCGATAAAGCTTCTGTGTCCCATGTGCTAGTCATCAAAATACTTGTGGGCATTGTGGGAAAGGACAGATCTTCAGTTTTCATAACTAAGGTATTGGCATCTAACCACAGATTGGCATTGATATAGTACAGTGATGAAAGTGAGTCCATATGCCCTCTGGGTTTCTGCCACTTCTTCATATGGTGAACCTCAGAGGTGCCACATCATCACTTTATCATCTGACAGTTAACATTGAAGAGAGCTGGTAATCATGTATGCATCTTCCTTCACTCCCAACACAAAAGCTGCAGATAAGCCTTAAGTCTGCAGATCTTTGAGTATTTTATTAATTTAGCAGATGGAAGTTATATTTAAACTTATTAAATGAAATAATTACTCGGTTTGTTCATAGATCCTATCCATATAATTCAGAGCAAGAGGCCTATGCTTCAATCTATTCTGCTCAAGCTTTCAAATTCCTTTGACAGCCTGGATGTGAAATTCAAAAGTCATTAATGTGATGTGTTAATTTTGCACTTTTTGACTTACTGCAAAAATCTGATAGTTTCCATAGCAACAATAACCTATCCAGATTGTGTAATATTCTTTACAGTATTAAAAATAAAACTATGCAATTACATGAGCTTCTGGAGCACTTCATTTAGGGAACTGAGGATTGGAATATTTCTTTAAAAAGAAAAGTATAATTTCATGTGAAGATTTTGGCAGAAATCGTGTTTAACTTTAGGAATTTCTTTAATTAAATATTTAGTAGTAGATACCTGATAGTAAATTTAATTATTGATTGTGTGAAATTTGCATTGTAACTATTGTGTTAAGCATCTCATACACAAACGCTTTCACAGGCATACCCACACATACTTTCAAGGTAGGGGGGATATTTGGCCTTAATTACATGCAGTCACCTGCTGCTGGTGTTGATACTTCTTAGTGGCTTCTGAGTGGTCTGAAAAATGTTTAGTTTTATGTTTGGAGAAAACAAGATAGAAGAAAAGGAAAATGGGATTACTTAAGCTTTCCCTATCTTTGACGTTGCTCTTTAAAACATGTCTAAGATATTACTTTGAAAATACTAAGGATTATTTTAATAGTCAACTGTTTTCAAAGCGTCAAATTATTTTTTTTTTTTCTTTTCCCCTTTAATTCTAATTTAAGAGGCAATATGATATTAGTACTAAAGCTGGTTAACATAACTTTCTATATCTTAACACAACTGTTTTTCTTTTTTTATATCACCTTCAGTGGTCTTCAAGCCTGGTGGCTCAGTCGGTAAAGAGTCTGCCTGCAATGTGGGAGTGGAGTGAAGTGAAGTGAAGTCGCTCAGTCGTGTACGACTCTCTGCGACCCCATGGACTATAGTCTACCGGGCTCCTCTGTCCATGGGATTTTCCAGGCAAGAGTACTGGAGTGGGGTGCCATTGTCTTCTCCAGAGGATCTTCCTGACCCAGGGATCGAACCCGGGTCCCCCGCATTGTAGGCAGAGGCTTTACCATCTGAGCCACAAGGGCAATGCGGGAGACCTGGGTTCAATCCCTGGATTGGGAAGATCCCCTGGAGAAAGAAGTAGCAACCCACTCCAGTATTCTTGCCTGGAGAATTCCATGGACAAAGGAGCCTGATGGGCTACAGTCCATGGGGTCACAAAGAGTTGGACATGACTGAGTGACTAACACTTTCACTTTTCACCTTCAACATATATCTGAGTGTGTGTATTTTTTTAATACGGTATAGTTTATGTATTTGCTCAGCAGTCTATGATAAACATTTTTCATGTTTCTGATGATCTTTATGATTATCATTTTAGTAATCGCAGAACAGTCTATCTGTTGACATGTGGTGCAATTTCTGTTTATCAAAATGCTGCTTGTTTCCTGAATGCCATATATTGGAAGAAAAATGTATATAATATTCAGACTGTTGGAAAAAATAACCATAACTCAATTAGTTGCCCAAAACACAGATGATTGTGAAAATCTTTAAAATTCACATGAAATGATGTTTTAAAATGCATATTATGAATATGCTCTTAAACTGCTTTATCTGCTAGTAAACAGTGGGGAAAACGAGCAATAGGTAAGTAAGACGTTGAGGCACTACTTAGGTACTATCATTTGACGAAATCTTTATGACATGATGATACATTATTGAAGCTCTAATATAATCAAAAGGCAAAACTCTGAGGGCATGGGTTATACTCCTCTTGTCAGAATAACCAGTGATAGGAGTCACATTTGTTACATTCAGCTGGGGCCTTGCTTTGGCTGGTCCTGTTGTCGGTACTCTGAAGATACTTCATTACACTGGACACTCATTGATACTATTTTTATGGATGGTATCCCCATTATTGAGCTGCTGTCTTCCCTTGGTTAAGCACCCTGGTAACTACTGATACCAGAGTTTCCCAGAATTCCTAATCCTACCTCCATTAATTGGAAAATTCACTGTAACTACCAAGTTTTTCCTAGGGATCTTGAGAATGAGGTGTTGGTGGCTAGTTTTGAAGTCTTTCCAAGGCTTCTGGTTGAGGTCTTAGGGCTTTTGAATGTTGCCTATCCTTGGTGAGAACTAGTGTGCCTCATTGGGTCAACAGGGCTTCCCTGGTGGTTCAGACAGTAAAGAATCTGCCTGCACTGCAGGAGACCTGGGTTTGATTCCTGGGTTGGGAAGATCCTCTGGAGGAGGAAAGGGCAGTCAAGTATTCTTGTGTGGAGAATTCCATGGACAGAGGAGCCTGATGGGCTTCAGTCCATGGGGTTGCAAAAAGTCAGACACGACTGAGTGACTAACTCTCACACACACACACACACACACACACAGTGGGTCAACATTCTTCTATAACTCCTCCATTTATTACATGGGTCTTATACTATGAAATTATTTTGAATAAATATAGAAGTTTACATCTGTCATTTATTTTTTAGTTAATGTTTATAACAGAATGCTTTCATAGACTCCAGATACTTAAGACAGTAGAATTATCTTACAATATGCTTGAGTTTATATTTATGCTTGTTTACTTTTTGAAACTAGTGTGTTTAGTATCCTGTTCCATTTCAATTTTGTAGTTCGTGTTTTGGCTCTATCTAATATTTTCATTGTGACATGAATTTCTTTTGGTATTTCACATTTTATAATTGAAACATCAGAAATGATAAACAATGCGTGCATAGTGAGAGTGTTTACATATCACTGAGGCTAGTGCATTTCGTTTTTCTTATAGTTATAATTTTGACTCTGAAAATATATAGAAAGAAATAATTTTTTTTGTTCCTATGCAGAAAAGATGAAAAAGAATATGCATTGAAGCAAATTGAAGGCACAGGAATATCTATGTCGGCTTGTAGAGAGATTGCAGTAAGTGGACATAAATGTTATTTATTTTGTTATTGATATTGGGTGATGATTGATATTAATATAAATGCTTCATTAATATATACAGTGCATGGTTATTTCAAAGATGTTAGTTTAAGAAAATTTTCTATGAGAAAAGTTGCATAAACTTGTTAATTACTTGAAAGTCATCGTTGAACATTCTCTTAATTATATTTAGGATTTATAATCTTAAGAATACAGAACTGAATGATTTTTTAATTTAAATTATAATTGAGTATAACTATTAATTTAAATTAGTAATTTAATTAATGTCTATCTTTCCTGTAATATTAGGACTGATACATGTCTTTATAGAAAAGGGGTGATACTGTTAGATAGTGTGCATATTAAACATTTTCTGAAAAATTCATGTTTTAGTGTTAGATTTTGCTAGTTGCTAAAAAAAATTAAGACTATCATAATAATAGGATAATTCCTTAAAGAAAGAGCATTCTTTTTTTTTTTGTCTTTATATGACACACTTGTACATTTAAGAAATGATTGCCTCTAAGAACACCTAACATTTCCTGAGTATTTACCAGGTACTATGCTTACTAAGTGCTTTTAAGTATTAATTTAATTTTCCTAACAATCATATGAAATAAGTACTTTTAGTATCCCCATTTTACAAATCAGTAAGCAGAGGCAAAATCATAATTATGGCTTAGAAGTCTTAATATTATATTACCTTATTTTAGTTCTCCAGTTTCTTATTTTAGTATTTTAGTTTCTTATTGGGCCTTTATCGTGATATCACCAATCTATTAGGAATTTCTGTCTCTAAATTATTAAATATATTGTCCATATCCATTAGGCATTTCCGTCTCTAATTTGGTAACTATCTCATGTTTTACTCACAGCTCCTTATTTGTAGTTCACTCACATTGAAGCTCTCCATCATCACTCTTAATCATAAGAAAAAGAATAATGCCAAGAACACACGAGGTGGCATTTCTGTAGACCTGAGTGTCTGTTTGCCTTTGTGGTTAAACTAGCCGTGAGTCTCAGTTTCCTTATATTGAAATAATGAAACTATAAGTTCCCTTCTACTCATAAATTCTTTAATTTCAGAATGGGAGCTTCTCACTAGGCTGTGTACACTTTGGGGGTAGGGACCTTGTCTTTTTGTCCCTAGTTTCTTGCATAGTACCTGGCCCATAGCAGGTACCCCATAAATGCTTGTTGAATAAATTAATGAATAAACAACAAAGTTCTATATAATCCTTAGTTTGCTTTAGAATATAAATTTATTGTTTAAAGTGTTCATTTTGTCATTTTTCCATTAATTATAAATTGGTGTTTATAATGCCCTACCAGAGTGAGCATTTGATAATTGATTTTTAACTCCCTAAAATTCAGAGAGTATTATTTCAACCAATGTGAATATCACTGGTATGCAATTTTGCTAGAGTTCCATAATTTAATACAGCATTAATTCAATGTCCATGAATTAATTGGGTAAATAGCTGAAATTTAAGGTATTGATTATTACGAAATGAAAACCCAGTTCTAGATATCTTCTGAGGAATCCATGAATTCCCTTTTCTCAACATCCCCACTGACATTTGTTACATCTTGTCTTTATGGTGATAGTTATTTTAACAGATGTAAGGTGATATCTCACTGTGGTTTTGATTGTATTTCCTTGATGATTAATGACATTGTGCACTTGATGTATCTGCTGGGCATCTGTGTTATCTTCTTCTTTGGAAGAAGTTCTTGTTCAGTTTTTTTACCCATTTTTGAATTGAATGGTGATATTGATGATTTTTGCTGTTGAGCTGAATACATTCCTGATATGTTTTGGATACTAACCACTTATCAGATAAATAGTTTGCAAATAGCTTCTCATACTTCTCATCCTTTCCTTTTCATTTTGTTCATTGTTTCTTGCGCAGAAGCTGAAAAAACTTAACTCTAAAACTCCTTTACAGTCTTCATATTTTTATTGAGGGTTTTCTTAATAGAACTTTAGAAAGTATGCAGTTTCTGAATTGAGTAATTTTTTATATTACCTGGATGACTTAGCCCCAACATGATAGGGATTTTGACACGAGTGTAACATGTATGTTATTGCATAGTGGCTAAGTGCATACATCTTTGTACATTATAAGCTTACAAGCACAGTTTTATAATTATTGCTTAATGCAGTTGCCTTTTAAATTACACAGAAGAAAAATAGTTAAAAATATACTTAATGCTATTTCTTCTATTTACTCATGTTGTTACCTTTGCCAGTGATCTTTAGTTTATGTGTAGATATAAGGTACTTGTAAGTCCTTTCATTTTAACCAAAACTCTCCATTTAGTATTTTTTTTTTTGTAGCGCAGATCTTCTAGGAGTGAATTTTCTGTTTTTGTATTTAGGAATATCTTAATTTCTTCTTTTTTTCCCTTGATCACTTGTTTCCCCTTTGTTTTTTGCAGAATAGTTTTGCCCCATATAGAGTTCTTGAATGACAGTCGTTCTTTTTTCACTTTGACTATGTTATCTCACTGCCTTTTGGCCACCATGGTTTCTGATGAAAAGTCAACTGTTAATTCATGAGAATCTCTTGTACATGAGGAGTTATTTTCTTGCTACTCTCAACATTTTACTTTTGTGTTTGTCTTTTGACAATTCGACTATGATATGTGTAGATGTGAAATCTAATTGGAGTTTTTTGTTTCTTGGGTGTAGAGAGTAATGTTTTTCATCAAATTTGGGAAATTTCCAGCCATTATTTCTTCGGATATTCTTCCAGCCCTTTTCTAGCTCTCCTCTCTTTTTGAGACTGCCATTATGTGTATGTTTTTAGTCTTGATGGTGTCCCAAAGGGCACTGACACACTGATGATTTTTGCTAATTCTTTTTCTGTTTTTTGCTTAGACAGGATACTTTTAATTGCCTATCTTCGTTTGCTGATAATGTCTTTTGCCAGCTCAATATGCTCCTAAGTCTCTCTCCAGTGAAATATTCATTTTAGTTATTTTACTTTTCAATTCCAAAATTGCTATATGGTTCTTTTTTCTTTGAATAGACTTTATTTTTTAGAGCAGTTTTACATTTACAGCAAAACTGAGTAGAAGTTGTAGAGATTTCCTATACACTCCCTGCCCTCACACATGCATAGCCTAACTCATTATCAACCTCCTCCACCAGAGTAATATGTTTGTTACAACTGATGAATCTATGTTGATACCCAAAGACAATAGTTTACATTAGGGTTCACTCTTGGTGTTGTATATTTTATGGATTTGGATAAACATCTAATGACATGTATCCACCATTATGGTATCATGCAGAATAGTTCCCCTGCCCTCAAAATCCTCAGTGCTCTATTGATTCATCCTATACCATCCACCTCCTCAGGTAATCACAGATCTTTTTACTGTTTACATAATTTTGCCTTTTTCAGAATGTCATATAATTGAAACCCTATAGTATGTAGTCTTTTGAGATTGGTCTCTTTCACTTAGTAATAGGCATTTAAGATTCATCCATATCTTTCATGACTTAATAGCTCGTATCTTTTTAGTTTCGAATAATATTCCGTCATCTGGATGTATTACAGTTTGTTTACACATTGTTTTACGAAAGTACATCTTGATTGCTTCAAAGATTTGGCAGTTATGAGTAGAGCTGCTGTAAACCCTGTGTGTTGGCTTTTGTGTGGACGTAACTTTTCACTACCTTTGGGTAAATATCAAGGAGCAGAATTTCTGGACTGCATGGTAATAGTATGTTTACCTATCTTCCTAAATGACGAGACTGATTTGCATTCCTACCAGCAATGGGTGAGAGTTTCTTTTGCTCCACAACCTTGCCAAATTTGTTGTTGTCAGTTTTCTGGATATAGTGTTCTAATAGGTTTATAGTGATATCTCATTGTTATTTAATAAAACTCTGCTTTAGCCATTAAGTCTTGCTTGTATGGCTTTAAGAGCTATGCGATTAGAGTCTTTCAGATAGTTCCTGGACATACCCACAGCTTTGCAGATGGACATGGTTACAGTCTTTACAGCCCAGTTCCATTTATAGAAAATTCTAGAAAGTGCACACTAATCTGTAGTGGTTAACAGTTGATCGGTGACTGTGTGCGGGTAGGAAAGAAACAGGGATGTATTACAGAGGAGCATGAACAATCTCTTGGAGGTGATGTAAATCTTCATCATTGTGATTGTCATGATGGTTTCATGGGTTTGTATCTATAATAAAACTTGAAGATGGTATACAGTTATACCTCATTAATTTGGGGGAAAATCAATAAAGGTGTATGGGATTATTAGTGGGTCAAAGGTCTGTTAAAGAGGAATTTATAAGATTCTGTGGATCACAAGCATAGCTGGAGGGATTGGCCTTGAATAGGAAATGGAACTGATAGTTTATCCTCTGAAACTACAGAAGCAGAAGGAAGGATGATGTCAACATTTGTCAGTTTACTAGGGAGATGATGAAGTAGGTACATTTTTGTGTGTGTGAATCTTAAATGATGAGTGTTTTCAGTTATTGATGAAGGCTATGTGAAAATTTGCTGATCAAAGATAAGATTATAGAAGTGTTAAACAGTCTACCTAAAGTAGGAGACCAGTCATGTCACTAGTTTGCATGACTGTGTTGTTTTCTTTATTGAAGCCCAGTATAAGAACGGAGAATTGGAGTTTTTCTGGTTGATGAGGTGGAAGGACAGAAAATGTAAGGTGGTTTGAGAGTCAGAGAGGTTAGGAGGGACTGATAGGTTGGTGAGAATGTAGACAACACCATAAGTTAAAAAGCAGATAAAACTTGTTCTTTGCCTTTTCCTTCTATGTCCCATAGTATTATCTGCCTCCTGGCATTTTCTCATTTATATAGAGGCACATAGATAAGAGGCCTTTGATTTGGAGAAAATTAGTAACATTTCACTCATTACTCTAAAATGATGGGACTGTGATTACAGACACCATCTGAGAGCAGAGTTGGATGATGAGTAGAGAAGTCAGAGAATTTGTAACCATGGAATGAACGTGAAGAATGTGTACAGAATGGGAAGAAGTTTAAGAACTAGAATGAGGGACTTCCCTAGTGGTACAGTGCATAGGAATCCACTTGCCAATGCTGGGGGCAGGGGTTCAATCCCTGGTCCCAGAAGATTCCGCATGCCTCAGAGCAACTAAGCCTATGCACCACAACTACTGAGCCCTCATTCTAGAGCCTGCAAGCCACAACTAATGAAGCTCATGCTCTATAGAGCCTGTGCCCCGCAACAGGAGATGTCACTGCAATAAAATCCCCACACACTGCAATGAAGAGGAGCCCCCCACTCACCACAACTAAAGAAAGCCCACACATAGCAACAAAGACCCAGCACAGCCAAAAATAAAAGAAAGAAATTAAAAAAGAAACTGTCATTACTATAAATAAACTAGAATGCATTACTTCCTCAAGTCTCACTAATAAAAGTCATTTCACATTTTAATTTCATTTGAAACTTATTGGCCAGAGGTGAATTATAGTTCCATATCTTTGTACAGTGCTTTACAGTTAACAATATGCCATAACAAGGAGTAATTCTGGGTGATGAACATACTAGGAACATGTAAACATGAACCTTTTTAGTCTGAGATTACAGGCAAGTTCTAATTTGATGTTTTTACCTTTGTGGCCTGTGTAATCATAAGGTTGCTAGGCTGGAAATGTGGTAAACAGCATTAATTCTGATCCCGTTAATTTGTTTCCTGGTTATGCAATTCAAATATGTTTATTATAAAATTCTCAATGTGGAAAAAGCATGTTAAGAGCATCTGTTACACTCTTAGAAATAATCACTATTAATATTTTGTGTATGGTCTTATAGACTTTTTCCTTTACAAAAATACTGAAGATTTTTTTCCCATAAGAGTGGAGAGTCCATTAATTTTTTATAAAATTAATTTCATCCGCGGTAATACAAAGATAAATTTTTAACTATCAAAATAATAATCATGCTAGTTCTGTGGGATATAAGAAATATTATAAGATCTAATTCCTGAGTACTTTTCAAAAAATTGACATGGTCCCAAAGAAAGTGAAGATAGACTGAAAGGAAAATTAGTCAAGGGAAATAGGGTGGAGGGCATAGATTGAAGGAGGAAGAGAGAGAAAACCTGACTTCATGTCAGACTACTGTCTTCCTCAGTTTTGGCTTGAGAAGCCACTGCCTCAGACCCCTCTGCCCAGCTTAGCCCAGTGTGTGTCCACCAGCATCCCAGCGTTGATGCTCCCTGGGTGACACATGACCTCAGCTGTCATGGACCTTCACTTGCAGTTTTTTTCATAGCCAGAACAGGCAGGGTAGAATGGCAGTTAAAAGATTATATGCAAAAAAAAAAAAAGATTATTTGCTACGTTTTTTTTTTTTTCTCCCCCCACCTCTTGCCACCATGGTGGTTTAGCAGGCTGTTACGTAAACATTAGTAGAATGCTTGGAACTTTCCCTTGTCTTCAAGAGATAAGCCCATTTTTTTTTAATTTATGAAGGGGAAAAGATAAAATATGTTTGCTGTGGATTCCTTGAGAACTGTAAACTGTCTATAAGCATGGCTCTAATTCTTACTAATACTTTGTTTAATGTTTATTTTTTTTAATTTTTGGCTGTGCTGGGTCTTTGTTGCTGCATGGGGTTTTCTCTAGTCCCAGTGAGTGGGGGCTACTGTCTAGTTGTGTTCCATGAGCTTTTCATAGTAGTGACTTCTCTTGCTGCTGAACTCGGGCACTAGGGCACAAAGGCTTCAGTAGCTATGGCTCAAGGGCTCTAGAGCACAGGCTCAATAGTTGTGGCCAGGCATGTGGGATCTTCCTGGATTAGGGATCGAACTCGTGTCTCATGCATTGGCAAGTGGGTTCTTTACCACCGAATCACCAGGGAAGCCCCTTACTAATACATTTATTTTTATCAACCTTAAAATTATTTTGTTAAATTTCACAAATTGAGAAATACCTGTTTATTCTCATTTAGATTAATTATATCTCAGTTGCTTTTATGTTGCACCGAATGCAAATTTTTCTTTTAACATGTGTCCCAATTTTATTAGAGTGTATGCTGCTGCTGCTGCTAAGTCGCTTCAGTCGTGTCCGACTCTGTGCAGCCCCATAGACGGCAGCCCACCAGGCTCCCCCATCCCTGGGATTCTCCAGGCAAGAACACTGGAGTAGGTTGCCATTTCCTTTTCCAATGCAGGAAAGTGAAAAGTAAAACTGAAGTCACTCAGTCGTGTCCAACTCTTAGCGACCCCATGGACTGCAGCCTACCAGGCTCCTCCATCCATGGGATTTTCCAGGCAAGAGTCCTGGAGTGGGGTGCCATTGCCTTCTCCGATTAGAGTGTATCAGTCCAGTTCAGTTCAGTTCAGTCACTCAATCGTATCCGACTCTTTGCGACCCCATGAATTGCAGCACGCCAGGCCTCCTTGTCCATCACCAACTCCCGGAGCCTACCCAAACCCATGTCCATAGAGTCAGTGATGCCATCCAACCATCTCATCCTCTGTCGTACACTTCTCCTCCTGCCCCCAATCCTACCCAGCATTAGGGTCTTTTCCAATGAGTCAACTCTTCGCACGAGGTGGCCAAAGTATTGGAGTTTCAGCTTCAACATCAGTCCTTCCAGTGAACACCCAGGATTGATCTCTTTTAGGATGGATTGATTGGATCTCTTTGCAGTCCAAGGGACTCTCAAGAGTCTTCTCCAACACCACAGTTCAAAAGCATCAATTCTGCGGCGCTCAGCTTTCTTCACCGTCCAACTCTCACATCCATACATGACCACTGGAAAAACCATAGCCTTGACTAGATGGACCTTTGTTGGCAAAGTAATGACTCTGCTTTTAAATATGCTGTCTAGGTTGGCCATAACCTTCCTTCCAAGGAGTAAGCGTCTTTTAATTTCATGGCTGCAATCACCATCAGCAGTGATTTTGGAGCCCAAAAAAATAAAGTCTGGCACTGTTTCCACTGTTTCCCATCTATTTCCCATGACGTGATGGGACCAGATGCCATGATCTTAGTTTTCTGAACGTTGAGCTTTAAGACAACTTTTTCACTGTCCTCTTTCACTTTCATCAAGAGGCTCTTTAGTTCTTCTTCACTTTCTGCCATAAGGGTGGTGTCATCTGCATATCTGAGGTTATTGATGTTTCTCCCAGCAATCTTGATTCCAGCTTGTGTTTCTTCCAGCCCAGCGTTTCTCATGGTGTACTCTGCATATAAGTTAAATAAGCAGGGTGACAATATACAGCCTTGACGTACTCCTTTTTCTATTTGGAACCAGTCTGTTGTTCCATGTCCAGTTCTAACTGTTGCTTCCTGACCTGGTTACAGATTTCTCAAGAGACAGGTCAGGTGGTCTGGTATTCCCATCTCTTTCAGATTTTTCCACAGTTTATTGTGATGCACACAGTGAAAGGCTTTGGCATAGTCAATAAAGCAGAAATAGATGTTTTTCTGGAACTCTCTTGCTTTTTCGATAATCCAGTGGATGTTGGCAGTTTGATCTCTGGTTCCTCTGCCTTTTCTAAAACCAGCATGAACATCTGGAAGTTCACAGTTCACGTATTGCTGAAGCCTGGCTTGGAGAATTTTGAGCATTACTTTACTAGCATGTGAGATGAGTGCAATTGTGCGGTAGTTTGAGCATTCTTTGGCATTGCCTTTCTTTGGAATTGGAATGAAAACTGACCTTTTCCAGTCCTGTGGCCACTGCTGAGTTTTCCAAATTTGCTGGCATATCGAGTGCAGCACTTTCACAGCATCATCTTTCAGGATTTGAAATAGTTCAACTGGAATTCCATCACCTCACTAGCTTTGTTCGTAGTGATGCTTTCCAAGGCCCACTTGACTTCACATTCCAGGATGCCTGGCTCTAGGTGAGTGATCACACCATTGTGATAATCTAGGTCGTGAAGATCTTTTTTGTACAGTTTTTCTGTGTATTCTTGCCACCTCTTCTTAATATCTTCTGCTTCTATTAGGTCCATACCATTTCTGTCCTTTATCGAGCCTATCTTTGCATGAAATGTTTCTTTGGTATCTCTAATTTTCTTGAAGAGATCTCTAGTCTTTCCCAATCTGTCATTTTCCTCTATTTCTTTGCATTGATCGCTGAGGAAGGCTTTCTTATCTCTCCTTGCTATTCTTTGGAACTCTGCATTCAGATGGGAATATCTTTCCTTTTCTCCTTTGCTTTTTGCTTCTCTTTTCTTCCCAGCTATCTGTAAGGCCTCCTCAGACAGCCGTTTTCCTTTTTTGCATTTCTTTTCCATGGGGATGGTCTTGATCCCTGTCTCCTGTACAGTGTCACGAACCTCTGTCCATAGTTCATCAGGCACTCTGTCTATCAGATCTAGTCCCTTAAATCTATTTGTCACTTCTACTGTATACTCATAAGGGATTTGATCTAGGTCATACCTGAATGTACTAGTGGTTTTCCCTATTTTCTGCAATTTAAATCTGAATTTGGCAATAAGCAGTTTATGATGAGCCACAGTCTGCTCCCGGTCTTGTTTTTGCTGACTGTACAGAGCTTCTCCATCTTTGGCTGCAAAGAATATAATCAATCTGATTTCGGTGTTGACCATCTGGTGACGTCCACGTGTAGAGTCTTCTCTTGTGTTGTTGGAAGAGGGTGTTTGCTATGACCAGTGTGTTCTCTTGGCAAAACTCTATTAGCCTTTGCCCTGCTTCATTCTGTACTCCAAGGCCAAACTTGCCTGTTACGCCAGGTGTTTCTTGACCTCCTACTTTTGCATTCCAGTCCCCTATAATAAAAAGGACATCTTTTTTGGGTGTTAGTTCTAGAAGGTCTTGTAGGTCTTCATAGAACCGTTCAACTTCAGCTTCTTTGGCATTACTGGTCGGGGCATAGACTTGGATTACTGCGATATTGAATGGTTTGCCTTGGAAACGAACAGAGATCATTCTATCGTTTTTGAGACTGCATCCAAGTACTGCCTTTCGGACTCTTTTGTTGACCAATTAGAGTGTATATATTTGTGTAAATACATCTGTGATTCAGGTAATTTACCCTTTCTATGACTGGGACAAAATCAGAGTATTTTTGTGAAAAATACTAAAGGTAGAAAAAGTTTTCTTTTTTCAATAGGCTTTTAACATGATCTGTAATGATTATTTTCATAAAAAGTTTGCATGATTTTGGAGACTGGAACTAAATCATATATGAAATCATCTTTGAGCAAAATCTGTTCTTTGGTAGAATCCTTGTGTTCACTTTAGAAACAAACAGAAGTTTACTCTTGGGATTGAAGACTCAGGATATATATTTTTTTTTCTTCTTTAAAATGTGTGTGTTTTTCCCCCCTTTCATTGAATAGTAATAGTTACTACTTTTCTCATTAATATAATATATTTAGTTTCTTTGGCATTTAGGTACATATATTCTTACTGACTCATAATGAAAAGTGAAATCTTGTATGAGTTGGGGAAGAGGATTTGGGATTATTATAGGATGAATCTGGGAGATGCATGTAGAGTCAGCACATAGGGAGTGACCATCATAGGATGGAAAATAAATCCTTTTAAAAGCTAGAGAGGGACAAGGGGCAGGTAAAAGGAATTAACCAGCAGACAGATTCTCTAGTCCTCTGGTGGTTCTATCTACCTTGCTATAGATGTTAGGTTATGAGTCTCTTAAAAGTTATTATTGGACTTCCCTGAAGGTCCAGAAGTTAAGACTCTGTGTTCCCAATGCTGGCGGTATGGGTTTGATCCCTGGTTGAGGAAGATCCTTGCATGCTGTGTGGCATGGCCAAAAAAAAAAAAAAAAGGTGTTTATTATTTGTGTGTGTGTGCATGCATGCACCTTTTGGAGTATATTTCAGGTTGCTTTGTTTCCTCTGAGAAGACTAAGTGACAGTCTTTGTATTCTCAGAAGCAGATTTAAATACCTATTGTTGCCAATGGTAGATAAGAGTTGTGCCATATATAGGTTTCTGGGGTTTTGTATAAAGATGACAAAAGTGAGAAGGAACCATTTGATAAGAGAGAATACTGTTTTTGCTCACCAGTTCTCATGTGTGTGTATTTGCATGTGTGTGTGTTACTGTGAAGGAAGATGGATTGGTGTAGTAACGCTAGTCACAGAAGTAACTCAAAACTCTCCACTTCTCTCTCTTCCAACTCTAGGGGAATAGACTAGTTGGTTGAAAGTAGTACCTTTAGGCCCCTATGGTTGCTGTGACTCCTTTCTGCAAAGAATTGGTAGGTTATTGTCAAAGAGTTGACTGTGTCAGTAAATCCCTCCCTAGTTAAGAAAATCAGTTGAATTATTTCAGTTCTCTTAAAAATTGAAAATGATCAATTTCATATTCCTGCTCTAATTAGATTAGATTTAATTGACTATTAATTCCCTATTTTTAGTGTTGTTTCTCTTTGCCTTGAATAATTTTGAAGCAAAAGTATGCTGGTGATATAATGCAGAGTAAAGGACTGAAAATAAATCTGATAATATTCAAAGGGCTTAGCTCAGAACCTGAAAAATATTAATTAGTGCACAGTAAATGTTGCTTTATTATTATTATTGATAATAACTTTATCCTGTTTAAACTGTAATAAAAATACAATTTTTACTTAAAATTGTTTTCACCAAGGTCAAAGTAAATTACTTTTAGCATCTATACATTTCATTTTTAAGGTATATTATTATAAAAAAATGAAGTATATTATTATAGAAGGTACTGAATTATACAATTTAACATATATTTGTTAATTCTAGATTCAAAATAAGAGATTGATATGGGAAAATATTTATTTTAAAAACGTGCCTTAGGCTTCAGATTGTAAAGTGGGAGAGAATATGGACTTGGATATCAGATAGACTTGATGATATATCTGAACTTCACCCTTATTCCTCCATATCTTGGGCAAGTTGCTCCTAGGTGAAGCAGTTTTCAGGGGGAATGATGCTATATCAGTTTTGCTTTGAGGGCTAGCAGTGCCAAGGAACCAGGCCATGTGGCAATCCACAGGTTGCCCCGACTCTCAGAATCCCTGAGCATCTTAACTTGCTAATGTCCCAGGTCATGCTCAGCTTCACCCTCTAACCAGAATCTCATCTCATGAAATGTTTGACAAAGCACACCTTTCCATATGTGTTCAGGAGTCATATCATTTCTTAGGAGGGAGGAGTTGCCTGTGAAATTCAGGTGAGTCTGACCCTTGCATATATGTTAGTGGTATATGCTACATCTAAGCTCTTGAATTAAAATATGGCTAATTTCTACTTTTATTTCTAGTTCACCTTTCATATTCCTTATTCTGATTTATCTGGATTTGGAATTCAGTATCATTCTCAATCTATGCAATTTCTCTTTTTCTTGTTTGGCCTAATTATTACTCCTATAAACCAACTATCAACATACCTGATTTTTGTGAACCTTAGTTTATTCACATCTAAAATTGGGTTAATAGTTCCTGATTTCACAGAATTGTAATAAGGATGTATGTAAGCCTCTTGGCTCATAATCAGTTCCCAGTGAAAGCTTAGTTTTCTTCCTTTCTCTTAAGTTGAATTCGTTAGTGTCATAAAAAAGTAAATTGTGGGCCTCCTTAGCTTAGATCAGTAATAATAAATAAGAGGCCAGGAAATGTGTTTTAAAAATTTAGTGACTTTGCCCTGGTTTTTGAATGTTAAATTACATTTAAAATGTGCTATAGCAGCAGATACAGTTGTTCCTCCACCTCAAATTTATCAGTCAGTTAACAGATACTGATCACTACTTGTTGTAACACATAGTGTTGCTTGCTGAGAGAATAAACAGCAGTATTTTCAGTAAGGTGGCAGTCTTTTAAAGTCAGTTATTTGGAATGTGAAATACTTTTTTCCCTTAGGAAACATTGATATGAATAATGCCTAGCTTAACTATCTACCCCACCATTTTTGGCCTATGGGTAACTGAGTTATGGTACTCTAGTACCATAGTACTTGAGGACTGCTTATGACATTGTCTCTATGGAGAAACACACTCAGAATTAAAAGCATACATCTTGCCTTGTTATAGTTTTTAGAATGAGAATAGGCTCTTCAGATCCAGGTCACTAGGGAGATAAGTGACCTGGGGGAGATAAGTCAGAAGATAGGTAGGTGGTTTTATGGCAACCAGAGATGGAATGGAAATTGTATTATCCAAGCAGTGGGAATTGGGAGCTAGGTCTCTACCTGGGGGAGAAAGAGTCGGATTAGATAATAGATAGATAATAAGGGATTTAGGGCAGGCTGGTGGACCTGGGAGGCAGCTGGTTGAGTTTCAGGTAGAAACCAGGAAAACGAGGAATGGAGACACTTGGCCAGTCAGTAGTCGTCTGGAGTCAGTGGAGTGAGCTAGTGGATAGGGTAATCTAAAGTGATATGGGTCACAAACAGAGAAAGCCTGTAATTAGGATTTTGGTATTACAGCAAAGGATTTAGCATATTTGGGGAAAGAAGTTTAGTTCCTTCAAGTATCAGTGGATTTATCATAATGAAATAATGTC
The DNA here is from genome assembly GCA_024291935.2 of Okapia johnstoni. Classification (NCBI taxonomy): domain Eukaryota; kingdom Metazoa; phylum Chordata; class Mammalia; order Artiodactyla; family Giraffidae; genus Okapia; species Okapia johnstoni. Next base: position 58,219,951 of record CM044317.1, on the reverse strand, counting down.
ACATATTACTCTTCTCTTACTTTGGCCTTACATGACTTCTGGTTACACAAACTGTTCACATTTTTTAGTATAGATCTTTAACTTAATAAACAAAACCCAATCAGAACAGTGCACAGTCAAGATAAAGCAGAACTTCAACAGATTACAAACAAGAGAATAGACTGCATTTTTAAAGGATGAAGATTATAGTTCAAAAATAAATAATTGTATTTTATTACAATGGGCAGTTGTATATTATTATAACAGGACTGAGATAAGATGATAAAACATAGATATTGGTTTACAAGCTTCTTAGTATACTTAGCAGCTTGGTAATTTCAAAGTTTGAATGGGCTATTTGTCTAATTGTCTAAAGAATGTTCTCATTAATTGGCAAATTCTTCAGTTTGTAGATTTTAGTGATGTTGTTAGATAACATGGCATTCAGATAGTTGAAGGAAATAAGCATTTAAAACAAAATGACTGCCAAAGGATTCTTTTGTTGTTGTCGTTTTAAAATTTATTTATTTTTAATTGGAAGATAATTGCTTTACAATATTGTGTTGGTTTCTGCCATACATCAGCATAAATCAGCCATAGTTATACATATGTCCCCTCCCTCTTGAACCTCCCTCCCACCTCCTACGCCATCTCACCCCTGTAGGTTGTCAGAGCACTGGCTTGAGCTCTTACATCATATAGCAAATTCCCACTGGCTGTCTATTTTACACATGGTAATGTATATGTTTTCCCGTGCCACTCTGTCAATTTGTCCCATCCTCTCTTCCTGCCACCCCCGCCACCCCCACCCCACTGTGTCCACAAGTCTATTCTCTATGTCTGGGTCTCTATTGCTACACTGCAAATAGGTTCATCAGTACCATTTTTGTAGAGATAATGCTCAGTAATCTTGACAGCAAAATAATATCATAAAAGAAAGATACTTGAAAATCTTATTTGCAGAATAGTAAGTAACTGAGGTTTGGGTATAAATTGGGTTTTCTTTCTTTTCTTAAATTTATTGAAGTATAGTTCATTTACAGTTATAAGCTGTTTTGTCACCTTTTTTCTCTGTAAGTACTAATTTCTTTTAAAAAGTGCTTCCCCCCCGCCCCCGAATTGCCTGCCTTTCTGTCTTTTGTTTTCTTTTCAACTTGCTACCTGTCTGATTAATAAGCTTAACTTTATTTATGGTCTTCAGATGTTGCTGACATGGTATTCACTTTATTCCTCCTCAGAAAGAATTTTTAAAGTCAGATTGTTTTAATCCAGTAGAAAAATAGGCTAAAGAGTTAAACAGGAACTTAAAACAATTTGAAACATTAATAGCCAGTAAATAAAAAGATGCTCAGTTATATTAATGATCAGAAAAAAAAAAAAAAACACAGTAAGATATATTTTTTGCTCTCCAAATCAGTAACAGTAACTGGCAATGATGTAGAATACTGGGGAACCGGCATATAGTGTTAGTGGAATTGTAAATTATTATATTGCAACTCTGAGGAAAACAAGTTATTTACCTAAAAAAATTACACATACGTTGTTACTCGGTAATTTCATTCCTAGATATCTATGCTATAGCACTGCTTCTCAGCCCCACTGGACCCAGTCCCCTGTTTTATAATAATTAATCTCCAGTCTCCTTTACCATCCTGAACTGAAATTCATAGATGACGTGCATAATTTAAAGAAATCATTATAACTCCTTACTTTATTATAACAGTAAGAAAGTAATTTATAATGAAATCATTTATTTAAATATGTAAGAATCATACATTTTTATTATATCTAAATGCTAATCAAGTCATAGATGCATATGTCATTGTTGGACATGTAATTGAATTGATGCTCAGTTTGTGGTTTGGCTAGTGATGCATTACCATTTTGTGTGTGTCTTGCGCTAAGTCTAGACTGTGGTACGTGTGAATTGATGAACTTGTGGCACAATTTGATAGGAGATCCTGAAGAGATATGTCAGTTGTTTCCCAGATTCTTACCTCGAATTCAAAACACTGAAGCTTATTATTTTGCGAAGTAATATTTTTGTCCTATCATTTTATTTTTCATTTCATTTCGTTTTTTTCTGTTGCTTATCCTATTTGTTATTTTCTTATTTTTTTCCTTATGTCTTATGTAAATATTTTCTTTTTTCCTACCATTTGCCAAAAGTAGGCCTGTTCCTTGACTGTAACTGTTTGTGACTCCATGAAGAATGTCTGTACTTGTTTTATCTGTTTTTCTTCTTATTTGGGACTGTCTTCCTATCTTTATACATGGTATGTAGGTTAATACTCAGATGGTGTGTAGGTTCACTTGCAGAATTTCCCCTGAAGCATAAGGAAATTTTTTATTATATAAACAATAGCTCAACTAAGTTATTAATTAACAATTTGAAATGCTTTCATTTTCCTGTAAAACAAAAGTTAACAATTCAGTGGGCTTCATGGAATTGAGATTATCCTTGTTGTGGGTTTTCCTTGGTTCATGCCTGTTGTTTTAATCTCTAAGTCGTGTCCAACTCTTGTGACCCCATGGACGGTAGCCAGCCAGGCTCTTCTCTCTATGGGATTTCCCAGGGAAGAATACTGGAATGGGTTGCCATTTACTTCTCCAGGGGATCTTTCTGACCCAGGGATTGAACCTGCGTCTCCTGCATTGGCAGGCAGATTCTTTACCACTAAACCACCTGGGAAGCCCACGTTGTTCATTTATTAGCATTTTAAAAATAGTGTAGATTGTCTTTGCCTTTATAAGATTTAGATCAGGGATTATATCTGATATGTTCACTTTTGAATCCTTGGGTTCTATCTAATACTGTGCTTAGAACAAAGTGGGCTCTTAATATATTACTTAATAAATGTAATAGTTTATTTGAATTAGTTATTTTAACAATATTAACAATGCTTAATATTGTTGTTGACTCCTATTGAAGTCAGAAATAGAGGCACAGTTCCCCACAGCAAGGCTCACCTTGTATTCGCACAGGGCCTTGCTCCACATCAACGGAGGCCTATTTCCCTAGCTGTTTAGTTCCAGGACAGATCAGTTCAGTTCAGTCGCTCAGTCGTGTCCGACTCTTTGCGACCTCATGAATCGCAGCACGCCAGGCCTCCCTGTCCATCACCAACTCCCAGAGGTTACCCAAACTCATGTCCATTGAGTCAGTGATGCCATCCAGCCATCTCATCCTCTGTCGTCCCCTTCTCCTCCTGCCCCCAATCCTACCCAGCATCAGGGTTTTTTCCAATGAGTCAACTCTTCTCATGAGGTGGCCAAAGTATTGGAGTTTCAGCTTCAACATCAGTCCTTCCAATGAACACCCAGGCCTGATCTCCTTTAGGATGGACTGGCTGGATCTCCTTGCAGTCCAAGGGACTCGCAAGAGTCTTCTCCAACACCACAGTTCAAAAGCATCAATTCTTTGGTGCTCAGCTTTCTTCACAGTCTAACTCTCATATCCGTACATGACTACTGGAAAAACCATAGCCTAGACTAGATGGACCTTTGTTGACAAAGTAATGTCTCTGCTTTTTAATAAGCTATCTAGGTTGGTCATAACTTTCCTTCTAAGGAGTAAGCGTCTTTTAATTTCATGGCTGCAGTCTCCATCTGCAGTGATTTTGGAGCCCGAAAAAATAAAGTCAGCCACTGTTTCCCCATCTATTTGCCATGAAGTGATAGGACCAGATGCCATGATCTTAGTTTTTTGAGTATTTAGCTTTAAGCCAACTTTTTCGCTCTCCTCTTTCACTTTCATCAAGAGGCCCTTTAGTTCTTCACTTTCTGCCATAAGGGTGGTGTCATCTGCATATCTGAGGTTATTGATATTTCTCCCGGCAATCTTGATTCCAGCTTGTGCTTCTTCCAGCCCAGCATTTCTCATGATGTACTCTGCAGGTAAGTTAAATAAGCAGGGTGACAGTATACAGCCTTGACGTACTCCTTTTCCTATTTGGAACCAGTCTGTTGTTCCATGTCCAGTTCTAACTGTTGCTTCCTGACCTGCATACAGGTTTCTCAAGAGACAGGTCAGGTGGTCTGGTATTCCCATCTCTTAAAGTATTTTCCACAGTTTATTGGGATCCACACAGTGAAAGGCTTTGGCATAGTCAATAAAGCAGAAATAGATGTTTTTCTGGAACTCTCTTGCTTTTTTGATGATCCAGCGGATGATGGCAATTTGATCTCTGGTTCCTCTGCCTTTTCTAAAACCAGCTTGAACATCTGGAAGTTCACGGTTCACGTATTGCTGAAGCCTGGCTTGGAGAATTTTGAGCATTACTTCACTAGCATGTGAGATGAGAGCAATTGTGCGATAGTTTGAGCATTCTTTGGCATTGCCTTTCTTTGGAATTGGAATGAAAACTGACCTTTTCCAGTCCTGTGGCCACTGCTGAGTTTTCCAAATTTGCTGGCATTTTGAGTGCAGCACTTTCATAACATCATCTTCCAGGACAACTACCTCTCTATTTCTGGGACCCAGTTAGTAACCCTGCTATGTGGGTTAACTCAGTGGATGCATATCTCCAAATTAAAAGAAACTCTGAAGAATTTTTTTGCCATTATTCTTTATCTTAGTGTAAAAGTATCTTAATAGCTATCTGCTTAGTTTGAGTAGACTTTTAAAATAATCAACAAATATATAGTTAGTCCTATAGGTAATGGTTTGAGGGAGGCAAATTCAGTTATGGTAATAAGAAGGATGAGTTTGACAGATTGAAGTTTCTGTCCTAGCTCTTAATACTTAGTGGCCCTGTGATCTTGGATAAATTACTAATCTCTCTTCATCTGTAAAAACAGGGACTATTTACTTAATAGGGATTTGGAAGATCAAATGAGCTAATGTATAGGAAGATTAACATAGTGTCCAGTATATATGCTGTGTGCTAGGCTCTGTAAGTCTGTTGCGGAAGATAGTTAATAAGCAAATCTTTACACAAACACATATTTGCACAATTTGACAAGAGCCAAGGAAAAGCACATGGTAGAATAACTAGAGTATATCAGTTGAAGTAGGGGCATCAGGGGGGATTTCCCCAAGGAAGCGAAGCTCGTGTAGGGGTTTGAAGGATGAGTAAGCACTGACTAGGCAGAGAAGAGGGAACACTGTGTACAAGCATGAGGCAGCATGGCACATTTGAGGGTACAGAGGATGCCCAAGTGCCTGGAATGACAGGTGAGGGTGAAAGTGACCTAAGAGAGAAAGACTGCTTAACAAGGCCAGCACTTGCAGCTGTGTAGGCTATGTGGAAGATTCGGGGCATGAGCAGATTTGTTTTTTTTTTTTTTAATTACGGCTCTCATCTGGTGTCAACAGATGAGAGTGGAGAAGAGGAAGAAGATGTAGGGAGGATAGTTAGAAAATTATCACAGAATTCCTGTCTACGGGAGATAGAAAGAAGTGGAAAAAATTGAGAGATACTTCCGAGGTCAAACTGATAGAAATCGATGAATTGGATGTGGGCCATGAGGAAGAGATAGATGGCAAGAGTTTCTAGATTTCTCTGGCTCTAGTAGCTAGTTTAATAGATGGTGATGGCTCTTTTTGAGAGGGGAATCCTAGAAGAGAGCTAGGTTGGAGAGGGGAGGGAGGGATTTTTCTTTTTTAAGATGTTGAGTTTGAGATGCCTAGAAGAGGAAGAGGGAGAGGAGACAATGACAATCTGGATGGTGAAGACGATTGTACAACAGATTGTAGAAATAATATGGTTCTTTCCCTCACTGAGCTTGTATGTTGGTCAGGGAGCTAAGTCACATTTTCAAGTGTAATTAGTATTATGATGATGTGAATGAATACATTCTGAAAGAATGGTGCAGGAAGTGGAGCGAGGCCACTTAGGACAGGTGTTCTCAAAGTTTCATAGATTAAAAATAACAAACAGTTAAGTGGGCTTTAAAGGATGAGTAGTGAGGAGGGAAGAGGAAAGCATTATAACAGTAAAGGGGAAAAAAGGTCAGTGGAAAGAAGGGAATGGCAAGGGTCTGGATGGTCAGTTACTATTAAAGAACAGTTCAGGATTCGTCACAGCTCAAAGAATTTTTTGTACCTAAATTTGATATCCCTCATGAGAAGTTTTCTTAAATAGCATAATTCTATCTTATATGGTTCTGCCTTTCCTATTTATTGGATAGTTCATACTATTTAAACTCTGTATTATTAATATTATTGACTTACAATATGGTTTTAATATTGTTGACTTACAGTATGGTTCAGATGTGCCATGGTTATCTTTTCCAGCCCTACATTTTAAGGGGGAAAATATAAGAGATTACATTGTAGACTTGTATGAAATTATGCAGATGCAAATTATTATTGTTATGAACCCTTCCATATATTCTATTTGTCACTCTTCAGAACCTAGAAGTAAGTATTTTCTGTAGCAAAAGGACCACAACCAGTGGACTTTTTTCTCCTAAATCTTTGTCTAATACGGGGGTCTGAAGAGCCTAATTCTCTTTAGGCAAGGTTCATTTTAGAAGTATTTAGTTCTCTTTCTTTCCCACTTAAGTATGGTTTATTTGCTATAAACAAAAATATAGTTGTCTATTACTACAGGTAAACTTAAGCCATTAGTTTAAAATATTTTTTTAAATTACCCAATTAAGATAAGATTTAGGGGAAAAAATTAGGTATCTCTAATTAGGTATGGAACATTTTTGGCTTTTCCCTCTCTTAATTGATTCGCCCTGCCCCATTTTCTCCAGGCCTGAGTCCTTTGATTCTGAGGGCCTTCCTGGATTATGAATGGGGCTGGTCCTTCGGTGGTTGTACCTCATGTCAGAATCCTTTTCTTTAACTGTTGAGAGAAGGACTTCATAGCATCTGTTTATTCTTCCTCAAAACAGCTGGAATTAATTTGGCTTTGTTAATACTCTCCTGTTAGCTCTTAAAGTGTCTCCTAATATGTTCCCTCTAAAGTACAGAATGGAAAAAGTTTGTGAAGCTCTGTTGCAGCATGATTATAATAATTGTATTGCGAAATATGAGGATGATCTTTTTTCCCCCTCTCTTTTCTTTTACCTCATTGTTCTTTGAAGCTACTGGTGTTTTAAAATGATATTAAAATATTGTTACCATAGCAACACCCTACCAATTTCTTATGGCAACTACTATATCTTTTACAAATGGGGTTGAAAAAGACAAAAGCTTTCTGAAAGAGTTTCTTTATAAAATCAAGCCAACAGAATGTAACTTTATTTTTTAAAAAGCATTTTTAAGCAGACTGTAACAAAGAATTTTACACATTGATGTAAAGTGAGCTTTCCAGTGAGCTTTTTAGTTATGTAAAAGTTCACTTTTGAATTTGTCTTAAATCTATTTTTCCCCTCATATTAGACTTGAACAGTTTAAATTTAAAAAAATGAAATCCTGCTAAATTTCAGTTAAATAATTCCTAAAGTTCTACTTAAATGTAATACTTGTATCCAGAAGTTTATAGGCTGCTTAGACTGTTAGAGCAGCCCATAGTACCCTTATGGTGATGTTCTAACCTCTTAAGCTGCATTGTGGATTTTGTTCAGGATATGTTCCTCTGATTTATATGTTTATTTATTTGGTCTATCAATTTTGTAAAGTAAATGTCAAGATATTTTAAATCTTTTTACATTTAAATTATATAAATTATATTACCCATTTTAAGCTGCTTCTTACTTTCACTGTTATTATTGATCTTTAGTAATACTCAGTTTCATCTCAGCATTTAATTCATTATTTTTTCAAGAGGATTTGGGAGAGACATATTTATAATTAAACTTATTTTCCTCCTCTAGTTACTTTAGTTTTCTCCTTCATAGTTTGGTTTAGTTTCTATTAACTCAGACTTTTTGGCTTTTTCAAGATTCCAAAAGCACAAACTAATTCCATGTGTTCTAGTTTGGCTGCCGTTCTTTTTCGTTTCCATTCTTGATGGGATTTTTGAAAGCTATGAATCCATAAGAAATCCTTTGAAGCTATCATAGATTGTATTTTATGGAAGTTTTACTTAATGTACTTTAATCACTGGTTCATTCAATAAATTCCAGATGGTAGAGCTACAATAGTGAAAAAAACGGACAATAATAATTCTGTCCTATTGTAGCTTACTTAGTGGATGGATATCAGCTTGAGACTTAACTCTTTCGAAGGCTTTTGTCAAGACCCTTTGCATTTGCTTACTTGACTCTACTCATCTCTGTATTCACAGTACCATTTTCAAAGACTCTACTGGCGGATTCCATCTTTATCTCTGTATAATTTGGAATTCTAGGTGATTGTGTATATGTCATTTCCAGCTAGATGCCTGTATATTAATACTCCCTGATATTGCACTGTAGTTTCATATTTAATTCAGGCATGTAAACCAAAAATTCATCTTGTCTAGCTATAGATCTTCTTTAATCTATTTGAAAGTAGTTTTTTATGTAATCAGTTCAGTTCAGTTCAGTCCCTCAGTCGTATCCGACTCTTTGCAACCCCATGGACCACAACATGCCAGGCCTTCCTTTCCACCACCAACTCCTGGAGTTTACTGAAACTCATGTCCATCAAGTCGATGATGCCATCCAACCATCTCATCCTCTGCCGTCCCCTTCTCCTCCCACCTTCAAGCTTTCCCAGCATCAGGGTCTTTTCAAATGAGTCAGCTCCTTGCATCAGGTGGCCAAAGTATTGGAGTTTGAGCTTCAACATCGGTCCCCTTCCAATGAATATTCAAGACTGATTTCCTTTAGGATGGACTGGTTGGATCTCCTTGCAGTCCAAGGGACTCTCAAGAGTCTTCTCCAACACCACAGTTCAAAAGCATCCATTCTTCGGTACTCAGCTTTCTTTATGGTCTCACTCTCTCATCCATACAAGACTACTGGAAAAACCATAGCTTTGACTAGACAGGCCTTTGTTGGCAAAGTAATGTCTCTGCTTTTTAATATGCTCTCCAGGTTAGTCATGGCTTTTCTTCCAAGGAGTAAGTGTCTTTTAATTTCATGGCTGCAGTCACCATCTGCAGTGATTTTAGAGCCCAAGAAAATAAAGTCTGTCACTGTTTCCATTGTTTCCCCATCTATTTGCCATGAAGTGATGGGACCAGATGCCATGATCTTCCTTTTTTGAATGTTGAATTTTAAGCCAACTTTTTCACTCTCCTCTTTCACTTTCATCAGGAGGCTCTTTAGTTCCTCTTTGCTTTCTGCCATAAGGGTGGTATCATCTGCATATCTGAGGTTATTGATATTTCTCCTGGCAATCTTGATTCCAGCTTGTGCTTCATCCAGCCAAGTGTTTCTCATGATGTACTCCGCATATAAGTTAAATAAGCAGGGTGACAATATACAGCCTTGATGTACTCCTTTCCCAATTTGGAACCAGGCTGTTGTTCCTTGTCTGGTTCTAGCTCCTGCTTCTTGACCTGCATACAGATTTCTCAGGAGGCAGGTAAGATTGTCTGGTATTCCTATCTCTTTAAGAATTTTCCACAGTTTGTTGTGATCCATAGAGTCAAAGGCTTTGGCGTAGTCAATAAAGCAGAAGTAGATGTTTTTCTGGAATTCTCTTGCTTTTTCTAAAATCCAGCGGATGTTGGCAGTTTGATCTGTGGTTCCTCTGCTTTTTCTAAATCCAGCTTGAACGTCTGCAAGGTCTTGGTTCACATATTCTTGAAGCCTAGCTTAGAGAATTTTGAGCATTACTTTGCTAGTGTGTGAGATGAGTACAGTTGTGTGGTAGTTTGAACATTCTTTGGCATTGCCTTTCTTTGGGATTGGAGTGAAACCTGACTTTGCTAGGAGTTTTATTATTTCCTTTTAAATCTGGTTTGTTTAGAATGTTAGTATATTTTCTAGTCTCTTCTCAGCTTTCGCAATAAATGATTACCATCAATTTTAGACTATATATAAAAGACTTGGTAGGATTTATCAGACTTTGTTAGTCATTCTAAATAATGGGAAGATATTACTCAGCAGGGGAAAATATCACAATTTATATGAGCAATTTATCTAGGATATGGGCCATGACTTTGTTCATATAATTTCTGTGGGACTTATTTAAGAATTGAAGTATAGGGAATTTCCTGGCGGCCCATTAGTCAGGACTTAGTGCTTTCACTGCCATGGGCCTGAGTTTGCTTCCTGGTTGGGGAACTAAGATCCTGCAAGCTGTGCAGTGTGGCAAAAAAAAAAAAAAAAAAAAAAAAAGTATATTTAAAAAATAGTATTAAAGATCTTTAATGTCAGTTGTGAAAATCAGGAGTTGCTGTTAAGGTATGATTTATGGGAACCCTTCTACACTGTTGGTAGGAATGTAAGTTGGTGTAGCCACTGTGAAAAACAGCGTGGAGGTTCCTCAGAAAACTAAAGTTAGAACTACCATATGATTTGGCAATCCTACTCCTAGGCGTGCAGTCGTGCATGTATGCTAAATCGCTTCAGTCGTGACTGACTCTTTTGAGACCCTATGGACTGTAGCCTGCCAGACTCTTCTGTCCATGGGATTCTCCAGGCAAGAATACTGGAGGGGGTTGTCCTGCCCTCCTCCAGGAGATCTTCCCAACCCAGGGATCAAACCTCTTATGTCTCCTGCATTGCAGGTGGATTCTTTACTGCTGAGCTACCTGGGAAGCTCACTCCTAGGCATATATCCAGATAAAACTTTAATCCAAAATGATCCATGTACCCCTATGTTCATAGCAGCATTATTCACAATAGCCAAGACATGGAAACAACATAAATGTCCATCAATAAACGAATGGATAAAGATGTGGTACATATATACAGTGGAATACTACTCAGTCATAAAGAATGAAATAATGCCATTTTCAGCAACTTGGGTACAATTAGAGATTATCATACTAAGTGAAGTAAGTCAGAAAGAGAAAGACAAATACCATGTGATATCACTTATATGTGGAATCTAAAATATGACATAATTTCCAAAACACAAACCATATCATGGACATAGAGAATAGACTTGTGGTCATCCATATTATGGACATAGAGAATAGACTTGTGGTTGCCCAGGGGAAGGGGATTAGGGGGAGGGATGGCTTAGGAGTTTGGTGTTAGCAGGTGTAAGCTATATAATATATATTAATAGGATGGATAAACACAAAGAACTATATTTGGCATTCTATAATAAAGTGAAAGTGTTAGTCGCTCAGTCTTGTCCAACTCTTTGCAACCCATGGACCTCTGTCCATAGATTTCTCTAGGCAAGGATACTGGAGTGGCTTGCCATTTCCTTCTCCAGGGGATCTTCCCAACCCAGGGATTGAACCCAGGTCTCCTGCATTGCAGGCAGATTCTTTACTGTCTGATCCACCAGGGAAGGCCTATCCTATAATAAACATTAATGGAATATTTTAAAAAGTTTGATTTATGTATTTAAAAATTTTGGTGGTAGACCCAAGAGAAAGCCCATATATCATTTTATCACATTTTGATTTTGTCAGTCTTTTGTAGGAAGATAGGGAGGCTAACTTTGTTTAGGCTAAAAAACATTTGATTTTAGGAATGGGATTTAATTTCCCCACCTAAGATAGCTATTTCAGTTAGTGTTGCAACTGAACACCTAGTCCAAAACTTGGAGGCATAAAAACCTTTTTTATTACATTTATGGATTCTGTTGAGTTGGGAACTCCAAAAGGGCACAGTAGGGATGGTTTTCCCAGTTGTATGATGGTTGGGGTTTCAGTTGGGAAGACTTGAAGGTTGGGATCAACTGCTGGGGGCTGGAATAATTTGAATAAGGATTTGATAATTTGAAGGCTTGTTCACCACGTTTGGTGCTTGGGCGGGGAGAACTTGAACAAGTTGGGACTGTTGACATCAGTGCCTACATGTGGCCTTGCTTCTGCATGACATGGTGGTCTCAGAAAGCTAGGCATTGTTACTTTCACTCACTGCATTGGTGGTTACAAGTGAGGCACATACACACCTGAGTGTGTCATCTCTTGCTGGGAGAGTTGTGAAGTTCTAAAAGAGCATGTGGTTCCAGAGTTACTGTCGTGGCCATCTTGGAAAATAACATTCTGCCACAACAGTCAGGCCCAATACTTGCCAGTTTTTTTCTTTGTTTGTTTCAGATCCATATTTTATGACTTGAGAGATGAGAGATCAGGAATTCTTTGCCTGTATCCCTGAATAGAGTTTAGGAGTTTGTGAATTGAATGTTGAAAACAATTTTTTTTTTAAGTATTTTAAAAATACGTTTTTCTATTACTTTGAAAATTGCCTTCTTAAAGTCTTTCTTCCCTTTAAAGTCAAAACTGTGTAGGTATTTTTTCCCCTTCCCTTACTTTAAACAAGTACAGAGTTAATGGATCATTAGTGTATCCATTTAAATTGTGTGTAGTTTTCATTGTTGCTGTGTGTATAGGAGACTATATTGAACAGTTTCCCACTGATAAGAATCATGAAAATATACCATGTCTTATTTATGCAGAGTCTAGTTTCGATGGAAGCCTACAAAGCTCAAGAGGCCCCTAAACCTGCCCAGATAGAAAACTTACTGGACAGTGTGAGTTGTTTTGACAAAAAAAGGAAAGGCGAGAAAAGAGAAACTTATCTTACAAAATCTTGTCAGCTAAAGTTGGATTGGAGAAAAGCTCTCTGAACTCTGTTTTTTCTCTAGTCATGAACATTTTTTTCCTATCTCAAACAAGTTAAAAGAGTCACAAGAGCTTCTTTTGAGAAATAGGAGTGGAATATAAGGTTGTTTTCTATTGCAGAGAAGTTCATTGATTCTCCAAAGAACAAGTCTCAAAGCACTGGGGAATTCAGATTCCATTTGCTGCTACATAGCTTCATGAATCAGGATTTTCAGAACACTTGTAATCTATCGGATTGTTAAAACCACTGACCTGTTAAAAACCATTCTGCTTACTATTCTAGCTCTTTATTACTAAGAAACAGCAACACCCTTCTAATTGAAATGGATTCATGTGAAATTATTATTTTTAAAAATTATTTTTTACTGAGTTATAGTTGATGTACAGTATTATATAAATTTCAGATGTACAATACAGTGATTCACAAATTTTAAAGTGGAAATATTTTTAGTTCTCTTAAATTTAGTATCTTTTTCTAGTCTAAGCATCCTTTTTGGATTGGGAAAATTTAATCTATTTACATTAATTTGCTTATTTGTATATTTAGATTTATTTGTCTTATTCTCATGTTTTCTAGTCTCATGCTTTGATTCCCCCCTCACCCCACCCCCTTCTGACTTCTAAAGTACAGATTGAGTTTCCTTGTTTCCTTTTTTTCTAAACTTCTGATTTGGAAATAATTTATATCCTTTCTGGGCTTCCCTGGTGGCACAGATGGTAAAGAATCTGCCTGCAATGTGGGAGATCCAGGTTTGATCCCTGGGTTGGGAAGATTCCCCTGGAGAAAGGGAATGGCAACCCACTCCAGTATTCTTGCTTGGAGAATCCCATGGACAGAGGAGCCTGGCAGGCCACAGTCCATGGGGTCGCAAAGAGTAGGACACGACTGAGTGACTACACTTACACTTTATATCCTTTCTAATTAGTAATTATAATTACTCTTGCATTTTTACATACACAGTTGACGTAAATTTTCAAGTTTTCCCAGCTTCCTCCAAGTACAAGGACTTTAAAACTCTGTGACTCAGTTTTCTCTGTCCTATTATTTCTGTTATTTCACTTCTGCCTTCTTTTTATTTAATCACTGCACCACCACCCCCTCCCCCTGCCCTGTTTATTTTTAGTTTCTTTACAATCAGGGTTTATTTAGATTTACTGAAATAATTCTTTTTTGGTGCACACTCCTTATTGAGGTATATTTTTAGTGTTTTTTCCATCAAGGGCTTGTTGAATGACTTTTTTTTTTTTTAGTCTTCAACTGAAAATGTCTATTTTGCCCTCACTTTTGAAATAGAATTTAGCTGGATACAGAATAAGAAGTTAGTTTTTTCAGCACTTTGAAGGTTTCTCCATGGTCCTCTGGCTGATGTGATGTCCGCTGTCAGTGTAACAGTCTTGCCTTTCTGGATAATCTGTTTTCTCTCTGATTTTGAGGTTTTCTCTTTGCCTTTGATGTTTTCTACATACTGCATAACACAAGGCCCAGGACAAGCAGACTTCTCACTGCTTTGCCAGGCCAGTGGAGGGAGCTTTTCTAGTCCCCTTTTCACCACTTTTCTCTGTCATTCTCCCTTGGCTCTGGGCTCTGTGGGGGAGGCTCGTTCCAGTGCCTCAGACTTACGCACCTAGATAGCATCTTCTGTTTTTGAGGGGGAATTTAGAACCCCAGTTCCTAGGGCCTTATCCAGGTCTCAGATCCCCATGGGCTTTTCGTATCAGCTCATTCTTTTGTCTCTGATTCAGTTTCTCTCTTCATTCCTGGCACCTAGTAATTTTCCTTTTTGTCTCTTCACATTCACCATTTAAAATGTGTTCAACAGGAAGAATAAAAAAAATGAGAGTCTTGAAAACAAGTTATTTTCTAATGGAACCAAAGACTTTTGAAATGAGATTTACTTCTCCATCTCAGATTTCTAGAGTGCTATTGTAAATGTTAGTTGAAGTGTATAATATGAACAGAGCTCTAAGTTCTTATTGATTGATTGTCTGCTTTATTCCACCAGAGGATTTAAAAGGCTGTTTTGAGAAATACATAGGCTTTGTGGAATGCTACACTTGAGCTCATGTTCCCTGTTTAACATGAGTGAGTCTATCAAAGCCTGCAGCTATCCTAGGCCTGTCTGATTAAATATTCTAGAAAGATTATTTAATACTCTTTAAATGGGTCTTTCTGTAGGAAGACTCTCTGCCATGATCTAAGGTAGTGGTTCTCACAGTGTGGTTCCCGAATCCTCAGCACCAGGGTTACCTGGGATCACACAGTGCACACTGTTCCCATGCCATTTTTTAGATATTATTCTTTAAAAAAATTTTTTTGAAGTATAGTTGCTTTACAATGTTGTGTTATTTTCTGCTGTACCTCAAAGTGAATCAACCATAAGTATACATATATCCCTTCTTTTTGGATTTCCTTTACATTTAGGTTACCACAGAACATTGAGTAGAGTGCCTGTGCAATACAGTAGGTTCTTATTAGTTATCTGTTTTATACATGGTGGATATATGTCAATCCCAATTTCCTGATTCACCCCACCTCTTCTTCCCTTCTTTGGTGTCCATATGTTTATTCTCTATGTCTGTGTCTCTTTCTGCTTTGCAGATAGATTCATCTGTGTCATTTTTCTAGTTTCCACATATATGTGTTAGTATATCATATTTATTTTTCTCTTTCTGATTTGCTTCACTCTGTATGACAGTCTCTAGGTCCATCCACATCGCTGCAAATTTCATTCTTTTTTTATGGCTGAGTAATATTCTGTTATATAAGTGTGCCACATCTTCTTTATACATTCCTCTGTTAATGGACGTTAAACTTGCTTCCATGTCCTGGCCATTGTAAATAGTGCCACAGTAAACATTGAAATACATGTATCTTTTTCAATTATGTTTTTTCTGGGTATATGCCTGGGATTGGAATTGCTGGATCATACGGTAATTCTGTGTTTAGTTTTTTAAGGAACCTCCCCACTGCTCTCCACAGTGGCCGCACCAATCCACATTCCCAACAACAGTGCAGGAGGGTTCCCTTTTCTCCATACCCTCTCCAGCATTTATTGTTTGCACATTTTTGATGATGGCCTAGGTATTCTTCTTTGTCATGATTTTCAAATTAAAGTTTGATAAAATGCTTGAAGTCATAGGTAGTTCAGTGATGGGTACTTCTTATAAATAAATGAAGTATGAGTTTTATGACTTGGTTTATTTATTTTTTATATCCAGAGAGAGTGCTTTTAATTCTACTGTATAATATCATGGTAAATACTCTGATAAAATTGATAAACATGTTGGTAAATTTGTAATTACAAATTTGCTTGAGTATTATTTATATTTAAAAAATCCTTAAAAGTGTTAGATGTGGAATTAAGGAAACATTTTATTTTCTGTAAATTAATTACTTTGTATACATTTTTCATTATCTGCCTATCCCAAGCTCAGAAGAGAAGTTACAATATTATTTATGTAACTCCACTTGATGGTCCCCATGGATTAAAAACACAATTAGCATTGTTATACTTCCTTCCATAGAGAAAATGTATGCTTTCTTAGTAAATGTAATATGCTTTTGTTCATGAAGAATGTCACTGAGTAGTGCCAACTATGTTAGGATGATAAAATAAAAATATTTACAATCCAAAAATACCTTAAAATTACTCTTACGAAAAAAAGATATTCCATTGTTTTGGGTCGATTACTTAATCATATAAAAATGCTATGAGAAACAAACAACATAACATTTCAAGATTCAGAGATTTGATGATCATTTAAATAAAGTTTTTGCCAAGGAACTGAATACACAAAATGAATGACAGCACCATTGTAAAGATAAGTTAGATATTGTGAAATCAAAGCTGCTGTGAGATCCCATTTCATATCCACTAGTATAACAACAACAGGAATAATAAAATGGAAAGTAATAACTGTTGATGAGGACATGGAGGCTGGAACCCTCATACATTGCTGGTGGGAATGTAAAATAGTATAGATGCTGTTGATGGTTATTCAAAAAGTTAAACATAGAATTATGATACAATCTGAAAGTTCCACTCCTAGGTGTATACCCAAGAGAACTAAAAACAAGTGTTCAAACAAAAACTTGTACACAGATGTTTATAGTTGCATTATTCATAGTAGCCAAAATATGGAAACAACTCACATGTCTAACAGCTGATGACTGGATAAACAAAATGTGATATCTTCATATAGTGAGTATTATTCACCTATAGGAAGGCGTGACGTACTGATACTTGCCACAATGTGGATGAACCTCAGTAACATTAAGTGAAAGAAGCCAGACACAGAGAGCCACATATTATATGATTCCATTTTATGAAATGTCCAGAACAGGCAAATCCATAGAGTCAGAAAGCGGATTAATGGTTACCAGGGGCTGGGAGGAGGGAGGAATGGGGAGTAATTGTGTAACGGGTATGGCATTTCTTTTGGGAGGATGAAAATATTCTGGAATTAGATGGTAGTGATGGTTGCACAGTACTTTGAATGTACTTGAAGTCACTGAATTGTATACTTTATAACGGTCAAGTATGTGTTATATAAATTTTAGCACAGAAAAAAAAAAGTATATTCAGTATAATTATAATGATTATAATCCCTCTGTTGGTAAAGTATTACCAAAGTAGAAATTTTAAAATTGAAAGAAACTTTATTTCAACATTGTTATTTTCTGCTTATAAAATTTACAAAACATTATATTTGGTGAAAATATTTATGAAGTCAAATTAACCGTTTAGAGCTATCACTTAAAGACATTCCTGCTTTGGGCCTCATTCGTAGGAGTTTTGTGAGGTACAAAGAACCTTAGAATGGCAGTCTTATGTGGGGTATTGTGCCTAGTCCATTGATTTTTTTTTTTTACTAGCCAGCTCTCTTTTCAGGCATGAACAGTGTCTCGTGACCTTCTATCCTTTACTTGCTAAAAGTTATACTCTAGATCTGCTTGGTTTCCTAATGTTATGAGCTTCACGCGTGCCTTTCTGACATGAAACTGTATTCTTGATTAGCACTCATCTATCTCCCTTTCTTTAATTAACATACTCCTTTAATGACAGTTTCCTGCTACTGTGGATAAACACCTTGTTTATCTTGCTTCCCCATGGTCCTGTTCACTTACACAGATCCATTTGTTTCGTCATCCTTGCTTCCCCTGCCTTACCAAGAAAACCTGGATAGCAAGGACCCTAAAGTCAGGAATAAGAAAGAGGGGAGAATGAAAGCTAATAAGTCCAACACCCTGTCTTCTTTATGAAATCTGTTAGAAACTGTCTGTAGATGTTAGCATTGTGGTTCCACATAGACTTTTGATTTCAAAAGAGCCAGTGTTACTTAATATTTATTGTATGGCTTATCTAGTAAATTTTTAAAAAAATTTAATTGTTTATGGCTGTGCTGTGTCTTTGTTGCTGTGTGGGCTTTTCTCTGGTTGCAGAGCAGGGCTTCTCATTGCAGTGGCTTCTCTTATTTTGGAGCACAGGTTCTAGGGCATGTGGCCTTCAGTGGTTGTGGCTCCTGGCCTCTAGAGCACAGTCTCAATTGTTGTGAGACAGGGGATTAGTTGCTCCGCGGGTATGGGATCTTCCTGGATCAGGGATTGAACCCGTGTCTCCTACACTGAAAGACTGATTCTTTACTACTGAGCCACCAGGAGAGCCCTTATCTAGTAAATTTATGTTTCTACTCAACATAGAACATGTGATTGTCTGGAGAGTAGTATTTCTTTCCCAAATTATGTTCCACTGAATACCGATACCTGCAGATAACATGGGAAACTCGGCTTTAGACAGGGGAGGAACCGTGCTCAAATATACTTAGCAAAGGTTGCTGGAGGCCCATAGCATACGTTAGTGTGGTAAGGGCTAGAGATGTAAGCAAGAAACCTGTTTAACTCAGCATTTCCAAACTTATTTGAGCCCAGCACTTTTTTGGCAGGGAGAATATAGCTATCAATGTCTTACATTAATAGCGTCAGTCAGGGAGACACTTTCTCAAGCATTGCAAATCTGTACAACTGCAGTTGAAAAAAATGAAGCTACTCTTATCAGCTGGTACCAAAAAATACCTGTGGATCATATGATCTGTTTAATAAACTTCAGTTGCAGTTGTGTCTGACTTTTTGCGACCCCATGGACTGCAGCTTGCAGGCTTCCCTATCCATCACCAACTCCCGGAGCTTACCTAAACTCATGTCCATCAGTCAGTGATGCCATCCAACCATCTCATCCTCTGTCATCCCCTTCTCCTCCTGCCTTCAATCTTTCCCAGCATCAGGGTCTTTTCGAATGAGTCAGCTCTCCACATCAGGTGGCCAAAGTATTGCAGTTTCAGCTTCAGCATCAGTCCTTCCAATGAATTTTCAGGACTGATTTCCTTTAGGATAGACTGGTTTGATCTCCTTGCAGTCCAGGAAACTCTCAAGAGTCTTCTCCAACACCACAGTTTGAAAGCATCAATTCTTCGGTGCTCAGCCTTCTTCATGGTCCAACTCTCACATCCATACATGACTACTGGAAAAACCTTAGCTTTGACTAGACGGATATTGATGGGTAAAGTAATGTCTCTGTTTTTTAATGTGCTGTCTAGGTTGATTGTAGCTTTTCTTCCAAGGAGCAAGCATCTTTTAATTTCATGTCTTCAGTCAATATCTGTAGTGATTTTGGAGCCCCCCAAAATAAAGTCAGCCACTGTTTCCACTGTTTCCCCATCTATTTGCCATGAAGTGATGGGACCAGATGCCATGATCTTAGTTTTTTGAATGCTGAGTTTTAAGCTTTTTCACTCTCCTCTTTCACTTTCATCAGGAGGCTCTTTAGTTCCTCTTTGCTTTCTGCCATAAGGGTGATGTCATCTGCATATCTGATGTTATTGATATTTCTCCCGGCAATCTTGATTCCAGCTTGTGCTTCATCCAGCCCAGCATTTTGCATGATGTACTCTGCATATAAATTAAATAAGCAGGGTAACAATATTCAGCCTTGATGTACTCCTTTCCCAATTTGGAACCAGTCTGTTGTTCCATGTCTGGTTCTAACTGCTGCTTCTTGACCTGCATACAGATTTCTCAGGAGGCAGGTAAGGTGGTCTGGTATTCGTATCTCTTAAGGAATTTTCCACAGCTGGTTGTGATCCAGAAAGTTACATAGTCAAAAGCTTTGGCGTAGTTAATAAAGAGGAAGTAGATGTTTTTCTGGAATTCTCTTGCTTTTTCAGTGGTCCAACAGATGTTGGCAATTTGATCTTTGGTTCCTCTGCCTTTTCTAAATCCAGCTTGAACATCTGGAAGTTCTTGGTTCATGTACTGTTGAAGCCTGGCTTGAAGAATTTTGAGCATTACTTTGCTAGCGTGTGAGATGAGTGCCGTTGTGCAGTAATTTGAACATTCGTTGGCATCACCTTTCTTTGGGATTGAAATGAAAACTGACCTTTTTCCTGGAGTTGGTCTTGATCATTGCCTCCTGTACAATGTCACAAACCTCTGTCCATAGTTCTTCAGGCACTCTATCAGATCTGATTCCTTGAATCTACTTGTCACTTCCACTGTATAAATGTAAGGGATTTGATTTAGGTCATACCTGAATGGTCTAGTGGTTTTCCTTACTTCCTTCAAGTCAAGTCTGAATTTGGCAGTAAGGTAGGAGTGCATGACATGAACCACCGCTATTTCCCAGTCTTGTTTTTGCTGACTGTACAGAGCTTCTCCATCTTAAGTTGCAAAGAATATAATCAATCTGATTTCAGTATTGATCATCTAGTGATGTCCATGTGTAGCGTTGTGTTGTTGAAAGAGGGTGTTTGCTATGACCAGTGCGTTCTCTTAGAAAAACTCTATTAGCCTTTGCCCTGCTTCATTTTGTACTCCAAGGCCAAACTTTAATAAACTTACTGTATATATATTTAGCTAGCCTATAAATTCTCCATCGAGATAAATCTTGTTTGTTTGTTTTTTTTTTCTTAAAAGCATCAGGTGGTTGTCTTTCAGTGATTTTCTTGCTCCTTCTTACTTAATCATACCAAAATTTTTTTTGAGGAAGTAGATAAAGCACTAGGACTTTCCCAGTTTTAATTGGTGAGTAAATTTGCTTACCTCTGTTAAAGCTGTAGTACATAAAAGTCTATTTATAAAAGCTGTAGAACATAAAAGTCTATTTATTGAACTGGGTATAAAATGTAAGACTTGTGTGATTCAAACGCTCTTTTGAAATCCAAATCATGTTTTCATTTACTTAGCATTTTTGTCAAGACAAGCCCTTCTTTTAAAAAGTAATTAGCCTTGTGTGTAGAAGGTATAATTAATAAATAGGCATATTTCATTACTTCGTTAATCCTTCCCTATAGCACATAGCTGGCATTCAGTGTTTATCTATTATTAGCATATAAATATGTAGACACTAATAATACATAGCATAATATATCCCTAAGACACCTATAATAGGTATCATTTTTTCTCTTTTCATTAAATTTAACTGGTGTAGGATTTTAGCTTTAAAAAGGTTTAGCTTTTTCATGTACTTGAATTTCTTTTCTCTGTAAAATGCCTTGCATTTCTTACATTGTCTTTCTTGCTTTTGAGACCTTTACAGTGTATAGTGGCCACCTCTAACAGTCATAAATTGTTTTTAAACTCTTATTATAGACAGGATAAGATCAGATCAGTTGTAGCTTCCCCTTTTTTCTGTTTTGTTTTGTTTTCTGGATTCAGTACTTAAGTCTAACGGGAAGTGAAGTCTGTAGCATTGTGGACTAAATTCCTCTCGTGTTTTTGAGGGGTGTGTTATATTTCTATTTAGACCTGCTCTATCTTTTGACTGGTGACTCAGGGCACTATTAGAGTTGTTTCTATGTGGTTGGCTTCTCATCCCATATACAAGTCAGCTGGGTCTAGCAGTCACAGAACATGGTGGTTTGAAAGCTTCTTCCACATGAGCTAAAGTGACTCCCAGGTGAGCTATTGAAGAGCCAAAACAAATCATCCCTCACAAAACAGTCTTGGCTTGGCACTGAGACGAAGCATGAAGTGAAGGCTTACATAACAAAGCTGTTTTTGTTTGAGTTGGCTTGAAGACTGATTTTGTTTGTTTAGAAATAAAGTCCTTGTACTGTTTTTGCTTTTTCTAGTCGCAAGCAAGCTCCTTAGTTGGTGTGTAGTATGTATTTTGCATTGTTATATATGATCTACTAGTTGTATGTCATGGGCTTTCCAGGTGGCTCAGTGGTAAAGAATCAGCCTGTCAAGCAGGAGATGCAGAAGATGCTGGTTCAATCCCTGGGTTGGGAAGATCCCCTGGAGAAGGAAATGGCAACCCACTCAAGTATTCTTGCCTGGGAAATCCCATGGTCAGAGGAGCCTGGTGACCTACAGCCCATGGGGTCACAAAGAGTCGGACACGACTTAGCGACTAAACTATCAATTTCATGTTGCAAGGTAGTGATTCACCTTTTATCCTCTTACCAGTTTTCTGTTGAAAGAATCCAAATGGTAGAATTCAGAACAGTTTATTTTACCCTTGGAAAATTAAAAAAGGTCTCATTCCTAAGGGTCACCATACTGAAGAGCTTTGGTACAAACTAGTAAAAGTAAGAGCAGAGTTAGGGTACACATCACCCTCCAGTTGTCAGGCAGCATGTTCAAGGGAACATGCTAGTCAAGGTTGGTCCAACAGCCTGCCCCTCCATATAAACCTAGTAACATGTTCAGGCTGGGAGATAGGGCTAGAGACGAGAATAGGAACAGTGACGTCAGTAGGTAAATCTTGATCTACTAGCCTGGGGGAAGCTGCAGAAGGAGGGATCTGACACTCTAGACCTATCCATGTGCTGCAGCTGTAGGATCAGTGCAGAAGTCACTGTGGAGGGTGGTCCTCAAGAGTAAGTGGGTGTAGAGGGGCTTCCTACCCCAACCAGCTTCATGTTAAGAGGTGGAACAATGATCTTCATGATCTAGAACAATCTAGACCAGTGCTGTCAAGTGGAACTCTTTGCAGTAAGGGAAATGTTAAATATCTGTGCTGTCCAATATGGTAGCCACTAGCTGTAGGACTTTTGAGCACTTGAAGTGTAGTTAGGAACTGAATAAGTACTAAAAGCCTTAAAAAGAGCTTTTCTCTTTTGGTTCTTTTTGTCTTAAGGAGTTAATTAGACAAGTGTACTAAAACTATTATAGCATTATTTATATTATTATTTTTTAAATTTATTTTAATTGGAGGCTAATTACTTTACAGTATTGTAGTGGTTTTGCCATACATTGACATGAATCCACCACGGGTGTACATGTGTTCCCCAAACCCCCCTCCCACCTTCCTCCCCATCCCATCCCTCTGGGTCATCCCGGTGCACCAGCCCTGAGCACCCTGTCTCATGCATTGAACCTGGACTGGCGATCTGTTTCACATATGATAATATACATATTTCAATGCTATTCTCTTATGTCATCCCACCCTCCCCTTCTCCCACAGAGTCCAAAAGACTGTTCTATACATCTGTATCTCTTTTGCTGTCTTGCATATAGGGTTATTGTTACCATCTTTCTAAATTCCATATATATGCATTAGTATACTGTATTGGTGTTTTTCTTTCTGACTTATTTCACTCTGTATAATAGGCTCCAGTGTCATCCACCTCATTAGAACTGATTCAAATGTATTCTTTTCAATGGCTGAGTAATATTCCATTTATTTATAATATTAAAAAACTTGTATTGGAGTAACACAAATGTACAATTTAAAACAGTCTATTTCATAACCAGATAGTGGACTACTGTGTAGCTATTAAAAATGCTGATATAGATAGACATTTATTGACAGAAAAGTTGTTTCTAATATGTTAGATGGAAAAAAGTTGGTTACAAAACTGTGGTTAGTGTGTTCCTATATTTTGGTGTACATATTTGAAAATATTATGTGTATGTGTTACATACACATGTACATAGATAGAATCTGGAACCTAGGCATCAAAAGGTTTATTCTGCCATTTATTACCTTTGTGACTTTGTGTGAGTTGCTTAACCTCTGAGCCTCCTTAGGGTTTTTATGTATAATATTTATTTGGCTGCACCGGGGCTTCGTTGTGGCATGTGGCATCTTTGATCTTCCTTGTGGCATGTGAACTCTTTGCTGTGGCCTGTGAATTTATTCTTGTGACACGTAGGATCTAGTTCCCTGACCAGGGATCGATCCTGGGCCCCCTGCTTTTGGGAGTGTGGAGTCTTAGCCACTGGACCACCAGGGAAGTCCCAAGCCTCCTTCATTTTTCTACTGTGAAAGAGAGAGCGAAACAGTACCTATCTCATCAGGTTCTCTTAAAGATTAAATGAAATAATGTGGCTGAATTACTTAGCTTGGTTCCTGTATAATTCTGTGATAAGGTCATAATAAATGGCAGCTTTTTCATGGTCATAGTGATTGCTATTATTATCTCATGTGTATGTGCACAGGAGAAAGTTTAGGAGGTACATATCACAGTATTACCAAGTTGTCTTTGGTAGGATTACAGGTGATTTGTATTTTCTTCTTTGTGCTTTTCTGTGTCTCCTGATTGAAGTCTAGAAATTGAGCGTATATTATCTTTACAATTTAAAAATGTTTCAAACTTTCTATGTCATTAACATAAGACATACCAGTTAAGCAAAAATGACTTATGGTATGTGACTGAAAGATTTGTGAGTTATAGATTTCATCACTCTTTTTAGAACTGTAACAACCATTTTCATGGCTATAGAAAATCTGTAAAATTATGGCCGATGGAAATATAGTAATATAACTGAAACACATTCCTGCATGTAGAATTATAGTTTTAATCACATTTAAATCTGGGAACAAACATAGTATACATTGAGGTATGTTTTAACCCGCATCCTTCATAATCAAAGCAAAAAATGTACATGTATTTCTATTTGGAAATGTTTCTGTTTTGTAATTGCTTATTTCTAGGGCCCAAATTCAGTAGCTCCAGTGGTAGATTGTTGGCAAAGCAATAGATATCTAGTTAGGGTGTTGCTTTGGTGGATAGTCTTGAATTTTGTATTTACAAAATTTTTGGCAAGTAGTCTTTTATACTTCACTTTGCTTAGAGTTCACATTCTATGTCAAGTTCTGTCCTAGGCTCTGAGGAATAAGATGAATGAGAAAGGAGGATTCCAGCCTAGAATAGTGTCTGATCAGATTCTATAAAGCAGTCAGATGGTATAAGTGATATAATAGAGGTAAGTGAGAATAGTGGGGTATGTCAAAAACCAAAGTCTGCATACTCAATAAAACAAAGCAGAAAGATGAGTTTATTGTAGGGCTTCAACTTGTAAACTGGGAAACTCAAGGCTATGGGAGCAATGAGTTCTGAGTTGCTCACAGACTAAGGAATTTTTATGGGATAGATGTGGAAGTTTTTGGCTTTTTCAGTTGATTCGTTGCCTAGTGGTTTTCTTTTTTGACTTTGGATGGTTGGCTGAGTCATGTGAACAAGAAAGTCCAGAAGTGGCATGAAAGACTTGGCACTTGGGATTTAGCTGGTGTCTTCTGTTGATTTCTGATAGGAGCTATAAATTCCTGTAAGTCAGGTTTCCTTTTTACTTACAGTTGATCAACTTGGGTTGATCAACTTCAGTTTATCCCTTTATAAGAGACTCTGTTTTGGTTTCGTTCTATAGGTACTAACGAAGAGTGCTCAGTTGTATGTTGGAGAGAGGGTGGGTGGTGGGCAGAGAAAGATAAAAAGGGGCTATCAGGAAAAGGCTTCAAAAAGGACAGGATGCTTGAGCTATTAATCTTGAAGCTGAGTGTCTGAGCATTTGCAGATCGGGGTGGATTACTTTCTGGAGTGAAGGTATGAGGCAGCATGGTGCATCTGGTAGCCTAGGGGTGGTTTGGTGTGGCCTGAGGTAGGATGCAAGCGAGAGGCCAGCCAGCAAGAAAGCAGGAGAATCAAGACTGTCCAGGAGCTTCAGTGCTGATATTTTCAGGAATATTTTTAAGAAAAGAGAAACTGCTGACAAAGTAGCATTATTTTGTTTGATCAGATCTTTCACACCTCCTCAGTATCTGTTTTCCCTTCTTGGGTTTTATAACCGTACATTTTCTCTCCTGGGAGAAGGCAGCTTCTACTTCTTGAGCACATATTTTGAGTCTTTGTGTGATCCTCCTTCTCTTAAATATCTCTTTTGCAGTTCTTTAATTTTTTTCTTTTTTTCTCCCCTCAAAATAGCTCTCTGCTAATCAACCTTCTCATCTTTTCATGAAAACATTTCCTGGCAGTTTCATCTCTATGCTGATAATGCCCCAGTTTTTTTTTTTTTTTTTTGCTTCCAACTGAGCACTCTTTCTTGACTTCCAGGTTAATATCCAAGACCACCATCAATATGCTCTATGGACATCTCAGATTCATTAGGTCTGATTCTAAAGTCAACTTTTTTCTCCACCTCAAAGCTCTAATGCTTTTTCTTAAATTTGTGCTATTTACCTATTCAGTTGCTTGTAGCATCGTGGATCATTTGCCCTCAGCCTATCAGTTCCTAAATCCTACTGATTATCTGTCCTGCCTTCTTTCTATCCATCTCCTCCTTTCTATCCTTATTGCTGTTACCAGTGTCAGGTACTGTCCTCCATCCTTCTCTCTTTGAGATCTATTGGCCTCATCACTTCCAGCATCAGCCTTGGCCATGCTGCCACACTTCTGGGGCATAGGTAAATTACCTAAATTTATTCACTCATGGAACCTATGCCCTGGACAACTTTTGACTTGTAGATTATATGAGAACTAAAAATTATATCTAAAAGGAATTACTGATATTGACTATATGCATATATGGAATGACCATACCTTTATCAAGTAATATAAGTATATATCTATATATAAAAATGTTAATCTGAAAAAATTAGGATATGTATAAAAATATAAGTAATACAAGAGGTCATTCGTTAAATTCCAAATGAGTGGTACATGTAACTGCCATAGGGATTTGGAAAAACATAAGATTGTTAATAATAAAGTCCTTAATGAATGGGAAGGAACAAAGGAAATAGAAAGCTGGCAAGGGGGGTGGATAAAAGGGAGAAAAAGATAATGTAAGGTAAGTAGTAAATTGAAGTTAGTAAAATTAAAAAACAAAGCTTTCTGTGGATGCTCTGGCTGCACAAAATACCTGATATGGTTGCCATGTTGGTGAAAACAGTCTTTTTTTAAATTTAATTTTTATTTTATATTGGAGTAGAGTTGATTTACAATTTGTGTTTTAGTTTCAGGTGTACAGCAAAGTGATTCAGTTATACATATACGTGTATCCATTCTTTTTCAGATTCCTTTCCCATATAGGTAGGTTATTACAGAATATTGAGTCGAGTTCCCTGTGCTGTACAGTAGGTTCTTATTGATTATCTATATTTTTATTTACAGTAGTGTGTGTGTGTTAATCCCAACCTCCTAATTTATCTTCCCCCGTACCTTTCCCTTTTAGTAACCATAAGTGAAAACACAGTCTTTTGATTTCGTTCCCCTGTGGTCCTTTAATTTTACTTAATTTAGGTACTGGAATGAAGTGAAGTCGCTCAGTCGTGTCCGACTCTTTGTGACCCCATGGACTGTATGTAAGCTACCACGCTCCTCCGTCCATGGGATTTTCCAGGCAAGAGTACTGGAGTGGGTTGCCATTTCCTTCTCCAGAGGATCTTCCCAACCCAGGGATCGAACCCAGGTCTCCCGCATTGTAGGCAGCCGCTTTACCATCTGAGCCACCAGGGAAGGTACTGGACTATGTTCCTAATCCTGCTAGTCATTTTGTAATTATCTGCCCTTATCAAACAGGCTATTGGGCAGTAGGTTATAACCAGAACAAATACATCCTTTGACATCAAAAAAACACAACTTAAAATACATGCCCTCATGATTATCTATGGTACATGTTGAACATGTATCTCAGCTATTTGGTCTTCTGTCATCATTGTAAAATTCTGAGATAGCCTAGCGTTTTTTTAAAGCCAGTTATTTTGGTGATCTCTTTATAAATAATCTTAACTAAACTTCTTTTAATTTCAATCTTGTCACTTCCAGAGATTATTAATGTGTATAACTTATGATGGGGCTAGTCCAAATAGATGTATGTAGATTAATTTTTTAGAATTCATTCAAGTCTTAGCATATGTCATCTGTCTTATTAACACATCTTTCCCTTCTTCTAAGAATTTTTTCTGTGACTTTTTGGAAATTATATTTTTTCTTCACTACCATTTCAACTAGTACTTCTTTTTTTCAATTTGGTCATACTAAGTAAGAATTGACACATAAAAAACTCAGTTTAATATAAAACAATTCTTGGATTAAAATGGAAATTATAAGGTTGTTAAGATTTTTTCCTGAATGCTCTATTCAAAATACTTTTTAACATAATATTCTAGAGCAGTGGTTTTCAAACTTCTTGACTGTGATCCACTCTTGCTTTGGTGCTCTCTCTGGCTCATAACCTGTGATGCGCACTGGTGTTTTTAGTTATTTTCTATTCTAGTCCAGTTCAGTGATTTCACTTGGGGAGTGGGGGTGGGGAATGCTGATTGCACCTCACTAAACAGATTTCATCATCCATTAATGGGTTGTAAGTTGCAGTTTAGCAAAGTCTTAGAGTAGATTTTTATAAAAGTTAATTTTTTAAAATGCAGAACATTGTAAAATAGCAAATCAAAATTATTTGTAATTTGTTCTTCCAAGTAATTACTGTTGACATTTCAAAAAAAGAAAAAATAAGAGTGATAAAAATAAATAAAGATAATAAGAATTCAAAAAATATAGAAAGATTTAAAATGAAAAAAATTGTAAACTTCTAGCTTCCTCAACCTAATCCTCCTGCACAAAAGTAACTACTATAGATGACTTCTTCTGGCCTTACTAATGCTTTTTATGCATATACCAGCACATGTATATCTTTTGAAAATACCAAGGGATGCTATATTTTCCTTTCCTTCTTTATCACTTAATATCATATAAATATTTCCAAACCAGAAATTCAGATTTATCTTATTCTTACTGTGTTCTTTTTAATAGCTACATAATACTATACTGTAGGGGTGGACCTTAATTTATTCAACCAATTTCTGTTAACTTAGATGCATTTAGATACTATTAAGCTTTTAAAAAATTCCCTAGTCTGATAGATTAAAAATAGATCTCCATTGCATTTTTAAATTAAGTGAGATAAGCATATTGACTATTTAACTTTGTATCTACTTTTGTGAAATGTCTGTTGGAATTCTGTACCCACTGTTGAAGGATTTTTCTTTTTTTCTTAATGATTTTTCATAAGCTCTTTAAATCAAGCAAATTAGTCCCCTAATGGCTTACAATTTGGTGATGTTTTCCAAGTTTGTTGTTAGCCTTTGTTTAGAATATGTTTTCTGTACAAGATAGTTTTATAGTCAGATTAATCCACATTTTCCCTATGGATTTTATTTAAAAGGAGCTTTCCCTAAAGTGGATGTTTAAGTTTATTGAAGAGAGTGATCAGAACTTACTTTGGAGAATAATGTTTCAAAGAGGACAGTTTAGTAATTTTGACATTTTATGTGTTCATTGTAAGCAGCCTTGAGTAGACATCAAATTTCAAAGCTCCAAAATCATTCCAAAAAAGCTTACTTTAATATTAATTTGTCCTTTTTGCATATGTGCTCTGCTAAACACAAAATTACGGAAAATGATAATATTGTGAACTATTTTAACTATTATGATATAGTGATTTCTAGTTTTTTTCCTAATCGTTGTTTAACATATTTTCATGAAAACCACATATGTCAGTCACATTGTGGCTCTTTTAAAAAATTAAAGTTACACTCAAAGGAAATAGAATTTATTGATTAAATCTAGTAGACCTTTAATATAAAAGAAATAATTTATTTCATTGTGGAAACTCATCCTCCTCAGTGTTTTCTCATAATACATATAAAGATTTCTTAGCAGAGTAGGAAGGAAGTAGTTTTTCCATTGAATGGAGACAATGTAGGGGACATTTCCTGAATTATATTTTGGTCAGATCATTTAGTAGCTTTCCTTATTACTGTTGTTAAAATTCCTGTGAGATCTTCAGGAACTATAAATGGTTAATTTATTTGAGCCTTGACTTCATTGCATTTATCTTCTCTAGAAGCACAGTGATATGAAATATGTTGAATTATTGGTAGTGGTAATTTAGCCATTAATACTTCATCAAACCCTTACCTATAAATTGTGTTAGTACATTTCTTGAAAGATCTGGGGTAGGTTGTCTGACCATTGATAATGCCTGTCATTGTGAGA
This sequence comes from Okapia johnstoni, assembly GCA_024291935.2. Lineage (NCBI taxonomy): Eukaryota > Metazoa > Chordata > Mammalia > Artiodactyla > Giraffidae > Okapia > Okapia johnstoni. Next base: position 58,190,120 of record CM044317.1, on the reverse strand, counting down.
AATGGAATATCTAACATGCATTATTATATAAGTTCCTTCAGAAAGCAGAAGTCCTTCCTTCTCCCTACACATCCTCAGTCAGCACCATCTAGGACCTGGCGGTGGGAGGGGAAGAGGTGAATGCCAGGGCTACTTGGTTGCCTGGTTTTATTAAAGAAAGTGGAAACTGTACATTTTTAGAAATGTAAGTTATAAAAATATGAGTTAGAGGTAATACCAGATGACTTGAGAGTACACCGAGCTAAACATAAGGTTTATCTAGGATAAAACTTGATAAAGCTACTTACTTTATTTTGCTGAATTAATTAATTGCCAATTTCAAGTTATTTTTTAGGCTTATGAAATTTCTTGAACATTCTTACCTAATTTTGTTTGAAAGTTTCTTGTTGATAAAAAAAAATGGCGTTTTGAAAACAGTAGTCTCTCAATGTGGAATAAATGTCATGTAACCATCGTGTTGGAAGTCAATTCTTGTACTATTGGTTTCATTTTCTTATTCAACAGAATTTGTTGAGTGCCTTCTTTTTGCCCAGGTCCTATGGTGTAAGTGGCTTTATAAATATTCATCTGAAAAGAAGAGAGCTGAGCTCTGTTATATGTCATAGAAATCTGCCATGGCAAATTTAGAATATAGAGGGATTTCATTTGACGTTTGCTCCTGGAAGATGAGTAGTAAAGGAGTTCTTAGATTCAGTGTATTCATGGCATGATGAGAATATCTGTTAGTACACTCTGCTTGCTGGTTGAATCTCTGTCATTCTCAGTTCTCTCTTTCCAGCAAGCATACATTAGGAGTACCTTCTCTGATTTTCCAGACTAGGTCATGACTGCATATATGCCTAGTCTGTATTTTTCTTAATAGCCTCATCATAATTATAGTTTTAAAATTTGATTAATCTCTTAATCTGCTTGTCTCTGTTAAGCCATTAACTCCCTGAGGCTTCCTGTGCCTGAAATTTGCTGGGCACTTAAATATCTATTAATGAATTGTGACTTTTAAAAGTCATTGCTACCTGCTGGGTATCTTCCAACATATTTTTGCTTCATCTCCATGTCCCAGGGCAAGGTTTTATGGAAGATGATAGGTAATGGGCAGAAATCTGTGCAGTGGAGACCCTGGGAACCCATTCGTGATTGTATAGGGACTATTCTGAGGGTGAAGGCCGCAGCGTATGTCAGTTATGACACCCCCTTTATTAGAGCAAAGCTCACTGTTCCTAACCTGGATCTTATCTACCTGCCTCATCTTTGGTTAAAATCTTTACAATTCAGTTTTATCTTGAATCTCAGGTTCTCACCCTGTCAATAAATTATTTATAAGAAAAATAGATTTAGCCTTTGGCATGCATGTGTGCATGCTAAGTCGCTTCAGTTCTGTCCCACTCTTTGAGATCCTATGGACCGCAGCCCACCCAGTTCCTCAATCCATGGGATTCTCTAGGCAAGAATACTGGAGTGGGTTGCCATTTCCTCATCCAGCCTTTGCTGTAGATAGTCTTAAATGTTTTATTTGCAGGTTTAACTTTTGAAGCCATTTAAAATTTTAGGATGGTAGAGTTAACATTAGTAGACTTCTTATTTGAGGAAGATATTTGTATTTCAGTGCATGGGATGTAGTAGGTGATATGCATGTCAGTGCATGAGGAGATAGATGACAGGTCCTCACTCAGTTAATTCAGCCAACATTGTTGAATACCTGCCCTGTGTCTGGCTTGTTGACAGGGGAAATGTAGAGATGGCAGATAGTTCCTACATACTAGAACCATACCAATTCGATCAAACCAGTCAATCCTAAAGGAAATCAACCCTGAATATTCATTGGAAGGACTGATGCTGAAGCTCCACTACTTTGGCCACCTGATGCGAAGAGCTGACTCGTTGGAAAAGACCCTGATGCTGGGAAAGATTGAAGGAAGGAGGAGAAGGGGACAACAGAGGACGAGATGGTTGGATGGCATCAGCAACTCAATGGACATGAGTGATCAAGTTCTGGGAGATGGTGAAGGACAGGGAAGCCTGGCGTGCTGCAGTCCATGGAGTTGCAAAGATTCAGACACAACTGAGCAACTGAACAACAGCAAAGAACCATGTAGTCTATTGGGGGAATCAATAATTAAACTATGTCCTAATTTAATTAATGTCATGTTCAGAGAAACACAGTTTAGAAGGAACACAGGAGAGGTAACCACTGAAACTAGGAGTTTTCAGGGAAGGCTTTTTAGAGGCAGTGACAAACCAGCCCTTTCTAAAATGCAAGTAGGGGTTAATCAGGCAAAGAGGATAGGAAAGATCTGTCCAGGCAGAGACAAGAGCACATGTGTAAATACCGGTTATGGATTTATTTTGATTATCAAGGTGAGAATTCCTGAGTGATATTTAAAAGATGGCATATACAGCACTTGAACACTGATTGGTTTTAAGGTTTTGCTTGCCTTGGTGATTGGGACATACTGGTGTAATTCCAAGAATAGTGGACCCACTAAGAGGTGGAGGTGAGCAAGTGATGTTCAGTTTTGGATCTGTGGTTTTTGAGGTACAGTGGGATTTCCATATGCATTTATGAATGCACAGTTGGAAACTAATGTGAGTTTAACGGTGAGATGAGGGGTAAAGATTGAGATTTGGGATTCTCCATAGGATTCGTGGCTAAACCTCAGACACATTGGGATAAGATATCAAAAGAGACTGCAGAATAGAAGAGAAGGAGAAGAAGAGGACTAGAGACAGAGGAGAATAAGAAAATTTTTTTTTCCTTTTTTAAGGCAGGATCTAAATGAGGAGTTTTAAGTTTATTTTTTCTCCTCATTATATTTCAAGGAGAAAAAAAGAATAAATGAGGAAGTACACATTTATTCATATTTATTGAAACCCTAAGACATTAAAAATACACCTAAAGTCAAAGGTAAATTTAGTTTTGATAATTGTGAAGGTAGGGAACATTTTCAGCAAGGATCATTGAAGCAAGAAAAGATTTTCAGATAACCCCTCAGTGAAACAGAATGCTCTTGAGAATTCCAGATAATTGAGATTTTACTTTATAAACTCTTTATTTTGAATTGCATCTGTTTTTTTTAATGTTTAAAGTTCATATATTCAGAATGCTATTGATTTATAAGAAGTGTATTCTATTTTCTCATGGAATACATTGCATAAAAGATTAAACACTCTTTTAAAAGAACATATATGTGATCATAGTCACAGAATGTAAACTTCTTATTTTCTACAGCCCTCACTTGGTTTCAAGTCTCTTTCTCAGACCAAGTACTTGATTGAAGTCAGAGAAAAGGAAACTAGATTGTTGCAAAGTGTAAAGTAAAATGACCTTCTTATAACTATACTGTTATTACAGAATCTACTGAAGGAGTCTCAGGCACTTTGGGAAGGAGATGCAATGGCAGGAGGTGGTGTAATGGCATTCCCCATCGCAGCATCTCTCTTGCAAACAAGTATCTCTGACTGCCTGAAGTGCTTAGCCTTTCTCACTTATGTACAATGATAACAACTATTGCTTATCATGAACTTGTTGCATGGCATGCATGGTACATGTATGATCTCATTTAGTCCTCATAACATCCTTGCCAGGAGTGGTTGGTGTAAGAGTAACAACTGTAATTTGCCAGATATTTAATATTTTCCAAGCATTGTGTTATATAGTTAATGTACATTCATTTAATCCTTACAGAAACTGTATGTTTGTCAGTAGCTGTTTTTATTCCTCCATGAGGCTCAGAGGGGTTGAGCAACTTGCTTTATGTCATACAGCTATGGTCAGGGCTCAAACTCAGGTCTCTGAATTCTAAAATCTGTACTCTTTGCATTATATCTGCTATCTCACTGTTAACTTTTGTTGGGTGCTGATGGGGAACACTGACCTCCTAGAAGCTTATGATGAGTACCTAAGCAGTGTCACTAGAGTAAAAGAAAGCAAAAAATTTAGGGCCACCCTGAACCAGGCCTGGTGTACTGTTTTCTAGACCCCTCTTCAGAGTGTGAGTGCCACCTGCTGGAAGGTTGTAATGTTTCTGTATGCTTGTGGAGTCCTGAGAAGGTTGCCACAGGTGTGAAAGTGTCAGGTTTCAAAACGCTAATTCTTAAATTTCAGTTTAGGAATGCTAGGGCATTTTGAAGTTAGGTGAATCTCCTATTTGCCATAAAGTTTCTTTTATTTTTTTCTTCTTCTTTTTTTTTTTTTTTTTTTTTTTTGCAGAGAGGGAAGGGTTACACATTTTAAAAAACGATACACTCAATGAATGCTTTCTAAAATAAAGTTTTCTAAAAATAAAGATCAATGGTCAAACGAATCATGCTGTTACTTATAACAGATCAAATAAGAATAAAAAATTGGAGTTACTTTGAGATAAGTGAGTTATTGAAGTATAAGAGGACCCTTTCCATTTAGATAACCTGAAAAAGGAATCTGGAAGCCCTGGGGGCATCAGAGACTTAGAGAAAAGAAAGTACAGATGAAAGAGGAAGAAAGATGTGTGGATAAAAATACAAATGGATTCTGTAATTGTTAGTCTAGCACAAGGCTCCCCAAATGGAGTGAGGATTCTAAATAGTGCTTTAGAGAAAAAAATTTAGGATTATAGCTTTAGATTGTTTAGGACAGTGAAAAGTAGACACTTTCTAGTCACTTAGATGCCCTGGAAGAGGGATCAGATAAAGTCTTGGCTTGCCCACTGCGCGTTCTTCATTAGGCTCCTTTGGGATCATGTTAGTGCTCTGTGTCTGGCACAGGAGATCACTTAGTGTGGGATTTTCACAGGAAAATCATGCTATACTGAACTGCTCTTTATGTGATTAAAGCATATTTATAGTTGTATGATGTCATGTTGAACAAATATTTGTGTGACAAGAGATTAAAGTTCATTGGTAAAATCTGATATTGCCAAGAATTTGGGGAAGTACAAGTACAAGCATCTCATTTCTTTTATCCCTTCTCAGATCAACTGTATAAGAAGCTTAGCTTGCATGATAGTATCTTATCTTAGCAGGTAGAATTCTGGAGAGAAGGAGCTGTCTGTCTGTGTGTGTGTGTGTGTGTGTGTGTGTGTGTATGCATGTGTATAAAATATAAAGGTAGTGCTCATTATAGAAAACTTGTAAAGTAGAAAAATAGGAAGAAAGAAAGAAATCACACATTATTCACTATCCAGAGATAATTATATTAATGTTGTGGTGTATTTCCTCTTTTATAAATGTATTTTATATTTTGCATATTTTTTTTTTTTATAGAAAAGCATACAAATTTTATTTGATGTTAAGCTTTGTGTGACACAGGGGCCTTCCTAGAAGTGAAAATGCCAAGAAATGGGTAGGCCTGAGACCTGATATGCCATTTTTAACAAAGAGCAATTAATTGTAGAGACGTGACAAGACAAAGGAAAGGGCTTTAGACTTTGAGGGGTTGCACAGTGTGGGAAGGTAAATATATAGGGAAACCAATGGAAGATAAGGGCTGTCTTAGCATAGTTTGTTTGTGCTGGTCCAGTGCAGTGCCGACTTTCTGTCTTGTTCATGGTCATAAAACTTCCCTGGGAGAGGGGATTTATGGCAGTCCTCAATTCTTAGTGTCTACTTTTAGTCAGATAAGGGAACCTCCAGGAAGCCTTCTTTCTCCATCTGTTGAACCACAAATGCCTTCACTGCAGACTCATTCTTATGCCAAAGTGTCACATTTTGGGCTGGCATGTTCTAATCCCTTTCACCTTCCCCCAGAATAAAAGATGACATTTAGGTCTAATGAAGGCAAAGAAATGGGAAATTTTGTTCCAGCTTGCCTGGTTGGGGGTGGGGGGGACATACTGTTTCCCTTTCTTGAATTTTTTTGTTTTAATTGAAGTATATTTGACCTACAACACTATCTCTGTTCCAGGTGCACACCATGGTAATTTGATATTTCTGTATGTTGCAAAATGATCACCCCATAGCCTTTTAATATCACATCACAGTATTATAGCATAAGTCCTTTTTCATGTATTTTAAAACTTTTGACATGTATATTTGAGACTGTGATATATGGATATACCATAATTTACTTATCAGTTTTCTTAGTATTGGCCATTTGTGTTGTTTACTGTTTTTGTTTGTTAGTTTCTTCAGTAAATAGAGACAGAGAATGCACTTGTCTGGCATTTGTAGCATATTTACTTTTTGCTAGCCTTGAAAGTAGTCACTGATTTGATCAACCTGTTTCAGTTCCTCAAGTGTCTCCCTTTGTTCCCTGTCCTTTGTATCATTTTCTTCAGGATTTTGTAGCATTTATTGCATTCACAGCCCTTTTAAGGAATACCCTCATAGCACCCCTTTGCTTTTCCAGTTCTATGCCAGGTTAAATATCTCACCCTGAGCCATTAAAAGCTATGTTTCTGTTCTTTACATCAAGCCAGCACCCTTATACTTTTGCTAAGAGTGGGTGCTAGTTGAGAGAACAATTCCTTTTTAAGCCTGAAGTAAATGTAGCTTGTGGAAAGTTTGAGTCCCTAGAAGAACTGTGTTAGACATAGTCTAGTCAACTTATTAAAAAGACAAAATCATTCAAAATGCCTTTTGAAAAGATAGCAATGTTTTGTAATATTCCAAGCTACTTACTGGCTGATTTTTGTAAGAATCAGGTAAATTCAGTAGATTTAATTCTTTCGACAAGTATTTATTGAGTACTTACTGTGTGCTCATGACCATATTAAGCACTAGGAATATAAAACCAGCAGAAACTTTGCCTTCTTGGAGCTTGTATGTTAATGGAGAGAGACAGACAATAAATAATATAAAATAAATAAACAATACCTAGGTCCACTACTCCTTAAATGAAGCCTTGGGAACAGATGTATTTTCAATAGTTTTTTTTTTTTAATTTTAGAAAGATAATATGGTGTATATATTATCTAATACCCAGGGGGAATTCTGATGCACCAATCAAATCTAGTAGTTTCTCTTTCATATTAAAAGTATGAGCATTCACACTCAGTTAGATCCATAAAGACTATAGCAGCTTCATGTTACTACCAATGAGCTACTTCTGTAAAATGAGTATTAAAGGATAATTTTCAAAATAGATAAAATTATGACTGTGATCCAGATATAAAATGAGCACATTTTAAAGATTTTATTTAACTTACTAAATGAAAGAATCTAGTAGATATTATAACCTGTTCAAAGAAGAATCTATGGGCTTCCCAGGTAGGGCTAGTGGTAAAGAACCTGCCTGCCAGTGCAGGAGACATAAGAGATACGGGTTCAATCCCTGGGTTGGAAAGATCCCCTGGAGGAGGAAATGGCAACCCACTCCAGTATTCTTGCCTGGAGAATCCCATGGACGGAGGAGCCTAGCGGGTTATAGTCTATAGAATCACAAAGTCTCCGACATAACTGAAGTGACTGAGCACGCAAAGAAGAGTCTATAGGACAGATACATTTGTAGATCAGGAATATTAAAACGATGTCTAATTTAAGGTAACTTTAGCATCTTCCACAATGGGAGAGTGAATGTAGATAAGCAGGAATTACTCTGCATTATCATCAGTTATCTATAATGTACAGAGTTGTACAATAGCTTCCATAGCATCAGGATCAGACAACCTGAAAGAATGTGCCTCTGACAATGCATTTTTTCCATTCAAGTGTAAATTTCTTTTTCCTACCAGAGTTATTAGAAAACTTTTGGTTTTCTAAGCTCTCTAGAATTATACATAAGGGATATAGAGCTATATACTATGTTCAATAGTGATAATACTTTGCAGAAAAATAAAGAAGCAGAGGGATGGTTATAATTTTAAATAGAAGGACCAGAAAAGACCTGAGGAGGATACTGAGGATTGAGAACTTTTGCCTGAGTAACTGGAATGATGGAGTTGCTGTTAACTGAGGCTGGGGAAGAGCAGTTGGGGTGGAGGGCAGCGGAGGTGGAGATGACAACCTCAGTGTGACTTTCAGATGTTCAAGTAGAGATGTTGAGGTATTTTAGATATATATACATAGCTGGACTTCGGGGAGTATGCGTTGAACTAGAAATAAACGTTTGGGAGTTAATGTGTATAGGTGACGTTTAAAACCTCCAAACTGGATGAGTTCACTTAGAAAAGCTCCTACATGCCATACCTTGTGCTAGTTCCTGTAGAGATAAATTTAAAATTGTCTTTGCCCTCAAGGAGCTTATGGTCTACTAGGGGAGGCAGATGTAAACTTAAAACAGTATAAAAGTATATCAGTACAACTATACATCAAGTACACATGATTCGGTAAAGTCATATCTGAGTCATCCTGAACTCCATCACCCTCAAAGTCGCTTGTTCAGTGGCCCAGCCATCAGACATGCACAGAAGAAAGTCACAGCATGGTACCTTTTATATCAGCTGGCTTCTCCACTAACCCACTGCACCCAGCATGTCTCTAGTGATACTGGAGAACCTCACTGGTGACACTTCTGCATGGCCTACAAGCCTCCTCATTATTTGGCCTTTGCCTTTTTGCTTGCTTTAATTCCTCAGTTCTGTCCCTAGTGACAGAGATGATCAGTTTTGTATTTTTTTTTTTATTGCTGTATAGCTGACATATAATATTATATAGGTTACCAGTGTACAGTATAGTGATTCACAATTTTAAAAGGTTATACTCCATTTATTGTCATTATAAAATTTTGGCTGCATCCTCTGTGTTGTACAACACATCCTTGTAGCTTATTTTGCACCTAATTGTGCCTCTTAATCCTGTATCCCTATATTGACCGCCTCCCCCCCACATTGGTTACCACTAGTTTGTTCTTTTTATCTTTGAGTATGCTTCTTTTTGTTATGTTCACTAGTTTGTTATATTTTTTAGATTTCACATATAAGTGATGCATACAGTATTTGTCTTTCTCTGACTTATTTCACTTAGCATAATACCCTCCAAGTCCATCCACGTTGCTGCAAATGGCAAAATTTCCTTTTTTTTTTTTTATGCTTGTAGTCTGTATTTTGAAACACCATTCTGATTGTAGAGTGAAAAATGAATTAGGAGAGAAAATAAAACAAACATAGTTTGCTATTTCTTAGTCTCAGCTTGCCTTCACATTGATATTTAGTGATTTATAAAGACCTGTAGGGTTGGAATTCTCTGCTGGTACAGTGGTTAGGACTGCACGCTTTCATTGCAGGGGCTATGAGTTCAATCCCCAGTCAGGGAACTAAGATCCCAAATACCATGTCACATGCCCCCTGCCAAAAAAAAAAAAAAGACTGGAAGGGTAGAAAAAGTATAATAGGTATGCAGAAATTGCAAGTGTATATTGCCGTACAGTGCAATTTTGGGGATTAGGGGAAATTTTCTAGTAAATGCATGGTGTTGCAGACTTTACCCTCTTCCCTCCTATATTTCATAGAAAAGGTAACCTGAATGACAATTGCTCAAAAAATATATATATATAAAATTACTATAGGATCCAGCAATTCTACTTTTTGAGTATATTAAAAAGATTGAAAGCAAGGACTCAAATAGATGTTTATACATCAGTCTTCAAGGCAGTGTTATTCATAATAATCAAAGGTGAAATCAACCCACATGTCCATAGGATGATGGGAGGGTGAATGAATAAGAAAATATGGTATATGTGTACAATGAAATATTATTAATATGTACCCTTAAAAAGAAAGGGAATTCTTTCTTACATGGATACATCCATACCGCATGGATGAATCTTGAAGACACGTGAAGTGAAAGAAGCCAGACATAAAAGAACAAATATTGAACAGTTTTATTTATATGAAGTACTTGGCATTGTCAAATTTTTAGAGACAGAAAGTAGAATGGGAGGACATGGGAATGGGAGATATTGTATAATGGGACAGAGTTCCAGTTTGTGATGATGAAAAGGTTCTGGAGAAAGGATCGAGTGGTGGTTCTTGAACACAGTGTACTTAATGCCACTGAACTACACACTTAAAAATAGTTAAAATGGTAAATTTTATGTTATGTTTATTTTACCACAAAAAAGTGACCTGGAAATACCTTGGAGTTGTAAGAAAGAACCAGAAAGTTTCCTACAAGCTAATACTGTACTGATACTGAAAGATTTACATAATTTTTTAGAGGTGTTGATTAAATACTGCTACATGTGACATGCCCTCTCCCAGACAAGTGGAGTCCAGGGTTCAGGGGTCTGTGCCAGTGTTTGGTGTTTTGGGAGCTTGGTTTAGGTGCAGAAGTGAGTTTAACCTTTCCTTCCCCTGCAGGCAGGAAAGAGGACATATTCTGGGTAGACATTTAATAAAGTCAAACTCTCTAATTTAATATTTTTCTCTGCCTCGTTGATCTGTTTGTATGTCTATCTTCCCTTCTACATTGTGGGAACAGAGGACAAGGACTTTAGCTGAACTGGAAAAAGCATGGACTTTGGAATCAGGCAGAACTATTTAAATTCAAACCTCTTCTCTTTCTAATGTTTGACTTTGGTCAAGTTATTTCTTTACACTGAACCCGAGCTTCTGTGTGCACCATAGGGTTGTTGGAAGGATTAAGTGAGAGAAAAAACAGGTACATACAGTCACCTTGCACATAGAAATTATTCAGTAGGAGCTTTGTCCCCTCTTCCTTTCTGTGTTTTCCACAGAGCTTTACATTTAAAAGGCATTTGAAGTATTTAACAAATTGAGTGTGTTTATACCTATTAAGTCTGAACCCTGGTTAAGGACGGTGTGAGGTGGGCATATTTAGAAGACTTCCACCTTGAATAGCTAATGTTATTGTTGCTAAATATTGTATCAAGCCAACTGCCTGATATGGGCCAAGAACTGAGTTTTCGCTTGCTGATATGGTCTATCTTTCCTTCTTATTATCAGAGTCCAGCTTGCAGCTTCTGCTCTGTGAAAGGCCTAGTCTTTTCTCTGTTTATAGGACCTCTTTTCTATACCAGTTTTATCAGTGGGTTTGAGAGTCATTCTCTTATGCTCACTACTCTTCTGAAAAACCTGTCTCATGTCTAGGCATGGGTAAGTTAGTTAGGGATTGTTAAATATCTTTCCGCCTTTTGTCAAATTGAGCACATACTATGCTGGAGTGGATATAAACAGTATTCCTGCTTCCCTAGAAGCCTTTCCTCTAGTTAAAAAAAAAAATTACACACATGCCAAAATACACTTCATTATTTAGCAATATGGTATTACTTTTGTTTACTATTGTACATCTTACCATGTAAAAGGATCCCATTTTCCAAACATACATATACAGAGAAAGGATTGGCAAGAGATGTACCAAGATGTTGACAGAGCTTATCTCTAAGTTGTGTTATTTGGGTGGTGGTGTTGCCCTTTTTTTTTTTTAATGCTAGTTATCTGGATTGTCTAAATTTTCAAAAATTTCATTTTGAAGTTATGGGAAGTGCATTATTCTCTTTGCTAACAGAATGTGACCCTTCTCTTCCTCTTGCCTTCAGCTTTTGCGAGAATTGAAGCACCCTAATGTGATCGCCCTGCAGAAGGTGTTCCTTTCTCACAGTGACAGGAAGGTGTGGCTGCTGTTTGATTATGCAGAACATGATTTATGGGTAAGTCTAAACTCACTTTATCTTTAGGATAATAATTTTATGTAGGTATGAAGAATAAATGTATGTGCTCCATGCTGCTAATGCACAGAAAGGAAAACTTGCTCTGTTGACTATAGTTCAAAATAAATATACTAAAGGTAAATTTTGATTTAAAAGAATTAGAGCAATAAACATTAACATCCTGTTTTATAGTATTTGTCACATTCAGAAATTTCACTTCAAAAAATGTTCCTGAGTGGGAGATTGTAGTTTTAGGTAATTAATGGCAGTTCCCTAATATGTTCCAGGGTAATTACTTTCTTTTGCACTGCACACAGTAGTTCATATTTAACAGTTATGTGCTTGTGAATAGTTTTCCTCTCTAAGTGAAGGTCCCTCTCTTGCAGCATTTTGCCATTTAAAATTCACTCCACCAAACAAATATGTACAGGTCTGCAAGTATTAGGGATTTTTTAAAACAATATATAAAAGAAGCCAAAAATTCTAATTTCACATGTTTAAAGTTAGGAATCAAGTCATTTAAACATTTTACCCCAGGAGCTGCCAAAAGTAAAAAACAAATTCAAACTTGGAAGTAAGTTCAAACTTTGGATAATTAAATTTTTATTCAATAGAGTGTGGTTTGTCATTTATATAAATTATGAGTCTTTTTAAGAATAACTTTAACCGACTAATAGGCCTTGAAAGAAATTTCCTTATAGCAGATATTGACAAGAACCTCTTCTGTCACAGGTATCTAGTACCCACGTTGGCATGTTTTGGGCAAATGTTGGATGGAGATGGAGGTGGATGTGGGAGTTCAGGGGCAGGTGGAATTTCTTCCCCTTCCACAATATAACATGTGTACATAAAAATTTGGATATGATGAGCCAGTTACATTTATTTCAATGCGATTGAATTCCCCATTTTTCTCTTCCTGTTTGTGTCTAGTGATTTGCTATTTACTATTGACTACTAAGACTATATCCGAATTTCATTATGTGGCAAAAGAAGGTGGAACTTTCCAGTAATTCTGATATACATGCAGTCAGTAATGTCACCCAAATGCACTAAGTACTAACTTTATTTTATAGAACAGTAAAAATTTACAGAGTTTTTTTCCCTTTTCTTTCTGTCAGTAGAGAATACAATTAATGCTATTTTAAGGCAGATTTTAAATTATAAACCCTTTTTTACTTCTTGGTTTTACTTAATGCAAATCTTAATGGTTTCAGCAGGTCTTCATAACAACCACATTAATAATGTCACATTCACCCTCAATATAGATTCTGTTTTGGTTTGAGCTTATTATTTAAATTATTTTTCTTTGTGTCATTGTTGGCCTTTAATAAGTAATCTTAAAATTTACAGAACTTATTGCAGCCTTTATTGTGTTTTGTTGACACAGGCAAAGACTATGTTACTCTAATATATATTTTCTAATTTTTAGCATATTATTAAGTTTCACCGTGCATCGAAAGCAAATAAAAAGCCCATGCAGTTGCCAAGATCTATGGTTAAATCATTACTTTACCAGATTCTTGATGGGATCCATTACCTCCATGCAAATTGGGTGCTTCACAGAGATCTGGTAAGTATGTTTCTTTTAAATTGATCAATATGTTTTTTTCTCTCCTTATAAAAATAACTTTTCTTCTTGGTACATTTATGATGAACATTAATTATAAAAAAATTTGAAAATGCACGTAAGCAAAAAGAAGGAAATAAAAATCACCCATAAGCCTATGATCAAAAGATTACCATTATTAAGTATGTTCTTTCCTTGCATTTACACACAACTGTAAAATGTCAATGTGGTTTTCAGCAAGTGACCTGCATAATCTTAATGGGATGGCTGTACGTAAAACAAATACATTTTAATCCATTTTTTTTTTCATAATTTTGCTTACTGTTAGTAAAAATGTTAATAATTAAAAAGCAAGCTCTCATTGTTTTCAAAGCTAAACTGAAATAATGACATTGCATCCAGTAAATAGAATTAAGTAAATGAATAAATCTAACAGGGGAAATATACTAATGAGGCATATTAACCCCAATTCAAATATTTGATTTTACTTTTTTACTCAGCACACATATAACAAAAATTTATGAATATCAAATTATATGTTACACATCTTTTCATTGTTATCAGTTTATGTTGATGAAATTCTTTTGTTTGTTCTTAAGAAATATGGGTGCTGAATAGCTGTAATACCTGTGAGTTTATAATTGGAAGTTTTATTTTGCTTAGGCTTTTGGAGATTCTAGGGATATAGTAGGGATAAATCTAGGTCAACTCAGTTCTTTTAATTGAGGGTAAGTATTTATTATAGAAAGGAATGCTACCTTGTCAGTTAGGCCTAGTCTTCCAACTTGAGCATCTCCTGATATGGCATTTAAGTTAAATTAGGGCCAAATGACAGCACAGAGCTGCATTTACCATTTCAACAGAAGTATTTCACCTCATAATTTTTTTTTTTAATAAATTTATTTATTTTAGTTGGGGGCTAATTACTTTACAATATTGTAGTAGTTTTTGCCATACATTGACATGAATCAGCCATGGGTTCACATGTGCTGCCTCTCCCGAACCCTCCTCCCACCTCCCTCCCCATCCCATCCCTCTGGGTCATCCCAATGCTCCAGCCCTGAGCATTTGTCCGATGCATAGAACATGGAATTTCACCTCATAATTTTAAACTGAGGTTCTCATTGCCTTCCATCTATCTGCTTTACTATTACCTGTGAATCAGCATGTATGAAAATAATTCTTGGGTACATGAAGTTATAGGTCAAACCCTCCTTCATAAATGGTTTTAGATTTTAATTTGCTACGTAATATAGCCTATGTGAGTTATATTTTTAAGGTCATATTCATGTTTGAATCATTTATCAGAATCCTTTACTGAAGATTAATCTCAACTCTTTTTTCATAAAATTTTATATTTCTTCTAAATAGGATGTGTCGTTAGTGTGTTAGTTGCTCAGTCATGTCCAACTCGTTGCAGCCCCATGAACTGTAGCTTTAATGAAGATTAATCTCAACTCTTTTTTCATAAAATTTTATATTTGTTTTAAATAGGATAGTTTGACACATTTTATTTGTGATGTCACTGCTTGCATACCCAGTAGTACTAAAACCTGATATAGCCAGGACTCAGTTTTCTCCCACCCAAACTTGCTGCTGCCTTAATGTCCTCTATCTTGGTAATGGGGACTTCCCTGGTGACTCAGCTGGTAAAGAATCTGCCTGCAATGCAGGAGATCCGGGTTCGATCCCTGGATTGGGAAGGTCCCCTGGAGAAGGAAATGGCTACACACTCCAGTCTTCTTGCCTGGAGAATTTCATAGACAGGGGAGCCTAGTGGGCTGCAGTCCATGGGGTTGCAGAGTCGGACACACTGAGCAACTAATACAATAGACATCCTGGTGATGGCACAATCCTCCTTCTAGCCTAGAAACTTCTTTTACCACTTGCAGACCCTTGTACTCCACATCTGGAACTTGTCTAGTCCTGTCAGTTTCACCACTAAAATCTATCTTCCATTCATCTATTTCTATTCCTAGTGCCTCATTCCTAGTTCAGGGCTTTACTATCCTTTTCTTGTAGAATGGTGCTAGCCTCTTGTCTCCTTGTCAACCATCCCTTTCCCTTCAGTCCACTGTAGACCTTCAAAATAATTAGTCAGTCCCTGCTCAGGAACTTTGAAATAGTTCCTCACTGCTTAGAGACTAAAGCTCTAGTTCCTTTTTTGGCTTCTGAGGTCTTGTCAGGTGTACCTCCAGCTGCCTTTAAAATTTTTCTCCTATATCCCTATAATCTCTCACTTACACTATACGATTGAACTACTGATTATTCCTTAGATCCTCCTGAGATTTCCTGCCTCAGTGGCATTTATTTCTCTTGTCTTAAGACACTTTACCCTGTCTCTACGTATTCAGATATTACCTGTTTTTCAGAACCTGCACAAATGTTAACCTTTTCCTCATATCCATCCCTACTTGGAAATAATCTCTCCTCCTTGTTGGTTGCTGTTGTACTTCATCTTTGCTCCTCTTCTGGCATTTGTCTGTTAGCACTATAGTAATTTATAGAGATGTCTGGAAGATGTTCTAGGCCATAAAGTTGTTGAGAGAGTGGGGTCAGTGGCTCACTTTGGTATACTACTGCTCTGGTATACAATAGATACTGAGTAAATATTTCCTTATATTGATTATTACAGCATGTTTTTGAATCAGGTAACATTTGTATTCAGCACACTTCCCAACTAAATTTTTTTTATTTCCTTGTATTAATATGCGCAAAGCATGGACTGGTGAGGACAGTACAAATGTGACTATATCAAGACCTTCTTAGGAATTTAGTTTGAGAGAAGAAATATAACATGTACACAAACAATTATACTACAAGACAGATGAGAGAGAATGTGATCATGGCAATGTGAGAAGTACCGACTAAATGCTACTCAGGGTTAGAAGGGGTTCTGAGTGGGGGGATAAGGGAAAGCGTCAGAGAGGTGCCATTTAGAATTTAAAGAGAGATTTGAGAGATGAGGGTAATCTAACGGAGTGTTGCATGCGACATTTCTGTGGGTAGAAAGCACTTGAATTAATCTCAGAAACAGTGTGTAGTTCTGTCAGGCTCAAAAATGGATAAGCTGAATTAGGGTAGTATGAAGTCAGACTTGGAAGATATGAGTTGAAGCCTGATTGAGGAAGGCCCTAAATATCAGGCTAGGGAGTTTGTTTGTTTTTAAGTACTGAAAGTTTGTGAGCAACAGAATTAAGGTTTTTTTTCCTGATGAGATTATTTTTCCCTATTAAAGAAGCCACCACTGATTATTATTACCTCATACACAGCATGGACTGTACACACACACACACACACACATATACACGCAATATATATATGATATATTATTGAATTATAGTTGATTTACAATGTTGTGTTAATCTCTGCTGTACAACAAAGTGATTCAGCTACACACACACCACATTCTTTTTTAAAATATTCTTTTCCTGTATGGTTTATCATAGGATATTGAATATATTCCCTGTGCTATACCTGTTGTTTATCCGTTTTACATAGAATAGCTTCCATCTGCTAACCCCAGCCTCCCATTCCATCCTTCCCCCAACCCTCTTCCCCTTGGCAACCACAAGTCTGTTCTGTATGTCTGTGAAAGTTTTTTGTTTCATAGTTAGGTTCATTTGTTTCATCTTATAGATTCTACATACAAGGGATATAATGCCAGGTTTGTCTTTCTCTTTCTGACAGTTTCACTTAGTATGATAGCCTCTAGTTGTACCCATGTTGCTGCAGATGGCGTTGTTTTTTCCTCTTTTATGTCTAAGTGGTACTCCATTGTATATGTGTACCACATCTTATTTATCTGTTCATCTTGTCAGTGGACTTTCAGGCTGTTTCCATGTCTTGGCTGTTGTGAATAGTGCTGCTGTGAACATAGGGGTGCATATCTCTTTTTGAATTACAGTTTTGTCTGGATCTATATCCAGGAATATATCCAGACAAAAATATAATTTCCAGGAATTGAATTGCTGGGTCATATGGTAACACTATTTTCAGTTTTTAAGGAATCTCTATACTGTTTTCCATAGTAACTGCACCAACTTACATTCCCACCAACAGTGTAGGAGGATTCCCTTTTCTCTGCATCTTCTTCATCATTTGTTATTTGTAGACTTTTTAATGATGGCCATTCTGACTGGTATGAGATGGTACCTCACTGTAATTTTTATTTGCATTTCTCTAATAGTTACTGATGTGAAGCCTCTTTTCATATGCCATTGTGCCCTTATTGGCCATCTGTATTAGCATGGACACAATATTGAAGATGTGTTCTGAATGTGGTTCTGACCTAGTATAACATTTGTTTATATTTTACCTGTACAGTCCCCTAAGTGCCTCTGCTCCTTAAATAAGTAACTCTAATAAGATTTAAAGCTTTAAACCAGTAAGAATATAGTTTTTGATAGCCTCCTTAGTTCTTTCACTGATCATGAGGCCTGCTATCTGGACCATATTGTCATACTGTCATGGTTTTGCCAAAATATTTTCCAGGATAGATTTAAAACCATATGCTTACTTTATAGATACATTCTGCAGTAGATATAGAAATATAGAAATACGAATATGGTTAAAAGGAGTATGATGGAGACTTTTGAAAAACTGTTTTCTGTATAATTAGGAGTAGAGTTGCAGTTTTAGTCAATGAGTAGGTTTTTAAATGCTTCATTTCCTATTACTATAGGAAATCTGGGTTTACACTGCTAGTCACGACTGTTTCAGAGCACATACCATCTCTAGATTTTAATTTCATGTGAAAAACCTAGGAAATTCATACAATTAAAAGTGTTAGAGTAAATATAAAATTGCAGTGTAATAGTATATCTCAACAAATTAAAAAAGTAAATAACAACCAGTGTTTTGGACTTCACACATAGAAGCACATCATCAATGAGTTTGATGTTTTTCATTGTGATTGATTGCATATCTGGAAAAAATAATTATGTCATTTAGACCCTAAAATGTAATACAGAAATAGAGAATTTAAATAAAGTCATCAAAAATGTTACTTACATTGAGAAATTGTTTTAAAAGGAAAGGAGAAAAGGAGCTAAATATATTCAACTTAGCGAAGAGACAGTAAAATAGACATAAGTCTATAAATATTTGGAAGTTGTAAACACCAAGGGAGGAAAGATGTATTTTAATTTTACAGCAGGATATAGCCAAGAGTAAGAAGATGAACTATAGGATGACTCATTTTTATGACATAACTATTCTGGTAGGCTGGAAGAATGCCAGGATATAGTTTTATCTCTTTTTTAAAATTATGAACTTGTTGAGAGCAAGAATCAGATCTCACTAATTTTTGTATTCCTAGTGTTGGCATAATGTTTGTACTCATAAGTTACTTGAATTGAATTTTAGCAAAGCATCTGGCAGTTGCACATTATTCTTTAGCAAAGGTAGAGAAATGTGGGCCAAATGATAGTATTGTTAAGTGGATTTATGGCTCCTTTGTTACAGAATCTTGCTACTGGATCAGTGGCATAAACTGAACTATAAGTTAAACTCTTTTTTTTCCCTTCATATCTCTGTGCTTAGCAGATGATAAATGCTAGGTCTTTATTGAATGAAGTATTTGAATGAATGCTCTAGGGTTCTGACCTAGCTCTGTCTTTTAAAAAATATTCTGACAGTTCAATTGCAAAATTCTAACTTGAGTTTTATATGGTAATTATTGTTCACAATAGTGGGCTAATAGTGGGTCATTTGAAGTTCACAGGCACGAATAGCTAGTATATGGTCTATAAACATGGTATGTGCAAGTTTTTGTGAGACCCAGTTGGAGAAAATAATTTTATATCCCATAATCTTTTGAGTTTTATTATTAACTAACATCTACTGGACAGTTTTGGATTGGTATAAAGTTACTTCTGTTTCAGACATAGAAAGTGAAAGTATTATTCTCTCAGTCATGTCCGACTCTTTGTGACCCGTGGACTGAAGCCCACCAGGCTTCTCTGTCGGTTAAATTCTCCAGGGAAGAACACTGGAGTGTGTTGCCATTCCCTTCTCCAGGGGATCTTCCTGACCCAGGGATTGAACCTGGGTCTCCTGCATTGTAGGCAGCTTCTTTACCATCTGAACTACCAGTAGGCTCAGTTATAGCCCTAAAGACTTATTTATTCTATTAGAGTTTAATGATGATGATACTAATAGTAATAATAAAACTCGCCAATACTTAGAGTCAGATATAATTCAGTTGACTAAAAAAATGAGGCACTAGACATTCTAGCTGCAGAGAAATGTATAAAATATGACTGGATAATTTTGTCATATTAACTGACAAAACTACATAATTTTGGTTTGATGATACTTATTTTTCTTCCTTATAACACCCTGCTTGTTCAGGCAGAATTCTTACTGGATTTTCAACAGCATTGTAGATTTTTTATGACATGTTGGCAGTGTATATTTTAAGTGTGTATTAGTAACAAATTGGTCTCAAATGTAGTATCTTCAAACAACATTTATTATCTCACAGATTCTATAGGTCAGGAAGCTTGGTGTGGCTTACTTGGATTCTCAGTTTCAAAGTCTCTTTGAAAGGTTACAGTCAAGTCTTAATAGTTCACTCATGTGGTTTTTTGCAGGATTTGTTTCCTCACAGACTGATGGGTGGTGGAGGCCTTCCTTTGTTCCTTGTCACTTGGGCTTCTCCATAGCATATCTAAAACATGGCAGTTTTCTTTCCCATGAGGGTGAAAGAATGTGTTAGCAAGATGAAAGTCACAGTTTTCTGTAAGTTAATCGTGAAAGTGACAGCTCATTACTTTTGCTATATTCCGTTCATTACAAGTCACTAGGCATAGCCCATGTTGGGCTTCCCTGGTGGCTTGGTAGTAAAGAACCCACCTGCCAATGCAGGAGACGTGGGTTCATTCCCTGGGTCTGGAAGATTCCCTGGAGGAGGAAATGACTACCTACTCCGGTATTCTTACCTGGGAAATCCCATGGACAGAGGAGTCTGACGGGCTACAGTCCGTGGGGTTGCAAAAGAGTCGGACATGACTTGGCAGCTGAGGACACAGGCATAGCCCATATTCAACAGGAATAGCTACATAAGAGTGTAGGTACTGGGGTGGGGATGACTGGAAACTATGTCTGAAGCTGCCTACCGTAGGTCTGAGAGGCTTTTAAATGATGTTTGGATCTTGTTATTGTCCTTTTTATTTATTTAAAATACAGTAAAGAAAATGCAAGAAGTCCCCTCCTTTCATATACAGCCTCTTCCATGTATAAAAGCTGCTTGTGTAGTAAGAATTTCAGGATAGTTCTAGTTCTAAAGAGTAACGAAACATTATAATGTACCAATTATTCCTTCCCTTTTACATTCTTCAGTGATTTACTCCCAGAATTTGGTATATGTTCCTTCCTTTTCCTCTCCTCATCTCTCCCGTCACTCCTTCCCACCCTGCTATTAGATCACAAGTTTAATCCACGTAAACCTAGAGGGTGTGTTCAATTGAGATCCAGGATTTTTCACTTTGAACATACTAAGAGGTTCTTACTTTGTTATGCAGCCTGAGGCATATTCTTATCACTAATATTAGTACTTATTATTATATTTGTTTTTCTTTTTCACTCATTTATGTAAAGCAATAGCAAAAATGCAAGGAAAAATTTAAATGATGACAAAAACATTGTTTTCCAAGGTTGCTAATGCTGTTGAGTTCTACCAACTAGCTGACAAGCAGTAAAAGGACAGCATGAAATATAGTCCTTTAGCCAAGAAGAGCATTTGAAGACCCTTTAGGAACATCATTACAGGAAAGTGCTGTATATGAAATCAAAGATGGGTCTCTGTTTTCTACTCAACTGGAAAAAAAGTGCTGTGCTGTTCTTTGTGAAAGTTTGATTAAAATATTAAATGCTTGGTTGTTGAAGAATTGTCTAGAAAATCTCTCTGTGCCTCACAGCTTCTCTTTGTATCTTGTGTGACAAGGAGATGTGTCAAAGTGTTGAATTTTGCCTATGCTAAACAGGGCCTGATAAGGCAAATATTTATACTTCAAAGAAACCCTTAAAATCTTACTGTAGCCATCATTACAGCATTTTGCAGGCGTTTTGATAATGTTTTAGAATTTTAGCTTTGTTCTTATAGTATGGGAGCTTTGAGATCCTAGATTAAAAAAAAAATTATTTCTAAGATGGTTAATCTTGCTACTCAAGCCTTAGTTTACTCATTTGTAAAATGGCAGTGATAGGTGCTTTACATGGTTGTTGACTCTGTAGTGTTAGCTCTAGAGTTCCTGAACTTCTCCTGATTTTCTGAAGAAGCTTCTTCTGTACATTCTTCTGAATATCATCAGCAGTCTACTATTGTCCTTGCTTTTAACTGCTTTCTTCTCTGGAATTCCTTTAGCCTGATGCTCTTCCTAGCCCCTTCTGGTTTACAGAGTAGAGCCCTACTATAAATATGTGAAACAGGCTTCTTGGTATTTAAAAAAAAGTAGGCCATGTTTCATCTGGTTTATATTTAAATATTGCTAATATTTTTTGCCAAGTCTTGTATTTAAGAATATGAAAGTTAAAAAAAAAACTTGCTTATATGAGATCAAAGTTAGTGTTTCACATTACTTTTCATTCAAACAATTCCATGTTAATCAAATAACTATTATTTTTCGTTTGATTTATTAAGAATTGTGACAGCAGTATTTATTTTAATATGATTTAATCACCCTAATTTCTTTCAGAATGCAGAGCTAACAATGAAAAAAGTTAAATATGGCCTGTTTATTCTAACCTGTAATTTTAGGTGATTCTGGACAGTCACAGATCTTGTCACGCTGCAGATTCACACTAGGGCTTTTGTGGGTGACCTTTGGTTCCTGACTAGTTCCTTAGAGCTAGTCCTCCACGGTCAGGGGCTCAGCTGCTCCTGACGGCAGCCTGAAGCCTTTGACTGTGGTGACATCATCCGTGTGCAGTGACTCCTGTCCTGCTCCCTCTCTACAGCCCTCGTGAAGATGTGTAAGGCAGTGTTTCTTACAATACTCTGGATACTGCCACACACACTTTACAAATGTAAGAAGGGATTATTAAAGTGTTTTCTAGATGTGGGGCTGCAATTCATTTTGGCATGTCAGTTTTTCCATCATCCATACCCATAGCCCAGTCACTGGAGTTTCCAGCAGAGTCCCGTACATCTGTCAGTTTGAGTGAGAGCGTGATGCTCTACCATCTGTTGCACAGGCAGGTGATACATACTAAGAATCACACTTCTTAGAGGGTCAGCTTCAAAGGGGACATGGTTTGACTCACAGTGGCCTGTAAGGCCTCTTAAGCTTCAGCTCAGGGTCAAGATTCTTTTGATGATCGCTGACTTCAGTATAGTTTTATTGCCTGCACTCACAAACCCAAGATATAGAAGTTTATTTGCCAAGTTAACTTCATAGTCCCTAAAAGGGTATATAGTCAAGATATATTCCACAGTGACAGCAATGGCAGAAACTGGTTAGGAACCAGGGCATACAGAAGGAGCCCCAGTACTTTGAGTCATATGTTTAAAACTGAAGAATTAATTCAGGCATACTATTTTATTAATTTTATTGAAGTAGAACTTGTATACAATAAAATGCACCCATTTTAATTACAAATTGATGAATTAGGACAAATATATATACTGCCACAGGCATTCTTTATTTTATTAATTTTTTTATTGAAGTGTAATTACTTGCAACACCGCGTTGGTTCTAGGTACACGACAAAAAGATTTGATATTTCTATGCATCACAAAATGATCACAATAAGTCAATAGCAAATTTAGGTCTTTTAGTTTTCAAAGACCAAAGTCACCATACAAAGTTATTATAAAATTGTTGACTGTATTCCCCATGCTGTACCTTTCATTCCCATAACTTATTTATTTTGTAACTGGAAGTTTGTACCTGTTAATCTCCCTCACCTATTTCACTCATCCCCTCCCACCCCTCTCCTCTGGAAACCACCTGTTCGTTCTCTGTGTCTCTGAGTTTGTTTCTGTTTTGTTATGTTTGTTCATTTGTTTTGCTTTTCATATTCCATATATAAATGAAATCATTTTGTATTTGTCTTTCTCTGACTTACTTTACTTAGCATAATACCTTCTAGGTCCATTGGTATCGTTGGAAATGGAAGATTTTATTCTTTTTTGTGACTTGAGTAATATTCCATGGTGTGTGTGTGTGTATACACTACATCTTCTTTATCTGTGTCTCAGTGGACACTTAGGTTGCTTCTGTATCTTGGCTATTATAAATAATGCTGCAGTGAGCATAGGGGTGCAGATATCTTTCTGAATTACTGTTTTTGTTTTTTCTTCTGAAAAATACCCAGGAATGGAACTGCTGGATTGTTCTATTTTTAAGAAAATATGTATACTACTAAAAAAAAATTTTTTTTTTTTTTGGCCACACCAAGAGGTATGTGGAATCTTAGTTTCCCGTACTGGAGAAGGCAATGGCAACCGAATCCAGTACTCTTGCCTGGAAAATCCCATGGACGGAGGAGCCTGATAGGCTGCAGTCCATGGGGTCGCGAAGAGTCGAACACGACTGAGCGACTTCACTTTCCCTTTTCACTTTCATACATTGGAGAAGGAAATGGCAACCCACTCCAGTGTTCTTGCCTGGAGAATCCCAGGGACAGGGGAGCCTGGTGGGCTGCCGTCTATGGGGTCACATAGAGTTGGACACGACTGAAGTGACTTAGCAGCAGTTTTCCCTACCAGGGATTGAACCTGCATCCCCTGCATTGGAAGAGCAGAGTCTTAACCACTGGACTGCCAGGGAAGCTCCCACAAATTTTTATAATAATTTCTTACCCAATTTGTAAAGGACCCAGACTAATTCCAAGTTGCATGGCTATTCACAAACCTTCTCTATTAGAAGACTGTTAGATAGCAAGGAGGGCTTCCCACATGGCGCTAGTGGTAAAGAACCTGCCTCCCAATGCAGGAGACATAAGAGATGTAGATTCAATCCCTGGGTCCAGAAGATCCCCTGGAGGAGTGCATGGCAACCCATTTCAGTATTCTTGCCTGGAGAATCCCCTGGACAGAGGAACCTGACAGGCTGCAGTCTATAGAGTTGCAAAGAGTTGGACACGACTGAAGTGACTTAGCACACATGCATGCAAATACCAAGGAAGGGCTTGATCATTTAGCTGTGAAAGATTTAAAGACCCAAGAGTGGGTGGGAACAACAGGGGTTAGCAAATGACATTTACCTCTTAAGTCAGTGGCAAATTCAGGGTAGCTCTCAAAGACCAAAGTAAACTAAGGGTTTTAGTTTAATAGAGCACAGTAAACATTACGAAGAGCTATTTGCACCTGATATGATACATTGAACAGACACAGATGCTCTCATTAGGTAGGTCACTTCCAAGCCTTCAGATCTTGACTCTGGTCAAGACTAGACTCTTGAGAGGCAACTGAGACTATGCTTCCAAATAAAAGTAAACGCAGTGCATTAGTTTCCTATTACTGCTGTAACGAATTGCCACAAATTTAGTGGCTTAAGACACACAAAGTATCTTAGAGTTAAGAAGTCCAAAATGGGTCTCACTGAACTAATAATCAAGGTGTTGGCAAGGCTTTGTTTCTTTGTGGAGACCCTAGGGAAGAATCTGCTTTCTCGCCTTTCCTGTCTTCTTGAGACCACCTGCATTCTTTGATCTTGGTTTCCTTCCTTTTAGCTTTGAAGCCAGCAATGGCTGGTCGAGTCCTTTTCATTGCTTCTCTCTGATGCTGATTCTTGCCTGCATTCCACATTTAAGGATTCCTGTGATTCCACTGGGCTCACCTGAGCAACCTTATTCTATTTGCTACCTTAATTCCCTTTTGCCATGTGATATAACATAGTTACAGGCTTCTGGAATTAAGACGTGGACATCTTTGGGGGCAAGGGCAGGCCACCATTCTGCCCACCACAGGCAATATCACAGCTCATTTGGGGTGTTTCATCTAGAGCAAGGGTTCAACAGCTGCTGTCAGAACTGCCCCATGCAAAGGGCATCTTCACCTTCTGATTTGTGAGGATGAGCCAAGAACATGGATCATTATTCATTCTTGCTACCTAACATGCAACTCTCACAAGTATTTGTTTTAGTCCCTGTGTTGTAGATGTGGGGAATACAGTGGTGTGCAAAATGAACAAGAAAGGTTCTTAAACTTGATTTTAGACTAGGAGGGAAATAGACATAAACAGTCACATGACTAAACATGGTAATTTGAAAAAAACCTGTGGTAAGTTCAATAAAGGAAATGTTCAAGGTGCTTTGAGAGGATTTAAGGTGTGAACTGACCTAATCCAGGAGGTCAGAAAGTGTTCTTTGAAACTGGTGTTTGAGCTGAGCTGCAAAGGATAAGGTAGTTGGGGGGAGTTTAGTGTTTGTGTGGCATGTACAAAAGCCCCTCACCACCACTTACATTCTATTTGAGCAGCACTATAGGATGATTCAGGGCTTCCCTGGTGGCTCAGATGGTAAAGAATCCACCTGCAGTGCAGAAGACCTGGCTTTGATCTCTGAGTTGGGAAGATCCCCTGGAGAAGGGGATGGCAACCCACTCCAGTATTCTTGCCTGGAGAATTCTATGGCCTGAGGAGCCTGGTGGGCTACAATCCATGGATTTCAAAAGAGTTGGACACAACTGAGTGACTAACACACACACACACACACAGGATGATTCAAGATCCCTTATTGGGAATGACAGTATCTTCATCAAGAGGGGATCTTGCATTTAAGGACTGATGGTTCATTTCACTGGGAGATTCCTTATGATGGTTATTTTGTGTGATTATATTTTTACCTAAGTACCATCAGAGTAGAAGTCTTTTCTTGGTGAGTGCTGTAAGCCGATTAAGTATTGTTCATTTGCCAAGTGTGCTTTTGTCCTCATAAGCTTGGCCTAGAGCGCACCACTGGGAAACTTGGGTTCTAATCCTGGGTCTGCCACTGTGTGTGGACAGTGAACTCAGTTGAGGCTGTAGGTTTTTTTGTTTTTGTTTTTTTTGCATTTCTTCATGAGTAAACTGAGAGGGCTCAGCTTCTTAATTTCTACCTCTGACACTCTTAATTTCTCACCGTAATAAGACTGAATTTTTTGATTTGAATATGATTGTCACAAATGTAAAAAGAAAACTACTTTCTAACAGAGTTGGTTCTCTGCAGATGGATTGTACTAGTTAATAAATAGGATAGCATCTGAGTGTCTTTGTGGCTTTATTTCCTGGCCTTGCTGTCAATGTGGAATATATGTTGATTATACACTGTTGGTGACCTTGAAGTTACTTAGGTAAATAGCCTTCTGGATACATGTGTTTGTCTTGCATTAAGCTTTTTATAAAGGCTGCTTTTTATTGGTTCTTGTTAGAGAAAAGAAAACCTTATCTCTGCTGCTCAGGCCTGTGACCACTCCTAAAAGGCAAAGACAAAGAAGTGCATTGTTCACTGTCTTGCATTTGGGGATTGGCAGCTGTTTACCGTGAATACCAAGGTTTAATTAACAAGGATACCCATTACCTCTAGACCATTTTA
This sequence comes from Okapia johnstoni, assembly GCA_024291935.2. Classification (NCBI taxonomy): domain Eukaryota; kingdom Metazoa; phylum Chordata; class Mammalia; order Artiodactyla; family Giraffidae; genus Okapia; species Okapia johnstoni. The sequence continues at coordinate 58,163,511 of CM044317.1, read as the reverse complement.
AAGTAAAATGAAATTAATCATACCATTTAATATTATAGACTGCTCCCATTTAAAGACAGCCTGCATCTCATTATAAATACATAATTTCTAACTAGGAAGGAATTTTTGCTTAGAAATAGCACTTTAAATAGTGGTTAGGTGCTCTTGAATACAAAGGCCTATTTAACCCACAATACATCTAAAGTATGACACTTACAGAATTATGGAACCTAATGCCATTTTCCTGGATTTCTGTGGGAGAAGTACCAGTTTTTAGACTTAGAATATTTGCTTTATAAACACATTTCATCCTTCTAAGGTGTTCCAGACAGTAGGCTGGGCACTGGGAATACAGGCACAGATGAAATACAAACCCTTTCCTAATGAATGCATTGGGGAAGAGGGAGGAGATACACATAAATGGATAATCATAAAAGAAATTTATTTTAAATAAGAAATTATAAGGTATATTCAGGGATCAGCTATGTATAAGGTGCTGAGAGCACAGAAGAATACATAACCAGTTGGGATGGGGCTCTCCTAGAGGACTCACACTGAGCTGAATCTGAAACGATGAGTAGAAATTTCTAAGAATGAATTGGGGGGCGTGGGTGGGGAGAGCATTCCAGGCAGAGGGGACAGTATGAATAAGGGCATGGCATAAGAAACTGTGAGTCACTCAGTCGTGTCTGACTCTTTGTGACCTCATGGACTGCGGCCCACCAGGCTTCTCCATCCATGGGATCTTCCAGGTAAGAAGACTGGAGTGGGTTGCCGTTTCCTTCTCCAGGGGTAAGAAACTGGGAGCGCTTTAATATTACTGGTGCAAAGCAGAAAGTAGTGAAAGAGGAGGAAGGAGAGAGAAGTGGGCACCAGATTACAGTAGACTTAAAAAATTTTTTTTTTAGGCTGTGCTGGGTTTTCATTGCTGCACGGGCTTTTCTCTAGCTTCGGGGAGAGAAACTACTTTCTAGTTGCCATCTGCAGGCTTCTCATCGCAGTGGTGTCTTTTGTTGTGGAGCATGGGCTCTAGGGGGCTACATAGTTTGCGCTAGTGGTCAAGAGCCCACCTGCCAGGAAGGGGTCAGGAAGATCCCCTGGAGGAGGGCATGGCAACCCACTCCAGTATTCTTGCCTGGAGAATCCCATGGACAGAGGAACGTGGCAGGCTACAGTTCATGGAGTCACAAAGAGTCAGATGCAACTGAAGCAACTTAGCACGCACACGTGCACGCACAGGTTCTAGGTGCTGGGGCTTCAGTAGTTGTGGTTCCTGGGCTCTAGAACACAGCCCCAGCCCCTGTTTTGGTGCATAGGCTTAGTTGCTCTGGGGCATGTGGGGTCTTCCCAGATCAGGGATTGAACCTGTGTCTCCTGTTTCAGCAGGCAGAAACACTTCTTTACCACTGATAGAGAAGAGAAGTAAGTGCATGAAGGACAGATGTGGTTTAGTCGCTAACTCGTGTCCGACTCTTTGCTACGCCATGGACTGTAGGCCACCAGACTCTTCTGACCATGGGATTTCCCAGGCAAGAATACTGGAGTGGGTTGCCATTTCCTTCTTCAGGAGATCTTCCCAACCCAGGGATCGAATCTGGGTCTCCTATATTGCAGACAGATTGGGGATGCTAATAATAGATCATGTGTGTGTGCTCAGTCCTGTCCAACTCTTTGTGACCCCACAGACTGTAGCCCACCAGGTTCCTCTGTCCATGGGATTTTCCAGACAAGAATACTGGAGCAGGTTGTCATTTGCTTCTCCAGGGGAGCTTCCTGACCCAGGGATCTAACCTACATCTCCTGCGTTGCAGGTGGATTCTTTACCACTGAGCCACCAGGGAAGCCCCTAGAGGAGGAGAGATAGTAGATAAATCTTTAGGAGGTAAGATAATCAAACCTGAGGACTGATTAGATTTGAGGAATAAAGGACAGGTGCTCAGACTTCTGTCTTTGATGACTGAGTGACTGAGAAGGGAATACCATCAGAAAGAGAGGTAGGAACACGTTGAATTGGAGATGATTGTGGAGATGAGCAGCATACAGCTGACATATCTCTAGATATATAGAGACTTAGAGTTATAGATTTTGGAATCATTGGCAATGAGTGATTGTTGAAACCCTGGAATAAATTAAAATTAGGACTTTAAAAAAAAGTCTATGTTCAGAAATGAGCTTTGCATATTTCATAGTAAGTGTTTATTCTAGTTTCTAACAGTTTCTTTAAAAATTTAGAACTTGCCTATCAAAGGACCATGATTACTAACCGTTGGCAATTTTCACTCATTCATTTGTTTGTTCATTCATCCAGCAAATCAGCAGATACGTAAAGTGGTGACAGAAATATCTTCCCTGCTTTTTAGGAGGTTGCAGTCACAATAATCAGATACTGTATATTTTTAAAACAATTACTATCAGGTTATTTTAAAGGGTAAATGTATGATAAGACTGATGCTACTAGCAATTGAGTGTTGTATTTCAGAAAAAAAGCATGTTTCTTATTCTTGGTTATTTGCCCTGTTTGTTACAACACAGAATCTTACTTGTTCAAGGTGAACAATGGAGAACAGTGTAAACAAAGGAACATAAACTGAGGATTTTCCCCTGGGAATGTACTTCTGTATCAGATGTGACGAGAGTTGCGCCGCTTCTGTATTTAAAGAAAAGAATAGTTGTAGCCACTAATATTAGGCTAGCACTGTTCATTGTTCAGAAACTACTCTGATTGATATCTGATTGGTTTTTTTCCTGTCATTCAGGATTGTAGACAATTGTGTTTGTGTTTTTCTGTCTTCTTTGTTGGTGCTGATGAGAGTCATCTTGTGGGTTTCATATTTTTTTTCCAAATGTCCTGGTGCAGGGAGTGTAAAGCAAATGTAATAGGATAAACTGTACGTTGTTAGGCTGTTCTATTTATGATGTGCCAATTAACTGAAATAAATTTAACCCTGTGAAAAACAATTGATTCTATAAAAGGAAAAAACATATCTAAGATACACGTAAAACATCATGAATGTACATTCAACAATTAACTAAATTCTTACAAAATGCAGATATTTCAAGAAAAATTTCTGAGTAATCATATGGCTTATCTCATTATTTCCCTGACTTTTGCCTTTTAAATAGAATTTAACTAAAATGAACCCTGCAGCCTTGATTTGTCTATCCAATTTTATTGCTGATAAGTTAAATATGAGGTTTCCAACTCCTGCCATTTCTACTGTTTCTATGGTAACTAAAGTGTGCAAACCCAGCAGTATCACTTTCTTTCACAGCTGGCATTTTGTGTTCACAGTAAGAAGAGGGGTTTTAGTACAGCATCGTCTGTGTTAATTGGGATGTAACTAGGTCAGAACCGTTTTGGTATCCTCTTTCCATTCTTTCAGGTTTACGTGTGGGTGTGTGTGCATGAGCTGCAGTTTCCTTTGTTTTTTTTTAATAGCATATACCTTCAGTTAATTAATCACTGTCAAAGTTAGTCTTTTGAAAATTCAGCATAATATCTGCAAACACACTTGAGTGTGGAATCTTGAGGGTTAGATGGAGTTGTTCCTAGACTTGCCCCCAGCCCTGTATTTCTTGAGTAATTCTCCTAAAAAAAAAAAAAAAAAAAAAAAAAACCAGGGAAATTGATGTGAAAATGCTTTGAAAAGTTAAAAGCATCTTATTTTTATTTATTTTCTTTTCCATTATGATTTATGACAGGATATTGAAGATAGTTCCCTAAGTTAAATACATTTAAATGGGTGATCACATTATTTTGTTGTTATTTTGAAACATCAAATATCTTATGACCTTAACAATTATTTACATGTTCTGAAGGGGATAGTTAACCCCAGTTAAGAGGTGTGCATTTCAAAGTGATTCCTTCTGCGATTCCAGATTCTAACTTGACTACAGGAGCCCTTCTCTGTGGATACTGCCCAAACTCTGGGTTTCTTTCTCAGCCTGTACAAAAGAGCTCACAGTCACTGCTCTCCTAAACCATGTCACCACTTCTGCCCTCATCTCAGGCTCTATCTACATGGAGATCCCACACTTACAGCTTCCTTGGGCTTCAAATAGACGTGTCAAAAGTATTCTCTACTGACGTCAGAACTCGCTAGATCCTTGTCTCTCTCTCTCTATCCTCACTCCACTGTGCTGCTCCTGTTCATATTCTCTGTTTCCATGTAGCACAACTACAGGAACTTCTAACCAGAGTTAGCTAACAGTGATCACGACCAGCTCCCTGGTTTTCTCCCATTCAGCAGCTCATAATCTACCTTCATTTCGTCTTTTTTTTTGACTGCACCGCAGGGCATGTGGGATCTTAGTTCTCTCTTGAGGGACTGAACCCATGTCCCCTGCAGTGCCTAGTCTTAACCACTGGATTGCCAGGGAAGTCCCCATTTTCACTTCTTATGTGAAACAATTTTTGTTCCTTTGTCGCATACTTTGTATTTTTATCTTACATCTTTTTTTTTTTTTAAAGGATTTAAGCTCAAATTTTAGGAAATGTAAATAATGTAACAATGGTACACAAGATGGTTTACTCGATACTTTTACAATTTTAAAAACTGTTATATCCCAGAGATTGCCATTCTCACTAAGGCCTTGAAAAATGTACTCTAAATTTGCCTTTGCTGGGCATTCCACACTTTCACTACTGAGGGCCCAGGTTCAATCCCTGGTTAGGGAACTAAGGTCCTGCACGCCACAGGGCATGGCCACACACACACACACAAAACCAAAACACCTAAATTTGCCTTTGCCTGTTTCCCACTTATTTGGGTCTCATTTACTGCAGCTAGCTTCTGTAAATGCACAGAAATTATTTCTTCTAAGTCACCAGTGACCTTCTAATTGTCTCAAAGTTGCCTCTTCTCAGCTTGCATTCTGCTGTTCTGAAGACCACCTCTTCCTTTTTAAACTCTTAGCTTGTAGAAGCCTATACTACCTATGTTTTTTTTTTAATTAGTTTATTTATCTATTTTTAAACTTGACAATATTGTATTTGTTTTGCCGTACATTGATATGAATCCACCATGGGTGTACACATTTTCCCCTTCCAGAACCCCCCTCCCACTTCCCTCCCCATCCCATCCCTCCCGGTCATCCTGGTGGATGCTCCTTCACTAGTTCTTTCATTGGCTCTTGTTCTTCTACCCTTTATTCCTCTCAGCATTATTTTTTTTTTCTTATATTATTAAAAATACTACTTCTCTAATTACAAACAATACCAAAACATACAAACATTATGGAAATATATAATGTAGTAGAAAATGATAATCTCTCCAAACCTTGCCATCAGACATTGAACAGGACACACAGACATCAGATCAGTTCTGTTCAGTCACTCAGTCATGTCTGACTCTTTGCAATCCATGGACTGCAGCACGCCAGGCTTCCCTGTCCATCACCAACTCCTGCAGTTTACTCATACTCATGTCCATTGAGTCGGTGATGCCATCCAACTATCTCATCCTCTGTTGTTCCCTTCTCCTCCCACCTTCTATCTTTCCCAGCATCAGGGTCTTTTCAAATGAGTCAGTTCGTCCCATCAAGTAGCCAAAGTATTGGAGTTTCAGCTTCAGCATCAGTCCTTCCAATGAAAATTCGGGACTGACTTCCTTTAGGATGGACTGGTTGGATCTCCTTGCAGTCCAAGAGATTCTCAATTTAAAAAGAAAAAGGAAACATTTCTCACACACAAAAAAGAGTCCTCTCCAACACCACAGTTCAAAAGCATCAATTCTTCAGTGTTCAGCTTTCTTCACCATCCAACTCTCACATCCATACATGACTACTGGAAAAACCAGCTTTGACTAGACAGACCTTTGCTCACAAAGTAATGTCTCTGCTTTTTAATACGCTGTTTCTAGGTTGGTCATAACTTTTCTTCCAAGGAGCAAGCGTCTTTTAATTTCATGGCTGCAGTCACCATCTGCATTGATTTTGGAGCCCCAAGAAATAAAGTCTGTCACTGTTTCCCCATCTATTTGCCATGAAGTGATGAGACTGGAAGCCATGATCTTAATTTTCTGAATGTTGAGTTTTAAGCCAACTTTTTCACTCTTCTCTTTCACTTTCATCAAGAGGCTCTTTAGTTCTTCGCTTTCTGCCATAAGGGTGGTATCATCTGCATATCTGAGGTTATTGCTGTTTCTCCTGGCAGTCTTGATTTCAACATGTGCTTCATCCAGCCCAGCGTTTCTCATGATGTACTCTGCATATAAGTTAAATAAGCAGGGTGACAATAGACAGCCTTGATGTACTCCTTTCCCAGTTTGGAGCCAGTCTGTTGTTCCATGTCCAGTTCTAACTGTTGCTTCCTGACCCACATACAGATTTCTCAAGAGGCAGGTCAGGTGGTCTAGTGTTCCCACCTCTTTCAGAATTTTCCACAGTGTATTGTGATCCACACAGTCAAAGGCTTTGGCATAGTCAATAAAGCAGAAATAGATGTTTTTCTGGAACTCTATAGCTTTTTCAATGATCCAGCAGATGTTGGCAATTTGATCTCTGGTTCCTCTGCCTTTTCTAAAACCAGCTTGAACATCTGGAATTTCACAGTTCACATACTGTTGAAGCCTGGCTTGGAGAATTTTGAGCATAACTTTACTAGTGTGTGAGATGAGTGAGATTGTGTGGTAGTCTGAGCATTCTTTGGCATTGCCTTTCTTTGGGATTGGAATGAAAACTGACCCTTTCCAGTCCTGTGGCCACTGCTGCATTTTCCAAATTTGCTGGAATATTGAGTGCAGCACTTTCACAGCATCACCTTTTAGGATCTGAAATAGCTCAACTGGAATCCCATCACCTCCACTAGCTTTGTTTGTAGTGATGCTTTCTAAGGCCCACTTGACTTCTCATTCCAGGATGTCTGGCTCTAGGCGAGTAATCATACCATCGTGATTATCTGGGTCGTGAAGATCTTTTTTGTAGAGTTCTTCTGTGTATTCTTGCCACCTCTTCTTAATATCTTCCGCTTCTGTTAGGTCTGTACAATTTCTGTCCTTTGTTGTGCCCATGTTTGCATGAAATGATCCCTTGGTATCTCTAATTTTCTTGAAGAGATCTCTAGTCTTTCTTATTCTATTATTTTCCTCTATTTCTTTGCACTGATCACTGAGGAATGCTTTCTTATCTCTCCTTGCTATTCTTTGGAACTCGGCATTCAGATGGGAATATCTTTCCTTTTCTCCTTTGCTTTTTGCTTCTCTTCTTTTCACAGCTATTTGTAAGGCCTCCTCAGACAGTCATTTTGCTTTTTTGCATTTCATTTTCTTGGGGATGGTCTTGATCCCTGTCTCCTGTACAGTGTCACGAACCTCCATCCATAGTTCTTCAGGCACTCTGTCTATCAGATCTAATCCCTTGAATCTGTTCTCACTTCTACTGTATAATCATAAGGGATTTGATTTAGGTCATATCTGAATGGTCTAGTGGTTTTCCCTACTTTCTTCAGTTCAGTTGATCAGTCATGTCTGACTTTGTGACCTTATGGACTGCAGCATGCCAGGCCTCCCTGTCCATCGCCAGCTCCTGGAGTTTACTCAAACTCATGTCCATTGAGTAAGTGATGCCATCCAACCATCTCACCCTCTGTTGTCCCCTTCTCCTCCCGTCTTCAAGCCTTCCCAGCATCAGGGTCTTTTCACATGAGTCAGTTGTTTGCATCAGGTGGCCAACGTATTGGAGTTTCAGCTTCAGCATCAGTCCTTCAAATGAATATTTAGGGCTGATTTCCTTTAGGATGGACTGGTTGTATCTCCTTGCAGTCTAAGGGACTCTGAAGAGTCCTCCAACACTTGATTCAACAGCAACAATTGATTCAAACAAACAGTTGATTCAAAAGCATCAATTCTTTGGCACTCAGCTTTCTTTATAGTCCAACTCTTACTTCCATACATGACTACTGGAAAAACCATAGCTTTGACTATTTAAGTCTGAATTTGGCAATAAGGAGTTCATGATCTGAGCCACAGTCAGCTCCAAATCTTGTTTTTGCTGACTATAGAGCTTCTCCATCTTTGGCTGCAAAGAATATAATCAATCTGATTTCAGTATTGACGATCTGGTGATGTCTGTGTGTAAAGTCTTCTCTTGTATTGTTGTAAGAGGGTATTTGCTATGACCAGTGCTTTCTCTTGGCAAAACTCTATTAGCCCTTGCCCTGCTTCATTCTGTATTCCAAGGCTAAATTTGCCTGTCATTCCAGGTGTTTCTTGACTTCGTACTTTTGCATTCCAGTCCCATAGGACATCTTTTTTGGGTGTTAGTTCTAGACGGTCTTGTAGGTCTTCATCGAACTGTTCAACTTCAGCTTCAGCTTCTTCAGCATTACTGGCTGGGGTGTAGACTTGGATTACTGTGATATTGAATGGTTTGCCTTGGAAATGAACAGAGATCATTCTGTCGTTTTTGAGATTGAATCCAAGTACTGCATTTTGGACTCGTTAACTATGATGGCTACTCCATTTCTTCTAAGGGATTCTTGCCCACAGTAGTAGATATAATGGTCATCTGAATTAAATTCACCCATGCCAGTTTTTAGTTTGTTGATTTCTGAAATGTCGACTTTCACTCTTGTCATCTCCTGTTTGACCACTTCCAATTTGCCTTGATTCATGGACCTAACTTTCCAGGTTCCTATGCAGTATTGCTCTTTACACACACACACGCACACACACACACACATATAATAAATCATGCAAGTTGTAAGAAATTATGGATAAGACAGAAAGATAACAAAATGATGCTAATTCTAGTTATGTAAAACCTAGAGTTTCCAAGTCCCCACATCGTGATGGGCAGCTCCCTCTTTAACCTTTGCCTTACCCCTCCTCTGCTTCTCTTCTTACATTGACCTGTTTGCTTTTTCTCCAGTTAGCCAGCCTTCCAGCTCACCAAGGTTTTTCCTAACTGCTCCAAACAACCATGACCTTGCTCTACTGCTAATCTTACGGCAGCCCTCATAACTTTCAGAGCACAGGCCAGACATGCTCAAGAACCTATCCAGTTCTGGTACCCAAATGACTTGTGCCAAAAGCAGAACCACTGGAAAGAGCAGGCCAGCCCTCCCTTGGGTTTCCTTCTCTTTAGAATCATCAGCGCCTTATCACCCTATTCTGCCCGGTGCCCACCAACCTCCCTGGTGTGTCTCCAGCTCACTTGTCTTCAGGCATTGAACTGCTCTTCCCTTATTACTGTACTTTTGTCAGGTCTTATCCCAGATGTGCCCTTCTCATGGAGGTATTGTCTAAGTAATTTAAAATAATGCTCAAGTAATGTTAAAAATAACACCCTTCTAACCCACTGTTACCAGTACCTTATCCCCATTCCTTTACTTTTTGTCTGTATTATCTTAGTGTACCATAAACACAAAAAGAATATTTGATACATTTGTATGTACCTTACAAGGCATAATAGTCGAGAGCCTATCACTTAACCCAGTAATTGGAACATTACCAATAGCTTCTCTTTTATCTTTTCCCCCTTATCCTGTCCTCCTGCTTCCTCCCAAGAGGTAACAAACATCCTGAATTTTGAACCTATTATTCACCCCTTCAAAAGTAATAGGTTTATCACATTTGTATGTATGCCTAGACAGTACATTTTTTAGCTTTGCTTGGTTTTAAGTTTAATGAAAATGGCATCCTGCTATATATAGTCCTCTGAAATGTGCTTTTTTCCCCTCAACATAATGCTTCCAAGATCTGAACTTTTTTTTACCTTTATTTGTAATTCAGTGATTTTCACTGCTATTTTTAAAATTCATTGTGTGACTCTATCACATTTAATTTCTCCATTTTCCTATTAGCTAGAAATTTGGGTTGTGTCCAGATGTTTTTTCTTTTTTGGGGATTACAAAATGCGCTATGGATATTCTTTAGTGTATCTAAAAAGGGAATTACTCAGTCGAAGGGTATGCAATTGTTCAGTTTTGCAAGATGATGCCAAATTGTTTTCCAAAGAAGTTGTACCAGTTTATTCTCCCACCAGCAGTGTACTGGAATTTCCCCTGACCTATTTCCTACTCAATTGTTAACCAGCCTACTAGGTATAATAAAATGGTATCTCAATGGGATTTTCATTTCCATTTCCCCCATTATTGATGTGGTGTGGCATCTTTTCATATGCTTAGTGGTTAAACTGTTTTCTTCTTTTTTTAAATCCCTGTGCAGACGTTTTGTCCATTTTTCTGTTAGGTAGTTTTTCATCTTGATTTGTAGAAGTTTTTTATTCTGGATACTAAACCTTTGTGGCTGATCTATGTTGCAAATAGTTCTGCCTGTTTGTCTTTTTATTTTCCTCATCTTTGATGATTGGAAGTTGCTTTAATTGCCAAGTTTATCAGTCCTTCCTTTTATGGTTATTCTTTGTATCTTGTTTAAGAAATTCTTCCCTACTTTAGGGTCAGAAAGATATACTCCAGTTTTTTATTTCCTCCAGTTTTAAAGTTTTGTTTCTCACATTTAATTCCTTAATCCTCCTGAAATTACTGCATATATGGTATGAGGTGAGGATTCATTTTATTTTTTCCCCATTTGGATAACTTGCTATACCAGTTCTGTTTATTGATTAATTCTTCCATTCTCCAATGATCTGAGGTTCTTCTCTCAGTTCTTCATTCTCTCCACTGATCAGTTTATCTCTGTACCACTCCCATACTGTTTTAATTACAATAGCTTTAAAATAAAGCATGAGCCAGATTCCTCTCTTCATCCCCTCCTCCTAATACTTTGTGAATCTCTTGGCTATTCTTAGCTGTTTGCTCTTCCACATACATTTTAAAATCAGCCTTTCAAGTTCCGCAAGGGAACTCGGATGGAATTTTGATGGAAATTGCATTGAATATATAGATAAGTATGGGGAGAATTGATATTTTTACTATATTGAGTCTTCTTATGTATAAACATGAGCTCTTAATTTATTTAGAACTTCTTAATGTCATTTAAGATAAGGTTTCAAGGTGTTCTGTATAAAAATCTTGTAAATCGTTTGATATATTTATTCCTAGGCATCTTACAGGTTTTTGTTTTGTTTTTGCTGTAGAAATGCTGCCTTTGAAAAACTATCTCCTAGCTTTTTTTTCGTGGTATATAGAAGTACAGTTGACATGTTCATACTGTTCAAGTAGCCATACCTCCTGTTAAACTCTTTTACTATTGCTAATAATTTGTCTGTAAATACTTTGGGCTTTCTATGTAGATAATTATATCACCTGAAAATAACAGTAGTTTTGTTTCTGCCTTTCTAATGCATATGTCTTTAATTATTGTTTTATAGTACTGGACTTATAGTACAATGTTGATTTCAAAAAAAGCTGAAAGTAAAAGGCTATTAAAAGATATAGCACGCAAACTGCTAAAAGAATCAACTACAGTAGTGTTATACAAAATAGCTTTTAAGACAAGAGCACTGTTAAGAGTGGGCTTCCCTGGTGGCTCAGCTGGTAAAGAATCCGCCTGCAATGTGGGAGACCCAGGTTCGATCCCTGGGTTGGGAAGATCCTCTGGAAAAGGGAATGGCAACCCACTCCAGTATTCTTGCTGGAAAATTCCGTGGACAGAAGTTAGCCATAATACTAGATGCGTAAATCTCTTGTATTCTCCTTATTATTCTTCCACAGTACTTATCAATACTGATGTACTGTATATTTGTTATTACCCTTTTTTTTTCCACTGGAATATAAGCTCATGAAGTTAAGGATTTTGCCTGGTTTTGTTTAGTATGATATCTCTAGGATTTAAATTACTGCTAGGTGCTCAGTCAGTGTTTGTTGAACAAATGACTATTAGAGAGGTTAGAGAAAGTGATGCAAAAAAAGCAATGCCAAATCTTGAGCTTTTACCTTGAAATGCTCTTATATGTTCCCCCATGACCATTGTCACAAGTTAACTTTTCCCTAGACTGTTGTAGTCCACTTCCAACTGGCTTCTGTCTTTACTTTGTGGTCCATCTGTCTTTTCCAGTTCATCCTTCATAATACTACCAGAGTTTTTTTTCCCCTAAATATTGATCTGATTATCTCAGTGTCTTGTCTTGGCTCGGCCTATAGAATAAATTGTAGTTTCTCTAATGTGACATTTAATTCCTAACATAGTTCCTAGCCTTATTTCTTCACTGAGCTTTCTATGCTCTGGTCACATCATAACACTTCTAGGCTCTTCAGCATGCTGTCTGTGGGTTTTCTTTGTGACTGTGCTCTTAACTTTTAGGGTTCTCTGAGCCTGAAAAGTCATTCTTTTGTTTATGCTTATCAAAATCTTAGTCATTCTTAAATTCATCTAAAAGTCATTTCCTTCCTAAAGACTACCCTGATATTCACTGAGAAGAATCATCTAATCCTGGCAATTTCTTTTGCTGTTCTGGTACTTTCTGTAATCTGCCTTGTACTCGAAAAAGTTATCTCTCTTTCCCTACTAGATATTAAGCTCTTTGAAGATAAGGCTTCATGTTTTATTTTTCTTTGTTTCCCGAAAGTCTGCAGTATAGTGTTTAATACATAATGGAGCTTTGATAAATAGTTGTCAAACTTCTTTTGAAGGTTTGGTTTTTGTCTGATGCTGTTTTTCTCTTTCTGCTATAGTAAACTAATCATGTCTCATGTCTTCAATTATCACACTCTAGTGACAATAAACTTCAAATCTGAATCTTCCTATTTCCACTGCGCTGACCAGTGCTACCAGTCCTCTCACACAGATCCACGTGTCATCTTCTCTTTCTTGTACCCCCTCCCAAATCAGTACCCCTCATAAATTTTCTATCACAAAGACCGTTCTTCCAGTCACATTAACTCAAAACCTTGGTGAAATCTTTATCACCCTTTGTCTTAATCTTCTGCCTTCAACTAGTCAGTAAGCCCTGTTAATTTCTCCTTTAAAATGTTCCTCAGCTCCATAACTCTGTCTTCATTTCAGCTGAGAAGTCCTTGGATGGAGCCCTTATGACCCATACCCAGTTCTGATACCTCTCCCTTTCCTCTGCTTCCCTGATAGCTCAGTTGGTAAAGAATCCGCCTGCAATGCAGGAGACCCCAGTTTGATCCCTGGGTTGGGAAGATCCCCTGGAGAAGGGAAAGGCTACCCACTCCGGTATTCTGGCCCGGAGAATCCCATGGACTACACAGTCCATGGGATCACAAAAGAGTCGGAAATGACTGAGCGACTTTCACTCAGGCTTCCTGTAATCTCGCTGCCTGTAATACAAAGATCAGATTACTTCACCTGGCATTTAAGACAATGCAGGTCTAGGTTCATTCTGCTGCCTACGACATTCGTCCTCTGCTTTCTGTCAAGTCAGACTTCTTACTTTCTCCTAAGCTTATGTCATTACCTTTCATGTGCTCTGCCATGCTAGCTCCTGTTCATTTTTCAGGATCTGGATAATGGACATTACCCCTGCCCCCCACCTTCAGTGAACATTTCCCGTAACAATGGAAACTCTAATCATTTCCTCCCTGTTCATTTTTATTTTTAGTGCTTATTGTTTTCATTGAGACTTTAAAAAGAGCCAGCAAATTGGAAGGGATCTTAAAAGTAATCTAGTTTAACCTCTAACCCAAGACCTCAGTCTTCTTCATAACTCATAATTAGCATTAGCTTCTAGTATTACACAAAGCTTCTGATATTTCTTTCTATTTATATAGTGAACATCTGGAAGTTAGGAATTTGGTTTCCCGTGCTTTTATTTTTCCTTTTAATTCTTAGTATGGTTCACTGTCCTGGAAGACACTAAAAATATATTCATTGATTGAATAAATGAATCATAAATTTTCTCTTCAGAGAATTTACAGAGGAAACTTACTTGCCAAAAGCCTGTCTGCCTTCAGCTAGTCACAAAATCCTGTTAATTTCTCCTTTAAAATGTTACTCAAATATCTGCAAATAAGAATGACTTTTAAAAAAGTCTTAAAAGATGGTGGATACATTTTCAGCCTGCCCTTTTCTTTATATGGCTCTGTATTAGCCTTGACTTTTATTTTCCTACTTCTTGAGATTATACTTGGAATTTCACTTTTGCATGAACCATAATGTGTATGAATTTTAATGGAGTCTGTTGAATGTTGACCATGTTTTCCTACAGTAGTTTAGAACTATTTAGCAAGAAATATTCCACTTGACTCATTTATTTTTATTTATTTATTTTTTTTTTTTTTCACTTGACTCATTTAAATGAAGGTAATTATCTTGTGGCCGGGAATTTATGTAAAAATTTTCAACCACAAAAGCCCTTTGTTGTGGGCAGTAATAGAACAGTTTATAATTTGTACAGGTTTAAAAATTATTATTAGTCGTTACTTCTGAGGGGCTTCCCTGGTAGCTCAGATGGTAAAGCGTCTGCTTATGATGAGGGAGATCCGGGTTTGATCCCTGGGTCGGGAAGATCTCCTGGAGAAGGAAATGGCAACCCACTCCAGTATTCTTGCCTGGAAAATCCCATGGACTGAGGATCCTAGTAGCCTACAGTCCATGGGGTCGCAGAGTCGGACACAACTGAGCAACTTCACTTTCACTGAGGGGTAAATAGAAATGACAGCTTTAATTCCTTTGTGATTATATGTATGATATAATTTTGAAAATAAGATGTTTCTATAGCAAGGATGTTTTTGGAAAGCTAGTGCTAACTTCAAGTATGTCAAATGCTTAATGTAGAGGGTACTTGCTATTCAAATATAGTTTTGATGAAAATCCAAAAGTGACATTTTCATATTATATGAACTTTTTTCCATTTTAGAGCATGTCAAAAGAATATAGTAATTTGAATGCTCTATTTTTATTTCTAGAAACCAGCAAATATCCTAGTAATGGGAGAAGGTCCTGAGAGAGGGAGAGTCAAAATAGGTAGGTAATTATTTCTAAAATACCTTATTAAGAAACTAAAGTGACTGCAAAGATGGTTTCCCTTTTTAATACTCTTATTTAAGTAATTTTGAAATTAATTCCTCATAATATTCATAGACAAGATGTTGGGAAATGTAGATAGTTTATAAAATCCCTCAGATTTATTCCCAAAATAAGGTTCTATAATTCTAAGCTGAAGCAAGCAAAAATTCATTCCCATACAATACTCCCAGCATGTGTTTATGCTACTATTACTGAAATGCTACTATTACAGTCACCCTAAACATAATCCCTTGAATCTTACTTGTCTCAGCTTTACCAAATGTTTCCCTGAATCCATCCTTCCCACCCTGACCCTGATTTATACATACAGATCCTCACAGATAACTCCCCCTGCCCTCCCCTCTCCCTACTGCATGTCTTGTGCCAGGTACCAACATATCTTTTCCAAATGAATATATATGTGTGTAGACTCTTTTACTTGCCAGTCTTAGATTAAGGCACTGGCAGAAGACTTGTTTCTATACTAAAAATTTCTCTGCAACCTTGAAAGTTCTAAAAGAAACTGGCGTCATTTATACCTGTGACATATTTGGGGAGAAAATAAGCTGAGAAATGCTTTATTCTAATTTTTTTTTATAATAGAACTTACATTTATCCAATGTTCAGTGCTTTTAAGAAAGATTTGAGAGTAAATTTTTTTTTTTATCAACCTGCTTTCTTTGCTATTAGAATTTATCATGCTAGAAATGATCCAGAATTGTGCTAACTTTGCCTACTACAAATTCATTCTGTCCTGCTTCAACCAAGCATGCCCTGCTGCCTGGTTTTCTACTTCTTCCATTAATTCACTAGCCCAGTTCCTGAAGAAGCTGTTCTAAACCAACTTTTCTTTCTTTAAACCTCTACTCTGAGTTTGAGATTGAATCATAAAAAAATTCTGTTGAAGTTAATTAAGAACGGGTGGCTGCTTTCTTTCCCTCTCCCATTTCGTTCCTCCTCCCTCTCATCCCGTTTCTACCCTTCCTCACTTGTTTCCATTTCACCCTCACACTTTTATCGAGTACCAAGTTTTTGCTAGTCACTCATGAAAGGGAAATAAAGGATGGTCCTCCTGTCTATCAAATAGACATTTTCATATGTCATCTGTCTTACACAGCCACCCTCTGGTAGATACTGCAGATAAGTAAAGCTGGATTTACAGAGGCAGTAGCTTACTCGGCCTTTCAAAGGAAGGACTTGAATTCCAAGTCTGGGGTCTCTTTCACTCCAAACATTGCTGCCTAGTGATTTCAAAGCTATCTGGTATGACCTGACTGACCACTTTTAGTCAGCACAGCTCTGCCTTTGAAACAGCCTCAGAGAAAGTGTCTCTTTCTCCTCAGTCCTATCCTGTACCCTTCTAGCTTCTAAATGCCTTCCTGCTGTACTTCAGTCCTTCTAATTACAGTTTTCCCATTCGTTCCTTCTCAGGTTTCTCCTCTTCACCTTTAAACACTCGTAACCCAGTTTGAACATAAATTTCCTCATGTCCATTTTATTTTCTTTACCATTTGTTCAGTTTTCCCCCTTGTTCCTCTACTTCTGAAATCATGTTCACACATTGGTTTCATGTATCCTAATTTGTTATTATCTGTTACTAAATTCATTTTTTTTTCTGACATCAAATTCTGTTCCTCTCTTGAAACTGCTATCTACAAGGCTACCTGTGGCCTTTATCCTACCAAGTCTAGCAGCCTGTGTTTAGTCTCTGTTTTCCCTTACTGCCTTGTCATTTGTTCTAGCGAGTCTGGCCTTGTGAGTGTCTTTACTTTGGTCTCTGTGACATCACATAATGCTATTTTTCTATTACTTTTGCTGTGACTTCTGTATTTTATTCATTCTTGTCTCTTATTCCTACTAACCTTCTGTTTCAAGACACCCTAGGCACTGGCTCGAGACATGGCCTCCCTCTACAGTTACTTCTTTAGGGAACTGATAAGTTATGGCCTTAAAATCTTGGGTTTTATGAAAATGATTTTACGATCTGGATCTCAAATTCTATTCTCTCACTCTAACTCTCTATTTATATGTCTTACTGGCAACCTATATTCCATTAATTCCAAACCAAATTCATCATCCTCATTTTATATGCTCCAATGCTGTCATCACATTTATCCCAGTCACCAAACTTAATGTCTTCTCCTTAGTCTCCCAAGTAGCTCTGCTACTCAACATGAACTCTGTATTCTAGCCAGGCCAGTTAGTTGCCTTATTGTTAAGAATTTAGGATTATAATTCTACCCAAGATTAGAGAGAAAGTCAGGATTAAAAGTAAACAATAATTAGTATTAAAGGTCTAGTGAACAGTTACAGTTAACCTAGTTGATTAAATTGTTTTTATATTTTGTTTTAATAGCACATTATTTAAAAAAAAACAGTAATGCTTTGATATGTATGCTTAACACTTTAATATAGTTCTTTTTTGATCGAAAGAAAAAGCATAGTTGAATGAAAAACACATTGTGCCCTTCCCTGTATCAGAGGCTTCCCCTCCCCAGCACCTGAGACTTACAGGCCTTTCCTAAAATGCTCATTGCCTTCTTTACTATTCACAGTGATTCCTCCTTCAGAATCCAGCTCAAGTTCCACTTTCCATTTAGTCCACTTATGCAAATGTTTATCAAACATTGTTCCAGATAAAACCATGGAGACATAACCTCTTCCTGCATGGGACTTTGAGTCTAATAGGAACCAGCAGCAACTTTCCTTTTAGTCTTACAGTACTTACCTCTTTATCTACTCCATATATTTTGTCATCTCACCTTTATGTAAGCTCCCTGACTGTAGACATTGCCTTCTGCTGCTTTTCTGTCATTTGATACTAATTAGCACTCACACCACAATTTTACTACCTCTGTTGAACTGAATAATTTAACTCATCCAACTTGAGGAAATTAGGAAATTAGGTGTTAGTGACATTTAGGCTAGTTACATTTTGTCTAAATTAGTAATCATTTGAAAAGTGGTTTGAAACTTCTTTGAAGTTCATACAATAGATGGGAATTATTTTTAAGAGTATTTATTATTTCTCTTGGCTTGATTTCATTTTTCAATGAAATATATATATAGTGTTATTCATTTTTCAATGAATTGATGTGGCTTACATAAAGCTAAGAAGGTAGAGAATAAGGGGAGAAATATTGGCTTTAGCCTTTACTTAAAAATAGAATGCTTTTCAATGGAGGGAAGAGTATTCCATCATATTACTTTGCCATCAACAACAATCAGCATCTATTCAATATATAAAGCAGTGCTTTGAGGTAGGTGTAATATTGGTAGACTGGTTTTGAGTATTTTTGTTTGCTATAGGAAAATTTGGTTTAAAAAGTGTAGGCATCAGCACAGGCATCCTTGGATAGCTTTATTTTTTAAGACCTATATTCTCCAAAGCATTCTCAGAAAGTCCTATAAATTATTCAAACTCTAAAGAAATAAAATCATTGTAAATTAAAAGTTTAATGCATATCATAGCCTATTGGTTTTAGATTAAAGGATACTCTATAGTTGCAACTTTAATGTTCTGCTTGTGCATTGTATAGTACATCAGGGACCATTATATAATCAAAATATACTGTATGTATTGCCTATTTCAAATTATAGAGGCTTATCTTTGTGATTTTTTTTTACCTTTGTGACATGCAATTATCATATGTATAATCTGTTGTATATCAGATCCATGGTTAAGAACATAGCTGCTAAATTATAACGTGGTTTTTGCTTGAGTACTGGCATTTTTACTTCCTATCCCTGTGACTTTGGGCAAGTCATTGAACTGCTTTGGGCCTTAGATTCTTCATCACAGAAGTGGGGGTAGGGGGAGAATACTTATTAAACCAGCATTCTTATGAGGATTAGATGAAGTGATAGATGATATGTATGAAAATCATTTGTAAGCTCTGAAATGCTTTATAGATATAAAGTATATGTTCTTTAGGAAATCTTAAGAAAATTAGATAGTAACCAGTACATTAGTTAGCTTTGGTAGAGAGCTTTGCTAAATGCTGAATTGTAACAAATTCTCTTACGTATTCTACATATGTTCTTGAAAATGTGTATGTGATGTTCTGGTAACTATACAACAACTGGCTCTCTGGGGGGAAAAAAATCACCCCAGTTTATAGCATGGACTATTTTTCGTGATGTAAATACTCCCACCATAGCCAATTTCAAGCCACAAACATGACATTACTGAACACCGTGTTGGGAAGATACTTAAATCAGCTCTCCTGAGTCCATAAAAGCCAACTCTGGCACAGGTTGAACTAAGATAGATTCAAGATTTTAGATATATAGGCATACATAAGTCATAATCATGAAAACTTTTAGACTTTATTTTGAAAACATATACAAATATTATTCTGTCTCTGAAAGCCAGGAATCTGGAATCAGACCTTGATTTTTATTCTGACTCTATACTTACTAATTTAATGACTTTGGACAAGTCAGAATATCTCTAAACCTCAGTCTCTTCATCAGTAAAACAGGCACAATAACAGTATCTCCCTCAGAAGGGGAGGGGAGATCTGGTGCTGATACAGACCTCTGGTTGAAAAGGATTGCTTTGTAAGGTTAGTGGCTATTGTCATCATGGTTATAATAGCATGCCACACTGAGTTCTTATTAATTGATTTATTTTTTAGCTGACATGGGTTTTGCCAGATTATTCAATTCTCCTCTAAAGCCACTAGCAGATTTGGATCCTGTAGTTGTGACTTTCTGGTATCGGGCTCCAGAGCTTTTGCTTGGCGCAAGGCATTATACAAAGGCCATTGGTAAGTTAGCGTGAACTGATTTACTTATAATTGGTAAGTATTATATCATTATTATATGACATTGCATTTATGATAAATACTAAATGGTATAATAAAGCTGCTTTGTAAAAGCCACTTTATATGGCTTTGTAAAAGTCCTGTTGTCATCTATATTCCCAGATTTTATATTCTAGTAGCTCTGGATTTTCAGCTATTTAGGAGAATATGATTCTTTTAAAAAAAGAAAGCATTTTCTTTTTTTAATTATTTATTTTTAATTGGAGGATAATTGCTTTACAATGTTGTGTTGGTTTCTGCTGTGCAACAGTGTGAATCAGCCATCAGTATACATATATCTCCTCCCTCTTGGGCCTAAAAGAAAGCATTTGCTTTCAGAGGATAGAAGTGTCTGATCTTGTTGAGTTGCTATAGAAATGATAAAATGCAGATTTTGTTTTGCACCTACCTACTACTGATCGGAAGAACTGGAGAGAGATTTAGAATTTTCTTCACAAAAAGAAAAACGGAAGTAGTATAGTTATTGGAGAGAGCCTCTGCTATTTGGGAAAAAGTTAGTCAGTCCTTTCCTAAGCAAGAAACAATATGACTAATCCTTCTCTTTTGCCATTATAGTTATCAGGATGGCAGTTGCTCCATTAAGGTAGGAAATAGAGCCTGGGTAGATTAGCTGTGCTCAGCATCTTGCCATCTCACCAAACGTAAACGCTGAACAAGAAAACCTGTTAAAAACACAATCTGTAGGATTTAAAGTCTGCTTCAGAACAGAGGCATCAGAGATTTTGCTGCCTGGCCCTGTAGTGTCCTCAGAGGGCCCAGCTGCCAACTGAGGGAGTCGGGAAGAGAGAACTACCCTCAAACCTAGGTACTGCTTTAAAGGAGGTGAAAGGAGAAGACAGGGAGGGAGTAAGTAGGACCATTAATGTGAAGGCCTAGTTCTATAAGGTACCTACATTTTGCTTACTGTGTTTCTTTTAAGTTTCCTTTTCTTAAATTATGTTTACTTGTATTAGACTAATTTTGACTGCATTTAGCTGCTTTGGTCAAGTTCTACTTGATAAAGGCACTTAAATTATAAAATTATTAAAAATAGACAAGCACAATCCTTTCTCTGTTAAGCTTATGAAAAATCTGAAAAGAACTATCAAAGAGTTATCAAGGAAGTTCTCACGTTTGAAGAGATCAGACTCATAATTAACTTCTTCATGGGTAAAAACGGAAACAAAAATTAAAATATAGTAATGTCCTCATTCGTCAGGTCGTCTGATTTCTGCAAAACTCAGATACCCAGAACACATTTATACTTCCTTTGTCTAGGGATTAAGACACAAGCACAGTGTGGAATATTGTAATTCTTCATAAGTACTGCTGAAGGATTTTGTTAAATTAGTGAAAAAGGCTATGAGTGGCCACAGCACCATAAGGAAAACCATATGTGTTTGATAGTAGAGGCGTGTGAGACTGACCTCAGACCCATCCCCTGGCAGCTGAGCCTGTCGTAAAAAGACCCCTGACCAGAGGCTGTCACCGTATCAGCCAAGGGCTGTGAAGGCGGGAGAACTTTTTTTGATGCGAAAAGTAAATGGAAGGGATAGAGCAGGGGTCCCCAACCTCTGGGCCGTGGACTGGTACCTCCTGTCAGGATCAGCAGTGGCATTAGATTAGAAATAAAGTGCATAATAAATGTAATGCACTTGGATCACCACCACCCCCAACTCCGGTCCGTGGAAAAATTGTCTTCCACAAAACTGGTCCCTGGTGCCAAACAGGCTGGGGACCGCTGGGACAGAGCGGTTCTTAGAATGAGCCTGACTCTATTTCCATTCCAGTGAGTGCACTGAGGGGCTTTATTTTTGAGACATTTAGCATTATGGTTACTTTTTCTGTTATTAGTTCTCTCTCTTGAGAACAATAAAATCTAGATAATCTCAGAAGGTACCAGAGGCTATGAAGGGGCCAAAAGTTAAGACAGAGAAAAGGGGAGTGCTACTTGGGGGCAACAGTTGGTGCTTTAGAACAGGACTGGTGTTAAGAGAACCCCGGGCACAGGGTAGGAGTACAGGATGTGATAACATCAGAACCTCCCGTGCGCTGGGCTCTTACCTAGCACTGTGCAGTCTGTGTCAGGAGGGAGATGCCAGGAAGAAAAGGAAGACTCAGCCAGAAACCTTGTTAAACAAAATGATGCCCCACCAAAGATTGTCTCACTCTCAGAGATTCTTAGCAAACCCACGGCCTATGTTTAACATATACCTCTGGTGATTCTGTTGTCTGTGGTCCCCACACTTTGAGAAGCATAGTTTTATAAATATTTTCTGATTAACTGCTCTACTGTTGTAATAAAAAATAGATGTATTTTTTGGAAATAAAGGTAATTGGGTATGAACTGGAAACCAACTATATTTCTTATTTCCTCAGGGTAAGGAGGACTGAAATTGAATTTTAACCAGCTTGTGACTTACTAGCTCAGTAAAAATGAGACTTAGCAATTAAAGATAAAAACATAATCACTGATTTCTAATTTTAGTCATCCCAATTATTTATTCTGGATAGAAGTTAGGAAAAAAGTTAAGACATAATAATAATCCCCTCATTAGTTAGCTTATATATTCATAGCAGACATAAATATACACAGTTACTCATTCTTAGAATTCTGTGTACCTGGTTCATATCAGAAATGAGTATTATTTCTATTTAGAGCATATAAAAGAGAGTTTGATTTGGCATCAGTGAAAATTTATGAAATGAGATTTAGCCCAGGAGTGAGTGGTGGTGGCTGTGGTATGTGTGTGTGAAAGAGACACACACATGGGGAGTGGGGCAGGGGGAGGCAGGGAGGAGAGGGGAGAGGGAGAGAGAGAAAAGTGCAAGTCACTGATAAAGGAAAGAGCTGAGAAATGGGTAAAGATGGTGCTGGAGCCAGATGATCATTTAAAATTAGATGCTAACATGAGGCAAGACACCCTAGAATTTAATACTGCCTGCTACATTGAGGTTCCTTCTCTTAGCAGTTCTCCAGGAAATCTAGATACAGGCCTCTGTCCTTTGAATAGAGGGCAAACCAGGAACTGTGTGGCCAGCAACATACAGTAGTTGTCTCCATTGACTGCATAGTAGAGGCAGCTGCAGGAAGAGACTTGGGACAGTCAGAGGCTGCCATATCAGGGCAAAGGGGGACAGCCAACATGACATGGCAGAGAAAACAATGACAAAGTAGACACTGAACAGTATTATTCTACTCTTCAGTGGTGGATCTTCATGATGATGATTAAGTTATATGTTATAGCCTCTTAACGATGGCAGGTAATAATAAAAATGGTTATTGAAAGAATATGTTCCCATTATCTGGAAGGCTAACTTGTGTGGAAGGAAACCATCCCTGAAAGGAGTCAGATACATGAGACATTGCTATATATGTTTTTCATTTAGTAGTTTATGAAATGGTGTCCCAACAGTAATTCTACCTAATAGCTTGTCTACAGAATGTGATTCCTATGTTTAGAAGACTTCTAAACACTGTACTTTTCTATGCTGTCCCATAGTCTGTGTGTTATTAACTTTAAAAAATACTAAGTGGCATTAAGTGGGCAAGTATGAATACACATCTCACAAAAACTAATTCACATGTACATTTGGCAAAGCATTATAAATATCAGTCTTAGAATCTAGATTAAAACTATATTATAGTTTTTCAATGTGTAAAATCCAAGTAGAATCATCTTTAACTGGTTATTTGAAGTAGTTAATAAAACCCTGAACGATGCCTCAATTTATCTTGGTGTGATGGAGTTGGGGCAGCATCTCCGTGAGTATGTTCAGATCACTTCTCTTTACTGGTGTCACACAGTGCCTGTATATACTTGTATTTATCAGCTTCTAGACCTTACCACTTCTTGAAAACACTGAAGGTGGTGTCTTTCAGACAAAAGTTGAGTTTTTCCAGATTATTTGGTGTAATCTGTAGTGTCTAGACTGACTCCTCAAAAATTCTACTGTCATTACGTATTTGATTGCTTTAAAGAAACCTATCACCGTACCTGATCATATTATTTTATTCTATCACATCTTGAGTGTTATGCCTTGTATTAGATTATCAACTGAATGCTTCAGCAATTAAATTATTAATAGTGGTTAGAAAGGCTTTTGCCTAAATGTAAAGAAAATTCATTGCTTGCTAAATTGAGTTCCCCAAGTTTATCTTGATCAGGAAGTTTGCAAGTAATGTTTTTTATTTGACTTTCAGTCTGTTATGTGATGGTATAGCTGTGCTGTGTCCTGTCACTCAGCAGTGTCCAACTCTTTGTGACCCCATGGACTGTAGCCCTCCAGGCTCCTCTATCCATGGGGATTCTGCAGGCAAGAATACTGCAATGGGTTGCCATGATGTCCTCCAGGGGATCTTTCCAACTGAGGGATCGAACCCAGGTCTCCCACATTGCAGGCAGATTCTTGACTGTCTGAGCCACCAGGGAAGCCCAATGATATAGCTATTTCATATCATATATATGTTTTCTTAATACACTTATTGTATTCACTGAAAAGATTTGTAAACTTTATTTGGGGGATTCTTTTTAAAAGTTATACTTAATATGCAATATTATATTAAGATATATAACATATATAATTTTTATATGTTATAAAATAATCATCACAATAAGTCCAGTTACCATCTGTCACCATTGTAAAGTTATTATAATACCATTGACTTTATTGCCTTCGTGTACATTTCACCCCTTTAACATCCCTGGAAGTTTGTACCTCTTAATCTCTTTTACCTATTTCACCCATCCGCCTACCTTGAAAAATGTTTTTATATGTACGTTGTGATTATACCAAGAAATTATAACAAAAGAAATATAATAGATATGTACAAAAACTTGTTTTTCTTCCTTTATAGATATATGGGCAATAGGTTGCATATTTGCTGAACTATTGACTTCAGAACCTATTTTTCACTGTCGTCAGGAAGATATAAAAACAAGCAATCCTTTTCATCATGATCAACTAGACCGGATATTTAGTGTCATGGGATTTCCTGCAGGTAATTTTTTTTTTTTTTTTCAAAATAATACTTGAGTCATATTTCAAAAACATTCTTTTTGAAAAGGATATTTTAAGTATTTTTATGTATATTTTTAAGCTAAATAACTAGATTTTCGATAAGTAACATTATTTCCTGTAACAACATTCAATATTTTTTTTTGGTAAGATAAAGACTGGGAAGATATTAGAAAGATGCCAGAATACCCAACACTTCAGAAAGACTTTAGAAGAACAACGTAAGTAATACCATATTACATACAAGTAACGTTCAGTGGGAATATTTAAATTAATCCTTTTAAAAACCAGATAGATTATTGTTTAAACCAGAAACTTAGATGTTAGTATATTAATTATGTTTATGATTTAAAGAAGATATTTCAAATGTTGTTAATGTATATGCCAGGCTTAGGCATATATTTATTTAAAAACTTTTAAGAATTTAAGGGTCAGTAGATAGTTAAAAGTCTCTTCTGTTTAGCTTGGAAAAGGGCTCAGTTCAAGGCCTCAACGGTAGGTTTGTCTTTATCTGTGTAATGAGTTGTGTCTGAAATGCTGGGCTAGGCAACCAGTAAGGGTGGCAGGAGGAAGAACACACGGCCTAGGATCTGAGTAAAACTAACTGGTGGGGATGTGTATGCTGAGTAGAAATGAGAGGAGTTTATTATAAATATGTGCACCTAGAGGAAAAGGTGGAAGACGTTCTCGTTTGGGAAACGTAACAGAAAAATTTCAGGACAGGAATGGCAGACATGATAAAGAGAAGCAGTGAATGGCAGTGATCATTTTGGGCCTCTCTTTCACACAGTCCTAGGTAGGGATCCTTGCCTCCATGCATCTCCTAAAGAGAGGCTGACATTGCTCAGTTGTCTGAATTGGGCTCTCTTTGCACCCTAGACATTTCCCTAGACAGTCTCTGTGATTTTGATGGCTACAGCACACCATTAGTTATGCTGATGGCTCCCAATTTATACATTCTACTCTGATTTCCTTTCCAAGTTTCAGACCCATGTATCTAAATGCGTTTTGGAATCCCAAATTGAGTGTCCCATAAATACTTCAAAATATGTGTCCCAAACTGAGCTCATCATCTGTCTTCCTAAACTTTTCCTCCCGCTATATTTCTTATCTTAGGAAATGGCTCCCTGATTTACCTAATTGTTCAAGCCAAAGACCTTAAAGATGTCCCTGATCCTTTTCCTCTCTCACTGCCTTCCATTTTATCTCCTAGTGTCCAAACGATTAGCAAATCTAGTAAATTCTTTGTTTCAATATCCTTCAGATCTCTGTATTTCTCTCCATCTACCCTGCCACTATTATAGACCAGACTACCACCCTCTCTCTCACCTGGGATCCTGCATTGGCCTCATAAGTGGTATTTCTACCTTCAGTCTTCATTTTGACTCACTGCCCATTCTGCAGTCATCGCCAAAAGCACATCTGAGCATGTCAGTCTTCACGTTGCTTTCAGTTTTTAAATATGGCTTACAAAAGCTTTGGCTTCTACATCACCAGATTTATCTCCTAAACCTCTGTCTACTTTGTACTCTATAGGCTGGACATCATAAATTTCTTTAAGATCCTCAAAACCCCTGAGCTTTCTTGGACCCCTGGATTTTTACACATGCTGTTCCCTCAGTCTGGGATGTATTGATACCATCCTCCCACCCATTTCATCAGATAACTCCTGTTTATCCTTTCTATCCTGATGAGGGCTCCCCTTGCCCTTCTAGTCAGGTGCTCCCCCTCTGCACTCCTGTGGCATATCCTGAGCTGCTTCTCTCAGCACACATCACTTTGCTCAACAGTTGGCTTTTGAACACACTTATCTGCCTTTCCCTCTAGAATATGGATCATGCCTGTTTTATACACCATTAAAGGCATCTCCAGGGCCTAGTATATAGTGCATGTTCATTAGTTACTTGTCAAATGGGTATTAAATGAAAGTGGTTCAAGTAATTGAAGATAAGCTGGTAATATAAAAGAGAAAATTAATGAAGACACAACATTTTATCTTAGTATTTAAAGGCCAAAGGAAGAGTCTGACATAAAAGGATAGTATTTACAATAACCAGAAATAACAGGAGAAAAATTTAGAAAGATAAATGAAATTTAGTTTAAAAAGTAAAAAAAAAAGTTCAGAGATAAGAGCCCATACTTTCTAAGCAAACAATTTTATCCACATAAAAGCCGCCTACTAATACATAACACAAAAAGGAATTTATTAAAAATTAGCTAAATATAATGCAGTACATACAAGTCACTAAAGTATAATAAAAAATTCCAGATAATATTATTTCAAATGACATTAAAAAGTAAACGAATAACTTGTTTTCATTGTATCAGATAAAAAGAACCAAAAAAATTAGTCTTGATGTGAATTGTGAAGGGTAACAATAGAATTTTCTGTAATCTTTCCAAAGTGTCAGCTTTTGTTAGCTCATTAGAAGGCAAGGTGAGAACAGAATTAAAAGGAAATAAATAAATTGACTTTAAAAATTGAATGTTTGAATAAACATGCTGATAAAATGCTTTATAATGTATATAGAGAGTTTGAAAATTGTTCAGCTCCTAAACTGTAGTAAATCTAGAAGAGGATAATACAGAAAATGACAATTTATCTTATTTGTAATACTAGGAAAAATAAGAAACCACAATGGGAATCGAGCAATAGGATTTTTCAACTTTAAGACCTTTTATATTATGATAGAAACAACCTTAGAATCTGGAGTTAACTCAAGAAATCAGTTGATTCAACATAAAGACCAAAGCTATGTTGACAGACTCCATTTCTACATAAACCTTAAAGTTTTGTTTAACCATCACTAAACTTAATGGCTACCTTGCCAACAAAAATATTCCTGGTATTAGAGGAAAATAATTTTTAAGTTAATCTACATGGCAAAGATTTTCTTAAAAATACCTGGTGTTGGCAAGGGTATAATAAAATGGGCATTCTTACTTATAGCTACTGGGGAGAATGAATGCTTCTCAGACATTAAGGTATCCACAGATCACCTGGAGGCCTTGTTAAAGATGCAGATTCTGGTTCAGAATCTGGAATAGGGCCTGAGTACCTGCATTCCTAGTGCAGGCTTTCAGGTTCCCATGGTGCTGGTCTGAAGGCCAGGTTCATGTAGCAAGTTCTAGAGCACACAAAAAAGGCTTTGGCATGTACTTACCTTTTGACCTAATAATTCTAAGACTTTATCCTGAAAAAGCATCAAAGCAGCCACACATAGCTAAGATGAGGCACCTAAAGGCTTTCATAGAGGTTAACTAACTGCCCAAGATCACACAACTGTTAAACGACTGAGTCAGGGTCTGGGAGGGGCCTCTGATTCTCACCTGCCATGCAGTCCTGTCCCCCTCAATGTGTACTAAATTTACCTATGAGGATCTGCACTTTCTAACTGTTGGGAAACAAGTGTCATTAGTAACAGTAGAAAATGTTCAACTAGTATAAATAATAAGCTTAAAGAGTGTTTGGCAAGAGAAAACACTTATAAAACAATATTAAGTGAGAAAAGGGCAACTTACATATGATTAAGTATGATTCAAATTTTATAAAAACAGAAATGCCTCTTTGTGTGTATATATATATATATATATATGCACAGAAAAAATGCCAAAGGAAAATTATCAAATCTTGATGATGGAGTTTTTTAAATTGCTTCATAGCTTGATTATGAGTGTTTTCAATTTTTTCTTAATACTTTTTTGTATTCTCTAAATTTTCTACCATAAATATATATTACCTGTTTCTTGACCTTTTAAATTTGAAATATTTCATATGTAGGAAAGAACATACATGATGAAAATATGTAGTCTATTTAGAATAATAAAATGAATACCCATTTACTCACCCCTCAGCCTGAGCAGTTGATATCCTGATATAGAATATGTACCTAGGAAGGAATTGCTGGGTCATAGGATGGTCACATTTTCAGCTCTAATGGTTAATGCATTATTATTTTCCAAAGTAATTCTAACAGTATAAACTCTTACATGCAGTGTGTAACAATTCTTATTTCTTTTTTACATATTTACCAACATTTGGTTTTGTGTTCCTTTTTAATCAGAAAAAAAAAATGGCTTAAATGAATACATACCTCATAGGAAAACCAATCTTGGAACCTTCCATTAAAAGATGTCAATTGTGTGAATGTCCTCAATAGTGTGTGGATGTCATGTCTTTGCAGGTACGCCAACAGTAGCCTCATAAAGTACATGGAGAAACACAAGGTCAAGCCTGACAGCAAAGTATTCCTTTTGGTAGGTGCATCTCTCCAGAGTGGGAAGGTGATCCTTAGCACAGCTCTCACCCGACCCCACTTACTATGGAATTGTCCCAGCTCTTCCTCCTCTTCAGGAAAAAAAGAAATTGGTGGATGCTGGGGCAAAATTAAATCTTTTTCCTTTGAGATGTCACTCTTGACTTTTAGCCTTGTTTCCAGTGGTTTACCAGTAGGAAAAAAAAAAATGCTAAAACAGTTTTACTGCTAATCATTTCTGTCAGTTTCACATAAATGTGTGTAGTGTATTAATAAACTGGCATTTGATGTTAATTCTGTTAGACATTAACACAGTCAAAACATTCACTTGGAAGCAAACTTTCATGTGCTATCAATTTCTTATGTGTTATTGTAGCTTCAGAAACTCCTTACGATGGATCCAACCAAGAGAATTACCTCTGAGCAGGCTCTGCAGGATCCCTATTTTCAGGAGGACCCCTTGCCGACATTAGAGTATGTATCCTTCCTTTTCTGTGCACTTTGCCCCAGGTTGAGGGTGTGCAGTGGTGGCTAAAGGCAAGGGAAGCACTTGTTACTCAAGTCTTTTATTTCTTTGGTTAATACCACCTCAGGGAAAAACTAGTCGAGAGGTCCTGTATTTTGAAACAGGCAAAGCTGTAAAGAGAGGTGTGAATAAAAACAAGTTTACGGAATGATCATTAATCAGTTTTACAGACAAAAACTAAAGCTGAGAACAGATGGGACTTTTATTATAGATTGGTCAGCCAGAACAGTTCACATCAAACCAGTAGGGAACTGAGCTCTTAAAATTCTGTCTCTGCTGCATTATTATACCTCTCCATTTCCCCATCCTTATTATACCCACAGATATAAATTGTGCTTGGATTTACTGATGTTAGAGGTACAGCTTTTCTTGAGAAAAAAATTACTTTCATTGTTGAAGCAAATACACAGTCAGCTCTTTTTAGTGCTGATGAAGAAATTTCTGTGTTACATATGTCAACTAGCTAACTGCAGTTTTAAGCTTTGTTATTGAAAGGGGCAATTACACCAGTGTAGAACTTAGACGACAAATTGTTCTTTTCTTATTGCTTAAATTGTGTTGAGAGGCATACCAGCCACAGATGAAGAGTAGGAAATAAGAAAAAAAAAGTGGAATTTTAAATGAACAGGTCAATCATACTATAGATTTTAGGTCATGACATGTATTTTTTTTTCCTTCAATGATTTGTAGTGTGTTTGCTGGCTGCCAGATTCCATATCCCAAACGAGAATTCCTTAATGAAGATGAACCTGAAGAGAAAGGTGACAAGGTATAAATTGCACTTAGGGAAGGATAAATGTAATAATTCCTATATATTTAACTACATTCTATTTAATTGTGTATTTACTTTATTGTAGATGTACTCTGCAATTTGAAATACGCATTCACAGATAAATGAACTTCCTGGTTTGTTTTACAGTCTATTTCATTCCCCGATTCTTAATTCTTGCTTCTGTTTGTCCAGTGTCATTGCCATCATTTTATGCAGGCTGCTTTGAAAGCATCACTCTATGCTTTGACTGTACCAACTCCTCCCCACACAGCCCTTCTTTTCCAGATTGACTGAAAAGACTGTTGGAGCTGTTTTAAGGAGTTGTTCTTTCCTCTGTGCCTGTGTCTTCAGTGGGATGTCTGTCCCTGACAGGGAGGATTACTGTGCAGTCTAAATGAACTTCAGAGAACGAGTCCTCTTTGGGGCTCCGTACTCTTTGAGGGCGCTGTATTGCCCGGCTGCTCCATTCTCCAGGCATGCCAGTCACTGTGGTGTCCCACGTAGGTCTCTCCCCAGGTTGGCCAGCAGTCTCATATGCATATCCTACAATGACAGGCATAATTTCGTTCCATACCAAGCTTGCCTATTTTTCTCTTCTCATAAGAACCAGCAGCAGCAGCAGAACCAACATCAGCAGCCCACAGCCCCCCCACAGCAGGCGGCTGCCCCCCCGCCGGCCCCCCCACAGCAGCAGAACAGCAGCCAGACCAACGGGACTGCAGGAGGTGCAGGGGCCGGGCCCGCTGGAGCAGGGCTGCAGCACAGCCAGGACTCCAGCCTTAACCAGGTGCCTCCCAACAAGAAACCGCGGCTGGGGCCTTCAGGCACAAACTCGGGCGGGCCTGTTATGCCCTCAGATTATCAGGTATTCCCCCTGAATGTTGTAGTTTTTCATGTTGACATACCATTAGAAAACAAAATTCAACTGAGCAAATTTTAAAAGTCTCATTGGCTGTATTCAGTGATTCATGTATCACATAGCATCTCATCTAGCATATAGAAAGAGACTCTGAAGAGCTGTACAAAATGAAAGACTTCTGGACTTCTATAGGCAGAAGGAGGTGGGACAGGATGTTACTTAAGCAGAGAGCTGATCATGTCAGGCCAGGGCACCTTCCTCTGGGGACTACAGGAGTCTACCCGGTAGATTACTTCTCAAGTGCTGAGCGGAGATTCCAGACCGACTTGGGAAAAGTACATTCCTGGGAGGGGCTGAAACTGCAGTTAGGTTAGGTATTAAGTCTCAGTTTGGTTACATGGGCTTAGCACAAATGACTCCATTTTGAGCCTGTTGTCTCTTTTTTCAGCAATACATTTTATGAAACGGTAAATATACATACAGGCTTTCCAGGTGGCTCAGTGGTAAAGAATCCGCTTGCCAAGCAAGAGACTCAGGTTCCATCCTTGGGTCGTGAAGATCCCCTGGAGAAGGAAATGACAACCCACTCCAGTATTCTTGCTGGAAAAATCCCATGAACAGAGGAGTCTGGTGGGCTGCAGTCCATTGGGTCACAAAGAGTCAGACACGACTGAGTGACTAGACAACAATACTTACAATAGATCCTTTTAGAAACAAGCGGTACTTAACTCTAAAGTTTGATTTCACAGTCCTGGTCTTTCTAGGGCATTATATGAAAATGAAGATTTTTGTCATTTCATGTAATTGCAAGGTATTTGTTTGTTGTTTATTCTACAACCCTGAGGAGGGAAGGTGAAGCAGGCAGCTCCTCCTCAACATTTCTCATTCACCCTTACAGCTGCCTGTCAGGTTAGGGTTAGAAAAAGACCCCTCGACAAGCAGCTGAAAGGGAGAGGAATGGTGGCTTACTGTGAACAAAGTAAGCAGCATACTTCAGAAGGTTTTGCCATCACTGGGAGGAAATAATCAGTACATAGCCACATGACAGAAGAGAAAGGGACAAAGACTTGTCAGGAATAACCGTTAAATCTCACAAGAAATAATTTTGAGACAAGAAACTACATTTGTTGAGATTCAAACAAAAACTGCAATTGTATTACCAATTCAAGAAATTAAAGGAAAAAACCCTAAGGATTGGTGTTTGGAGAGACAGGTAAAAATACCGGTGAAAACCACAGGGAATCTTGAAAAAAAAAAGTTTTCAAGGTAGTAACAAACTTTAAGATCTAAGAAGGGAAACAAAAACCTTAAAAAAAAAAAGGTTTAGAACTACAGTCCCTCAGGGAACTGGTGGAGAAGGAGCACATAGGAGAGAGATAATAGAAAACAAAACCACAGGCAACGAAGACATAAACTCACTGATTAGGAACGGGAAACCAGAGAAACGTTAACAAGAAAGACATAATAAATAGCTGTTTAAACTGGCTTTACATTTTGAATATCTAAACACAACTACTTTGAAAACTTGGAAGATTCCCTGTAAGCAGCAGAGTAAATAATAGCACTTCCACTGGTTCCAATTAAACTAATCAAGGCATGAGTTTGGTCTGCAAAGCAGCTTGCTATTTGGGTAGTAGTCATGAACATATTTGAATTTTACTATAAAGTCAGTTTTTCCCCTAACATTAGTTTATTCCTATTGTATTATATGAGCAACAAACCTTTATCATGTACTAGCTCATCTTGGTGTCTCTGATTATATTAGACTGATTATAGTCAATCATGGGCAGATTACTTAACTACTGTATTTACTCCTTTCAAATCTAGGAGTTCTTCAGATGTTTTTCTTTGTCCATACTGAGCTGTCTACTTAAAAATAAACCAGCATATCTGTGACATGGATAGCTTTCTCAGCTAATTAGTTGGAAAGATTAGCATGAAGGGTGAGGGTGAGAGACCTCTTTGCAGCTCTCACATTATCAGCACATTTGTTCTTTATCCAGTCTGGAGGAGCTATTGTGCAGAGTCTAATCTGCTAAAGTAAAAGCAGTCATAGGCAGCCCAGCAACTGTAGGCCTTGTGAATGGAAAGAACATTACTTTTTCCATAATAAACTTACAATAAAATGTTGTTAGAATTTGTCAAGGCTTCTTAAAACAATACGACTAAGAGTTGTGTAACAAAGGAAGGTATTAAGTGGCATTATTTTTAACCAAGACTATCTTATTGCTCTGTTTTCTTGGACCAGATGTTGCAAGTCCAGTTTGGCTGCCTCTCGTGCACTGAGTGGGGCAGCCTTGCTGATTTATCCTTCATTAAACCCGCCGATGCCACCTCAAGGTTATTTACATTTCAAACTCCAAGTAATAGCTTTATTGGGCTTTAGACAGTAAAGAATCTGTGGCTTAGATTCTGCCTGCAATGCAGGAGACCTGGATTTGATCCCTTGGTTGGGAAGATCTCCTGGAAGAGGGCATGGCAACCCACTCCAGTATTCTTGCCTGGGAAATCCCATGTGCAGAGGAGCCTGGTGGGCTACAGTCCATGGGATCGCAAAGAGTCAGGCACGACTGAGCGACTAACACTTTCACAATAGCTTTATTACATAGGATCTTGTCATGCTTTGCTCACAGGAAGAACCAGTCTTCTGGGCAGAGCCAAAGACACAGCTGCAGTTAACGCTTATAGTTAACCAACCAAGCACTATATTCTATTTCTATAGATAAATTTTTCTTTTGTATTTGCCCTTGATACCATGAAGATGAATGTTTCATTTAGGGTAATAAAAATACACTGTATTGAAATACATTTGTCTCAGCCTTCTCGAGGGAATTTTCACATACAAATTTTTTATTTTTTAAATTCTAAATGTTACCTGAAGTTGATTTTTAAAAAGCACCTATTTGCTGCTACCTTGTCTTGGTTTGTCAGGTAGGTGGTGCTGCTGAGGCTCTAGCCTCTACCTGAGGAAACTCTTCTCTAAAACCGATTTCTTAGTCACAGCTTTGTTATTTATAATGAGAAAATTAACAGCACATCAGTATACATTACGAACACCACTGAATCAAAATGCCAAATTGATTCTTCCTGTTTGCAAATCTCAGTTATGCAAAGAATCACTAGCCAGAATTAGTCAGCATCAATTTCCCCTCTGCCGCTCACTGCCAGTGTAGCTTATCTTCCAAAGACATCCAGCCAGCTTCCGTGCATGCCAGAACAGTGGTAGCAGGCTGTGATGTGAAACCAGCAAAACATATTGACACAAGAAACTAGTTTTCAGCTACCATGGGTCAGAACCCACAGCCTTCTGTGTCCTATTGCGATGAACATCTTGAACTGCTCTTGTACCCCATAGGTCATCCCCTTTTCCTGTTTCCTCTCCTAGCACTCCAGCTCGCGCCTGAATTACCAAAGCAGCGTCCAGGGATCCTCTCAGTCCCAGAGCACACTAGGCTACTCCTCCTCATCTCAGCAGAGTGCACAGTACCACCCGTCTCACCAGGCCCACCGCTACTGACCGGCCACAGCCCAGAGCACAGACTCCAGCAGTATGATGTCTGCATTGAAGAGAACCAAAAATGCAAGCTCTGATGCTGCCATCCACTTAGGAGGAAAACTATTTATGGAGCATTTTGCAAGACTGACTGATGTCTCTTCTTTAGTGACTTAAAGAAGATTTTTGTGAAGTTTCCCCAACAGCCTTTCCCTGCATGTGTTCCATTGTGACTTCTCTGATAAAGCGTCTGATCTAATCCCAGCACTTAACTTCTGTAACCTTCAGCATCTTTGGGAAGGATTTCCTGGTGCACCTTTCTCATGCTGTAGCAATCACTATGATTTATCTTTTCAAAGCTCTTTTATTAGGATTTTAATGTTTTAGAAACAAGACTCCAGTGGTGTATAGTTTTATACTTCATGAACTGATCTAGCAACACAGGTAAATATGCACCTTTTAAAGCACTACGTGGTTTTCACAGAATATAACTTTTTTGTTCATGGAAGTCTTAAATGGGAACTGTTACTGTCCCAAAGTACCTTACTATTACGTTTTTATTTATCTCGTTTCAGGGAAGGTCTAATAAAAAGACAAGTGGTGGGACAGTGGGAACCTGCAACCAAAAACAGCCTAGATCTTTGCAGTTACTATGCTTTATGCTATGAAGAACTAAAACATGTGGTAATTTTTATATAATCATTCATATGGAACTTAGTTCCCAGAATCATCTTATTCTGAATAGTATTCAGTAATTAAGAATGATAATTTTAAACTTCATGTAGCTTAAGTCTACTTTAAAAAGGGTTTCAAGAGCTTTGATGAAATACAGTCTTCTGGTGACCCACACCGGAAAACTGAAGAGTATTAACTGCACTAGGATTTCTTTAAGAGTAATGTTGATCAAAGGATGTACTGCTTCCCTTTGAAGGAAAAGCTTTTCTTGTGTATTGTACATACAGTTGGCTTCTCTAAAGAACTGTTGGTTTCTTCACATCTGGGTCAGCTTGAGTAACTTTCTTACATAATCAAGGGTACTCAAATAGAAGCCTGCAAATTAATCTGCTTTTAAAACAAAAAGCAGTGTTCTCCATTCGTATTTGCGTTAGGCATAGAGTGACTATTTTTAAAGCATGTTAAAAGTTTAGGTTTTGTTCATGTTTCAAGTATGTATTATGTATGCATAATTTTGCTGTTATTACTGAAACTTAATTCTATCAAGAATCTTTTCATTGCACTGAATGCTTTCTTTTGCCCCTAGGAGAAAACTTAATAATTGTGCCTAAACTATGGGCAGATAGTATACAACTATATTAGCTAAGTACATATTTACATTTCTATGATCTATGAATTAGAGGCTGAGTTTGCTCTTGGCCAGTGAGTTCTTTCTTAGCCAGCATAAGGAAGCTCCCCAGAGTCCCACAGAAATGTAGAGACTTATGAGCTTCCCTCGTAATGTAAGGGGCAAGAAATTTGTGTTCTAAATGCTACTAGCAGCACCAGCCTTGTTTTAATGTTTTCTTGAGCTAGAAGAAATAGCTGATCGTTGTTATATGCAAGTTATATGCATTTTTTTACTCTTCCTTGTGAACTTATCTACCTGGTTATCTACTCTGGGTCCATACACAAGTAAAATAAGATTTTAGACAGAAGCCAGTATACATTTTGCACTATTGATGTGATACTGTAGCCAGCAAGGACCTTCCTGATCTCAGCATAATAATGCTTATTAATAACAAAGACTGTGTAGGGACACTCATCAACACTGAAGAAGAAACAATTGACATGCTCCATTGGAAGGAATATCTGATTGTCTCCATGGTAATTTACTGCTTCCGTTGTTAAAAATGAGAAATTAGTAGCCCTCTGCATAATGTAGCTACCTGTGTGAAGTTCTGTCCTGGGCCCTGAAGCCTCAGTGTCATCAGATCCTCACTGTACCCTCCCCCTGTGCCCAGCGTCGTGCTGGGGGAGATAGGAAGGGCAAGACATACTTCCTGTCCTTGAAGAGCTCATGATTGAGTCCATGACAGGAAGCTTTCCTGGGATGACAGGCTTATAAATGAAACCATCTTAAAACATGAAGGTCTCTTCATCTACTTCTAAACCCTCTTGAAGAGAATTACTATCCCAAATTTTGCCCTATAATAGACAAGTATCATGGAGAGGTTTCTATGTTTATCTACCTTCAAGAAAGCCAACAATTAAGTATCACCACAGGCATTAATATATATTTGAAATGTTTACAGCTGCCTTTCAACAACAACCGGGTGGCCCTTGTAGGCAGAACATACTCAACTAAGAGTCTGTAGGAAATTACAGTGAAAAGAGAAGCTCTGTTCCTGCCCTTGAGAGGGGCATACATTTAGTACAAGACAAACCCAAATAAGTGCATGAATCAAAATATCACACCCTTTAATACACTTTGATATAAATCCTTGTGATCCGTGCTTATATGATCACAGGACTACCCTACTTTCTTTGCATGTAGTGAATTTTAGTGGCAGAACTGATACAGAAAGTGGTGGGGATTTTATCAGTTGTTCCCAGTGTTTCTCACACAGGGTCTAGCCAGATACGCCCATTACACACGTGACTGTTTCTGGTCACTGCACTGGGACTGGCCCTTTCCTCCTGTGGTCTTGCCTCAGAGTTGGTGACGCCCACTG
This sequence comes from Okapia johnstoni, assembly GCA_024291935.2. Taxonomy (NCBI): domain Eukaryota; kingdom Metazoa; phylum Chordata; class Mammalia; order Artiodactyla; family Giraffidae; genus Okapia; species Okapia johnstoni. The sequence continues at coordinate 58,126,260 of CM044317.1, read as the reverse complement.
GTGCCCATTACTCTTTGAAATAATTTTCGGTCACAATTTCCTTTTCCTTGTAAAGAAGAACAAAGTCTTTAACATACTCATGGGCCCTAAAACTGTGGGCCCTTGAAGGAAACCTGTGAAGATTTTTGAGGTTAAAATTTACTTTTGTGTTCCCCAAATAACCACATTCCTCTTTAAAAATTTACTACGATTGGTGTCCCCTGAGAATGCAGGGTGGACATCCAAACCAGGGGAAGTTACCGAAAGGAAGAGAGGAATCAAAGCGAAGGTTTTCTGTGTTTCATATTACAAATCAGTTTTTGAGTTAGCTTTTTGGTAAGGTGTGTATTTAGGAAAAAGTATTCTAGAGTTTCAGGACAGCTGAGCTCACAGGTAAGGCAGCCTGGCAGCAGGACTGACACCATGAGGCTGAAACAATCCTTATGATGAAGCAGATCATGCAGGAACATGCAAAAACCAAGGACATGTATATTTTTATATCTGTGTGGTTTTAAAACTTTAGTACTTAGAATTTTGGCCTTCTGCACTACTCTTTTGCTCTTGTAAACACAATTTACATTTAAGAATGGAAAGGGATGACATTTACTTACATGTTCACTGCCTCATTCCTGGTGAAGCAACTGCTAGTTGTATGCCTCTATAATGATGCTGTTTTCTCTGCTGAAGATAAGAGAAAAAATAGTTGGACAATAAGACTTGCAGCTTAATCTGCTTGGAATACTAGTATGTGACAAACTGTACAATGAAGGAATATTCTATGAAAATTACAAATCCTAACCTCTGTAATGTTATCTTTCTGGGGAATGGAGAAAGGCAGTGAAATGGCAGACTAAAGGAAGCTTGAAGGATTCAAGTATAAATAATATTTTATATAAAACATAGCTATTTAGGTTTCCTTAATCTTCAAGAATAGTCACAAATATCATAAGGCGAAGTCCATTGTTTTAGGGTTTTTTAAAAATGTGTTGTACCTAAGGCCATACTTACTCTTCTATGCTATCACTGCGAAGGAGTGATACGTATGTATTATATGAAAAAAATCCTTAATGCACTGTTATCTCCTAAATATTTAGTAAATTAATACTATTTAATTTTTTTAAAAGTTTGTCTGTGTAGACACTAAAAGTATTACACAAAATCTGGACTGAAGATGTCCTTTTTAACAACAATTTAAAGTACTTTTTATATATGTTATGTAGTATATACTTTCTAAACTGCCTAGTTTGTATTTCCCATAATTCCTCTATGTGAAGTGTACCTGTTCTTGTTTCTCTTTTCAGCCATTTTTCTGCACGCATCCCTGTTTGTACGACTTTAGACATGACTGTATGCTTTGCACACACACTGTGAGGTGTGCACTGGGAGCCGGCCGCCCCCCAGTGAGGCCTGCTCCCCCCGGCGAGGCCTGCTCCCCGGGCTGCAGGACAAGCTTGCCGCTTCAGAGCCAAGTGTTTCTCGCTTTTGAGTTTTCCTGACATCCTTCCTGAAATGACTGTTAGAAATGAATTACATTGCATTTATTTTATATTCTTGGTTGTAATAAAATTTAATTGACTTTGTGTCAGTGTGGATTTTTTAACTGTAGGAAAAACTCTTGTTACAACAAGTTTTAGTGTTAAAATCTGATGTGTGTGCCTCGAAGCTTTTCAGATTACACTTGTCCTGCAGAGATGCAGTCTCCCTGTGAGCTGCAACATGTTATCTTATTTAGGATGCTTATGACGTCACAAAACCAAAGGCAAGGCTTGCAAATACCTCAGAAGCAAAATTAGTTTTTTAAACATCTTTAGGGGAGATACCCTTTTCTAAAAAAAATAAAATTTAGAAAGATGTTTTAGAAAAAGCAAATAGGCAGCGTTTTGTGGGAAGAGTGGACCTGAGAGTTTCTTTTATGAGGACATTATGTTGTGCCTGGCCGCCCCCTCCTACAATTTACTTGATGAATCATCTGTGGTTATTCCAATGGTTAAAGGCATCGTGGAGTGAATTGAAGAATGTTTAAGTTACATAAGCATTCAACATAAAACTTGAACTCTGGGACTTCCCTGGTGGTCCAATGGATACGACGATTCCATGCTCCCAATGTCGGGGGCCTGGGTTTGACCCCTAGTTGGAGAACAAAGATCCCACATGCCACAACTAAGCCTGTGAACCACAGCAAAGATCCAGTGCAGTCGAAATAAAAAATTAAAAAAAAACTTCAACTCTATTTAAAATAGATATTGCTTCACCACTTGACACAGACTCTATATTTAACACTGTGACACTCACAGGGTAGAGCTGCTCTTGGGGAACTTCTTTGACCACAGCTGCCTTTCTAACCAGCCACCCGGGTAAGAGTAAGTGGGTGACTGCACAAACCCCTTATCACTCCTGGGAAAATAGCTCAAAAGTATCAGGCTATGTCCCTAGCTTGTGTCCACTGGAGTCTTGTGTCCACTGGAGTCTTGTTTCTAAAAGTATCGGGCTATGTCCTTTGTGGACAAGGTCTGGGTTTTATTCTTTCACTCCCAGCACCTGGCATGATGTCCAACACAGCAGATAATATGGTGAATCATTAGCATCAGTTTTGTACATTGACATACAATTCCTTGATATGCCATATTTGTGTATGGACAGGGAGATGAACCTATATATTTTTGTTCTGTGAATAAGGAAAAGGCATTTCTTTTTTATTTATTTGTTGTTGAGGTGTAGTTGAAGTACAGTATTACATAACTTTCAGGTGTACCACACACAGTGAATCATGATTTTTAAAGGTTATACTCCACTTATAGTTATTATAGTGACCGTTATTTCCTGTGTTATCCAGTATATCCTTGTAGCTTGTTTATTTTATACAGAGTAGTTTGTACCTCTTAATCCCCTACTCCTATCATGCCCTTCCCCCGTCCCTCTCCTTTCCCCACTGTTAACCACTAGTTCTCTGTATCTGTGAGTTTCTTTTTTTTTAATATTCACTGGTGTGTTGTATTTTTTAGAGTCCACATATAAGTGATATCATACAGTTTCTGTCTTTCTCTGACCTATCTCATTAAGCACTGTTGTTCAGTTGCTAAATCGTGTCCTACTGTTTGCCACCCCGTGGACTGCAGCATGACAGACTTCCCTCTTCTTCACTATCTCCCAGAGTTTGCTCAAAATCATGTCCATTGAATTGGTGATGCCATCCAACCATCTCATCCTCTGTTGTCCCCTTCTTTTGCCTTCAGTCATTAAGCATAATGTCCTCCAAGTCTATCCATGTTGCAAATGGCAAAATTTCATTCTTTTTTATGGTTGAATACTATCCCATTATATATATAATACATAATGGGATATATATATATATATATATTTTATGTATATATTATATGTATATCATACCATCTTTATCTGTTCCTCTGTTGATGGACACTTACATTGCTTCCATATCTCAGCAATTTTAAGTAATGCTGCTCTGAACATTGGGGTGCGTGTATCTTTTTGAATTAGCATTTTCATTTTATCTGGATAGATACCCAGGAGTGGAATTGCTGGATCATATGGTAGTTCTATTTGTTAGTTTTTTGAGGAAACTCCCTACTTTTTTCACAGTGGCTGCACCGATTTCCATTCCCACCAACAGTGTACAGGGCTCCCTTGGGGCATTACTTTCTTAAAATAGGTTAATATCTTATATTTTTGGCTCCAAAGTCATAATATCACTCTAGAGGAACAAACAGTTCAAACATCATTTGAGTAAAAGAGTAAGCCAAGTTAGCTGTCTTCTTTAGAAGCCATCTTTCCTTTGGTTCTTCTAGAGGAGGGCATCTATCTTAAAACCTCACATAGCATTTATCTAGCAGGTAGTAGAAAGCCAGCTTGGACAAGCAACACACAAAAGAGGAACATTTGTTCATTTGATCTAAATGAGAGAACAGAACATAGGGGAAAGAAATGAAAATTTTGGCCTAAAACAATATATATTTAGCACATTCCTTCTGACTTTTCACTTTCTGCTCTTCAGACTTACAGAATTTTTTTCATACAAGCTATTAAGGACTGGATGTTTGTGTCCTTCCCCGATTCTTACGTTGGAGACATTATCCCCAGTGTGACAGTATTGGAGATGGGGTGTTTGTGGACGTAACCAAGGTTAAATGAGGTCATGCGGGTGGGCCCTGATCCAATAACATCGGTGTCCCAGTAAGAAGAGGTGCTAGAGAGCAGGCGTGGGCTCTCCCTTCTGTCTCCCCGCTCCCTCTCCCTCCTCTTCATCCTCGCTCTTTTTCTTCCCTCCTTTCTCTCTCCCCCACAACCCCTCTTCCCACCATGTGAGGACACAGCAAGAAGGCGATCATCTGCAAGCCAGGAAGGCAGTGTTTACAGAAAACTTGACTCTGCCAGACTGATCCTAGACTTCATAGCCTCCAGAACTCTGAGAAAATAAATTTCTGTGATTTAAGCCACCTAGTCTGTGGTATTTTGTTATAGGAACCTGAGCAAACTAACGCATACTTTGGACCAAGAAGTGGGCTGTGGCAGTAATAAACACCTAAAAATATAGAAGGGGCTTCGGAACTGGGTAGTGGGTAGAGGCTGGAAGATGTGTGTGCTAGAAATATAAAAGGTTAAGGGCAATTCTAGTGAGGGCTCAGAAGGAAAAGAGAACTGAGGGAAAGCTTCCATCTTCTTAGAATAAAGAGTGTAAGTAATCATAAACAGAATTCTGGTAGGAATATGAACATTAAAGACCATTCTGGTGAGTTCTCAGGTGGAAATGAGAAACAGGAGAAAGGAAATTGAGAACTGAAGCAGCAGCAATCCTTGTTACGAGTGGCAAAGAACTTGGCTGAACTGTGCTCCAGTGTTTTATGAAAAGTAGAATTTTTGAGCTATGAAATTGCTCTTAAAAGATCTCTCTTTTGGTGGTGGGGAAGATGGACTGGGTAGGTCCAACACACAGATAGTATGGTGGAAGGAATACTAAGGAGGAAGAAGACACACTTGAAACATTTCAGACTTTTGCCTTCCTCAGGTTTTGTCCTCTGCATTCATTGTCTTGTATGCATTGGTTGGTCCTGGGAGTCCCTCTTTGAAAGATCTGGTCCTTCAAGAAAATGCTAACATGTAACAAGCTTTTCCTTTGGTTGCAAGATTAACCTAAATTAATTGAAACCTACAGACCTTAAATTATAAACAAGATGTTCAAGATTTGACTGAATTCAGCTGCATGTGCCATATTTTAGTTGTAAATGTATGATTAAATATTGTTGGCATAACTCATAAGCAGCAGTATGAAGACAACTATACAGTTCAAAGGACTTTGAGAACTTTCCAGATGCGTGCGTGTGTGCTCAGTTGTGTCCATCTCTTTGCAACCCCATGGACTATAGCCTGCCAGGCTCCTCTGTCCATGGAATTTTCCCAGCAAGAATATTGGGTGGGTTGCCATTTCCTACTCCAGGGGATCTTCCCAACCTAGGGATCAAACCTGTGTCTCCTGCATTGGCAGGCAGATTCTTAGCACTGAGCCACCTGGGAAGCCCATATATGCTTATAGCAAAGTCCAAATCAAGAAACAGGACAAATTCATCACTCCAGAAAATTCCCTCATTCTCCTTTCTAGTTAATACCTCCACACTCACAAAGGCAACCACTGTTCTGTTTTCTATCACAAAGTATTAGTTTTGTCTTTTTAGAATTCCATTTAAATAGAATCATGCAGTTTGTACTCTTTTGTGTCTGGATTCTTTGGCACAACATAATGTTTTAAGAGTCATCCATATTGGATATATCAATTTGTTTCTTTTTATTTCTGAATAATATTCCATTGTATAACTATACCACTATTTAATCATTTGTCTGTTGATGGACATTTGGGGTTCTTTCTGTTTGGGGCTACTATGAATCATGCTACTATAAACATTTTTGTATAAGTTTTGTTGAGGACATATATTTTCATTTCTTTTGTAGAAAGAATAGTTAGAATTGTTATATCATAAGATATATTTTCTCTTTAAAAGAAATTGGCTAAGAGTTTTCTAATTTTATATCATTTTCTACTCTGAGTAGTTCATGAGAATCCAGTTGCTTTGAAATTCAGTAACATTTAATATTGTCAATCTTCTTATAAGTTGTACCAATGCTTTCTTTTGTCAGTCTCCCAAATCAATAGAAATAAGAACAAAAATTAACAACTGGGACCTAATCAAACTTACAAGCTTTTACACAGCAAGGCAAACCATAAACAAAATTAAAAGACAACCAACAGAATGGAGAAAGTATTTGCAAATGATGAGACCAACAAGGAATTAACTTCCGAAATATACAAACAGCTCACACAACTCAACAATAAAAAACAAACAACCTATTAAAAAATGGATAGGAGACCTAAATAGACATTTCTCCAAAGAAGGCATACAGATAGTCAATAGGCGCGTGAAAAGATGCTCAACATCACTAATTATTAGAGAAATGTAAAGCAAAACTACAACGAGGTGTCACCTCACCCTAGTCAGAATGGCCATCATCAAAAAGTCTGCAAATAATAAATGCTAGAGTGGACGTGGAGGAAAGGGAACCCTCTGACCCTACTGGGAGGAACGTAAATTGGTATAGCCACTACAGAGAAAAGTACGGAGGTTCCTTAAAAAACTAAAAATAGAGCTACCATATGACCTAGCAACCCCACTCCTGGGCATATATCTGGAGAAAACCATACCTCAGAGAGATACATGCAGCCCAGCGTTCACTTCAGCACTGTTTACGATAGCCAAGACGTGAAGGCCACGTAAATGTCCATCAACAGAGAAATGGATAAAGAAGATGTAGTGTGTGTGTATATATATACACACACACACACACACACACATATATATGGATACTATTAAGCCATAAAAAATAACAAAATAGTGCCATTTGCAGCAACACAGATGGACCTAGAGATTGTCATAATGAATGAAGTCAGAGAAAGACTGATATATGATATTGCTTATACATGGAAATCTAAAAAAAAGGGTACAAATGAACTTATCTACAAAACAGAAATAGAGTTTCAGGAAACAAAAGCAACCTTATGTTTCTAAGGGGTAAGGAGGGGAGGAATAAATTGGAAGGTTGGGATTGACATATACACAATACTATATGTATATATAAAATAGATAACTAATAAGGACAGAATGTATAGCACTGGGAACTCTACTCTACAATGACCTATATGGGAAAAGAATCTAAAAAAGAGTGGATATATGTATATGTATAACTGATTCACTTTGCTGTACACCTGAAACTAATACAACATTGTAAATCAACTATATTCTAATAAAAATTCAAAAAACAAAAACCATGCTCTCTTCTCAAGGTATGATTAATATGATTAATCATATTATGCTTACATGAATATGCTTACATGAATCTTAACTAGTTTAAAAAACTGGGCTGAAGACCTAAATAGACATTTCTCCAAAGAAGACATACAGATGGCCAACAGGCATATGAAAAGATGCTCAACATCATAAATTATTAGAGAAATGCAAATAAGACCTGAAATGAGGTACCACCTCACACCAGTCAGAATGGCCATCACTAGAAAGTTGACAAATAACAAAAGCTGGAGAAGACGTGGAAAAAAAGAAACTCTCTTACACTGTTGGTAGGAATGTTAGTTGGTGTAGCTACAGTATGGCAGTTCCTCAGAAAACTAAAAATAGAATTACCATATGATCCAGCAATCCCATTCCTGGGAATATATACAGACAAAACCATAATTCAAAAAGATATATGCACCCTCCACCTGCTATGTTCATAACAGCACTATTCACAACAGCCAAGATATGGAAACAATCTAAATGTCAATTGACAGATGAATGGATAAAGAAGATGTAGTACAAATATACAAAGGAATACTACTCAACCATAAAAAAGAAATGCCATTTGCAGCAACATGGATACAACTAGAGATTATATGCAACTAGAGAGTCATACCAAATGAAGAAGTCAGAAAGAGAAAGACAAATACCATATGATATCACTTATATTTGGAATCTAAAATATGACAGAAACCATAATGGAAAAGAATATATTAAAATGAATGTATCAATATATGTATAACTGTATCACTTTGCTGTACAGCTGTAATTAACACAACATTGTAAATAAACTATACTTCAATAAAAACATATTAAAAATATCATCAATCTTTTTAAAAATTTTAGCAATTCTAATACATATGTACTGGTATCTCAATATGGCTCTAATTTACATTTCCAAGCTGACCAACAATGTTGAACCTTTTTTCAGGTGCTAATTAGTACATGAAAGATCATGAACATCATCTTCTTTCTGTGTAGTGTCGAAGACTTCTTTCTACTTTTAAGGTGTTTTATGCATCTTTACATATTCTCAACATAAGTCCTTTGCCATATATATGCATCACAAATATTTTTTAATTTTGATGAGGCCCAATTTTTCCATTTTTAGTATGTGTATATATATCCTAAGAAACCCTTGACTACCCCAAGGTGTGAAGATAGTTACCTTTATTTTCTTCTAATAGATTTTAGTTTTAGCTTTTTTCTATGATCCACCTTGAAATAATTTTTGTCTAAGATGTGAGGTGGAGGTCAAGGATCTTTTTTTCTCATACAAATATCTAGGAGTAGTGAGAAGCAATAGGAAGTAAATTAATACAGTACATCATGGTACCAGTGCGCTGATCATCACTGAGGATGACAGATACAGGAGCAGTGGAGATTTGTAGTCACCCCAAGGGGTAGCTTCAGAAGTGTTTGAAGGGGGCTCCCATGGGGCCTAGTGTTTAAGAATCCACCTTGCAAGGCAGGGGACACTGGTTTGATCCCTGATCCGGGAAGATCCCACATGCCTCAGGGCAACTAAGCTCATGGACCACAACTACTGAGCCAGCACTCTAGAGCCCTTGAACAGCAACTACTGAGCCCATGTGATGCAACTACTAAAGCCTGGGTGCCTAGAGTCCATGCTCCCCAACAAGAGAAGCCACTGCAATGAGAAGCCCACACACTCCAACTAGGGAGTAGTCCCCACTCACTGCAACTAGAGAAAGGCCCGTGTGCAGCAGCAGACTCACCACAGCCATAAATAAATGAATCTTAAAAAAAAAAAAAGAAAAGAAAAAGTGTTTAGGGGAACCTAATCCCCAACCTCAACATTGTTTAAGAGAGGATACCTTTCTAATGTCCAAGAGCAGAAAAGGGCTTCCCAAGTAGCCCAGGGGTAAAGAATCCAACTGCCAATGCCGGAGACTCAGGAAAAGCAGGTCCTGTCCCTAGGTTGGGAAGATCCCCTAGAAGAGGAAATGGCACCCACTCCTGTATTCTTGCCTGGGAAATTCCATGAACAGGGGAGCCTGTTGGGCTACAGTACACAGAGTCACAAAGAGATGGAGATGACAGCACAAAAATCCTTCCTAATGTCCAAGAACAGAAAAAGTTTGATTAACAAGGGTCCCCATGGGACTTCTTTGGTGGTCCAGTGGCTAAGACTCCATGCTCCCAATGCAGGGGGCCCAGGTTTGATCCCAGGTCAGGGAACCAGATCCCACATGTTGCAACTAAAGACCTTACATGCTGCAACTAAAGATCAAAGATCATGCGTGCTGCAACTAAGACCCAGTGCAGCCAAATAAGTAAATAAAAAGACAACTGATATTCTAAAAACAAAACAAGGGTCCCCCTGAGTTGACTTCATGATGTTTCCCATTATATTCTCATCACATTGCAGAAAAGAACATAGACACTGAGCTGGTTAAATTTCACAAGACTAATGCCACTTGTGATCCCTAATAATTGAGTTCTAACATTCACCTCCACATCAGCCATATCAACAAGGTGCAACAGAAGGAACACGAATTTTGGAGACAGACTTAGGCTTGAAATCTGGCCCTTCTGCCTTTGCTGCAGTCCATGGGGTCACAAAGAGTTGGACATGACTTAGTGACTGAACAACAACAGCAACTGCCTCTGAACTGTGCAGCCTTGGATAAGTTACTGAAACTTATTTTGTTTTATTATCTTATCTTGTTTTATTATCTATAAAATGCCAAAAATAGAATCTATCTCAGAGCTTAAGGATTAAATAAGAAATATGTGTGTGCCCAGCAGAGTGCCTGGCCCATAGTAGACTCTCAACAAATGTGCATTCTACTGTTTTTCTCTTTCCTCTGCAATCTCTGTGTGCTTGAATGTGTGTTTAGGTGTAAATAATAAGTTTAATACCCTTTATTTCATTCATTTGATGGTCTCTCTTAAGACAGAAGATGACATCTACAGATTTCCTTTTCTTGGGCTCTAAAATCACTGCAGATGGTGACTGCAGCCATGAAATTAGAAGATGATTGCTTCTTGGCAGGAAAGCTATGACAAACCTAGACTGTGTTAAAAAGTAAAGGCATCACTTTGCTGACAAAGGTCTGTACAGTCAAGGTTATGGTCTTTCAAAATTCAAACTTAATTGAAGAAAGTAGGGAAAACCACTAGGCCATTAAGCTATGATCTAAATCAAATCCCTTATGATTATACAGTGGAACTGACAAACAGATTCAAGGGATTAAACCCAATAGAGTGCCTGAAGAACTATGGACGGAAGTTCGTGACATTTTACGGGAAGCGGTGATCAAAAGCATCCCCAAGAAAAAGGAATTCAAAAGGGCAAAATGGCTGTCTGAAGAGGCTTTACAAACTGTTGAGAAAAGAAGAGAAGCACAATGCAAAGGAGAAAAGGAACGATATACCCGTCTGAATGCAGACTTCCAAAGAATAGCAAGGAGAGATTAGAAAGTTTTCCTAAGTGAACAATGCAAAGAAATAGAGGAAAACAATAGAATGGGAAAAACTAGAGATCTCTTCAAGAAAATTAGAGATTCCAAGGGAACATTTCATGCAAAGATGGTCTGCGCACACTAAAGGACAGAAATGGTATGGACCTAACAGAAGCAGAAGATATTAAGAAGGAGGTGGCAAGAATACACAGAAGAACTGTACAAAAAAGATCTTCATGACCCAGATAACCATGATGGTGTGATCACTCACCTAGAGCCAGACATCTTGGAATGCGAAGTCAAGTGGGCCTTAAGAAGCATTACTACAAACAAAGCTAGTGCAGGTGATGAAATTCCAGCTGAGCTATTTCAAATCATAAAAGGTGATGCTGTGAAAGTGCTGCACTCAATATGCTAGCAAATTTGGAAAACTCAGCAGTGGCCACAGCACTGGAAAAGGTCAGTTTTCATTCCAATCCCAAAGAAAGGCAATGCCAAAGAATGCTCAAACTACCGCACAATTGCAGTCATCTCACATGTTACCAAAGTAATGCTCAAAATTCTCCAAGTCAGGCTTGAACAGTATGTGAACTGAGAATTTCCAGATGTTCACGCTGGATTTTGAAAAGGCAGAGGAACCAGAGATCAAACTGCCAACATCCACTGGATTACAGAAAAAGCAACAGAATTCCAGAAAAACATCATCTACTTCTGCTTCAATGACTACGCTAAAGCCTTTGACTATATGGATCACAACAAACTGTGGAAAATTCTTAGAGAAATGGGAATACCAGACCACCTTACCTGTCTCCTGCAAAACCTGTATGCAGGTCAAGAAGCAACAGTTAGAACCGGACGTGGAACAACACACTGGTTCCAAATTGGGAAAGGAGTACGTCAAGGCTGTATACTGTCATCCTGTTTATTTAACTTATATTCAGAGTACATCATGTGCAATGCTGGGCTGGAGGAAGCACAAGATAAAATCAAGATTTCGGGGAGAAATATCAATGTCAGATATGCAGATGACACCACTTTTATGGCAGAAAGTGAAGAGGAATTAAAGAGCCTCTTGATGAAAGTGGAAGAGGAGAGTGAAAAAGCTGGCTTAAAACTCAACATTCAGAAAACTAAGATCATGGCATCTGGTTCCATCACTTCATGGCAAATAGATGGGTAAACAATGGAAACAGTGACAGACTTAATTTCTGGGGGCTCCAAAACCACAGCAGATGGTGACTACAGCCACGAAATTAAAAGATGCTTGCCACTTGGAAGAAAAGCTATGGAAGAAAAGCTATGACAAACCTAGGCAGCATATTAAAAAGCAGAGGCATTATTTTGCCAACAAAGGTCCATCTAGGCAAAGCTATGGTTTTTCCAGTAGTCATGTATGGATGTGAGAGTTGAACCATAAAGAAGGCTGAATGATGAAGAATTGATGCTTTTGAACTGTGGTATTGGAGAAGACTCTTGAGAGTCCCTTGGACTGCAAGGAGATCCAACAAGTCCATCCTAAAGGAAATCAGTCCTGACTATTCACTGGTAGGACTAATGCTGAAGCTGAAGCTCCAATACTTTGGCCACCTGATGCGAAGAGCTGACTCATTGAGAAAGACCCTGATGCTGGGAAAGACTGAAGGCAGGAGGAAAAGTGGAAGACAGAGGATGAGATGGTCACTGACTCTATGGACATGAGTTTGAGTAAACTCTAGGAGATGGAGGACAGAGAAGCCTGGTGTGCCGCAGTTCATGGGGTCGCAAATAGTTGGACACAACTGAGTGAATGAACAACAGCATGGTCTTTCCAGTAGTCGGGTACAGTTGTGAGAGCCAGACAATAAAGAAGGCAGAGCGCCGAAGAATTTATGCTTTTGAATTGTGGTGCTGGAGAAGATTCTTGAGAGTCCCTTGGAAAACAAGGAGGTCAAACAAGTCAGTCTTAAAAGAAATCAACCCTGAATACTCTTTGGAAGGACTGATGCTGAAGCTGAAGCTCCAATACTTTGGCTATCTGATATGAACAGCTGACTCATTGGAAAAGGCCCTGATGCTGGGAAAGACTGAAGGTAGAAGGAGAAGAGGGTGATAGAGGATAAGATGGTTGGATGGCATCACCAATTCAATAGACATGAACTTGGGCAAACTGCAGGAGATGGTGAGGGACAGGAAGCCTGGCATGCTGCAGTCCAAGGGTCACTAAGAGTTGGACATGACTGAGCAACTGAACAACAACCACAACAATGATGACGTTTTCATCTATATAGACTACTAGGTTAGTCACTTGCAGGTCAAGAAGGACACCACCCTTCATGCCAGGAAGCACTCTTACAAGCAGAAGGTTATGTAACAGGCATCAGAATTCAGCTTCTTTAATGAAACTCTACTGAAAAATGAGGCACTATTCACATGTTTTGGTAGCTTCAGCCATCATCTTTTTTTATCTACCTCAACAAGAAGTTCATTAAATTGTGTTTCCATACCACTTATACCTATAGCTATACCAATGAGAGCAACTATCATTTCTGGACAAGCCATTGCAATATGAAGTAGAAGCCATCCACCCAATCTGGATCCAAAGAGTACATCATTCCTCCACTTCTCCAATGCAGTTCTTGTGAATTACTTCCAGCTCCTGAGTGATCCAGTTCCTGTGTACTTCCGGCTCCTGAGTGATCAGATCTCAAAAAGACATGGTCCAGAGATATGTAAAACTCCTCAACTATCAATACTCTTGTACCATTCACATGTGAAAGACTGCCGGGAACAAAAAGAACTCCTGAGTTTTGCCTTTTAGTCCCTGCATGCTATGTTTGGAAGGTCTGGCCCACTAAGGGGAGAGAGGGAAAGAGATGAAGAGGAAGAGATGCTCTTTCTGTGATAGTACAAGCAGTCATTCTGAGAAGAGCAGCCTGTAGTGGGTGAGCCTGGCTGTTCCAGGACCCCAGCCGGCTGGTCAGTGTTTTGGCAGAAAGGCCTGATGGAGTTGAAGCGGTTTGAGACCAAACTCCAATCCAATAAAACAAAGTTCCCTTCCAAAAGGTCCTGCACTTAGGAGAAACTGCTGGAAGCATCATCCAAATTGACCAAGGCACGAGCAACGAAGCCAAAGGGAAGAACAGGTCCAGATGAAAACAGGGGAGGGAGCAGAAGAGGTGGGTCCAGAAAATCCAGAGTAATTTTTTCCCCTAATCTATTCATAGAAACTAAAACACATCTAAAAAGCTTTTCTAAAAACCTCCACTTTCTTGATGTACCAATGGTTTAAAAAGTTCCACATATTTTTCTGTATAAATAAGAAACAGATTTATATTTGCTTCTCGACTCACACTATGTATATAAAAGCTCTTTTGGTATGAACAAGGAGCTTAGCATTGATTGTAATATATGTGTGTGTTTAATTACTTATTTGTAATTCATAGGAACTTTCATAGGAAGAAGACAATCCAAGAGAGAACCACAGGTTAAGTAGGGGTCCCTGCCAACTAAATTATGTTAACAATTCATGTATGATGGTTTGTAACATGTTCTTTGTTTCTAGTGAGGACCAGAAATAGGAAAATAACTTTTTAAGCAGAAATTCAAGGTGGGTCTCATGTAGCCTTAATAATATCTGGTGCCTTTCTTCTGAAATTGCCCTATATCATTTAGCTATCCTATTATTTTTAACGTTTGGTCTTGTATCTTGACACCGATTAGGTAGTGCACTTGTTAAAGCAATGACTATGTTTCTGATTTTGTTCACGTATGAATCTCCCAGGGCCTTGTACATATAAAGAATGCCCAAGTATATTGTTAAGTGAGCAGGTTGGTCACATGGAACAACTTTCTAAGCTGAAAGTTCTAAAATTGGTTAGTGGCCTAAGTGAGGCCACATATTCTTATTGTTGGACATTATTAACCATTATGTTGCCCTTGGGTGGCTTAATCCATGTGACTTGGGTAGTGTCTTTGCATTGTTCTTGTCCCTGTGTTCTGCAGGAACACAAAATAATGAAAAGGCTGGACATCTTATCTGGAACTCACCCTAGCCAACTGAATTAACTTTTGTTTCCTCCAAAGACTAAGGAATGAAAACAACGGATCTCAAATCTAGATCTTTTCACAGATCTAGTTTCAGCAAACAAGTCAGTCTCAAGCCCAGCCCAGCCACCGCACCCTCTCTAATTCAGAGAAGAGAACAAATGAATTCTGCAATGTTTTTATGCTCTTTAAAAAAGTAGGAAAATACTCCAAATTAAAACCATCTAAAATTCTTCTTCCCATGTACCTGCACAAAAACTTATTGACACCTAACTTAAAATATTGTTACAAAAACCAAATGAATATCCAATATTCAACCCAATGTCTCACAAAGAGATGTTTCATGGAATACCACTTCATAGATTTTAAAAAACAGAAGTTTACATGGTGAAACATGTCTGAAAAATTCTGGGATAAACTCAAAGTACAGGCTTTCTCAGAGCCTTTAATAGGCTGATGACATTGTGAATTTCTAGGAAGTGATATAATGCACCCTTTTCCATGTTTATTGACCAAAGAATTCCTTTTTTCCCTGCACCTCCAAAGAATGCTCAACAGAGAACAAGTTGGAAATCCCTAGCGATAGACATTATAGTTGCCTCCTCCACAGCTTTGCTCTGCTTCTCCTTGCTGTCAGCAGCCTGACTGGTTCACTCCAACCATTCCTTCCATGGTGACTGAGACCCTCCCCTCAGCTCCAGACGTTGGACAGTGATTAGACCAAACCCAACACATTTGATCTCATCCCTTTGGTTCGAGCATGAGCATGTCATGCATATCTGGCTGATAAATCTGAGGGAAAATCTTTTGAGGAGTTTTCTCAGGGATTTCTCTCAAACTTAAAAAAAGAACCGAGACAGTCACATTCCTTTTTCTGTGTCTGGGCTTCCGTGTATGAGCTGGCAACTGTGACCCCCATCTCAGGATCACAGAGGGAGCCAACTTCAGAGGCTATGCTGAATTGCCCAGGATCACTGAGAAGAAAGAGGGAGAGAGCCAGGATCCTTGAGGGCATTGCATCACTGATTTTACCAGCCCAGGAACTGTCCTGTCTTTGACATTCTCTTCTGGGACATTACAGAAGTCCTTATTTTAAAAGTCAGTTTTAATTGTTCTATTTTCTTAAAAAATATTTGCAGTCAAAAGCATCCAGATATGGGGGTCTAACTAATCAGAGCTTTAATGCCACTGGTACAAGTATGGAACATTTGAAATATGTGTTAGGCAATGTTAATTGTTAAAAAGCAGTAGCTTACTTCAAATTAAGTATCTCCTACCATGATTACTGGGATGTTCAATCTTTATATTTAAATTAATGACTCTACTATCAGCATTTTTAGTGTCACTAAATTAGAAAATTAAACATTTATTCCTTAGCAGCGGCGACAGGCTATGATGATAAACCATCATCAGAGAATTGCAACAATAAAATCAGCAACTAACCGATGAAACCCCTCTGAGCCTCTCAGGAAGCAGAACTTGCATAGCAGCCCGTATCTCTCTGTGGTTGCCTGGCGTGGGCTGCACCATGTGTGGGCTAAGACTGTTCTCCCCTTTGCATTCAACACATTTGCGTAGCGTCCTCCCTGTGTGCAAAACTCTGGGCAAGATTCCCTTTCCCTGTCCTCCAAGCCCTACTCCCCTCTGAAAGTCTTATTTGCATCTCATTTCCGTGAAATCTCCCTAATTCCTGCAGCTTCCACTAAGCAACCTTTCAAAAGAATTCTTCCCAGATACCCAGTCTGAACCACCTCCTTTGGCATTTAATTGCAATAACCTTGTATTTTCTCAAATTAATGTTCTATCTGGGCCCCCCTGTTGAATGAAGTCATAGAGAGAAGGTGGAAGTGATAAGAATACTGTCTAAGTTGATGGTTCTCAAATCTGTCAGACCCAACACCCCCTTTTATATGAAATATTTTTGTAATGCCATTTACCTATTATGAAATGCATAGATAAGGTAAGTGACCTACACATATAATTTCAAAATATATCAATTCAATGCTCTAGACTTAGTTTAAAAGAGAATAGGACAGTAACTTATAATAAAGTAATATCTATCTCAATATGTAAATGACTGACATGATTATACTGCATTACAAGCCACAGTGAATTACGGAGAAAACGCAGACTGACAGAAGATGCTGTTTTACAACTCAAATATGCCCCAATCATTAGATAACTCCTAAAATCCCCACAAATAGATTCAAGGGATTAGATCTGATAGACAGAGTGCCTGAAGAACTATGGACGGAGGTTTGTAACACTGTACAGGAGATGGAGATCAAAACTGTCCCCAAGACAAAGAAATGCAAATAGGCAACACGGTTGTCTGAGGAGACCTTAAAAGAAAACAAGAGAAGCAAAAGACAAAGGAGAAAAGATATATCCATCTGAATGCAGAGTTCCAGAAAAGAGCAGAGAGATAGGAAAGCCTTAAGTGAACAAAGCAAAGAAACAGAGGAAAACAATAGAATGGGAAAGACTAGAGATTTCTTCAAGAAAATGAGAGATACAAAGAGAACATTTCATGCAATGATGGGCATAATAAAGGACAGAAATGGTATGGATCTAACAGAAGCAGAAGATATTAGGAAGAAGTGGCAAGAATACACAAAGTAAGTAAAAGTAAGTGTTAGTCCCTCAGTCATGCCTGACTCTTTGCGACCCCATGGACTGCAGCCCATCAGGTTCTTCTGTCCATGAGATTTTCCAGGCAAGGATACTGGAGTGGGTTGCCATTTCCTTCTCCAGGGGATCTTCCCAACTAGGGATCGAACCCAGGTCTCCTGTACTTCAGGCAGATTCTTCACCAACTGAGCTACAAAGGAAGCCCAGAATACTCAGAAGAATGGTACAAAATAGGTCTTAATGACCCAGATAACCACGATGGTGTGATCACTCACCTAGAGTCAGATTTCCTGAAATATGAAGTCAAGTGGGCCTTACGAAGCATTACTACAAACAAAGCTAGTGGAAGTGATGGAATTCCAGATGAGCTATTTCAAACCATAAAAGGTAATGCTGTGAAAGTGCTGCAGTCAACAGCCCAACAAATTTGGAAAACTCAGCAGGGGCCACAGGAATGGAAAAGATCAGTTTTCATTCCAACCCCAAAAGAAGGGTAATGTCAAAGAATGTTCAAACTACTGCACAGTTGCACTCATTTCTCATGCTAGCAAAGTAATGCTCAAAATTCTGCAAGCTAGGCTTCAATATTATGTCAACCAAGAATTTCCAGATGCTCAGGCTGAATTTAGAAAAGGCAGAGGAACCAGAGATCAAATTGCCAACATCCATTAGAGCACAGAAAAAGCATGGGAATTCCAGGAAAACATCTACTTCTGCTTCATTGACTACACTAAAGCCTTTGACTATGTGAATCATAACAAACAATGGAAAATTCTTAAAGAGATGGGAATATCAGACCACCTTACTTGCCTCCTTCAAAATCTGTATGCAGGTCAAGAAGCAACAATTAGAATTGGACATGGAACAATGGACTGGTTCAAAATTGGTAAAGGAGTACATCAAGGCTGTATATTGTCTTATTTAACTTCTATTCAGAGTACATCATGAGAAATGCTGGGCTGGATGAAGCTCAATCTGGAATCAAGATTGCCAGGAAATATCAATAACCTCAGATATTCAGATGACACCACCCTAATGGCAGAAAGTGAAGAGGAACTAAAGAGACTCTTGATGAAGGTGAAAGAGTAGAGTGAAAAGGCTTGCTTATAAATCAACATTCAAAAAACTAAGATCATGGCATCCAATCCTATCACTTCACGGCAATAGATAGGGAAAAAAATGGAAACAGTGACAGACTTTATTTTCTTGGGCTCCAAAATCACAGCAGATGGTAACTGCAGCCATGAAATTAAAAGACACTTGTTCCTTGGAAGAAAAGCTATGAAAACCTAGATAGTGTATTAAAAAGCAGAGATATCACTTTGCTGACAAAGGTCCGTATAGTCAAAGCTATGGTTTTTCCAGTAGCCATATACGGATATGAGAGTTGGACCATAAAGAAGGCTGAGCACTGAAAAACTGATGCTTTCAAATTGTACTGGAGAAGACTCTTGAGGGTCCCTTGGACAGCAAGCAGATCAAACCAGTCAGTCCTAAAGGAAATCAACCTTGAATATTCATTGGAAGGATTGATGCTGAAGTTTCAATACTTTGGCCACCTGATGTGAAGAGGTAACTCACTGGAAAAGGCCCTGATGCTGGGAAAGATTGAGGGCAGGAGGAGAAGGGGATGAGAGAGGATGAGATGGTTGAGTGGCATCATCAACTCAATGGACATGAGTTTGAGTAAAGTCCAGGAGATGGTGAAGGACAGGGAAGCCTGGAGTGCTGCAGTCCATAGGGTGGTGAAGAGTTGGACACAAATGAGTGACTGAACAACCATCACAAAATCCCTACAAATTTCTAAATAGCCCTCTGGGAGGTATTTGTTCGAGTGAGACCTGCTGAGCTAAACTAAGGCCAGCTAAAGATGGGATTATTATTAAATAATCCAGAATTTTACCCTGGGCTTTAAAGGCCTTGAGAGCCTGAGTTCACCCTACACTGCCAGTTGGTTGGTTCACTGCCATGGTTCTCAAGGGGGTGTTACAGATCCACCAAAGGAGGCAGCAAGTCAAGTGGGGAGAAGGGCGGCAGGAGATGGGCTGTCTGCTTCTTTCTCAGGTATTTTCCATTTTTCCCATTTACCTGGTGAGTTCCAGGTATTCTGTTTGAACAAAGCATTCCTCAGTTCTAGGAGGTAAATGTTGTATATGTTTTGACCGTTTTCTCCAGATTTATAATTTCTAAGAGAGGATGTGTTGACCTCCTCACTCTGTGCTGTAAGTGAATGTCCCATTGGGTTTTTTTTTTTTTTTTTTTTTTTTTTGTTTTTTTACAATTTCTACTTCCTCATTGAGACTCACTATATATTCAGTCACTGCCATCAGAGTTTCCTTTAATTCTTTGAACTTACTACTAATAGCTGCTTTGAAGTCTTTGCTAACTTCTGAGCCCACTCAGAGTCAATGAGTTCGGCCAATTACTGAAATCTGAATCTCACATCTCAATGTTCGATCAGCACATTTGCTCCCAAAACTTCATGGGAGGGACTTCCCTGGTGGTCCAGTGGCTAAGACTCTGTGCTTCTAATACAGGGACCCAGGCTGGATTCTGGTCAGGGAACTAGATTCCACATGCTGCAACTAAGACTCAGCATGGCCAAATAAACAAATATTTTTAAAAACCCACAAAAAGAAAACTTCATGGGAAGCTATGTCATTGTAATCAGTTACCTTTAAAATTCACCACGAGAAATCTCTGTCCAAGGACAAAAACCTCTAAGGCAAAGGCTCTACGTATCAACTCCTATTTTCCTCTGGGGTTGGAATGGCTTTCTCTAGAGGGAGGAAGACACCCGGGCCATGGCTGAGGAGCCTGAGTCAGCGGTCAGGGTCTTTCGGGAGAACTGCAATGACAGACATCCATCCCTAAGGAGGAAAAAGTGCTCCCTAGTTGGCACAGCTTCCTCCTGCAGGCAGCCCATGAGGAGGGCACAGTGAGCCTAGACACAAACATTCCCTGATTTCAAGCTCCACAGGCTGCAAATTATGATCCAATTCTATTCAAAATACTTCTGACACTAGGTTTTTGAAACCAAGCAATTCTTCAGTTTTCTGCAGACATAAAATGGGTGTTCTACAGTTCAATCCTGACAGTAACCACCTAGAGTTGGTGAAATCCCCACAGTTTGAGGGCTCAGTCCCACAAGACTGTCCCGACTTCAGAGTCAGTTTTGTGTTCGGGATCAGGTCTGATAATGTGCTAGAACAGCGCACAGAACTGTTATTTATTATTACCAGTTTATTATAAAGGATATAATGCAGGAACAGCCAAACAGAAAAGATGCACTGAGCAAGGTATGTTGGAGGGGAGGAAGGGTGGTGGCTGTGACGCTTCTGTGCCCTCTCCAGGCACCTCGCCCTCCCAGCACCTTGATGCGCTCCTCAACCCAGAAATTCTCCAAACTCTGTTCAGAAGTTTCATGAAGTTTCCGTTACATAGACACAATTGTTTGAACCATTGGCAATTGGTGATTAACTCCCTTCCCCAGAGGTTGGAGAGTGGGGCTGAAATCATGCCTTGGTTGTTCTGGTGACGAGCCCTTATCCTGAAACTATCTAGGCGCCCTCAGCCATCCATCACCTCATAGTATACAAAAAGACACTCATCACCCTCAAGATTCCAAGAATCTTAGAAGCTCTTGTGTCAGGAACCAGGGACTAAGACCAAGCATGAGAACAAAAGATGCTACAACTGCCCCTATCACTCAGAAAATTACCAATACAAGGGTTTATGAGTTCTGTGCCAGCAACTGGGAATAAAGACCAAACATATATACATCTATTACATCACACTATCACACTGATCTAGTCACCTCACAGTTGGATGCCCAGGGAACCTGTGTCTGGGTTAGAAATACTCAACTCCTCGGCTGAGTTCTGGTTCCTGACTGTGCCTATGTCTGTCTTGTTTTTAATCTGTCATATTAGCCTCTCCTTTTCTGTTCTTTCATGGCTGACCCACCCCAAGCCCCATCTGACAACTATTTATTGGATACTGAATATATTCCATCTGGCATTTAAAATTTATTTAGACATTGAATATATTTCACAGAAACTTCTGGGCCTGGGAGCTATTTGTAAGTATCTCCTGTTTGATCCACTGACAACTTAACCTCATAGAAAAATATTATTTCTCACATTTCTAGTTCCCAAGGAAGCTCACTTGAGCCTCTAGGTGCTGACAAGCTCCCCATCTGTATGATGAGCCTCGGAGGGGCACAACACAGGTTTGGGTCAGGCAGACATGGGTTCCAGCTCCTCCTGACCAGTTGTGTGTGTGCCCTTAGGTGAACAGTTTCTCTCTCAGAGCCTTGTGGACTAAACTGTGAAATGAGGATCATAGTCCTTACTTCATAGGGCTAATACAACGACCAAATGAGTTAAGGTATTGTCAGCATCTGGCTGAGATGTTATTGATAAACACTGTTGTCTCTTTGCTCTCTTCATGGCAGGGGGTATATTTTCTGTGTAACTTCTACAACCTCTAGACCAGTGCTGCCAGCTGCTGATGCCAGCTGCTGCCCAGTAAATATTTCTTAGGGAAATTACCTGCTGCTCCTCTGTTTTCCTGCATTTTTTTGTTGGTGATTTTCACACTGTGCTCAGTGCAGTCTTACTCCCACGTTAGCTCTGCTAGTTTACACTTTAAATTGATTTGGAAACTATATATATGTGTATGTGTGTGTGTGTGTGTGTGTGTGTGTGTGTGTGTGTACACATGTGCTGTGCTCAGTTGTGTCTACCTCTTGGCACACACACTTTTTTAAAGAAAAGATTTTGTGGTTTAAAGCTTGAACATAATTGCCTTATACTTTGAATAACTTAGAGGAGGAACTTAGTTTCACAAATGACACAAATGTCTGTATCTTTATTCTCCGAAACATTAGTCACTATAATCAAATTAAATCGAAAAATTCAATTTAGTTCTTCAGTTTTACTAGCCACATTTCAAGTACTTAATAGCTATATGTGACTAGTGGCTACTATTTTGGGCAGTACAATATGAACATTTCCATCATCGCAGAAAGTTCTATTACCACTGGTCTGTGGTTTATATTAGTTGACAGCGGCCGTGCAATGTATACCACAATATGTTTGTAGGCTTAAAGGGTAAGCTGAGCTGTCCATAGATGTAGGTTTGGGTCCTGCTATTAACCTGCAATTAGACTGGTTTCAGTTTCCTTCATCTGTACCAAGGAGATCTGGGCCACATCAGAGATTTCCACCCATTTTATCTCCAAGGATCCCTTTGATTGTTACTTTGTTTCCTTGGACGCACACCCAGGTTTAAAATAAACTTCTCTATTAGATAATAATCGGCTTACCCTCCCACTTTTGTTAACCAGTGCTATTTATAACTACCAACAAAAACCTCTGATCAGCATAAGATTACCAGAATTCTTATTCTGAGTTGAAGTAAGTCCAGTCCAAAAGTTAGATAATGGGACGTTGGTGGTTAGATAAGCCTTATCTCTGATCATTGTACAACTTCCCTGAGCAGTTTTTTAAACTTTGAAAATAATGTATCGATGCTCCTCCCTGTTTCTGTTGGGCTTCCCTGGTGGCTCAGACAGTAAAGGACCCACCTACAATGCAGGAGACCTGTGTGGGGAAGATCCCCTGGAGGAGGGCATGGCAATCCACTCCAGTATTCTTGCCTGGAGAATCCCCATGGACAGGGGAGCCTAGTGGGCTACAGTTCGCGGGGTTGTAAAAGGTTGGACATGACAGAGTGACTAAGCACAGTCCTGTTTCTGTTACTACCTTCTCCCACTCTTAGGGCTTCAAGGTGCTTAAGTTAGGAGTCTTCTGACTACATGATCACTTAATATTTCTTTAAATTTTCAAAGGGCTTCTGGGTCAAAGAAGGGAATTATCCCAAAAGTTCAATTTGGGAATTTAGAAAATCAATAAAAAGAAGCCAAATGATCATATGCACAAATCAAACTAAAAACCTAGAATAGTTAGACTTCTCAGTGTAGGGAACAAGATGTACAGTGTGATTACATTTTAAAAATATATATTGGGCAAGACTTCTGGCTGTAGGATGGCAAATTCTCATGCCCAAAGAAACAATTCCATGGCTTTGGAAATCAACCAAAGGGAAATAAGTCGAGATACATTTTGTCATGAAAAGCTGCTAAAGTTTTATGAAAGAATGTTGAGAGTCTGTGACCTTCATGGCTGGAGCTGCTCTTTCCCCTGTGTCTCCAGCACAAATAGCCTGGTAATTTTATCAGGGCAATACTGGCTGTGAAAACCAGCAGCCTCACTATCACAGGTGGGGTGAATTTGACTTGGATGGAAGGTGAAAACCCACAGCCAGCAGTGTTGTCAATAAAGGCAGCAAACTCAGTAGGAATTGAAAAGTAAAAGTCATAGCTCTGTTAGCCTGAAATTGCAGCTGTGGTTGCGGTGAGCAGCTGACCAGCCAGAAATGTAAAGCAGAAATCCTCGACATGACAGAGCCACAGAAAAACTGTATCATCTTCCACGCATCTCTGATTGTCGAGGAAACTATGCATGTGTACAGGGGAGAGTCAAGAGAGCCTGGAAGTAAGTAAAAGTTAGGCAGCCTGACTGAACTTTGAGTGAATTCCTCAACCCACACACAGATCTATCAGCAGAAAATGGATGTTATAAACTTAAGGTGTTTGAGCACCATCTCTGCCCAATTGTAACAGGAGGGAAAGGGGCCAGGCACAACTTTTGAAAGGATGACAGACCAAGGACACAACACAAACCTATTAGAATCAAATGGGTCCAAGATGGCAGAAAGTCGACTTCTATTAGACCTTGATCCTCAATCAGCAAGCTAAATGACACACCCGTGGGTGCCATGACAGTTCCAGTTCAGCTCAGTCGCTCAGTTGTGTCCAACTCTTTGCAACCCCATGGACTGCAGCACACCAGGATTCCTTGTCCATTATCAACTCCCAGAGCTTGTTCAAACTCAAGTCCATCAAGTTGGTGATGCCATCCAACCATCTCATCCTCTGTCATCCCTTTCTCCTCCTGCTTTCAATCTTTCCCAGCATCAGGGTCTTTTCCAATGAGTCAGTTCTTCGCATCAAGTGGCCAAAGTATTGGAGCTTCGGCTTCAGTATCAGTCCTTTCAATAAATATTCAGGACTGAATGGTTTGATCTCCCTGCTGTCCAACGGACTCTCAAGAGTCTTCTCCAATACCACAGTTCAAAAGCATCAATTCTTTGGTGCTCAGCTTTCTTTATGGTCCAACTCTCACATCCACACATGACCACTAGAAAAACCATAGCCCTGAGCAGACGGACCTCTGTCAGTAAAGTAATGTCTCTGCTTTTTAATATGCTGTCTAGGTTGGTCATAGCTTTCCTTCCAAGAAGCAAGCATCTTTTTAATTTCATGGCTGCAGTCACCATCTGCAGTGATTTTGGAGCCCAAGAAAATAAGGGCTCTCACTGTTTCCATTGTTTCCCCATCTATTTGCCATGAAGTGATGGGACCAGATGCCATGATATTGGTTTTTTGAATGTTAAATTTTAAGCTAGCTTTTTCACTCTCCTCTTTCACTTTCATCAAAAGGCTCTTTAGTTCTGAATAAATCACTTTTTTACCCATCACTCTGTCTCTCACTGAATTCTTTCTGTGATGAATCATCAAAAACCTGAGCTTCATTAGGTCTAGAGTCCAGAGTTGAACCAATATATTATCTAAACTGTCAAGATTTCAACAAAAATTATAAGACATGTGAAGACACAGAAAATCTGATTCATACTCCAAAATGAATGATCCATACTCAGGGGAGAAGCAAATAGAAACTAACTGTGCTACTAAATAACCAAGAGATCGCTGAAGAAATCAGAGGAAATTAAAAAATACCTGGAAAAAATGACAACGAAAACACAATGACCCCAAACCTATGAAATGCAGCAAAAGCAGTTCTAACAGGGAAGTTTATAACAATACAATCTTACCTTGAGAAATAAGAAAAATCTCAAATAAACAACCTAGCCTTACACCTAAAGCAATTAGAGATAAAAGAACAAATAAAACCCAAAGTTAGTAAGGAAATATCAGAGAAGAAATAAATGAGATAGAAATGAAAAGAAAAATAGCAAAGATCAACAAAACTAAAAGCTGGTTCTTTGAGAAGATAAGCAAAATTAATAAAACTTTAGCCAAACTTATTAAGAAAAAAAGGGAGAGGACTCAAATCAATAAAATTAGAAATGTAAAAGGAGAAGTTACAACTGACGCTGCAGAAACACAAAGGATCATAAGAGACTACTACAAGCAACTATATGCCAATAGAATGGGCAACCTGGAAGAAACGGACAAATTCTTAGAAAGGTACAACCTTCCAAGACTGAACTAGGAAGAAATAGAAAATATGAACAGAACAATTACAAGTAATAAAATTGAAACAGAGATTAAAAATCTTCCAACAAACAAAAGTCCAGACCCGATGGCTTCACCAGAAAATTCTATCAAACATTTAGAGAAGAGCTAAACTTCTTAAACTCTTCCAAAAACCTGCAGAGGGAGGAACACTCCCAAACTCATTCTGTGAGGCTACCATCACCCTGATACCAAAAACAAAGATATCACTCAAAAAGAAAATTACAGGTCAATATCACTAATGAACACAGACACAAAAATCCTCAACAAAATACAAGCAATCCAAATCCAACAACACATTAAAAGGACCATACATCATGATCAAGTGGGATTTATCCCAGGGATGCAGGGATTCAATATATGCAAATCAATATGATATACCATATTAATAAACTGAAAAATAAAAACCCTATTATCATCTCAATAGATGCAGAAGAAGCTATTGACAAAATTCAACACCCATTTATGATTAAAAAACACTCTACAGAAAGTGGACATAGAGGGAATCCACCTGAATATAATAAAGGCCATATATGATAAACCCACAGCAAACATTATTCTCATTCGTGAGAAAGAAGAACTTCCTCTAAAACCAGGAACAAGACAAGGTTACCCACTATACCCACTATTACCCAAAATGGTTTTAAAAGTCCTAGACATAGCAATCAGAGAAGAAAAAGAAATAAAAGGAATATAAATTGGAAAAGAAGTTAAACTGTCACTGTTTGCAGGTGATATGATACATACACAGAAAATCCTAAAGATATCACCAGCAAACTACTAGAGCTAATCAATGAATTTAGTAAAGTCACAGGATACAAAATTAATTCACAGAATTCTCTTGCATTCCTATACACTAAAAACAAAAGATCAGAAAGAGAAATTAAAGAAACAATCCCATGTATCATTGCAACAAAAAGAATAAAATACCTAGGAATAAAATCACCTAAGGAGGCAAAAGACCTGTACACAGAAAACTGTAAGATACTGATGAAAGATATCAAAGACAACACAAATAGATGGAAATATATACCATGTTCTTGCATTGGAAGAATCAACACTGTGAAAATGATTACACTACCCAAAGCAATCTACGATTCAATGCAATCCCTATCAAATCACCAATGGCATTTTCCACAGAACTAGAACAAAAATTTTACAATTTGTTTGAAACCACAAAAGACCTCGAATAGCAAAAGCAATCTTGAGAAAAAGAAAAGAAAACAAAACAAAAGAGCTGGAGGAATCAGGCTCCCTGACTTCATACTGTAGTACAAGGTTACAGTAATCGAGTCAGTATGGTACTGACACAAAAACAGAAATATAGATCAGTCTAACAGGACAGAAAGCCCAGAGATAAACCCATGTACCTATGGTCACTTACTCTATGACAAAGAAGGCTAGCATATACAATGGAATAAAGACCCTCTTCAAAAAGTGGTGCTGGGAAAACTGGACAGCTATATGTAAAAGAATGGAATTAGAATACGTCTAACACCATACACAAAAATAAATTCAAAATGGATTAAAGACCTAAATGTAAGGCCAGCCACTATAAAACTCTTAGAGGAAAACACAGGCAGAACAAACACCCTTTAGCATAAATCACAGCAAAATATTTGACCAACCTGGAGTCACGAGAATAAAAAAAAACAATGGAACCTAATTAAACTTAAAAGGTTTTTCACAGCAAAGGAAACCAAAAATAAGACAAAAAGACAACCCTCAGAATGAGAGAAAATATTTGCAAGCAAAGCAATTGACAAAGGAGTAATTTCTAAAATATACAAACAGCTCATTCAGTTTAATATTAAAAAAAAACAACCCAATCAAAAAATGAGTGCAAACCTAAATGGACATTTCTCCAAAGAGGACACACAGACACATGAAAAGATGCTGAGCACCACTAATTACTAGAGAGAGGCAGATCAAAACTACAATGAGGTGTCACGTCACACCAGTCAGGATGGTCATCACCACAAAATCTAGAAACAACAAATGCTGGAAAGGGTGTGGAGAAAAGAGAACTCCCTTGCACTGTTGGTGGGAATGTAAATGTATACAGCCATTATGGAGTATCCTTAACAAACTAAAAATAGAACTATCATGTGACCCAGCAATTCCACTACTGGGCATATACCCAGAAAAAACCATAATTCAAAAAGACACAAGCACCTCAATGTTCACTGCAGTACTATTTACAATAGCCAGGACATGGAAGCAATCTAATGTCCATCAAACAAAGAATGGATAAAGATGTGGTACACATATATAATGGAATATTATTCAGCCATAAAAAGGAATGAAATTGGGTCATTTATATAGACATGGATGGACCCAGAGACTGTCATAGAGAGTGAAGTAAGAAAGAGAAAAACAAATGTTGTATTCCACACAGATATGTGGAATCTAGAGAAATGGTATTGATGATCTTATTTGCAAAGGAGAAATAGACACGCAGACATAGAGAACAAACATATGGATACCAAGAGGGACAAAGGGGTGGTGAGATGAACTGGGAGTTGGGATTGACATATACACACTATTGGTACTATGTATAAAATAGATTACTAATGAGAATCTACTGTATAGCACAGGGAACTCTACTCAATGCTATATGGTGACCTAAATGGGAAGGAAATCCAAAAAAGAGGGGATATATGTGTACATATAGATGATTCACTTTGCTGTACAGTAGAAACTAGCACAACATTGTAAATTAACTATACCCGAATACAAATTAAGGAAAAAAAAGGAAACTAACTATGAGTGGACCCAGAAATTAGATTTAACAAGTAATGACTTTAAAGTAGCTATTATAAATATGTTCAAAGAACTAAAGGAAACCTTGCTTAAGAATTAAAGAATAGTGTAATGGCAAAGATTCAACAAATAGAGAATCTCAACAAAGAAACAGACATTATAAAAAAGAATCTAATGGAAATTGAGTTGAAATATATATAGCCAAAATTTAATAATATATGAGAGGAAGTCACAGAAGAAAAATCAGTGAGCATGAACATAGATCGTTAGAAATTACTCAGTCTTAAAAACAGAGAGGAAAAAGATTAAGGAAAAATAAATTGAGCCTAAGAGACTGGTGGGATAACAATGAGCACATCAACATACATGTCATTGGAGTCCCTGAAGGCTGAGAGAAAATGACAGAAAAATATTCAATGACATATGAATGAAAATTTCTCAGATTTGATGAAAATAGTAATCTACAGACCACAGAAGCTCAACACACCCCAAAGAGAATAAATAAGAGATTCACACCTAGACACATCACAGTCAAGTTACTGGAAGCCAAAGACAAGAGAAAATATTGAAACCAGTTAGAGAAGATGACTCACCATGTACAAGAGAACAATATGATTAATGATCAATTTCCTGTCTGAAACCACAAAGACCAAAAGAGGGTAGAATCATATATTCAAACTGCTGAAACAAACAAACTTGTCAACCAAGAGCTCTATATTTAATAAAACTATTCTTTCGTAATTAAAATGAAATAAAGACATTTCCAGGTGAAGACTGAGAGAATTTGTTGCTAGCTGACCAACTTTACAAGAAATACTAAAAGAAGTTCCTTAGGCTGAGAGGAAGTAGCACCAGATGGCAACTTGAATCCAGAGAAACAACAACACAGGAAATGGAAAATATATCAGTAAATATAAAGTACTTATAAATATATTTCTTGGCTTAATTCCTGTAAAAATCATAACGTTTTGTAAAGCTATAATTATAACACAAGTTTTAAGCTTCAGTTCAGTTCAGTTGCTCAGTCGTGTCCGACTCTTTGCGACCCCATGAACCATAGCACGCCAGGCCTCCCTGTCCATCACTAACTCCCTAAATCCACTCAATCCCATGTCCATCGAGTTGGTGATGCCATCCAGCCATCTCATCCTCTGTTGTCCCCTTCTCCTCCTGCCCTCAATCTTTCCCAGCATCAGGGTCTTTTCAAATGAGTCAGCTCTTCGCATCAGGTGGCCAAAGTTTTGGAGTTTCTGCTTCAACATCAGTCCTTCCAATGAACACCCAGGACTGATCTCCTTTAGGATGGACTGGTTGGATCTCCTTGCAGTCCAGGGGACTCTCAAGAGTCTTCTCCAACACCACAGTTCAAACTCATCAATTCTTTGGCGCTCAGCTTTCTTCATAGTCCACCTCTCACATCCATACATGACCACTGGAAAAACCATAGCCTTGACTAGACAGACTTTTGTTGGCAAAGTAATGTCTCTGCTTTTTAATATGCTATCTAGGTTGGTCATAACTTTCCTTCCAAGGAGTAAGCGTCTTTTAATTTCATGGCTGCAGTCACCATCTGCAGTGATTTTGGAGCCCCCCAAAATAAAACCAGCCACTGTTTCCACTGTTTCCCCATCTATCTGCCATGAAGTGATGGGACCAGATGACATAATCTTAGTTTTCTGAATGTCGAGCTTTAAGTCAACTTTTTTACTCTCCTCTTTCTCTTTCATCAAGGGGCTCTTTAGTTCTTCACTTTCTGCCATAAGGATGGTGTCATCTGCATATCTGAGGTTATTGATATTTCTCCCGGCAATCTTGATTTCAGCTTGTGCTTCCTCCAGCCCAGCGTTTCTCATTATGTACTCTGCATATAAATTAAATAAGCAGGGTGACAATATACAGCCTTGACGTACTCCTTTTCCTATTTGGAACCAGTCTGTTGTTCCATGTCCAGTTCTAACTGTTGCTTCCTGACCTGCATACAGGTTTCTCAAGAGACAGGTCAGGTGGTCTGGTATTCCCATCTCTTGAATATTTTCCACAGTTTATTGTGATCCACACAGTGAAAGGCTTTGGCATAGTTAATGAAGCATCAATAGATGTTTTTCTGGTACTCTCTTGCTTTTTTGATGATCCATCGGATGTTGGCAATTTGATCTCTGGTTCCTCCACCTTTTCTAAAACCAGCTTGAACATCTGGAGGTTCACGGTTCACGTATTGCTGAAGCCTGGCTTGGAGAATTTTGAGCATTACTTTACTAGCGTGTGAGTTGAGTGCAATTGTGCGGTAGTTTCAGCATACTTTGGCATTGCCTTTCTTTGGGATTGGAAGGAAAACTGACCTTTTCCAGTCCTGCGCCACTGCTGAGTTTTCCATATTTGCTGGCATATTGAATGCAGCACTTTCACAGTGTCATCTTTTAGAATTTGAAATAGCTCAACTGGAATTTCATCACCTCCACTAGCTTTGTTCATAGTAATGCTTTCTAAGGCCCATTTGACTTTGCATTCCAGGATGTCTGGCTCTAGGTGAGTGATCACACCATCATGATTGTCTGGGTTGTGAAGAACTTTTTTGTACAGTTCTTCTGTGTATTCTTGCCACCTCTTCTTAATATCTTCTACTTCTGTTAGGTCCATACCATTTCTGTCCTTTATTGAACCCATCTTTGCATGAAATGTTCTCTTGGTATGTCTAATTTTCTTGAAGAGATCTCTAGTCTTTCCCATTCTATTGTTTTCCTTTATTTCTTTGCATTGATCACTGAGGAAGGCCTTCTTTTTTTTTTTTTAATAAATTTATTTATTTTAGTTGGGGGCTAATTACTTTACAATATTGTAGTAGTTTTTGCCATACATTGACATGAATCAGCCATGGGTTTACATGTGTTCCCCATCCTGAACCCTCCTCCCACCTCCCTCCCCATCCCATTCCTCTGGGTCATCCCAATGCCCCAGCCCTGAGCATTTGTCTCATGCATCGAACATGGAATGGTGAGGAAGGCTTTCTTATCTCTCCTTGCTATTCTTTGGAACTCTGCATTCAAATGGATATATCTTTCCTTTTCTCCTTTGCTTTTCACTTCCTGTCTTTTCACAGCTATTTGTATAGCCTTCTCAGACAGCCATTTTGCTTTTTTGCATTTCTTTTTCTTGGGGATGGTCTTGATTTATGTCTCCTGTACAATGTCATGAACCTCTGTCCATAGTTCATCAGGTATTCTGTCTATCAGATCTATTCCTTTAAATCTATCTCTCACTTCTACTGTATAGTCATAAGGGATTTGATTTAGATCATACCTGAATGGTCTAGTGGTTTTCTCCACTTTCTTCAATTTCAGTCTGAACTTGGCAATAAGAAGTTCATGATCTGATCCACAGTCAGCTCCCGGTCTTATTTTTGCTGACTGTATAGAGCTTGTCCATCTTTGGCTGTAAAGAATATAATCAATCTGATTTCGATGTTGACTATCTGGTGATGTCCATGTGTAGAGTCTTCTCTTGTGTTGTTGGACGAGGGTGTTTGCTATGACCAGTGTGTTCTCTTGGCAAAACTCTATTAGCTTTTGCCCTGCTTCATTCTGTACTCCAAGGCCAAACTTGCCTGTTATTCCAGGTGTTTCTTGACCTCCTACTTTTGCATTCCAGTCCCCTATAATGAAAGGACATTTTTTGGGGGTGTTAGTTCTAGAAAGTCTTGTAGGTCTTCATAGAACTGTTGAACTTCAGCTTCTTCTGTGTTACTGGTCGGGGCATACACTTGTATTACTGTGATATTGAATGGTTTGCCTTGGAAATGAACAGAGATCATTCTGTCATTCTTGAGATTGCATCCAAGTTCTGCATTTCAGACTCTTTTGTTGACTATGATGGCTACTCCATTTCTTCTAAGGGATTCCTGCCCACAGTAGTAGATATAATGGTCATCCGAGTTAAATTCACCCATTCCAGTCCATCTTAGTTCACTGATTCCTAGAATGTCGATATTCACTCTTGTCATCTCCTATTTGACCAATTCCAATTTGCCCTGATTCATGGACCTAACATTCCAGGTTCCTATGCAATATTGCTCTTTATAGCATCAAACCTTGCTTCTATCACCAGTCCCATTCACAACTGGGTGTTGTTTTTGCTTTGACTCCATCCCTTCATTCTTTCTGGAGTTATTTCTCCACTGATCTCCAGTAGCATAGTGGGCACCTACTGACCTGGGGAGTTCATCTTTCAGTGTCCTATCTTTTTGCCTTTTCATACTGTTCATGGGGTTCTCAAGGCAAGAATACTGAAGTGGTTTGCCATTCCCTTCTCCAGTGGACCATATTCTGTCAGCTTAGTATACATTTATGTATAATATATAAATAGCAGTAGCATAAAGGAAGGGTTGAAATGGAATTATATTAGAGCAAAGTTGCTATATTTTACTGGAATTAAGTCAGTATTAACATGAACTACATTGTGACAAGTAAGAGGTATATTTTAGTCCCTAGAGCAATTATTAAAAAAAATATGTTTAAAATAGTTTAAAAATCAGAAATAAAGATGTTACACTTAAAATATTTGTGTAACACAGAAGACAGTAAAAAGAAAACAGAACAAGAAAAACTCCTGCAATATATAGGAATTAAATAGCAAAATGAAAGACATAATCCAATCCTATCGATGATTATATTATTAATCATTCAATGAAAAGGCAGAAATTCTCACATTGGCTATAAAACATAATTCAAAGATAAAAAATAGAAGGAAAGTAAAAGAATAGAAAAATATTTACCATATAAGCAGTAACCAGAGGAGAGCTGAAACATCTATATTAATGTCAGACATATGGACTTTAAAACAAGAAATATACTGGAGACAAAGAGGTATTTCATAATGATAAAAATATCAATACATCCAGAAGATACAATAAATGTATATATATACCTAACAACAGAGTCCCCAAATATATGAAGGAAAAATTGACAGAATTGAAAGAAAAAATAGACTATTCTATAATTATAGAGATTCTAATATCCAACTTTTGAAAATTGACAGACTAACTGGATAGAAAATGAATAACAGTAGAGAAGACTTAAACTGAGCCGAATACACATTCTTTTAAAATGCACATGAAACATTCTCCAGGATAGGTCATATGCTAGACCAAAAAATAAATCTAAATAAATTTTAAATGACTGAAATTGTGTTAGAGATCACAACAGGAAGAAACTTGGAAAATCTCCAAATATTTGCAAGTTTAAGCAATGCACATCTAAATAACCCATGGACAAAAAAGTAAGTCATAAAGGAAATTTTAAAACATAAATTTAAAACAGATAAAACACAGCTAGATCAGTGGTTGGGGGAACTCATGACACTGAAGGTATATTAAAAAAGAAGAAATATTACAAGTCAACTAAATCAATATTCACATTACAAAATTAGAAAAGAACAAATTAAACTTTAAGCAGAATAAAGGAAATAACAAAGATTAGTGTATAAATCAGTAAAACAAGCAAAAAACCCAACACAGAAAACCAGTTCAGTTAAACCAAAAGTATGTAATTTGAAGACTAAAAAGAAAAAAAAAGACGAACTTTTAGCTAGAGTGATTAAGAGAAAGAAAGCGAGAAGACAAAAATTGTCAAAAGCAACAACGAGAAGAGAGGACATCACTACCAGTCTGATAAATATGAAAAGAATTTTAAGGGAATATCATAAAAGACACAAATGACCAACACTGACTGAGGCAGAAATAGAAATTCTGTATAAAGCTATAACAAGTAAAGTAACTGAATTTGTAGTTTAAAACTTTCAGTAAACTCTAGGTCTAAATTATTTCACTAGTACAACTATAAATGGAGTATAATCTTTAAAAATTGTGAATCACCATACTGCATACCTATAACTTATATAGTAATATTTTTAAATCAACTATACTTCAACTAAGAAACAAAAACAAAACAACCTCGTCTAGGTACTGCTCTGAGGAGGCTTTCCAGATGTAATTAAGACCCCAAATCAATGAACTCTAAGACAGGGAGATATTCTCAGTGGGTCTGATAGAATCACATGGGCCCTTAAAAGATGGTAGCCTTTCCCTGGTGAGCAAGTTTTGAAGCATGAGAGGAATTTCACATGAGGAAACAGTACAGGCCGAACTGTGTCTCTCCCAAATTTTCTATGCTGAAACCCTAACCCCAATATGACTGCATTTGGAGACAGGGCTTATAATAAGGTAATAAAGGTTAAATGAGATCAAAAGTGTGGGGCCTTAATATAACATATTTAGTGTCCTTATAAGAGGAAGAAACACCAGATAATGCCCCTCTCTGCACACTCACAGAAAAAAAGGCCATGTCAGGCCACAGAAATAAAACAAACATCTACAAGCCAGGGAGAGAGGTTCTCACCAGAAACCAACCTAGAAAGCACTTTGATTTTGGACGTGTAGACTGCAGAACTGCAAGAAAATAAAGATTTTCTTGTTTTAAGCAACCTGTTCTGTGGTGTTTTGTTGTGGCAGCCCTAGCAGACTACTACAGAAAGATTCTCCACTGCATGTTTCAAAGACTGAGAGGGTCATGTGACTAGGAGTATGGAAAGCGGCATCCAGCTCATAGTCATCAAGGAAACAGGGTGCTCAGTCCTGCAGCTGCGAGGAATTGAGTTCTGACTCATCAATTCAGCTCAAAAGAGAGCCTCAGGATCCAGAGGAGGACGCCTAAATAGTTTTCGGCCTCATAAGAACCAGAGCACAGAACCCAGTCACACCATGCCCAGATGTTTCTCAAACAGAACTGGGAGTTAATAAAGGAGTTTTAAGTTGCATAAACAAACAAACAATTTCACTGATAAATTCTACTCACATTTAAGGAAGAAATAATACCAGTTCTACACAACCTTGTCCAGAATAGAGAAGGAAACACATCCCAAACTCAATTTATTAGGGCAGCATTACCCTGATGATAAGACGGTTGATGGCATCACCAACTCAATGGACATGAATTTGAGCAAACTCCCAGAGACAGTGAAGGACAAGGAAGCCTGGCATGCTGCAGTCCATGGGGTCGCAAAGAATTGGAGATGACTTAGGCACGGAACAACAAACCCTGATACCAAAACTCTAACCAGCAAAGCCAATTAACAATTACCAGGAAATAAAAACAGAATCTGGGTAATAAGGTCCAACTTTTTTTTCTTTTCCTTTTTATTTCTTCTGGTTTCACTTGCTCACAGGGTGCACCGTGCAGAGAGGCCTTCCACCCAGAACTGCAGACCAGGGTTCCTAGCGTGAAATACCTGCAGTGGACAGCTTAGCTCCACGGGCTGTATGCAGAGATACTTCATCTGCGCACTGCAATCTGCAGTGCAAGCTGTGCAGGCTCCAAGAGAACTCTGCCCCCTCCCCAGCTAAGGAGAAGCCTATTAAGCATACTGGCCCATGGTCTATGGGGGAGAGCCTGTGCTCTTAAGTGCAAGCTTGCACTGAAGCAGAGATCAAATTGCCAACACTCACCAGATCATAGAGAAAGCAGAGGAATTCCAGAAAAACATCTACTTCTGCTTCATTATCTATGCTAAAGCCTTTGACTGTATGGATCACAACAAGCTGTGGAAGATTCTTTTTTTGTGTGTGTGTGTAAAATTCTTAAAGAGGTGGGAATACCAGACCACCTTTCCGTCTCCTAAGAAACCTGTATGTAGTTCAGTTAAAACCAGACATGGAACACAGACTGGTTCAAAACTGGGGAAGGAGTACACCAAGGCTGTATATTGTCACCCTGCTTATTTAACCTATACGCAGAGTACATCATGAGAAATGCTGGGCAGCACGAAGCACAAGCTGGAATCAAGATTTCCAGGAGAAATATCAATAACCTCAGATATGCAGATGACACCACCCTTATGGCAGAAAGCAAAGAGGAACTAAAGAGCCTCTTTATGAAGGTGAAAGAGGAGAGTGAAAAAGCTGGTTTAAAACTCAACATTCAAAAAACTAAGATCATGGCATCTGGTCCCATCACTTTATGGCAAATAGAAGGGGAAAAAGTGGAAGCAGTGACAGATTTTATTTCCTTGGGCTCTAAAATCACTGGGGATGGTGATTGCAGCCATGAAATTAAAAGACACTTGCTCCTTGGAAGGAAAGCTATGATAAACCTAGACAGCATATTAAAAAGCAAAGACATCACTTTGCTGACAAATGTCTGTAGAGTCAAAGCTATGGTTTTTCCAGTAGTGAGATGTTGGACCAAAAAGGTGGGAGAATTGGACCAAAAAGAAGACTGAGCACTCAAGAATTGATGCTTTTGAATTTGTGGTGTTGGAGAAGATTCTTAACAGTCCCCTGGACTGCAAGGGGGATCAAACCAGTCAATCCTAACAAAAATCAACCCTGAATATTCATTGGAAGGACTGATGCTGAAGCTAAAGCTCCAATGTTTTGGCCACCCGATGGAAAGAGCTGACTCAGTGGAAAAGACCCTGAAGCTGGGAAAGATTGAAGGCAAAAAGAGAAGAGGGCGGCAGAGGATGAGATGGTTAGATAGCATCACTGACTCAATGGACATGAATCTGAGCAAACTCGGGGATAGTGAAGGACAGGGAAGCCTGTCATATTGCAGTCCATGGGGTCACAAACAGTTGAACAGAACATAGCAACTGAACAACAACAACTTCTTTGATTCAAGAATAACTTTCCTTTGCTTCTGAACCAAATTCAGTCTTGTTCTATTGGCATGAAGGACACAGGGCAGAAGGACCCTTGTTGGAGACTGACCTGAGAGGGCTGGTAAAAAAGCTAGACAAAGATATTTTAAAAAATCAAACTACAGACCCAAATTCCTCATGAACATACATGCAACAATCCTTAACAAAATATTGGCAAATCAAATTCAACAGTATAAACAAAAGGATAATATATCACAACCTAGTGGATTTTATCTAAGTAAACACAAGCTGGAATCAAGATTGCCAGGAGAAATATCAATAACCTCAGATATGCAGATGACACCACCCTTATGGCAGAAGGTGAAGAAGAACTAAAGAGCCTCTTGATGAAAGTGAAAGAGGAGAGTGAAAAAGTTGGCTTAAAGCTCAACATTCAAAAAACTAAGATCATGGCATCTGGTCCCATCACTTCATGGGAAATAGATGGGGAAACAGTGGAAACAGTGTCAGACTTTATTTTTTTGGGCTCCAAAATCACTGTGGATGGTGATTGCAGCCATGAAATTAAAAGACACTTACTCCTTGGAAGGAAGGTTATGGCCAACCTAGACAGCATATTTAAAAGCAGAGACATTACTTTGCCAACAAAAGTCCGTCTAGTCAAGGCTATGGTTTTTCCAGTGGTCATGTATGGATGTGAGAGTTGGACGGTGAAGAAAGCTGAGCACCGAAGAATTGATGCTTTTGAACTGTGGTGTTGGAGAAGACTCTTGAGAGTCCCTTGGACTGCAAGGAGATCCAATCAATCCATCCCAAAGGAGATCAATCCTGGGTGTTCATTGGAAGGACTGATGTTGAAGCTGAAACTCCAATACTTTGGCCACCTCATGCGAAGAGTTGACTCATTGGAAAAGACTCTGATGCTGGGTAGGATTGAGGGCAGGAGGAGAAGGGGATGACAGAGGATGAGATGGTTGGATGGCATCACTGACTCAATGGAAATGGGTTTGGGTAGACTCCGGGAGTTGGTGATGGACAGAGAGGCCTGGCGTGCTGCGGTTCATGGGGTCGCAAAGAGTCGGATGCGACTGAGTGATTGAACTGAACTGAACTGAACTGAATCTACATTATGAAGAATAATTGTGTCTGGATCCTGGAATGATGGGTAGTTTATTTTCCTCTTAAATTTCAATAATGAGCATAGCTTAATTCTTCAACAAGAATTTAGATATTCTTATTTTAAAGAAAATACAAAGGATTTTCCTCCAGTATTTCCTGTGTAGATAGAGAGGGGAAGAAACACTGATTTGGGTGAAAGAGTCATAAAGTAAAAACATTTCTTTCTACGAAGTAAAAGATGAAATAAAAGCATGAAACAAAATAAAAATAGTAAATAGTAGATAGATGTTTACTGTGTGACGCTCCCTCCTTCTTCCCACAAACAACCAAGAAGGAGTTAAGCAGAGTTCTCAGTGAAAACCAGGGGCCTCTCAACACCCCCAGACTTTCCCTGCATAGAA
Organism: Okapia johnstoni; assembly: GCA_024291935.2. NCBI lineage: Eukaryota > Metazoa > Chordata > Mammalia > Artiodactyla > Giraffidae > Okapia > Okapia johnstoni. Next base: position 58,087,532 of record CM044317.1, on the reverse strand, counting down.
ATGCTTTTGCATGTAAACAAGAATCAAGTTTTGTAATTTGCATGGTACTTAGTCCCTCTTTGAAGGAAATGTGATGATGAAGTCATCAAAGTGGCAATTTTTTAAAATGGCCTGGCATGTGCAAAGAAGAGAAATTCCTGAGTACTAATTAATTCCCTATTCTTAGCAGAGACCTTGAACATTTTTATAAGTAAAAAGTTGCTCCAGCACCAAATACTGAATAAGGTTATTGTGCATTTGAGAAGGGCAGTCTCTGCTGACAAGAGACCAGAACTGGCCTACCTCTGAAAGCACTGCTAGAGATTTAAAAAGTAATTTTATGTCACTTATATCTTGTCCTGCAGTTTGCAGAAGGAAATAGTGGTTGATAAACAGAGCAATTTCTCTCCTTACTGATCTCCTTTTTCCCCCCGAAGCTCTGGCTCACAGCTCTATGACACCATTTCTTCTCCCTGAGTCTGGACCAGAGTGGACTTGTTTCGAGAATAAATCTTGAGACAGTTGAAGCACACCCACTGAGCTGGTGCTGGTGAGCATCAGGATTCCATGCCTGGGCCTGTGATGTGTGGGATCCCTCTCTATCTGTGTCCCAAATTCTCTTAACAAAAAGGAACCACTTACACTAGAGACAGAAGGTCCAAAGTGCTAAGAGTTGGGAAGATGCCCTAAAGAAGGAAATGGAAATCCACTCCAGTATTCTTGCCTAGAGAATCCCATGGACAGAGGAGCCTGATGAGCTACAGTCCATGGGGTTGCAAAGAGTCTGACTTGGATACCTTTGGGGGTAGGTATTATTTTGCCTAATACGGATGTTAGATAAACAATGTGAGTCTCTGACTGCTGAATTTCACAAACCATTTAAACAAACAAGCTGTTCTAGTTACCTGTTTCTGTGTAATGAACTCATTCTCAAACTCAGTGGCTTAAAACAACAAAAATCATTTATTTCCCTCACAAACCTGTAATTTGGGCAGGGCTTGGTGAGGACTCATCTTCGCTCCATGTGGTATCAGCTGTAGCAGTTCCATTGGAGCCGTGGGGTCCACTTTCAGAAGGGTTCACTCAATTCTGGGCAAGTTGGTGCTGGCTATAAGCTACGAGCTCACCCAGTGCTATTGGCTGAGGCGTTGATTCCTCTCTCTCTGGGCCTTTTCTTATGGGGGCTTGGGGTTCCTAATAGCATGGCAGTTGGGTACCAAGAGGCTCAGAAAGAAGCTACAAGGCTTCCTATGACTTTGCTTCAGAAGTTCTTGAATGTCACATTGACTATATTTTTATAAAGTAAGTTTATTACTTTATATACATTTTTAGCCGAGCAAGTCACTAAGGCCCTCCCACATCCCAAGGGAAGCAAATTAGATACACCTCTTAGTGGGAGAAGTACCAAAGAATTTGTGACCATCTTTAATCTACTACACACACACACACACACACACACACACACACAAAGTGGAGGAAAAACATAGTACTGTCATATTTTATTTTGATAAATAGGAATATGAAAAAGCAAAACCAAAAATGTTATCCTCTAGTGTATTACCCAATCTCTTTTTTAAAAAATAGAATTTATTTATTTATTGGCTACACTGGGTCTTTGATGCTGCGAACAGGCTTTCTCTAGTTGCAGAAAGTGGGAGCTACTCTCCAGTGGTAGTGCACAGGCTTTTCATTGCAGTGGCTTCTCTTGTTGGAGAGCACAGGCTATAGCACGCTTGGGCTTCAGTAGTTATGGCACACAGGCTTAACTGCTCCATGGCATGTGGGATCTTCCCGGACCAGGGATTGAACCTGTGTCCCTTGCATTGCAAGGCAGATTCTTAACCACTGGACCACCAGAGAAGCCCCCAATCTGTTTCTTAAAAGAAGTATCTTTCTTCTACCAAAAATATAGGAAGGACATGGTACCAGAAAAATGGCAGTTCTTTAAAATGGAGCAAGTTTGCTTAGTGAAATCTCTATGCTATACTTGTTTTTCATATTTCAGCTTAGGTAGAAAACTAGGTCACGGGTAGGGCATCCAGATGGGCCTTGGGAAACCACCAGGCATAAGGCACGAGGACCTCTGTGGTTCAGAGCAGCAATCCCCTACTGCCTCCTCGGCCTGATTTGCAGCCAGACTATCCACAACCCCATGTCCTGCTGGCTCCGGGGCCCTACTGCCCTGTTCCATTTCCAGTCCCCAGGGAGCTGCCAATGGCCAAGTGGGCAGAGGGATCTGCCTGTTGTCTGAGGCTTGCCTTGGGGCCTCCATAACAGGGTTTTTTTTCTGGCAGTGGCAGGCTCGCAGGCCCCATCTTGGGCTCCTTCCAGAGTGGCTTTTTCTCTGGGGGCTGGGCTCTTCTGACTCCACAGCCTGGACAAGGCAGTGATACAAGTGGCCTGGGACATGGGAAGCCGGCCTAAGACCTCTACCTTCACCCCATCTGAGTTGATCAGAATCCCCTGGGGGAAGATTTTCAGGACCAGCCTCTGCCCTCTGTGAAATCCTGACACCTGCTGGGTACTGTGGTGTCTCCAGGTTTTACAATGGAAAATTTTGAAAATTTTTTTAGATCAACAACGGATCTTTACCTGGTCTTCCGAGAGCAAGGTTGTAGAGATTTCTGAGACAAGTCAACACTGTGTTTCTGCCTCTCCCACCACAGCCAGACCCAGGAAGGGCACAGGGCCTGGCATCACTGAGTAGTTCTTAAAAAGATGAGGGAGGCTGATCTATGGAAGGAAATCACTTGCTCACAACCTGCTCCTCGGGTGGCTGAGGACTGATTTCTCCAGTGTCTCTGACCTGCACAGAGACACACAGAGCAGGAATAGCCATGCTCTCCGTGTCAGAGCCTCTCTCCAAGGCCTCAGTGCAGCAGGGAGTGGAAGCTTGACTCACTCTCAATCCACAGACAGCAAAGTAGGACATTCCCATAGTTTTCAATGCAGAGTGAGGAGCCAGTGTTTACTGTTCACCTTACTCCTTTTAGGTACATAGTTCCCACTTAGAGAAGTGAACTCAGGTTGGACTCTTACAATTAAAGTGTTTGTTGAAGTGCTCAGCAGTGAGGCCAGGTAAGAATCCCAGGATTGGAGATATAAGAAACATAGCCATTCAATTCACAAGTCACTCGGTTTCTTGTACACAATTGGCCCGTAACACAGGTTTGTCAAAGGAAGGAAAACAGAAAAGGGGGTAATTCCAAGGAGAAGTCCTGGAAGGAGGCATGGCAGCAGGAGCAGTGGTCCCCTGCCCGGGAGCAGGTCCATGATAAGCGAGAGTGGGAAGAAGTCGCCCTCGGCTCGGACAGAGCCTTGGGTAGCTTGCCCCACAAGGCTCTCAGCGTTGTGGAAGCCGGTCTTCCAGTGAAGAGGCTTCGATTCTACAGGCTCAGTGGCCTCTTTTTAAGGAGTCTGCCAGCGGCGTAAAAGTTATACCCTAGGGTCTTGACACTATCCTTCCGTCAAGCTCACATTGGCCATTGTGACTTCATTTTGAACTACTTAACCTAGCTTAAATCCTATGGTTTGCACAAAATGAGTAGGAGTCATAACATAAATCACATCATAACATAAAGGTCTTACTGGAGTAAAATGGCAGACTAGAAACCCATCATTATCTATTCATGTATCTTGGAAAGACGTCTTTTTTTTAATGACAGGTGTGGTGAGGGGGTGAAAGCACACTCCCCTTGGGTGTTTCTCAATATGGGACATCCGGAGCGGGGTCGGGGGTCACCCTTCCCATCTAGTGAGGCCTCTAAGAAGCAGGTCAGCGAGCACAGGCCGGTACAGAGCCCTCTGTTTGCACTTAGCACAAAGAGCCAATTCAACAGCCCACAAGGCTCATCCTCCATAATAGTCCTAATTAGAAACATTATACATAAGGAGGGGAAACAATTTACACCGACTATAGTATGAGCTCATGGCAACAGAGTTGTTTGTTTCTTAACCCTGAGGCTATAGACACACATGTCTCAAAAAATAATGCATATGTATTTTAAAGCCTGATATTTTCAGACACTCTAGAAAAATGTGGCAGCAGCAACATGCTGTGGCAAAACAGGCTCAGTGCCCCACCTTTACTTCCTTTGCTCTCTGTGTTGGTGAGTGTTAGGATTTTGTCAGTAGCTTAGTATTAAAAAAAAAAAATTTTACAACTTGTTCTTTCTTCTCTCTTCTTACATAACCTTCAAATTTAAACATCTTTCTGTCTGCTTTTTGTCTTTTTTCCACCGGGCAGACTCTGATGATGTTTCCCTTGCTTAACGGAGCAGAAATCAGCGTGCATTTCTGTTTAGCAGTGATGCTGCCTGGAGGAACAGTTAAGTCAGCACGTTACTTGCGTTAACATTGATATTACTTCACTGTTGCTAGGGGAGCCAGAGAGAAAAGACAAAGAGCATAAACCACAGCATCTATCTCACTGATACGTTGCCATCAACACTCTTCTCTCCCCTCCTTTTGAGCGGGTTTTTGTCTTTTAATTTTCTCTGCATTTTTTCAGTCTGTAGAAGTGTAGTGGAATTCTCCATTCTGGCTTTGGGAGATGCACAGGGAATGTTATCCAAGCCTCACCTTCAGTACAAACCCATCCCCCATGCCTCTTCTTTTTCTATCTCCTGCTCCTGTTCCCTGACTATACCCACAATAGCTGGTGCATAAGTGCATGGCCTGTGGGTCTGTGTTTCCTGAGTTTGAATCTTGGCTCTTGGTCCTGTGATCTTGGGCCACTTCCTTAACCTCTCTGAGCCCGTTTCCTCCTCTGGAAGATAGGGGATATGCTGGTCCCCTCCTCATGGCATTGTTTTCAACATTAAATGAGATATTGCATGTGTAAAGAGCTGAGAATAAAGTAAGGATTTGATAAATACTGTTTATCTTATCATTTATATTCTCATAGCCTTCTAGATTTTCTTGGAAACTGGTCCTTGGCAAAACTGATAATTGAGAATAACAGTGTGTCCAGAGTACACATAGTTTATTAGACTCCATATGATGAGTACCATTTTTAATTAGCCCCCCTACCCCCCCAAACTGTGCTGAATGTAAGGAATTATTTATGGTTTGGAAAGCACATTAAGACCTTCCCATATTCTGGGGTTGCTGTCTTAAAAGGTCTGGGGAGCATTCTATTCTCCTCACGAAGAGGCAAAGACCAATCAATGGAGAAAGCACTCCAGCCCTGCTGTACCCTGTTGCCTCCCTCCTGCCAAAACTGAAGCCTTTTCCTATGGGCTGGATAAAAAGTCTCGAGAGGCACCACCTCAGGCTGTACAGGCAGTGTGGGAGTATTAAATAACATCCAGTGAATCTGCCTTAAAGATGGTAGTTGAAATAGTTCTTCCTTTAGTTGGATACAAGGTATACTTTGCCATGAGGTTCCTCTGGAGGAAACAATTTCATTTTCCCATGGTTTTATTTATGTGGAAAATGCTCCACTTTCAGACTCTGCTTAATTCAACAATTTCTGAAAATGTATGAGTTTACAAAAGAAGTTAAAATAATTACCAAGGTATGGAACAAAGGGATGGTTTATTGACCATTGTAACATATCTTTATATGCACATATTGTGTGTTTCCCCAGGACTTTGCTCTGGCCCCATCTCCTCCTTTGCTCAGAAGCCTGGCTTAACTCTGGCCACTGAGGAACTGCTAGAAGAGAGGTGAAAAAGTACAGTTGAGTGGCTCAGATCGTTGCTCAAGCTTTGAACCAAGGAGCAATTGTAAGTAACTCCAAACACCGATGCTGCACTCACAGCACAAAGACAAGTTCCGTTCCTTTGTGCTGCCTGGAGCCTTTGCCAGATCTTAGGTCACGTTGCCCGGAACCATGTGGTCCTGCAGTGAAAGGTCCCATTGTGATGACTAATCAACAAGGCAAAGCCAAGGTTGCCTCATGTATCAAAACCTGGAACGGCCTGATTATTTACGAGCAGAGAAGTGTGTGCTTAGTATTGTGTTCAAGTAAATGGGGAGGGGGCATTTCCTGTAAAAGTACTAAAAGCAAAGAAAAACAGCTACTAATCTGCTCAGTGTCCAACTGGAGGCTTTCTAAGTGACCTGAAAAATGGGCTATTGCTTTCATTGTTTCCTTCCTTCTTCCTCCTCTTTCTCTCTGACACTTGCCTGCCTTTCCAAAAACTTCCTCTCGTAGTGAACTCAGGTCCCTGTTGGGAATTTTACTCTGCTGCATGGATGAACAAGTAAAACAGATTACTATAAGGGCTCTGAAAACATGGACAAAAAGACTTGGAAAAGTTTATGATACAAAATTCCAGCAGGGTTTGGAGAAGTTCTTGTGGGTAAATGATGTAGTGAGCTGAATGGATATTAAAATTCAACATCATTAAGAGCCGACTATTTCACACTTAAGCACATAATTTTTCAGAGGTGGGCATCTTGAGTGCAAAACCAAGACCTTAGCCCTGTCTGGGTGAACCAGTGAACCTGTCTGTTTCCGTTTCCTTGTTTATAAGATGGTATTTTGGCTCAGATGATCTTCAGGCTCTCTTGGGAAGTCTTTGGGGTATGAGGTTTCCACTCTCTGCGTCTTCCTCTTCCTCTTCCTGGTTCTGAGATTCCATAATAATATCCTTCAATTATTCTAGGAGACTGACTCGATAGAGAACATCTGGAGGGAACTGAAGCCTCTACATTATCAACATAGAAACTGTGGTAAGGGGCCAACACTGAAGGCACAAAAAACAGCAGATGTTGAAATGAGGAAGATAGTGAGACACTGAGAGCAACCTGACTCTACTTTCTCTTTGACACAAAGAAGCCTTTATTTGAAGCTAGTTTTTTCCTTTTCTCCCACGAGCTTACTTCTTTGAAAACAACTTCCATCAGAAGTCAGGAGACCTGGCCCAGTTCAGAGTCTGCCGCAAACTTGGGTGGCTCCCTTCTCTCACCTCAGTTTCTTCCCTGGTAAATGGGAGGTATGGACTTGGATGATTTCTAAAAAGCCCACCTAAGAACTAACATCTGTGATTCCAGGAATTCCAGAAAATGCACACTAAAATTGGGGTTTGGAATCAAGTGAAAAACCTGACCAAGTGTTTGAACCAAATGATTTTCAGCCATTGGACAGCAGGCAGTACATGATAGTGATTTGTGGGGTGTGGGGGGCAGGGAATGAGGATTGCCCCCAGCTTACTGCCTGGAGAGAATTTCAGGCCATAGCATTGGGAAAGGGAATATTGGTGGACCCCAGCAGTATTCCTTAATAGAGAAGATGGTGTTGGGATCCCAGGGAGACTAGTGAAGCTAGAATTCACAGAGTGGAATATTGGAGAAGAGAGCTACACAGAGAATGCTGGAGTTCTACAGAACTCCTTTGAGTTTTCAGATGTATACTGATCAGTGGATGCATACGAGGGAACTACATGAGGCCAGGGAAAGAATTATACAAAAGGATTAGAGGGAACAATCTCTAGAGGTCACAAAGGACAGGGAATGGAGCCCTTTCCCACCAACCAGAGTTGAAAATCTTATAATCAGTGGGGCACTGTACTCAGAAGGGTATTGTCCCAGTTGTGGGGCCTTAGACTAAAACCTGTTCTTGTCCTTTTAAGCTTAAAAGAAAGTCTTGAAAGGATCAAACTATTTCCAAGTAACTTATGATGTGCCAGAACAACACTCAAGAATATTTTAAAATATTGGACTTCCTAGGTGGCACAGTGGATAAGAATCCACCTGTCAATGCAGGAAACATGGGTTCAATATCTGGTCTGGGAGGATTCCACATGCCCGTGTGCATGTGGGCAACTAAGCCCGTGTGCCACAACTAGTAAGCCTGTGGCAGAAACTACTGAAGCATGTGTGCCTAGAACCTACGCTCCACAAGAGAAGCCACTACAATAAGCCCTTGCACTGCAACTAGAGAGTAGCCCCTGCTTGCTGTGACTAGAGAAAAGCCCACACAAAGCAACAAAAACCCAGCATAGCCAAAAATAAAATAAAAGAATATTTAAAAAATATTGAACAAGGTAAAATTCAAACAAGAGAAATTTGAAAAAAAAATTAAACCAAGGCACATCATAATCAAATCTCTCAAAACCAGCGATAAAAAGGGAATCTAAAAACAGAGGAAAATTTTATGACATAAAAAGAGGAACAAAGATAAGGATGATATGAGAATTCTTGTCAGAAACAAAGCAAGTAACAAGACAGGAAGAACAATAATTTTGAAGTACAGAAAGAGAAATATTGCCAACCTAGAATTCTATACCCAGCAAAAATATCTTTCAAAAAAATGAATGCAAAAGAAAGACTTTTTAAGACATACAAAAACTGAAATAATTGATCCCCAGTAAAAATATTAGAGAAAGTCCTTCAGTTTGACATAAATCACAGCAATATTTTCTTGGATCAGTCTCCTAAGGTAAAAGAGGTAAAAGCAAAAAAGAAAAAAAGAGAGAGAGACCTAATCAAACTTAAAAGCTTTTGCACAGCAAAGGAAACCATCAACAAAACAAAATGACAACCTACAGAATGGAAGAAAATATTTGCAAATGATGTGACTGACAATGGGTTAATATAAAAGATATACAAACAGCCATACAACTCAATATTTAAAAAAAAAAAAAAGGCAAAACAACCCAGTCAAAAAATGAGCAGAAAACCTAAATAGACATTTTCCCAAAGACATACAGATGGGTAACAGGCACATGAAAAAATGTTCAATATCACTGTATACAGAGAAATGTAAATCAAAACCACAAGGAGGTATCAATTCACACCCAGAATGGCTATCATCCAAAAATCTACAAATTCTGGAGAGAAAGTAGACAAAAGAGAATCCTCCTACACTGTTGGTGGGAATATGAATCGGTGCAGCCACTATGGAAACTAAGTATGGAAGTTCCTTAAAAAACTAAAAATAGAACTACCATATGGCCCAGCAATTCCACTCTTGAGTATATAGCCCGAAAACACAAAAACACTAATTGGAAAGGATACATGCCCCAGTGTTCCTAGAAGCACTATTTGCAATAGCCAGGACCAGGAAGCAACCCAAGTGCCCAATCAACAGACTCCAGATTAAGAAGATGTGTATATAAATGTGTGGAATATCAGTCACTCAGTCATAAAAAAGAACGAAATGCTGCCATTTGCAGCAATATGGATGGACCTAGAGAATATTATGCTTAGAGAAATGTCAGACAGAGAAAGACAAATGCTGTATGATATCACTATATGTGGAATCTAAAAAAAATGATACAAACAAATGTATATGTAAAACAGACTCACAGATACAGAAAAACAGTGGTTACCAAAGGGGAGAAGGAAGTGGGGAGGGACAAATTAGGGCTATAGGATTAACAGATTCAAAGTACCATATATAAAATAGATAAGCAACAAGGATATAGCACAGGGAATTATACCCATTATCTTGTAATAACCTATAATGGAGTATAATCTGCAAAAATATTAAATCACTATGTGGTATACCTGAAACTAGCACAATATGATAAATCAACTATATTTCAATTAAAAAAAAAAGAGAAAACTGTCTTTCCCCCCCAGGTATAATTACCTCTGTGAAGGTGCTTTTTCATCTTGGTACTCTGGTCCCCAGCAGTGAGTGAGGTGCTAGTGAGGCCAGGGAGGCACTCAGGAGAGCCTTCCAGTGTCACCGCCCTGCTCCTGGTGAGCTCACTCCTGCCACACCTGGTGTCTGGGCCGCGGTCTGTTTGCCTGGAAGGAAAACAGGAGAGGGGATGACTTGGGCCCAGTGAGTAAAGTCTTCATGTGCTGTGTGCCCCTTTTCAGCAGAGGGGAGGCTTCTGGGGCCGAGCTCAGCTTTGCAGCTGCAGTCCAAGTTAGTCCCAGAGGAGGGCCACAGGTGGTGCCTCTGCCTGGGGATGGGCTGGAGGCCCTCTACCTGGCTCTCGGGAACAGCTCCTGGTAACAAATCAGCAGTAGCTGAGCTCTACCCTGGTTGAAACCTTAACACTTCGGTATTTTATTTCTTTTTCATGCCACAAGTAATGCATATTTTTAGTAGAATAAATTAGAACATAGAGGTAAGCGAATGGACAACTTAAACAAATACCTCCCATAATCACCAGACAATTACTGTTGATAACATCTTTGTGTATCTCCTCTCAAACTGGGTGAGTGTATAAAATATATATTATATATAGTACATATGTATATATTACATATGTACATGTTACATATATATACACAGGCACACAAACACAAAATGGATAAATACTATGCACATATATCATGGGACATTTATATTATTGACAACTTTCTGTTCTCTCAAATAACATCCAGTGAATGCCCTTGCACACAAATCTTTGTGCATGCTCTTTATAATAGCCTTTGAATAAATTCCAAGAAGAAAGCTGTACCAAGGAGGTTGTACATTTTTAATAGCTAGTATAGCAGTTCAGAATATGTCACCCCAAAATATACCACTTTGGAATTGATTATTTTGAATTAAAGGGATTTTAGAAACAGCAGGACACAGAAGGACACTCTGACCCTCTTGTGCCCTCCTGAAGGCAGGAGACAAGTCTTCCATGTGAAAGGTACCCTTCTCTGACCAAGAATGTAGAAAACATCCTTATCATCTGAGATTGGGAATTTAGGGCTACAAAGGCTATATAAATAAACCTTGTTACATCATCACCAATTTACTATCCCAAACTCAAATCCCTTTGTTTTGTTAATTCGCCACAAATTTACTGTTTGTCTAAAAGTTATCAAAGTTTTTGGTCATGTCTTTGAGTCTCATATCTTTGTGAGGCTACTGTTAATATATATGTATGCAATTAAATTTGTTTTCCTCTTATTAATCTCTCTCTTATTACAGGGATTCTTAACCAAGAAACTAGAAGGGTGGGGGGAAAAATATTTTTCCTCCCCTACACAAGTAACTGAACTTTTGTGATAGAGAACGGCCTTGAGAAGAAGGTGGAGGACAGGAAGAGCTGGACCTCATCAGTTAGAGAAGCTGCTCCTGTCCTTCCCCCCGTTAACTTATCGCATCCACCCTTTCCCTCTCCAGGGTCCCCTCTTCTCTCTCTCCTCTTTCACCCTTTAATTCCTTCATGCTTTGCCCCTTCTGCCATTTCAGTCTGGACTTTTCCCTCTCCTGTGCTCAAATTACATACTGTTTTGGGCTTTGAGCTCTCTCCATTGCTCAGCTGGCCCTCCTTTGCACTGGCTTCCTGACCAACTGCCATGTGGTGACAACGTGGCTGCAGCAGCCTCAGCTTCACACCCTCTTCCATCTGTCTACTGCAGGAAAGAGAGAGTGTCTTCCCAGGGGCTCCTCAAGTTCCTTTGTAACCCTCTCATTGGACTAACATAGGTCACATGCTCTGAATCAATGACTGTGGTTAGAGAATATGATATCTTGATTGGCTATCTCTGGGCCACTTGTTCCAGTCCTGGACTTGGGGGTGAAGCCTCAGCCAGTCCACAGGAGCTAAAAGTGGAGGAGAGGGACGCTTAGATGAAAATCAAGCTCTGTTCTGGGAATCAAGGTCCATGATGGGAACATCTAGCACAGGAAATAGTGAAATGCTCCTTGCATTTTATTTTGCTTTTAAAAAGGAGTGATCAAAAGAATACTAAATAACTAAGAATATTAAATGGAAACAGGTCTGAAGGGCACACAGTAGCCTATCTAATACTAGATACTTTTTTTTGTTTGTTTTTAAAGAAAAATCTCTTGTGTGTCTTGTAAACACAAAAAGGATTTTACTTGAACCAGATAGTCTTCCTCTTCACCCAAATTTACAGTGTTAAACATAATTTTACTATAATGAGAACTTTTTCAATGCCAGGTCTTGAGCTTTTATTTTTATAATAATAATATTATTTTTAATCCTTATAACAATTCTGCAAAGTAATCTTAATAATCCCATTTTATAGATGAATATGCTGAGGCTGAAGGAGGTGAAATACCTCTCTCAGGTGACACAATTAATAGCTCCCACCAAGGGATTCAAGCCTAGGTTGTATATCCCAGAATATCTTCCTCAGACAAGAAAACATAAAAGTTTCCTAAACTTGTGTTTAGTTGAATTTTTGAGGGCTTTTAGTGCTCAAAGGGCTTTTGAGCCTCAGAAGCTGCAGCCTCAGTTTGCTTTTGAACACCCCAAAGGCCACAGGAGCAGAAATAGCACTAAGTGGAGAAGTAATCCAAAAGAAGAGTCTAAAATTTCAGATACAGTATATACAGAAAGATATACTATGCTTAGTCACTCAGTCGTGTCCAACTCTTTCTGACCCCATGGACTGTAGCCCGGCAGGCTCCTCTGTCCATGGGGATTCTCCAGGCAAGAATACTGGAGTGGGTTGCCATGCCCTCCTCCAGGGGATCTTCCCAACCCAGGGATTGAACCCAGGTCTTCCGCATTGCCGGAAGATTCTTTACCATCTCAGCCACCAAGGAAGCACGAAAGATACACCACTTGGGTCTTTTCAAATGGATTAAAGAATGCCACACCTACGTTTTCCAAAAGGGCTCTTTTCTTTTGGTGTGCCTGGACGGATGAGGTGTGTGTGTGGGATTCTTAGAAGCATTCTGATGCCATCTCCTGGTACGGTCAAGTGCTTGGGTACTGAAATACAGGAGAAATAAGCACCCATTGAAGCACCTTACAGTCTCTCTTCCCTCTGTTCCTCCAGTGATTTCTATGGGCTGAAGTTTCCTTTTAATGTCTCCATCACATCTTTAGCACAGTTTGATTTCTTGGAACTCTTGGTCACAAGATTTCAGGTTTGAAGTGATAGCTTTTGTTACTATCTTATCTACTACCAGAGTCCCTTTTCTGTTAAAGAAATTCGGAGCAGGAAAGTTGATGCTTTCCCCAACAGGTGAGTCACTAAGAAAATGTTTGAGTTCTCAAAAGGTGATGGTTCTACTCCAAGCTGGTGAATTTCATGAGCAAACAAAGCTCTGTTTGTAACCCTATCAGATAAGAATAATCTGCAGTGTGTTTTCTGTTTGGTACAGGAAATAGGAGGTGGGTGATTCCACTTTGTGGAATTTGGCAATCTTCTCTTTGGTTAATATCTCTTATTTTGTTACTCATATTTTAAGGAAAAGAAAAGAGGTCTTTTAAAAGACTATGAAACCCATATTTTGAATGGAGATAGGTAAGGAAGGAAGCGTGGGATGTGTCCAGAGGTCAGACAGTTCATGTCTTTGGCTGGAGCAAAGAGTATGTGGCGGTCAGGAGAGGCAGCACCAGTTCAGGGAGGACCTTCAAGGCTCAGCTGAGGCGTTTAGGCTTTATTCTCAAAATAGTGGGAGCTACTAAGGATTTCTGATGGGAACTGTATTTTAGGGAGACTAGTGTATTAACTATGTGAGAAATGGAGTGGAAGATAGATAGCAGACACAGGGAAACCCGAGACAGGTCCACTATTGTCTCCCAGGCTAAAGAAGGGAAGCAGGGAATGAAGAAGATGTCATGGGGGTGGGGTGAGGTGGCAGAACTACCGCAGAGATAAAAATTACAGAGTCAGAATGTATATGGAGGGCAAAGTTGGTGCCAATATTTCTGCACTGGGTGAGCAGGAAGATGGTGGTGACGTGGAGAGATGTGGAGAGAATATACGGCAGGGGGAGCATAGGTTTGAAAGAAAAGATCATGAGTCCCCTTTGGGACATACTGAGTTTGAGGTGTTAATGGGACATGCAGGTGGAGATCAGAAGACGACAAGGCCTTGGAGGCTTAAGCTATCAGCTAAGCTTTTGGTCCAAGTTTCAGCTTAAATGAGCTATATGAATTAAGGAGTTGGTTGAAGCATTAACACTGGATGAGAACATGGAAGCAACCAAGCGAGCAACCAAAATTAAGGGGTACTGGGCAGGTCCTTGAAGAACCTGCCTTAGGGAGCAGTTGGAGAAGGGCTTAGAGAAATAGTTGAACAGGAAGAGCGCAGGGGTCTGGGAAGCTGAGGAAAGAGATTTAGAAAGGAGGTGGTCAGTGCTATCCACTTTGGCAAAGGGGCTGAGAAGGTGGAGGATGGAAGCTGGTGATCTTTGAGAGGACAATTAAGAATAGCAGTGAGGGTCAAAGCACAAAAGACACACTGAAAATTACATTGGGTGTAATTAATGTCACTAGTAGTATAATGTAATTGAAATATAACATTTAGTTAAATTGATAACATAAATAATTTCTAAGTATTTACTATGAATGTGTGCATGCAGAGTCACTAAGTTGTGCCTGACTCTTTGTGACCCTGTGAACTGTAGCCCACCAGGCTCTTCTGTCCATGGAATTCTCCAGGCAAGAATACTGGAGTGGATTGCCAGTTCCTCCTCCAGGGGATCTTCCCAACCCAGGGATTAAACCTGTGTCTCCTGTGTCTCCTGCACTGGCAGGCGGATCCCTTACCACTGAGTCATCTGGGAAGCCCAAGTGTTTCCTATACCAATCAGAAATTAAAATTAAATTTAAATGTAATAGTACATTTAAATATGGTTTATATGGCAAATTTTGTCATATTTTACCACAAAAAAGTAGGAGAAAAATTTAAACTTTCCAAAAGTTGTATTATTCTCTACACTTTTCCTATGCTCGAAATACATCATAATAAATTGCTTTAAAAAGTAAGTGGAGAAAAAATTAAGTGGTAAGTCAGAAATGGATATAGCAAATACAGAGTACTCTCTAGAGGAGTTTGATAGCTGAGTGAAGGAAAAAGGATGGATGACAGAGCTTGACAAGGGTAATGGGATAAAAAGCATTTATTTTTCTTTTGATGAGGCGTCTTGGACATGTTTCTAGATTTAGTACAAGGATCCAGAGGCAGGGAGAGAATGAAGCTGGGGTTGGCGGTGGGCATGGAGTGGGCTGAGTGGTGATACTCCAAAAGATATGTCTACGTCCCAATTCTTGGAACTATGAATGTGACCTTATTTGGAAAGGGGGTTGCAGATGTAATTAGAGGATCTTAAATTTAATCTGGATTATCCCAGTGCATCCTAATCCAATGACAAATGCTTTTATAAGAGACAGAAGAGAAGACACAGAGAGAATAGGAGAAGGCCGTGTGAAAACAAAGGCAGAGATGGCGGTGATGCAGTGACTGCCAAGGAGTGCCTGGTGTCACCAGAAGCTAGAGAGGCAGGGAAGGAGTCTCCCCCAAAACTCCTGGAGGCAGCATGGCCCTGCCCACAGCTTGATATCAGATTTCTGCCCTCTGGAACTATGAGAGAATACATATCTATTGTGTTTAGCCATCATGTTTGTGATTATTTGTTACACAGCCTAGAACAGTAATATAGGGGTGGGGAGGGCCTTTGGCCACAGTTTGAGGTCCTGAAGCAGACCTGGGGTTGGGTCTCAGGCATTACAGTGTTCTGTGCTCAGCCCGGGGGCAATGCAGCTAGGGGCTCGGTGATTAGTAAAGAACCTTTGGGTTCATATAAACAGCACAGGATTTCATTCGCAGAAATAATTTTTCTTTGTCTTCACATTTTCTTCTCTCTTTCCCATTCAATTTTAGGAAAATCAACAAAGATTTCATAGTACTAAAGTCTTTCTCTTGCACCTTCCATCTTTTCAGCTGTGACAGTGGACCCAGCATGGCCCCTGGGGTTTCTAGGGGAAACCTTTCCTGGGAGCTTACAGCTGTTGATAGTGGAGCCAGCGTGGCCCCATGGGTTTCTAGGGGAAACCTTTTCTGAGGACTTACACCTCACACTCCTCCGCACAGACCAAGTGACATAGGGGCTTGTGATCAAGCTGGGCGGCAGGTGGTGAAGGGGAGAGCTCTGGGGAGGCCTGGAGACAAGCCTTCCCCTCATAACTGCTGTGTATATTAGCTGCTGACTTAGACCATCCCAATCCTTCCAAATTCCATTGACAGAGAGGGCCTCATTGAGGCACTAGAAGACAGAAGCTTCTAAATTACCTAAGGACAGGAGAGACTGTGCCACACACGTGAGCCTTGCATGCTGGAGTCCCAGGCACACAATAGATGCCCAGCAACGTCTTTTGTTTTTACATCTATACAAGAAACTTCACTCTTAAACTTAACCCATATTCCACTCTACTTCCCACATGGAATATTTCATCATTACAAAACTACCACAGTAATTTGACAACTTTTTTTTTTTTTTAAAGCAGGCTTTGCTGAAGAGCTTCTGGCTAAGACCTTTGAATCTGTGCCCTTGAGGGGCTCCAGGGCAGGACTCCAGCGGGGTGGTGTAAGACTTACTGTCCTGACGTGGGTGGCAGTTGTTAGAACAGGGACTGTTTCATTTCATTAACAGAGTGAAGCATGCTGTCAGCAGGCAGCAATAGCCACAGAAAAAGATGCAACCAAATCTAACTCTGATCTATCCTGCTCTAGCCACAGGCAAACTCTTCCCCTTTATGGGTTCTCCAGGAGAAAGATGAGAATCAGACCAGGAGAGCCCCCTTGAAGAGGAATTACGTTGAAGTCAATCTAATGTGATCCTAACATTCTGTTGCCCTAAAACTGCCCCCAGCACTGTTTTCTAAAAGCAGAATGCAGTATCCAGAGGGGTGTCTTGGACTTCACCCAAGAGATTTAGTTTTTGAAGAGCCTTAAAGATTCCCAGCATATCTGTAGGATGAGTATGAGAGCCAGATGCCAGAGGGTTAGATTGTCTGTGGGTGCTACCCTGCTTAACAAGAATTTAACAGAAATAAACGTTCAGCTGGAGTAGATGTATCTAAGAGGCAAACCTTTCTTAAATCCCACTAATGTACAACCTCAATCTACAACTGGATTCAATTACCGCGTGGAAAGAAAGGCATTTTCTCATAAAGCTGCTCTGTTTCCGTGCCTGGCTGCAAGCGGGGTCAGCCATGACAAAGACAAGCCTGTGCGTTGTTTTTGGTTGTTTTTTCTTTTCAAGCTCTTTCGCTGGTACTGCCAGGCCCCAAGCTGTTTGGATCAGTTATGTGGGGGCAAGTTTACTTGTTTTGGCTTTCAGCCTCTCTGTCCAGTGTTGAAGATAGAAGAGCAAGCTTGTGACCTATTGATCAGTGGAACTGATGGGCTACCCATCAGGACCCAGTGGTTACACCATGTCCACGTGCCCCTTAGGTGCAGCACTTGTGCGGAAGGTCAAAATTCTAAGGAAGGCGTGTGGGGGAGATTGTAGGGGACCTTGAGGGGTCTAGCATAAAGGAGTCTGAGTGCTACTGTTCTCAAATGTTAATATTAATAATAATACACAACATATAGAGTGCTTGATATGTGCTACTCCCTCCTAAGAGCTTTACATATAGCAACGCACTCAATCCTCCCAACAAACCTCTGAAGTACTATCATTATCTGCACTTTACAGATGGGGAAATCGAGGCACAGAGAGGTGACATGACTTTCCCAAGGTTACACCGTAAATGGCTCAGAGCTCAGACTCTTGATCATTACACTGTCAAAGAGGAAGTTGCAGAAATATAAAAACCATCATTGGTATTTATTTAGCTACTAAGCATATATACAGCATTCTTAATTTATTCTTTACTTCAATACACCCAAAGGTATTTTGTATTGCTATATGCACATTTTAAATCATAAGACCCAGGAGACCTGTGTGGCCCAGTCTGCCTTGGGGCAGAGAAGAAATGATTCTTATGGAAAGCCAGTGAGCTTTCATAAGAGATACTGCACGCAAAGGAGGTGAAGACCAATCACTCAGCTGTCTGATCAGCAGCTCAAGCTTCCTGCATGAACTTGGCTCTCTGATAGGAAAATCTGGGGCTTCTGACTGGGAATGAACATGGGTACAGTCCAAGTTTCCACCCATCAGCTTAGTTCATTATGACTGGTACCATTTTGTTGCCTCTTGGTTCCAAATTTACTCTTCATTAGTTGCTTGACAATAATGGAAAAGCAGTTCTCTTGGGCAGCTAATGTGGTGTTAAGTGTTGTCGGCAAGGGGTCTTAAAGGGACACTGTGAGAAGCAGTGGCTCTTCCAGGTTCTAGTGCACTGGGCTGTTAGGGCCACACAGCGGGCATGGCTTTTCCTGCAGTGCCAGCTAGCCACAGCAGTAGTGTCTTCCCGTGGGCAGCTTCCCTGGGCACCTCCCCGTGAATGACTTCTGTTGGAACCTCCACAGGAAGCTTCATAATAGAATGCCCAAATGGGCACCCCATCGGGTAGCTCTGCAGTGAGTCTGGGGCCTGGTACCCCATTCTACAGATGGCTTCCTCAGCACTCCAGAGAACAGGTTCTGCAATGCTTCACCAATACAGCCCCCAATGAACTTTTCTACCATCCAGGGAACACACCTGGATGGGCATACCCTCTCCAACGAGGAGGTATAGATCTTAACCCTGAAAGGAGGTGACCTCTTCCTGAATGTTCTATCCCGGCCCCAGGGATGATAGCTGCTCCCTGTGTTTCTATTCATGTTTTTCTTTAGTGCTGTCTTTACCTCTTCCAATGCTGAGCCAAACTCATGGTTACTCCAATTCCCTTTCAATAATTCTTTATGGTTAACTTTCTTTGTAGAAGTTACTGTGTGATTTCTCTCCTGTTTGGACTCTAATATTAATACATTCACTATATTTTTTAGTCCACCCTTTAAAATAAAAATGTAGCCTACTTTAAGAAGCATGGAAGAAGCAAAAACAGAAAAACACTTGCACAGAAATACTAATGCTTAAAGTAAGATATTTACTACTAAGTCACAAAGCTCTGTATCCTCTTTCAACTCTTAGTTCTATATCTGCATGATTCTTACATAGTTGTAATCCTTGAACACAACCGAGTCTGTGTTCTATGTTTATCAGTTTGACATTAAACAGTTTGGTGTAGTCCCATGTAGCCACTGTCCACATACCCTTGTGTTTATTATCAGTCATGGGAATATAATATTCCATCTTTTTATACGCTGAAATTTATTCAGCTAGTTCCTGATCATTGGACACTTGGGTTGGTTCCTGCTTTTCCACGTTACAAAAAGTACAGCTTGAAATATCTTCGTGCAAGTTGCATCAATGTTATATAACTTTTCCTCCTGTCCCTCCCTTTCTTATTTCTCTAACAGCTGGGCTCACACATTTTCCCACTGGTAGACAACAGACTACAGGAACAGGGGAGAGAAATACAGGGGAATATCTGCTCATGAAGAAGGATGGAGCTTTTACTGGAGTAAAGGCTTCAGGAAGCAACAGATGCTTGACTTACTCAGGAAGCAAGAGAACTGGTCTTAGTGACAAGGGGCAATGACTGGCTGGAATGGGAGACACTGGGAAGAAAGTCATTCCAGAGACCAAGACTGCCTTTTTCTTGGGTCTCTCATATTGTAACTCGTGACTAACGCATTAGTCATACTGAACACGTGGAAACTACACAATATATACTAGAAAAACCTTTTAGTTCCCAAGAATAGCCTCAAAATCAGACAATACTTGAAATAATTGAGAGTGGGAAGCACATTGCAATTACTGCTCTCTGACATTTTAAACCACCAATAACTCAATTGTTTCCTGAATTCCCAGAGAGTCAAGGAATATGAAAAACTCTCTTTGTCATTCAGTTAAGTAAATGTTAACCTCATACTTAAATCTTTTTTTTTCCCTCACAAAAAAGCATTCCTGGAAGGGTGTCCCAAAAGGAGCTTAGGCATAAGTGCTCACCATATTGTTCATTATGAGGTTCATATATAATGCTTATGTGAAGATTATTTCACATCCATTCTTAAATACTTTTGCTGTACGTGCATTTCTCAGTTATAGTCTCATATCACTTTGAAGATACTGTTCTAGTTTTCTGGGGTTTGTTGCTGTACAAAGGTGTTGGCTGACAACCGAATTATTTCTTTGTAGATGATTTGCCTCTTTTTTCTGTTTCTTGCCTTTAAGATCTTCCTTTTTGAGCTTAGCATGCTGCAATTTTAGTACAATGTGCCTGGGTATAGATTTTAAAAAATTGATCTGCAAGGTATACATGATACTTTCTGTATCTGTGGATTGATATTGCTCACCAGTGGAGCTTCTCATCCTTTATCCCTTTGGATATTGCCTTGTCACCTATTCTCTCTCGTCTTTTCTGGGACTCCCATGATCAATATATTAAATCTCAGTCTCTCTTCCATGTCTTAACCCCTCTTTCATATCTTCTATCTTCCCATCTCTCTGTACTATATTCTGAGCAATTTCTTCAGACACACTAGTTAACTGATTCTCTTTGCAACTGTGTCTTTGTTGCTATTTAGTTAGACTCTTTTGCAGCCCCATGGACTGTAGCCTGCCAGGCTCCTCTGTCCAAGGGATTTCCCAGGCAAGAATACTGGAGTGGGTTGCCTACTGCTTAATCTAGCCATTGAGTTCCTAATTTCTACAATTATATTTTTCATTTATAAATGTTTTACTTGGCTCTTTTTCAAATCTGCTTGGGAGAGACATATTCCACAGTCTCTCCGTACTTGCACACACTTAATGATTCCAGCCTGGATTTCTTTATATCATATGCAGTATTTTAAACTTTGCGTTTAATGATTCCAATACCAAAATCCTAGGAGTGTAAATGCATTGCTTATTGCTTCTGCTTTCTCTTTCCTATGGTGGCTTTTTTCCTTGCTGTTTGGCCATCTTTGATTTGAAGCTAACCTTGCTCCACCTGTGAGCCTGAGAGCCTCCCTTGGAGGAGCTGACTCCAGCAGAGGTCTCCCTTTGCCTCCTCTAAGAACCAGAAGGCCAAGCAGCCCCCTTCGAGGGTCAGGGCTTAAAGCAGGAGACTTAGTCTGGCCTTTGACCCTTGAGATGGACCTAAGGCTTAGTGTTCTATTTTGTCATGTGCTTCCCACCTCATGCTTGAGCAGGATCGCAGCTCACGGCTCACTTCTTTGGACTCTAAAGGGTTTCTTTGCTATCTACAAGCCCAGCAGCACACATTAAAACCACACTGTATTCAGGATCTAATTGTATTGTGGCAGGAGGGTCTTCAGAGGATTGTCTCTGCTGTAATGCTGGGAATGGGTGGCGTGTATTCACGATATTCAGGGCATTCAGACACAGCAGCACAATATGCACATGCAGAAGGAGACCTGGCTTGCACTTCAAAATTTTAAGATACTACAAAAGATATAAAGAAAATTTCAAAGCTCTCTGTGCCTCTCTTCATATATATGTACGTATGTGTATGCGTGCATATATGTATAACACACACATATACTTTTGTATATATAACAAAAAAAAGACTGGTGAAGAGCTGATACCTGAAGTATTTGACTTCCTTTACGGAGCTGAAATTGGTATTCAGAGTGGGGTAGATAGAGGCCCCAAGAGGGAATCAGTAAGACCTTATCTTCGAGTCTCTATTTATAAACCAGATCTTGCCTTACTGGTATTTTATCCCTTTGGCTTCATAATTATAAGACTTAGCTAGTAATTTTCATATGAATATCCCTTTTGAAAGTCCCCTATAATTTCCTTATTTACAAGACGGGTGCTCATTAGAGTCCTCCTGGCTCTATTGGGTGACTTTTATCCGTGGACAACAAACGGGTGGACCATGTCATTTTCTCTGCTCGATGATCTTGTAGTGAAGGATGCTGAACTCAAACAACAGCTTAAAGAGATGCACCTTGCTTCCTCCTTCTGCATGCAAAATTAATGTTTTTCCCTTTCAATAGGCACTTTCTTAGAAGGTTTTGAGAAGACTGGTTTCTGCTTTTATCACTAAAGTCTCCTCTGTTTGGGGGCAAATGGATACTTGTATATGTATGGCTGAATTCCTTTGCTGTCCACCGGAAACTATCACAACATTGTTCATCAGCCATACTCCAGTACAAAATAAAAAAAATCAATTAAAATCCCTCTGATGTGTGTCCACCTTCCCCCTGGTACAGCAAAGTCTGCCTGGCTCTGCCTCTGCCCAGATCTGCAGCTCTCTACTGAACTTTGTAGTCTTCTCTAGTCTTCCAAGCAGAATGATCTGAAACAAGGCCTGCTTCTGGGTTGGGAATTAGTTGAAGAAAATCTGGGCTCCGAACAAAAACCACATTTAAAAGAGTGTGTCTTTTCTTTTATTGGCTTTTGCTCTAAAAAGCAAAGGCTGAAAAACAGCTGTTAGCTGTTTATACAGTATTTTTAAGTGTTAGACAATAGCTGTTTTCTTCTCCACTTAGAATGGCACATTTTTTTCTCGGGCCATTTAAGTCTTCTCTCCCTGTGGTCACAAGTATTGGTATGCACCTCCACCCTCTCCCTAGGTTTCTGGAGGAGATTAAGCTTTTATGTTTTGTTTTTTTTTTCCTTCAGTTTCTGTTTTTTGTTTTGAAGTCTGACTTGGGTTTCTCAGGATAGATGGCTGAGTTTGGTTATCAGGTCAGAATGTTGCAGGTCAGTTTTTGGGTCAGCCTGACACAGGTACTCACAGTAGACACTCTAGAGAAAATTTCTTTGGTTTCAGAGTGCTTGTGGCTAGATCACATGAGCAGAATTAGATATAGACTTAGTGATGATCATCTATTCTTGAGCCCTAAATATTGCCGGATGGTTTCCTCTGTTTGTAATTCAGAAGATGATTCCTGCCAATCTCCACTTTCTTGGACATTTTCTAGGGATATCATCATTACCCCACTGTCCAAAGCTAAGCATCACACCATGGGCCAGGCTACATCTAACCCAGTTTCCAGAACTGGGAAATTCTTACAAGGTATCATCCAAGAAGCACTGCAAACTTGTTGAAATAAAGATGTCCATGGATGAAAGATAATCTTCGTACTCTTCACTAGGACACTAGGTATTTGCAAATCCATAATGATACTGCCACCTCTAATCCCCTGAAGTCACTCCTCAATCTTACTTTCTCTCACATATAATTAAACAATATTTGCTCTTATTTAATAAGGAATAACACATCATGATATTTTTCTCTTAAAATAAGTGGTCCAAAATTAGATATTAGAAAAAACAGTCCCCATGTATACACCACCAAATACTAGGCTTGTAAGTCATTATTTAAAAAACAGGATTTGTGATAAACAATATCTCCCTTTGGGAGATATAAGTTTTTGATATATTAAAGACTCTGAGAAGTCCTGTAGCAAAGAAACTTTATGAAACTGTTCATGGGACAACTCTTAACCTCTCTCAGGACATCCACTGGGAAGAACTGGTTGTGAAGTCTGTCCTGAAGTTCATGCTGTCAGCATCCTCACATTCTGCTTGGCAGCTCAGGCCTAGGAGCCCCTGGGAATCCTGATCTCAGTCACCCTATTCTACTGCTGCCAGCTCTCCACAAACCTCATCAACTCCCTTTGCTTATGGGACAGATTCAGATCACGAGCCAATGCCCAATAATGATATCAGTCAGACTCCCACTGACTTCCTCAGAGGCTTGAACTCAGAGGAGAGAAGTGCCCACGGTTGACAAAGAATCGGCCCCTTCTCCACTGCTGTCTTCACCTGCCCTCTTGCTTACTGGGGGCTGCTCCTCTCATGCAGTACATCTGCTTCCATTATTAACCACTGAATTGTTTACCTGCCACCTTGTCCTAGACGGCGGACAGAGCCATAATTGGTGTGAAAGAAAAGGACGAACCACAGCACCCTTACAGAAAGGGACAGGTATTCCCAAAATACAGGGGTATGGGATTTACTCTGAACCTCATTAAGGCTGGCATGGAACATGCATTCTAGATTGAAACGGGCCTGGCAACCACAAAGAAACACATGTGACTTTGCAAAGGGGGAAAAGTAGACAGTGACTTAGAACACTGCATTACACCCCCACAGGTGCCAACTTCCTGAGTGTGGAGGCATCCATTTCAGTCCAGACATCAGAAACCTTTGTAAAATCATGTGCCAAGGTTCTGCCCACTCTCTCACTGGGCATCCAGGGGCAGGTTAGGGGGAGCGGAGGGGCAAGATGGAAGAGGAGGAATAAGCACATTCTCACATGCCACTGTGACTTCTCATAGGAGAGCGACTTTTATCTGTCAATGAAATCTGCCTGTATCATGCTTGCCATGCACACATGCCACAGGTTGCATGCAGTGTTGAGCAACAGGTTTATTTAGTTACACTCATGCCCACATCCAGTGTACATGCCAGGAGAAAATGAAAAGCTAGAAACTGTTTGCATAACAATAATTAGTTTCATAGCTAAGTTATACACAATAGTGCTTTCAGCTATTTTGTTACCAATCTGCCCCCAGGAGCAAGTAAGGCTGATAAAATGTTTATGGGCTAGTAAATTTTTTTCTACTAATTTGCAAGGCTATAATAAAACCCATGAACTTGATGGCCTGCAGGAAACATAACAAGAACTGGGAATGTACAGTAATTTGGAGCTAGAAGGCCTCTTTAGGTCCTACAGGAAATGACTCCCAGAAAGGAGATGAATCACAGTATTTTAAACAGAGAAGAATGATGCTAAGTTTGTGCTTAACCAGTTACAGCCTGGGAAAAGACCTTCCAGAAACAAATGGTGGAAGCTTCCTGCTTTCAATTATTCTTGCTTTAAAGAACAAAATTAATTCAAATATACAAAAAACTATCTTCAAATGAAAACAATGAATGGAGCACAGTTTATCCTGCCTTGTAATAGTAACTTTTAGGACTGCAAGTTCTTTCCTGCAATATACACAGTCACACTGCGCCCTCTTGTGGCATAAAAATGATTACAACCAGAATATAGAAGACACACCCTGCTGTATTTTACACTGTCTTTATCTGGGAAACTGTTCAAGGGAAAAGACAGTTTGCAGAAGGCGGTTGACAAGAGAGTCACTGCTGGGGCACCTGAGAGCATGGCCATCTGGGTGGGACTGTTCTTACACAAGGGGAGCTGCAGTTGAAAGGAATCCCAGCGTTTTCACAGATGCAAAGAAAAACTCATCACAGAAAACCGAGTTTTAATTTTCTGTTTGATATTAAAGCGTAACCATTTTAACATTTTACAGCTATCCCCATCTATGAATAACAATAATTCCTACCATGTAGCAAATGTGACAGGCAGTTTGTACACATTACCTCATTTTGTCTCAAAACTATGAGGTTATATAGGGAAACTGAGGCTTGGAGATAGGAAGTAATTGTTGTGTGTTTACCCAGTTAGTAAATGGCAGAGCTGGGATTTGAATGAATCTTCCCCTGATTCCATAAGTCTGCACATTTTCCACTGTGCTGACTTAACTCTCTAACCAAATATTTCTTGAGTACTTAATACATGTGAGGCATGGCTGCTGGGTGCCCTGGGACTTATAGAGTGTAAGATACTCCCCATTCTTCAGGAATTTATGGCCTAAATAGGGGATTAAAAACATACATGGTAAAGAAGCTACCATACAATGCAGTGTACAAGGACCATCTATGTAGAACTATTTTTTAAACACAGGATCTGTATGGTCATGTATATTTTCTCCATCAACTTCAATAGCTTTTGCTATTGCTTTTGGCCTTGAGTTTGAGCAGGACCTGTGGCTTGCTTCTAACCAATAGAATATGGCAAAGTTGATGGGATGCACATGAGTATGTGTGATCATATGTCTATGTTACTTCAGATTTTAGCAACCACTTTGCTACAGTCTCTTTCTGGCTTTGAGGAAGTGATCATGCTCTGAAACCCCATGTGGTGAGTAACAAACTATGGGCATCATTTAGCAGCAGAGGGTGGCCTCTGGCCAATAGCTAGCAAGATATGAAATCCTCAGTCCTACCAGAAAATGAATTCTGTCAATAACTGTCCCCAGTGGAGCCATGAATGAGGTCACAGCCTGGAGGACCATCTTAACTGCAGCCTTGTGAGACTCTAAGCTGAGGTGTCACTTACCCATTCCTGAACTCCCGTGTTAGTCACTCAGTCATGGCCAACTCTTTGTGACTTCATGGACTGTAGCCCGCTAGACTCCTCTGCCCATGGAATTCTCCAGGCAAGAATACTGGAGTGGGTAACTACTCTCTTCTCCAGGGGATCTTCCCAACCCAGGAATCGAACCCAGGTCTCTTGCATTGCAAATGGATTCTTTACTGTCTGAGCTACCAGGACTCCTGACCCACAGAAATAGTGAGGTAACAAAATGTATGTTATTTTAAGCCACTAAGTTGGTGTTAATATTGTTGCTCTGCAATAGATAACTAGTACAATTATCTTTTAGAAGTTCTATAATTTTAACTCTTAGGTTTAGGTCTTCAATCTATTTGAAGTTAATTTTTATAGATGGTGCAAGGTAAGGATCTTTCTCTTTTTTTCTTTTAATTTCTTTTTCATGTGGCTAATCCAACTATTCTATCATCAATTGTTAAAAATGCTATCCTCCGCCCACTGAATTGCCCTGGGATCTCTGTCAAAAAACACCTGATCGTACATATGAGAATCTATTTCCGAACTTTCTGTTCAGTTGCTCTAGTTACCTTTACACCAATGTACAGTCTTAAGTCCTGTAGCTATATAATAATTTTTAAATTCTTGTATTTGCATAAATAATTCTTAAACTCCTTCAACCTTCTTGTCTTCCAAAGACTTTTGGCTATTCTAAGTGCTTTGCATTTCCATGTAAACTTTAGAAAGCAGGTTCACCACAATGCAAGAGCACTTCCTTTTCTTGCCCTGTTGCCCCACAACAAGTACCACAGCCTCTGCCTTGAGCTTCCTCAGCCCTAAATTACTTACCTAAGTCTCACGATTTCAGGGGACAAATATCAAGCTCTTTGAGAGGTTTCCTGGATGTTCCTCTTATTAGGGTTTTGAGAAGGTGCCGTTACCTTCAGAAGATAGTAGCCATTCTTGCCAAGAAACCCTTTCTACCAGCCCACTCAGTGGAGTTCCAGGTGGAGAGTCACTGGACTGCTTTATGTCTCCAGTGTGGGTTTTATTCCTGGCTCCCTGTGTTGAACATCTTCATCTTGGTCTGTCTCAAAACTTGTTTTGTGTGCCTGACAGTTATCGTATCTTTGCATCTTACTCAAACCCCCAATTTAACATTGTTATACATTTTAGATAAATTATAAAACATTTAAATAGTTTCATCTAGCATTTTTAGTTGTTTTATAGGAAGAGAGTCGTCCAGAGAATCAAGTGTGCAATACTACCAGAAACAGAAAAGTGAAAGTGTTAGTTGCTCAGTTGTGTCCAACTCTTTGTGACCTCATGGACTGTAGCCCACCAGGCTCCTCTGTCTATGGAATTCTTACTTGGAGAACTTTCTTACTTGGAGAGGTAGGAGAAATAAAGGAGGACTTTGCCATCTGAATATATTGGAAGGAAGAGAAATAAGTGCTCTGAACCCAATAAACCTGAAATTTTCCAAGTCCTTTTCAACCCTTAAAGGCAGCTCTTGTTAGCACTAAGCCCCAGCTCCCAGCTGGGCAGTGTTACGCAGCAGCATTTAAATGAGAGATGAGCAATCCTAATCACATGCTGGTTCTGTGGCCGTTTCATACAAAATGACTACATAAATCCAGGTGAGTGCTTGTTAAACACACAATTACACACCCATGGAGCTGGGCTGAACACACCTAGGCAGGAGGAAGCACGACAGGCATGGTTTCTTAGGATTAATAACATGACTTTCAAAGAAACAGAGGATCTCCCCTCTTTTTTTAAGAGAAAGACCAATATTTATGCTGAAATGTCTTCACAGATTTGGGCACATTTTTATTAAAACAAATTAATACACCACAGATGCAGTAATACATACATATGTACCCTGGTTTGGGCCAGTATTTTTTTTTATAAGCATGTAGCACAAATCCAAGGAAAAAATTCTGAACTAGTAATTTACTTGAGTTTTAAAAACTTGCTGATGGAAATAATGAAAATAGTAGCAATAGAAATGTATATAGTAAAGATAGCATTTGATCAGTGGAGAAAAAAATGGATTAGTCAGTAGCTGGGCTTGAGACAATTGGCAATCATTTGGAAGAATGTAGTATCCCAACCTCACTCTTCATACCAATAAAAATTTCCAGTGAAGTTTTATATATAAGAGTAAAAACACAAACCAACCAACAAAGCTTAAAATGCCAGAAGAAAACATATATATGTAAGTATGTGTGTGTCTTTGTGCATGCACACATACGTATAATCATGATCAAAATTTTGCAGCACCCAAGAATGTTAGGTGAAAAATAAATGTCTCCTTTCTGACCTAAACTCCATGTTCTATTTCTCAGGAGAAACCAGTTTATCAGTTTCTTGTGTAGATATTCTGTATATATTTAGGCATAGGTATTAGGGCTTCCCTGATGGCTCAGCGGTAAAGAATCTGCCTGCAATGCAGGAGACACAGGAGATGCGGGTTTCATCCCTGGGTTGGGAAGATCCTCTGGAGGAGGAAATGGCAACCTACTCCTGTATTCTTGCCTGAAATATCCCATGGACAGAGGAGCCTAGCAGACTACAGTCTAAAAGGATCTCAAAGAGTCAGACACAACTGAGCACATACATGTATACCTTTTATTAAAAGACACTCATATTAGACAAAAAGAATTCTATTCACTTTTTCACATTATATCATGAACTTTCTACTTAGTACATATTGTTCTACTTATTCATTATTAATGACTGCCTAATATTCCCTTGGATAGATGCATCATAACTTATTTAAGTACTTTCCTAAATCACTTTTTTCTCATAGCAAAATGTTTTCAAGGTCTTTCCATATCTCCCACATTAACCTAACTCATTTCCCTCTTGTTGCATAGTATTCCACAGTAGGAATATGACACAGTTTATCCATTGACAGGTTGTTTCCAATTTTTCTCTGTAACAAACAATAGAATTTCTAGTCCATGTCCTCATGTGAGAGTTTCTTGAGGGAAGCAGTCCTCATATTTTCAAAAGATCACACTGGCTGTTGTGCTGAGAACAGACTTGGATCTAAAAGCAGGGAGACTGGTTGGGAGGCCACTGTAACAGTCCAGATGAGTGGTTAAGTGGCTTAGTGGTACCAAGAATGCTGAATCGTGGTGACAAGTGTTTGGAATGAGGTACACTTTGGAGGTAAAGGTAACATGACCTGCTGATGTTTAGACATAGAATATGAGAGGAAAAGAAAAGTCAAAGAAGTTCCCAAAGTTTGGGGCCTAAACAACTAAGAGATTAAAGGTATCATTCACTAAGATACTGATGACTGGGGGAAGAGCAGCTTTAGGGAGAAGATCAATATCACAAAATCTGTTTTGGAAATATTAAGGTTGATTGTCCATCAGACTTCCCAGTGGAGATGTCAAGAAGTTGGAGTTCAGGTAAAAGCTCGGCACCAGAGATACTGACTTGTGAGTCGCCAGTGTATGGATGCGATTCATAAGGATGATATCTAAAACCAAGATACCAAGACAGAGAGAGTGCAGAGAGAGAAGAGGTTCATGGCTCTTCTTAGAGCATTCCAGCATTAGAAATTGGAAAGAGGAACAAGATCTAGAGAAGGATATCAAGAAGGAATAGTTATCAAGATGGGAGCTGACCTGGTTTCCAGTTTGATAAGTGCTGCTAGTAATGATCCAGTAATATCAAGACTTATAATTGACTATAGGATTGACAATGTGGAGCTCACTGATGTGGGCAAAAGCTTGACAGGACTGGTACCAAGAGAGAAAGGGAGGAGAAGAACTGAAGGCTCCTGAAGGAATTTTTCCTTAAAAGGGAGCAGGGAAAAAAAAGGAACATTAGCCTGAAGGGATGTGAGACCAAGTGAGGATGCTAAAATTGAGATATCACTATCTCTTATAAAAAGCAAACAGGAGATCCCAAGTAGAGAAGGGAATGCAGAAGAGAGAGAAGGTAACTGTATGAGCGATGTTCCTAAGCAGGTGAGAGGAAATGGGTACCTCCCACACACATTGCCAGGCTGCCTAAGTTAGAAAAGTTTGTCCTTCATGTGGTGGAAAAGCAGAGTACGTAGGGATAAATGAATAAAAGGAGAGAGATTATATGTGGTGCAGGGCGTGAAAGTTCTCTATTAATTTTTCTGTGCTATGTTCTCAGTGCAACAAGAATATAGAGTCAGCCGAGACTGAGGCTGGTTGCTTGAAGATGGTCACCCAAGAGGTGAGTGAGAAGTGTTGCCTGCAATGGAGGGCAGCTGGTCAAACCACGCCATTAAAGATAAGGGAATTTGCAAGTCAAGACCATCATGCCTGCCAGCCAGGCCAGGCAGGCCGGTATAGTGTCTTCGAAAACGAAAGAAGTTTAAGGCCAGCTGAGTGGGAAGGGGTTGGGGTGGCTTTACTGAGCAACTCAGTTACCTTCTGTGGCATGCACTTCCTCAACAAACACTGACGGAGAGCCCAGATCAGACCGGGAGGTCAAGATAGACCCCTTATGGATCATACACCCTATGAGATATACTTTTCTGTGAGAACAGGTCTCAGTTTTATCCTTGCTGTAAAAGGGGGATAAAGGGATAGTCTCAGGTACCTGGTGAGGGTAGGTGGAGGGAAGCAGGGCTGTGAGAGCTGACGGGTTCATGTGCAGGGGGATGGGAGGCAGCACGCATTTTATAACTTGGAACAGACTTCCTCCTTAGGCTCCACTCTCCTTTTTACCTAAGTTCTGTAGCCATCAACTTGCTGGTGTGGTCTTCAACAGGTGTCTTAATTTATGGGCAGAGTGCATCCTGGCTGAGGTGCTCTCTGAGGCCCCGACAACAGTGCCATGATTCTGCCACGGAACCTTTTTCCATTATGAGCAGCAACCAGGGAAAGTGTTCTGAGAAACTGCTGACATGAAAACCCACCCCAAATATTAACTGATTTCGTGAGCTTCTCAATCTGAGGAAGGAGACAAATGAGCTCCGGTTAGGCAATTTGCCTCCTGTTTATGCTTTGAGACAAAGATTATAACAGGAACATGACAAGCGCTTGACTTTGTCACCTGTGGACGCTTCGAGATAACAAAACTAGCAGGAACAGAGGGGGGTAAGCCACCTATTTCTCATTCTCAGGGTCAAGGAGACCTCCCAGACTATATATGCACAGGAGGGTTCCTCAGGGGAGGGGACACTAGGCCATCACATGTTTTGTTAGCCTCCCAGACACTCTCACACTGGAATCCATCTTGGCTAAAAGATGAACAGGCAAACAGGGGAGGGCCCTCAGTCAGAAGAAATATGGGCCCGGAGCCAGACGGAGCAAGATGATCGGCTGCAGGAACCCCGGAAAGCGGTCTCCGTTCAAGTGATTAAAGTCACCCCAAAGGTGCGACTCTCTGAGACCGCCCAGGTGCCTATCCGCATGTACCTTTCTCTTAATAAACACTTTATCTGTTTCTATTTTCCATCTCTTTGCTAAAAAAAATCTTTTTTTTTTAGAGAAGACAAGAGCCAGGGCTCTGCTTCTAACCACCAGCTAGAATTTGGCATTCTCACCGTCACAGTCTGGGTCTGCTTCCCACTCAGGGAGCTGAGATCCTGTTTCAAACTGCCACACACAATGCCCACACCCAAGATCAAAGTCATCCTGCCTCTCTCCTCTTTTATGGTTCCAGGTAAATCCTGGAAGGTCATCACTGAATGAACCACAATTGTAAAAGATATGCTAAAGCTTAGTGGGCTTGGCCTTTTCCGCTTTTTAAGTGGCAAAAACAAAACGGTGCATTGGATTCTGCTCTAAAGCAATTCCATTCCAAATGCAGCTATTTCGGGGCCTTCTTTCTGTCATCATTCCCAACAGAACCACACTGACGTCACACACTTTGAAAATTACCATTTGTTTCTCTACACTACAGAAAGCAGTACAGAATTTTCTATCTCAGATCTATTATTGTTTTCCCATGGCACAATTACGCCTCAAAGCTACATTACCTAATGCTTATCTCGCGCTAGGGTTTCTGCTTACTTCTTTGAAATGCCCTTTCTTAACGGATTTTAAGTAAACACAGCTTCTAGTTAATTAAGCTTTTCCCTACCATTTTTTTTCATCTTTACACAGATTATTTCCTGATTCCACTGTAAACAAAGCAGTACTAGGTAATGATTAATTTTAGGCAACCACATGAAAGGAGCCATGTAACCTTTTCCCACTAAGGGCTAATTATTAAACACTTGTTAAAAGCAGTAACAATCTTTTTGTTGTATTCTGACATAACGAATGTTTTTATTTTCCCATATCCTTCTATGGCTCAATTTTATTTATCACACAGTGCTAGAAATTAAGTAGTGACTCTAAGTTCCTTCTGCTAATGGAGGTGTAAAAATGTTACCAGCCGTATCAGTAAACAAAGGGTGTTGCAGCCCTCAGGCAGCTACTGTGGCTCTGACAGTGAGCCAGGAGGGAACTGAAGATGGAGACAAACCAGCTGTCTCTTGCGAAGCCATCAGCCGCTGCAGCCACCCCCCAACGGTGCACCTTGAAGGCACTCAGGATGGGAAAGAACAAGATACTAGCCTAGAAAGCTAAAGTGTCAATCAAAGCAATGATTTCAGTGAACCCAGGCTCTTGCATCTTCCATACATAAAAAAATACTAAATTCATTAGCTTGAGCTATCTTGGTTTTCTTTAATTAACGATAATATTTTGATGTACTGACTACTTGGTCTTTGTTGCAAAAACTCCTATATACCCTGGCTCTTCCCTTACCTCTTTGTAGCAGTCCCTCAGAGCTATCTTCAGAGGTTACCTCCTGGGCTTGAAGTCCTCAGAAAGTCTGTCTCCTAAAATACAATTCTCAACTTCTAGGCTGTGCAATTTTTTTTTTTTTTCAGTTGACAGAGGGAATGTCTGTGTGACCACACAAGCCACTCTATATTTTGCAAGCTGGGATAAACACTTGAGTGCTTTTCTTCCTCAGCTGAGGTCCACCTATCCCTAAAGCTTATTATGAGCTTTTCTTATCTCTCTGTATAAATTAGGATTCTATGTCCCAAATAATTCAAAGTAGCTTAAACAATAAAGAGAAATATCAGGTTATATAACAGAAGAGTCCAGAGGTAGTCAGCTTCAGATAAGGTTTGGTCTCATAAACAATGTCATGAGGAGAAAAGGATTTTAGAGAGTGTCAGAACATTCAGGGGAAAAAAAAGTAGTTTAGTTTGCAGATTTCATGAGTTTTGTTTTTTCTTTTTAATTAGTCAGCTTTTTGAAAATTATAAGGTATTGTGACTTTTCTTACTGTGAATATTATAATTTTGTATTTGTAACCTTTGTCCTCTAAAGTGGTTTCTGCAAGCTGTATAAACTTCAAGCTTCACAAAACTTGAATCTGTCCTTGCTGAAGAGAGGGCAGAAGATTGCTTTCAGAAGAAAAAATTTTACTAAAATGAAGGTGAAAGGACATTTAACGACAAAAACATGACCACTGAAGTTTTAAATCTGTTTTCAACTTCCTTTTTTTCTTCTTTAAAAAAATTTTTGGCTGTGCTGAGCAGCATGTGGGATCTTAGTTCCCTGACCAGGGATGGAACCGCACACCCTGAAGTGGAAGGTGGAGTCTTAACCACTGGGTCGCCAGGGAAGTCCTTGTTTTCAACTTTCTTAGCTTTCAGTTCTGCCTATATGAGTCTGATAAATGCTTTTACTGGTAATAAAGCTATTTAAAAGCAGGGACTACGTTTTAAGACCTTGTCTGACTGTGCCTCCAGTGATCAGCGAAGTAATCTGTATGTAAAAACATATTGGTTTGCCATTCCCTTCTCCAGTGGACCACGCTTTGTCAGAACTCTCCACCATGACCCGTCCATCTTGGGTGGCCCTACAAGGCATGGCTCATAGTTTTCTTGAGTTAGACAAGGCTGTGATCCATGTGATCAGTTTGGTTAGTTTTCTGTGATTGTGGTTTTCATCCTGTCATCTGAGTGCCAAAGAATTGATACTTTTGAACTGTGGTGTTGGGAAAGACTCTTGATAGTCCCTTGGACTTCAAGGAGATCAAACTTGTCAATCCAAGAGGAAATCAATCCTGAATATTCATTGAAAGGACTGATGCTGAAGCTGAAACTGCAATACTTTGGTCACCTGATGCGAAGAGCTGACACATTAGAAAAGACCTTGATGCTGGGAAAGGTTGAAGGCAGGAGAAGAGGATA
This sequence comes from Okapia johnstoni, assembly GCA_024291935.2. NCBI lineage: Eukaryota > Metazoa > Chordata > Mammalia > Artiodactyla > Giraffidae > Okapia > Okapia johnstoni. Next base: position 58,053,608 of record CM044317.1, on the reverse strand, counting down.
ACAGAAGACAAGATGGTTGGATGGCATCACCGACTCAAAGGACATGAGTTTGAGCAAGCTCCGGGAGATGGTGAAGGACAGGGAAGCCTGGCATGCTGCCGTCCATGGGGTCACAAAGAGTTGGACACGACTGAGTGACTCAACAACAACAAAAACATAATGACTTGCTAATGTTTCTGTCCAGTACTCTGATTCCAAGGTAATTATACTTTCTTTTTATTTGAACAAACACAAAAGTCCAAGCTGGAGGAATTAAACTATATAGACATACTATGTTTATAGTATGTCTTATGTTTATAGTTAAACTATATAGACATACAGTATGTTTATAGCACAACACAATGACCTAAGCCTTGTCCATGGACTTACTTACTTTGAATAATTATTATCTATTTGTTGAAACAGAGCTTTAAATAAAGTAAGAAACCTTGCCTGAGGTAAGATTCTTAGTAACGTAAGAAGTGTTAAATGTTTTCTACATCCTTAAGAGCATATGTTTATTTTAGACGTTACTCTAGAAAAAAAATGCATTTTAGGAAAGAGTTCATGTGAAATTACTCAGGAAGGAAATACTTGAACTATACTGTTCACATTGGCCTTTCCAGGAGAGATTTGGAATTCATGTTTCGTCATTAACTGAAATTCATCCTCAGTGAGAAAGTCTGTGAAAATGAATTTGGCCAGCTTTGTCTAGAGATCATTGTCATTGCTCTGAGGAGAGAAGATCCTGTGGCTTCTGTGGCTTCTTCTAGAACTTCATTTTTCAGTTATGTGTGACACTTTTAGTTCAGTTCAGTCACTCAGTCATGTCCGACTCTTTGCGACCCCATGGACTGCAGCACGCCAGGCCTCCCTGCCCATCACCAACTCCCGGAGTTTACTCAAACTCATGTCCATTGAGTCGGTGACGCCATCCAACCATCTCATCCTCTGTCGTCCCCTTCTCCTCCCACCTTCATTCTTTCCCAGTGTTAGGGTGTTTTCAAATGAGTCAGTTCTTTGCATCAGGTGGCCAAAGTATTGGAGTTTCAGCTTTAGCATTGGTCCTTCCAATGAATATTCAGGACTGATTTCCTTTAGGATGGACTGGTTGTATCTCCTTGCTATCCAAGGGACTCTCAAGAGTCTTCTCCAGCACCACAGCTCAAAAGCGACACTTTGGTATATTATTAAATAATACAGTTTTAGGCTTCTTGGGGTCTATGGGGACAAATGCAAACAAACCCGCCTTTATCTTTTGTACTTTCCTATTTGCCAAGTCACCTCTCTCAGCACAGCATCTTCATTGGTGAAAACAAGAGTGTTGTTCCAGAATGATCTCTGAGGTCTAAGCACTTGTGACACTCTGTTATTCTAGGATCCAACTCTCTAAATTTTCAGACAAATGTTAAAGTTTTGACTAAATGCGAAATAGTTTCCTGAAACTGAGGAATCTTCTTCAACATATTGTGAAGGTTCTGACTTTAAACATTTCTGGGAATTTTCTGGGAAGAAGTAATGTTTTCCAAGATTTCTTAGAAAGGAGGAGACTTTTCTTTCCTCCCAGCAGTTACAACACCTTGCCTCAGAAGTCATCTTGGATTGGGAATATTTCTAGAAGTGGTTGAAAGGCCTCAGAACCACTTGGGGATTTACTAAACACAGACTGCTGGTTCCCACTCCCACGCTTATTGTTCAGCTAGTTTAGGGCTTAAGAATGTGAATATCCCACAGGTTTCTAGGTAATGCTGATGCTGCTGGTCTGGGACCAAAAGAGAACCAATGGTTTATAGCAATCACCCATTTAGTTGACCCTTCCTGTGAAGGGTAGAGAAAATTTAAGGTCTCTGGCCATTAAGTAGAATGAGGTCTACATATTCTTGTCTCTATAAGAACACCTCCTCTCTCCCTGCACTGTGCCTCCCACCAACCCAGGCCAGAGGGAAAGCTGTAGTACTAGGCAGCCCAGCCAGATGGCAGATGCACAATTTCCACTCACTTGCCTGAAGTATGGATGGGGACTAGACAATACTTTGTTTTCACCAGTGGTTTATACTGGGAGATTTCTAATTTTAGTGGACTGGAGCCAGGTAGCATTCCTGACCTTCCATCCAGTTAATTATAAAAAGATTCTTGTTTGATCCCCTAATATGGTTTTTCTTCCATCTATTTATCTTCTCAGTCATTCACCTAAATAATCCCTAAGTACCCTAGAAAAATTGGAAAAATAAATGTAAACAAAAAGTTGAAAACATCCAAAATTAGCCTGAGAAAACCACTTCCAAATCCACAACTTTAGAAACACAGATTACAAAAATGTGATCGTATTGCTCTGAAACATGCATCATCATCTACTGTGAACATCTTTCCATGTTAATAAATACATAATTACATCATCATTTTAATTTTAAGGTGATATACTAATATTATATAGTATTGATATATAATATATAAGTAATTATTTCCTAGTGTAAAAGAGTCAGACAATCAGGAACATATGAAAAAGAGAGTCTTATCCTGAGAAAAAAGAACAAAGCTGATCTTCAGACTATACTACAAGGCTACAGTAACCAAAACAGCATGGTATTGGCACAAAAACAGAAATATAGATCAATGGAACAGAACAGGGAGCCCAGAAATAAATCCATGAACCTATGGTCAATTAATCTACAACAAAGGATGCAAGAATATATAATGGAGAAAAGACAATCTCTTCAACAAGTGGAAAATCTGAAAAACTTCATGTAAATCAATGAAATTAGAACACTTCCTCACATCATATACAAAACTAAACATAAAATGGCTTAAAAACTTAAATATAAGACATGACACCATAAAAATCCTAAAAGAGAACATAGAACATTCTCAGACATAACCATAGCAACATTTTCCTTGATCAGTTTCCCAAGGCAAAAGAGATAAAAGAAAAATAAACAAATAGGACCTAATCAAACTTACAAGCTTTTATACAGCAAAGGAAACCATAAACAAAATGAAAAGACAACCTACAGAATGGGAGAAAATATTTACAAATGATGAGACCAACAAGAGATTAAGGACCAAAATATACAAACAGCTCATACAACTCAACAACAAAAACAAACAACTCTATCAAAAAATGGGCAGAAGACTTAAATAGACATTTCTCCAAAGAAAACATACAGATGGTCAACAGGCACATGAAAAGGTATTCAACATCACTAATTATTAGAGAAATGCAAATCAAAACCATAATGAATTATCACCTCACTTCTGTCAGAATAGCCATCATCAAAAAGTCTACAAATAATAAATGCTGGAGAGGGTGCAGAGAAAAGGAAGGCCTCCTATACTGTTGGTAGGGATGTAGATTGGTAGAGTCACTATGGAAAACAACATGGAGGTTCCTTAAAAATATAAAAATAGAGCTACCATATGATCTGGCAATTACACTCCTGGGTATATATCTGGGAAGAACAAAAACACTAATTCAAAAAGATACATGCACCCCAATGTTCACAATAGCCAGGACACGGAAACAACCTAAGTGCCTATCAATAGACAAGAGGCTTAATAAAGGCAGTATTCATATACAGTGGAATATTACTCAGCCATAAAAAATAATGAAATATTGCCATTTGCAGCAACATGTATGGACCTAGATATTATCATACAAAGTGAAGGAAGTCAGAGAAAGACAAATATCATAAGATATCACTTATATGCAGCATATAAAAATAATACAAATGAATCTACATACAAAACAGAAACAGACTCACAGGTGCGGAAAATAAACTTATGGTTGCCAAAGGTGGGGGGAGGGAGAAATTAGGAGCATGGGGTTAACAGATACAAACTAGTATACAGAAAATAGATAAGCAATAAGGATTTACTGTATAGCACAGAGAATTATATTCAATATCTTGTAATAACCTATGTGTGTGCATGGTAAGTCGCTTCAGTCATGTCCAACTCTTTGCAACCCTATGGATTTTAGCCCGCCAGGCTCCTCCATCCATGGGATTTTCCAGGCAAGAGTACTGGAGTGGGTTGCCATTTCCTCCTCCAGGGGATCTTTCTGACCTAGGGATTGAACCGGCATCTCTTAGGTCTCCTGCACTGGCAAGTGGCTTCTTTACCGCTGCTGCTGCTGCTGCTGCTAAGTCGCTTCAGTCGTGTCCGACTCTGTGTGACCCCATAGATGGCAGCCCACCATGCTCCCCCATCCCTGGGATTCTCCAGGCAAGAACACTGGAGTGGGTTGCTATTTCCTTCTCCAATGCATGAAAGTGAAAAGTGAAAGTGAAGTTGCTCAGTCGTGTTCGACTCTTAGCGACCCCATGGACTGCAGCCTACCAGGCTCCTCCATCCATGGGATTTTCCAGGCAAGAGTACTGGAGTGGGTTGCCATTGCCTTCTCCTCTTTACCACTAGCACCACCTAGAATATAATCTGCAAAAGACCCCTACTGTATCACTATGCTGTACATCTGAAACTAATATTGTAAATCAACTAGCTGCAAAGTATTTTATTATACAGAAAACACCATAATTTAGCTAGTTCCCTGTGAACATTTAGCCTTTAGGTTGCTTCCTCTTTTGCCTCTATAAGTAACACTATATTGAAAAATTTTGCCTATAGACAATTGTACATTTCTATGGTTATTTCCTCATTTTAATTTTAATATCCTTGTGTTTATGAGATTAATGTATATTTATAAAATTTATAAATAATAAAAGCATTTTTTTATCTGAGGCAATTATGACCAAGAAATGGTTAATTAACTGAAAAAGCTGATAAAGCAAGGAATTAAAGCAAAGAGAGAGGAATTTTATGAAAGATTCAGATGACTCTTTCAGATGAATCTAATGCTATTTAAACTGTTCCAGACTATAGAAAGGAAATAAAGTATCCAAATTATTTAAATTAAGCTAACATTGATAAAAATATGCAACAATTACTGCACAAGGAAACTACAGATCAATCTCACTTATGAATATCAATACAACAATACAAAGGAGTATTAGCAAACATATTTCAGTAGCACATTAAAAGAATAATAACATTAACATTTAAGAATTCCAGGAGTGCAAAGATTATTTAATATTTGGGAATCTATTGTTACGAAAGGAGAAAATTAATATTATCTTTTCAATAGGTACTGAGAAGGCATTTGAGAAAATTCAATATCCGTTCTTGATAAAGATAGAGTAAACTAGGACTTCCCTGGTGGTACAGTGGATAAGAATCCACCTGCCAAGGCAGGGGACACAAGATTCCATCCCTGGTCAGGGAAGATTCCACATCCCACGGGGCAACTAAGCCCATGTGCCACAACTACTGAGCCCTAATGCTGCAACTACTGAAGTCTGCGTGCCTAGAGCCTGTGCTCTACAACGAGAAGCTGCCACAGTGAGAAGTACATGCACTGCAACAAAGAGTAGTCCCTGCTTGCCACAACTAGAGAAAGCCTGAGAGCAGCAATGAAGACCCAGTGCAACCAAAAATAAATAAAAATTTTAAAAGATACCATAAACTAGCAATAGGTGGACACTTTCTTAAAATGGCTTAACATATCTATCTCAGTCTAAAAGCCAGTAGCGAGCTTAATAGAGAAACAATACACATTTCCATTAATATCAGAAACAAAGCAAGGATGTCTAGTGACACTGCAATTATTTAACATTATTTTTCAGGTACGAATTCAGTTAGATAAAAGAGAGAAACTAGAGGTATATCTATTTTTAAATAGAAGAGCTAACATTCACTACCTGCAGATGAGGTAATTTTATACCAAGAAAGTTTAAGAAAGTCACGTGAAAAATGATGTCAAACAATATGGGAAGTAATTTGGTTTGGTAAAAAACAAGAACGAAAACACCCAACAGAAATAAACAGCCTTTTAAATAATAATAATCAATTAGAGGATATAACAGGAGACTTTATTTGTATTGTAACTGAAAAAGTAAATTAAAAGAAAAATTTTTTTTCTTTCTAATTAAAGAAAAACTTAACACACCACTGAGGGATACAAAAGAGAATGTGGACAAATGAAAAGGCATGTTCTGCTTTTGAGTAAAAAAAGATCAACACTGGGGTCATGTCAACTTTCCTTACTTTGTAGCAATCTCAGTAAAAATACTTTTAAGGAATTTTTTCGAGACCAATTAAGATGCTTCTCAAGTTAATATGAAAAATAAATGGAAAAGAAGAGTCAAGATAATTGTAAAAAAGAAGAGGAAAACCAACCCTGTTATTAAAATATTATAAAGTAATAGCAATTTACACAGTGCAATGTTGGCAGATGATAGGCAGCTCAGTGGAACAGTCTAAAGTCCCAGAATCGACCTCACAGCTCATGTACTGCTTTGCACATGACATTTACTATTGTTCTGGTATAGGATAAAGGTGCAGTTCAAATAAGAGGAGAAAAAAATAAATTATTCAGCCAATGGCATTGGGATAAATTCAGTAACTCTCTGGAAATACGCTAAGTTGGATCCATACTTCATATCTTACACCAAATAAAATTCAGGTGTGTCAAAGACTTAAATATAAGAAGTAAAGAGAAGTAGAAAAAAGTATGGAGATATTTTCATCTTGGAGTAGGGGAATTTTCTAAGTATGATATGAAACCTAGAACGGCTTGAAAAAACGTTTGATAAATTGGACTGTATAAAAATCAAAAAGTTCAGTATAACAAAACTCACCATAAGTCAAAACACAAATCAACCAGGTGGGGGGAGGCAGGGTTTGCAATTCTTATCACACATAAAGGTTTTATTTTCCTGTTGTAATAAAGAGCTCCTACAAAACAATAAGAAACCTAAAATACCTAAAAAAGAATGAATTGTTGAAGGAAAACGTAGAAGATTCTTAAATATATGAAAAGATACTCAATTTCACACATGAGAAAATTCAAAAAGAGAAGAAAATCTGTAAATAACTAAAATTTTATAGGTCAACTTGGCCAGTCTCATGAATCTGCTAACATACCGTGTAAATGCAGGCCACGGAAAATAAGCCTTATTACGCATGCTGAATGGATGCAAACTGGTACAATGACTATGAAGGGCAATCTGGCAATGTCCATCAAGACTACAGATATGAATGTACTTCCACCTGGTAATCATTCCTAGGAATTTAGCCAACAAATAGCTCTCATATGTGCAAATGATTCACTGCAGCATAATTTGTAATTATGAAAGATAGGAAACCATCTAAGTGTTCAGCAATAGAAGTTTGGTTCAATGAACTATGGTATAGTCATATAACGGAAAAAAATGTCAAGCAACTATTGAAAAAAAAAGAGATGTAGTGACTTGGATTATTCTTCAAGATAGAGTATGGCAAGGTACAGAATCATCTGTGTGAAAAAAATAAGGAAATAGAAATATATTTATTGTTGATTGTTTACACATAAAATATTTCTGAGTGGATTCTTATGACTAGACTAGATGCCATAGCCTAGATGGCTTAAATAAGAGAAATGAACTTTCTCACTGTTCTGGAGGCTGAAAGTGTGGAGATCAGGGTATCTGTTCAGGTTCTGGTGGGACTCTCTTCCTGGCTATAGATGGCTCTCTTCTCCCTGCATGCTCACAAGGCTGAGAGAAGGTAAGCTCTCTGGGTGTGTCTTCTTATAAGGGCACTAATCCCAATATGGGGGGCTCTACTTTCCTGATCTCATCGAAACCTAATTATCTCCCAAGGGCTCTATCTGTAAATACTGTTACATTGAGATGGAGGTAATTAAGGCTTCAACATATGAATTTGGGGGGATACAATTCAGCATTTGATAATAATTACAGTTAAGTAATTGATAATAGTTGTCTCTGGGCCCAAGGAGGGAAACAAGAACTACAGAATAGGACTATAAAGGTGATTTTTCACTGTTTGTTCTTTATACCTCTGTAATTCTCCAACACCAACTGGGTGTCCAACAATTCCATTCAGTTCTGATACTATTAATATTTACCTGGAGTTAGCATCAGATCCCACAAATTCAAGGGTTCAGTTCCATAAAGCTGCCCCAACTTCGGATGCCAATCACAAGTCCCGGGCCACTAGTACTTCCGGCCAACCAGCTATAAACTGGAGGTTCCCATGACCCCCTCCTTGGGTACAATAATTAGCTAAAATGGCTCACAGAACTCAAGAAAACATATACTAGCTTAGTATAAAAGATACAAATGAACAGCCAAATGAAGAGGCACACAGGCGAGGTCCAGAAAGGTCCTGAGTGCAAAAGCATCTGTCCCCATGGAGCTGGGGTGCTAGGTGCTTGTGTGCGTGCTTAGTCACTTCAGTCATATCCAACTCTTTGTGACTGTACAGACTGTAGCCTGCCAGGCTCCTCTATTCATGGGATTCTCCAGGCAAGGGTACTGGAGTGGGTTGGCATGCTCTCCTCCAGGACATCTTCCTGACCCAGGGATCGAACTCACCGTTCTTACATCTCCTGCAGTGGCAGGCAGGTTCTTTACCACTAGTGCCACCTGGGAAGCCAGCTGGAAAGCTCCGGATGCTAGGTGGCTCAGTGGTATAGAACCCTCCTGCAACGCAGGTGACGCAGGACACATGGTCTCAATCCATGAATTGGGAAGATCCTCTGGAGGAGGAAATGGCAACTCACTCCAGTATTCTTGCCTGAAAAATTCTACGGACAGGGAGCCTGGTGGGCTACAGTCCATGGGATCCCAAAGAGTCAGACACAACTGAGCACACAGCACATCCTCCCAGCACGTGGATGTGTTCACCAACCTGGAAGCTCTCCAAGCCCTGTTTAGGGATTTTTATGGTGATTTCATTGCAAGGGTATGATTGATCAAATCACTGGCCATTGGTGACTGAACTCCATCTCCGCAGCCTTCCACAGAGGCTGAGGGGGGTGGGGTGGGAGTGAAGTTCCAACCCTCTAATTAAGGCTTCGTCTTTTTGGAGGCCACTCCTGATCCTGAAGCTATCCAGAGGTCCATGAAGATTCACCTAATGAGCACAAACTCGGCTATGGTTGAAAGAGGCTTGTAATGAATAACAAAAGACACTCTCTGTCACTCAGAAAATTCCAAGGGTTTTAGGATCTCTGTGCCAAGAGGACGTGGAGAAGGACACAAAGACCAAACATATATTTCCTATAATATCATAATACCTTTTGAATTTTGATCTATGTATACACAGGCACATACACACTAAATAGTCTTAAAATATTGGAGAGGGGGGAATGCTCAAGAAGCCTGAGTTAACCAAGTTGACATAACTTGTGAGGGGTAGACCTGGGCCTCAGATTACCTTACTTCTATTTAAAGATTCTTTACAATATGTCATGATTATTTTTAATCTCTTTGAAGATGTTTACTGCTTTTGTGACTTCAAGGATCTGACATTTCTAGTTTTCGTATTTTAAAAAGATGAGTCCTCCAGACTTTGGGGAATGGGACACTTGAGGGAGATCAACATTCATGTAGTTTTTCTCCAATGATCAGTGCAAGACATAGTATACAGAGACAGCTATTTATATCGTGCAGATTGGAAAAGACTTAGAAACTGTCCCATCCAAAATACCTCTTTACTACTCTGTTCAAAGACCTGAAATAAATCCTACTACTGTAAACCTCTTAAGAGCAATGCAAATATTTCTAAGGAGGTACGTCCACACGCTGAATAACCATTACTAACTCCTGAAAAAATGAATTTATTAGGTTCCTACCTCCAGGTCATATTTCAAGAGCAAGTTCCTACAGGAATGGGACTAAGGATAGTAAATTTTGGTAAAAAAGAAACTTCTAAGGATCAATTTAATCATCTGTAAAATGAGTAAGCTGGACCAGTGTGTCCTTGGACTTTCTTCCTACAGGGCTCTGCTAAATACCTTATTTCATTTATTCCATGGAAAAACTGGGATATGTGGGAAAGCGGGGGGGTGGGGGTTGCTTTTCTCACTTGTCAGATAATGAAATTGAGGCTCAAAAGAGGTGAATCTCTTGTCCAAGATCACCAGCCAAGGATTCTGTTTCGCATGATCATTTAACTCCAGGTTCAGTGACCTTTCCACTGTATCATACTTATTCCTCCATCATTTGAGCCCTATTACACGGTATGGTGCTGAGACTCAAAACTGAAAGATAAGGCTCCTACCCTGTTGGGGTCTGCAGCCATTAGAGAAGACAAATACTTAGCCATATCGTCAGCTCCCTGCTAGAGAGAGAGAGAGAGAGAGAGAGGGAGAGAGAAAAAAGGGAGAGAGAGAGAGGGAGAGGAGGATGGAGAGTTGGGAGTGGGGATCAGCAAAAGCGTCACAGAAGAGCTATATCACTGAAGCTGAACTAGGAAGGATGAGCAGGTGTTTGGTATAAAGAAAGCTTGTGCCAGTGCTCTCAGGTGAAAAGACTTCAATTTAAAATGGAACACAAGGTGCTTTGTCAGTTTTCTGCCACAGACAGGCAGAGAGAAACTGTGGGGGAGAGGGGCCTTTCAACCTCTTTTGGATAACATCATTTGTCATTCCCTTGTTCAGGTCTGTGCCAGATTGTTGAGGGTCATAGGCTCCTTCTAACTGGCTCCTCTGCCATCACTGTGCTTAGTTGTTCAGTCATGTCTGACTCTCTGCTACCCCATGGACTGTAGCCCGCCAGGCTGTCCCTGGGGATTCTCCAGGCAAGAATACTGGAGTGGGTTGCCATTCCCTTCTCCAGGTGATCTTCCAAACACAGGGATCAAACCCAGGTCTCCCAAATTGCAGGTAGATTCTTTACCATTTGAGCCACCAGGGGAGCCCCCTCTTCCATCCCTATGTGGTCCTTTATTTAAACGGCTATATTATGAAAGAAGATGGAAAGTGACAGACAAGTAACAGACCATACCATAACTTTTCCAGTTGCTTTATACTTAGTTTTACTTCCCAGATTATGGTGTAGGGGATTGGAAGCCCTCTTGAAGTTTTCACCAGACTCAGTAACACACCCAGATAACAAGTGAAAGACAAGAACAAGTTTTCATCATTGATCAAAAAAGAAATCCATCATGGCTACTGCTTGGACCAGCTGGAGCTTTGGGTGAGGGCTTCTGGAACAGGTTGCTACCTGATAGTTTTGAGACACCTCATTGTGCAACTCTCCCCTTAACATCCTAGTCTCATAAGAAACATACTTCAGAAGCAGAACTAAGAAGTATCTTTCTTCCCTTCCTCAGACTTGCTTCAAAAAACAAGTTTTGACCACTTGGTTAGTATTATGCTGACATACAACTGCCTCCAAGGTGTCAGTGTTTCTCTAGCTCACTTACAGACCTGGAAAGACAAACACACGCAGAGAGACCTCTTGGACCTCCTTGAGTGAAATCCATCTTCTGCTACACTCTTTACATTTCTAACACAGATAAAATACTCAGGGTTCCTGGTCAAAACTCGAATTCATTTCATGCTCTTAAAAGAGACAAAGGTTATTCCAAATCTTCTGCAAGCTCTACAAATGCCGTGTTTGTTTGCTTGCTTGCTTTCATGGTAAGAGGGGAACATTGCATTCACCTGAATCTTTAACACATTGCCATTGTTTATAAATCAGTGCTTTTAAAGCTACTCCAGAAAGAGTCCTTGGTGGATGGGCAATTGAAATGCACCCGAGAAAGACTGTGCTGTCTAGGATAAGAGAAAATTACATAGCTCAGGAAAGAGAGAGGGGAGGGAGGGTGAAGGCAAAAAAGAGGAAGGAGGAAAAGAGAGGAATCTGAGTGGCCAGGCCACCATCTTCCCTGTCACCCATGCTTATAAACCTCAGGGACTGCTCACCTCCTGACACTGATGTGCCCTCCCCAGGCAGTCAAAACCTGCCATTCTTCCTTCTCTGCGATTTAAGTGGGATTCCCTTCATTCTGTTCCTACTATCACACCTTTAACCTGGATCCTCAACACAACTCAGAATATATCAGCTTCCCGGCTGACTTCTCAGCTTCCCGGCTGAGAATTTCCCACCAAATTCTCTACCCTCTGTCACACTCCCTCTATCAGACCAATCTTCCTAAAACGTTTTCTTCACCACATTGGACAAAGCCTTCAGTGGCTCACCACTGCCCTTTAACTAAAGCTCAACAGTTTTAGCCTAGAATTCAAGGCCCCATGCGTGTGGCCCTAACTTGTCCTTTTTGGCCTATCTTCATAACATTAGCTTTTAGTAAACACTTACCAAGGGTCAGGCGCTCTGTTAAAAGCTTCTAAATGTCATTTGTCCTGTTGGAATCCGTTTCCAGGTAAGGCGTTATGACCCTCGCATTTGTGTGATCCCATAAAGTGGCCATTGAGGGGGCTGAACATGTGATGCAGTCCAGCCTATCAGAGCAGTCTTCCGCCATAGGCCAGCCAATCAGAGCATTCGCTGCCCCTAACAGGCTAACCAATCAGAACATTCTACTCGCCGCCCCCTCCCCGATCTCCAAGCCCAGCTGTAGGAAATTTGACTTTTAGGTGTGGGAGAGAGTAGGTTTCTTTCTTCTGGGGTTAAATCTATACAGAAAAGCAGAAAAGAAAAGAGATAAAGAATGAGGGAGGAAGGGGGGAAGCCTGATGATATTGTTTGTCCTTCTGGATCCACCACACTGGCAGCTAGTTCTCTATCCGGACTTTCCCATAACGAGTCAAAAAGTCCCTTCCTTACTTAAGCTTGTTTGAGTTAGGGTTGCTGTTATTTGCAACTGAAATGTTGATTAGAGCCCTTTACAGGGCTCTAATTTAACCCTTAACTCATTTAACCCTCACCACAGCCCCATGAATTAGGACTGTCACTTTCAACCAATTTGATGGGGGCAGTGACACCAGAGAGATGTGACTTGCTGAAGGTCTCACAGTTTTTAATGTGGAGATATTTTCAACCAGGCCTTTGATGGTGTCTTCTAAGACCCTTCAGGAAGACATGCCAGTGTTTCTGTGTACCAGGCACCAGGCTGAGCACAACACACTTCTGCCATTCCATCTGCTGCTGTGCTTCACACTAGGACCTCACACAGGTCCTGACTTTTTACACCTGGATCTTTACTCAGGCTATTTTCTCCACTTCAGATATGCAGATGACACCACCCTTATGGCAGAAAGTGAAGAAGAACTAAAGAGCCTCTTGATGAAAGTGAAAGAGGACAGTGAAAAAGTTGGCTTAAAGCTCAGCATTCAGAAAACTAAGATCATGGCATCCGGTCCCATCACTTCATGGCAAATAGATGGGGAAGCAGTGGAAACAGTGGATGACTTTATTTTGGGGGGCTCCAAAGTCACTGCAGATAGTGACTGCAGCCATGAAATTAAAAGACGCTTACTCCTTGGAAGGAAAGTTATGACGAAACTACACAGCATATTAAAAAGTGGAGACATTACTTTGTCAACAAAGGTCCATCTAGTCAAGGCTCTGGTTTTTCCAGTAGTCATGTATGGATGTGAGAGTTGGACTATAAAGAAAGCTGAGTGCTGAAGAATTGATGCTTTTGAACTGTGGTGTTGGAGAAGACTCTTGAGAGTCCCCTGGACTGCAAGGAGATCCAGCCAGTCCATCCTAAAAGAGATCAGTCCTGGGTGTTCATTGGAAGGACTGATGTTGAAGCTGAAACTCCAATCCTTTGGCCCCCTGATGCGAAGAGCTGACTCATTTGAAAAGACCCTGATGCTGGGAAAGATTGAGGGCAGGAGGAGAAGGGGATGACAGAGGATGAGATGGTTGGATGGCGTCACCGACTCAATGGACATGAGTTTGGGTAAACTCCAGGGGTTGGTGATGGACAGGGAGGCCTGGCGTGCTGTGGTTCATGGGGTTGCAAAGAGTTGGACACGACTGAGGGACTGAACTGAACCTAACTGAACTCAGCCTGGTCCAACTCTGCCTGGCTATATTTACTTATCCTTCAAATTTGAAATCAGATGTCAGATCCTTCTGGAAGCCTTTGAGGTTACCCCACCCAGAAGAAATTACTTCCTCCTTTGAGTTTTAAAGAGTTTGACTTGAACAGGGGGCAAATGGGTAACTTCCAGAGCTTACTGCCTAGTAACTTGTGGGCATTTCTTATGGAGGTTCAAGGACTGGTGGTTTAACGTCACCAGATTTCCACTCCAGTCATTTCAACGTTAACTCTGCAAAACCACACTTTTTTTTTTAAAAAAAACAAATAGTGCCAGTGTTGTGGTCATGAGCAGTAGCTTTAGAGTAAGACCGGGCTACGTTGGAACCTGGCTCTGCAACTCTCAAGCTTGGGCAACCTTAAACAGATTGCTTATTCTCTGGGAGTCACATTTTTCTTATCTGAGTATGAGGATGAGAACAACTTTGATCTTAGAGAGATATGAGAAGTAAATGAGATAACCAACATTAAGTTCTTAGCATAGTGTCTGGCATATAGCATATATATCTATTTCTATATCTATCAAATTTTTATGTAAGGGATCATACCTTTTACTCATGTTGCCTCCTCACACAGAGCAAAGACAAATAAAACAATATTTACTAAATGAAGGACCAGTCTTACAAATAGCTGCTCTCTTAAAACTTTTCCCAGGCATCTACCGAAAATGACCAACAGCAGCTGCTTGAGGAAATGAAAGAGAATTGAAAGAAGCAAGCTGGGATACAGGTGGGAGGAAGGAAGAGGGAAATGGTGGTCAGGCTAAGAAGAGTATCCTAAGAGCAGTGAAGGTAATCAGGGTGAGCAAAAACCAGAGTTATTTTTGTTCCTTAGACTACCCCCCTGTCAACTCTTACTTGTCTTCTCTCGGTGGATATCAGGTGAGATAGCCAGTGACATAGGCTCTAGTATCTTTTGAAATTGTGCAGCATTCCCCCTTTAGTCCTCCTTCTGTAAGTGGGCACAAGGCAGTTGTGCTGCAGTGGTGGCAGCAGCTGTGCTTACAGCTGCAGCAACTTCCTGATCTCTGGGCTGTGACTATGGTGGTGTGACCTTGAAATGAATATTCAGCTTGTGGCCCTGACTTCTCCTCCAGCCCTTCCAACAATATTGAAAGTATACAGTCCCTTTTATTGTATCCCTCTCTTCTTGAAATACCTAGACAGGTTTCTGTTTCCAGCACTAACTTTTGCTCAATACATGTAACATATTTAAAACAAGCATATTAAAATTAGTTTTAAATGTTAGTCAATTTAAAGTTTATTTTAAAATATGTTTATAAAATTATGATATATAGATATGAAAATGGTCACCAATGGCTGGATACTAAAGAAAGGACTTGGAACTTCATTTTATTGTCATCAAGAATCTGACATCGAGCAGCAGCTGAGCTGTATCCTGAAGAATTCATTGATTTGGCCAGAAAGGGGAGTGCTGGGGTGAGGTCAGCTTGGACATATACATTTGGGAGTCATTAGTATTAAGTTTTGAAAGCCAGAAGACTAGATCATGGGTTTGCAAACTTTTTTCTGTAAAGGGCCAGATAGTAAATATTTTAGGCTTTGTGGACCAGTCTGTCACAACTACTTAGGTCGGCCATTGTAGTTTGAAAGCAGTTATAGACAATCTGAATGAATGAACATGACTATGTTCCAATAAAACTTCATTTGTAGAAGCAGGTGGCAGGCAAGATTTGGCCTGTGGACTATAGCTTACCAGCTCTTGGACAACATGATGCTACTAGGGAGAGTGTAAAAAGAGACAAGAGAGCTCAGAGTCCTGGGGTTCTCCAACACTTAGAGAAAATTCGAAGAGGAAAATCAAGAGGTTAGGATGGCATAGAAGGAAAGGAAGATGTTTCAAGGAGGACAATATGATACTGTGGTGCTAGTAAACATTCTGAAAGATTTTGAAATGCCCTCTCAAAAAAAAAAGAATATCTGTTTAATACCCTTTCTTAGGGTTATCTTCATGTTTCATAGTCTTTGAGCTACTTTATAACTTTGTAAGTTGTCAAAAACTAATAATAATGCAATAATTCTTATCCATAGAAGTGAATTGTTTCCTGTGGAATGCATTGATTGTGTTGGTGGTAATGGTGAAATGCAGTTACTGTGTGGATAGACCATTTCTGTATCTATTTGTAAATTTGTTATAGCATTCCTTATTGCTTTAAAACATGGACTTTATTGAATTCTTCTTTGAACTGATTGTAATATCTTATTAATTTCCTTATTAAATAATGAGTAAAATAAAATTGTTGATAAGTGTTCATTGTATATTTGTATGTGACCCATGGTTTTAATAATTATTTTTTAGCAGTGGAGATTGGGTAAAATAAGGATTGAAAATTGACCATTGAATTTGGCAACACATGTCATGGTGACTTTAATAAGTTACTTTGGAGAAGTAGTAGTAAAAGATTGGAGTAGATTGCGTAAAACTGTAATAATAAAGACATAGGCACAGGGAAAATAAATAGACCAATGGAACAGAATTAGAGATTACAGAATAAACCCACAGGTGAATAGAAGCTTTAGATGACAGAGGTGGAAACATAGTGAAAAGGATGGAATAGATTCAATAAATGGTACTGGGACAATATTTTACCAGTATGGAGAAGCCAAAATTGAAACTTTGTGTGTGTGCTAGGTGGTTCTAGTCATGTCCGACTCTTTGCGACCCTGTGGACCATAGCCCACCAGGCTCCTCTGTACATGGGAAAACTGAATCTTTACTTCAAATCAAATAATCTGTTCTAGTGGCTTTAAGACATACATAAGAAAAGCCAAAGGCTAAAACTTTCAGAAGAAAATATAACAGAATATTTTTTGATTTCATGGTAAAGCCAAAAATTTAAAACAAGGTGCAAAATCACAAGCTATAAAGGAAAATATTTATGAATTTGACTTCATTAAAATAAAAAATGCCACTTCTGATAATCAAAAAACCATAGAGAGATCGAAAATACAATTATTTCCAGTGCTTAACTGACAAAGGTATCTGGACTATGCAAAGAACTCTTACAAATAAAAATAAATAAAATGAGTCTAGTAGAAAAATATGCAAAAATATGAATAGGCAATTCTCAGGAAAGAAAATCCAAATGATCAATGAACATATGAAAAGATGTACAACCTCAGCACTAACAGAGGAAATGCAGGTTAAAACTGCAGTGCAATACCATTTCACATCTCTGAAACTGACTAATATTTAAGAGTCTGATGAGCCAAGTATTGGTAAAGGTACAGAGAAATTAGAACTTTTATACCCTTCTGATTGGAAGCCAAGTTGGTGACACCACTTTGGAGAGCAGTTTGGCCGTAGTTGCTAGTTGATGCATGTACTTCACTACACAACTCCATTCCTAAGAATATACTTTGGAAAAACTCCAGTATATACACATAGGGACTCTTTACAGCAGCATTGCTGTAGTAAAAATCAGAATACAATCTGCAAGTCCATCAATTAGAAAATTGTTAAGTAAATTGTGATCTGTTGGAACAATGGGGTACTAAATAGCAATGAAAAAGAAATGAACTAGTTGTTTAATCATTAAGTTGTGTTTGACTCTTTTGCAACCCTGTGGACTGTAGCCCACCAGGCTACATGGGATTTTACAGGCAAGAATACCTGAGTGGGTTGCCATTTCCTTCTTCAGGGGATCTTCCTGACCCAGGGGTCTAAGCTGAATTTTCTGCATTGGCAGGTGGATTCTTTATCACTGAGCCACCAGAGAAGCCCACATTTAGGTAACTGAGTTGGTATTTGCAGAGTTGGAGAATTAGATGTTGGTATGAGGAAAACACCCACACATTTCATGTCAGAAGTGTTCTATGATATATAGAAAACTATAAAACACTGATGAAAGAAATCAAAGATGATATAAATAGATGGAGAAAATACCATGTTCATGGATTGGAAGAATCAATATAGTGAAAATGAGTATACTACCCAAAGCAGTCTATAGATTCAATGCAATCCCTATCAAGCTACGAACAGTATTTTTCACAGAACTAGAAAAAATAATTTCCATAATTTGTGTGGAAACACAAAAAAACCTCGAATAGCCAAAGCAATCTTGAGAAAGAAGAATGGAATGGGAGGAATCAACCTGCCTCACTTTAGACAATACTACAAAGCTACATTCATCAAGACAGTATGGTACTGGCACAAAGATAGAAATATAGATCAATGAAGCAAAATAGAAAGCCCAGAGATGAATCCAAGCACCTATGGACACCTTATCTTTGACAAAGGAGGCAAAAATATACTACAGAGAAAAGACAATCTCTTTAGCAAGTGGTGCTGGGAAAACTGGTCAACTACCTGTAAAAGAATGAAACTAGAGCACTTTCTAACACCATACACAAAAATAAACTCAAAATGGATTATAGATCTAAATGTAAGACCAGAAACTATAAAACTTCTAGAGGAAAACATAGGCAGAACACTCTCTGACATAAATCAGAGCAAGATCCTCTATGACCCACCTCCCAGAATAATGGAAATAAAAGCAAAAATAAACAAGTGAGACCTAATTAAACTTAAAAGCTTTTACATAATGAAGGAAGCTATAAGCAAGGTGAAAACACAGCCTTCAGAATGAGAGAAAATGACAGCGAATCAGACAACTGACAAAGACTTAATCTCAAAAATATACAAGCAGCTCATGCAGCTCAATACCAGAAAAATAAATGACCCAATCAAAAAATGGGCCGAAGAACTACACAGACATTTCTCCAAAGAAGACATAAAGATGGCTAACAAACACACGAAAAGATGCTCAACATCACTCATTACCAGAGAAATGCAAATCAAAACCACAATGAGGTATCATCTCACGCTGGTCAGAATGGCTGCCATCAAAAAGTCTACAGACAATAAATGCTGGAGAGGGTGTGGAGAAAAGGGAACCCTCTTACACTGTTGGTGGGAATGCAAACTAGTACAGCTACTATGGAGAACAGTGTGGAGATTCCTCAAAAAACTGGAAATAGAACTGCCATATGACCCAGCAATCCCACTGCTGGGCATACACACTGAGGAAACCAGAATTGAAAGAGACACGTGTACCCCAATGTTCACTGCAGCACTGTTTACAATAGCTAGGACATGGAAGCAACCTAGATGTCCATCGGCAGATGAATGGATAAGAAAGTTGTGGTACATATACACAATGGAATATTACTAAGCTATTAAAAAGAATGCATTTGAGTCAGTTCTAAAGAGGTGGATGAAACTGGAGCCTATTATACAGAGTGAAGTAAGTCGGAAAGAAAAACACCAATATAGTATATTAACACATATATATGGAATTTAGAAAGATGGTAATGATGACCCTATATGCAAGACAGCAAAAGAGACAAAGTTGTAAAAAATAGACTTTTGGACTCATGGGAGAAGGCAAGCATGGGATGATTTGAGAGAATAGCACTGAAACATGTATATCACCATATGTAAAATAGATGACCAGTCCAAGTTCGATGCAAGAAATAGGGCGCTCAAAGCCAGTGCACTGGGACAACCCAGAGGGATGGAATGGGGGGAAGGTGAGAGGAGAGTTCAGGACAGGGGAATACATGTACACGCATGGCTGATTCATGTCAATGTATGGCAAAAACCACCACAATATTGTAAAGTAATTAGCCTCCAATTAAAATAAATTAATTAATTAAAAAAGAGAAGTGTTCTATGGGCGGAAACAGATCATAGTATCTTCTTTTCCTAGTTTGTTGAGTGTTTTTATTATGAAAGGGTGTTGGGGTTTTTGCCAAATGTTTTTTGGTATCTATTGAGACGATTATATGGTTTTTCCTTTTTAGTTTGTTAGTATGGTGAATTTTATTGATTGATTTTTCAGATGTTAAATGACTCTTGCTTTCTTGGGATAAACCTTACTTGGTCATGATGTATTGTCCTTTTTATATAAAGATCCATTCACTTTGCTAAAATTTTGTTAAGAATATTTTATATCTATGCTCATAAGACTTCTCTGAGAAAACGATGTTTGTGCCCAAGAGTGGAGTATGCATTCCCCACCTTGGGCTGCTGGGTGGACCACCCTTCCCAGGCACCGGCGTGCCCCTCGAGAGCGGCGACCGAATATGCTCATAAGGTATATTGGTCTGTAGTTTTCTTATGTCTTTGCCCTGGTTCTGGTATCAGGGTAATACTGGCTTATAGAATGAGTTGGGAGGTATTCCCTACTCTTCGGTTTTCTTGAAGAGTATGTGTGTGCAGAATAAGTATTGTTTCTTTCTTAAATGTTTGGGCCTGGGGTTTTCTTTGTGGGGAGTTTTAAATTATTTATTTATTTAGTCATTTTTGCCTGTGCCAGGTCTTGGCTGCAGCACATGGGCTTTCCTTAGTTGCAGTGCAAGATCTCCAGAATGCGAGGGCTCAGTAGCTGAGTCTTAGCTGTGGCTTAGCCCCACAGCATGTGGGATCTTCGGTCCCCTACCAGGGGACTGAACCTATGTCTCCTGCATTGGAAGGCAAGTTCTCAACCACTGGACCACCAAAGAAGTCCCTGAAGGGAGGTTTTCAACTACACATACAATTACTTTAATAAATACAGAGCTGTTTTGCTTATCTTTTCTTTTTTTTCTTGAGTGGGTGTCTGCAGTTTGTGTCTTTCTAGGAATTTGTCCTTTTAATCTATGTTGTGCTATTTCTATTTGCTATAATCAGAACAGCAGAAAAAGTTCAACTTTCCCCATAGCTCTCCTCCCCCAACCCCCTATATCTTTTCCAGGTAAATCTCCTTTTGGTGCTTTGAAACAATATAGGGTCTTGACTGGGCACCGTGGTTCCCATCTTTCCCTCCTAGGGTCAGCTTTTGCCCAAACTTCTCCTCACTCTCACTCTCTCCCTCTCGCCCCACCATTTGAACCTCCCCAGCAACATTTTCAAGACTTTCTAGTTAGCAAGAATCTACCTAATTATAAAAAAATCCGTTCCAAATTGCTTATTATTTAATGGATTAATCATTCCAGTAGTATTTGCATTTCAAAAGAAAATAGAATTATTCATAGCAAAAATAAATCTTTAATGGTGTTATTTCTGGCTCTGTGGCAAGTAGGTGAGGGAAGTACTTTGGGTGATGGGCTTTCCTCTCTCTTTCAAATTCTCTTCTAGTGTAACTTTGCTGTTTTCACTATTCTGCTTGTTTCTACCCAGGGGGTTCCCTTTGCCCTTCGGTTCATACTACATGTTCCACACAGCTCTGCAAGTTCGTTCCACACAGCTCTGCAAGTTCCTGCCACTTCTCAGGGTCATCAGAATCCATTCTTTGTGCTCTGTTCTTATAGCCCCTAAACGGGTGGACTTCTCTGAGAAAACGATGTTTGTGCCCAAGAGTGGAGTATGCATTCCCCACCTTGGGCTGCCAGGTGGACCACCCTTCCCAGGCACCGGCGCGCCCCTCGAGAGCGGCGACCGAAATGGACGCGGTGTCAAGGGTCTGATGGGGCGGCAGGAAGGGCGCGGGAAGTGGCGGGGCTTGGGATGGGCGCACCGTGCCACCGCGGGCTCCGGGAGCACGGCGCGCCGTGCAAGAGCCCGCGGCGGCGGGGACTCTCTAGAGGGTAAGAGAAGGAACACAGCCTGGCCCCCGCGCGCGCTCGAGCCCTTTGACGCGCGGGAGACGCCAAAGCCGGGGCGGGCAGGTCGGCGGGGGCCGGGCGGGGCGGGGCAGGGCACAGCTGTGCCCGCAGTCCCCGGCACTAGGCGAGCTTCGCGCGTCCCTCTTCGGAGCGTGGTGCACGGCGGCACCATGGGGTCCAGCAACTTGGAGCTGATTTTTGACAGCGTCGGGCACTTCGGCAGGTAGGGAGTTGGGGTAGGGGTGGGGAGGGAGGACGGTGCTGGGGGAGCCACAGCCACGTGGGTGGAGGCGCCGGTGGGGTCTGTTTCTTTCCGTTGCGGTGGGGTTTTTGCGCGCGCAGAGCTCGCGATCTGAACACATCTCCCCACCCCTCCTTTCCGGGAAAAGTCCGGAGGCCGGGGTCCTGACTCCTGGCCCTGGGCTGATCCTCTCGAACTCTGGAGGCCGGAGGCCCCCAGAGCGAGCAGGGGCCTCTGGGGGCTCGCTTCGGGAGTGGTGGGTACGGGGGCCCCTCGGCGCGCCCTCTGCCGGTGCCGGAGTCCAAAGCTCCGGCTGCAGAGGCCAGGTGACAGGAGGAATGCCTGTTCTTGGCAGCTCGTTTCTCTAATCTGCCAAATGGGCTCCTCTTTCACTTCCCCAGACGACTGCTGTCCCGCCCCAACCCGTGGTAGAGTCTCCTTCAGTGCCTGGCAGGTATTGAATTGGTCTAGGAACAACCGTTTAAAGTTTGTTCGTTCTTTTTCTCTCTGTGTGTGTGTGTGTTTGTTTTCGGTTTATGGAAACCTAATATGTGCCAACTACACAGTGCGGAATCTTACAAACGGGTGGGGGTGAATCCTTACTTTAATGATTGGGAAACTGAGGCTGGGTCAAGGACCCACAACTACTGTAGGGTGGGACCTAGGTTTAACCTTTGTATGATTGTCACCCTCTTTTCCTTTGTCAAATTAATTTTATTCATTCATTTATTCATTCATTCGTGGAGAAATACTACTTTGACCCAGAACGTTTTGGGAGAAGAGTAGCTGGGCGAGGAGCCATAGAAAGTGTGGATCCAGAGGTTTGGGGCTCAGTCTGAATCCTGGCCTGCCACTCACTGCTAAGGTGACCCTGGGAATACTGTGTCTCAGTTTCCTATGCGCAAAATGAGAATTATAATCATTCCTGCCTTTAGCTCCCTTCCAGGCTTGTAATGAAGAGATGATGATGTGCTGTTCTCCAGGGTGAAAAGTTGCACAGATGTTGGTTATGATTCCCAGTGTCCACAAGAAAGGAGTGGTGAAGCAGGCCGGGGAGGGGCAGGAGGCCCCAACTCTCCCCTACTTCCTCCTGATACCTGCATTATTGAATGCTCAGTTGTGCCCGGCTCTGTCCTAAATTCTTTGTACATGTTAACTTCTTTAACCTTCACTGCAGCCCTTTGAGACTAGTGGTAATCACTCTCATTTTACACATGAGGAAACCAGGTCTTGCACCTAAATCACAAATCTCTTAGTAGCAGAGAATTCGATGTCATTGCATGTTCATTGGCCTCCACAGCCCATGTTGTCAACTAGGATGCTCTCCTGAGTGCAACCCTGGGACTCAGCCAGGTCCTTCATTTATTATCTCATTTTATGAATGGCATCGGGATTACAAAATCAGCTCTGGGAATGGATGTCCGAGTTCCAATCCTGGCTTACCAAGTATTAATTATATGGTCTTGAGCATTTGACTTACCCCTTCCTCATCTGTGAAATGGGGGTAATAATAGTACTACACATTTGTTATAAGGACTCCACATGCAGCTGTCATTTCATCCTCATGATAACCTTATGAGGTAGTAGTTACTAATACCATTCTTTCCCCATGTATTTCAGGGATTAATCACCATACTTAGGAGCTGTAACAAAGAGACCCCTCAGTTGTATTTTGTCTCTGGTAACTGTCCAGGGCAGGTTGTGCTCCATGGTTTCGTCCAGGGGCCCAAGTGGGTGAGGCAACTCCACCATCGACAGCATCTGGGGCAGCTGCTCCGTGTCCTCACCCACATGGTCAGATGTGGCTCGGTGTGGTGGGAGAAAGGGAGAATGGATTTGGGGAGACAGCTCTTAGCCAGTCATAGTAGAGTATGCAAAATCTTATCATTCTGTAATTTATCGATAAATCATGACTATTATTGTTACCTGAGTCCCCATTCTGATAGGAAAGGTAGATTGTGAAAGCTGCTTATAGAAAGGAAAAAGGTAACATGTCAATGCTTACAGCAAAAGGTGAAAATAGTGTGACCATATCATAGTAGCCCATACTTTCTCTGGCATTTGCTGTCATTGGTCTCTTCATTATCTATAAATAAAGAGGGAGGTTATTGTGTATTGTTATCTAGTCTTAAGGAAACCTAGTGACAGTGTTAAACAGAAGGCCCTAATTGTCTCTCATTGGTCATTTCTAAGGTGAGGAAACACTGTCCAAATCACCTTTAAAAGAGGAAAGCAGGACACCTAAGAAGAATTAGGTGTTGTTCAAGACAAAATATAAGTTTGTACTGAAGTTACAAAAACTTCACAGTTTAAGCCCTATGTCAGAGGGAATTGAGGAAACTGAGATTCAGGCATTGTGTTGGGGGAGCTAAGAGCCTGGATCTTTGAGTTATCTTGGAATAAAGAGAGAGCGAGTTTAAAATTTCAGAGTTGGAATGATGAGCCTTGTGGCTGACTTAGATGTATGGGTATAAGTGGTGTTTTTCTTTCTGTCAGTATATGACCCTTTCAGGCTCTTTTTTGACTTCACCTTATGAACATCATAGTATCTAACACTTAACATGTACCTACAGTATGCCATGGTGGTTTACATGTAGTAACTCTACATTCCCATAGCAACTCATTTTTCAGATGAGAAAACTGAGGCACATAAAGGGTAAGAATCTTGCCCAAAAGACCCAGGTGGTAAGTAACCAGAGACAAGCTTCAAACTTTGGTAGTCTGGTTCTGGAGTCCATGCTTTTAACCACAGTGGTATAATACTAGTTATGCTTTATTATGGGTTGCCAAGGTAGTGCTAGCGATAAAGAACCTGCCTGTCAATGTAGGAGACATAAGAGACACAGGTTCAGCCCCTAGGTGGGGAAGATACTGAAGGAGGGCATGGCAGCCCACTCCAGTATTCTTGCCTAGAGAATCCCCATGGACAGAGGAGCCTAGCAGGCTACGGTCCATGGGGTCACAAAGAGTCAGACACGACTGAAGTGACTTAGCACATACGCAAGCACGTTTTATTATATAGAATGATATCAATCTAGGACTGAATGTAATTTTCTTCACCTGTCACCCAGATAGCATAGGTCTGTTTCCTGGAGGTTCTGGTCATCTTTGCTTTTACTTACCTCTGGTTTTCCTGTCTTATTCTTTTTCCATTAGTGTTTCTCTTGGCTGTGGGCATAGTGATATGTTGTGTCTAAGTCTGTTGTTCTGAAGGAACCTTGGGCTGGATAGACACGTGGTGGACAGCAATCTTTACAAGGGAGAAAATGATTTGTTAGAATGCTAGACACCTAAGGAAGTAGGATTTTGTTTTTTTTGAGGAAGTTATCCTTGTGACTTCCCTGGTGGCTCAGCTGCTAAAGAATCTTCCTGCAATACGGGAGACCTGGGCTCGATCCCTGGGTCGGGAAGATCCCCTGGAGAAGGGAATGGCAACCCACTCCAGTATTCTTGCCTGGAAAATTCCATGGACAGAGGAGCCTTTTGGGCTACAGGCCATGGAGTCGCAAAGAGTCAGACATGACTGAGAGACTAAGCACAGCACATCCTTGTGACAGGAAAAGGGAAATTTGAACTGAAAGTGTGCTTAAGACCTTCTCAGCACCTGTGGGTGGGGCAGAGAAGACAGATCCTAGCTTCAGAGGCCTGCCAGGGGAGGTGCTCTGTTGGAGGGACTGGGTGTGAATGGAGAACGTGAATAGAGAACTTGTGCGACTCTATGGAAAGCTCTAGTGACAACTGTGGGGTTCAGGCTGGCTGCGGAAGGAGTGAGGCCAGGAAGGTGGCAGTAAACTGGAGAAGCTGGTGGGAGCCAAAGCCTGGAGCCCCGAACAGTGCAGGAGATGGGGTCAATGGGAGGCACAGGGGGAGCTGGGAGGATGGGAGGCTGTGGTCAGAGAATGTGAGTTTTGCAGCAGTGGCGCCTCTCCAGGTGATGAAACGACTTAGATACCAAACCCAAACGCCTCCAGGGGCAGGCAGGTAAACTTCACACAAACAAAATCTGTCTGCTCTTTGTGGGGATTGTGTCAAGTTTGAGCACTGGAATTTGTGGAGTGGGGAGGAGTCGAAGTATAAAAATGTACGTCATATATGATGTATGTTACCCTCTCAGTCATATTCATAGGGTTGTCATAATGGGATGCCTCTTAGGTCCCCAACAGGATTTGGTTGTGTTTATCCCTTTATTCAAACTAAGCATAATGGAGACCCTTCATGTTTGCCTATGTCTTTTTTTTTTTTTAGCCCATAGGTCAGCTATAATAACTTGTTTCTTTTCCTCTCTCTTTGCAGATACCAAATATTTCTCTATTTTATATGTGCCTTCCAGAATATCTCTTGTGGTATCCACTACTTGGCTTCTGTGTTCTTGTCAGTGGCCCCCCAGCATACCTGCAGGCCCCCAGGCAATGTGAGTCAGGTTCTTTTCCAAGACCTCTCTACTTGGCAGTTGGAGGACATCTGGACCCAGTTCTCCATAGGCCGTGAAGATCACATCCTTGTGCAGCTGCAGAACGGGGAGATCTGGGAGCTTACCAGCTGTCAGAGGTTCCGGAGGGATGACCAGTCGAGTCTGGACTATGAGTACAGTGGCCAGAAGAGTAGCTTCCCTTGCTTGGATGGCTACATCTACGACAGAAGCAAGTGGCTCAGCACTGTGGTGACCCAGTGGGATCTGGTGTGTAACCGAGAGTGGTTCGGAAGGCTGATCCAGCCCATGTTTATGTTTGGAGTCCTGCTGGGAGCAGTGATCTTTGGCTACCTCTCCGACAGGTAACATGAAGCTTTTCACATTGTTTCATCCATCAGTGTAGGGTTCGTTTTCCTGTCTCATTGTCTTAGGGGACAGGGAATTATGTTCAAAACTTTAGTCATTTCCATACTTCCTATCTAAATACATACTTCTTTGCTGATGTGTTATTTAGGGACACAAAATAACATTAAGGGGATGGGTTCTGAAGACAGTCCACCTGTGTTCTGCCATTTATTAGCTGTGGACCCTGGCACATTGCCTGACCTGCATTTCAGAATCTTGTGTGCAAGCTGGCAATGAAAATAACAATACTCCTCTCAGAGAGTTATTGCAAAATTAACACAGAAAAAGTACCCTGGACATATAACCACTCAGTGGCTACTGGTTATTACTTTGAATTTTTTTTCTTTAAATAGACTTGCTTTTTAGGAGGATAGTCTGGCCCTATGCAGTGATATCTATGAAATTGTGTGATGTACTGACCAAATTTTTAAAAAATATACTTTAAAATGAACATATAACATAGTTATGGATTTTACAGGCATGTCCTGGGCACTGGGAACCTAAAGACAACTGCTTAGGTCAGAAATCCCTGGCCTCAGTGTGTGCTAGTCACATGGGACCAACAAACACATCGAAAGAAAAATTATAGGGCTTTGCTGTGTCTGGGGCCATATTAGAGGTAAAGGCCATGGAGACAAAGACTATGGAAGCCTAAAGTGAGGAGGACCCAGGTCTTCCCCCACACCTCCCACATCCCTTGTCCATATGGGGTTCAGAATAATGTAAACTGCTTAGGTCAAGGTGGCTACAGGAATGATGGGGATCCAGAGAAGGTTCTTGTCTTTGGCTGGAAGAGACTTCAACTGAAAGGGAGAAGTCAGAGGAGTGGGAGAGATAGAGGGAAAAGAAGTAATTGGTAGAATAAGGCCTCAGAGGAGATGGGAAGAGACATGATCCAATACAAAGATTGCAAAATGGTATTCGAAGAGAAAAGGGTGTGCGTCTCTGGACAGGAGGGAATAAAAAAGGCTGCAGGCAGATGCAGGTCGTGTTGGCAGCTGGGCAGAGCAGGAAATTGCAGAGCTTTCTCTTTGATGTTCTCTGTTCTCTGCTCATCATCAAGAGAGCTGCTCATCTGTTACCGAGAATGAAAACATTGTGGGTAGAAGAGGGATAGATGAAAATAGTTTAAAATGAGATTCAGGGCTCAGATGAGATTGGGAAACCTTTATATGTAGGGCCAACAATCCTTACTAGTGCCCGTGGGAGCAGAGCAGGCTGAGGCTGTGAACGTGACAGTTTCCAGTTTGCTTACATACTCTGTGCTGCAATGGGCAAACCTGTTGCTTGAAATCTCAGGACTGTATTCTTTTGTCTTAAAATGATCTGTCAGGGACATCTCATAGGGAGAAAATATTTGCAAATCATATATCTAATGACAGTCTAGTATCTAGAATACATAAAAAACTCTTATAACTCAACAATAAAAAGACAAATAACCCAATTCAAAAATGGACAAATTATTTGGATGGATATTTTGCCAAAGAATATATACAAATGGCCAATAAGCACATATAAAAATGTTCGACATCAACAATTGTTCAGTTCAGTTCAGTTCAGTCGCTCAGTTGTGTCCGACTCTTTGCGACCCCATGAATTGCAGCACGCCAGGCCTCCCTGTCCATCACCAACTCCCGGAGTTTATCCAAACCAATGTCCATTGAGTCGGTGATGGCATCCAACCATCTAATCCTCTGTCGTCCCCTTCTCCTCCTGCCCCCAATCCTTCCCAGCATCAGGGTCTTTTCCAATGAGTCAACTCTTCGCATGAGGTGGCCAAAGTATTGAAGTTTCAGCTTCAATATCAGTCCTTCCAATAAACATTCAGGACTGATCTCCTTTAGGATGGACTGGTTGGATCTCCTTGCAGTCCAAGGGACTCTCAAGAGTCTTCTCCAACACCACAGTTCAAAAGCATCAATTCTTCAGTGCTCAGCTTTCTTCACTGTCCAACTCTCACATCCATACATGACCACTGGAAAAACCACAGCCTTGATTAGACAGACCTTTGTTGGCAGAGTAATGTCTCTGCTTTTAAATATGCTATCTAGGTTGGTCATAACCTTCCTTCCAAGGAGTAAGCGTCTTTTAATTTCATGGCTGCAATCACCATCAGCAGTGATTTGGGAGCCCCCAAAAATAAAGTCTGACACTGTTTCCACTGTTTCCCCATTTACTTCCCATGAAGTGATGGGACCAGATGCCATGATCTTAGTTTTCTGAATGTTGAGCTTTAAGCCAATTTTTTCACTGTCCTCTTTCACTTTCATCAAGAGGCTCTTTAGTTCTTCTTCACTTTCTTCCATAAGGGTGGTGTCATCTGCATATCTGAGGTTATTGATATTTCTCCCAGAAATCTTGATTCCAGCTTGTGTTTCTTTCAGCCCAGCGTTTCTCATGATGTACTCTGCAAAGAAGTTAAATAAGCAGGGTGACAATATACAGCCTTGACGTACTACTTTTCCTATTTGGAACCAGTCTATTGTTCCATGTCCAGTTAGGGAAATGTAAATCAATACTATAGTGAGATGCCCCTGGTCACTAGAATGGCTGTAATCAAAAAGACGACAATAACAAGTGTTGTCAATAACAAGTGTGGATGTGGAGAAATTGCTGGGATGGTAGAATTGGGGCAACCATCCTGGAAACAGTCTGGCAGCTCCTCAAAAATTAAACATAAAGTTAGCATATGACCCAGAAATTCCACCCCTAGATACATATCCAAGAGAGTTGAAAACATAACTTGCGTAAAATCTTGTTCACAAATGTTCATGGCAGCATTATTCATTATAGCCAAAAAAGTGGAACGATGTCCAAATGTCCATCTAGGGATGAATGGATAAACAAAACATGGTATAGCCATGCAATGGAATGTTGTGTGTGTTAGTCGCTCAGTCGTGTCTGACTCTTTTGTGACTCCGTGGACTGTAGACCACCAGGCTTCTCTGTCCATAGAATTCTCCAGGCAAGAATACAGGAGTGGGTTGCCATTCACTTCTCCAATGGAATGTTATTTAGTCATAAAAAGGAATGAAGTACAATAACATGGATGAACCTTGAAAGCATAATAAAATAAGCCAGGTCTTATAGTGTGCAACTCCATTTACATAGAATGTCCAGAAGAGGCAACTCGATAAAGACAGAAAGTAGATTGTGGCTGTCAAGGGACAGAGGGAACAGAGAATAAGAAATGATGATTCCTGGGTGCAGAGTTTCTTTTTGGAGGGATGAAAATGTCTTGGAACTAGATAGTGATGAGTTGCACAACTCTGTGAATCCACTAAAAACCCACTGAATTGTATACTTTAAAACTGTGGGCCCCAGCCTTTTCGACATCAGGGACTGGTTTCATGGAAGACAGGTTTTCCATGGACCAGGGCAGGTGGGGGATGGTTTCAGGATGATTCAAGTGCATTACCTTTATTGTGCACTCTATTTCTATTCCAATGCTTCTGCCTATCTGATCTGACAGGAGGTACAGTTCTGCGGCCTGGAGGTTGGGGATCCCTGCTTTAAAAGATTGGATTTTATATCATGTGAATTACATCTCACTTTTTAAATCTGCAGGCATGTAATTGTTATTTGTTTGCTTTTTAAAGAGGGAAATGCCCTTCCCAATTATGAAAATATAGGGCAAGTAGGCAACTTATTCTACTAGCAGAATGTCACTCGACTTCCGTTTTTAGAGGAGCTTATTAAGAGTTGCCTCCCCCTTGGTGGGAAGAGCCAGCCCAACAGGGAAGATGATCCAACAGGTGACAGAGCAGGTCCTGACAGGGAAAGGACAGATCTTCCCTCCCTTTCCTCCTAATCCCAGGTTAGGGGGTCCTTTGGGGACCACCCAGCGTGATCAGCTCAGGTGGAGACTTGGCCACTGAAAAACTGGCCTTTTGAAAAAATTGTGTGTTAACTCATGATTTACCCAAAATAAATAAGTCAAATACTTAAGCTACTAAAAATATAGGTAGAATTTGTCTTTCTTGAATTAGAGTGGATGTTTTAAACTGTTGCAGCCACACCTTGCTCCTTCCACTGTGTGATTCTTATTTTTCAGGGCAGGAAGACGACTTGTCTTGTGGGCCACAAGCACCGGTGTATTTTTGTTTGGCATAGCGGTGGCATTCACATTTGATTATTACAGCTTCATAGTCGCACGCTTTCTTCTTGCTATCGTGAGTTGGGTTGTTGTTGGGGTTTCTGTTTGTTTGTTTGTTTTTGCCTCTTTAATTCCACTGCAGTATTTTTATATTAAACCTTAACTCTCTTAGTTGTGCTCATTTAGAATCTAGTGAGACAGAGATCAAGGACTAATCTTTGTTCACTGCCCAAGTCTTTCTGTAGAATATTAGTGCCGTATGCTTAGAACGGAAGCTGTTAAATGAAAAATTGTTGCTTAGTAGGCTGAAACTTTTCATTTGATTCTGTTCCTGACATGTGATCCACATTCCACCATTAATAGCAGCAGGGATCTGTGAGACATCACTTCCAGTTGGCATTTCACTGGGGATTCTGGCCTATTGTTGTTGTTTAGTTGCTCAGTCGTGTTTGACTCTTTTGCAACTCCATGGACTGTAGCCTGCCAGGCTCCTCTGACCATGAAAATCCCATGGATT
The DNA here is from genome assembly GCA_024291935.2 of Okapia johnstoni. NCBI lineage: Eukaryota > Metazoa > Chordata > Mammalia > Artiodactyla > Giraffidae > Okapia > Okapia johnstoni. The sequence goes on along the minus strand of CM044317.1, from coordinate 58,022,501 downwards.
CTCCAGGCAAGAATATTGGAGTGGGTTGCTGTTTCCTCCTCCAGGGGATCTCCCTGACCTAGGGATCAAACCCTTGTTTCCTGCATTGGCAGGCGTATTCTTTACCTCTGAGCCACCAGGGAAGCCCACTCTAGCCAATACTATAAGGCAGAAGATAGAGAAGAGACAGAACAAGAGGGAGAGAGGAAGGCACAAAGAAAAAAAGTCATTATTTATACCCATTACAAATAATAGCTACCAATTATTTTACTTCTGAGCAGTTATGTCAGTCTAGATAGACTCTGTATGCGTGAGCCAAACAGACAGTTAAGGCATATTGTTAAGAATGTCATTTGTATAACGTGCAGGAAGGGTGAAAACAAAGCTTCAGACTTTTTGTTCTGGGGAACAGGGGAGGATAGCGGAAAGGGCATGTGTTTGAATCCCAGCATTGTCATATATTGGCTTCTCAGCTGTGTGACCTTGGGCAAATGCCTTATCCTCTTCGAACCTTAACTTCTGATCTGTAAACTGTAGAAAAGAATACCTACTTCACTGGGTCGTTACCAGGACTCACTTGAGATTCAGGGAAATGTCCGCAGTTCAGTACCTGGCACGGAGTAGGCACTTCTTACAAAGCTGACTGTTGCTGGAAGTGGACCAGGGAGTTTCCACACTCATTGAGGCTTCCAGACAGGTTCCACACTACCTAACAGCAGCAACAGCGATTCTCTTTGGAGGTCACGTTCAAGAATAACAGAGTGAAGTTTTCTCTTAGGGAGGAGTTTGTGATCTTGCTGAACACAGAGCAGGGCATGCATCCCCTCTCACCAGAACAGATGACCTAAGGGTCTGGGGAGAAGCCAAGGACTTCAGCCTCAGAAGAAGAGGTCACTGTGCCTCCTCCAAGGGCAAGGTGGTATATTCTCTTTTGGAGTCTTCATCAACAGCTGGGAAGGGTCCCTAAGAAGCCACATTTAGATGGTCAAGGATAGAAGGATGCATTAAAGACAATTTAGGGGAATCGAAGGTGTTGTATCTTTAAAAAGTATAATAATTTTAGGAATGCAAAGAGTTTTTAACACAATAGATAATAACAACCAGAAGTTCTGTCTCCACTGAGGACAGAATAAGAGGAAATGACTCTGTAGCTGCAGGGTGAGGTTTGATAATAGACCTTCTGGTGGGAATGATTGTACAACAGAGGCAAAGATAGGTCTTGAGAGAGTGTGGAGTCCTCTTTTGAAATAATTAAGAGAATAATTCTAAAAATATCTTTTTTGGTCTTGCAGAATACCTTGAGTTGATTTCCAGAGCCAAGAAAATCAGACAGCCACCCATAGAATACTTCTGTAAAATGTAGTCTTAATTTTCTGTGGTTCTTTCCTTTGGTTTTTATGGGAAATATATTTGTGATGCAATTCTGACTAGGGAAGATGCAGGCAGATTCGTTTACTCAGCACATTTATTGATCTACCTACAGACTGTCATGCTAAGTAAACCTGACCAGGATGTTTCAATAACCCAATAGTGTAGCAGGAAGGCAAGATGCTGATGCACCATTGTAAAAAATCGATACAACGTTGACAACGAGTACCAGCAGTGGGGGGAGGGGCTCCACACAGTGGGGGATGGGATGGGGAGTCTAGAGAGTCAGGGTCTTTTTAGTCTGAGGGAAGAACCTTATAGGCAGAGGGAGTAGCAACTGAGAAGGCCCAGAGCTGTGAAGGAACATAAGGTCTAGATACTTGGAGAATAGAGAGGAGGTGAAATGCATGGTGAGGCTGAAGGAGAGAGAGATGACTAGGCAGACCTTATAAGATGACAAACAGTTTGCCTGGTTTCCTAAAGGTAATGAGAATCCTCTGAAGGAGTTCAGTGAATTCAGGGGTGAAGTGGTCATTCTGACTGCTGTGTCAGGGGTGGGGTCAGGGTAGATGTGAGGAACTGAGTATTATTAGTGGAGGTGACAGGTGAGAATGGGATCAAGGAGTCTTTTGGAATTATTCAGGCAGTTGTGCATGGATTGTTTGAACCCAGTGACAGAAGTAACTGGTAGGAAGTGGGAGGGAACTCCGAAAGAACTGGCCTTGAAAAACACATCTTGATGTTATAGCTTACCTTAATGGGGAATTAAAGGGGAAATTTGTAGTATTTGAAGGTTTAAATTTACCAAACCACTGGATTCTTCAATATGGGAGGCGTCATTATCAGGCTTCATTATCTGAGTCTTGCAATTACAAGGTTGCATGGGGAAATAAAAGCTCAAAATGTGAAACTGACCATTCATACAGTCATCCCTGTCAAGCACCTCTCTGCTTGCTGCTACTGGGCTAACCTCTTTCCAACTCTGATGCAAAATGAAATTGCAGATCTTACAAAAGATACTAAACTACAAAGAGTCTTTGAAAGCAGTGGGAGAAAACTGCCTGAATGCTACACAGATCCCTTGACCAATTGGGATCTGGCAGAGATAGACCAATTAACTTTTGAAGAAATGAATATCCATAAAGATAATGATAAGACAAGCCTTCAAAAGAGTATGACTTGAATATCGAAGGATTAAGAGAGGCCTTTGGAGAAGTCACTGGTGCCCCAGAATAATTTTTCAAAAATTAATTTTACAATTTAATTTATATTAATAAAAGTCAAATGTGAAATAATTTGGTAGAACGTCTAGTCCTTTCACCACCACCTTCCTCCACAAAAAAATCCATTTGTTTCATTCTTTGTTTATTCCATGAGTAGTCACATATTGTTATTATAATCTGAATTTTGTTAAATTTAATATAGGCCTGCTTTTAAAATAAAGTTTTTCCTCCATTCTTTTTATTGTGCTAAAATGCACATTACATTATTTACCATCTAACTATTTTTAAGTATCTACAGTTCAGTGATATTAAGTACATTCATACTGTTGTACAACCATCCCCACCATCCATCTCCAGAATTCTTTTTGTCTTGCAAATCTGAAAGTCTATATTCATTAAACAGTAGCTCCCCATACGCCTTTCCCCTCAACCCTTAGCACCCACCATTCTGCTTTCTGTCTCTATGAATTTGACTACTCTAGATACTATGCCTGATATAAATGGAATCATACAATATTTGTCTTTTTGTGATTAGCTTATTTCACTTAGTGTAATGTCCTCAAAGTTAATTCATGTTGGAGCATGTGTCAGAATATTCTTTTCTTAAAGCTAAATAATACTCCATTGTGTATTATCTATTCATCTGTTGATGGATTGCTGTTGATGGGAGCTTGGATTGCTTCCGTGTTTTTAGCTACTGTGAATAATGCTGTTATGAACATAAGTGTAAAAATATTTCTTCGAGATCTCACTTGAAATTCTTTTGGGTATATTCCCAAAATGGGATTGCTGGATCATAAGGCAGTTATATTTTCAGTTTTTTGAGGACTCCCCTTACTGTTTTCCATAGTGGCTGTACCATTTTATGTTTCCGCCAACAGTGCATAAGGGTTCTGATTTCTCCACATCCTCACCAACACTTACTTTATTTTATTTTATACTAGCCATCCTAATGTCCATGAGGTGGCATCTCAAATCATGATTTTTATTTGCATTTCCCTAATGATTAGTGATGTAGAGCATCTTTTTGTGTGCATATTGGCCATTACTGTATTTTCTTTGGAGGAATCGAGCCCATTTTTGAATTTGATTGTTTGTTTGGTTAGCAGATGTTTGGTCCTATCCAAACCATCCATAAGACATTTGGTCCATGCCAAAAGGTAGTTGATATCTGGTCTTATCCAAAACCATTTGGCTTGGACCAAATATGCTTATAGGTCTTTTGGATAGGCCCAGATTTCCAGGACCTTTTGGTGTGGACTGAATGTTTTACGGATGTTTCTGACAGGACCAAATATCCTGTAAGGTTTTGTTTTATTGTTGAGTTTTAGAAGTTCTCTGTGTATTCTGGATATTAGTCTCTTATCACATATTTCATTTGCGTATCTCATGTTCCATAAGTTGCCTTTTCACTCCGGTGATAGTGTCTTTTGATGCACAGATGTTTTGAATTTCCCTGAAGTCCAATTTGTCTGTTTTTTGTTGTTGTTGTTGTTGCACGTCAGAATGAAATTTTAATCAAATCTTTTCTCTTCTCACTAATTACTATAAATGGTTTGTCCCCATTTAGAATTTAGGATTTAATAAAAAGGGCTCTTTTCTATATAGATAAATTAATACACATATTTGCAAGGAACTGAGACATAAATTCACACTGTAAAGGAATATTTAAATGAAGCAAAAGGCAGTGCCTAACATTTATATCATGCAAAACCACCCAAGCTTTGCCATTTGGGGTAGACAGGGTATGGGAAGATGAGAGGACGCATTTAAAGAAGGATGGATTGGATTAAATTCCATTGTATGAATGTGATATGGGTTTCAGAAAACAAAGCTTTATTTTCTTTCTGGTGTGATTTGCAGAGGGGTCAGACTCCTTAGTAGTTATGTGTGTGACCTTAAATCTGGCCCACCCTCCCTGCTTTGTTTTGCAGTCTGCAAGTGGCTATCTCGTGGTGGTGTTTGTCTATGTGACAGAATTTATCGGCATGAAGTCTCGGACATGGGCGTCCATCCACTTGCATTCCTTTTTTGCTTTTGGAACCATGGTGGTGGCTTTGACGGGCTACTTCGTCAGGACCTGGTGGATCTATCAGATAGTCCTCTCCTCCGTGACTGTTCCCTTTATCCTGTGCTGTTGGATGCTCCCAGAGACACCTTTTTGGCTTATCTCAGGGGGAAAATATGAAGAAGCACAAAAAGTAATTGATATGATGGCCAAGTGGAATAGGACTAGATCCTATAAACTGTCAGAACTTTTATCACTGGATCACGACGGTTCTGCTGGTAATGAGCCCTCTCAAGTTGAGAAGCACACCCTGTCAGCACTGTTTTATGACTGGAGTATCGGAACAAGGACACTTATTCTTTGGCTTATTTGGTTCACGGGTTGTTTGGGATTCTACACCTTCTCCTTGAATTCTGTTCATTTGGGAGGCAGTGAATATTTAAATCTCTTCCTTATGGGTAAGTGGTTAAACTATATTTAAGTGTAGCTGCAAAGTGAAATTTCTACCAAGTTTTGAGAGTGTTTCTATTGTCTTTATTCCTACCAGGAACAACACTGCCAGCTATGTTATTATGGTCTTTTTTAGTATTGTGTGTGCGTGTGTGTCAGTAGCTCAGTCATGTCCCTCTTTGTGACCCCATGGACTGTAGCCCTCCAGGTATCTCTGTCCAGAATTCTCCAGGCAAGAATACTGGAGTGGGTAGCCATTCCTTCTCCAGGAGATCTTCCTGACCCAGGGATCGAACCTGGGTCTCCTGCATTGCAGACAAATTCTTTACCATCTGAGACACCAGGGAAGCCCCTTTTAGTGTTACACAGGTATATATTTTCTTTTAAAACATGCAAAATCGAAGACTTGAGTCCCTCCTTCCTTTCCTGCCTCTTCTTGCTTGCTTCCTTCCTTTAAACCCATTGCCATCTCAGAACTGTAGTTCAGAGGTAACTTCTATAACCTTTGGCCTGTACTTTCAGATTTCTTTTTATGAATCTCCATACATTGGTACAGGTAAATGTTTTATATTTTAACATAAATGAGATTATTCACTACATATTGTTCTTTGCAAGTTGCATTCCTTTTAAAATTTAACATGTCTTGGAGATCTTCTGGCATCTTTCTACCTTCTAATTTAGGAATTTTAGTCAGTAAAATAACCTAAACACATGCAACTATAGTTTATGATGTCATGCTTCTTTTAATTCAGTGGCAGGTTAAAATAGCTCTGAAGCTGAGATAGCCTGAGGTGTGACTCCTAACCAAATTCACACCAGACATGAGAGAATTATCAGAAATGCATTTGTGCAGCTGGTTATTTCTGAGTAGGCTACTTGTATTTGATATTATCTCCAGAAAGGTTTGCTTTAAAATTGTTATACATAAATATCATCCTTTCTCATTAAAGTGCTCTGATGAGACACCTATTTTTGTTGATTATAGCACAAAGGAATTATAAGTCATTTTAAGAAAAAAAGAACTATTCTTTTTTGGGGGGACAGGCTGACAAACTTATAAAAAGAGCCCACCTTGACTTCAAACACATTTTATAAACAAATGAACAAGTGAACACATTCTATGTGTCAGTTTGAGAAAGGAGGCAATATTTCTAGAACACAGCAGCAAATGGTAGCAGAATCAAGTGGGGTGGGGTGTGACATCGGGAAGTTTAGGAATGCTGGGGGTTTAGATCTTTATGATATAGTCTGTTAAATTTGATGGAGATATATCAATTCTCAAGAAAACAGGCAATCTCGTAAATATAAAAATGTTTCCAAGACAAATAGCATTGTTTTATAGCCACTGGGCTTTCCCGATGGCTCAGCAGTAAAAAACCTGCCGGCAATGCAGGAGACGGGGGTTTGATCCTTGGGTCGAGAAGATCCCCTGGAGGAGAGTATGGCGACCCACTCTAGTATTCTTGCCTGGAGAATCCCATGGATAGAGGAGCCTCATGGGCTACAGTCTATGGGGTTGCAAAGAGTCAGACAGGACTGAAGCGACTGAGCATGTACATAGTCTCTACTGCCTTTGATTTTTTCATATCGTGACCCTTGCCAGTAGCCCTCTGCTTGTCAAGCGCTTCTAGTCAGTACTTTTGTGCTGTGCAAAGTTTGAACAAGTTTTCAGCTCCTGAGATGGTCTGAGATTGGTGGGGATTTCAGCTCATGTTTTGTGCTACTTGCAGGTGATGAATACTACAGTAGCCTCAGGACGTACCTTTGGGGTTATATGGAGATAGGATCAGAATGGGGTCTGAGTGGTTAAAAGTGAAGAAAATAATGGCACATTGTCCTAATCCCAGAAGGGTTTGTTGGTTGCACCATTTCTAACCCAAACATAGTCAAGTCAAAAATTTAGACGCGGCATCTCGACAACAACTCAAGAAGAATCAAGGTGGAATATACTTGAAAAGTTCTCATCAGCTTTCCCAGTAGCTGTGCAGCTTTGCTAGGTTCCAGGAATTAAGCTGGTGGCCTTGCACACAGTGCTGGAGAGAGGAGAGCCCTGAGTCAGATGTGGAGGGAATCAGACATGAGGGAGGGAGATGGCAGGAAAGGCTTGGCTCCCAAAGAACAGTCCCTGAGCTGTCACGTACTCATTTGGCTCAAGTCATTTAGTGTTGGGAATGATTGAAGGCGGGAGGAGAAGGGGATGACAGAGGATGAGATGGTTGGATGGCATCACCGACTCAACAGACATGAGTTTGAGTAGGCTCCGGCAGTTGGTGATGGACAGGGAAGCCTGGCGTACTGCAGTCCATGGGGTCACAAAGAGTCGGACACGACTGAGCGACTGAACTAAACTGACTGATTCAGTGTTAGTTGGAAAGTGGAGGCGATAATCCAGGCCTATTCCCAGGAGGTTGTTTTGAGAATCATTGTTTCATTTGATCTTGAAAAGTCCTTTAAAAAAAAAAAGTAGAGTAATAGATGAACCTACTGTTTTGGTCCAGAGGCACTAGACCTTACAGCAGGGTCTGTGAAGGGGAGGCATTTTCTCTGGAGCTGTTTATTTTTCATGTTAATGAAGAGAAGGGAGACCCATCTCTCCAGCATGGCTAGGAATGTTTTTTTTTGTCTTTGCTCAGCCTTTTTTTTTTTTTTTTTCTGAGCAGCTGCAGCAGAGTTTAATTTCTGATGTACTACTAAGAATGTTAACTCAGGAAATATGTATCTACCTGCAGTGATATGTTCCCAAAGCCACAGAAGACATGTAGACCCAGACCTGCCAGTCCAGGTGCTAATAGCATTCTGTAGTTAAACAGGCAAGTGCACATCAGTCCTCAAAGGCAGTGGTAGGTACCATCCTGAGGTTAGGCAAGCTGCAGAGGGTCGAAAGAAGAGACCTTTGAATTACGTGGACAATCGAGGCTGATAAGCAGTGACAGTTTCTCAGAGGCTACTGGGTTTGCTCAGTTTTGCTGAGAAATCTTCTTGCTTGCTCCCTGTTGCGTTCTGGGTGATAGATGTAAAGCTTTTTGGTTCTGGATCTAAGATTCAAACTTCAGTTCTTCAATGGAAGGGCTTTTAAGTCAGTTCCGGACTTTCTTTTTTTGTTGAGGGGGAGGGAGTAAAAGGAGATCCAAGACAAGGTCCTTGTTCGGTGGGGGATTCATATTAGCTTTATTTTTAGGTTTAAAATCCATCGAACAGTTATCATTACTTTATGTACTTAGCTGCCCTGAATTTTCTACCTTAATTTCTAAGTTCGAAGTTACTGATACAAACATTTCCCCGTAGTCCTGTCAAGCAGAAGAAGCCAAAGATCAGAAAAGATCAGTGTTGTCTATTGATTTACATATTTGTTCACTCCACCGGCCTGCCCTCCAGGGACTGTGCTGTGTCCTGGGAGCTTCCCGCCTCGTTGGGGGTAAGATTCTGAGGAGAGATGATAAATGCTAAGCAGATTATGTGAGCATTAGTGCACATCACGGCAAACATCCTCCCCACTCCAGTGAGTTTAAAAGTCTTGTGCCTTGCTGCCTCTCAGGCAGTTGTTAGATAGTTCTTAGAAGTCCCTGAGATCAGAGAGAGGACTGACCATTCCTTTGGGTTGGAAGGCAGGGTCCCCTGTTCAGTTGGAGCTCTGGCTTATAGAGATGCGTCATTTTGCTCCATGACAGGTGTAGTGGAAATTCCTGCCTATTTCTTCATATGCTTCGGGATGGACCATTTGGGGAGAAGAAACATTCTGATTTTTTCCCTTCTGTCAAGCGCAGTGACCAACGGTGTGATTATGGTGATCCCCAAGGTGAGTTCTTTTATGTTTTACTTAGGGAATGGTTAGTTATTCTGTGACAGTTTGACGGGGACATTTTCAGCTTATGAATACGAAGATGATGAAATAATACATAGGTATAGATTATATACATAATATTTTAAGTGTTTTCTTTAAAAATATCATTCCTTCTCTGTGATAATAAATAGTAGAAAATTTAAAGGAAAAAGAAATGTGGGAGGTGGGGGCGAAGCCCAAATCCCGCTTCTCAGAGATGGGCAGTGTTGTACTCTGTAAACATGGTAATCTTGAGTGAGGAGAGTAGATTGCGCTTTCCAGTGAGTATCATCATCTTAAACTTCTATTCATTCATGAAAGATCTATCCAGCATCTAGTATGTGCCAGGTTCTTTTCTGGTTACCAAAGACGTGCAGTAGTCAAGTTTCTCTGAGTAAAATGAAGAAAAACAAAATTGAACGAGGGATGGCGAGTGACTGTGTTTGGAGGGGGAACGCACATGTGTGCTGTTATTTTATCTAAGGTGGTGGAGGACGGTGTGCCTCTCAGAGAATGTGACATTTGATCAGAAATCTGTAGGAGCAAGGGAGTCATGGGGACAGATGAAAGGTGCTATGAGTCTTATGTTCAGAACTGTTCCAATTTAAACAGTCTCATTTTTCACTGTGGTAGGTTAGTAGTTTCCAGTTTCTACTGTGCATGTATTTGTACTTCCCAAGGGTCTTGTTTCTAAGAATGCAGTTTCTTAGTGAGAAACAGTGCCATAAGCTTCTGAAATGACTTCCTCATTCCTGTATTTTGGCAAACTCTTTGGCCTGGAATACCTCTTGCACCCAGAAGAACTCTTCCTTTTTTCACCCCAAATGTTACTAGAACCTGTATTTTCATTCTCAATATAGAAAATATGGTCACCATAACAATACTTTAAAATAATTTATATTTTATGTATGTATAATTATAGTGATTATATAATTACAAAGCAATAGTATCTCAACATTCAGATCAAGGCATTTTAAGTTTTGTATGTTGTTTGAAATCTAATTTAAGCTAACCAGTGACTTCCTTTTATGCTTCACTTAATTATCAGTGAATAATTGGTGAATCAAATGTGTTATGGATTGAAATTTCCAGGTGATTGATACATGCAACTGATTCACATTAGTTAAAATTACTTAAAACTTGGAGGTCTCTGCCACTTTGAGGAAGCTTCATCCATACCTTTTTTGCATGTGTTTTTAAGTAGCTTGCAGTTATATTAGTTGAGTTGATGGCAACTGTCTTTGAGCCAGTGAGGATTTAGGGGAATCCTAGAACCTTTCATCTCTACGGTGGTTAAGCCCCAGCAGTAACCAGAAGACCGGAAAGTGGCTGATGGGCATTTCCAGAAATAGAGTATTAACCCTTAATCACAAAAATTTCCCCTCTATAAAACTTCCCTCCAAATGGTAGTGTCAACACAATACAATTTTTCTATGTTCCATTAATTCATTCAACAAACATTGAATGCAAAGTAATTAAGGTAATAAGTGACACTGGCTGCCTTAATACAGGCACCCCCGAATCTCAGTGACTTCACATCATAGACATTTATTTCTTGCTCACAGAAAGCTTGATGTGGCTGTACCTCGCTGGTGGGTGTAGGGGTGGTGAAGGGGGAGTTTGGCTCCCTGGAGTCACTCAGGGACGCAGGTTGACAGAGGTGCTGCCACCCCTAATGCATGAACTCCAAGGTCGCCTGGGTCTCAACACCCAGCTGACAGACAGGGGAGGAGAGAAAAGATGGACTGTGAGAAGTCTCTGAGAACTACTTCAGGAAGTGGAATATGTCAAGGATGACAGCAGAAACTATCTGGGAGGGTCTTATTCCACAGTGTCTCTTGCCAAATGGCTTTTCTTAATTGGTAATTTGAAATCTCTGAGGCAGAGGAGGCACAGTGAAACTTTTCTCTAAATTTCATAAAGAGGGAAAGCTTTTGCACATCATGAGCAGAATTTACAAAATAGATTCAAACAAAAATGAAACTTACTGTTCTGAAAGACACTGGAGGATTACAAAGTTTTAAGTAATAATTTTAAGGATTTTCTCTTTTTTAAAAAAAATATTATTTGATGACAAAATGATGGTCTATTTTGCCAATATATACATTTTCAGGATTACCATTTTTGGTTAGTGGTGGCATCTATGGCTGGAAAATTTTTCATAGGGGCAGCGTTTGGCCTTATATACCTTTATACAGCGGAGCTGTATCCGACCATTGTAAGGTAAGAGTTACTTATTTTTGTGTTGTTTTCTTATTATCTTTCACTTATGTGTCATTTCCTTACATTTAGTCTTTAAGTATAAATGCCTTCTTTTTGTAGAAGTATGGGAACTCCAAGATGTGGGAAGATTACATGATGATGCTAATTCTGAATCAGAGGCTTTGTCTATATGTCATTAGCAAGGATATTACAGAATTTGTTTTGAAATAATGGTGTATTGTCCTAAAACCATTTTAAATCTCAAATACAATTGACTTACACCGACTCAGGGCTAATGTTCTAAGGATGTGTCTCTTGATGTTCTGATGTCAGTTGTGTTAAGGCTGCCATAGCAAAACACCACAGATTGAGGGCTTCAAACAACAGAGGTGTGCTTTCTCATGGTTGTGAAGACTAGAAGTCTGAGATTAAGGAATTTGGTATGTTTGGTTTCTCCTGGGGCCTCTCTCCTAGGCTTAATAAAAGATACTCATGTTGAAGGGCTTCCCGGGTGACTCAGACGGTAAAGAATCTGCCTGCAATACGGGAGACCTAGGTTTGATCCCTGGGTTGGGAAAATCCCCTGGAGGAGGGCCTGGCAACTCACTCCAGTATTCTTGCCTGAAGAATCCTCATGGACAGAGGTGTCTGGTGGGCTATAGTCCATAAGGTCGCAAAGAGTCGGATATGACTGAGTGACTAAGCACAGCACACTCATGTTGGAAGCACGTTCTTTGCTTCCTACTAGAGATTCTATAAAGTTTCTATAAATAAGTTTTAAAGGAAAGTATATTAAGATATTGCTTGACTTTAGAAAATTGAAATCGAATGATCCATAGATATAAATCTTTTGGTTTCCCAAATTCCCACTTCCTATTCTAAATAAACTTCAGCTGTAGAAGACTGATGTTATCCTCAATGTTATACTGAATGAGTATAGTAAGAGTTTCATCTGCGTAGCTGATGAAGACCGGTTTACCTTTCTTTTGTCTTGAATTATCTCCGTGTTTGTAGATACTGATATTTCACAGAATGTGAATATGAATCATGAACATGTGTGCTCGGGTGCTCAGTCGTGTCTGACTCTGTGACCTCATGGACTGTAGCCTGCCAGGCTCCTCTGTCCATGGGATTTTCCAGGCAAGGATACTGGAATAGGTCGCCATTTCATCCTCCAGGGGAAATCATGAACAATTCTTGAAAAATTAAAGTTAATTTCCACGTATATTAAGCTGACTTAAGTTTTATTATTTATTCTCTGTGGGGAGGGTGGACAGGGATCTGGGCAGCTGTCCCCTCACTGTCTGTATCACATGTCCCTTGTCTTCTGTTCCTGCTGCTGTCTTAATTCTCTCCGTGTTTCCAGGTCGCTGGCCGTGGGGAGTGGCAGCACGGTGGGCCGTGTGGGGAGCATCGTGGCCCCGTTGTGCATTTATCTCTCCAGCGTTTGGATCTTCATGCCACAGGTGTTCATCAATTTATAGAACTTGACTGAGATAGCGGTGAGGCAGAGCAGCTGACTGCCTTCTATATTTTTGTTTATTAGGCTCCAACTTCTAATTTGGTTTGGGGATTTCTAGCATTCTTGTTAACAGCTCATCAGTTGTTAAGTAGGATGGTGGTGGTTGTTTCTCTTGTTTGTTGATTGCCTTTTGCCCTCTCCCCACTGTAAGCTGTTAATTGCAACTTGGTCAGCTCAAGTAGGGCCTCTCCTCAGCACATCGTGAAGCCAGGAGCTCTGGTTTGTGGTCTCTGAGCCTGCGCTCCTCTGTCGGGATCCGCCGGCTGCCTCCCACCCCCAGCCTTTGTGATATCTGATCAAGGCCAGTTCTGGAGGCTGCTGCTCCTGGAAGAATCTGGTGGTGTCTGGTGGAGAGGTGTAGGGGTCTGTGGTTTGCAGCTTCTCTGCAACTTGAGGGGCTCTTCATGGACAGGGCTACCTGTATGCCTGCTCCTGGCGTTGGCAGTGTGAGCTGTTCACCTGCTTATGAAGCCGGAGGGCACTTCTGCTCAGTTTGCAGATTTCCTCCTGGCCCGGCTGTGAGTTTGGGAATGCATGCAGAGCACTGTTACACAACTGGGGCAGGAGGAAGATGGATGATGGGAGGTGGGGGCAGGAAGGTGGGGGCGGTGGGGCATGTTGGGGTGGCGGGAGGTGCTGCAGTGACTCACGGGGGAGCCCCGGGGGGTGCTGGTCCTCTCCCTCCTCCTCCAGGCTCCATTTCTGGAACTTCCTGCTTGGAGCTCTCTCGAGGCTGTTCGCTCTCTGTCTCCTCTTTCTTTTTCTGATTTCCTCACTCTCAAAGAGCCATCCTGGCTGTCTTTCCCAATCGCTGTGTGGATAACTGCTCTTGAGTGCTGACTTCGCTTCCAAGCTGCAGACTCACTAGCCCTGTGGATATCCTCCCTGGGCATCTTATAACTTCACCATTTCCCAAACCCAGCTGGCTTATGTTCCCTCCTCCTTCTGTCTCCACCGTGGGGTGGGAGTTCCTTGGCCTCCCACATGACGTTGGAGCTCCAGCTTTTATCCGCCCCCCCAACTCCTCCCAATCCGCAGCACCAAATCCTCCTCACTCAAAACCTCCCTATTCACCTGCTTCCAGTCCAGCTCATCACTGTCTGCGTCCCAGGTTCCCTCCCCTCACTCTACCCTCACCCCGACCCCAACCCCACCCCATCAGAGTAGTTTGCTGAACCCACAGCTCCAGTCCAGCGGCCCCTCATCTTCAGAACAAACCCCAGCTCTGCCTGATCCTCATGTCCTTTCCAGACCGACCCCCCCCCCGTCTTCCCTAGTTTGTTTCTCCACACCCACGCTGCCCCACCTCCTCTGCTGGAACATCCCCTCTGCAGAGAATGCTTCTTGCCCACCACCCCCAAACTTGCATGTACCTTTATTTTTTCTTAAGAGAAAGAGACCCCTTTTCCACAGACTTTCTGTAACCATACAAGTTAAAACCGGGAAAACTGACGGGGCTAATTGACTAAACCAGGACCCCCTCCTGTGGAGGAGGGAGGGACAGGCTTCTGGGGTGCGAGCAGTGTTTTCCTGTGGGTGATCAAGACCATGATATGTTTGCTTTATAATTATTTCTTTTCTTTTCAAACTTTAAACTTTTGCTATTAGGGTGTAGCCTATTAACAATGCTGTGGTAGTTTCAGGTGAACAGCGAAGGGACTCAGCCGTACGTATACATGTATCCATTCTCCCCCCAAACCCCCTCCCATCCAGGCTGCCTCATAACATTGAGCAAAGTTCCGTGTGCCATACAGTAGGTCCTTGCTGGTTATCCATTTTAAATATAGCAATGTGTACTATAATTATTTCTTAAACTGTACATTTGTTTTATGCATTTAAAACTTATATTTTATGGTAGATAGGTAGATAGATATAGACCTTTTTTTTTTTTCCTTTTAAAGAGGTAAATCTAAGAACCGTTAGGACCCAGGCTGCCTCAGAAGCTGGTACTGCATCTGGGTCAGAACCGTGAAGGGCTCCCAGAACTGGAAGATGCATTTTGGCCGCGATTTCTCTCCAGTCCTCCTATGAGGCCCCTTTCACAGCATCTTCCCAGACTTGGCAGAGAGCAGTTCTTCTGGATGATGGTGTCCTGGAGCTTTAGTGGCTGTGACTTACACAGCTGGGGAGCTGAGACCAGAACTGGGCCCACTTACCTCGTTCCCAGTTTGTCCTCCTGCGCTGACTCTGCCGGATGACTAGTGGGGGCCAAATGCACTAGGGGTGTAGATGAGGCAGCCCCCGTGTATTGATAGCTTTTAAGACACGAAGCAAACCCCACTTCTTCAAGAAGGCCACCCAGACCCAGTGACCCAATCTCTGTCTTTCCCAGGTCTGCATAGCATTTCGTGTGTACCCTTTCCACAGCCTGCTGTGGCAGTCTGGCTGTAACATTTGCACATATGTCTTTGTCTCCCAGTTAAACCATTGAACTCTTGCAGGACAGGGCATTTTGTGTCGCCACAATTGGGTCCAGCAAAGCATTTCTCTTACTTTGTGTGCCATTCATGTTATAATTTATAATATTTAATATTTTAAAGCAGATACACTGGCTTTTATAATTTAGTTTTGCCCTAAGCAACAATAACAGTGAAATCGTGGGTGTTAAACTAGTTACCCCACTCCAGTACTCTTGCCTGGAAAATCCCATGGATGGAGGAGCCTGGTAGGCTGCAGTCCATGGGGTTTCAAAGAGTCAGACACTACTGAGCGACTTCACTTTCACTTTTCACTTTCATGCATTGTAGAAGGAAATGGCAACCCACTCCAGTGTTCTTGTCTGGGGAATCCCGGGGATGGCGGAGCCTGGTGGGCTGCTGTCTATGGGGTTGCACAGAGTTAGACACGACTGAAGCAACTTAGCAGCAGCAGCAGCAGCAGCATACTAGTTACATGGAGAAGGAAATGGCAACTCACTCCAGTATTCTTGCCTGGGAAATCCCATGGACAGGGGAGTCTGGTGGGCTACAGTCCATGGGGTCACAAAGAGTCAGATATGACTGAGCGACTAACACACATGCCTACTAGTTATATGTCTTGCTGCTGCTGCTGCTGCCAAGTCACTTCAGTCGTGTCCGACTCTGTGCAACCCCATAGATGACAGCCCACCAGGCTCTCCTGTCCCTGGGATTCTCCAGGCAAGAACACTGGAGTGGGTTGCCATTTCCTTATATGTCTTATACACTAGCAAAATCCTACAAGTAATAAATTGTTTGAGATGACCTTAAAAAAAAAATCACTCTGCACTCTTATACACTAGCAAAATCCTACAAGTAATAAATTGTTTGAGATGACCTTAAAAAAAAAAAATCACTCTACACCCACAGGTGGTATGCATCTGCTCTTTGGGAGTCATTGGTTCAGCATGGTTCTCTCTCATGTCCCAGCAACAGGCACTCAGTCAAGTGTGCTTAATTGGGGGAGTTGGGTCTGGCCTATACAGGGAAAGGTTTTTGAGAGCTCATTACTTTTTTTTAGGGCATGGACTTTTCCAGAAGCATCTCCTTTGTGCTAGCACTTTATGTTCCTCATTAATAGAAGATGAAAACAGAAAAGATGTTTTTAAAAAATAAGCCAAGACACATAGAAGATAGATAAATCTATAAAGGCAAACTGCTATAAAGTCACTAAAACCAAATGAAGATTTTTTTTTAAGGACATTCATAAAGATCCATTACAGACTATAAAGTTAAAAGGGATTTTTAATTTTATTTAACAGCTACTCTAATAGTGCTTGTTATATGACAGGCTCTATTTTACTTGCTTTACAAAAAGCAGTCTTCATACAATGTTGTTTTTGTTCAGTTGCTCAGTCGTGTCTGACTCTTAGGGACCTCATGGACTGCAGTACACCAGGCTTCCCTGTCCTTTACTGCCTCCTGGAGTTTGCTCAAACTCATGTCCATTGAGTCAGTGAAGCCATCCAACCATCTCATACTCTGTAGCCCACTTCTTCTCTCGCCCTCAAGCTTTCCCAGCATCAGGGTCTTTTCCATTCATAGAATATAGGTGCTGTTTTTACTGTCACGATTCAAATGACATGTTCTGTGCTGTGCTTAGTCGCTTAGTCGTGTCTGACTCTTTGTGACCCCATGGACTGTAGCCTGCCAGGCTCCTCTGTCTATGGGGATTCTCCAGGCAAGAATACTTGAGTGGGTTGCCATGCCCTCCTCCAAGGGATCTTCCCAACCCAGGGATCAAACCCATGTCTCATACATTGCAGGTGGATTCTTTATGGTCTGAGCCACCAGGGAAGCCTTTAAATGACATGCTGCTGCTGCTAAGTCGCTTCAGTCGTGTCCGACTCTGTGCGACCCCATAGACGGCAGCCCACCAGGCTCCCCCGTCCCTGGGATTCTCCAGGCAAGAATACTGGAGTGGGTTGCCGTTTCCTTATCCAGTGCATGAAAGGGAAAAGTGAAAGTGAAGTCACTCAGTCGTCCGACTCTTAGCGACCCCATGGACTGTAGCCCACCAAGCTCCTCCGTCCACGGGATTTTCCAGGCAAGAGTACTGGAGTGGGGTGCCATTGCCTTCTCCGTTAAATGACATACTTGGGTTCAAATCCAAATACCATGCCTTTTTCGTAGGTTAAACAAATAGTCCTAAAGGGGATGCAGAGAAACAAGTTCTTCCACCTTGACCCTCATCTGCCTTCCCCAGGACCACCTCTGTCATCAGGGTCTTGTGTGTATTTGCAAAAATATTCTGTGAATGTGTTTCCTTTGGATGTAGCAGATGTTGCTTGTTACTTTTAATGAGTAAAAATATAAATTATTAAATTTCTCATTAAGCTTTTTTATGGATGTCAAACTGCCCAGGGAGTCAGTATTTTCCTTTTGAGGAATAGACATGATCATCTAGAAGATAAGTGCCGGAGACCTGCTCCAGCTGGACAGGGTTCCCTCAGGATGGACGGCGTTGGCGATACGAATGAGAAGACACAGCGAGTCGTGGTGTTTCCAAAAGTCTTCCGGCTTTATTGTTTTCAGGGCAGCTTTTATATTTTTAGTTGTACATAGAGACAAATGTAAAGTGTAGAGTCACGCCAAATCGAATCAATGGGTCAGCAGTTTTTAACCCTTATCAGAACCAGGACACTGTTTGTGTTTTTCAGTTACAAAAAGTTTAAAGTTGTTTACATCATCTTCTGGCCTTGAGGCCTGCTAACATCTGGTGACTCTTTTATTGGTAAGGGTTGATCAGCCAGGACACTTTTGCATCAGGCACAGAAAGTATCAGGGTTACATTTTTTAAAGAAAATAGGCACAGCAGATTATGACAAAGAAAGGATTCACAAACTCAGAGTTTCAAGGTAAAACCTGTTTTCTGTACTCTATCTTATGCCTTGAGCCTAACAGAGAAGAATGTCGTCCCATAAAGTCATGGCACAGCAGCTGAAAGCACCAAGGTCAGTGCTTAGCAAAATCGCCAGCTGAATTAACAATTGTCTTATTATTTGTATTAAAGCTAAACTTCTATTTATATAAATCTTTAACTATTATGCTTTCATTATATAGGCTAAATATATTAAGAGCAAAAACATAGTGAGTAAATATAGACTAAGTAACAGTTTCATAAAGCAATATTTCTTATATTTTCTAATAAGCCTTTTTTCCCTACAAAGGGCTCTGTGCCCATTGGGGCTTTCTGTGTGGAAGCTCTCAATGCTGTTTTGTTGTTAAGGAGCAGCCATGCACATTAACTCCAAAGGCACAGGTATATTTATTAAGCAAACCAATATGCTAGGAAGAGGAATTTAGATTAGCATACTCTATATCCTAAATAATTTTATTAGGGTGCTACCATTCAGGGGCCTTGTTGATTAAGGTTTTGGAATGATCTATTTTAGAAGAGAATCAGGAAAAGCCTTTTGCCTAAGTCACAGAAAATAAGAAGAGGTTTATTATAGCAAACATCAGAAAGACAGATATTATCTTTAAGATGAGTGCTGAGGCAGCCTTCCGAGAATCCCTGAGGGCTGAGAATCCATGCTCAAATCAGTCCTCTTCCTCATGACTCTGTCACGGGTGGGATCTCGTGGGCCGGCTCCCGGCAGATAAGTTTATATTTTCTCCTCCCAAAAGAAGCACCTGAGCTTCATTCCTTCTGTTGCTTTTATTTTCAATGATTGTTTTTAAGTAATCCAGGGAAAGAAGTGGACACCTAATTCACATAATCTTTATATTCGTGAACTTATTTGGCAGAGGTTGAGTGTTGATTTTGAATTAGGCTTTCTGGTAGGTGATAAGGAGCAGGGATGAAAGAGATAGCATTAGTCCTGAAAGATGTCCAGACTGGTGTGGAAGGCAGAGGTCCCAGAGAAGAGGGCTGGGGTAGGGAGATGCTGGGATTTTAGGGTTGCAGGAGAGGGCTACCAAGCCTAGCTAGGCCCAGAGGAGAAGTTTCCTGCAGGAGGGGCCTTTCATCTGTGTATGGAGGGACTGGTGAGAGTCAGTCAGGTGGAAGAGGAGATAAGGGAATTCCATGCAGAGGCAACAGAAAGGCAAAAACTTAGAGGGGGAAAGAAACATGGTCAGTTTGAGTCTGGGTGCAAGCATTGCTGCTAACACCCAGGGTGGGTTGTGGGCCTCAGGAGGTAAGGGTGAAAGGATGCAGGGATCTCAAAGGCGGTCAGAATATCAGACTAAAGGCAGGTTGGAAAGGACAGGATGGAAAAATCTTACCCCCTAGACCTGTGACAAGTTGGGTATGGTGGAAGGTTGTTCTCAGGGCTGTAGGGGACTCTAGGAGGGGGAACAAGGCTAAGGTGGGGAGGAATGGTGCACTTGAATTGTGGATGAGAAGTGGGAGGTGGCTGCTTGGTGGTGGGGGAGGGGGCAGCAGGGTGGGGGAATAGGTGGGAGGCTTGTGCCTTTACAGGTCTGGAACTCCAAGGACAGCCTCCATGGTGGGGGGCACAGGGTACAGACTTGAGAGTCAGCTTATGAAGGGTGAGGGAAAAGGGAGGGAGACTGAAGAGCAGAACCCTGGAAACAGTGGCATTTAGCGCCTTTTAGGAAGAGGGGTTCAGGGTGGAAACCAAGGGGCAGCAGCATGGGAGGTGGGGAGGTGACCAGGACCCCAAAGGAAGAGGGGAGGCAAGGAAGGCAGAACAGGACAGCGGCTAAGAAAAGCAGAACAGGCAAACAGCTGTCAGGTTTGGCAGCTAGGAATCTGTGGCCTGGGGAGAGCGGTGTCCATGGGTATTGGGTGAGGGCCATGCTGCTTCGGGGCTGGGGAGGCGGAGGTGGGCAGGATGGAAGGAGGAGCAGGGACTGGTGTGGAGAAGATGGGTGGGGGCTGCAGTGGATGTGGGCTGAGGCTGAGTCTCTTTTGCTTGTTTCAAAAGATAGAGAGTAGTAATGACAGCTACCATTTATTGACTCCTCAGCTGTTACTGTTTTAAGTGCCTAAATGTGTTATTTAATCTAATCCTTTCACCAGTTCTTTGGGGGCAGGTAGTATTATTATTTCCTTTTTACAGATAAGGAAACTGAGGAGCAGAAAAATTAAGTCACCTGCCCAGGGCCACACTGGTACAAGTTCCCAGGCAGAGTGGGTACAGAGATTGTAAGAAGCTCAAGAAATTTATTTTTACTGAGGGAAACTAGCCAGTGGAAAGGAAAAGATCAAAAGTTTGTAAGAAAGAAGGGAGATCTATTGATGGGGAAGATCCCACCCCCACCCACACCCCTCTACCACCCACCCCCAGAAGAAGGTGAGAGGGGACTAAGGCTCCTCCTTGCCAGGGGGAGGGAGAGGTGGGATGGAGGGGGTTGTTGGGGTGCTTGTGTGGGGTAGCAAGGGCTGGCCAAGGGGGTGGGGGACCTGCTTGGAGTGAAAGGAGAGATGCAAGGTTCTGAATTTGTTCAGTGACTGACTATTCTCACTACTCACTACTACGCTTTAGGAAAGTTATGACCAACCTAGACAGCATATTGAAAAGCAGAGACATTACTTTGCCAACAAATGTCCATCTAGTCAAAGCTATGTTTTTTCCAGTAGTCATGTATGGATGTGAGATTTGGACTATAAAGAAAGCTGAGTGCTGAAGAATTGATGCTTTGGAACTATGGTGTTGGAGAAGACTCTTGAGAGTCCCATGGACTGCAAGGAGATCCAACCAGTCCATCCTAAAGGAAATCAGTCCTGAATATTCATTGGAAGGACTGATGGTGAAGCTGAAACTCCAATAGTTTGGTCACCTGATGCAAAGAACTGACTCATTGGAAAAGACCCTGATGCTGGGAAAGATTGAAGGTGGGAGGAGAAGGGGACGATAGAGGATGAGATGGTTGGATGTCATCACCGACTCAATGGACCTGAGTCTGAGTAAACTCCAGGAGTTGGTGATGGATAGGGAGACCTGGCATGCTGCAGTCCATGGAGTTGCAAAGAGTCGGACATGACTGAGCGACTGAACTGAACTGAATTGATTCTCACTACCAAGTTAAAAAAGAAAATACAGTCTTGTCTTGAATTGTCCATTTGATTCTATTTCTTGTTTAGACTTGTTCAGTGTTTTTCAGAACCTGACAGAGGGCTCTCTTGGGATTTCTACGTCCTTTGCAATATCACTTTAAATTCTGTTACTGTTTCTTGGCTTACTCATGCATTTCCGGAATTAGGTTATCAGTATTTTGCAAAACAAGTCAAGAACTGTCTTCCCAGGTCACATCTGTAGCTGATGTGGCCTCACGTCATGTCTCAGTTTGTGCTGTATCTCAGAGACTATAAAAGCACCAAATATGCAGATTTATCAGAAAGCCCACGCCTTAATTTATTTTTATGGGCTCTTCTCAGTACTTTTTGCTAAAGGAGTTTAAATTATGTAAAGACAAAGTTTTTACAGACTATATCCAAATTTAGTTCTAAAACCCACCCATATCTTCATAGTGATCAATAGAGAAGAGATATGCAGACTTTAGTTTTTAACGTGATTTGCATTTTTGAAAGCAAACACCTTGGTGGTAGTCTAAGAGGTTGCCTTTCATGTGTCAAAACCTGGAAGGTAAAGAAATACTGAATTTTTATAGGAAATCACTTGAAAACTGTCATTCCCCCCACACAAAGTAGCAGCTAGTTTCCATTGCCTCTGTTTTATTTCCCCCTAAATGCTACAGATGTTGGTTCATTCAACTGTTCATTCATACATGCATGCATTTATTCAGTCCCCACCATTTACTGAATGCTGATAGCATGTCCATTATTGGGGGCAGGAGCACAGTTGACTAAGACAGTCCCTGACCATCAAGTCCAAATCCAAGATGCTGGGCTTGCCCATGAGACTCTGGAGCCTGGCAAGACAGAGCAGGGAGTTTTTTTTTTTTTCCTCAGTGTAGCTCCTAGGACTGTGCCTACACGAGTAATAATGCAGGCAATAACTGGGATTTATTGAGTAGGTGCTCCACGTGGTTGATGAATGATCAAATTAAGCTTAGTCAACAAATTAAAAGTAACCAAAAAGGTCTTGCTGCTGCTGCTGCTGCTGCTGCTAAGTCGCTTCAGTCGTGTCCGACTCTGTGCGACCCCATAGATGGCAGCCTACCGGGCTCCCCCGTCCCTGGGATTCTCCAGGCAAGAACACTGGAGTGGGTTGCCATTTCCTTCTCCAATATGTGAAAGTGAAAAGTGAAAGTGAAGTCGCTCAGTTGTGTCCGACTCTTAGCGACCCCATGGACTGCAGCCTTCAAGGCTCCTCCATCCATGGGATTTGCCAGGCAAAAGTACTGGAGTGGGGTGCCATTGCCTTCTCCAAAAAGGTCTTACTGAGAAGCAAAAACAACAGCTGTTATGTCAATTTCAATTTTATTGCCCTCTGAACAAGGTTCAGAAATGATTATTCTCTGAAGGGTACATGTCTTTCTCGATGTGTCACTTTTGGTTTTTTTGCTTCCTTCTAGTTGCTTGTTGGGACTATGGCCTTGGTGAGTGGAGTTCTAACATTCTTGCTTCCGGAAACCCTCAGGAGGCCTCTGGCAACTACTTGGGAGGAGACTGAAAAAGAGAGCAATTCAGGCAAATTACTTTCCACAACCAGTAATACTGTGTTAGAAAATATGGCAGTGGAGAACGCTGAGGATTCTAGTCTTAATAAATAAACGTGCCAGAAGTGCTGTCCAGCACCCAAAATATTGTTTAATGCTTTTGTATTAGAGGAACATTATTCTCATCTCCTGCATGTCATGTCTATGTGTCTTTTTTAATTTTTTGTAAGAAAGTTTTGAAACAGTTGTTTTGTAAAAGTAGAAGAAATAAAACGCAAGATGAGAATTCTTTTTATTACATTGCTTTCTTATTGCCACAAAATATTTGTCTGTGTTTGTTCTTCTGTGTCACTAATTCTTGCAGGACTGAGGGGCTGCTACACAGCTCCATTCAGTATTGGGGCCCCCTCCCCCCAACACCTGGACTGTTGACTGGGAGGAGGGGGCATGCGAGAGTATGTTTCTTTTGACAAAGCCACTTGCCAATTCTATTTATGATATTCCTTCCTCTCTTAGGAGAATCACAGCTCTAAATTCAAGTCTTATTAAAAAATGCTCCATCAAAAACACTTGTCTAACTATAAAAATGATAGTTATCTTGCTTTCCAGCACCCTGACAGCTTGAATGTACAGACAAATGTACTTATGTTTGGTCTACTTAAGGGACTCACACTTGGTAGGGGCCAGGAGTGAGTTTTCTTGTCTGAATTTCCTATTTTTCCTAAATTTACTGAATTTTCTCCATACGTCTCATTCCTTGTGCATATAAACTGGCATTTTGGTGTTGCAAAAGTATTGCAAATTTTTAAACTTTGTAGATCATCTAGGAAATTGACATCTGGATGTGTTCTCAATATAAAATAATTTTTAAGTATTGTTACCTTCTAAAAATAACTTATAGAAAGGTTTTACTTTCTTTTAAAGTAATAAATTTTATTTCCTCCACTTCACTTATATTTTGCAAAAACAATTTAAGATCCTAAACGTTTCGACTGCAGAAATACGGCATATGATGAAACTGGAGCCCATTATACAGAGTGAAGTAAGCCAGAAAGAAAAACACCGATACAGTATACTAATGCATATATATGGAATTTGAAAGTTGGTAACGGTAACCGTATATGCGAGACAGAATAAGAGACACAGATGCATACATAGAACAGTTTTATGGACTCTGAGGGAGAAGGTGAGGGTTGGATGTTCTGAGAGAATAGCATTGAAACATGTATATTATCATATGTGAAACAGAACACCATTCCAGGTTCGATGCATGAGACAAATGCTCAGGGCTGGGGCAATGGGATGACCCAGAGGGATGGGATGGGGAGGGAGGTGGGAGGGGGATTCAGGATGGGGAACACATGTAAACCCATGGCTGATTCATGTCAATGTATGGCAAAAACCACTACAATACTGTAAAGTAATTAGCCCCCAACTAAAATAAATAAATTTATTAAAAAAAAAAAGAAATATGGCATATGGTACTCTCTCTTATAGGATTATGCATTCCATATAAGTTGCACACCGGTTTTGGGTATTTTCTTTACTTGGGTTTCATCAGAATTTCATTATTTTTTTTCTTTGCTCTTGAAATTTAGCTGTTGGATACATCTTGTGTCCAGTATATTAAAATTAAGGAAGCATTAGTGTTATCTGTAGAGGCAAGTGAGAGAAAGATTAAGACAATTGTAGAGATACTGTAGTTTAAACAAAGGGATTTGACTTGAGTTATTTAGACTTTTTATATTGCTTCAGTTCCCTGGATAATCACTCAGTTCTTCACTTGGCCTTTCTGCTGGTAAAATAAAAAATAAAACCAAAACCTTTTTTTCCTTTTGTAAAAGAAAAGGAAAAACAAATAGGAGGATGTGAGGAGGAAGGAGCAAGACGCTTCTTAAAATCCTTCCTGTCGTCTTGCCTTGTCTCTCTTTTTTTCCTTCAAGCTCAGCCTGCTCTACTGTCATTTAGATTTTTCATTTTAGTTAATAGTTGATATTTTCTTGACTTTCTTTTTATGTTCGGGTTAGTTTGCTATGTAAAGTCCTGCAGACAAGGTGATTTAATCAATGGGAACTTATTTCTCCCAGTTTTCGAGGTTGGAACTCCAAGGTTAAGGTGTTGGCAAGGCAGATTTTGCTCTGAGGCTTCTTCTCTTGGCTTGTAGGCAGCCACCATCTTGCTGTGTGCTCCTGTGACCTCTTTTGCTCATGCAGGGAAGAGACAGAAGGTGGTGGGGAAGAGAGAGAGAGAGAGCGCAAGTGTTTTGTTGCCCCTTCTTATAAGGGTACTAATCCCCACTCTCATTGCCTCATTGAATTCTACATTTAGTCCATAATACTCAATGTGTGTGTTTGGTGTGTGCACGCGAAGTCGCTTCAGTCATGTCCGACTCTGCGTCCCTATGGAGTGTAGCCCCACCAGGCTCCTCCGTCCGTGGGATTCTCCAGGCAAGAATACTGGAGTGGGTAGCCATGCCCTCCTCCAGGGGATCTTCCAGACCTAGGGATCAAACCTGTGGCTCCTGCGCCTCCTGAATTGCAGGCAGATTCTTTATCTTTGAGCCACCAATGTCCAGTCCACACAAAAAAAAATAATATCACATTTTGCACTGGCAGTGGAAGCAGGAAATATAGGCTTGGGGCTCCTAGCCCAGTGATGGCAGTGACTTCCTGATCTCTGGGTAATTTCTCCTCTATTTATTCTACCAATCCTTCCTATACTTTTGTAACTAATGCCCTATACTAAATTTCTCCTTACTTGAAATATCGCAGAGTTTTCTGTTTTCCTGTTAAGTTTCTAATTATTTTCCACTGCTTTTTGCTAACATAAAGGAAGTTGCTTGATTTTTGTATGTTACTGTCTCAGCCTTCATAAAAAGTGTTATTAATGCCAAAGGAAAAGAAAAATCACAGCATAACAATTCACAAATATTAGTCATAGAGAAAGCCAAACACACTTTGATCCTCTAGCATTTCTTAATATGTACAGCTTTCTGATTTTATACTTGAAAAAGAGTAATGTTGTGTATCTGTAATAACATGTGTGCTCAGTCATGTCCGACTCTTTGTGACCCCATGGATTGTAGCCCACCAGGCTCCTCTGTCCATGGGATTTTCCAGGCAAGAATACTGGAGTGGGTTGCCATTTACTACTCTAGATATTTATAATCGTTGGAACCTGGTCATGTATGTAGCACGTCACATTTATCTCTGGCTGTAAACATTTCAAGGAGCACTTTCCCACAGAATTGGAAAGCTCAGAGAATAGCCCACATACTAGTAGGTAAACTTTAGGCAGGTGACCTTATTACCAGTGGAGGCATGTGGATAAAACACAAAACCAAGTAAACCTGGCCATCAGCCTTCTCACTTGGGCAAATCAATTTCTCTCTGCTTCAGTATTTTCATTTGAAAATCCAGGATCATATTAAAATGTCACTTCTTTATCCACATATCTCCACTGCCCCTGACACTTTGTTGCCTGTTGAGGTCAAGTCGATGCATGGACCACAGTTACGCTGAACTGGTAATAAGGTCACCAGAGATACTGTATCTACATCATTTAATGCTACACTGCACAGCCCAGATAGTGTACTGTGCCATTTCTCCATGCGCTTTGTATGATTCCGCCATGCTGTCAAGGAGAGTGTGGCAGGCATCCTGTTCAGCCTTGGTCTTGGCCAGTCAGCATTTGGAGCCTGTCATGCTGTCCCTGTTCTGAATCAATTGTGTCCTATAATATACGTTTCTCCCTTGAGGATTCTGCAGTTTAGATGGTTCTGGTGGTAGTTTCGGCCCATAATAGCTGCAGTGAAGACTTGTGTGCTCAGTCACTTCAGTTGTGTCCAACTCTTTGCAACCCTGTGGACTGTAGCCCACCAGGCTCCTCTGTCCATGGGATTTTCCAGGCAAGAATACTGGAGTGGGTTGCCGTTTCCTTCTCCAGGAGATTTTTCTGACCGAGGGATTGAGCCTGCCTCTCCTGCATTGCAGACAGGTTCTTTACCCACTAAACTGGGAAGCCTGCAGGGAAGATTTGCTTTGAGGCTAATAAAGCACAAATTTCAGACTTACTTCCCTCACTTGCACAGGCTTTTGAGAAAGACCTTAGCAATCATTTGGTCATAAATCCTGGTAAATTTTATAAATTTTGCAAAAGTAATATATAGTCACTGCAATCAGTGAAGACTGCTATCTCTTTTCACTCTTTTCCTTCTGTAACAGGTCACCTCTATCAGATGGCATCAAAGTGGTCACAGACATTTTTTTCGTTAATGATTTTTTGTATAGACATAAAAGAGAGCTTTTAAAACTGTAGAACTTCAGACCCCCAAAAAGCTGAATCTGTCCTCCTCTCCCCACCCCTCCAATCTCTGTTAAAAGCTATGTTGTTAAGTCTAAGTTCATATTGAAAATATACTCTGAATGTGTTTAATTGAACAGTCAGTTCTGAGGGACTGACTTGTCCCCTTTTGATCACTCTTATCAAGTATTTACTTACCAGATACTCAATACAAAGAGTTCATTCTATAAAATGGCAATATGCAAAGGGGGGTACTTAGATTCTTGTGGGTGGTTAAGAGGAACTTTTCTTATTTAAGATTGTAAATGCTGACTTAGAAGCCATGGTAGCTATGGCTAATGATGGTTACTCCTCCAACTGAGTGCCTGGGAGTTGTAGGTGTTCATGTCTTATCTGAATTTGCCAGAAGTCAGTAACAGCTGCTCATTTTATCTCTGAAGTCCACACTGCACCAGTATATAATGACAGTTTCTAGTTCCCTAAAGTAACTCCATCCTCTTCATTCATTCCCTGCCTCTCCCTGGGCCCACCTACTCCCTGGACCAAATGCTAGAGATTTTCTTGGATGTGCAGTTAAATCTTAAAAATCTTATTTATAAGGAAGAAAGAGTACAATCATGGACTCTGCTTTCCTTCTGTGTCCAAGTCAGAGCTAAGCCAATGTGTCAGAGGCTTGAATCTCCCTAAACTCACCCCTTCCATGCTTTCCTGCCCTAATCTGCAGCCATACAAGGCTGAATCCCTGGTCCCATGAGCCTCACTTCCTCAATAGCCTCCCAAGAATTCAAGTTCTCTTGGCTTAAAGGCCTTGATTTCCTGGCAAACTAACACACCAGCAAGGCTAACATGTCTTGAGCAGTGAAGGAGGAGCTTGTGGGCAGGGAGGCCCCCAACACACTACACAGATGAAGCTTTGGGGACCTTCAGAGCCCAAAGTAAATTTGGGCTGAAAAACTTGGAGAGGAGCGTGAAGCTGACCTCACCTACAGTCTCAGGGAGATCACATAAACTCCTGGACCTCAGCCCCTTGGCATCCACAGGTCTGTTCTCTATGTCTGTGAGTCTATTTCTGTTCTGTAGATAAGTTCATTTGTGTCATGCTTTAGATTCCACACATAAGTTATATTGTATGATGTTTGTCTTTTTCTGACTTACTTCATTTAGTATGATAATCTCTAGGTCCATCCATGTTGCTGCAAATGGTGTTATTTCATTCTTATTTTGGCTGAGTGGTATTACTTTGTATATATGTACTGCATCTTCTTTATTCATCCCTCTGTCGCTGAACATTTAGGTTGCTTCCTTGTCGTGGCTATTGAAAATAGTGCTGCTATGAATACAGGGGTGAATGTATCTCTTTAAATTATAGTTTGTCTGGATATATGCCCAGGAGTGGGATTGCTGGATCATAAGGCAACTCTACTTTTAGTGTTCAGAGGCACTTCCATACTGTTCTCCCTAGTGGCTGCACCAATTTACATTCTTGTCAATAGTGTAGGAGGGTTCCCCTTTTCCCACACCCTCTCCAGCATTTGTTATTTGTAGAAGGAAGTTTACACATCTTAATTCAGCAGGTGCTCAAAAAATTTATTTCATTCCTGATTTCAGATGGGGAAACTGAAACTCAGAAGTAAGGTGGCTTGATCAAGGTAAAACAGACAGGTCTCCTGATACCAAAGTACGTGCTTTCATTAAGAATTTGAGCCTTGGAATCTAACACTCATATGAAATTTTGCCACTAAAGAGACTTTGGGCTTGTCCTTAGTCTTTTGGAGCCTCTATTTGCTCAACTATAGAATGGGAGTAATATTAATAATAATAGTACCTACCTCATAGGCTGGTTGTGTTACATGGTGTCATGCATGTGTCTGGCACAGGGTTAGTGCTAAATACATATTAGTTACAACATTATTATCACTATTTCGATACTTCAAACTGCTTCCCTGTAAACAAACCTGTTGACTGTAAAGTGTCTACTGCATGTGGACACTCAGCAAATATTTGAATACACGGGCAAAAAGAATCATTTGATTCTTATCCTAGGTTACCTTCTGAATCATTTTTCCAGCTGCAATCAGGTCATCAACTTAATGATCAACAAACATTATTCTGCCCTCACGCCGCCCCCCCACAACTCCCCCCTGCACCAGCTGACCCAGCAGAGCCAGGCACCAGCAGGAGAGGGCAGCCAACACTGGGCAGCAAACGGGGAAAACAGTGTCTGCTTCTGGTTGGGACTTGCTGGAATTTGGACAGGTTCACCCCTTATTTACCATGCTTACAAATCAGCTGGAGAAATACGAGATTTGTGGCAAGGCAGAGGGTTTGTAAACTAGAAAGAGAAGGGCTGCCAAGCGTGGACCGGCTTCCGGGGCACCGGCAGAGCTGCAGTTCCACGGGCGAGAGGAGGTCAATCGCTCATTTCTCTGGAGAATAAGTGACAGAGACACAGGCGAATGGGCCAATGGAGGTTAAGCGTAGAGGGAATGTCCTTAATAAACTCCCCAATGGGAAGCAGTTTTGCTTTTCCTGGCCCTCAGGGCGCTAGACCAACCCCTAGCTGGGAAAACAAGTGCTGGTGCCAGAGCCTTCTGTGGTTTCCAAGGCTGCTTTTTCAGAGACAGGTACTTGAATCCTCCCTGCTTTCGGCTCAGGGGTGGTTCTGGACCTACTCCATGAGTTTGGGGTATGTGTCCGTGGGGTCAGGTGACAGTGAGTCACAGGTCACTGGGCCAGAAAGTACCTACCTTGCTGGGTCATTTTTTCTTTCCTGGTAGCTGGATATTCTCAGCCACGGGTTACTTTCCCTGTCAATTTATTTGAGCTATTTTGAGAAAGTTTCTGGGAAGAAGAGGCCATTGTGAAATAGGAGAGCCAGTAAGGGGACAGGTGTCTGCCTTCTGCTTCTGGGGGACATGCACGGGGCCACGCTCCAAAAGCTTGCCCCCCACACATTGGACTGCTGCTTCCCCGGGACCCTTCCCATCTCTTCCCTCTGCTCTGGCAATCCTGTTCTTTCTCAGCCAGCCAGCCCACTGGCTGAGGAAACTGTATACGGCCTGAGAAACCAAAATAACATGCACTAAACCACATTGAAAGACTCTGAAATATCTCAGTGCCAGAGACCTTCAGAGAGAGAAGCGAGCACTGACTGCCTTTGCCCTGCTCACAGTGAAGGGGCCGGCCTACCCCCACCCCCCACTCCCCCCAAGAAAAGGTGAATTTTATGTGTAGGTGGCCATGATTTGTACCACGTGACCTGATGCCCTGGGTATTGCTGATTGGATAAGGACGGGCAATCGTGCCAAGGACAGATTTAGAGGCTCTCTCAGCCCGATAAACTGGGCTGGGCCTAGAGCTTTGTTTAATAGGGATGATGATGACCAGCTGGACTAATTGCATTTTTTTCTCTCTGGAGGTTCTACCTGAGACCTATTAGGGGAAGTTAGCAGGAACCAGAAGTGGAAAGATAAGAAGGGAAGCATAGGGGGGAAAGCAGGGAAGCATAGGGGGACTCGGGAGCTGACAGTGGACAGGGTTCAGTGGACTCCTGCTGCTCAGAGGTGAGGGGCTGGAAGGGCTTTGAGCTCTCATCAATCCTCTGGTTTCTACCCTGGGAAGACAGTCTCAGGATGCCCAGCCTCGGACCTGGATGTCTGTCTCTTGCGCTTGCATATGGATTCTCAGAAGTCTCCTTTATGAGACAACCTCAGTGCAGCCCTTATTTACCACCTGCAACAGCTAATAAAGAACTCACGCGGCCTGGCTTAGAGATGAGGGAGTTGAGGCGAGGAGCCCATGGTTCTGCCCCCGGTTATAGAATCAGAACTCAAATCTGTGAAGGAATCCAGGCTCCTTATCTGGAAAGCCTGCTCTTAGAGGGTGAGGTTTGAGGACTGGAATGTTGGGGAGAGTAGAGGGTTGGGGTGTGGGTAAGGGGAGTTGGTTTCCAGTTAAGGGTGAAGAGTAGGAGAGGAGATGCTGGGTTTGGTGGTTCAGACCTTGTGTCACATCGTTACAACTAAAAAGCAGTTTGTAAACAGTAAGAGCTGAGTTCTAAATTGCCTGTGAGCCATGCCCTCTCAGTGGCTGCTCCTCAGGAGGTCTCTGGGAGCAGACGCAGCAGTCCTGCTGCTCTCGTCCACCTCACTGACTTCACCAACCTTCCCTTGGCCGTGCCCACAGGGAAGGTGGTTTAGGAATGAGTAGAAATCTCCTCCCAAATGAAGACCTACTTGCCTGTCCTGTGTTCTCAAGGCAACTCCAGGCTGGTTTGGGGATAATGTCTAAACTCCATGGAGACCTTCTTGCCCTCACTTTTAATGAGAAGAGAGCTCACAGGAGCTTTCTTTATCCCGTGAGAAATGCTGGCAGGAAAAGTCAGATTTGAAGATTCTGTGGACCTAGGGAAAGAACCTTCAGGGCCAAACTTTGTTCTGGATGGAATAAATTTTTTCTTTTTTGGCCATGATGCATGGCTTGCAGCGTCTTAGCTCTACAACCAGGAATTGAACCCACGTCCTCAGCAAGGAAAATATGGAATCCTAACCACTGGACAATCAGGGAATTCCTAAGGATGGACTAATTCTTAAAACAAAGTTTTGCAGCTCATATTTTGCCTCCTCACAGGCCCATGGATAGAGTACGGATTGCAGTTGTGGGGGCTGGCGTGATGGGGCTTTCTACTGCTGTGTGCATTTCCAAAATGGTCCCAGGATGCTCCATTACAGTCATTTCAGACAAATTCACTCCTGAGACCACGAGTGATGTGGCAGCCGGAATGCTTATTCCTCCTACTTATCCAGGTGAGAGAGGGATTTTTGCTCCTCTGTCAGATGTGATAGATGTGAGATAGAATGGTGTTGATGTTGGTGGACTGCTGTTGACAAAGACAGCTGGATATGCGTGTAAGCGTAATGTGTGCCTTTGACATTGTTGGTTCATCTGTTGGGAAAGATTCAGTTATGTGGCAGGACAGAAAGAACCTCCAAATCTTAGCAGCTTAAAAAGCAAAGGTTTATTTTTTGCTCATGCTATATGTGGATTGAATATTAGCAAGGGTTCTGTTCGGTACCCAGGAGCCTAAGCTGATGAAGCAGCCACAGTCTTGAAAGTGGTCAATGCCTGTAGCTGGGTGGATGAGAGCTCTGGGGCTCCTGCTTTAGCAATTAAAGGCTCTGACCAGGAAGCAACATTCGTCACTTACGATGACAGCTCATTGGCCAGTGCTAATCACAAGCTCCCACTCTTCAGAATGAAGCCTGGAAGTATAAACAATTCTATAAGGCTCCTAGAAGGCAGACAGACAGAAGTATTTGGTGAACAGCACTAATGGCTACCACAGTTGGTAACTCTAAATCTTTCCACTGATAATAGTAATGACCATCAAGTCAGAAAATACTTGTAATAGGACTAACATTACCCTCAATTCTAAGCCAGTATTAAAAAAAATGTTCAATATGTATTCAGTACCAAAAATGCATTAATTTTTAAAAACATGTCCACTCATATTTTCCATTTTGTATTCTTCATAAGAAATGGGAGGAGGAGGAAACAGAATTTAATAGGAAACCAAATCACTTTGTAACTAATGAAGTTTATACCCACTGTCTCCATTTCCTCATTTCCACTCTCTTTTCTCCCCTTTATTTTTTGTTTTTGTTTTTGCATCAAAGTTATATAAGCACATAGTCTAAGTAGTCAAATGGTTATAAATTATTACCACCTGCGCCCCCCCCACCCCGCCCCAACTGCCCCAGCAATCTGGACTATGGATTGCCAGGTCCATTTAATCCAGAAACTTGTGTCTCCAGTTCAAGGTACAGTCTCTGAGTTACCCAGCTTCTGACTCCTCCCTGCTGCTGTCTCTGCCTCTCTTTCTGGAATTGCTGTTATACTGGGCCTCCTGGTTGGATCCTCCCATACTCTTAGCTTTTTTCTCTTCCTATTTCTCTTCCTCTTTTTATTTACCTTCTGGGAGATTTTTCTCAATTTTTTCTTTTCCCTTGCTGTTGGATTTATTATTTCTCCTATAGCATTTTAATATTCCAAAGCTCTTTTTTTAGTCTCTAAATTTCCCTGTGTTCTAACATACAATTTATGTTGTATGGTTGCCATCTCATCTTTCTGAAGACACCAGTAATGGTTTTAAAAGTTTCTTCTCCCTGCACAGTTTCTGCTGTCTCCAAGTTGCTTTTTATTTGATGTGCTCATTTTTCATGTTACAGGTTTTCCTTGGCTTTGTGGTCATCTTTACCTGTCTGTTGCCATTTAGGAGCAGGGTCCTGACAGGAGTTTCTGAGCCTTGTGTAGCACTTGTTGTCTTGAGGCTCATTGCGCTGAGATGGGGAAGCGGTTTGGTTGGGGAACCTCTGATGTCATTGTATTTAGTCTTTATTCTTGGGTAGGTCATGTTCCCCAGAGAAGAGGCTTTCTGTCCCCTAGCTGGGGTGGGTGAAGGCCTGGATGGCAGCATTCTAGAAGGAGGAGGAGAAGCGGTCTGGGGTCTTAGCATCCAGTTTTCATGTGTTCCCTTAACACTCTTGTTTTTACTATGGTATCCCGACCTTTGACTGTGCTTGGGGTTGCCTACCCACAAGATCCCCCTGTTTCACCTAACAGAGAATAAACCCATCTTCTTCCAGGGTAGGAAGGGCTGTGGCCTCAGCACTGCCATCCAAGAACTTGGCTTTGTCACCAGCAGGTGCTGGTGTACCTCCTAGGAGCTGCCTTGGGGGAAATAAGCGCAGGAGCCTGGTGTGTGTACAGAATGCTAGTTCACTTTGGACACCTTTCTTGTGACCAGAGTCCTGGTGCCCATTTCCCAGGCATTTCCTTGCCTGCATCAGGCCCTGGTGAGCGGTGAGAAGGTTGCCCGATAATCATGGAATCATCTTCAAAGAAGGAGGCTCACCTGGGAGTTCATTCAGTCCATGGAGGCCCAGCTTACCCTTTGACTGGGTGGTCATGGCTCCTGGATCAGGGTCTTTCTCTCTAGTGCTGCCAATAGACTTTGGTTTTTTCCCTGAGCTTCTTTTGGACCAGCCCTAGTGATGTCAATAACATATGGAGACCATCCTGTTCCATAGGGTTTTTATAAAGATTAAATAAGTTAATACTTGTAAAGCATTTAGAACAGTGCTAGGACACAGTAAGTGCTATGTTGACATTTTCTTTTTTAAAATTAATTAATTTATTTTAATTGGAGGCTAGTTACTTTACAATATTGTGGTGGTTTTTGCCATACATTGACATGAATCAGTCATGGGGGCACATGTGTCCCCCCCATCCTGAACCCATCTCTCTCCCCCCTCCCCCCTCCCTCTTCCCAACCCCATCTCTCTAGGTTGTCCCAGAGCACCAGCTTTGAGTGCCCTGCTTCATGCATCGAGCTTGTACTGGTCATCTATTTTACATATGGTGATATATATGTTTCAATGCTGTTCTCTCAAACCATCCCACCCTCGCCTTCTCCCACAGAGTCCAAAAGTCTGTTCTTTACATCTGTGTCTCTTTTGCTGTCTTGCATATAGTGTCATCATTACCATCTTTCTTAATTCCATTCATATGCGTTAATATACTGTATTGGTGATTTTCTTTCTGACTTAACTTCACTCTGTATAATAGGCTCCAATTTCATTCACCTCATTGGAACTGACTCAAATGCGTTCTTTTTAATAGCTTATAAATATTCCATTGTGTATATGTACCACAACTTTCTTATCCATTCATCTGTCAATGGACATCTAGGTTGCTTCCATGTCCTAGCTATTGTAAACAGTGCTGCAATGAACATTGGGGTACACGTGTCTCTTTCAATTCTGGTTTCCTCAGTGTGTATTCCCAGCAGTGGGATTCCTGGGTCATATGGCAGTTCTATTTCCAGTTTTTTAAGGAATCTCCATGCTTTTCTCCATAGTGGCTGTACTAGTTTGCATTCTCACCAACAGTGTAAGAGGGTTCCCTTTTCTCCACACCCTCTCCAGCATTTATTGTCTGTAGACTTTTTGATGGCAGTCATTCTGTATGTTGACATTTTCTGCTGTTACTACTGCTAGTCTGGCTAGTTTTCTTTTACCAGGACCTGAACATGAATTAGATCACCAGATTTGCTTTACTCACCATTGAACTGGGATTGTCTGTTCTTTCGAGATGACTTTTGCAGTGTGTTAGTAGCAGTCACTATTTTGGGTCTTCAAGTTTGGAGTGGGAAAGGAGGGTACATTTCAATATATTCTCAGGCACTGGCTTAGATTGTTTGGGTGTAATCCATATGAGGTCTAATTCAGTTCTTTGTGGCTTTTTTTTTTTTTTTCTCCTTATTTCTGAATCAGTTGATCCAGTCTGCAGTTTTGAGAATGCATTCACATGGGCACTTGTTTAAAGGCAATAGCAGAGATCCACTAGTAAAGAAACATTTCCTGGCTCCTGAACAAGTGAATTGCTTTAAAGCCTACTAAGGAAATGTCCCCATTCACTTGGAAGCGGGATGCCTCCAGGGGCTTTTCATCTCTACTTTCAGTGAGCTCTAGGGACTTCTCTCCAAGCAAAGCTGACCCAGGATCCTCTCTGCTCTGCTCCCCCATCTGCCCTGTGGCTTCCCCACATTTCAGCCCCTCAGGATTACTGTTCCTCAGTCCTTGTCCTGACCCTGGACTCTCTTTCATGACCCTCCCACAGGGATCAGATGGCCAAATACTCCATCCATAGATTTGTCTACGCTTCTGGGTCAAGCTTGCTCTCTGCGCCTACACTGGGCACTATTATTTTGGGGCTTGAACCCTGATCCTGATTTCCTCCCTGGCAGGCCTGGAACCCTTCCAGAAGCTATGTCCAGGTCCAATCCCTTGTGCAGTGGCAAGGATGCCTGGAGGATAGGGGACACTGGTCCGTAGGACTCTGACAGAGAGGGGGTTCCTGGTGTGGTCCCTCTACACCTCTGGTGACCCCAGGAAAGCTGCTCCAAGCTGGTCTGTGATTCCGTGGAGTGGAGGGGGATGGAGGTAATGGCAGCTTTGGATGGGGCTGTAGGGATCTCAGTTTCACAATGCAGGCCTCCTTTCCTTGTATCAGGAGGGTAAGCAATCTGGGTTTCCCACTCATATGCCTTCTGTTCTTCGACCTGGTTGACCTGGGCCCCAGAGATCTCCCCTTGTCTCCTGCTGTGTTTTCAGCTTTCAGGAAAGAGACCCTGGGTTATTTCTCTCATCGTCTCAACTGTGTAGCCAGCTGCTTGCCTCAGCCAGATCAGCTAACTTGGCTCCGGTTGGTTATGGACATTTCTAGGGCCTCTGGAATACGCTGAGTGCCAAAGACCCCTTTGCAGGTGGCCTGTGTGTTAGATTTTTCCCTCATTGGTTGATTTTCCCTCTGCTGATTAGTCATTATATGGACTGACCCTGATAGAGCATGTCAACATTCAAAACTTCAGTCATGGTTCACCATGATGTGGTACTTTATCTAAATGTTTCTCCCTGCCTTTTTGGTTTTTGCCAGTTTGTAGGAAGAAGCTTCTCTGAAGTACGGTCATTGTCATAATTTCCCTTTTTGTTCTGCTTTGCTTTTCTCCACCGTCACAGACACACCCATTCAGAAGCAGAAGCAGTGGTTCAAAGAGACCTTTGATCACCTGTTTGCAATAGTCAATTCTGCAGATGCTGAAGATGCTGGTGTTATTCTGGTGTCTGGGTAAGAGAGGAAATCAGAAGTTATTTTGGAATTTAGAATGATCTTAACATACTTTAGAGTTCAACAGAAAATATTACTGAGTACCTGCTGTGAGCATGGGGTAAACATCTGAGACATAGAGGTAGACTTATCTGACGGGGAGTAGGCAACATGGGTCTGGATCTGGTTTTGGAGTTAAAGAGAGAGAAGAGGGATGGAGAGGTAGCCTTCTGAGTGTTTAGCCTGTAGATGAAAAGAGGGAAGTGGGTGATCTAGTCCAGGAGAGTGTGCAGAATGAGACAGAAAGAAAGCCTGGTATTGAGACCTGCAGCAAACAATCTTTACATCTTCCACAGGACCTGTGTTGAATGAATCACTTAGAGATATAAATTCCAGTATCTTAATGACCACACCATTAGCAACCATGTATAGCACTCAAATGATTTTCCTTGCTATTTTAGAGCAGCCATGCTTTACAACATTTATTCCTATTGATGTAAAG
Source organism: Okapia johnstoni (assembly GCA_024291935.2). Lineage (NCBI taxonomy): Eukaryota > Metazoa > Chordata > Mammalia > Artiodactyla > Giraffidae > Okapia > Okapia johnstoni. Next base: position 57,985,470 of record CM044317.1, on the reverse strand, counting down.
AACCCAATACTTATAAATCCAAACATATGCCTAGCAGCTATTGGTAGCATGATTATAGGCTTCTTATTAACAGCTGATATCATTCCAGCCTCATCAGATCCAACCATGACTTAAGGATACAGGTTACGATCCAGCAATCCCACTGCTGGGCATTCACACAGAGAAAACCAGAATTGAAAGAGACACGTGTACCCCAATGTTCATTGCAGCACTGTTTACAATAGCTAGGACATGGAAGCAACCTAGATGTCCATCGGCAGACGAATGGATAAGAAAGTTGTGGTACATATACACAATGGAATATTACTCAGTTATTGAAAAGAATTCATTTGAATCAGTTCTAATGAGGTAGATAAAACTGGAGCATATTATACAGAGTGAAGTAAGTCAGAAAGAAAATCACCAATATAGTATATTAACGCATATGAATGGAATTTAGAAAGATGGTAAGGATGACTCTACACACGAGACAGTAAAAGAAACACAGATATAAAGAACAGGCTTTTGGACTCTGTGGGAGAAGGCGAGGGTGGGATGATTTGAGAGAATAGCATTGAAACATATATATTACCATATGTGAAATAGATCACCAGTCCAAGTTCGATGCACAAAACAGGGCACTCTAAGCCAGTGCTCTGGGACAACCCAGAGGGATGGGATGGGGAGGAAGGTGGGAGGGGGCTCGGGATGGGGGACACATGTACACCTTGGCTGATTCATGTCAGTGTATGGCAAAAACCACCACAATATTGTAAAGTAATTAGCCTCCAATTAAAAAAAAAAAGATATAGGGCTTCACCTGACAAATCCTGGCCTCTCTTATCAAGGACTCAACATGATCATCTACAACTTAACTCATAATTCACACCCCTGTCTTCTACACTCCTCCAATTGCTTATTCTAACTTATATATTTTGTTTGAAATTGAGGCCAACATTTAAACTTTTGATGATTTGTTTGCAGTTTATGTAAAGCATTATGCAAAACAGAAAAATCTTTCCCCCCAAATACATCATCATAAATAAAGAAAGAAAATCTGGGCAAGAGCATTTTAGAAAAAGAGAATTAAATTCAATCTGTAAAAGACACACAGCTTTTTAAATGTCTTATTCCAATGCCTGTCCTCCCCCTACCCCAAACATTTTAAATTCAGCTACTGAATTATATGAACCTAAGTGAACAGAAGAATAGATTTTTTTTCTCTGTACGAGCATAAGAAGTGTGTTTTTAAAATGCTTTAGAGAATGTCACATGGGTTTTACTAGAAATCATATAAAACTTCAGGAAATTTTTCCACTTAATGTGTTTGAGTTGGCAGATATTTCGGAGTATTCCTACTGAAGAAGTGCCATACTGGGCTGACGTGGTGCTAGGATTTCGAAAGATGACCAAGGATGAGCTAAAGAAATTCCCCCAACATGTGTTTGGTCATGCTTTTACGACACTCAAATGTGAAGGCCCTACCTACCTCCCGTGGTTGCAGAAAAGGTTGGTCGAAGTGCACTTTACTGCTTCCTTTGTCTGTCCTACCCACAAATACCTTCATACCTTCTCATAACATAGAGACTGCAAATTCTCTGTTGTCCCTCAGAGCTTCTGTGCACTGTGCCTTGTTGTGCATTAAAGGCTAGGGCTTAGTAAACAGTCTGTGAGACACTGTGTCACAAGGAGTGAGTCACACCCAAGCTAGTAACACGTCCATTTTCTGCTTCCCTGTGCACCCTGCTGCAGGGGTTGGTCCCTCTCTCCCCACCACTAAGACCCCCTTACTGAAACAGAATCTTAGTTTACTCGTCTGTAAAGTGAGACGTTTGGAGAATATGCTTCCAGCTATGAAATAATAGGATTTACTCTCGGTCTTTAGAGAATCTTAGGCTTAATATACATTATTTTTGAACTTTTTCTCATTAATGAAAAAGAAAATAACTCCATTATTTTATTTTGTTATTAACAAGAACTTTAAAACTGAGGGCTTATCTAAATTAGGTAATTACTTCCTTACCAAGTTCAACCCAAATTCCAAGAACTTGTATTTTGGCTTGGTTTTCAGGACTTCCTGTTCCAGTTGGTTAGGAAACACATCAAGGGTATCGTTATTTAAGACACATTAATAAATCTCTCTTGTTTCATCTGGAAATTGCAAGCATGTTGAGGGTTGTGAAACTTTGGCCCTTTCAGTGCCGAAATCTGTACATTTGGTAGATGCATAGGAATAATGCAAATTATTATACAAAAGTTGGAAAAGTGACTTGAGGTAAGCAGTAGCAACAATGGCTTAATCCCAGATGTAGGATATAAGATAATTATATGGAATAATTAATTCCACAATTCTTTGTTGAGCTTCTGTGTATACCTAGCACTGTACTAGAGGCTAGTCAATTCTACAGAGGGCGATGGTGTAGGTGTGTGTATGTGTATTGATATACATGTTAATTAACAATTACAGTAACACGGATCATGAGTATTAAATATAAATTTATGAGGGTGGATTGGGAACGCAGAAGAGGGAAACTAAATCTGTTCAGGACAAGTCGGGAACATCATGATATATTTTTGTAGCTTTGTAAGTGCTCGTCTAACTTTTACCCCTTAGCAATTTATATGGGACTCTTTTTTTAAAGTTCCAGTTTCATAAAACCTACACTTTTGTGCCTTGTTTGCTGGTCCATAAACACCTGTCTGTATGTGAAATTTAAACTACTGTATAAATGAATATTTAAGCCATCATGTGATGGAGTTACCCATCAGCCAACATTCCAGTTTTCAGAGCATCACCATCTTCTCTGAGTGGCAAGGTTATGTAGTGTTGCACTTTTGTCTTTATAAGAATGCCTAGAAAAAGAACATTGGAAGTGCCAATGCTATTGATATCTAGTTAAGGTATCATTTATCTTATCTTAATAAAATTAAGGGGAAATTATTAGGCAAGCCAGAAGTTGCAGAGCTTTACTGTCAATATATCGGTTCATGGGGTCACAAAGAGTTGGACATGACTGGGCGGCTGAACTGAACTGTCAATATATGCACATTTATTTTCAGCCACCCTCAGCTAGTTTCGCATGAGAATGTATATTACCTGAACAATTTGTTCTGCCTGCTTCTAAAGTATCACCTTCTAGAAAACTGACCCCTTATTTCCATTATAACTTATTTTCAGGACTAACTGTGGGATATGAAGGCCTGGGGAAAATCCTGATAGCCTTTCATTAGTTGGAAGCCTGCTGTCAGCATTTTGCTTTACTTAAAATAAAAGTGGTAGTTTGTGCCAGCGGGAGCCACCTCCTGACCGCAACACCATCGGTCCTGGTTACCAGCCAGCTGGGGTTCGTGCCTTGGAGCACGCTGCTTCCTGTCTGGTTTTAGGTGACAGGGTCAAGGAGAAGAGGCCCGAGGGGCTGCTCTTACCCCAGAGAGTCCTGGGGAGGCCTTTTAAGTTCTATTTGTTTGATACACACCTCGACCATGACAGTGGGTGGGAACATGAGTGCCTCAGGCAGACAGTACGCACTGTCTGCTGCAGTGAAGCCATGAGGAGACCCTTGTCCTAGCTGTCCACCCCCTACCACCACTTTGACCCCTCTAGGCCTGTAATACCTCAGGCTTCCTCATACCCTGTCCCCCCCGCAGTGAGTGGCCATGCAGGGGCCTCCTCTCTGTAAGCTGAGCTGTCCCCCCTTCCCTCAGGCCCTGGCATCTGACCAGAAGGCCAGTGTGGAGGAGGAGGAGGGTCATACTCGAGGAAGATTTTGTAGGGCTGGGACTCCCTTAAGCCCAAGGCAAGACTCTCAGATCAAGGACCTCAGGCCAAGAGGGAGGCCGGGCCGTGTTGTGGTGAGGGAGTGGGATCCTGGGGCTCATTCTGTAGGCTGCCACCCACTCTCCACCACGGGGATGACCCAGCTGGGGAGCCACACAATCCCTGCTTGTTCCTCACACCCAGGGTCTGTTCTGTTGCCTTCTACACCCCTGCCTCACAATGAGAGTGTTCAGCCTAAAGCATTCTGACTCAAAAACAGACATTTCACTCAGCAAGCCACACAACAATGCCTCCAATCTAAGCTCTATCCTTCTGAAACAATATTAATTTCTAGGAAAGAAAAAATTGTTCTTAACCACAAATTAGATCTTTAGTGTTTTTCAAAGAACAGAAGAAATCATCTCCTCAAAAAAAAAAAGTATACCCAGTAATACCCAGAACAAACAAACGAACAAACCCTCCTGAAGGTTAATCAGTCATGCAGATCATGTTTTATATCGTTGGCCAGTGGAGTCATATTCTGCTGCTTTGTACTTGCCCTTCCAGGAAATGAATCACAGAGGTAGTACGTCAGCTGAACCTGTCTCTTCTCCAGGCATCCTACCTAAATAAATCATCCCAGCTGGAGCAGGATGGTCCTGTCTTGGGCGGCATTCAGAAAGTGGGTGCCCCATTTTAGTGCTGGGGGCCCTGTAATTTTGGTGCATTGCCTTCTTTCCAGGGGGCCGTGCCTTAATTCCGTGGCCTGGCACTGAGCACAGCACAACACTGAGCTTCTTCCTTCTCTCTCCTCTATGGAGTCTTCTCTGTTATTTTCCAGTCTCGCGTCTCCTACAGCTTCTGTTCTGCTTGGCCTGACTGACAGCAGAGCCTACACCACTCCCTTGGCAGGTGGACAGAAATGTGGATTGTACGTCAGGCAGGAGCATGTTGTCTCTGCCTTACAAATGTCCAACTTGCAAAGGTCCCTTCTTGTGCACAGTGGATTCCTGCTTCCCCACATCCAACATACCCGGTGCCCACTAGAGCACAGTCTTCCTTTTCCAGGGCCCTAGAGAATTCCTCCTTCTCCCAGCATTGGCCGCTGGCCCCTAACCAAACAAGCCGTGGACAAAAATCGGCCTCAGATACAGGTCTAATGTGAATGCGACCCACAACCCCGCCACCCACCCCCGGCCTTTCTCCCTGGTTATGCAAAGATGAGGTGGGAGGGCACCGGCCATGAAAGTGGAAAATGATGGTGTTTATTTTTTCTGATGATGGCAACAAGGTTAATAGGGAAGAGATGTACTGAAATGGCCTAAGGGGCTTCCACTGGGGCTCCAGTTGCTGCCCTAAGACAGTTGCAGGAGGAAAACCCCACCTGCTGGACTGACTAAGGGTGCACGGCTGCTCCCCTCCAGACCACTCTGCCCACAGAAACCTCAGGTCTCTTCCCTAAAGGGGCTAGAAACTGCTCTGTGCCTGAACAGGGCTTAGGTCAGTTAAAACCAGCAAGTTCATGGCATGGACAAGGCAGAGATTGATCTTCCGAGAAGTGGGAGATAGAATTTATTTCCCACTTATTGCAGTTTATTTTATTAGAATATGCATTGCAACAGGATGAGTGAGCAGTAGGGATGGTCATTAGATGAGGTTAAAACTTTCAGGTTAAAATTAGACTATATATGGAGAGAGAGAGTTATATGCTATATATTTAATTGCTTTGTAAACCTAAAGTGCATTTAAAAAATTCTAGCTGTGATATTTTAAATATATTAAATATATTATAAATAATATATTTATATTCCTGGCATCAGAATATATATAATATATATCATATCATATATATGATATATAATGTATATTAGATATATAATGTATAATGTATATTATACATATATTAATAGCTACATTGCATTTCTAAGAATAAACAGTGGATTTTTCCCCTGAATCTATATGCATAGCATTATTTGCCAACTGAGATTTTCCATTAGTTTTTTCTCCTCATCTTCATACAAATGGACTGAAAATAGTTAATTTTTTGATTGCTGTTAATAAAGTATCCTGCTTTAGGCGTGAAGTACGAATGCCAATGTGGTACCACTCTCAATCTGTTGCTGCTGCTGCTGCTGCTAAGTCACTTCAGTAGCGTCCGACTCTGTGCGACCCCATAGACGGCAGCCCACCAGGCTCTACCGTCCCTGGGATTCTCCAGGCAAGAACACTGGAGTGGGTTGCCATTTCCTTCTCCAATGCATGAAAGTGAAAAGTGAAAGTGAAGTCGCTCAGTCGTGTCCGACTTGTAGCGACCCCATGGACTGCAGCCCACCAGGCTCCTCCGTCCATGGGATTTTCCAGGCAAGAGTACTGGAGTGGGTTGCCATTGCCTTCTCTGAAAATATAGTCATAGAAACACCCAAAAGAATGTTTGGTTAAGTATCTGGGTACCTCCATGGTACAGGCAAGCCAAAACATAGAATTAATCATCATATACCCAAACCAGGATTTCATACTGTCTTCAGTATCACCCAACATTTGTGTCAAGTTCACTAGGTATTGGGTGCTGAGCTGGGTCATAGGTGTAGTGAGAAGCATAAGACATTGTCTCTCCTCTTGAGAAATTTTAGTTTATTGGTACAGGTCTCCTAGAATTTGTCGTGTTTATATCTTGTGAAGCATGTGCGTGCTCAGTTGCTCAGTTGTGTCTGACTTTTTGTGACCCCATGCACTGTAGCCCACCTGGCTCTTCTGTCCATGGGATTCTCCAGGCAAGAATACCGGTGCTGGTTGCCTTTTCCTTCTCCAGGGGATCTTCCCAACCCAGGGGTTGAACCTGAGTTTCTTTGTGTTTCCTGCATCGGCAGGCAAAGCTGATTCTTTACCAGCGGAGCCACCAGGGAAAGCCCCTGTGAAGCACTGTCATGCCCATTATTTCATCTGAACTTCACAACCATCTCTGAAGCAGGCAAGGGAGGTGTCGCCCCTATAACACAAACAAGGAAACTGAGGGTGAGAAAAGTGAGATGAGTTGGCCAAGACCTCAAAGCTAAGCTAATGTGAGGCACCTGGGACCTAAATCCCCTGGTTTCTGATTCTATATCACCTCTCATGTGGAACTTCCTTCATTCTACCAAGCACTTACACTTCTGTCTCCCAGCTCCCTTGTCAATCTTGAGGAAGGGCGCTTGGCGTCCAAGCAGTACCTTGCACACAGGCATTCAGCCTGCATCTGTTGTACAGAGCTGCTGACAGTCTTCCCCTCATATTACATCTTCTATATTCTACAAGTGACCTATGAATAAGATTGTTTTATAGGTACATAGTTTCAGTTTTGCAAGATGAAAAAAGTTCTGGAGTTGGATGATGGTGGTGGTTGCACAACAATGTGAATGTATTAAACTTAATGCCATTGAATTGTACACTTCAAAATGGTCAAAATGATGAATTTTGTGTTACGTGTATTTTACTACTATTAAAAAAGATCATAGAACCTAGATAAACTATTTCTTTTCATTATTGAAGACTTGGTCTGAAAAATCATTACCAACCACAACTGTTACTTAGTCCTTCAGCTGCAAATATTTTGTGTCCCTCTCATGCTGGCACCCCTGTGGGAGATTGTAAGTGGGGGACGGTGCACGTGAGCCTAACCATCTTGTTAGGGAAAGGAGGGTATCACAAAGGAACATGCAAGAGTTAACAATATGAGACAAAAATGCTGGAGGCAGTAAATCTAAGGGCTAAATAAGTGGCATAAACCAAAAGTGCTTGGGTTTTTAAAAAAATACATCAGGTTAACCTGATATTTATTTAGCATCTAGAATAATATAGGGCTTCCCATGTGGTGCAGTGGTAAGAACATGCCTGCCAATGCAAGAAACATGAGTTGGATCCCTGGGTCAGGAAGATCCCCTAGAGTGGGAAACGGCAACCCACTCCTGTATTCCTGCCTGAAAAATTCCTTGGACAGAGGACCCTGGTGGGCTACAGTCCACAGGGTCTCAGAGTAGAACACAACTGAGTACACACGAGCATGAGAATGATATAGGAACTCTATTAAACATAAAAAGGATGAAGCATATAGTTTGCTTTGTTGAGTTTCTGAAATAGGTTTTTATTTAGGTTCAACTTTAGGAATCTCTGATTTGCAAGGATGTGAGGCACTCAGATAGAATTTGACCTGCTCGGGCCCTGGAAGTGCTGGAGGTATTTGCTCATTGGACGGTCACCTCAGTTTTGTTTCTGAATTCCTGTCTGTCACTTCTGTAAGGGGTTGAGTAGGATGCAGGTAAGGCTCGCCTCATGGTCTCTTGTTCTCCTTAGGGTAAAAGGAAGCGGGGGCCTGATACTCACCCGACGAATAGAAGACCTGTGGGAGCTTCACCCGTCCTTCGACATCGTGGTCAACTGTTCAGGCCTTGGAAGCAGGCAGCTTGCAGGAGACTCAAAGATTTTCCCAGTGAGGGGCCAAGTACTCAAAGTGCAGGCTCCCTGGGTGAAGCACTTTATCCGAGACAGCAGTGGGCTGACATATATTTACCCTGGTGTATCTAGTGTAACCCTGGGTGGCACTAGGCAAAAAGGAGACTGGAATTTGTCCCCAGATGCAGAAATTAGCAAAGAGATTCTTTCCCAATGCTGTGCCCTCGAGCCTTCTCTCTGTGGAGCCTACGACCTAAGAGAGAAAGTGGGTTTGAGGCCCTCTAGGCCAGGCATACGGCTGGAAAAAGAGCTATTGGCCCAGGGCAGCCGGAGGCTGCCTGTGGTCCATCACTATGGCCATGGAAGTGGGGGCATCGCCATGCACTGGGGCACTGCTCTAGAGGCCACCAGGCTGGTGAATGAGTGTGTCCAAGTTCTTAGGACTCCTACTAACAAATCAAAGCTGTAGGTGACCCGAAATGATAGCAAATGGCCCCAGAATCTGTTAATCAAAATGTAACTTAAGTATCAGAAGAGATTCAAGTAACTTTTCCATTGAATGAAAGTTTAATTGGACATGATTTTGTTTTCAAAACTAGAATTGATGCAATAGGTATCAGTAGACTTAAACCTACTACTGATCTAACTTAGTACTAGTTAGTACTAGTTATGACATAGGGCATTAAGCTCTATTTTTGTTAAAAAAAATACTTGTTATAAAGATTTCTTTTAGATATCAGGTCCAAGGATCTATGCTAATTCACATGGATGCAAGAATTTTGACATATTTTTTTTTTGGCTTATAAATCCACAGGAGGAGATAATGTATGGAAAACACTTAACTCACTGTCAGTTGCAGAGCTGCCCATGATGCTCATAGGTTGTAGTCAAGTGAACACTATAATCCTTTAAAATTACACGGCAATATACAATTCAGGCTCATTCCATTTAGTGGAAGACAAAGGATGATTCCTGCTAGTATTAATGGCAACCTCTACTTCCCCTCAGCTGGCAGATGGCAGAAGATAGTGATGATGTGTTGCTTATAGGTGTGGCATCAACTCAATTGCTGTCTGGGGTCAGCCTCCAAAGGGGTGTACTTCCCATTACCACAAATGATTGAGAGGTGGCTCATTGGGTGATTGACTTTGCCTAAGCATTTTTGAAGATTGAATTTCATGTGCAGCCAAAGAGCTAATTTGCTAATTAAGATGGAACAATCACTCTGAATGAAATATAACCAAACCTCTTCTGTAAGTTGTTAAAAAGTACTGGGAAGGAGTGGGAGTATGTCTCATGACACAATGACTTTGGAATTACTGAATTAATAAATCTAATCTGGATTCTTGGCTTGGTCTTTAATCTGTTCATGTGTGTTTCGAATACTCATGAGGATTTTTGGCTGAGTGAATGATAAAGGAGATGCTATTCATTAAGATAAGGAAGCTTAGGAGAAATATATGAAAAATTTTTTTTAGTGAGAATAGTCTGTTTCATTTATTTTTTAACACTGGAGAATCTCTAAGTTTGACTATATCTAATTTAAATATAGGGCCTAAATAGTTGTAATAAGAGGTAATGTGTATGGTGTTTATGCCATAGTTATTGTCGAAAAGGTGTATTAAAAGTGTATACATGAGGATCAAAAAATATATGTAATTCTAATTTTAATTTTGGGGGTATATCTCTCATGTTAAGGAACAGTAAGTTCTATTTTAGACATCTTGGGAGGAGTGTGGGGTTGGCAAACAGAATGGGAAAGAGCCCCCAGCACAGCTCCATTCTTGTTGTTCATTTAACTTTTGCATGTGATTTTGTGTGGAAAAACAAAACAAACCTGTGCTGGAAGAGACAAAGATGGAGACAGAGAGCATGCACACTGTACTGTTGATCACCCTTGCAGTAATGAAATTCCCAAGCTAAATCAAGGGTGGATTCTTTTCTATGCATTTCCATCAGGGGGCGTTGTTGTATTAAGCTCAGATATACTGGTACATTTGAAAATTTAGAAATGGTTAGAAATAAAAATTGGATATGGAGGTGTGTGGAGTATGTGGGTGATTCTTCTGAGGTTTTCGAGTTTATATGCCCAGACTTCAGGGTTTTTTGAATGTTGTTTAGAGTATTTGAGAAATGTACAAGCTCAGATAGACTGAATATAAACACACACACACACACACCCATCCATACACACATGCACTCACTACACATGATCTGTGAGAAACAATATGTTATGATAAAATGGCATTTTGAAGAGGGCATTTAACAAATTTTTAGTGGTTAAAAATGAAAATGATGGGACTTCCCTGGTGGTGCAGTGATTAAGACTCCATGCTCCCAATGCAGCGGGCTCAGGTTCGATCCCTAGTCAGGGAACTAGATCCTACATGCTGCAACTAAGAGTTCCCATGCCACAACCAAGACCCGATGCAGCCAAATAAATAAATAGAAATATTTTTTAAAAGTGAAAATGCTTGGAACAGGTGGATTTTGGTCATTTTTACAGCAGTCTTAAGTGTACTCAGTTGTTCCTTATGCCCACAGTTTAGATCCTGCAGCATTTTCATTTCCTGTAGGAAGGCTCATACTCTATGACTATTGCCTATTTGCAACAGTCTAAGCAATTACTCTAATTTAACTCTTCATTTTATATTCCTAAAGCCTAACATTATAACACTGAAAAATTAGAGGCTTCTGGAGAAAGTGGTCATGGCTACATGCCCTGATTTCATTTTTACTAACTGTTAAATATGTGATTCTTCTCTTAAATGTTTATTTTGATCAGTTGCTGGGTTGTATGTTATAGTCACCTGGGAAGTTTTGAAAAACTAATGATTCAAGCCCTTCTCTAATAAATTAGCATCGTTGGGGTTGGGTGGAGCCCTAGCATCAGTATTTACTCGTAACCCCATAGTTCTATCCAATAGCTGGGACTGAGGGTTATGAGCATTGCTTCACTCCTCTCCTCACTGGGCTCTGTCACTGCTGTACCTACTCTTCTCTCCTTTCTTCCTCTGCACCTTGGGGCATTGAGCTAAGAGTGAAGTGCTCACATAAGCAGGTGTGTCCTTAGACACTCCTGGGCAAGGTAGTAGGATTTATCTGTTTCCGAAAGTGGCTCTCTAGAAATTCTGGGAACCATCTTGCTCGCTGTAGCTCAGCTGCTCAGAGACAGCCACCTGTCTGAATGAGAGACTAAGTATACAAATGAACAATGGCCAGACTATATATAAAGGAACTCTGATCCATGGCTTGCAGCAGCTGGCCCGGGAAGCCACCCTCTTCTTTATAATCACCAGCAAGGGAGACAGTCTGCTACAGGTCAGATTTGTAAGATGCTAAATTGCTGTCTCTAGTGATGGTCCAGAAAGCTTAACAATAATTTCTGGAACAGTTGGCCTCAAATGGTCAGTACTTGATTAAAAACTGACAGTTTCCCTAAAATTTGTCCTGTTACCAACTTAGGACCAACCAGAGAAAGCTGAATACACCCCTATCCAATCACGCAGGATGCCCCACTTTTTTTTGGAGAAAGGCATATGTTTGAAACCTTTTAATTTTGTATTGGTGAACAGCCAGTTAACAATATTGTGATAGTTTCAGGTGAACAGGGAGGGGATTCAGCCAGATATATACATGTATCCATTCTCTCCCAAACTCCCCTCCCATCCAGGCTGCCACTTAATATGGAGCAGCATTCCATGTGCTATACAGTGGGTCCTTGTTGGTTATCCATTTTAAATATGGCAGCACATACATGTCTATTCCAAACTCCCTAATTATCCCTCCCCCACATTCTTCCTCTCAGCAACCATAAGTTCTTCTCTAAGCTTGTGAGTCTCTTTCTGTTTTGCAAGTAAGTTCATTTGTATCATTTCTTTTTAGATCCCACAGGTAAGGGAAGTCATATGATATTTCTCCTCTGTCTGACTTAGTTCACTCAGTATGACAATCTCTAGGTTCATCTATGTTGCTATAAATGGCATGATTTCATTCTTTCTAATGCTTGTATTTTTTTCATTGCTGCTCAGGCTTTTCTCTAGTTGCAGTGAGCAGGGGCCACTCTGTAGTTATGGTGCACAGGCTTCTCATTGTGGTGACTTCTCTGGTGTCGTATGGGCTCTAGGCCAGCGGTTGCAATGCCTGGGCTCAGTAGTTGTGGTTCCAGGGCTCTAGAGCACAGGCTCAGTAGTTGTGGTGCCTGAGGTTAGTTGCCTTGTGGAATGTCAGGTCTTCCTGGATCAGAGATCAAACCCATTTCTCCTGCATTGGCAGGCGGATTCTTTACCACTGAGTCACCAGGCAGGACCTCAAGATGCCCCACTTTTCAATAGCCTGCCAACAGCTTCCCCACGCCCAGAGCCTCCATTCAGGGCATACCTGAAGTCTTCTCTCTTTCCTTCTCTTAGTGAAGGAAAGCCTTCACTAAAAGGCTTTCCCACACTTCTGCCTTGCTTGGAGAGACGGTGACTGACTGCCTTGTTATAGCAAGCTCTGAATAAATAGTCATTGTTTTTCTCTTTTGGCTGGCCATTTTTACTGTTTGTTTCCACAAAGATTTCCTGTTTTGTAAGTTGAAGTCTTAGATCACTATGCAAAGGCCAAGAATGGGCCCCCATTTTCTACTCCAGTCCATTTAAAACTTTTTCTGAACATAGAGAACAACAGATTTCCCTCTCAAATCCCTTTCTTCAAGTGTCTGACATTTGTGGCTGAGCCAGGACCTGCTGTGCCTGTGACCCCGAGGGATACAGCAGATTTGAGGGTACTAGCATGCAGGTACGATGCTTCTTCAGCAGACAGAGGTTATGTACAGACTTTGAGGATTTTATTTGCTTTGGAAGAAAAGAAGTTAAACAGAAAGGCCATAGTCCAATAGGACATGGTTATACAGAAGAAAGGCTATTTTAAAAAATGATATAGATTGTTCCTTTTATTGAATGTTAAAGTGAAAGTGTTAGCCACTCAGTCGTGTTTGACTCTTTGGGACTGCAGGGACTGGGGCCCACCAGGCTCCTCTGTCCTTGGAATTCTCCAGGCAAGAATATTGGAATGGGTTGCCATTTTCTCCTCCAGGGGATCTTCCTGACCCAGGGATTGAAATCGCGTTTCCTGCATTGCAGGCAGATTGTTTACCATCTGAGCCACCAGGGAAAGTGAAAGTGAAGTCAGTCAGTTGTGTCCAACTCTTTGAGACCCCATGGACTGTAGCCTACCAGGCTCCTCTGTCCATGGGATTTTCCAGGCAAAAGTACTTGCCATTTCCTTCTTGAGCCACCAGGGAAGCCACAAATAAACACACCCTCTTGGCCTGGAGATGCCAGGGATTGAACCTGGGGCCTCATGCACCCTACCACTGAGCTACATCCCTGTTTATGCATTCAAACCAACTGATAGTCGAATCATCTTTTTTCTCAATCCATTAAGAGCTTTTAGCGAAAAGGAAGAAAATGATGGTGGGACCTGTGTCCTCTAGGAGTTGTAGTTCTGGAAAACCTGTTTCAGGACTCTCATAAGTTGTCAGATAGTTGAAATGAATGTAGCAACACTTACACTATTTTTCTTGATTCCTCTCATCTTTCTTCTTGAGGATGTAAATGATGGAGACACATTTGAAACCTGTTTCCTCTGGGCATCATTCACTTATGAAAAGCCAGTGGAGATGTTTAAGTGGTCTCTTTCTTCCTGAAAAATCTCTGCATTTTGCCACCTGGCCTGGGGGCTTTATTATCCTAAGTGACTTTGCCATCTATAAATCACCGCCCTAAGTAGCTAAAGGGAATGAGTTAACCAGAGCTATGAAAAAATGTAACCAGTGTTTCTTCAATATTTGCAGAACAATTGACTTCTGCCTGGGCAGGTCACTTGCAGACTTGGCTTGCAGTCATGTTACCCACAATTCCACCACTCAGAGCCTAAATTTCCCTTGAATTACGGTTTTAACTCTGATGGTGTCACAACACAGACACCAATCTGATACCTGATTCTAAGATATCAGTCTACCCTAAAACTTCTCATGCATCCTAGTGTTTCTCTCCCATACAAAGCCAAGTGGTCTGACAATGGAACAAAGCTAATGGAATATTGTGATGAATATTGTAAATGGTTTGCCTGCTCTACCCAGGTCCCCTTTTCTGGGAAATCTGCTCAAACCTGAGAATTCACTATCTGCGCAGAATCCCTGTTACCTTGTCTCTCTGGTTATAGTTAATGGATCAGAGGAAACTTTTGATTGTGTTTAGGTTCAGTTGCAAGTAACAGAAACTCCCCTAAGTAGTTGCTTAAATAAGATGGGCATGCATTTCTCTCTCACTTGGTAGAAGCCTGGATTTAGGCAGTCCTGGGCTGCTGTGGGAACTTCATCAGTGATCCAGGCTCTTCCTGCTCACACTCTGCTGTTTCAAGGGTGTGGCTCCAAGATGTCAGTTGGAGCTCCAGTTATCCCATCATCACATCCACCCCCAGGGAAACTTTCCAGAAGACTCATACAATAGTTTTGCTTGTATCTTATTGCATAACCCTACACTAGATTCAAGTGAAGCTGGGGGTGTAGTCTTTTGATTTGGTGAGCAATGTAAAAGTCAAGGTTTCAGCAGGCTCTGTGAAAAATATCAAACTATAAATTGGATTAAGCTAGTCAGATTCTTAAGAATTTGTACCAAGGGATTCTAAATTCTGATAACAGCAGGCTCTGGAGACTTGGACCAACAGTGCAGATTGTTCAGGTTTATGTAGAGGAAGCCAGGCAAGAGAGAGGAGGCAGATAAAAGCAGAAGAGGTGAGAAGGAAGCCCAAGGGGACATGTGCTTCTGGGGAAGCATCAGAAATGACCCAGGTCCTAACCCAGTTCCATTTCTCATGAAGTCTGACTGGACAGTCAGTTCTGCACTCCTCAGAAACCTCACGTTTTTAAAAACTGCTTTTCAAACAATATTGTATTGAGAAGAGAAAGTGGGGACTTCCCTGGAGGTCCAGGGATTAAGACTCCATGTTTCCATCGCAGGGGGCACCGGATTGATCGCTGGTTGGGGAATTAAGATCCCACGTGCCCTGCAGCAAAGCCAAAAAGAAAAAAAGATGAGAAAAGGGATGGAAGCTGAGGGTTTCAGATTCCTCCCAAAAGAAGTTATTTTTCCTGGAGCAATTAAGGATACATTTTATAGCTATAACAGTAAGATCTTAATATAATGAAGCAAATCCAGCATTTGCTGAATTCTATCTCTTACTTAAAAATTTTGTCTTCTTTTTTCCAAACAGGGACATTTTACATATTCTTATATCCTTATCTCCTTTATAGTTGTCATCACCCATTGTTAGGATAGACAAAGTCAAAACTACTCAGACAAAGCTCTTGTGTTCTTACATTGGTGCTATCGTACCTCCTGAATATATTTTCAGTCCCTGGTCAAGATCATGTTGTAACCAATGGTGTTCTTGCTGTACTGTGCTTAGTTGCTCAGTCATGCCCAACTCTTCTTTGTGACCCCATAGACTGTAGACTGCCCGGCTCCTCTGTCCATGGGGATTCTCCGGGCAAGAATACTGGAGCTCTTAGTGATGCTCCTTTTTTCCTTTAGTTAATATAATTGAATTAAGGCCAATTTGTATGACTGCAGGGGGAATACCTGTATTTCATTTCTTGTCCATGGATTCTGTGGGGAAGTAGTTTACCATAATCCGCCTTTCTCCTTGAACCCATTAAGTAGATTCTTTCCTTTCAACCAAAAACTTTCATCTAAATCTGCTTATATAAAAAAAATGAGTGGATCTCTGGGATGAGAAAACAGATTTCTACTAGCCACTAGACCAGGGGTGGCAAAATGCTTTGGTAAAGGATTCAATAGTAAATATTCTAGGCTTCGCTGGCTATGCAGTCTATATTGCAGCTTCCTCAACTTTGCCACTATAACCTTGGACCAGTCAGATTATGTGTAAGCAATGGTCATGACTACGTTCCCATAAAACGCTATCTACAAAAACAGGTAGAGGGCCAGATTTGACCTAAAGGCTGTAGTTTGCTCTGCACTAAACTATAAACTCTATTTAGGCAGGGACATATCTGATTTGTTTAACAGTTTATACCCAGCTCCAAATACCAGGTCTGTTACTTGGTAAATATTTGACTTGATGAGTAAACTATCAATGTGACAACAAAAGACAGGTTATTCCAGCTTAAATTGAAAAACAAACAAACAAAACAGTCTCCCTTGTTGGCTTTCTGAATGATTTTCCTTAAAAATCGTGAAAATCTATGTACTACTAAAATCTCACAGTTTGAGAATACCACAGAGAATACATTCATGGCCTGGATTCTCAGGTGGCTGAATTACGTAACCAGCTATAAAGACTGCTAACTGTTAAGTTGCTTCAGTCGTGTCCGACTGTGCGACCCCATAGACGGCAGCCCACCAGGCTCCTTCGTCTCTGGGATTCTCCAGGCAAGAACACTGGAGTGGGTTGCCATTTCCTTCTCCAATGCATGAAAGTGAAAAGTGAAAGTGAAGTCACTCAGTCATGTCTGACTCTTCGCGACCCCATAGGCTGCAGCCTACCAGGCTCCTCTGTCCATGGGGTTTCCCAGGCAAGAGTACTGGAGTGGGGTGCCATTGCCTTCTCCACTGTAAAGACTAGGATGAAGAAAATTTTCTTAGGAGCAAAGCCATAATGTTTGTGCCCCTAGTCCAGTCTGTATATCTCACTGGTGTCATTCTACTGGACAAAGGTCTTGTCATTATGGAGCTTGCATTCAATTGGTAGTGGTATGTATGTGGTTGGATCCAAGCAGACCCTAAACACACAAGAAACCCACATGCCAATGCAGGTAGATGTAAGAGACACAAGTTCAATCCCTGGGTTGGGAAGATCCCTTGGAGGAGGGCATGGCAACCCATTCCAGTATTTTCACCTGGAGAATCCCATGGACAGGGAAGCCTGGTGGGGCTACAGTCCATAGAGGCTCAGAGTTGGACACAAACTGAAGTGACTTAGCATTCAGCAAGCTACATGTAAGTGGCCCAGGTGCCCATGGTCTCCACTCCTGCTACACTACCTTCTCTCTCTCAGGCTGCAGCTGTGAACTCAGACGGAGTTCTGTATGATCGGTGGAAGAGAAGACTTGGGTGTGGTTTACAGATGGTTCTGTACAATATGCAGGCACCATCCAAAAGTGACAGTTGCAGCATTATGGCACATTCTTGGGACAGCCCTGAAGGACAGTGGTGAAGTGAAACCCTCCCAGTGGGCACAGGTTTGGCCAGTGCACCTGGTGGTGTACTTTGCTTGGAAGTACCACCTGCTTTGGATCCCTCAAGCCTCTGAATCAACAAGGCAAATAAGGGAGTTAGTGTGGACTGAGGTGACTGAGCCTGACTACTATGGGTAAATTTGACTTCACAATGGAAGTAAGGAAGTACAGGAGATCCCTAGGGCAGGTCTTAGTATCAATATATCCTGTGATTAAAGTCAATGGAAAACTATTAATTCAACAACCCAATCAAGGCAGGACTACTAATGGCCTAGATACTTCAGGAATGAAGGTTTGGGTCATGCCAGCAGGTGAAGAACCACAACCAGCTGACGTGCTGGTGAAGGTAAATGGAGTACAGAATGGGTAGCCGAAGAAGGTAGTTATAAATTCCATGTGACCAGTTAATAGAAACAAGGACTGTAATTATCATCAGTATTCCTCTTTATTTTGTTATGAATATGTTTGTGTGTATGTGTGTGTGCTATCTGCAGCACAGTAATTAATGTTTATAGTTGTTTTGGGGGTAATTGATAAAAAATAAATTGCATTTAGTCTTCATTTTTTGAGGGTGGGAAAAGTGGAAAAAATGTTTCACAGAGAATAGTTAAGAGAAACGTGTTTTAATACTTCAAGATTGGCCTTCAGTTTAATTGGAACTTCACTAGTCAGGAATACATCGTAGAATACTCGTTAAGGCCCTTTTGAGCCAGGCCCCAACATGAGTCCTTCTGCCCACTGTCACTGGAGCCAATAGAATGGGACTGAGTTCTGTTCAGAAGTAAAGGAAAGCTCCGAACAGAGAATGGAGAGATGCAAACCTGTACTGAAGCGCAAGCTCCCGCCATGAGCCATGGGCGGGGCTGTGGTGAGGGGAAGGGGCAGAATTTTCCCGGGAGGGCACAGCTCCAGGTCATACCCAAAGCTGCACAGCGGCACACTGTCTCTGCACTCCAGCAGCCACTGCCATCTTGGATTCAGGTGGTGTGTGCAGCCGCCTAGCTGAGGTGTTTGAGGCAGATATTTTGCACTAGGAACTGGATTCTGAAGTGACAGGTGCGAAGTCTCTGCACACCGTACTCTGTGAGCAAGTGAAACTAGACAAAGCACAAAGGGGGGGGGGGGCGGGGGGAGAAAGGTTAGACTTTATTAGCAATATTCTGTTTTATTTTTTGGAAATTGTTATCAGGCTTTCACAGATTCTGTGAATTGGTCAAAACTCATTCTATGTCCTTATAACGTGCTTTTCTGTGAAATAGTCTTGAAAGTTAAAAACTACATTTCCGGGGAGAACAAGATGGCGGAGGAGTAGGTGGACGTGGAGTATATCTCTCTCCACGGATACATCTTTAGACACAGAAGTGCATGCAGAACACCAGCTGAGAGTGGACAGGAGTACCTAACCAGCAGGAAAGAATATATAGAACCATGCAAAACTCAGTAGGACAAAGGAACGAGGGGAAAAAACAGGAGTGTTACTAGGACTGGACCTGCCCTTAGCGGGTGGGGGAACTGAAGCAGGGGTAAGATCCCCACATTGGGGCAATTGTCTGAGTCAGAAGGGAAACATTTAAGGCTGAGAATGAAACAGCTGACCCGTGGCAGCCTAAATGGAATGAGAATCAGACAGTCCTTGCCGCAGCCCTACATACCCGGGACAGGGATGCAGGTACCCTAGAAGGCGAAGTGGCTGGGGGCTGGAGTGTAGGGATTGTGGAGCAATCCCAGGGCAAGGGCTGCTGTTGACTGTGGAGAGACGGACCGAGGGGACATGAAGGAGGAGACTGAGGTGGAAACTGCCTGTGGAGGAAAGCCAGGCAGCCATGGAAGCAAGGTGATGCTGCTGAGTCATGCATAGGGGTGGCGATATCACCATAGCCTCTCTCTCCCCACACACCAGCATCAGCAGCTCAACAGTAGAGAGGCTGGCCCATCAAGTGCCTGAGGCAGGGAACTACAGAGTAGGACCCCACCCAGGGTGCCCCTTTAAGTGGCTGAGTGCGGATCTACAAAGTAGGACCCCAGCCAGGGGTGCCCCTCTACCTGCCTGACGTGTTGATCATCAGAGAAAGACCCCAGGCAAGGGAGCCCTCTAAGTGCTTGAATGGGCGGAGCTACAGGGAAAGACTAGCCAAAGAGGCCTTCTGATCGCCAGCTACCAGAAGCTCGAAAAAAGATTGCTGCTACTGCTGCTGCTAAGTCGCTTCAGTCGTGGCTGACTCTTAGCGACCGCATGGACTATAGCCTGCCAGGATCCTCCGTCCATGGGATTTTCCAGGCAAGAGTACTGGAGTGGGGTGCCATTGCCTTCTCCAAAAAGAGAAGATAGGGCCATAACTCCTGCAGCTGAGGTAGTCCGTGTCCCGGAACATTTGCTCCCCGTGACCCAAGCATCTGCGCCACCGTCACACTCAACCCTCACTGGGGCATAGCTGCCACCGGCAAAAAAAAAAAAAGTCTTGCATCTGTGCATGTGGGGTCGTTTTGGTTGTGTCCCAACCCTTTGTGACCCTGTGGACTGTGGGCCGCCAGTCTTCTCTGTCAGGGGTGTTCTCTAGGCAAGAATACTGAAGTGTATTGGCCAATACTTGTTGCCATACTCTTCTAGAGCATTATATTTCCTGCTGCCCTAGCTGCCAACTCCCCTGAGTACCTGGTGCCGCCAGAACCCCTGTGACCCAAGCAGCTGTACCACTCTGCACCTGGCCCTCACTGGGGCAGAACCAAGTCCTCCACAGCAGCCTCAGGAGCAAACCCCAGTGGACGACCTACATGCAGTGAAAGTGAAGTTGCTCAGTCATGTCCGACTCTTTGCAACCCCATGGACTGTAGCCTGCACCAGGCTTCTCTGTCCATGGGATTTTCCAGGCAAGAGTACCAGAGTGGGTTACCATTTCCTTCTCCCACATGCAGAGGTGGAAATAAAACCACAATTGAAACCCAGGGGCGTGCGGCTAAAGAAGAAGACCCGAAACCTTCCCACCAGCCGTACAAGCTGCAGATGAAATCCACACGATCAACTAGGCAGACTCTGTGTCTACGGAATATATAAAAGGACATTGAGAGCTCCTACAAAAGAAAACGCAGTAGTTATGATAGCTGTGGACATTGGAGGCAAGAACACACAGGAGTCGGACCAGATTAGAATCTGAGCTGCCCCCACAGAAGGTCCAGAGACCAGCGCAGTGTTGGAGGGCATCCTAGGGAGGTAAGGTGAACTGTGACTCCCAGTGAGGGAAAGCATCCTGACAGCAGTGACTCAAGAAAAACATTTATTATTCTTATGTTTTGACGTGTTCTGTAGTTTCTTTTGGATTTTTTTCCTTTCTCTTTCTCCTCCCTCCTCCCCCACCATTGTAGTAGTCCATTTTATTGGCACTATGAAATCTAATTAAGCTTTTGAGTTTTTTTTAATCACACTTTCTACTGTTGTTATAAACCTCTGCCTCTATGTTAGGCTTTTGCAGTTCTGTGGAGTTTTCCTTTCTTGTTTTTTTCTTTCTTTCCTCTTCCTTTTTTTTTTTTTTTTCTCTCTCTCTCTTTTTTTAATTTTTTTAAACCTATTATTATTGTTTCTACATTTATTCCTTTGTTTGCCTTTCCTACTATTCTTTTCCCCTTGCAATTAATTTTTACTGTATATAAATCTTCTTTGTCTACCTTTATTTAACTTTGCATATCTATTCTTTCTTTCTTTTCTTTCTTTCTTTCCTTTCAACATATTTGTTAATTTTGTTCTCACTGCTTTATTCCCCAGCTGGCACCTTGCTTTAGTTTCGTTTTCCAGTTTGTGCTTTAGGTAGTTTTGTTCTTAACTGGTAGATATAATTTTTGGTTTCCTTTGTTCATCGGGTCAATCTACTGTACTTTATTTTTGTTGGACTGTTTTGGTTTTGCTATGGATGTATATGTATATGTGTATATTCCATTATTTTAATTATTATTTGCCTGATTTTTAAACTGCCATCTGTCTGGGGTTCATCTTTGGTTTCTTGTTTTTGGGTATGTGTTTTAATCTCACTTAATACCATAACAAACCACTTGTGGAATCTTCGTTCCTGACCAAAGCTCAAACCCTGAGCCTTTGGAGTGGGACCACTGACTCCAAAACCCTAGACTACCAGAGAACTAACCCTAGGGAGCATCAAATAGTGAGAACTTCCACACCAGTAGTCGCACCCTGTGCAGGACGCTTCATCCAAACAGCAAACCAAACAAAAATACAAACCCAGTCATCAGCAGAAGGATCACCACCTCACTCAGCCTGGCCCGTCAGAGGAAAAGCAAACAAACAAACAAAAACTCAGCACAAATCTCACCCTATGTGAAGCTTAAACAAACCACTGCAGAAAACTTAGGGGGGCAGAAACCAAAAGGAAGAAAGAATTCAACTTTGAAGACTGCAAAAAGGAGACCTCAAACACAATAAGTTAAAAAAAAATAACAAAAAGGCAGAGAAATACCACACAAATGAAGGAACAAACTAGAAATACAGAAGTCCAAATAAATGGAAAGGAAACAGGCAAACTACCTGAAAAAGAATTTGGAATAATGATAGTAAAGATGATAAAAAACTTTGAAAACAGAAGGGAGAAGATGCATAAATCAGTTAACGAAGACCTAGAAAAATTAAAGAACAAACATACAGAGACAAACAACACAATTACTGAAATTGAAAATACTCTAGAAGGAATCAATAGCAGAATATCTGAAACAGAAGAATGAATCAGAGAGCTGGAAGATAAAATAGTGGAAATAACTTCTGAAGAGAATAATAAAGTAAAAAGAGTGAAAAGAAGGGAGGATAGTCTCAGAAACCTCTGGAACAATATCAAACGTGCCAACATTCAAATTATAGGGGTCCCAGAAGAAGAGAAAAAGAAAGGGTATAAGAAAATTTTTGAAGAGATTATAGTTGAAAATTTCCCCAACATGGAAAAGGAAATAGGCAATCAAGTCCAAGAGGTGCAAAGAATCCCATACAGGATAAAATTCAACACCCATTTATGATTAAAACTTCTCAAAAAGTGGGCATAGAAGGAACCTACCTCAACAAAGTAAAGGCCATATATGATAAGCATACAGCAAACATTCTCAATGGTGAAAAACTGAAAGCATTCCCCCTAAGATCAGTAATAAGACAAGGGTGTCCACTTTCATCACTATTATTCAACATAGTTCTGGAAGTCCCAGCTACAGCAATCAGAGAAGAAAAACAAATAAAAGGAATCCAGATTGGAAAAGAAGAAGTAAAGCTCTCACTGTTTGCAGATAACATGATACTGTACATAGAAAGCCCTAAAGATAGTATCAGAAAATTACTAGAGCTAATCAGTGAGTTTAGCAAAGTTGCAGGATACAAAACCAATACACAGAAATTCTTTGCATTTCTATATACTAACAATGAAAAATCAGAAAGAGAAATTAAGGAATCAACCCCATTCACCATTGCAACAAAGAGAATAAAATATCTAGAAATAAACTTACCTAAGGAGATAAAAGAACTGTACACAGAAAATTATAAGACACTAATGAAAGAAATCAAAGACGACATAAACAGATGGAGAGATATTCCATGTTCCTGGGTAAGAAGAATCAATATTGTGAAAATGACTAGACTATCAAGTGCAATCTATAGATTCAATGTGATCCCTATCAAACTACCAATGGCATTTTTTCACAGAACTAGAACAAAAAATTTCACTATTTGTCTGAAACACAAAAGACCCCGAATAGCCCAGGCAGTCCTGAGAAAGAAGAATGGAACTGGAGAAATCAACCTTCCTGACTCCAGATTATACTACAAAGCTACAGTCATCAAGACAGTATGGTACTGGCACAAAATCAGAAATAAAGACCAATGGAACAAGACAGAATGCCCAGAACTAAACCCATGCACCTATGGGTACCTTATTTTTGACAAAGGAGACAAGAATATACAATGGGGCAAAGAGAGCCTCTTCAATAAATGGTGCTGGGAAAACTGGACAGCTACATGTAAAAGAAAGAAATTAGAACACTTCTTAATATCATACAAAAAGATAAACTCAAAATAGATTAAAGACCTAAATGGAAGACCAGAAACTATAAAACTCTTAGAGGAAAACATTGGCAGAACACTCGATGACATAAATCAAAGCAAGATCCTCTATGAGTAATGGAAATAAAAACAAAAGTAAACAAGTGGGACCTGATTAAACTTAAAAGCTTTTGCACAGCAAAGGAAACTATACACAAGGTGAAAAGACAACCCTCAGAATGGGAGAAAATAATAGCAAATGAAACAACTGACAAAGGATTAATTTCCAAAATATACAAGCAGCTCATACAACTCAATACCAGAAACACAAACAACCCAATCAAAA
The DNA here is from genome assembly GCA_024291935.2 of Okapia johnstoni. Taxonomy (NCBI): domain Eukaryota; kingdom Metazoa; phylum Chordata; class Mammalia; order Artiodactyla; family Giraffidae; genus Okapia; species Okapia johnstoni. Next base: position 57,961,700 of record CM044317.1, on the reverse strand, counting down.
AGTGGGAAAAAGATCTAAACAAACATTTCTCCAAAGAAGACATACAGATGGCTAACAAACACATGAAAAGATGCTCAACATCATTCATTACTAGAGAAATGCAAATCAAAACTACAAGGAGATATCACTTCACACGAGTAAGAATGGCCATCATCAAAAAGTCTACAAACAATAAATGCTGGAGAGGGTGTGGAGAAAAGGCAACACTCTTGCACTGTTGGTGGGAATGTAAATTGATACAGCCACTGTGGAAGATGGTATGGAGATTCCTTAAAAAAACAGAAATAAAAGCACCATATGACCCAGCAATCCCACTCCTAGGCATATACTGTGAGGAAACCAAATTTGAAAAAGACACATGTATTCCATTATTCATTGCAGCACTATTTGCAATAGCTAGAACATGGAAGCAACCTAGATGTCCATTGACAGATGAATGGATAAAGAAGTTGTGGTGCATATATGCAATGGAATATTACTCAGCCATAAAAAGGAACACATTTGAGTCAGTTCTAATGAGGTGGATGAACCTAAAGCCTATTATACAGAGTGAAGTAAGTCAGAAAGAGAAAGATAAATATCATATACTAACGAATATATATGGAATCTAGAAAAATGGTACTGAAGAATTTATTTGCAGGGCAGCAATGGAGAAACAGACATAGAGAATAGACTTATGGACATGGGGAGAAGAGAGGGTGAGATGTATGGAGAGAGTAACACGGAAACTTATATTACCATATGTAAAATAGATAGCCAACCGGAATATGCTGTATGTCCCAGGAAACATGTACACCCATGGCTGATTCATGTCAGTGTATGACAAAAACCACTACAATATCGTAAAGTAATTAGCCTCCAATTAAAATAAATAAATAAATTAAAAAAAAGTAAACCCAAAGAGGGGCTCTGTATCAACCTAGAGGGGTGGGATGGGGAGGGAGATGGGAGGGAGGTTCAAAACAACAAAATTCTATAAAGCAGTTATCCTTCAATTAAAAAACAAGTAAATTAAAAAAAAAAACAAGCTACATTTCTTGGGAATCTCTGGTGGTCCAGTTGTTAGGATGCAGTGCTTTCACTGCGAGGGTGGGAATTGGATCCCTGGTCAGAGAACTATGATCCCACAAGTGGCTTGGTACAGTGGGGGTCGGGGAGGGGCAGACCTACATTTCCTAGACTGTCTTACAGCTAGGGTGCCATATGTGGTTTAGATTCTCTTGAATTTGTGTATTTGCATGAAGCTTGGATTTGAAACTGAGTTAAGGAAGGAAAGAGGTAGGGCTAGAAACAACCAGTTCTGCTGGAGTAGATGGTGGCAGAGGCATCATGGTTCTACATTGGCCACTTTCTGGTTCTGCTGCATCTGACAGCAATGGCAGATGCTTTTTCAAAATTGGCAGAGGTAGTTGGGTGTTGTTCTTAGAAGCTCAGTTAGTACCCGTTTCTCTGACTTTCCGTTTTCTTCTTACATTAAAGTGTAGCATCTGTTGTCTTCAAGCTGTATACCAACCATGCCAGGTGCCTGAGAAGCTATATTCTTCACCACCCAGTTATCAGTGCATAGAACCATGCAGTCCAGTAACCAGGGTTAGGTTAGCCTGTAGATAGAATAGGTAGCCCCCACGTCAAGTGACTTCAGGGGAAGCCCTCTGTTCCCTGAGTTTACTGACCTCAGATTTCGCCTGAAATTCCACTCTTAGGATTTCATTTCTTTAATTTAAAGCCTTTCCCCCCCTCCTCTAAGCTATTCCTATGTGCATCACACCCATGTTGGACTTTCTCTTAGTGTATACAGTGATTTTTAACATTAATGAAATTGCTCCTCTGTGTTCACTAGTGATGGGTTGTGGAAGTAAATATCCATGAAGGATGGGCAGGGAAGAATATCAGAGTCAAAAGGAGATGCAAACAAAGTAAAATTATTTGGGAAGGTGTAGCTCCTTAAGCAGATGTTATTGATTTTCACCTTAATGTGCATGAGTTATTGGTCTCAGTTGAGATCTGGTTTTGATTATGGAGAGCTGGAGCTGGGGAGAGTCACAGAGTAAAACGTGAAAATGCTTGGGAAATCCACATTTCTCAGATCTCTTCTGGAGTTGGAAGTGTTTGCTACCTAGGGAGTTGGTGTGCAGAGCATGGAGATATTGAAGATATATTTGCTGAGAGTGGTCATGCCTTTATCCATTAGAGCTTAAGTGAAAAAATAGTATATGCTGATATGGACAGATGTGAAGAGGGTGTGTAAACAGTGGGCAACACATTTGCTAATTCTTATACTTGGAAGTGGGCTTCCCAGGTGGTGCTAGTGGTAAGGAACCTGCCTGCCAATGCAGGAGACATAAGAGAAGTGGGTTTGATCCCTAGGTTGGGAAAATCCCCTGGAGGAGGGGGTGGCAACCCACTCCAGTATTCTTACCTGGAGAATCCCATGGACAGAGGAGTCTGGTGGGCTACAGTCCATAGGGTGGCAGAGTCGGACATGACTGAAGTGACTTTGCATGCACACATACTTGGAAGTAGGTCTTCCCTGGTGGGTGGTTTAGTTGCTAAGCCATGTCGAACTCTTGCAACCATATAGACTGTACACCTCCAGGCTCCTCTGCCCATGGGATTTCCCAGACAAGAATACTGGAGTGGGTTGCCATTTCCTTCTGTAGGAGATCTTCCCAACCCAGGTATACAACCCAGGTCTCCTCCATTGCAGGTGGTCTCCTGCATTGCAAGTTTGATCCCTGCGTCTGGAAGATCCCCTGGAGGAGGGCACAGCAACCTACTCCTGTATTCTTGCCTGGAGAATCCCATGGACAGAGGAGGAGTCTGTGGGCTACAGTCCATAGAGTCGCAAAGAGTTGGACATGACTGAGTGACTGAATACGCACACAAACACACTTGGAAGCAGACAAAGGAAAATGTGTTTAGAGGAAAGGAAGGGAGGGGATGATGGGAGTGTTCCTACTATGAGACAAGATAGAGCTGCTGGAATTTCTCTTCTGACTAATCCAAGAAGGGTTTGGAGTGGGTAGTACAATTCTTTTTTTTTTTTTGTCAGTCACATATTAAATACTTTTGAGCTTCAAGTGGAATGATTTTAAGGAGCTATTTAGAGGCAAGGTAACTCACTGCTTGGTCAGCAGAATCCTGGGCTTTTAATGGGAGAAGGCAGTGAGATGGGATCATTATGATTATTTCAAAGTTTCAATGAACAAGTTTATCCACAAAGCATTTCTCCAGTCTTTCCTAGGAGAATTAGAAACACTTTCGTAACTATCTAATTTTAATCTTTCCAACATCCTTGTGAGGTAGGTAAGAAATATTTTTGCACTTTTTTTTTTAACAGATGATAAAATTTCATGACAAGTAGTTTCCAAAGAAACCACGTGGGCCACAGTGTGAAGCCAGTCCGGACAGTCAGTCCTCTGAGAGCAGAGCTGTCTTTCCTGTTGCTGAAGCATCTTGTTCAGCAAGATAAACAAGATGCATGTCCTTTCTTATTTCTGTTCTGATCTTATGGTTATTGACGGCCTTCAGCGTGGTCATTCAAGGCTTTCGTTGTGGTTTAGTCGCTAAGTCGTGCCTGACTCTGCGCCCCCAGGAACTGTAGCCTGCCAGGCTGCTCTGTCCATAGAATTTCCCAGGCCAGAATACTAGAGTGGGTTGCCATTTCCTACTTCAGGGGATCTTCCTGACCCAAGGATCAAACCCACACCTCCTGCTTGGCAGGCAGATTCTTTACCACTAAGCCACTTGGGAAGCTCAATGCAGGGATTAGCATCAGCCTATAATGGGTTCACAAGAGTGTTAATTATGAAGGCTTTCCTCTGGTTCTGAGAGTAGTCTGTACATAGAATATGCTTTTCTTTTTCTTTTTAATTTTTTGCTGGGTTCTTAGAGAGGTTTCAGAGCTACAGAAAAATTCTCTGGTACATGAAGCTGTTGTACCTTAGGAGCTTTTATTCAGCAACTCAAAAAGCGTTTCCTGGAGCATGAACTACTAATGAAAGGCAGAATTAAAAGAAAAGACATGGCTAATCATTATCTTCCTACCTTCTATTATTGTAGAAATAATTCTATTGATCTGCTCCGCTAAGTTTTACCCCTGTCAGTAACAAAGACTTAATTTCTAACAACAGCGGATGAATAATAGACGAACAGCCAATTTATCTTGGGATGTTAAAGCCTGAAAGATAATGAAACCTCTCCCCTTTGTTTAAAATAGGATTTGAAACAGGCTACATAAAAATAGCTGTATTTCATTAGAGCTTGGTGGTCAACAAGATAGAGACCTTTGTGTTAAAGGGAGGTTTCTCTTGTTTTAAAGACAGATTGTGGATTTAGTTTTGATTTTTATTTCCTATCAGTGAAACCTTAAGATATTTTCTTTTCATATTTAATTTCACTGTTAAGAAAAGCTTAGGGCTGAAAGACCCTTGTGAAATAACACCCTTTTGCTTTTAAAGCAGAATTAGGCAAATTGAAGGGTTTGATTGGTCATATAGATGCCTAATGCTGACTAGGCGCCTTTATGCTTAAATTGATTGCTGGAATATGATTGCGTAACTTGCAAACTATTTTCATTATTGTCCACAAAATTTAGGAAGATTCTCATCTAATGTAATAAATATACAAAATCAAGATTCACTTAAAACTTCACCAGTGTTGCTTTTAAGAGCTTCAAGAAAGACACGTGAGATGTACTATGAAGCCACTCTCAGTGCATTCTGTGAGGCTGAAAAAGTGAGAGGATTTGTTCTGAAATAATTATGCTATGCCATTATTTAATTTCATGTGAAGAAAATGTATAGTTGGAAAATGACCGCTTTATTTTCTTAGGTCTCTGGGTTCAAACCTTATAAAATTCTATACATTTCTAAGTGTGTGATCTCTAGTAAAGAAAGAGGTCTGTTCCAATCTTGGGTGATAAGGAGAAGTAGAGAAAGACCTAGAAAAGGGTTCTGTTATTGTACTCAGTCTTTTATGTTCTGAAGATGCAGAACAAAACTTTTTCATCATCAATCTATCTGATGTTTTGTGTTTTACTCTTTGGTACGGTGTTAATTTTGAAGTATTCAGATGGGGATTTGGGATCCACAATCAGCATTCTTGAGGTTTATGGAAGTCTTAATCAGGCTCTACCTTAAACCTATACCAGGGTCTTCTGCTCAAAAACCATCAATAAATCCCCACTTCCAATTAATAAAATCCCAACTGTTCAGCCTGCTTCTTTCCAAACCTTCCCAGGACCTTCCCGTCTCTAGGACATGGTGAATTAGCATGAGGAAAGGTCCAGAGACAGGAAAGCAGAGTGGGTGTTTGGGGTATAGCCAATGGGGGCTCCTGGCTGGAATGTGGGGTGCCTGAAGGTTGGGTCCATGTTTACCAAGTCTGGTATCAAAGGGTTCTTCAAACCTTCTGATACACTCATTTTACTGAACTCCTTTTCCTGCCAGAGACTGGTTTAGAGCAGGGAGGCAAAAATGAATAATTCATCATCCATGTCGCCATCCCTGCCTCTACTGTAGGACTTAGACTGGTAAAGAAGCACTGCAGAGGCAGTTAAGTGCTGTGATACCTGATGGGCCAAAGTTATGGCAATAATGGGAATTTGTTTCCTGGTTTTTACATACTACTTCCCCACATTAAAGGCTGAATTAAAAACCCACAAAGACATCAAAATAAAAGCTGCAGCTATTAAAAACCCATTCCAGTGACCTCATACTTTGTGGTTGAAGCAGCTAATGGTAGCTACACACCCGCAAGTATTAGCAAGACACAGAAACTTGTCCCCACTGTTTGTAGTCTTGTTCTTTTCTTTTCTGCCGGCTGCCCTTTGTGACGGGAACTATTTCTCCTGCGTTTTCTCCTAGCAACAGCAACATTCTTTCAGACAGCATTTGTCTCCCTCTCTGAGCAACCCTCTAAGTCACTGGGGAAACAGGGGGGGGGGTAGCTCCTGGCCTTCTGCTCCGTCCTGGGACAGAGCTGCTCTCTGGAAACGCTCAGGAGGCTTCTGCACTGTGAACATTCCTGAAGGAGGTGTGGGGAGAGGTGTGCTCTGCAGTTGGGTTGGTATCTGCTTGATGGTGCAAACTATAGGCAAGTGTTTGGGGACCAGGGCTGTGGCTGTTCTGAAGGGCTGGTGAAAAGGAGTCAGAGGTGATTGAGCTGGAGCAATATGAAGGGCATGCTTTAAAGAGAAAGTGTAAACTGAGCAAGCGAACATGGTGAGAGAGTTAAGGGGGAACAGTGGTGTGCATCCATGGCACACTAAACCCATAGAAGTTAGAAATGAAAGGAAGAATGGACACGGCTTACGATACTGCAGGTCGAAGTGGGAAGGAAAAGACCCACTAATTAAATTGCATCAGTGTGCTTTCCCAGAAACAAAGGAAACCTTAAGAAGATACACCCTGGCTGTGGTGATTCTGAAAGAAAAAGACAATGGGCTGGGTGGTAACATCAGAAGCAAAAGTGTGGTTCTCATTTCCCCTCTTATGCCAGTCAAGACTCAGTAAGTTCAAGCCCCAAACGAACAATCCAACCTAAAGGCAAAAAGAATATAAACTAGTGCAAAACTAAAACAAAAGTCCTTTCTGACTTACCGTGAATGACAGTAACACATTACACATGATAGGAATTGCCGTAGGCCAGGAACACTCAGTTCAGTTCAGTTCAGTTGCTCAGTCGTGTCCGACTCTTTGCGACCCCATGAACCGCAGCATGCCAGGTCTCCCTGTCCATCACCAACTCCCGGAGTCTACCCAAACCCATGTCCATCGAGTCGATGATGCCATCCAGACATCTCATCCTCTGTCGTCCCCTTCTCCTCCTGCTCCCAATCCTTCCCAGCATTAGGGTCTTTTCCAATGAGTCAGCTCTTTTCATCAGGTGGCCAAAGTATTGGAGTTTCAGCTTCAACATCAGTCCTTCCAATGAATACCCAGGACTGATCTCCTTTAGGATGGACTGGTTGGATCTTCTTGCAGTCCAAGGGACTCTCAAGAGTCTTCTCCAACACCACAGTTCAAAAGCATCAATTCTTCAGCACTCAGCTTTCTTCACCATCCAGCTCTCACATCCATACATGACCACTGGAAAAACCGTAGCCTTGACTAGACAGACCTTTGTTGGGAAAGTAATGTCTCTGCTTTTAAATATGCTATCTAGATTGGTCATAACTTTCCTTCCAAGGAGTAAGAGTCTTTTAATTTCATGGCTGCAGTCACCATCTGTAGTGATTTTGGAGCCCCCAAAAATAAAGTCTGACACTGTTTCCACTGTTTCCCCATCTATTTCCCATGACGTGATGGGACCAGATGCCATGATCTTAGTCTTCTGAATGTTGAACTTTAAGCCAACTTTTTCACTGTCCTCTTTCACTTTCATCAAGAGGCTCTTTAGTTCTTCTTCACTTTTTGCCATAAGGGTGGTGTTATCTGCATATCTGAGGTTATTAATATTTCTCCCGGCAATCTTGATTCCAGCTTGTGCTTTATCCAGCCCAGCGTTTCTCATGATGTACTCTGCATAGAAGTTAAGTAAGCAGGGTGGCAATATAGAGCCTTGATGTACTCCTTTTCCTATTTGGAACCAGTCTGTTGTTCCATGTCCAGTTCTAACTGTTGCTTCCTGACCTGCATACAGGTTTCTCAGGAGGCAGGTTAGGTGGTCTTGTATTCCGATCTCTTTCAGAATTTTCCAGAGTTTATGTGATCCACACAGTCAAAGGTTTTAGCGTAGTCAATAAAGCAGAAATAGATGTTTTTCTGGAACTCTCTTGCTTTTTCGATGATCCAGCGGATGTTGGCAACTTGATCTCTGGTTCCTCTGCCTTTTCTAAAGCCAGCTTGAACATCTGTAAGTTCATGGTTCACGTATTGCTGAAGCCTGGCTTGGAGAATTTTAAGCATTACTTTACTAGTGTGTGAGATGAGTGCAATTGTGTGGTAGTTTGAGCATTCTTTGGCACTGGAATGAAAACTGATCTTTTCCAGTCCTGTGGCCACTGCTGAGTTTTCCAAATTTGCTGGCATATTGAGTGCAGCACTTTCACAGCATCATCTTTCAGGATTTGAAATAGCTCAACTGGAATTCCATCACCTTCACTAGCTTTGTTCGTAGTGATGCTTCCTAAGGCCCACTTGACTTCACATTCCAGGATGTCTGGCTCTAGGTGAATGATCACACTATCATGATTATCTGGGTCATGAAGATCTTTTTTGTATAGTTCTTCTGTGTATTCTTGCCACCTCTTCTTAATATCTTCTGCTTCTGTTAGGTCCATACCATTTCTGTCCTTTATTGTGACCATCTTTGCATGAAATGTTCTCTTGGTAGCTCTAATTTTCTTTAAGAGATTTCTTCTCTTTCGGATTCTATTGTTTTCCTCTATTTCTTTGCACTGACCACTGAGGAAGGCTTTCTTATCTCTCCTTGCTATTCTTTGGAACTCTGCATTCAAATGGGTATATCTTTCCTTTTCTCCTTTGCTTTTCACTTCTCTTGTTTTCTTACCTATTTGTAAGGTCTCCTCAGAAAGCCATTTTGCTTTTTTGCATTTCTTTTTCTTGGGGATGGTCTTGATCCCTGTCTCTTGTACAATGTCACGAACCTCCGTCCGTAGTTCATCAGGCACTCTGTCTATCAGATCTAGTCCCTGAGATCTATTTTTCACTTCCACTGTATAATCGTAAGGGATTTGACTTTGGTCATACCTGAATGGTCTAGTGGTTTTCCCTGCTTTCTTCAATTTAAGTCTGAATTTGGCAATAAGGAGTTCTTGATCTGAGCCAGTCCGCTCCCGGTCTTGTTTTTGCTGACTGTATAGAGCTTCTCCATCTTTGGCTGCAAAGAATATCATCAATCTGATTTTGGTGTTGGCCATCTGGTGATATCCATGTGTTCACGGACACCTTGTAATAACTTCTTCCAACCATCTGCAAGCCCTTCATCCCCCTCAACCATCACCATGGCTGAGGAATCTCCATGTCAAGGCTTCTAAAGATTTTATCACAGACCACCTAAAACTTGTTAAAAGAAAGACTTTAAGAACTCATCTCAGGTGGGGCTTGTGAACCTGCATTTTAAATAACTCCCAGGTAGTTCTCACTCACACTTAAGTTTGAGAGCCTCTGCACTGTGATTGAAAGCAGTATAGTTAGTTCTTCTGCTCTCTCTGGGGCTAGAGCAGTGATGTGATGAAAAAGCAAAATGACTTTTGACCTCGGGATTTTTAATATATTCACAAGCTAAGTTGAAATGACAGAACCCTGAGATGTTTGCCTTTGGGCATGCTGTGCTTCACTTTATCCTGTCAGTTCCCTGGTGATCTTTTCTGACCTTAAAAGGCTTTTTAAGCCCTTGACTTTAGGAAAGTTTCAACCAGGAATGTGTTTGACTTCAAAGTGATCTGTAGCAGGGAGATTATTTCTGGCATGTGTCATAATGATAAGATGAGCTGAGAGTGAGGGAGGGGAAATGCTCCCAGGTGGCCCTGGTCCTATGATACAGGCAGTGTTTTGATCATTCTTAATTTAAGCTGCTTTATTGTCACAAAATCCAGGAATGTCTCATCATGAGAGTTGATGTCCATAAATAAACCTATCTAACAACGCTTCAGATATGTTTTCAGAATCCAGGAAAGTGTGTGTGTGTTCGTGTGTGTGCGCGCTTGAAGTCTTTTATGAACTTCCTGTCCAGGCCTAGAGCTATCAGCCCTCATAGTTTTCACCCTGTCCATATACTTCTTTCCCCCAACACATGTTTCTTTTCTTTCTTTTTTTTTTTTTTTTTTTACCAATGACTTGTGTGAAGCATTCCCTGATCCTTCCCAAGTTCCTTGATGGGAAAAGGAACCAGGTTGGAAATATTACCTGTGAGCCATCCAACATGGATTGAGTATGATAAATTCTGGGAGACAGTGAAGGACAGGGGAACCTGGTGTACTGCAGTCCACAGGGCTGCAAAGAGTCAGACATGACTTAGCAACTGAACAACAACAACAACAACTTTATTGGTTAGGGTGGATGAGCACCAGGATTTGCTGGAAGAAATATATTTTCTTGGGTCTGATTTCAGCAGGGTTGGTTGTGGTGTTTGTTGTTCATCAGCAGTTCTAGGCCCATTCTAGGTCCATGCGGTTTGACTGAGGCCCATTCTGAAACTGTAACTCTGGCTGGAACTGAAACCACATGGCCAGGACTCGAACCCATCCAAAACCAAGCTTTGGACTTGAACCTATGGTCTTTTAACTGAGATCACATTTGGTTTCAGGACTTAACAAAGCTCAGGTTCTTGATGTCTTATCACAAAAAAGAATTCAGTGGGAGACAAAGTGATAGGTGAGAAGTGAATTTATTTAGAGAGAAACACACTCTACAGAGTGTGGGCCATCTCAGAAGGTGAGAGTGGCCCCCAAATATGGCCTGGTTAATTTTTATGGGCTGGGTAATTTCATAGACCAATTTAAGGGTTTCCATGGTGGCTCAGTGGTAAAGAATCTGCCTACAAATGCAAGAGATGTGGGTTTCATCCCTGGGTTGGGAAGATCCTGTGGAGAAGGAAATGCAGCCCACTCCAGAATTCTTGCCTGGGAAATCCCATGGACAGAGGAGCTTGGGAGGCTACAGTCCATGGGGTTGCAAAAGAGTCTGACGTGACTTAGCAACTGAAAGAAACAACAAGTAGGAGTATTATTCCAACTATTTTGGGGAGGGGGGTAAGGATTTCCAGGAACTGGGGCACCTCTCACTTTTTGATTTTTAACAGTCAGCCTCAGAACTGAAATAGTGCTGGTCACTTAGCTTGCTGATGTGTTGTTTGGTCGCTAAGTTGTGTCCAACTCTTTATGAACCCATGGACTGTAACACTCCAGGATCCTCTATCCTCTACTACCTCCCAGAGTTTGCTCAAATTCATGCCATTGAGTCAATGATGCTATCTAACCATCTTATCCTCTGCTGCCCCCTTCTCATTTTGCCTTCAATCTTTCCCAGCATCAGGGTCTTTTCTTTTTTTTTTTTTTTTTTATTTTATTTTTATTTTATTTTATTTTATTTTTTTTATTTTAGTTGGGGGCTAATTACTTTACAATATTGTAGTAGTTTTTGCCATACATCGACATGAATCAGCCATGGATTCACATGTGCTCCCCCTCCCAAACCCTCCTCCCACCTCCCTCCCCCTCCCATCCCTCTCTGTCATCCCAACGCTCCATCCCTGAGCATCCGTCCCATGCATAGAACATGGAATGGTGTTCTGCTTCACATATGACAATATACATGTTTCAATGTTATTGTCCCAGAACGTCCAACCCTCACCTTCTCCCTCAGAGTCCACAGGACTGTTCTATGCATCTGTGTCTCTTATTCTGTCTCACATATAGGGTTACCATTACCATATTTCAAATTCCATATACATGCATTAGTATACTGTATTGGTGCTTTTCTTTCGCTCTTCGCATCAGGTAGCCGAAGTACTGGAGCTTCAGCTTTAGCAACAATCCTTCCAATGAATATTCAGAGTTGATTTCCTTTAGGATTGACTCATTTGATCTGCTTACAGTCCAAGGAATTCTCAAGAGTCTTCTCCAGCACCACACCCCCTGTGTAGAGGAAGGATAAAGCAAGTCCAAACTGCTTAAATAAGACAAACACCAAGAATGAGAGAACACAGCATTAGGGGATTCAAAAGAGGCAGGAAAGAGTTCTTTCCCAAGCAGGCGAGGGCATAGAGACATCCTCTGGGCATTTTCCATAAGACTAGCCCAGAGCCGACTTTATTAGGCTGTAGACTAGGCAGTAGTGTGATTTTTAGACAGAGATCCCAGCCCCAAAGAGTGGTTCCAATGTCTGTCATTCTATTATAACTTTGTTCTTCCAGGTCTTGAAAGTTTTCATCTTGATGACTTCTTTCTTTAACGTGGATACTTCTAATGAGGCTTAAGTCATGCTGAACTAATATGTTGATATTTAGCTACATCCTTAGGGTGGGGAGGAGGAAACTAATTGACAGTTCAGTGTACACAATCCTATCAAAGCTGCAGCTTGAGATGGTTCAAGTGTAGTGATAGAAGTAGGAGGGAGCTAAAAATAAACTGATTAGTTCATCTTAGAAGCTGGCTTAAGCTATCCTTTGAGGTTTCCCACTGATAACAAAGGAGTATTTGATGGGCTTTAAATGGGATTAATGCAGTCTTTTTTGATGGACTGAAAAATTAATAATAGCCTTTCACATTGAAAGACTTTCAATTTTGCTTTTACTTAGCAATTCTACTCTTAAGAATTTAACATGACAAAATAATTATTAATACACAAAGATTTGATTTATTATTCACTCTTTAATTCAACAATTATTTATTGAGCACATACTACATGCCAGGTACAGTTCTAAAAACTGAGGTTATAGCAATAATTATAGCAAACAAAGTCCCTGACCTCATGGAGTTTAGTTCTAGTTGGAAGAGACGGGTAATAAGCATGGTGTTACCAAATCTCATTGACAGTTTTCAGCCCACATTTTATTAGACTGCTCAGTGTTTTTCTTCTAGAAATACTTTTTTCACTTGATTTCTGGGACACTACATTCTTACTTCACTGCCTATCTCTCACCAAATCCTTTGATGGATTCTTCTCATCTTCCTGACCTTAAATTGGTCAAGCCCAGAGCTAAGTCTTCAAATATTTCCTCCCTCCCTCTCTCAACATCAATATACTGATGATCCAAATTTATATTCCCAGGCTTCACTGCACCTCTGAATTCCAGTTTTTAAAATCCAACTGCCTTCTTGACATCTCCATTTGGATGGCTTCCCAAATATAACATGACCACAAAAATCAAACCCTTGATTTTTCACCCCACATGACTCTTACTTGATTGAGCCTTTCCCTTCTCAGTTAATGGCAACTTCATTTTTCTAATTACTCAGGTAAAACCTTGAAATTATCCTTGACTTCTTTCTTTTTTCTCACAGTCTACCTCTGACCCATCAGATTTAGCTACAAAGATGTCCATCACAGCATTGTTTATAAAATGAAAAGTTGACAGCGATCTAATCATTCAACAGTGAGACTGGCTAAATTATGGTACATGCAGCCACTAAAGATGATGCTGTAGGTTAGCAGGTAAATGTTTAGTGACATTGCAATTATAGAACATTTCAAACATAGTCAATAATAGAGAGCTGAGAATCCCCGTCACCCAGCTACAACAGTCATCAGCCCACAGCCATTCTTGCTTCATTCACACACTTGTTTGTCTCTCACCTCTCCACTGGGTTGTTTTTAAACAAATCCTAGACATCATCGTATGTATTATATGATAAATTACATACTTAATACGATTTACTATAACCCTGACCACATGGAACCAGGGCCTCACCTGTACAGTAAGAAAGTTGTACATCTTACTCCAAACAAGTATTGCTTTGTCTGGTATTTTTAGAGCTTTACTCTGTTGAAGTGATTCTCAGCTAAACATGTCTGTTGTAACTTTGATAAGTATTTCCACTTTTGTTATTTATTAGTGGTATCTTGTTTTGAAGTGTCAAATGTTGTGACTAAAGTAAAATATCATTGTAATTTAAAGTGAAAACATGATTTAAATATTATATAATTATATATAAATAATAATATATTTTATTATTTAGCATATATAAATATTAACATTATGTTACAAAAACAGATTATAAAGAAATACAAGTTCAGTTTTATTTTATATATATATGTATATATTGTTGTTGCTTAGTTGCTAAGTTATGTCCAACTCTCTCGCAATCCTATAGACTGTAGCCTGGCCAGGCTCCTCTGTCTATGGGATTTCCCAGGCAAGAATACTAGAGTGGGTTGCCACTTCCTTCTCCAGAGGATCTTCCTGACCCAGGAGTCAAACCCATATTGGCAGGCAGATTCTTTAACACTTAGCCACCTGGGAAGCCCATATATTACATACTATATACATAGCTTCCCAGGTGTCGCTAGTGGTAAAGAACCTATCTGCCAATGCAGGAGACATAGAAATGAGGGTTCGATCCATGGGTCGGGAAGATCCCCTGGAGGAGGGCATGGCAACCACTCCAGTATTCTTGCCTGTAGAATCCCATGGACAGAGGAGCCTGGCAGGATATAGTTTATAGGGTTGCACAGAGTTGGACATGACTGAAGCGACTTAGCATGCATGCATGCACATATGGAATATATATATATAGTACTGGGGCTTCCCTGGTGGCTCAGATGGTAAAGAGTCTGCCTGCAGTGCAGGAGACCCGGGTTCAATCCCTGGGTCGGGAAGATCCCTGGAGAAGGAAATGGCAACCCACTCCAATATCCTTGCCTGGAAAATCCCATGGAGGGAGGAGCCTGGCAGGCTACAGTTCATGGAGTTGCAAAGAGTTGGACACGACTGAGCAACTTCACTTTCACTTTCATATATTGTATTATAATATACATGAATAGGAAAAATCTGACAGGATAGCTATATCTGAATTGTGATATTATGAATGATTGTTGATATCTTCTTTTGCTTGCGTATATTCTCCACAGTGAACAGGTATTACATGTAGAAAAGAGAATGGGGTTTGGGGGAAGATGTTAATGATAGTGCCATATCTTTCTAAATTTGATTAATTTAGGTTGGTTACTTCACATTGTGAAACAGAAATAACCACCTAGTGGAGGTAAGGATCCTACTTAGTCAGCTTCTGTGTTCTCTCTGGACAGCCTCTAATCAAATGTTGCTACATTAATATCCATGGCTACAGTTGTTGTTCAGGTGCCAAGTCGTGTCCAAATCTTTGTGACACCTTGGACTGCAGCATGCCAGGCTCCCCTGTCCTTCACTATCACCTGAGGTTTGCTCAAAATCATGTCCATTGAGTTGGTGATGCTATCTAACTATCTCATCATCTGCCGCCCCCTTCTCCTTTTGCCATCTATCTTTGCCAGCATCGGGGTCTTTTCCAATGAGTTGGCTCTTCGCATCAGATGGCCAGAGTATTGGAGCTTCAGTATTAGTCCTTCCAATGAATAGTTAGGGTTGATTTCCTTTAGGGTTGACTGATTTGATCTCCTTCCTGTCCAGGGGACTCTCAAGAATCTTCTCCAGCACCACAATTTGAAAGCATCAATTTTTGGGCACTCAGCCTTCTTTATGGTCCCCCTCTCACATCCATACATGACTAATAGAAAACCATAACTTTGACTATACGGACTTTTGTTGGCAAAGTGATGTCTCTGCTTTTTAATATGCTGTTTAGTTTTATCATATCTTTCCTTCCAAGGAGCAAGTGTCTTTTCATGGCTGCAGGCACCATCCACAATGATTTTGGAGCCCCCAAAATTAAGTCTGTCACTGCTTCTACTTTTTCTATTTGCCATGGCTACAGTTGGGCTTCTCAACTTCAGCTCTATTGACGTTCTGGAGTGGATACTTTTTTGTTGTGGAAAGCTATTCTTTTCATTGAAGGGTGTTTTGAGGTATCCCTTGTCTCTACCCATTAGAAGCCAGCAACATCCTCCCCTGACTCTCACCAGTTGTAACAAAATGTCTTCAGAAATTGCCAATTGTCCTCTAGGAGGCAAAATTACCCCTGGTTGAGAACCACTGCACTGCAAGCAGCATGTGTGTAAGTTGAAATGTATGGTGTCTAGGAGATCAGCAGTAAAAATGTTCTGTGTCACTCCTTTTTGTTGGCTGAAACCTCAAGGAGGATGTAATTTATGAGCTGATGAAAGCTGCTTTTGTGGTTTACTGACCTCCACATTTAATTAACCAACCTACAAGTCAATGGTTAATGATTGTCTGCATTTTGGAAACATATCCAGAAATGACTGAGACGAGCTCAAGTCTATAAGGAAAGCAAAGGTGAAAAATTGCTTGTCAGCTCTGTGAGTGATCACTTAGATTCGTCTCTCCAGCCTACCAACTGACCCATTTCCTGATTCATTACCATCAACAACACATGGAAATATTGTATAGAAGTTTAAAATAGGAGATTCCTTCCTAGAAAATTAATGATGCTACATCCATATAAACAATTCCTTTTTATTAATAATAAACATTTAGAGGCAGCTGTAAAAGATAAGAGAAAAGGGCCTTTACATAGTACGTTTTATTTGGATAGAAAATATGTTCCCCCCATAATGGAAACATTATTAGAGAGCCACAGACATGAGATAAGGGAAAACATGAGGTCATTTTGCCCATTCTCTTCAAGAGCTACAGTGTTCTGTGTTCCCCTCCTCCACTCCTAGTTCAGAGTCTCATTAAATATCCCCATTTTAATATTATAGGATACTCTTCATGTTTCCCCTTGAAGAAGAATTCAACAGAAAAGCAGAAGGTATAAGTTAGTGGTATCATAAGCTTCAAAAGATAACTTCTTTTGTTAGTGGCACTATGTTGGCAGCATAGAAATTCAAACTTCTAGGAAAGTCTGTATCAAACATTGGTGATCTACAATCACCACAAGCACAAGATAAATCATATTTTAAATAGCTTCACACAATTATATAATTTAAGAGTGCAATTGAGGGATCTTGAGTTTTAGTTGTTTTCTAGCAAGTGTTGGGGAGAAGGCAATGGCAACCCACTCCAATGCTCTTGCCTGGAGAATCCCATGGACGGGGGAGCCTGGTAGGCTGCAGTCCAGGGGGTCGTGAAGAGTCGGACACGACTGAGCAACTTCACTTTCCCTTTTCACTTTCATGCATTGGAGAAGGAAATGGCAACCCACTCCAGTGTTCTTGCCTGGAGAATCCCAGGGATGGCGGAGCCTGGTGGGCTACCGTCTATGGGGTCGCACAGTGTTGGACACGACTGAAGCGACTTAGCAGCAGCAGCAACTGTTGGGTACTCCTAATTCAGAGAATACTGTGTAAGATAAATATCTTAAACAAATATTGTTGTATTTTCTTCTATTTTGAGGCATCTCTGGTCTCTACCCATTAGGTGCCAGTAGCATCCTCCCCTGACTCTCACTGCTTATAACAAAATGTCTTCAGAAATTGCCAGTTGTCTTCTAGGAAGCAAAATTACTTCTTCCTTTGGAATCAATGCTTAAAGCTTGTTTTTCATAACATCCCGGGTTTTCTTTAATGGTAATTAATAAAAATAATCACTATTAATTGAATAACTTCTATAACCATGCATTATATAGCTACTGAACATTTAATTTTTATGCAATCTTTGTAATCCTATGAGATATATGTCTATTTACACATGAGAAAACTGAGACTCACAGAAGTTATTTTGCCCAAAGTCTCACAGTTGCTGAAAGGCAGGGTCCTAATTCAGCACACCTGATTCAGTTCAAGTGTAATACCACAGCCCATGTTGTTTAAGTAGTCAAGGGATGTGATGTTTTGTCTGAGAGTTTGTGTCAGGAAAAATGAACTTGCTTGGTATTTTTAAAACAGAGCCTATTTGCAATAGCCAGAGAGTTGCATCTAGGAAAAAACCAAAATTCAACCATAATGAAACCCACAGGAGCCTGAGGACCTAGAGTGCTCAGAGAGTGGATTGTATCAGGTTGAGAAGTTTTGTTACATGCAGAGAAATAGCCCAAGTGCTTTGCGCAGTGACAAAGATTTAACTGGGTCTTTCTTAAGCCAGGAGGATTTTAGAAAGGAGGACTCCTTATGGAAAATTCCTGAAATTGAAATGGAGAGTGTAATTTCCCACCTAGGGGCTGGGGGGTTCCATATTTGTTCTCTGTTGTTCATGTTATAGGCTGTCCATGGGGTCACAAAGAGTCAGACACAACTGAGAGACTGAACAACAAATAGGCCACCAAGGGTAGTCTGACATAAAAGCATGGAAAATGCAAGCATAGAGTATGAAAAAATATGCCACAGCTAAAGAAAACAAACTCAAGCCCAAACCTCAAGTGGGTTGTGAGAAAGAAGTCTACTCACAATTGAAAAGGAACAGTCAACCCTGGACTTCAGGCTGTGAGCATTCAGCCTGGTTAATTAAGGTCAAGGTGGTGATGGAAATACCAGCTGGGGAGCATTTTGCTGAAATATAAATTTGTTCCTCTGTATCTCTGCAAGACAGCAGGGAGGTGTGTGTTTGGAGCTAAATTAATTTGATTTACATCATGCCATGGTAACTTCAGTTCTCTCTCCCTGCTGTCAGATGTCTTAGCTGCTTTTTCCCCCTCCTCCTTCACCCCCACACATTTCATAACACGAGGAGAAAGCACGGGTTGGCTTCAGGCAAAATTTAGAAATAGACTAACTTTAATTTGATTATTCTGCATTCAGCGCTATTCTCTCCTCCCCCTTTACCTTCTTTCTTGAGGGAGAGAAGTTGTAAACCTGAGCATGTAAGTGTGATGTATTTTTACAATGTGCTTCATGGCACAAGCCGCTTGACAATCGGAATTGGTTCCTTGCAGCAAAACCTGGCAGCTCACCTCTCCTCCTCCTGTGTTTCTTCAACAACACTAGTACTAGAAAATGAAGTTATGGCCCAGGATCTCGTTAGGACTGTGCTTTTTCTGGCCATGTAGTTTTCAGGCTCCGGAGCCTGGGCTGGAGGGCGCGTCCTCGGGGACCCTCGAGGTGGGGCTGGGCCGCCGGCGTCCCTGGGACCCCGCCTGGCCCGCCGTTCCGCGCGCCCTTGCCAGCCGGGCTGGATAAGGTTACGCCGAGGCTTCCTCGGACAGAGGGAGAGAGGCGGGTCCGAGCCCTCTCCCCGGCCCGCGGGGGAGTTCCCACAGTTGGCAGCTCGGGCCCGCGGGGCCACATCCCTGCTGCAGGTGGGCGCGTGCGGGCGGCGGAGCGGAGACCCGGGCCGGGCCCGGCCCGCCATGGCGCGGGAGAGGCTGCCCGGGAGGGGCTGCTGTGCCCTGCGCCGCTGTCTGCTCGCCGCCGCTCTGCTGCTCGGCCTGCGGCTCTGCGCGGAGCTGCAGCGCGCTGGGCCCCAGCCCCCAGCCCTCAGCTCCCCGCCAGGCCAGGCCCCCCGACCGCCCGGGGGTCAGCTGCGCGGCGCCAGCCGGAGGCAGGTGACCTACGTGCGCAGCGGGCGCCGAGCACCGGCGAAGGGCCGCAGGAGTGGGACGCCGGAACCTGGCTGCTGCCCCCTGCGCGGGCGTCCCCGCCGGAAGGTCAGTTGCAAAAGATGGAATCTTGGTCTTTAGACCGGGATCCCCCTCCCGACCTCGCTGCAGAGCCCTCAGCTCCAGGCCTCCGCGGACTACCCAAACTGCGACCTTCAAAAAAAAAAAAAAAAAAAATCTGCTTCCTCTCTTACCTCTGCTCTCTCTTAAGCAGCACCACTGGTGGCATCCTTCAATGCCCAGATACGATGAAGTAGGAGTTGGTTCATTCAATAATCAACCAGTATTTGCTGAGCGTTCACTGTGTGCCAGGCCCACTGTTAAGCGGGCATCCAGCAGCGAAGGACCAAGCCCTGCTCTCAAAGAGCTTACTTTTTTGCGGGGAGGAGGGGGAAGGGTGTGAGCAGTGGACAAGGCAAGGGAAAGAAAGGAGTTGTGGTTTTGTTTGTATTTTGTGCTCCTCCTTGTTTTCTCCGTGAGGCCTGCACAAAGCTGAGTGGGTAGCCACTGTGAATTGCTTTTCCACTCTACCTTCATGGCAGTGATGAAGATCCACTCAGTCTGAATTTTCCTTGAGTTCCACCGCAGACGTCGTCGGCAGGGTGGTGAGCGCAGGGTGAGAAGTTGAGCCCCCAGCACCACTTAATGGAAAGTTAATTGGACCTGGAGGGCTGAAGTAATAACCCGGATTTGTCTTACAACACCAAGAGTGTTGGTCTCCCTACCTCATTAACTTCTTGGCTCACGCATTGAGTAGTTATTTTATTCAATTTTGACCTCTGAGTTTTAAGCCTCTGGCCTCCTATCCACCCCTTGGAGCTCAGTAATTTACTTGGTACTTGGGAATGAAAAGATTAAGAACTGAAGGTCTGAGCTTGCCTGGTCTTTATACCCATCAACCCTAACCACATCCTTTGGGGCAACTTCTTTCTGTTGCCTTGCTTTTCCTCTTTTCTTTTAAACATCCCCCACCTACTGAGGAGAGAGAAAAACTCTTCCTTGGACTCGGCTGCTTTCTTCAACTTCTAACCTACTTTTCAATGGCACGTCTGCCAATTTCTTCTACTGTTTTCCTTTCTCTCACTTCCTCTTCAAGCCTTGACCTCTATCTTTCCACACCACTGCTTTCCCTGTCTAATCCATCAGTGTTATCTTCCTGGATAAATTCAGACATCATATCTGAAATCTCATTTCCTATGTTAAGTCTTAATTTGCTCTTCTAGAAGAATGTAGTCACTTCCTTCATTCTTCTAATGCACTTCCCATGATACCATGTTTTGCCAAAGGCTTTTAAACACCCTTCTGCCAAGGGCTTACCAGGACAATCCTGATGACCCTGCTGCATCAAGGTGCTGGGGGCACAACATGAGCTCAGAGTCTAGTAGGGGAGGCACAGAGCACAGACATCCAATAATGTGACAAATGCTATAATTAAGGTCTTGAACTCTGCTTGAGGAGTCAAAAAAGGCTAACCAGGAGGGGACATTTGACTCAGGACTTGATATTGCTTAGGAGTTCATGTTCTTTTGTCCCTCTGGATGTTCTCAAATGTTCCATCCTGGGCACCCCTAATGCAACCTTGCACTTGCCATTTCACATCTGCTCTCAGCCTCCATTGTTTTTCTTTTACCTGTTGAAGAATTATTCTTAAATCTTAGCCTCCACTTCAGACAACAAATCGATAACTGGAGCCTCAAATAGAAAGGTTTGGAATGCATAGACACAAAGGGCCTCTGGATGGCAAGTTCACATCTGCTTCCTTTAGGAGGCTGCTGTAGTGATTCCTGCTGGAGACTGTGATGACTTAGAGTGGTTTAAGTGGAGGTGTGAGAAGTGGTCCAACATTGGATATATTTTGCAGGAAGATGAGAAAGTAGTTTCTGTTGTTTAGTTTTGTGTTTTGGGTGGAGTGGATGGAAATCAGTTTTAAACATCTTGAGTTTGCGTTATCCTTTGGACATCCATATGGAAATATCACATAGGCAGTCGGACATAGGAGTCTGAAACTGGAGGAAATGTCCAGGCTGAAGACAGAGATGTGGGAATCCTCCGTGTACAAGTGGCTCTTTTAAAGCTATGAGACTGCAGGAGATCATCCGGGCAGTAAGGGCTGCTAACAAAGACAGAGATGCAAGTCTGAGCCCTGGGGCTCATTTTAAAAGTAAATTTTAAAAAAGGAAATACTTGCATAGAACCTTGCATGTTGTAAGCATTCAATAATGGTCGCTTTAATTTTCACTAATCTGTCCCAAGTCTTTAGCCTCAGCCATTCCCTAAATATAATTTGTTATAACTTCTTTCCACTCCTTTGGTTTCTGCTGATTCTTTTACCGTCATCCTATGATTCATGCCCTTTCCATCATTGAACATTCAGGTCAAGGATGGTGGCCCAGAAAGCTTTTTTCATCATTCCTACTTCCTTGCTAATCTTTCACCAGTTTGGGAGACAACAGACATGCATTCTGATTTGTGAATTGCCTTGTACATGTTATGACCTAATAATCTATTTTAGATTGAATGTTTTGTCTGCACAGTTGTTCATGATGGAAAGGATCACATTTCCCAGTGACTCTTAGTAAATGTTTATTACCAAGACACCAATAAGTAAAAAATAAGAATCTTATTATTTAAACCTATTATGTGTAACTGTAAATGTCTTTGGTTAAAAATATATAAGAAATAATTGAGTGAACATAGCAATTAAAATAACTATTTTTTAAGTATTGTTTTAGGTTTTAACCTCTTAAAGAAAAAAATTTCCCTGGATTTTCTTCTCCCTAGCTAGTTAGTTATTTTCTTATTTTCAGGGTATACAGTCTGACTTTCCCGAATTCCTAGATAGTGGGAATCTTGAATTTGTTTCATTTTTCCATTATTTCTCAGTCAAATTAAAATGTTCCTTCAAACTGGAAAGAGCAGCTATCTAGTCTGTTCTCCCAGTTTAGGGAACAGAGTGCAATGTCCCCTATCTCTCCAGGGATAAGTCTTGTTCCTTTTTAGCCTCCCATCGAGACAAGGTGAAATATAAACTGAATGCACAGTTAATTAATATAATAAGTTTGGAAGTAATGTGTTTAATTCCTTGGATCCTATTTTATTTACATTTTGTTTGTTGAGGATAATGATAAACAATATTATTTAGGTTCTTGGATACTTTGCCGTAGGCACCTCCCAGATTGGTGAAGGAGAAAAAGTTCCATTCTATTTTGAGGATGGCTTTCTGGGTGGATGAAAACCTGCATGAAATAATTGGGTTGCCAAGTGTTTCTTGTCAATGTGCTTCCTTTGCAGGTGTTAGAGGCACAAAAATTCAGCAATTATATTGCCACTTTAATCATAGCTTATGCTTTCCTTAAAGCAAATAATCTGTTATAAAAAAAGAGAAATGATGTGTAGTCCTCGTGTAATTCTTTTCCTATCCTCTTCTTTCACCAAGCTATACAAGAAATAGCTCTAAATATTAAATCCTCTTTCGCATCAGAGGTTCTAATCTTACAGCATCATGAAATGAGGGCAAATGATACATGGTGGATAAACACTGCCCTGTGGGATTAGGACTCCCCTAGAATCCATACATTTTTGTATATTACGGAAACTTTAAGCATACAAATATCACTGTAATTCTTTTTTATTCTTTTACTTTCTCTGTTTTCTGTCTGTGTTTCTTTCTGGTTTTTCTTTCTTAGACATTTACTATGATTACACGGCTAAAGTTCTTCTGGGGGACATAAATAGAGGACTAATGATGGTCTCCTTGATTATACTTTTTTCTACAATCTTGGGTAGATATTTCTTTTACAAGTTGGCAATCTACCTAAAAGCAGCAAAATATATGCTAATATGCCCAGGAGAACTACTGTTGACAAAAAAATTAATCAGTAGTCAATCTAAGAAAGAGATGGAAAATTTTACTTGAACCAAACTGAGTATTATAACCCAGGAGACAATCTCTCAGAGAACTTTGAGAACTGCTCCAAAGAGGTAAAGGGGGAGGCCAGTATAAGTTATTCTCGAGAAAGGGTAGTGCAATCAAGCCCACAGCTTGATGAAGAGTTACTGTTATTTATAAGTAACAGATATCTTTAAAGGTTTTAGCGCTTTCCTAAGTATGGGTTCATGAATTTTCTCCTGAAAATATCTATCTGAAGGCCTATCTTTTCTCAGAGCACAGAATGCCTCGTCCTGATTTTGTCCTGAATTCCAGGGTATTGTAGGTCAGTGAATGTAGTGGCTAATGACTCGATTCTTATAGAACTAGATAGTAGTAGGCAATAGTCTCTGTTTTACAATCCCCTCCCTTTTGGTCTTAATTTTGACCAAGGTTTGAGAGGCATTTCATGACCAACTTGTCCCAAGGCCCTAGGGATGCTCATTCCCAGGTCAGTCAAGGATTTCATTGATAGGCTGCTCAGTGCCCTATTACTGGACTTGGCCCTGTTAACAATAGTCAAAAGCCTCTGGACCATCTGTTTTACTAGTCAGTTATGGTCTAGGAAATGTCTCTTGTTGCGTCTTCTTATATCTAAAGTTACACTATTATAATCTTTGATCTTATAGGACAATATATTTGGTCAAATGTTTAAGCTTGCCTAATCATCATTAATTTTATTGGAGGCTCCATCACACATTTGGTAGTACAAGAAATAATAATCTTGTGAGATAGGTAGAATACAAATAATATAGCTAGTAACATTAATAAAGTCCTAAGTGAGTATTTAAGGTAAGAATTTCCATTAAGTGAGGCCCAGTATCTCCCCAGGTCACCTGACCCAGCCTGTTCTGTAGCAGTTGCTCTCCTTTCAGTTCAGTTCAGTTCAGTCACTCAGTCGTGTCCGACTCTTTGCAATCCCATGAATCGCAGCACGCCATGCCTCCCTGTCCCACCAACTCCCGGAGTTTACCCAAAATCATGTCCATTGAATCAGTGATGCCATCCAACCATCTCATCCTCTGTCGTCCCCTTCTCCTCCTGCCCTCTATCTTTCCCCACATCAGGGTCTTTTCAAATGAGTCAGTTCTTCGCATCAGGTGGCCAAAGTATTGGAGTTTCAGCTTCAACATGAGTCCTTCCAATGAACACCCAGGACTGATTTCCTTTAGGATGGACTGGTTGGATCTCCTTGCAGTCCAAGGGACTCTCAAGAGTCTTCTCCAACACCACAGTTCAAAAGCATCAATTCTTCGGCACTCAGCTTTCTTTATAGTCCAACTCTCACATCCATACATGACCACTGGGAAAACCATAGCCTTGACTAGATGGACCTTTGTTGACAAAGTAATGTCTCTGCTTTTTAATATGCTGTCTAGGTTGGTCATAACCTTCCTTCCAAGGAGTAAGCGTCTTTTAATTTCATGGCTGCAGTCACCATCTGCAGTGATTTTGGAGCCCCCAAAAATAAAGTCAGCCACTGTTTCCACTGTTTCCCTGTCTATTTGCCATGAAGTGATGGGACCAGATGCCATGATCTTAGTTTTCTGAATGTTGAGCTTTAAGCCAACTTTAGGGAAGTACTACATTGGCATTGTACATAAAGTTACCAAAAAGTCTGAGTGTATAAGCTGAGTGGCGGGTCATCGTGGCATTTTACAGGATTGAGAAAGGAAGGTTGCCTTCTAAGAAATTACGTGGCTGGTTCCAGAAGAAAAAAAATTGATCTTTATGGTTAAGCTGATATTTCTGCCATTGGGGTGGTCTGGTTAATGCATAATGCAGGTGCACAATGCACACTAGAGAGGGAGGAGGTCCAGAAGGGCAGAGAAAAAAGTTTATTTAAATTTCTTGTCTTGCCTTAAAATATGAATTTTGTTTCATCAGAACTCATACAGGAACAAAGCTTCCTGAAGAAATTTCTTCTCTCTTATCGGAGATATTTTGCTTGACATTTAATATGTTGGATAGAAAAGTGACTTCTGAGTCACAGAGCTACAGAACCCAGCAAAGTGCTGGCTTGGTTTGTTAGTTACAGATCCTTTGGAACAGTGTGTCAGGGGAAAAAATGCTGTTTCCTCTTCTCCTGAAAAACCATATGGCAAAATTCTGTCTTTTCTTCATCACTTCTTGTCGTCCTCTTAGTTTTCTCATTCCGTGATTGTCATCAAGAAGAATGAGGAAAAATGGCATGGTAGGCCCCTTGATATATCCAACTGCCTTAAACATTATTATTCTTTACAAAATACTTGAAGGTAGGTTTGAATTGCTTGTAAAATAAGGCCCAGCAGTAGTTTCCAGCTTCTTTCGGTTTCTGCTGTTTCCCTACATGTCTGTCCTTCAGGAGCAACATTCATTAATCCTCTCACATTGTCCTCAGGAGGCACAGCATTTTCATTTTGCCAAAAAAAAAAAAAAAACAGTTTGATGAAAACTTTGAGGGTAATTGCACTGCTTCCAAAATGGATTCCAGCAATATGTGGGTGTGAAATAGCAGTTGATTTTAGGTTTTCTGTGTGCAATTCGTCCAGTTTCAAAAAAAAAAAAAGCTTATCAGTTCTCGAATTTGATTTCATTTTTGGTCTGTAAAGAGAATCAGAGCTGTGTAGTTCAACCAGTCGTATTAATGGCCTGTAGAATTTTCTACTAAAACAGGGTGGGAAAATCTGCTGTCCAAGAAGCATTTTTATCCTGCTCAAATGATTGAAACAAAATTGACTTTTATGAGCTTTCTAGTCTATGACCATGTGTAATTTAAACTAATAGCAAAGTGGCCTGTTAGTTTATGACTCAAGGAGGTAAATTGGGCCTGTGAAGAATTTTGTTTGAGCCATAGAGTGTTTCAAGTAACTAAACATAAACATCTTCAGATGCAGCATATAGTGTCCAGTGGAGTCCAGTTCAGCACTGTCTGCCTTTATATTATCTGTCTGATTTGTAAAGGCGTTTGAAGTTTCAACCCCTGAGCCAGGTGTCAAAATTTGCAATTACTTTTCCTAAAAAGTGACAAACCAGGTTAATGCTGCTAAGCTCAGTGGCAGCTTGGTACATAAATACTGAATACACAGAAGCTAAGGATCCTTTTATGTCATTCTTAGTCAAGAGAGTTCAGTAACCTAAGGCTGGAGTTGGCTACTGGGGAGAGTAAGATTTAGGGGAGTGTACTTAGTTAATACAATATTCTTTTGGTTATTAAAAAAAAGACTCTGGCCTTGCTTAAGCAAAAAAAAAAAAAAAAAAGAATTTATTGAGAAAACTTGGGAATTTATCACTGAATTGTAGCAAGAGGTAAATGATCATGATGTTGAGGAGAGAAGGAGTAAGGTTACTCTGGAAATCTCAGCTTTCCTTGGCCTTCTCCCTCCGGTGCCACCATAGTGAGACTTACCTCCCTTGACTCCTGGGCTGGGTCCATTACTCACCCTGGGTCAGCCAGTACTAGCCACAGGCCACAAACCTAGCCCAATATCCACACTGCACCCCTCCTCCCCCATCCAGGGAGCCATTGTTAGAGAAAGAGGAAATTTTCTGAGTAGCTGGAAATAGAGCATAGGTCTTTTTTATATATAATCATCTCAGAGCTTAGCGTCTGTGCCTTTCCCTTTGTGTATTTCTTTATTGGTTAACAGTTTCTCTATTTAGAACTGTTAGAGATAAACTTATTTCCAAGTAGCACTCTTCAATAAGTTGGTAACTTGTGCATACTTCTGATTTTTCATTCAGTTTGGCATATATACACAAGATCTATATCTATGCAATATTTTTCTTTTTCTTTTCAAGTAAGACATTATTTGTGAGGACTTTTGTGGAGAAGATAAATATAATCAGTATTCAGCTCATGATCCCCACTAGGGTTCTCAAACCAAAGTTCGGATTTTATGTTCTTTGTTTGATTCTTTTGTCTGTCAGTTCAGAGAGTTACTTTACAAAAATAGATCTGATACAGATTGCAAATGACAGAACCCGACTGAAGCTAGTGAAAACAGGGATTCACTGGAAGTGCACTTGGGTAGAGTTGAAGAAAGACCTGCAGAAACCGGAACTGCTCTCAGAACTTGATTATGGACTAAAATGAGTATTGAGGACGTTGGTTATTCACGTTACCCGTTTGTGGTGGTGGTTTAGTTGCTAAGTCTTGTCCGACTCTTGTGACCCCATGAACTGTACCAGGGTCCTCTGTACGTGGAATTCTCTAGACAAGAATACTGGAGTGGGTTGCCATTTCCTTCTCCTCTCCAGATATTACCTATTATCAAATGCATAATGGGTATTTGGGCTTCTCTTGTAGCTCAGTCGGTAAAGAATCTGCCTGCAATGCGGGAGACCTGGGTTTGATTCCTGGATTGGGAAGATTCCCTGGAGAAGGAAATGGCAACCCACTCTAGTATTCTTGCCTAGAGAATCCCAGGGATGGAGGAACCTGGCAGACTACAGTCCATGGGGTTGCAAGAGTCAGACATGACTTAGCAACTAAACCACCACAACCAACGGGTATTTATCATTCTTTTAGGCCATACCTTTGAATTCCCTTCCTGTGTTTGAGGAATTCTCCACCTTTCTAAGAAAAAAAGGTAAAGAATAAATTTCCTTGGCTCTAAGGGGCATTCTTGTGACTTAGGCTTCACCATTCACATACACCTTCATGAGAGTTTGGATTATACTTTAGAGACTTGAAGAAGCAAGTTTCAGCACAAAGACCACAGAGCCTCTGGTTCTAGTGGAGGCATCCAGTGCCTGGGGTGGAGGAATGAACAGTGGTGTCTGTGCCCAGTGGTGGGGCAGTGCAGGCTACACTGGTGCCCTTGGTGGTATTCCTCCTGCCCTTGAGATTCTGTAAGCTAATAAATTTTTAGTCAATTCCTTTTCTACTTAACTAACCAGAGTGGTTTCTATTGTTTACAACCAAGAACCCTGGCAGATCAATAAATTAGAGTTGGCAGTTTGGAAGGTTACAACTGTAGCTTTCCCTCTTCAATTTTGCTTGCTCTATTTAATTCGGATTTTGGAACATGATGATTGGGGTCCGAATAACTATGGGCTAATGGACCTTTCCCTGACAAGATAATAACATTTAGTGCCAGATACTAAATCATACAAATCTGCTAACTTATGACTAGAGACACCAAGTTCTTTTTCACGACATTCTTTGTCAGGGGTATCTGGCAGGAGAGACCCGTTTACGCTGTGATCACAGACAACCCTCGAATCTCAGGGCTCTTACTGACAAAGGTTTGTTTCTTGCTTGTGCTGCATATCCGTTGCTGGTTGGCAGGGGTGGGGTGCCGCCCTGTGCTGTCTTCATCCTCTCTCTAGACCCCAGACTGGAGCATTGCCTGTCACCTCAGCAGAGGGATAACTGCTCTGGAGGCTCTTGTGTGGCATTATTAACTGTCCTGGCCAGAAGCCAGACTTAGCACTTGTGCTCACATTCCAATGACTAGAGCTGGTTGCTGGGCCCTACCCATGCAGGGGGCCAGAGGTCTGTTGTGTGCTCAGAAGTCAGAGAGCAGGAGCTGTTTGGTGAGTAGCACTTATGGCCACCACACTATGGTAACCCTTCAATCATCCGTATCTAAGTGGACATCGTCTAGGTCATGTCTCATGCTCGCTGTTTCCAGTGCCTCGCTGAACCCGCATGTTTGGCAGTGTTGAATTAAGCATGGGAGGCTCTTTTCAGGGGGCATAGATCTAAAATGAAGCAGACGTCTGAATTTAGCAGAACAGTGAAATGAAACAAGACGCGATTCACATCTTATAAACAGGGCTGTAGTGTGTCCTGGAGTTGGTTAAGTACAGTGATTCTCTTTGACATTTGTTTATGGAGATGATCTGTAGGTCTTTTTTTTCTGGGGAAAAAAAGGCAAGTTATTTGAATAAATAAAACCATGAGTGTAAATGAGGCAAAGGCCTCTGGTGAGGTGAATCAATCGTCATGTTTAAAATGCATCTTCATGGCAATCACTTAACTTATTTTTAGTCAGAGCAAGCTGAAAGACTTCCAAGCATGTTTTCAGAATCTGGCCACAAATCAGAGAGAGTATTCATGTTGTATAGTGCTTGTTATTGCACACAATAAGACAACAAGTATGTTTAGTTTATTGTTCATCTACTTTGAGTTGTTATTGCTGTTCAGTCGCTAAGTCACGTCTGACTATTCAACCCCATGGACTGCAGCACGCCAGGCTCCCCTGTCCTTCACTATCTCCTGGAGTTTGCTCAAATTCCTATCCATGGAGTCGGTGATGCTATCTAACCATCTCATCCTCTGCTGCCCCCTTCTCCTTTTGCCCTCAGTCTTTCCCAGCATCAGGGTCTTTTCCAATGAGTTGGCTCTTTGCATCAGATGGCCAAAGTATTGGAGCTTCAGCTTCAGCAA
Organism: Okapia johnstoni; assembly: GCA_024291935.2. Lineage (NCBI taxonomy): Eukaryota > Metazoa > Chordata > Mammalia > Artiodactyla > Giraffidae > Okapia > Okapia johnstoni. The sequence goes on along the minus strand of CM044317.1, from coordinate 57,932,339 downwards.
CAGTCCTTCCAATGAATATTCAGAGTTGATTTCCTTTAGGATTGACTGGTTTGATCTTGCTGTCCAAGGAACTCTCAAGAGTCTTCTTCAGCACCACAATAGAGCATAACAAATAAATTAAAAATCCTAATTAGCAACAACACATACTCGTTGAGTGCAGAATGATTTGGTTACGTATGAAAGGAGGCCTCTTCATTCAGCAATTTTAGGGGTAGAATATGGAGAAACCAAGTAACACCTGAGATCCTAGGGGACTTATTTACATGGATTTGCAAATGTCATGAAAACTTTTTATTATATGCATCCTCACCTATAAGATGGGCTCATAATTTTACACTTGATGTTAGAAGTTTTAAATTCTGTTCCCCTACTTATTGAATGTGGACAAGTGACATACCCTGTCTGAACTTTAGTTTCCTCCTCTGTGAAAAATTAGTAGTACCTAACTCATGAAGACTAAAGGAGAGTGTGTAGGTGAAAATGCCTGGCCTGTGGAAATAGTTCTGTAAATTAAGTTGTCTCTGTTCAACCTTGTATTTCTGGCTGTGATGCTGGCTCCTTAACAGCAAACACATGTAGGCACATGTAACTGGGTGGTATGAAGCACAATATTCATTGAAATTTTTAATATTCCTTTTATTATTCTTTAAATTTATAGCATATATAATATGCTCAGCTATCAATATTTCCAGTGCTGAAATATTTTTTAAAAATCTTATGTAAAAGATGGAAGTAAATATTAACTTTTTGTTAGCATTTTAATTATAAACTTATTCCTCATGTAACTCATTTATTATAAAATTGCTAGGGCTTACATGTTCATACCAGTTTGATTTTTTCCCCTCAAAACCAATTATAAATGTCATTTACAATATTTCTGTTAAATAATTTTGGCCTGTGTTAGGGTTGACAGTATGAAATGTGTTTCTAAGCTTTTGAAATACAATTTTCACTTAAAAGAATGTTTACAAATCGCCTATTTAATACTGCCACTTACTATCACTCTGCTACTTCTTTAGTTTAGAGGAGTCCACTGGAGTAATTGTGGGTTAAGGAGATAATAATTGCTCTGTTTTTTTGGTTCTGTCTTCCACATTTTAATCTAATAATTAAGTGCGTATTATTATACTTGGCACTTTATATTCATTTAAAAGACAAACTCAACCAACATGATAAACTAAATCTAAATACTGACCCTGCACATAGTATTTTGCATACTATAAGGACTTCAAAATGTTAACAATTAAAGTGAGGTGTTAGAGGGCCACTATGCTAGTATCTTTTCATTTAATTTTCACAAAAGATCTGTGAGGTAGGAATTGTCCTCATTTTTCCGATGAGGAAGCTGAGGCTCAGAGACACTAATAAATGTGGGTAAGACATAGCTAGAAGCGGTGAGATGAAGGTGTAAACTCAATATCCATGATTCTCAGTTTGCCCACTGAAAAGGGCAGCGGACAACCAAATCTCATGTAAGGTAGCTCATTTACCACATGAAAATTAAAATCTTCTTTTAAACAAAAGACACAAAGTTAAAAGGCAAATCATCGGTTGGGAGAGAGTATTTGCAATGCATATCGTGAATAATGGCTTCCCCAATGGCTCAGTGGATAAAGAATCCACCTGCAATGCAGGAGACACAGGAGATGGGGGAGGGTTGATTCCTGGGTTGGGAAGATCCCCTGGAGATGGGCATGGCAATCCACTCCAGTATTCTTGCTTGGAGAATCCCATGGACAAAGAAGCCTGGCGGGCTACAGTCCAAAGGGTTGCAAAGTGTCAGACATGACTGAGCGACTGCACACACACATCACCACAAATAAAGGGTTAACACCCTAAAGTTTTTTAAAAAACAAAACAATAAGAAAAAAAAATAAACAACTGAACAGAAAAACAAACAGCCTTAACCAGGAATTAATAGAAGAGGAAATCTGAAAGACTAATATATAAATATATATATTATGTAGATTACATATATAGCCTATATAATTACTAGATAATACAGTTATAATATGGAAAGAGAGAGGTGAGTACAGAGAGATGATAAATCTTACCAATAAGCAGAAGAAGCAAATCAGAGCACAAAGGGATTATATTTTACTATCCCCCAAGTCATATTGGAAACAGTACACAATGTCTGATAAAACAAAGACTGAAGAATATTGAGGAAAAGGAACTCCTTACTAAACTACCTTATCCAAAGTAGCTCCCTATCCCTGTTGCCCTTCTGATACCTCCTCTTATATTCTCTATGGCATTCCCACTCTCTGACAGTTTTCCTTTCTCTAATTCTTGTTTGCAGTCGCATCCCCTGTAAAGGTGGGGGGCTCATGTGTCCTGGTCACCACTCTATCCCCAGAGACTATGATAGAACCAGCACAAAGCAGGTGCTTAGTAAATAGGGCTAAAAAATGGTTATTTCAATCACTGGGGTACTAGACCAATGTGTTTGAGGAACATTTGGATCTTTCAAGAGCTATTCCAAAACCCCCTCCAGATCTCTAATTTCTGGATCAGGGCTTTACACCCAGGCTCTTGGAAGAGAGCTCCCAGCATTGACTTTGCTTCAGACTGTGGTGACTGTACTACAAAGATTTGGAGCCATATCCAGCCTGTACCTATTTTGTAATGGCCCATGAGTGAAGAATGGTTTTTATAGATGAATATTTACAATTGATATGATGTTAGGAAACACTAACTTTGAACCCCAATGAAGCAAAATGCTATCTCAAAATAATATATCTATATTACAAAATATGTTGTACAGTTTTTATTAAATTTTGAATTCCATCGATAAAAATGTAGAAATTTGTCTTCTCATTATGTAAGAATCTATTTAATATCCTTGATTTTGTCTCTTGGCTCACAAAGTCTAAAATATTTACTGTCTGACTCTTTACAGAAGACATTTGCCAACCCCTGCTCTGGGAGTAGCCTCAGGGCCACGTAACTATTATTGTGACTGTAGGGGAGACCAGTGACCTACCGTGGCCCCAATCTAGTCCTGGAGACCCTTGTGCTAGAGTTTTGCCATCTGCAGCATGAGAAGAATGGGCCGAGGCTTTCCACAGGGATACTGAAGACACGCTTTAGTCCTCTCTAATCACTCATGGTAATGTCGTCATAAAGTCATCCAAGGTCTTTGTTTTGAGGCCATTTCCAGGCAGTGAATGTTAAAATGATTTAAACCCTGGTGTTTTCCTGTTAACCATCTTTTCTAACACACATATAGAATTGTTTAGATTTTATTATGACAGTCAGATGAACCCATGTTTTTCCAGCTCTGAGTTCACTCTTTGTTTAATACTTAAAATGGTTAGAGCTGTATGCTGTGAGAGATCCAGTACCTTTCCTCCACTCAATTTTCTGGTAATATCTAGCGTTTAAATTTTCTGATCACTCTCCTAGCTAAATATTTCACCTCTGGCCACTGCCATCTCCTCTCTGTTTTGCACTGTCCACTTCTTTTATCCCCTAGAATGATCTAGGCATTACTGATAGTCTCAGGGTAAGAGAGGGAGATGTCAGTGAAGTTCAAAACAAAAATCAACATAAAATTGATTAAGGATTTCTTGCCCATGGGGCATTTCTTATGCTGTCTTTTCTTCTTAGGCTCCTATACCGTTGATCTTGCCTTCTCTTATTTACACATCAGTCCGTTTCTTCCATTTTTCAAGCCTTCAAAGCATCACTTCCCATCCAATTCTCTTGAGCTTACAGCAAACAAATCCTAAATGTATGTCATTTTCTTACTTAGGCAATTTAGTTTTCTCTTCTGCGTCCAGGTCCAGCATCGGGATGAATTAAGCCACTCTGGCAGGAAGGCAAAATTTGTTACAATCAGTGTTTATTTTCAAAAATCAAGTTTCCTACGTGCTCTCTATAATTAGACAATCCATATAATGTGCTCAGCATAGTGCCTTGGATGTATGTAGTTAGCACTCATTACGTGTTGACTGTGCCCACTTAGGTCCAGTGCTGTTCCCCTCATCCTGGCTATGGCTACTGCTGTTTTGTGATATAGGGGAAATATATTACTAGTGACATTTTGGGAACAGTAATATATTGCTTCATGCATATCCTCCTTTTTCCTTCATATGTGTCTTCATTACTTCCTTTGGCTTTTTGGGATCCCTTGTGAACTGTATTTCCTTCTGTCTGCCATGGAAGTTAGTGTACACAGAGAGTGCTAACATGAACTTTAGGGTTTAAGAGTGCCTAGAAATTACCCAGCTAGGTATATACCCAAGAGAATTGAAAACATGTTTGTACAAAACTTGTACATGTCCTGATCCATGCTACAGTTTGGATGAGCCTTGAAAATATTGTGATAAGTGAGAGAAAAGAGTCCCAGAAGGCCACACATTGCATTGCTTCATTTTAATGAAATAACCAGAATATGCAAATCTATTTAGGCAGGGAATGGATTAGTGGTTGCTAGGGGCTGGAGACGGGGGAGGGAAAGAGGGGAATGGAGAATGGCTGCTACTGGAAATGTTTTTTTTTTTCCCCAAGGTGATGAAAATATTCTGGACTTAGTGGTGATGATTGCCTAATCTGTGTATATATCAAGCACCACTTAATAGTTCATTCTAAAAATGGTAAATTTTATGGTGTGTTAATTATATCTCAGTTTAAAAAAATTCTCAGAAGCCCATGGAATGAATGGCAGGTGTGAAACCACATGCTTTGCTCTGTCCAGATAAAGATAAACTAACTGTGCAAGAGCCCTGGGACTCCAGTCTTTTGGTGCTTACTACTGGGCATGGGCACACTCAATAGAAAGGTGGAGTCCACACGCTTGCTTTCCTAGGAAGCACCTGGCTTAGTGTCTCAGTGTGGTTAATTGGCTACTGGTGAACTGGGTGGGGCTCACTCTCTCCTCAGTGCCCCAAGCCTGGAAGATGCATTGTAGTATCAGGCACGTACAGCCCTACATTAGGAATGCAGGAGCTGGCTGTTTGCCAGATAAAGGGGATGCCCCAGCTGCCATCACTGTGAGCTTGCTGGCCTCTTAGTGCATCAGTTTTTTGCATAGAGCTCTGACTCAGAGCACCAGGTGTTTGTCAAAAGAAATGGTCAGGCACTGGTCGGCCCACTGCACCTCTTCTATGAGTGATTGCTTCTGCTTAAGGACTTCAGCTACCTTGGCTCTTTCTTTTTCTTGCCTTCATTTTCACCCACAGGACTTGTCACCTCATTCATGATGACTTGCGTGCAGGACGCATCCTATACGTTTTGGAGGACATTTGTGTTAAAGAGAACAGCAGTTATGCTAATATCTTACTTTCATAACTCTCCTCAGCTTCCACAGGCTTGCTCTGATGTTATCCTACTGGTTCTCATAGTATCTTTATGAGTGAGGTGGCTGTAATTTCCATTCCATCAAGAAGAAATCTGCTTAAATAATTGGTTTCAGGTAAATAGAGATTATAACCCAGGTTGACTGAGGTCATATTTAGTATAGTGTCTACTATATGCTGTGACTACCTCCATGCTGAAATCTGTATCTCAGGAAAATCTTTTGACTATTGTAGATGTTAAGTTTGATACAAAGTCTTCTTAGATATTTCCCAAGTCAAATAATGTATTTTAAAGCTTACTTTTAGCCATTTTGTCAGGTTGGAATTTCAAGCATGCCTTGCATTACTTAAGAACAAATTTGAACTGATTATATAATTATGATAGGGAATGTTCTTTTTAATAGTGAATATTCATTTTGCACAGAAATAGTAAAAAAATGGCTTATTTAACTAATGTGCACTTAGAGGACATAACCTCAATCAGGAGCAGACATCAGTTTTGATACTGAAGCGCTTGAATTTATTTGGGTACCCTGGATACAGAGAATTGTTTTGGAAAATCTGAGTGCCTAGGCCTTCCTCCTGGACAAAGAATGTTCTTATTTATAAAACCAAACCGCCAGCACGGATTGGAGCCTATTTAACACATACAATGTAGTATCATTCCTTGTTATAGTGATGTGTCAAGACAAGGAACAGGAAAAAAAAAGTACTATCTCTATGTATAATTTGTTATTTTAAAAATATAGGCAAGCCAGGATGCTGTTAATTAAAACAAAGACACAGATGTTTGGTCAAGTTATTAGCCTAATATGAAAAGCAGATCAAAAGTGCTTGTAAGGTTTAAAAAATTTTTTTTAAATAACAAAGTCATATAGGAATGGGAGAAATGTTGTAAGGGAAATTGGAAATGTAATTTTCCCTGTCTTTTATCAGAGGAGTTTTTAGATTATAGTTATTTTGAAACCAAAAAATTTCAGCTTAAAAATAGAAGTGAAGAAATAGGAACAGATTGGAGTTTGGAGGGAAAAAAACTAAAGCGAAAAAGAGAAATATAACAGGAAGTCTCTGTACAGGGAATGCTTGTGTTCAGCTTCTTCTCAAATTTCCTCTGGTTTATGTAGACAACCAGATTGGTGAAGACTTGAACTGAGTTCAGAACAATGAATCTTCACATTCTTTGAGTTATGAAAATTTGATGAAAACAATTAGATGAAAGCTATGGATAAGTGTTCCAGAATACTGAACATCTGTTTGCATACACATTTGTTTATAGTTGATTTCAGGGGGTTCACGGACCTCAGAAAAATTCTTAATTTGAGAGTGGATCAGAATCACTCATAGGGGTTTTCAGAATACGGATGCCTCAAGCCCCGCCCCTGCCACCTCAGGCCTCTTGGGAGGTGTGAGTGCTGGGTTAAGACAGGTTCAGTTATGATTTGAATAGTTGATTCCTGACGTTGGGAGTAGGTATTTTAATAACTAGTGTTGGTCTCTAACTGAGAGCTGTGCCTGTGTGATGGGCTTTTGTCTGCTGTAATCATCTCAACTGGGCTGAGTCCTCAGGACATAGAGCTTGAAGTCCTGGTTAACAGCCTGTGGAGTTGGGACCAGCCCAGGCCTGGCCTGGTGTTGAGATATGGGCTGCGAAGTGCAACCCTACTGATGGCTTATTCAGCTCTCCTGGGTCTCAAGCTACATCTTAATGAAGAGCCTCACGGTTTGTTTTCAGAATTGTAGCCAATGGTTCCTCCCTGTTATTGATTTTTATGTCATTTCATTTGTAAAGGCTAGTCATATGCTAAATGCTAAAAAAAATTTTAGCATTTAGCAAACAAACAAACAAAAATTCATAGCTTCTTGAGAAGCTATGTTTATTGTGTTAGAGGTCATCTCTTCTGGTCTTCTGCCTTGTCCACAGTCCTGCTGTATGTTTACATTTCCTCAGCTATGCACCAACATTAGTCCAGCATCTAAGTTAATTGGTAATGTTGCACTCTCTAACTATGCACTTATAGAATCTCTACAACCATATAATTAGCAAGTGGACCCATATACATAGTCATCAATTCACAGTAATGGGTCAGTTGTGTCGAAGGTGGTTAAAATAGAGAATAGTATACGCACAGCCCACTTGAACTTAAAACATATGCAAGTGTGTTTGTTGGCCAATCTTTTGCTGTGAGTAGGTTCCCTTGCTATAATTCTTGCAAAAACCCATTTGAACTGTATCACCAACCATTTCCAGTTTTGGTTTCTTAAGTAGAGCAAGAATTGGACACTTCTGAAGCAATCTGAGTGTAGAACACCTCTAGATTTTAGTGACTCTGTCATTCTTTTTTACAGTTACTTCACCCGTGCTTAACGCAGCAGTATTTAAAAACAGCACCTAGCTTTTTCTCGACTTGGTTTCTATAGAAAAGAGAACCCATTTTCTTTCTGTGTACAGATTTCATCATTTTACCTAAATTTTAATGAAATTATGTAATTTCAGTAGCTTGTACAACTGACATAAACTGATTTTGGAACAAATCAAATGACTCCTGGTAAAAATATGACTAAAATGGTAGCAGCAGGAGTGCACAGGTAGAGAAATACTGTCAGTTCATCTGACAAGCTGGTGTTATATAGACAGATTAAGAGTGCTTCCGCTATAATATATGTTGAAGAAAACGAAAACTGTGCATTCCGTTCTAAAGTATGTTGGAGTTTATTTATAAAGTGAATTCCTACAATGAGGAATTCTATTACTTTTAAGAGGATCTACACAGCATTGCTCTGTAGACTGAATGAGTAGAACTAGATCAGGTCAGTTATGAGCAGAAGGTCAGTCTCTACAAGGCTTTGTGGGATCAAACCCCAGGGCAAACATAGTTTTCAACTGTGTGCTGTGCTTAGTTGCTCAATGGTGTCTGATTCTGCAACCCTATGGACTGTAGCCCACCAGGCTTCTCTGTCCATGAGGATTCTCCAGGCAAGAATACTGGAGTGGGTTGCCATGCCCTCCTCCAGGGGATCTTCCCAACCCAGAGATTGCATTCAGGTCTCCTGCATTACAGGTAGATTCTTTACCATCTGAATCACCAGGGAAGCCTGTTTTCACCTTTACCTAAGCATTATTTTTTCTGTATTTAACAAAATTTATAGTAACAAATATTTATAGTTTCGAGGCTGCATGCCAACAATCTTTAGAATTATGAAAACAAACTTTCTATTTTATAGAAAAACTCTGTGCTCTGTTTAACAAATAGATTTGGATAAAACCTAATTTTATGATTTCAAGATATAGAATATGTGCAGATTTAACTTAAATTTTATAACCAATATGTAGATGTTTATTAGTCTTAATCTGTTAAAACAGATGTTAATTTTTTTACCTTCATAATCTAAATATTTTTATTGAAATATAGTTGATTTACAATGTTGTATTAATTTCTGCTGTACAGCAAAGTGAATCAGTTAAATATATATGTATTTCCACTCTTTTTTAGATTCTTTTCTCATATAGGTCATTCAGGGTATCGAGTAGAGTGTCCTAGGCTTTACAGTAGGTCCTTATTAGTTATTTATTTTATATATGATAGTGTGTATATGTCAATCCCCGTCTCTCAATTTATCCCTTCCCCTCTTTTTCCCTTGGTAACTGTATTTTTTTTTTTACATCTGTGACTCTTTTTCAGTTTTGTAAATAAGTTTGTTATCTTTTTTTTTTTTTTAGATTCCACATATAAGTGATATTATATGATATTTGTCTTTCTCTGACTTACTTCACTTAGCTATAATAATCTCTAGGTCCATCCATGTTGCTACAAATGGCATTATTTCATTTTCTTAATGGCTAAGTAATATTTCATTGTATGTATGTCCCAAAACAAATGTTCATTTTGAATGAAATGTCTTAAATTCCCAACAATGCTTGCTTGCTTTCTTTCAAAATGCTTTCTTGGAAACTTCCCTGGCGGTCCAGTGGTTGAGACTCTGTGCTCCCAATTCAGGGGGCATGAGGTCAGTCGCTGGTCGGGGAACTAAGATACTGCATGCCCAGTGGCGCGGCCAAATAACAAACAAACCCACAACAACAATAAAAAAATAACAAAAACAAAAAACTCCCCAATGTTTCTTAAAGTTTCTCTCAGAATTCCTGCTAAGCTACTTGTCATATCTTTTACTTTAATTTGAATCAAAGACATTTAAGGTTTATAACAATTTATTTTCACCTAAATAAATAAATAGTATTTATATTTAGCTAGATTAAGATATTACTATAAATCCCTGCTAGTAAATTTCCCTACTTTCTTCCAAAGTAGTAAAAAAAATTGTCCTTAATCCTAAGAATTCTATTATGTTCTTTCTGCCCTGGCATTTAAATCAATGTAAAAATGTCTCTTGGAATCACTTCTGTGGGGGACTGCAAAAGAAGTAAAACACATTGTGTCCTCACAAGGCTTGTAATCTGGTTCTAGAAACAAGAATGACACATTCAAATTATACAAATACAAATTATACACATACAAATTATAACAAACAAATACAAACATTATAACAAACAAACGTTGTTATTCAGTCGCTACCTCATGTCCTACTCTTTGCGACCCCGTGAACTGCAGCGCACCAGGCTTCCCTGTCCTTCACTATCTCCCGGAGTTTGCTCAAACTCATGTCCATTGATAGTGACACCATCCAACTATCTCATCCTTGATCACCCCCTTCTTCTCCTGCCTTCAGTCTTTCCTAGCATTAGGGTCTTTTCCAGTGGGTCCATGCTTTTCCCATCAGATAGCTAAAGTATTGGAGCTTCAGCTGCAGCATTAGTCCTTCCAATGAATATTCAGGGTTGATTTCGTTTGATCTCCTTGCAGCCCAAAGGACTCTCAAAAGTATTCTCCAGCACCACAGTTTGAAAGCATCAATTCTTCGGTGCTCAGCCTTCTTTATGGTCCAGCTCTCACATCCATACAAGACTACCGGAAAAGCTATAGTTTTGACTGTAAGGACCTTTGTTGGCAAAACGATGTCTGTGCTTTTTAATATGCTGTCTAGGTTTGTCATGACAAACAAACATCTGATCAGTTATAAAAATGAGAGGTATCAGCAATAGTTGCCGAAGCACCTGCTTTGCGTAGTTTATTTTGTGTATAGTAGAGGCTTGAGTGGTTAAGAAATTTGGGAGACGTATGTGGGACTAAAACTGGATCCTGACGAGTAAGTGGAATTTGAACTGACAAGGGAATAACAGAGAGAGTTCTGGTTAGGAGGAAAGCGGCCTGGCCTGACACTTTAGGGACAAGATGCTCTCAGGAAACAGATTAAGAGTGGGATCTGTTTGTGTCCTTCTGGTCTTTATCTGAGCATTTCCTAACTTCCTTGAATCTTGTCCTGGCAATGGATTGTCTTTGGTTGCACTTTTTTTCTTTCCTTATGGGAGAATCTCCATAAGACCAATGGTCTGTTCTAGCCTATCATCTAATCCCTGATGGCATGGCACTGGAAAGGGTGTGGGGATACACTTAGAATTATGATAGCCATCTTTTACCCAGTTTAGGGACCTGTATCAGTCAGGATAGGCTAGATTATGCAGTAACGAACATCGTCAAAATTTCAATAGGTTAAAAGAAAAAATGTTTATCACTCATGCAGTGTTTTCAGTGTGGGTTGGTGGGGATGAGAGGCAAGATCTCACCTTCTTGCTGTCATTCAGAGACTCAGGCTGCCATTGTCTCAACTTAGATATACCATTGCTATTCATCAGAAAGGCCTAAATCTTTTCTAATCCTCCTGTTTAACTCACTGAATATTTGTCGTGTATGACATTTGCAGAGTCACTGGAGAATTTTTTAATGTATTCCACATCTTATGGATAAAGAATTTCATGAGTTTGTTACCCCTTGCATCAGTGAGTGTGTTAGTGCAAGACACCCATTGTGGTTTTTACCTGGGAATCCCTTCTAAGTTGCTATTGGGCACACAATGTCTATCTTAATAGGAAAACTAGACATGATGAAGATGAAACGCTTGAACCTGGGATGGAGGCAGCATGGTCTAGCAGAGCAAGGATGTGACTAGCAGCCTAGAGCCCCGCTCCTTCCCGCCTTTGTGGCTTGTGTGTCACTTCAGTTCTCTGAGCTTCATTTTCTTCACTTATGTTATTAACATAAAGGAGTTGGTCTAGGTCACCCTTAAGTTCTCTTTGAATACAATGATTCTCTGCTGCTGCTGCTACTGCTGCTAAGTCGCTTCAGTCGTGTCCGACTCTGTGTGACCCCATAGACGGCAACCCACCAGGTTCCGCTGTCCCTGGGATTCTCCAGGCAAGAACACTAGAGTGGGTTGCCATTTCCTTCTCCAATGCATGAAAGTGAAAAGTGAAAGTGAAGTCGCTCAGTCGTGTCCAACTCTTCGCAACCCCATGGACTGTAGCCCTCCAGCCTCGTCTGTCCATGGGATTTTCTAGGCAAGAGTACTGGAGTGGGGTGCCATTGCCTTCTCCAGATTCTCTGCTAGTATGAAACAAATAAAATTTAAGGCTAGAGATAGTTTCTGTCCTCTGAAGTCTATAACCTGTTTGCTTCTAAAGCTCTTCCTTGTTGGTGGAAGTTTGTTTTTCTTTGATGCAAGGAGATGTTAGTCCTCCTTTCCCTTACAATTGAGAAATGGAATATCTCATCAGCTTAGATTGGCTGTATTTATTTGCACAATGTGTCCCCTTTAGTCTTGTTATTCAGTCTGATATGAGGAAAGGGACAGGGCCGAGGTCAGATAACACTTTGGCAGCTTCACTTCTAATCTTGGAGAGTCCCACTCTTGTTCGCCAAAGAATTCCAGTTCAGAGTCACAAACCCGGCAATAATTGACCTCTGAAGAGGTCTGCTTCTTTCAGCAATTCTTCATGTTCCCGAAAAGGGCCACTTAATGATAAAGACTGTAGATCTTTCCTTCCATTTAGGTTTGAAGCTTAAAGTGCTTTTGGTTCCAGAGTTGTCCAGCCAACTCTCTCTCTGCCTTGTTTTATACTGCTGGCAGCCTTCCACAGATGAAAAAGAAACATTTATTGGGCTGGTTCTACTTGTCAGGCACTATAACTTACAGTGCACTCAGACAGAAAAATGTTCTATAAATATAGAATCATGTGAGGAATGTCCCAGAACCAGAGTCTTATCTCTAATTGCCAGCAGGATTCACTCAGGCTACCAGATACTATATCATAATCAGAAAGACCAAGGCCAGAGAATGGCAATATGGACAATATGCAACACAGACAATATGAAGGTGACAAGTTAGTTAATAGTGAATGAACTTACACTTAAAACTGAGAAATGCATATATGTATACATACACACGTACAAACATACATATATATGTTGTGTGCGATGACTTATATACAGTGGGATGTGACAGCCTCATCAGGAAACTGATGATACCCTTGGACCATGGTGTGTGATTTTTCTAGTGTCCTGAACCCACTTTCTTTTTCCCTTGCATTCGCCCTGGCTGTCCTACTCATGGCAGAGCACCTTGTCTTGCTTGCTCCATCCTTTTCCGAAGAAGACTGGATGATACCCAAGCATCATCCAGTGTCCCTGGTTGACTTTCAGGGATGGCTTTGTGTCCCATCCGTGTGTTGTGCCACGTGCAGCTGCTCTTCCCCGCATCACCCTGCAGGGTGGCTATTGGATGCTGCAGCTCTGCACCTCAGATGTGGCCTCTGGGATGTATTCTTTTTGCCATGCATCCCATCCCACTGCACTTGGTGATGCTGGGTGATACATTTTAATTCTTTGTGGTAATAAGAATCATGTCTTGTTTAGACTCTGTAACTGGAACCCTTTCCCTGTGAAACTGCTCAGCAGCACTGAGCTTTACCACTGACAGGCTTTCTGCTCAACATTGTGCCACAGAATCTCGTAAGAGGCTCCGAGGCTGAGAGGCTAAGGGGGCATCTGCTTGTACGTGACTGTCAGCGGCAGGATCAGACTGAGGAAACCTGTGGGGAGACTTGTGGTTTGGCACGAGATTGAGGACTCATGTGGACTGAGAGCCACCGAAGAGCCCTGGGTACCACTTTATGGACAACCCGGGGACATAGGTAAATGTGTGGGGAGTATGGAGATTGCTGTGCAGGTGTGAGGGGAGAACCTTTTTCCTCTCATGCCTTCCTTTTCTAGTTTCCCTTCTCCATTCTTCTCTCCACCCTCTGCTAACTCCACATCTCCTTTGGCTTTGGCAGCTACTCAGGATCCAAGGATCCTTGAAATGGGCTTATAGGGGTCTTGTAGACCTTCCATCCTGAGATGCTAATGTTTTTGAAACTGGTAAATATTTGGGGGATATTAACTGGCTGGAGTTTTCAAACTAAAGTAAATCCATGACCTCATAACAGATTGATGTTGATTCAGACGATGTTAAGCTTCTAGGACTTTGAATCTCAAGAGGTCTAAGTAACTTATATGTTTTTAATACAGTGTGTGTGTGTGTGTGTGTGTGTGTGTGTGTGCACGCACACACGTACAAGGGAGAGAGAGAGAGAATTCTTAAAAAGTGATAAATGCTGTTTCTACATTCCTATTTGCTTTCTTAGACAGTCTTCTATACTTTTACCTTTGTTAGACAAATGAAACTTTTCCTTCCTTTTCATGGTTGATACGTAACCCTGGTAAGATCCATGATTGATGTTTGAGTGTCTACTGTGTACGCAGATGATATATAGTTTCTCCATCATGAAAATGAATAAAAACCTCTGCATTTCACTGAATCTACCCCAGGAGTTTGGCTTCTCTTTCTATTTTCCTATGATAAAAACCTAAAATACATTATATGTTTTATTCTCTTCACTACCTCTTTCTGTGTATCAATCTCACCCCGACTTGAGCTATTTTGCCACACACAGAAAACATAGTGAATTTAAAGATGTCAGTTTAAGAACAAAACCCAACTCAAATTTGTTTGGCATTTCTTTCCAACTTACCAAGATAACTTAGAGAATAAATCTAGAGCTGAGAATTTATTCCTCCTTGTCCTTTTATTTTATTTAGAAAAATTTCTTACTAAAAGTTATCAGGGCCTGCTTGAATGATAGTGCATTTTTTTATTGTCAGAGTTGATTTCATTTCTGGTTCCCTTGCTTCCCAGCCTACACTCTGTGTAATGTTGCAGAGGCGGCAGATTGATGGGGAAAGGGTTCAGAATGTGCTCTGGATTTGGGTTTCAGTATGTGTGCTGTCTGCTGCCAGAGACATTTAGCAGATGGACTTGGGGAGGTGGGACTGAGCCTGGATGGGGAGGGGGCCTCAGGGTAAGAAACCCTTTATGAGCTGGGCTGGCTCTGCCTTTTCCATTTAGCTATTTAGACCCTGGCCCACTATGAAGTCTATCACAAGATTAAAGAGACTCAGCTTTTTGTTGTCTTTCATTTTTAGCAGTTTGATAATGATGGGTGCAGGCGTGGATTTCCTTGTGCCTTTCTGTTAGGGGTTTGCTGAGCTGCTTGAGTCTTTAGGTTGATGTCTGTTGTCAGATTTGGGAATCTTTTAGCCATTGTGCCTTTAAATATTTGTTTGTGTACTGCATTCTTTCTCTTCCTCCTCTGGGATCCCAGTAACTGAGTGTTAGACCTCTTGATATTGTCCCACTGGTCCCTGGGGTTCTTTTCATTTCTTTTTCAAATCATGTTTCTCTTTGTTGTTCAGATTGGATACTCTCTCTTTATCTGTGTTCAAGTTGACTGACTCTTTCTTGTGATATATTCATTCTGCTATTGAGTTCATCCACTGAGATTTTTATTTTGGTTATTGTATTTTTCAGGTCTAAAATGTCACCTTTTGGCTCTTTATATATCCTGTTTCTTTGCTGAGACTTTCTATCTTTCCACCGGTTTCAAGAGTGTACACTCTTACTTCTTGGAGTGTTCCTGTAATAGTTGCTTTTAAGTTTTTGTCAAATAATTTCAGGATCTGTGTCATGTCACTGGCATTTATCGATTGTCTTTTCTCCACACCAATCAGGATTTTCCAGATTCTTCATATGCTGAGTAGTTTTGAGTTATATCCTTTCATGTGTATAATATCATGAAGGCTCTATTGTTGTTCAGTTGCTCAGTCATGTCCAACTCTTTGTGACCCCATGGACTACAGCCTGCCAGGCTTTCCTGTCTTTTACCATCTCCCAGAATTTGCTCAAACTCATGTCCATTGAGTTGATAACACCATCCAACCATCTTGTCCTCTGTTGTCCCCTTCTGAGTCTCTGAGTTGTGTTTAAATGCTATAGATAATGTCCGTATATCAATATTTGTTCTTCCAGGTAGTTGAGCTGGTTGGGTTCAGGTCTCAAGTTCCAGCCAGCCTTTTATGGATTGTGATTTCACTATCAGTTGTCAGTTCTGTTTTAAAAATTTTGCAGTAGTCTTCGGATCTTTCCCACATGCATGACACCCAGTGGCCAGACTCAGACCTGGTGGAGGTCTGTCTGTTAGCCTGGTTCTTCGAGTCTTTGATATGCTAACAGATGCACACGCGCATGCACATATCTAGGTGTCTGGGATGGGGGGAGGGGATTGGTTCTAGCACACCTGCAGATAAATCAAAATCTGTGGATGCTCACGTCTCATACAGTGATGTACTACCATTGGCCCCCAGTATTCCCAAGATTCTGCATCCAGAGATATTGAAGTGAAAGTGAAAGTAGCTCAGTTGTGGCCAACTCTTTGTGACCCCATGGACTATACAGTCCATGGAATTCTCCAGGCCAGAATACTAGAGTGGGTAGCCTTTCCCTTCTCCAGAGGATCTTCCCAACCCAGGGACTGAACCCAGGTCTCCCACATTTCAGGCGGGTTCTTTACCAGCTGAGCCATAAGGGAAGCCCGAGAATACTGTTGGGTAGCCTATCTTCTCCAGCAGATTTTCCCAATCCGGGAATCGAACCGGGGTCTCCCGCATTGCAGGTGGATTCTTTACCAACTGAGCTATCAGGGCTGATATTGATATTGAGGGCTGACTGTATTACTAGTTCCCAGTGTTTCTGAACCTCTGGCTAGAAAGGTTAGACTTTAGTTACAACATCCTTCCTGTGACTATATGCAAGTCCAAAGACAAGCTGTTTGAGAAGAGAGAAAATACTCAGCGGGGTTTTCCCATGCCTTCTTGGGGCCACAGCCTCAGATCAGAGAAGAAATTTCCCTTTCCTAAGAGTTATAGGTGCTTGCAGACTCCTGCTGTGGCTTCCACTACAGTGGGATTGCCTGGGAGTTGGGGTGCTAGAATGGAGGAAAGAAGATACAAGGAGAGGGGGAAATAGTGAATCGTCCCCCTTTCTCTGAGCATTAGGAGACCCTTCCCGCCTTGAGCCTGAGCTAGGGGGCTTCTCTGGATCTCTTGGTCTGTGTAGATGTCTACCTCCAGTGTGAGACCACCTTGAATGGGGGCAGTAGGGGGGATGCCAGAAGATAAACAGTGGTGCCCTCACTGCTGCTTCCTGGTACTTTGAATTCTGGTCTTCTTTCCCAGCCTGCCTGCCAGTATTTACTTTTCAGATTTCTCAGATAGCTGCTTTAGTGCGTTCTGTCCAGGTTTTATTACTGTATTCACTGCCAGACACAGGCCGGGGGTGTGCTTACCCATGTTATCCAGAACGGAAACTGAGATTGTTTTTTTTAACTAAATTTTTAACCTGAATTTTAAATGTGTGTAACTGACTCTTACTCTTTCTGAAGCAGGGTCCATTCTGAGAGAAAGATCAGTTACATGAAGCCGGGGGGAGGGACATGTGAGCTGCCACCCCAGAGACTCTGAGAATCACGCTTGAGTGAAGTCCTAGAAACTATGATTATCCCAGGGCATCCCAGAAAGGCAGTGGCTGGTACTCATACAGTCCCGGTTGTGTCTGGATGACTGCTCTGCCCAGGTCCCGTTCTGTGCTTCCCCCTCCCCCAACAACTCCCCCAACTCCCCTTCTCCTTCTAAAAAGCAACAATTTCCTTCAATCTTTGTTTCCTGCCGGCTAACAGATGCTCTTAATTAGCCCAAAATTGCAGCAAAATTGCTAAATAAATAGATCTTGCTTGTTTTGAGTTTGTTTTTTTCCAGAAAGCTTAGGCTTTCCAACATTAACTCATTGCACGTGCTCAGTGTATTGTTTAGTTTGAGTCAAGGACTCACAACCTTGCTCTTTTCCACAGGAACAACCATAACGCAGAAAATCAATTGTTAGCTATCTCTCACACAGAAAATTGCTGTTTCTAAAACCTTTCAAGAGCTTACTAGCTGTGGGAATGTGAATGTGAGAGTACCGAAACTTGGTAAAAATACCCCAGACACTACCAATTATCGGGAGCAATAAAGAAACTGATCATTTAAATCACTTATCATACAATTTCATCCCCAAAGAGCTGTAGCATTGAAACACAGAGGAATGGACTATTAGACTCTTTCTTTGGTTTTTATTTCAAAAGAAAGTAAAAATATATATGTATGCTTGTCTAAAACTTGCTTGTACAACTGGTGGTGGCTCTGTTGCTCGTTTGACAATTTCTGTGTGACCTACGTGAGGTCATTCATGGGTGTGGGAGAAATGGCTTGTGAAGAAGGAAGCTGTTATGCCAAATTTCAAGGCAAAGAAAACTTTTGCACAAGACAGAATCGATGATTCTCTTTTCAGGTCATGGGTGGGTCTGGTTTTATATGTATATATATATATTTTAATGCAACCAGTTTTGCTTGGGGCTTATGGTCTTGAATTAATATATTTCTATTATGTGCATATGTGTAGGCTGGTAGGCAAAAGAATATTTTAAAAGATTGCTTTATTTTTTGCATTATCTTTTAATAGTGAAACCTTGGAATTCAGTTTCTTTGGCTTGAAAGAATCATTTTCCTTTTTCCAGAAACAAATTTGATGCTGAAGTCATAAATTATAAAAATATGTGAAAGCCTCACGGTTGTGCTTGTTGCAGTTTTTAGAGCCAGATCCATTATCTCTGTGCACCGTCTTGGGCTGACTCAGCGATTGCTTTTTACCCTTTGGGAAGAGACTCTCAGATGTCTGCAAAATAGCCCCCAAACAACATGAGTTAGCTGTGTATAGAATCCTTTACTTAATGTTAATTTTTTGGAAATTTTTTCTATATAATCAAACCATTTCCCCTTGTTAGAAGAAGCCAGTTCACTTTGTAATGCATGTTTCCTGGAGGAAGAGCCAGATAAATCCTTTGCAGACAAAAGTGGGTGGGGGCTGCTTCCTTTCCTCAGAAGTTGGAGTCCCTGCCTTTCCTGGATGCTTGTTTCTGTTGAAGGAGGTGCTCCTTTGTATGAGTGGCCTTGTGGTTTATGTATGGGGCAGGACCATGGATTGCAAAGGAATTGAGCAACCCCCTGGCCCCACCCCTGCAAGGGCTCAGGAGCCTGACCACTTCTCTGTGGCAACACATTGTGTAGGCTCCATTTGACACTTCAGCTCAAGCCTGTTGGGGACAGATGGATCTGCTCCAATCCCCAATGACAATACCTCTACCACCTTCTGCTTAAGCTGCTCCTTTACTGATCTGAAGAGGAAGTGGAGGCAACAGAGGGGACCAGGAATCGACCTTCCCACCCCCTGGGAGTGATGGGGGTAGCCTTGTCTGGTCACTTGATATTTGGAGCACATGGATAACAGTGTACTTTGGCATTTAGGGAGTTGTTTGGGGAACTGTTTCTTTTTAAAAGAAAAGGTTCTTTTTTTCTTTTGCCTTGTTGTAGTAAACACCAGCCTTCAGTGTTTTAAGGTGCTCTGAGAATTCTGTTTGTGGGATTTCTTTTTTTGTTGTTGTTGTTGTTTTCTTTGTTTGTAGGATTTCTGAAGGACAAATATTGGTGTGTGCACTAGAGAATTAAGACAAATGATAATTGAAAGAGATGATAAAAGCTAGTGGTTTCCTTGGGGAAATAATCACAAACTGCTGTCAGGCTGATTCCAATGAGGACATTACTTTATGTGAAATGTTTTTTAAACAGCTCAACCAAAGCATTAAGCCAGAGCACTTCTGAGGGCATCTCTCTGCTGTTATATTTCTGTTATATCCCCACCTGAGACCCCTCAACTTATTCACTGTTCCAGCTGTCATGTTTAGCTTTGTCATGGTCAACACTCAGTGGAACTGAGAAATATCAGATAGCAAGATAGATATAGCTTGTGGATTGTTGAGATAATTGTGTAGTTTTGTCATATTGAGTCACCCCTCCTATAGATTCACGATTATTGATCCAGAATGTTACCTTTGTGTGTTAGCTCAGGTTAAGTGCTTCTACTATGTTTAAAGTGTCTCTTTAATGAGAATTTTGGGCTTCTCACATTGGAGACTGCTTCCCATAATCTATATTTGTATTTTCTGGCATTTATTTTGGATTGGCACTTGGATCCTTCATCTCTCTTGTAACACCATTGTGCCTATAGAGATTTCAGAGCTCTTGCAGAACTTTGTCGCATTTATTGGTTTACACAGCTGTGTCCTACATTAAATTGTAACCCAGATCCTGGCACAAGGCACAAATGACCACTGAATGAGCGAATGAGTCCCTGGTCAAGTCTCAATGCCTCTTTCCAAAGGATGCTGTGTGGGAGACCTTTCACTTGCCTCTCCAGGTCTACTGTCCATGTTGATCCCCTACTCCACACCCCAGGAGGCTGACCTGTGGACCAACCACAGCCTCCTGCTTCTTTAGCTTCTCCTTCCATTTGACAGTTAGGGTGAGTATGTACTTTAATAGGACTGTATGTGATAGGGTTGGCTGTATTTCTATTAAACACCTTCTCCATGCAATTTCCCTCTTTAGGTTCCACAAACTTCCCCCCTCTCCTTGCTCCTTCCTGCTCAGGATTTGGAAGGGCTCCCTGGTGCTACCAGCCACAGGTATTGCATTATTCCTTATTGGTTTCCTAAACTCTGCCTTCATGAGAAATGCTGGGCTGGATGAGGCACAAGCTGGAATCAAGATTGCTGGGAGAAATATTAATAACCTCAGATATTCAGATAACACCATCCTTATGGCAGAAAGTGAAGAAGAACTAAAGAGCCTCTTGATGAAAGTGAAAGAGGAGAGTGAAAAAGTTGGCTTAAAGCTCAACATTCAAAAAACTAAGATCATGGCATCTCGTCCCATCACTTCATGGCAAATAGATGGGGAAACAGTGGAAACAGTGTCAGACTTTATTTTTGGGGGCTCCAAAATCACTGCAGATGGTGACTGCAGCCATGAAATTAAAAGTCGCTTACTCCTTGAAAGAAAAGTTACGACCAACCTAGACAGCATATTAAAAAGCAGAGACATTACTTTGCCAACAAAGGTCTGTCTAGGTAAGGTTATGGTTTTTCCAGTAGTCACATATGGATGTGAGAGTTGAACTGTGAAGAAAGCTGAGCACCGAAGAATTGATGCTTTTGAACTGTGGTGTTGGAGAAGGCTCTTGAGAGTCCTTTGGACTACAAGGAGATCCAACCAGTTCATCCTAAAGGAAATCAGCCCTGAATATTCATTGGAAGGACTGATGCTGAAGCTGAAACTCCAATACTGTGGCCACCTGATGTGAAGAGCTGACTCATTTGAAAAGACCATCATGCTGGGAAAGATTGAAGGCAGGAGGAGAAGGGGACGACAGAGGACGAGATGGTTGGATGGTATCACCGACTCAACAGACATTAGTTTGAGTAAACTCCAGGAGTTGGTGATGGACAGGGAGGCCTGGCATGCTGTGGTCCATGGGGTTGCAAAGAGTTGGACACGACTGAGCGACTGAACTGAACTGAAACTCTGCCTGCACCTTTGTAAATAGTCTCTCTACTAAATTCTTCCCATCGTATCCTGTTGGGACCTGACTGACATTTCCCAGCTCACCCAGATGACGAAGTTCTTTGTAACCTAGATATCATAATCTGTGTCTCTTGCATTATTTCAAGTAAACACTCTTTTCTAGGATGGTCTACAACCAAATCAGAGTCAGATAGAGCAGGGGTCAGTAAACTCCAGCCTTGCAGGCCAAATCCAGCCTGCCAGCTGTTTTTGTAAATGGAGTTTTATTGGAGCACAGTCCTGACCATTTGTTTACTTACTGTCTTTGGCTCCTTTTGAGCTACAACAGGCAGTGAGGAATTGCAGCAGAAACTATATGGCCTGCAAAGACTAAAATATCTGCTGCTTGACCTCTTATAGAAAAAATTTACAGATCCCTGAATTAGACAAAAACTATAATGTGAAAACTTTATTGTTTTCATCAAAAGGCTCCTGGGTCAGGCACTGGGGTACTTGTCAGGATCCCATGAGACTGACATGGAGAGTTTGAAACCCCAGGCCTGGACAAACTTGCAGGCAGCTTTGTGTTGCTGTGCTGACAGCAGCAGCAACCTGGAAAGTCACTCTTTGTCATTAGATGCAAAAGGAGTGTAACCAAGCAAAGCTAAGAGGCATTTGTACTTAAATGTGTCTGTAATTTGTGATTTCGTAATTAATAATTTCCTGGAAAGAATGGCTTTCCCTAATGTTTCAGCATTTCTCTATCAGCTTATTTTGTATATATCTGTCTCCCCCTCCAGACTGTGAGTGCCTCTCAGGAAGTTCTGGGTTTTATTTATATGGGTCCCAACTAGTGCCTAGCACAGAGTGGCTGATGCTCAATAAATATTGTTTGACCAAATGGTAATCAACAACTAATTTAGAGAAGAAAAAAAGAAATAGGGGGGTGAGAGTCATTAACTGGGAAGATTTATTACTTAATGTTCTCAGACTCTCTCTGGCTGGAGTCTGCCTCCTCAGCCTTCATAAACAAGAACAGCTATATGAAAAGCCTATTCCCCAAGAAAAGGTGCCCCTCAGGGCAGACTGACTATATAATTTGCAGGGCTCAGCACAGAATAAAAATGTTGAGCCTCTCGTTTAAAAATTAAGAGTTTCAAGACAGTGTCAGCACTGAGACAAACACAAGCCCATCTGCGAATGTACAACTTGCGTGGCTATGAAACTGGCCCTGCGCTAAGGATTCCTGAGGAAGAGGCAGCCTGTGGGTGATCAGTGAGGGTTCTTTCAGTCCAGAGGACTGCAGGGTGCTCCGCCACTATCTCTCTGGCTGCTGAGACTGTGGACTCTTGGGACTTGGTACAGTGCTATGAGTCTTATAATGCCTAACCTGGAATAATGTTTTATCACTTACATAGTGTCTGCATTTATCTCAGACCCATATGCCAGAGTGTACTGTGCTTCCCCAAGCCCACACCCTTGGCTTGACACTGACTAACCAGCTTGCCCTTCATTCTTCTTGCTTTCTGTTTAACCCCAAGTCACCTAGGCCACCCCATTTAAGGGAAAAAAATATGTATGTACTAAAGTGCTCCGTTTCCAAGGCAATGCCAAAAAATGTACAAACTACCACACAATTGTACTCACCTCACACACTAGCAAAGTAGTGCTCAAAATTCTCCAAGCCAGGCTTCAACATGAACCGTGAACTTCCAGAGGTTCAAGCTGGATTTAGAAAAGACAGGGGAACCAGAGATCAAATTGCCAACATCCACTGGATCATTGCGGAGAAGGCGATGGCACCCCACTCCAGTATTCTTGCGTGGAGAATCCCAGGGACGGGGGAGCCTGGTGGACTGCTGTCTTTGGGGTCACACAGAGTTGGATACGACTGAAGCAACTTAGCAGCAGCAGCAGCAGCAGCTGGATCATTGAAAAAGCAAGAAAATACCAGAAAAACATCTATTTCTGCTTTATTGACTATGCCAAAGCCTTTGACTGTGTGGATCATAACAAACTGTGGAAAATTCGTCAAGTGATGGGAATACCAGACCACCTGACCTGCCTCTTGAGAAATCTATATGCAGGTCAAGAAGCAACAGTTAGAACTGGACATGGAACAATGGTCTGGTTCCAAATCAGGAAAGGAGTACGTCAAGGCTGTTTATTGTCACCCTGCTTATTTAACTTATATGCAGAGTACATCATGTGAAATGCTGGGCTGGATGAAGCACAAGCTGGAATCAAGATTGCCGGGAGAAATATCAATAACCTCAGATATGCAGATGATACCACCCTTATGGCAGAAAGTGAAGAAGAACTAAAGAGCCTCTTGATGAAAGTGAAAGAGGAGAGTGGAAAAGTTGGCTTAAAACTCAACATTCAGAAAACTAAGATCATGGCATCTGGTCCCATCTCTTCATGGGAAATAGGGGGGGAAACAGTGGAAACAGTGGCTGACTTTATTTTTTTGGGCTCCAAAATCACTGCAGATGGTGACTGCAGCCATGAAATTAAAAGATGATTGCTCCTTGGAAGAAAAGCTATGACCAACGTAGGAAGCATATTGAAAATTAGAGACATTTCTTTACCAACAAAGGTCCACCTAGTCAAAGCTATGATTTTTCCATGAGTCATGTATGGATGTGAAAGTTGGACTATAAAGAAAACTGAGCACTGAAGAATTGATGCTTTTGAACTGTGGTGATGGAGAAGACTCTTGAGAGTCCCTTGGACTGCAAGGAGATCCAACCAGTCCATCCTAAAGGAAATCAGTCCTGGGTGTTCATTGGAAGGACTCATGTTGAAGCTGAAACTCCAATACTTTGGCCACCTGATGGGAAGGACTGACTCATTGGAAAAGACCCTAATTCTGGGAAAGATTGAAGGCAGGAGGATAAGGAAACAACAGAGGATGAGATGGTTGGATGGCATCACTGATACGACGAACATCAGTTTGTTTGAGCAAGCTCTGGGAGTTGGATGGACAGGGAAGCCTGGTGTGCTGCAGTCCATGGAGCTGGAAAGAGTCAGACATGACTGAGGAACTGAACTGAAATGAACAGAAAGTGCCCCAGTACTAGTCTGTTCAGATGTTTCTTTTTGGGTGACAGACAGTTGTTGCCATAATACCTGTCTTAGTCTCCTCTGGCTGCCGTCACAAAACACTACAGACTGGGTGGCTTTTAAGCAACAGAAATTTAAAGCTCACAGTTCTGCAGGCTGATGTTCAAGATTAGTGTGCCAGCATGGTTGGATCCTGGGGAAGGTCCTCTTTTGGGCTGCAGATGGATGCCTTCTTGCTGTGTCCTCACATGGTGGTAGGGCCCAGGGAGCTAGAGCGCTAATCCTATTCATGAAGGCCCCACCCTCATGATGTAAGCACCTCCCAAAGTTCCACCTCCTCATATCATCACATTGGGCATTAGGATTTTAAGACAGGAATTTTGGGAGTGGGGACACACATTCAGACCATTGCAATATCTGACTGGAGAACAATGTGTGTACATGATCCTTGTTTTGTCCCCAGAACCCTTCCTGCAAAGTAGTTAAGATGGGCTCCTGAACCCCACTTTATGGTGAGGAAGGGGGAAGGGGAGGGTTGTGTACATGAATGATCCCCAGAACCCTCCCCTGCCTTCTTCCTCACCATAAAATGGGGTTTGGGAGCCCATCCTAACCACTTTGCAGGAAGCTCTGTGCCAAGACTCCCGAAGTCTTTCCTCACATGAGATGTTCACCCTGCCAACTGCTGGGGCTTCTCCTTGCCCAGGCCCCTGCCCTTCATCATCCTACACCCTACACCATACTCTGCCCTTGGGATCACAGTGAGTCTCCTGGAGGTTTCCAGGTGGTGACCACTATAAGTGGGGAACTTGAGTTCTAGAAAGGATTTCATGACTAGAGCTTCTTTTTGACTGGAGGTATCCCCAATTTTCATTCTTCTAGATCACCACTACTTTCCTCCAACCCTTCATCTACTTTACCCTTGCCACAAAAGGAGGCTTAGGGTTCTGATCACTCTGCTGCTACGAGCTCCTTGCGTCTTCCGCTGAAAGCTGGAGGTTGTCTTGCAGAGCTAGAAGGTCACCATTGCCAACCTTGGTGGTGCAAGCTCCAAGGTCTGTTGGCACATGCATGGTGCAGACCACAGGGGGACTGAAGTCTGGAATACCCAGTGGTGCCCCTTCTCCTCCCACTGCATTTCCCTCTGCTAGGAGCGGGGGTACCCAAGCACCCTGAGGATTCAGGCATTATAGTGTCATGACAACAAAACTGGCCCTTAGGAGGCACCTGTTTCTGAAGCTGTAACCCATAGACCGTGGAGGTTTTTTCCACAATGGGGAAAAGCTCTGGGTAATACAAAGCTGCAGTTGAGAGAGCCTGATGGGGTCAAGTGGAGTTTGCCTTTGATCAGAAGCTCAAGACAGACATCCCATCTGGCTTTTGCAGTCTCCTGCTTAAGCTGATAGCTGGGCTTTCTCAGGCCTCATTTGTCTCCCTGTGACTGATGTGGCCTTAACGATAGCACCCCCAAACCACCTCCCTGCTGCTCAAGAGCAGCAGTGTTTGTTTTGCAGGTGGCAAACAATCTTACCTCCCTGATACTCTGCACCCTTCCCACCCCCACCCCAACCTCCTGATCCTTTTCACACTAACCTATGTTTTCTCCTCATAGGGTCCCCGGTGGCAAATAAAACTTCAGCCTTGGGCAGGCCCTGCTCGCTCCCTGGATGAAGAAGCCTTGAGGTTCCTGAGATACATCAGCACCATTCAGGTTGTGTTTCAAGCACAAGTGGGTTTGGAAACTGTAAAAGATGCCAGTTGCCCCTTTTAAAGGATTTGTCAATAAGGATCTGGGAAGTTTCTCAGTGCCTCCTGATAGATGCTTGATAGGGACAGTTTCTGAGGCCTTACTGCTTAAATATATCTGCTCTCCTAGAGGCAGATAATAGGTGCCTTCCATCTGCTTTGGCATCTTATCCCTTCCAGGAGTATCGTCACCCCGAGATGTTTTAATGATTCACCGCAATGTGTTTTAAAGATCCACTTGAGAAAATTGCTTTGGGAAACCATTTGAAGTGACAGATTCTTGCCCTTGAGTAGGCAGTCCAGTGTGTCACAAACCAAAACCATCATCTGGAGATTCAAGTCCCAATTTGGAGAAATCTGCCTTTTCACTTTTCTGCCACAGAAGGTTGGCAGACAGAGACGCGTTAGGCCAGAGAGCCAAGGAGACTTCGCAGGCAGTCAGAAGAGAAGCTAATGAATCCGAAGGCTCTCTGTTCCTAGGGCCCTTTAAATCATTACTGAGCACCGCCTTCATTAGTGACTTAACACATTGTGGCAGCTCCTGCCTGGTGCCCCGAGCGGGCAGAGACCCTTCATTAAGGAGAGTCTATGGCTCTTGACACATTAATCAGGAGGTTCCATTCTCAAGTAGCCTGATCCTGAGGAAAGAGAGATGGAAAAGGAAATCAAGGCCTGAGGGAAACTTCACCCTGGACTGAGAGCGCTAGTAAATTAAGAACGCAGAGCGTGAAGCTGCAGCCCCGGAAGCTGCACTGTGGAGCTGGTGTGGTACTGAGGGGTCCCCGGGCCTTTTGATCTCCCTTCAGCCCACTGGCTTTTGGCATCCCACTTTCTCTGCCCAACCTCACTGGCGGCCAAGCCCATTTTTCATCCATGTAGGAACATATATTTCTGGAATTTTAGAAGGCTAATTTAGGGGTTAAAAAAACTTCATTTCTCATATGATGCAGTCAGACACCAGAGATTTCAATACTTGTCACCTAGACATGGAAGCAAAAGCTTGTTGAATTCATCATGAGTAATGGGATGATAAATTGGTCCCCATGCTTTACATAGTTTCATCTTATTTTGCTGCTGCAAATTAATTTGGTGGACTTACACCGACTTAATTAAAATACTGAAGTTTTAATTTTATAGTTTGATTTTACATAAAGAATAAGAAACTAGACCTCTTAACTGTGACTTTTAGAAGCCTTAAAAGCCCCAGAGAAAGGTGTTAAAAGTATGAGTTGAATTTGAGAATGGTGGGCTTAACCCCTTGCCCCACCCTCCCACACACAAAAATTGACCATGTGAAAGCCTTGAAATTCCATTTTATATGTATTTCAGGTTAATGTTCTGTAACTTATAAAAGGCATATTAACTTAGCTCTTGAGGCATGAAAGCATCATTTCAAGTCCCTCTTGGAATCTTCCCTTGAGTTATGGACTGAGAGGGAAAAGTTCTTTAAAAAAAAGCATCCTGTGATGTGGTCTGATGTTGTGATCCTGGGCAATTTATTTTGCTTGTCTGGTTTTGACTGTTCTGATCTTGGAAAGAAAGAGATTGTATCAAATTATTTCTAAGGTCCCTCCCAGCTCTGTGAGTTTTTACTGTAAGACTTGGGTAGAATTGTTATTAACCACATATCACTGAGCACCTACTCTGTGCCAGAAATGTAGGCCTTGGGAATAGTCTCTGCCTTCAAGTGGCTAACAAAGTAGTTGGGAAGGTAGATAAATGGACATATAATTATTATTCGCCTTGAGGAGTATAATAATAGAGACGTCGTTGTTGAAGCTTGCTGGAAGGCTTTGCATCCTCTAGAAGGGACTAGATCAAGTTCCAGACCTCACAGTGGTTTTGTAATCAGAGGTCATTTTACCAGCTAAAGTCCTGTGCTTCTGTGTGCTTCTGAGTCACTAGCTCAGGAGGTGGGAGCTCATCAGAGATGACACGAACTGGTTTAATCGGAATCCTACTAACCAGTGCTCCCTCCCCTTTTCTCTGTAGTGCAGAGCTTTTCAGCTGCATTGGAAGCTTGTGCCTCTTCTAGAACTCATCTCGACAATGAACGCCTACAAAACTGGCAGAATATTAGAGTCCCTTTTACCTAAAATTTTCACAGTTAGCAGTAGTGAGTCATAATGGAAAAGCAAAAAACCAAAAAAAAACTCTGTAGGTACTTAAGCAAATTCCACCTCCATCCTCTTATGCTGGTTTAATATGTATATGTATATATATATATATATGTTTCCCTCAAATCCATATTCAAGCTTGTACAGCAAAACCTAGCATTTGATATGTTCATCATTGATTTACTCATTCATCAATTCAGCAGACATTTGTTGAGTACTTGCTCTGAGGAAGATATGGTGTTAGGCACTGGCTGGGATGTCAGACTTGAATTAAATACTCCCACACACTGGTAAACAGCTAGGGAGCAAGAGAGCTGTTGCTCTTTAACAGAGAGGCCAGATAGGTGGGTAAGCTTTCCCACGCCCAGGGAGCTTGGGAACAGAAGCGTGGAGCATGGGACAGTGTGACATTAGACTGTGGCGGGGAAGATGCCCATGGACTTGTGTATTGTGGTGACCTTAAAGGCATGGTTGGGGACCTTCATTTTTTAATGAAACACCAAAGGATATGGATTTGGGTAGAGTGGGCAGAATATCAAGCTCAGTTTTAGTAGGTATTGTTTTCTAGTGTGAAAGACTGTGATTGCATCTCTGAGTTCTGACATAGATGATCTGCTGCTAACAAGAAATGGTTAAATCATAAACCCAGTCCTCTGTTCTAAAGGAAGGCTCCAGATTCAGCTTTCTATGGCAACCCCCAAACCATATGCCTTCAGGAAGCACGGCTTGCAGTACAAAATTAATATAAGCAACAGTTGCTGTTTTAAAAAGAAAAAATATGTTTTAAAGTCAGCCTATCTATCTATCTATCTATCTAATCATTTACCCATCTAACTGTTTCTAAGAATGACATAAGAACCTATGGCTCTGGAGATTCAGATTTTGCACATTTATTAATAAAACAATAGTTTCTGTTATATTTACTGCTACACACACATACACACACATTCACACTCACACAAATTTGGATAAGAGCAACAAAAATACAACTCTTTCCTTGATATTTTACCTTTCAAAATAATGTGTTACATTAACATACAATTTGATTATTGAAGTGATTCTTGCCAATGTACCCAAAATTTAAGGGCTCCTTTTGCCAGATTCTGGTTATGGGTTGGCAGAAATGCTATTCAGGCTATTGGGATACAAAATGAAATGAAAATAAATTAGATCTCTTCAAGTTAAATTAACTAAAAGGCATTTCAGGAAACACTTTTTTTTTCTTGCAATCTGTTTTCCTTTGTCCAGGTTTAATTCTCTTTATTTGGCTAAAATTACAAGGGGAATTGGAGGGAGAAAAAAAACCCCATATTTACCTAAATTAGAGCTTAGCTAGGAGTTACTGCCCTCATTGGTTTTGCTTGCAAGCGACTTCATTGAAGCCCTGGCCATAAATCTCAACAAGAAAGTTTTAAAAATCAATATTTAATTAGTTTTTAGGAGCTGAATTTTACTGAGTACTCCTAGTTGTTTTCAAAAGCTAATGTCTATAAATGAGATGATTAATAAATGGTTAAAATGGAAAAAAACAATGAAAGCAAAAACAACACCCAGTTGTGGATATGACTGGTGATGGAAGTAAAGTCCAATGCTGTAAAGAACAACAGTGCATAGGAACCTGGAATGTTAGGTCCATGAATCAAGGTAAATTGGAAGTGGCCAAACAGGTGATGGCAAGAGTGAACATCAAATTTTAGGAATCAGTGAACTAAAATGGACTGGAATGGGCGAATTTAGCTCAGATGACCATTATATCTGTGACTATGGGCAAGAATCCTTTAGAAGAAATGGAGTAGCCCTCGTAGTCAACAAGGGTCCGAAATGCAGTACTTGGGTGCAATCTCAAAAAAGACAGAATGATCTCTGTTCATTTACAAGGCAAACCATTCAATATCACAGTAATCCAAGTCTAAGCCCCAACCAGTAATGCCAAAGAAGCTGAAGTTGAATGGTTCTATGAAGACCTACAAGGCCTTCTAGAACTAACACCCAAAAAAGATGTCCTTTTCATCATAGGGGACTGGAATGTAAACGTCGGAAGTTAAGATGTACATGGAGTAACAGGCAAATTTGGCTTTGGAGTATAAAATGAAGCAGGGCAAAGTCTAACAGAGTTTTGCCAAGAGAACACACTGGTCATAGCAAACACTCTCTTCCAACAACACAAGAGAAGAGTCTACAAATGGATATCACCAGATGGTCAATAATGAAATCAGATTGATTATATTCTTTGCAGCCAAAGATGGAGAAGCTCTATACAATCAGCAAAAACAAGACTGGGAGCTGACTGTGGCTCAGATCATGAGCTCCTTATTGCCAAATTCAGACTTAAATTGAAGAAAGTAGGGAAAACCACTAGAACATTCTGGTATGACCTAATCTGACCTAAATCAAATCCCTTATGATTATACAGTGAAAGTGACAAATAGATTCAAGGGATTAGATCTGATAGACAGAGTGCCTGAAGAACTGCGGATGGAGGTTCATAACATTGTACATCTATCAGGCTGTAGGTGGCCACACCTTTAGAAATATGGTGGGAGAGGCTAGATATTGTTCAGTTGCTAACTTGTGTCCAACTCTTTTCGACCTCTTGGCCTCCAGCCTGCCAAGCTCCTCTGTACTTCACTGTCTCCCAGAGTTTACTTTAATTTGTGTCCATTGAGTCAGTGATGCTATCTAATCATCTCATCCTTTGCTGCCCCCTTCTCCTTTTGCCTTCACTCTTTCCCAGCATCAGGGTCTTTTCCAATGAGTTGGCTCTTCACATCAGGTGGCCAAGGTATTGGAACTTCAGTTTCAGCATTACTCCTTCCAATGAGTATTCAGGACTGATTTCTTTTAGCATTGATTGGTTTGTTCTCCTTGCTGTACAAGGGATCCTCAAGAGTCTTCTCCAGCACCACAATTCATAAGCATCAATTCTTCGGCACTCAGCCTTTTTTATGATCCAACTCTCACATCCGTACCTGACTACTGGAAAAAAGATGGCTTTGACTATCTGGACCTTTGCTGGCGAAGTGATGCCTATGTGTTTTAATACACTGTCTAGGTTTGTAATAGCTTCCTTCTAAGGAGCCAGTGTCTTGTAATCTCATTGCTGCAGTTATCATATGGAGTGATTTTGGAGCCCAAGAAAATAAAATCTGCCACTCCTTTCACTTTTTCCCCTTCTATTTTGCCATGAAGTGATGGGACCAGATGCCTGATCTTAGTTTTTTGAATGTTGAATTTCAAGCCAGCTTTTTCACTCTACTCTTTCACCCTCATCAAGAGGCTCTTTAGTTCCTCTTCACTTTCTGTCATTAGAGTGGTATCACCTGCATATCTGAGGTTGTTGATATTTGTCTTGGCATTCTTGATTCCAGATTGTGATTCATCTAGGCTGGCATTTCGCATGATGTCCTTTGCATATAAGTTAAATAAGCAGAGTGACAATATACAGGCTTGTCTTACTCCTTTCCCAGTTTTGAACCAGTCAGTTGTTCTGTGTCCAGTTCTGATTGTTGCTTCTTGACCTGCACACAGGTTTCTCGGGAGACAGGTAAGATGGTCTTGTATTCCCATCCTTTTAAGACTTTTCCACAGTTTGTTGTGATCCACACAGTCTAAGGCTTTAGTGTAGTCCATGAAAGAGAAGTAGATGTTTTTCTGAAACTCCCTTGCTTTCTCCATGATCCAACAAGTTTTGGCAATTTGATTTCTGGTTCCTCTGCCTCATCGAAACCCAGTTTGTACATTGGGAAGTTCTTGGTTCACATACTACTGAAGCTTTGCTTGAAGGATTTTGAGCATTACCTTGCTAGCATGTGAAATGAATGCAATTGTATGGTAGTTTGAACAGTGTTTGGTATTGCCCTTCTTTGGGATCGAAATGAAAACTGACCTTTTCCAGTCCTGTGGCCACTGCTGAGTTTTCCGAATTTGCTGGCATAGTGAGTGCAGCACTT
This sequence comes from Okapia johnstoni, assembly GCA_024291935.2. Classification (NCBI taxonomy): domain Eukaryota; kingdom Metazoa; phylum Chordata; class Mammalia; order Artiodactyla; family Giraffidae; genus Okapia; species Okapia johnstoni. The sequence continues at coordinate 57,900,399 of CM044317.1, read as the reverse complement.
TAATAGCATTATCTTTTAAGATTTAAAATAGCTCAGCTGGAATTTCATCACCTCCACTAGCTTTGTTCATAGTAATGCTTCCTAAGGCCCACTTGACTTCACACTCCAGGATGTCTGACTCTAGGCGAGTGACTGCAACATTGTAGTTATCTGAGTCATTAAGACCTTTCTTGTATAGTTCCTCTGTGTATTCTTGCCACCTCCTCTTAATCTAGAAGATTAAGAGAGGCTAGAGTTAGATTTAAATGGCGTTGAGAGGGTATGATGAACAAGCAGCTGTGAACATCCCTGTCTTTTGGAGGTTCTCAGGGAGGGTACATGAAAAGAAACAGTAGCAAATGGGATCATCATACCACTTTAATAAAGATACCCCAGGAAGCTACGTTAGAATAAATGATTCAGGCTTAGGAGATCCAGACATGCCTTTGGGACTCACTAAACTGCCCTGGGTCTAACTAACTGACTGCAGGAGGCAGGGCATGGAACCAAGTGCCAATGAAGTTTTAAGGCATCACAACATACCTACTAGTAAGAACAAGCTTGATGAATGCTGAGTTTGACTAATTAGATTAGCAACCTCTCCTTTGGATGGGTAGGTGGGGACAAGAAATGGGTAGGCAGTGGCATACTTTCCCTTTATTTGTGGGAGAATAGTAGGAAATGAATTCTACAAATTGACATGTTGACAGATCCAGCTAATAAATGTGCTCTCTACTAGTTGCTTGGGAGAAGATTCAATTCCATTTTCTATTATTATTTTTCCTTTGAACAGTGATTGCAGATTGAGAAGTAGAAAAAAACTGGGTTGAGGATGTTGATAAAAATTAATCAATAGTCTGAGAAAGAGATTGAAAATTTTATAAGCCAAACTGAGAGCTAAAAGCTTGGAGATGGTCTCTCAGCTTCTGAGGACTGTTCTGAGTGGGGAGGGTGGTAGATATAGATTTTGACAACAGGGCATGTGCCTGTTGCAAGCACACATCTTGGTTCAGTTCAGTTCAGTTCAGTCGCTCAGTCATGTCTGATTCTTTGTGACCCCATGAATTGTAGCACGACAGGCCTCCCTGTCCATCACAAACTCCTGGAGTTTACCCAAACTCATGTCCATCGAGTTGGTGATGCCATCCAGCCATTTCATCCTCTGTCGTCCCCTTCTCCTCCTGCCCCCAATCCTTCCCAGCATCAGGGTCTTTTCCAATGAGTCAACTCTTCGCATGAGGTGGCCAAAATATTGGAGTTTCAGCTTCAACATCAGTCCTTCCAATGAACACCCAGGACTGATCTCCTTTAGGATGGACTGGTTGGATCTCCTTGCAGTCCAAGGGACTCTCAAGAGTCTTCTCCAACACAATAGTTCAAAAGCATCAATTCTTCGGTGCTCAGCTTTCTTCACAGTCCAACTCTCACATCCATACATGACTACTGGAAAAACCATAGCCTTGACTAGATGGACCTTTTTTGGCAAAGCAATGTCTCTGCTTTTTAATATGCTGTCTAGGTTGGTCATAACTTTCCTTCCAAGGAGTAAGCGTCTTTTAATTTCATGGCTGCATCACTGTCTGCAGTGATTTTGGAGCCCCCCAAAATAAAGTCAGCCACTGTTTCCACTGTTTCCCCATCCATTTCCCATGAAGTGATGGGACCAGATGCCATGATCTTAGTTTTCTGAATGTTGAGCTTTAAGCCAACTTTTTCACTTTCCTCTTTCACTTTCATCAAGAGGCTCTTTAGTTCTTCTTCACTTTCTGCCATAAAGGTGGTGTCATCTGCATATCTGAGGTTATTGATATTTCTCCTGGCAATCTTGATTCCAGCTTGTGCTTCCTCCAGCCCAGCGTCTCTCATGATGTACTCTGCATATAAGTTAAATAAGCAGGGTGACAATATACAGCCTTGACACATCTTGGTAGAAAGTTACTATTAGTAGTGAAAAACATATATTTTAGTTAATGGTTATAGTGCTTTTTGAAGTATGGGAAGATGCAGGAAACTGGATTCAAACATTTTCCCCTAAAAATATCTAACTATCTGAAGGCCTATTCTGCCAGTTTTTCTAGAGCACAGAATGTCTCATTCTGATTTTTGCTATGAATTCCTTTCAAGGTGTTTTGTAGGTCAGTGACTGCAGTGGAAAATGACTTGATTCTTGTGGAACTATATAATGAATAACATTCTTTATTTTACAGTCTCTTCCGTTTTGGTCTTAATTTTGACCAAGATTTTGGGGGCATTTCATGGCAAGATTGTTCCAAGGCACTAGGAATGCTTATTCCCAAGTCAGTCAAGGATTTCATTGTTAGCCTCCTCAATGTGCTATTACTGGACTTGGCCATCAGCCTCTGGACCATGTATCTGACTAGTCTATTATGGTCTAGGAAATGCTTGCTTCTTGTTTTGTCTAGAGTTACACTATTACAATCTTTGATCTTATAGGACTATATATTTTGTCAATAGTTTTAAGTTGCCTAATCGTCATTACTTTTATTGGAGGCTCAGTCACCCATTTATTAGTATAAGAAATAATAATCTTGTATTTCTTATACTACTAAATGGGTGACTGAGCCTCCAATAAATTTGGCCACCTCATGCTAATAGTTGACTCATTGGAAAAGACCCTTATGCTGGGTAGGATTGGGGGCGGGAGGAGAAGGGGATGACAGAGGATGAGATGGTTGGATGGCATCACCAACTCGATGGACATGGGTTTGTGTAGACTCCGGGAGTTGTTGATGGACGGAGAGGCCTGGCGTGCTGCAATTCATGGGGTCGCAAAGAGTCGGACACGACTGAGCGACTGAACTGAACTGAACTGATAATAGAATACAAATAATAAACATCAATAAAGTCCTACATATGTATTTAAGCTAAGAACTTCCATTAAGTGAGGCCCAGAATCTCCCCAGGTCATGACCCAGTCTATTTTGCACCAGTTGCTTCTTTAAGGAAAATGATATATTGGCATTGTACATAAAATTCACCAAAGATGTCTGCACATACAAGGCGAGTGGTGGATCATAAAATTTTATGTTGAAATTTTTATTGCCTTAAAATTTGAAATTTTGTTTCAACAAAAGAAAAGAACAAATAGATATTAGGATTTCACCTTTTAAGCTTTCCTATAAAAGGTCCAAATTCTAGCAGGAAGCTCTCTCTCAGTCATTTATAGATAGTACTGGGATGGTTTTTCCAGGCCAGCCCTAGATTACCGCAAAAGTAAGGGAGACACTGGCTCCACATAATATGCTGTTTTCAGATTAATATTTTGGAAAATAAAGAATTGAGCAAGCCTAGAATACCTTCTTAAGAAAGAAATCGTTTACTATTATGTTTTCCAATAAGTTAAAGCAATGAAACTCAAAACATCCTTTGTCTCTGGAGTGGTCTGTTGTCTGCGATGTGACAGCAGGAACTGCTGCATGATTCATGGGGCATCATGATGACTACGAGAGTTTTGAGGGATTAGAGGGAAACACTGTTGCTCAGTAAGATAAATGCCTTGGCCACAGAACTTGTTTTCTTTGGTTCCAACAGCCTCAGCCGTGCATACTGTGCCAGGCTCAAACACAAGTCAGAATTCCTCACTAAGTATATTTACTTGATGTGCATTTGAAATTAGAAACTGGCTTCCTTCCGCTTGACTTAGATTCATGTTCCCTTTGGTTTTCTTATCTAATTTTGATGGATGAGTTAGGAGAGGTGCTTTGGCTAGATCAAGAAGAGCCTCCTTCCCATCTGGGGCTCTTGCCCATCCCCCCAGGAGGAAGCTTATTGGAAGTGTATCACAGACAGTACTATCTTGTTAGTTGGGGTTTGTATTATTCTCATTTGACCTCTGATCAGTTGCTTACCTTGATTAACACATGCCACCTTTTTGGAACATGTTGGCCTAACCTTGTCTGCCTGAGATAAGGAGTAAATAATCTTGTGTCCTTCTAAGATCTATGCCCTCAGCCATATCTCACAATTTCTAATAGGAATGCTGTGAGTAACAGACCTCTGTGGTTTGAGAGCACTGTTCTCCACGTCTGGAATGCCCTTCTTGGTCTCAGCCTCTTATTCAACTTCTGTTCCTCCTCCAAGACTAACACACCTCTGTAGAGCCTTTCCTGGCTTCTCCTCTCTCCCATCCTTGGTCCTGATTTGTTGTCCTCTGTATACTCTGTGCAAAAGGCTTATAGCAATTCTTTTTTTTTTTTTTTTATAGCAGTTCTTAACTTCCCTTCAAACCTGCCTCTAATCTCCACGAGGTTACCTATAATCTAGTATTTGAAATTCCTCCAAACATTTTACAGCAATCTTGTGATTCCCTGGGGAGGGGCGTGGTTATCAGTGGAGAAGGACATAACTCTTCCATTATGGTTTTCAGTGACTGGGAAAGCAGTAAGTCTCTACCTGCCATCTATCATCCAGTGCTTTAAATTATTCACATTGATTTCCAATCCTTACAGATTGTGTGTGATCACATGAGCACAGACAGCCTGGCTACTGACTCCAGCCCTACAAAAAAGCCCTGGCCGGTCTGTCTTGATGACAGGTTTGGCTTAGTTCATCAAATCCGCAACAAGCAGTGCCGCCTCTATTCGTTAGGGTAAGTACATTTTACAGCCAAAAAACAAAAAATGCTTCTGTAGGCAGACAAGGTTTTTTCAGCAAGACAAATTATTAATGGTTGCAGGGTTTAACAGGTGCTCTGCTTCTTCTCCTGCCATCATTTCAGACTCCTCTGTCTGTTATGCAACCTTAGGCACGTGCAGAGCACCAATGGCCAAGGCCACTTTCTCTCCTGTTCTGTTGGTAGTAAATTGACAACTTCCATTTTCAGCCTAATGATGATCTCCTTGGTGAAGCCAGTGATTCTCAGCTAGTATTAGAGCATTCTTATTAGAAACAGAAAAATATTAAGAATGCCCCTAGAAAAAAAAACAACAGTGAGTATATTAGAAATTTCATACACAGTTATGATGAGTGACCCAGGACAAATGGCCTCTGTTGGATTTTTTTGTTTTATGCCAATGGTAAATATGTGTATACTTACAGACTAAAAAAATACATAAAAGAGGGAGCACGTGTGAAAATAACAAGGTTTTGTCAAAACTGTGGGAAATACTGATATTCAGTTATTCAGGCTGAAAATGACGTAAATGTTCAAATAGATTTGGAGGGCTTGTTGTGAAAGGGTGTGTATAAATAATGAGACTATTTGACTCAGTGCATCAGTATTCATATAAACAGTCCTGAAAATTTACAAATTATATATGTCTCACAAAAAATAAAAGGCAGGAGAGGGTTATTTTTGTTTGGAATACCCTGTTGTGTTGACTCTAGAAGCTGTGTGGTTAGTTTCTCAGGCAAGATCCCTGGAGTCCTTTACAAAATACTGGGGACCCTCACAAGTGTCATGTCTGTTCCTCACCGATAGGTTTCATCTCCGCTGTAGTTTACGTTCAGGCTCATGAGTGACAACTGCCAACCAGATTCTTAGATAATGAGGGTTCAGAGCCAACGTTTGGGTGATACAGAGGCTCACCCAAAGGTGCTAATTGCATAGAGGATCATGATTGCTGTCAAACTTTACCATGCAAGAGTTCCTAGTTGCAGTCATTGTGGATTTAAAAAACAGAGGTTTCAAATAAGAGTTTCAGGATAATGGAAACATTCTTTTATGGGTTAAATGAAGAGCCATGGTGTATATCAGTGAAGCGAGGTACACAGTAGGCACTCAATATATATTTGCTACATAAACATTGCCTGAGGTAAGAAGACTTAAGAGGGAAGCTGATTCTGCCATGAATTAAACTAGGAGGCTGAAGATTAGGAAATTAATTGCTTAGCTAGTTGATTAGAACAGAGCTCTTTTTTTCTTGGAGCCCACCAGCTATGCTGCAAGATTGGAGAAAGAATGGGAAGTTGTGACAGTAGAGTTTATTTTATATCATATTAAAAATGTATGAAAGTAGGTCATAAAAATAATTGCATAGTTCTACATGCAAATTAGAGATCTCAGCTTGGTCCTATTTTCTTGCTCCAAACTGCCTTTATGTTTTGCTTAATATTTTACACCCTGGAATAATTTCATTTAAAGCATATAACTGAGTAAAACAAAACTGGGAAAGCTGTTTTGGGGGAAATTTTTCAAGTTCCTTTTTGCTTTTCTTATACTTCAAAGCCATTAGATAAAGTCGTTCTGCTGTAAGATTTCAGATTATTACATATAAAAAGTAGTTTCTTATTTTCATTTAAATGTTCACTATTCAAAATCAACTTTGTAAAGAGCAGATAGGAACAGTTGAATTCTACTGGGAAAAGAAATGGATTGGTTTTAAGGGCCAACATTTGATTCAAAACCTAACAATGCTTTAATTGAAAACTGGAAATTAAAGAAAATATTTCTTATGCCCTAAAAAAGAATGCTTTGGATTATGGGTGTTTACGTTGATTGTACTATTACTCAGGATTGAGAATCTTCTCAGGTGAATCGTTTGCTTCAGGGGAATGTAAATAGCCAACTGACAACATCTCAGTTGATGCTGAGGGAAGAAAGAGACCCAGGCCACAAGTGGTGGTTCTGAAATGAAGCAGAAACATTTGGGAGTGTTGGGAGAGTTGTGAGATAGATGGGCTGGGCAGGAGGCAAGTGGGTCATGGAGGTCCTACATTCAGGCCCAAGCTCTAAGCCCCAGGGCTGCGGCAGCAGACCATCCAAGCCACTGCTGTGCTTAGCCATTCCTATCCTAACTGAGCATAATGAATGAAGCTGCAGCTGGAGGTGACCTTCTAGGAGTGAGAGGAAGAAAGGATCTCAGAACATACTGATCAGAAGGCAGAGGCTGAATACCCTCCTCTGATCTATGTCTTACCTTTTCTTCCACCTCCAAGAAATGAAGGCATTATCACCTCTACATTCTCTCTGATGTCTGAAATTTCTTTACTAGGAATCAAAGCTTCTTATTCTGCAGTTAATGTAAAAGAACTTTTCTAGGAGTATACTCTGAGTCAAGTTCAGTTGAAAATTTAAAGCAAATTCATTTTAGTTTTGAAAAAGGATAGAATAGACCAATTAAGATAGGGGAAGGCACTGAAAAGGAAGGTTATGTATGGAGAAGGGGAAAGAGAAGTTAAGTGAGAAGAGGCTGTGAGGTCATGTGATAATATTGTTTATTGCTTGACTTCAGATGGGGTCTGCCCTGCAAGTCTTCTTGTGTATGAGGTGGAGGGGTGATGGTGGGGAGATGGGGTGGGAATGAAGATGGTAGCTAAAGTGAATTGGGAAAAATCACTTCTAATCCTTTTTATCAAAGGTTATATTTCAGGGGTAGGAGTGGGAGTAGAGGACAAAACTTGAGAAGGGATAATACGTAGATAAATCTTTTTTGCCTCTTCTTTAGTTTTCTGACATGGTGTACCATTTGGTTTTAAGACATAAATTCTCAGCATGAGACAAGAAAATTTGATATGTGGTTTAGGCAACAAGAGCCAATATCTTAGGCAGAAAATCTGGGGCTCCTGGTTACCCTGAGCCTTTCAAGAGGAATGACTGAGCTCCGCAGCCAAAATTTCTATCTTTTAATAGAATAGTTTAATTAACACAGTAAGAGATCATTTTTTATATGAATGAGGAATTAGAAAATTATAGTCCCAAGGACTCTTTTTAGACAATTTTTTCCCTAATCATCCTCCCCATGAAATTTTAATACTATACACTATATCTATTCATGCAACATATGTATTATCTATACTTTAAACATGTACTTCAAGAATCAGTTTTCCCCTCTGCTTAGGGATGATACCATTTCTGTTACGAATATATATTTTAGATGAAATCTTGGCATTTTATGCAATGTTATTTAATAAAAATGAATAATTATAAATTTTTTTTATCCACTATTCATTGTCATTTATGCTTTGGAAAACTTTCTCTCTGAGAGTGATAAAAGAATCCTCCTGCAATGCAGGAGACGCAGGTTTGATCCCTGGGTTGGGAAGATCCCCTGGAGGAGTGCATGGCAACCCACTCCAATATTCTTGCCTGGAGAAACCCATGGACAGAAGAGCCTGGCATGCCACAGTCCATAGGGTTGCAAAGTCAGACACGACTTAGCAACTGAGCACACACACTTACTTTCTCTCTAGTAGTTGGCAGTTTACAGATCTAGGTGATTATTTGGCCAGATTCTCTGGTTCCTGCTGGAATGAGGAAAGGATGACTGATACTCCTGGGGAAAATGCAAATTGTCTTACGTCTTCCAACCTTTCTGTCTTCAATGATGGGAGTTAAAAACTTTCCTTATATATGGTCTGATTTTATTTTTTTTAGTTTTATAAACAGCTTTAAATTGAGATATAATTCACATACCACACAATTCATCTGTTTAGAGTATGATTCAATGGTTTTTAGTCACTGCAGTCAATTTTAGAACATTATCATCACCCCAAGAAAGAAAGGCCTGTACTCAGTAGTGGTCACTCCCAATTTCCTCATACCCACTTCCTTCTTTTCATCTCCCACTTCTAGACAACCATTAATCTATTTTCTGTCTTTATAGTTTCACCTATTCTGGACATTTCATATAAATGGAAGCATTTAATATGTGGTGTTTTGACTGATTTTTTCATTTAGCATAATACTTTCAAGTTTCATCCATGTTATTACATGTATCTGTACTTCACTCCTTTTTACTGCCAAATAATATTGCACTATATGGATATACCACATTTTATTTGTTCATTGATCAGCTGATAGACATTTGGGTTTTTTCCACCTTTTGGCTACTAAGAGTGATGTTGCTGTGAATGTTCATGTGTGGATTTTTGTGTGTGGACATATGTATTCATATCTCTTGGTTATATACCGTTTTATGTTCACACCAGCAGTGTATGATGGTTCCAATTTCTCCATATTGTCATCAACACTTACTATTATTGGTCTTTTTGTGTATAGCCATCCTAGTAGCTGTGAAACGGTATCTCATTATAGTTTTATTTTGTTTCTCCCTACTAGTTAATGATATTGAGTACCTCTTCATGTGTTTATACTCTGAGTTTTGCATCTTAGGGAACATAAAGGACAGTTACCCTAATACTCCTAGAAATATTTTTAATAAAGAATAATCAAGGATTTTAAAGTGCCACGTACATCCCTTCTACCCTTCAGTAGCATCAAAGGGCATGCAATTGCCAGTACTGTAGCTAGTCCAAGGGACACTTTTACGCATGTTAGAAAAGGCATCTCCTCCCTCAAGAACTTTTACTACCATCTGTTGGGTAATCATTATGATGACTAGGAGTGGAGCCCCTAGAGTTGTTTAGTGTACAACCCACGCAACTGCACTTAGGGATCCTGGTTGTTGCTCTCTGAGACATCAGGAGAGGAGGGCCAAGATGGTTACTCTGGTATTCTGTTACCTTTGGGTGTTTAGCCCTATAATTTGCCCCTTCCTACTTTCCTGTTTCTTCAACAAATCCCTCAGATTTAACAACCCTTCTGTGCTGAAGAGTTTTTTATGATCTCAAACCTTTATGTCAACATATATAGAATAATATTAATATTTGTTAATATAAGCATGAGTTATATAATTTATTCTCTCCTCCATATAGAGGGATAGGTTACAGTGTTAGTGAAGGCTTTTATCTTTGAATATATGTATTGACAGCTTACCTGTTTCAAAAATGGCTTGTAGCAGGAATTTCTAGTTGTCCACCAATATTCATTCTTTCATTCTTCTTTGGTAACAGAACTCCTAAGTTTAGCAGGGCACACAGTCACCTTGCCAAAGATTGTGTATTCTAGACTTTCTTGCAGCTGCAAGGGGCCATGTGACTAGCTTTTAGCAATATGATATGAGTGCACGTGATAGGTACAATTTCTAGGCCATGCCATGAGGAAGAAGGGATGTGACTTTCACCTCCTCTTTTACTTTTCCTGATTGCTGGAATGCAGTTACGATGGCAGGAACTGGAACAACTATCTTAAACTTTAAGGTAGAAGCCATACGATCATGATCTGTATTTATAATATATACATAAAATATATATTTAAAAAATTTCTATAAAGTAAAATTTTTCCACAGTGAATTCTCTTTTCAGTTAAATAAGAGCAGAAAATAGTTTCCTTATAGATGAAATACATTTTTGGTATAAATAATAATTTTATTTTAGTTTATTATAGATATTTGTTCAAAAATATTTCTTCTTTACTACTTATGAATTTCTTCAGATCAGGCATCAGGTTAATCTATCTGTCTCTGATGTCTAGTGTAGTGTCTTGAAAATATAAAGTGTTAAATATTTGTTAATGTACATGAATATGTCAATGAAATATAGCCCATCCCATGTCATGTTGGATATTGGACTGTATGTTCTGGCAATTCCAGGCCCTACCTAGTAGTTTTCTTTCACTTAGTGCAGCATTTTGTAGATTTGTCTGTCATCATTCATCTATCCCCTCAGCACTAAGGATTCAGAAATAAGCAAGCATGACACAGTCCTTTACTTTATGGAGCTTTATTGTCTAGTAGCCGACAATTTTGTAGATCTCCAAGTTCACAAATATTCCTTCCATAATTCTGTGTCCTGCACTTATTTGCAGTGAGGTAGAGTGTAAAGAGCACATGCTTTGGAACTGCCTGGATTGAATTTGAGTCTTGAATTTACCTCTTTGGGCCACTTTTTGCAACACCTATGTATATCAAATTTTTTCTTCCTTTTGCTTTTTACTCCTGCCACAAACTTGACTAATTTAAACTAAGTGTGAAGAAGTACCGTTTTGAATAAAGGAAAATAAGAATTACAAGCATTGATTAAATAAAAGTAGTTTATTACTTTCTGATACCGTGCATATTATATATTTAAATTGAGTGGATTTTATTCAGTAAAAATAGCATAACAAAAAAATGTGCAAATTTCAGTAGTTTCATGTTATTTAGTATATCACCCAAATAGTTTCTCATCATCTAATAACTAAGTTATATATGTATATGTGTACTTATGATATTTCTAACAGAGAATCCTTGTACATGTGTAGAAAATTTTTGGAAGGATACACAAAAAATTGCTAAGTGATTATCTCTGGAAATTGATGGCTAAAATTCTAGTGGTAGGAAACTTTTACTTTTTGTTTTATATATTTATACACAACTTGAACTTTTTAGAGTGCATTTGTTATTTTTTTAACTATAAGGAATGAGTTTAAATTGAAAACATATCAATGTATAATGCTTACTAAAAATTAGTTATACAACTGTATATGGTTAATTCTTAAAATTTTTTGAGGGCTTGATTCAAATATATACATGTTTTACAGCAGAAGATCTTTCCTTGAAATGATATTCTGAAAATCCAAACAAACAAATCATTCACATTTCTTTACTCTAGAAAATTTATATACAAATTATATTTAATGAATACTTTTTTGACTAGTGTTTTTACCTCTTAGTAAAGCTACCAAACTTCCATTTTTCTGTTGAGTTCCATATTTCCATGAAAACACAAGTTTGCTCATCTAAATTTTGATAAATTCAATTATGTGAAAAATCTTTTGGGACAGGTGATTTCTATAACATTCTGATCTATATAGAAACAAATCTGACTACCAAAAAATGCTTTGCAATATCTATTGCTTCCCTAATAGCTCAGTTGGTAAAGAATCCGCCTGCAATGCAGGAGACCCTGGTTCAATTCCTGGGTCAAGAAGATCCTCTGGAGCAGGGATAGGCTACCCACGCCAGTATTCTTGAGGTTCCCTTGTGGCTCAGCTGGTAAAGAATTTGCCTGCAATGTGGAAGACCTGGGTTTGATCCCTGGGTTGGGAAGATCCCCTGGAGAAGGGAAAGGCTACCCACTCCAGTATTCTGGCCTGGAGAATTCCATCAGCTGTATAGTCCATGGGTTCCTAAAGAGTTGGACATGACTGAGTGACTTTCACTTTCACTATTGCAACTCTTGGATTTACATTTAATGCCAGGTTTGTCAGTTAGCTATTGCTACGTAACAAGTCTCTCTAAAACTCAGTAGCTTAAAACCATTATTTATTATTGCTTGTATGTCCGCAGATCAGTTGAATTTCAATTGATCCAGATTAGGTTCAGCTGAGACACTCTACTTCAGGCTGAGACAGCTAAGGGCAGCTCTGTGTTTCATAGAAGGTCAGTGGATTGTCTGGGACAGCTCTGCTTCTTGTTTTTAGTTTCTTTTCTGAGCCCAGCAAACTATCCAGGATATGTTTTTTAATCACAATAATGGTACAAGAGAGTAAACTAAAGTGCTCAAAGCCTAGGATCAGGACTAGCATCATGTCCCTTTCTTCTAAAATGCAAGTCACAAAGTCAAGCCAAAAAATCCAGGGGCAAGAAAGGACACTCCATCCATGATGAGCATGGCAGTAGTGGGGATGAAGGGCTGAAGAGTTAGGCCCAGCAAGTCAACCTGCAACCTCAGATTACATCATGAACAAACTGGGAAAAACTCAGGTAGAGATTATGGTGTTCTGAGCTGTATGGGCTCAGTAGGAGGTTCAATATAGGAAACAGGATCTCTTGGGTAGAAGGAATGGGAGTGTTTGTGAGAAGAGTGCTGAATCTTTTTCTAGCCAAAAGTGTCAAGCGAATTAGAGCTGAAGAATAGCAGAGGGCTGATATGACATGGGTCCAGTGAGAAGGAAGCAATGTAATGGGAATGAAGGGAAAGAAAGAACAAGGCAAATAGAATATTAAGAGTGTCTAGGTGGAAGATCTCTGTACTGAAGACTTATTTCAGTTAACTAAATTGTCATCTAATGAGCTTATATATTTCCAAATGATAAAATAGTCTAAAATAGTAGAGTCTAAGAGAAGGATGCATTTCTGCACTGGGTTCAACATTGGCCAATTATAGATACTCGGGGATTTTGGTATCTTTAATCACATCTAAATATAGTATTTGGGCAGAAAAGTCATACTCACTGTTAAAAAAATCATCCTCTTTTGGTTAATTTAATGTTTTTCATTCAAAATGATGCTTTAATCAAAGCTATGAATCTTACATCACTAAGTAAGAAATATTTCTCAGTAAATTAGAAATTTGTAAGTATATGAATATTCTGCAATGTGTTACTTAACTGGGTACTTAAGTACAATTAATTCCTAATTTCTTCCCCTCGCTTATGTGAATTTAGGTGATATACCTCTTTTGCTTCTTGAGTACCAGACTCAGTGGAACCACATACGTCTGCCTTTTTTCTTTAACTGTGCTATTTAAAATGCACCCTATTTCTAAAGAAAGCAGCTGTTGTTTTAAGTCGTACTGCATGCACAGCACCATGGTCATTACAAGGAAAACAAATTACCTCGTTAGCAGAATGCTCCTCTCCCTAAGGGAACTGATGCTTAGACTTTTTATTTTTGACATATTCTGAGAATATCTTCTGAGACAACTAGATAGTCTTTGTTTCATTGATACTATAGCTTATATCTTAAAAAAAATCAATTTGATATGGTTCTACATGTTTGAACATGTGATTCTCTAGTCTGCATTTAGCACCTAATTTCTCTCCTTTCTTTTATGCAGAAGCTTTTAGCTTTAATGCTTTTTGTGAAGGAAGGTTTATTGAATGTATATAACCAGCCATGTTCTAAAACAGGAGAAGGCTTGATATGGCTAAGAAAATTGACCTTGGCACTACCATTTTTGTTAGTTAACACTTTTTCTCCGTTATATTTTTTTGTTATTGATTTCTATCCTCTTTCTTTACAGCCTAGGAAGTGATGATACCCATTTTGAGGTTGGCATGGCCAACAATGGATGTGAAGTGCATCGTTTTGATCCTAGTGTTAAATCAGCTCATGTTCTGGAAAGTGAGCGTCTTTGGTATCACCGTTTGTCCATCGACTGGCGGGACCCCCATCCAGCTGTTGCTGCCCAAAAACCATATAGCAACACCAGAAAACTGGGAACTATTTTGAATGAATTTGGGCATCACAAGGTCAGATTTTTCATTTGATTTCATAGTTAAAGGGAACAAACTCATAAGCTGTTTTTTTTTTTTTAATGCAAATCAAGGATTGGATAGTTGAAGGTTCAGTTTTAACCTCATCATTATTTATAGAGTCAGCTCTGTAGATACAAAGTTTTGGCAAGGATAGAGATATTTAAATTGATTTCAAAGTTTTAGTTGCTGTTGAGTAATGCTTAAGGTTTTGACCAAGACTCAGCAAGGAGAATAAGAAACTAACTCTGATGGCGGGCTCAAGAGTACCATTTTCATTTGGCAATTGATTTTAAATTTTCAGGCAGAGCAAACTACTTATATCGGCTTCAAATACAGAAAGTAATCAGAGCCAGGTTTATGTTTGATAAGAGATTGCTTGTGTATCATGTTTCTCACTGTTGTAACAATAATTTTGGGTCTCCAGGCTCTTAAAGGTCAGAAAATATGTGTAGCTTTGATTAGAATGTACTTTATAAAATTGAATGGACATTATGTGTATTGCAACTGATACAATTATATCAAAAGATGTCAAATCTCTACAAATATTTTTTTGTGAATGGATAGCAAAAGGAAACTTAATCTTTGAACTGTGTTTTTTGAAAGCAGTTTTTAGTAAATGTGACCAACTGCATTCTGTAGGTAGATGCTAGAGAAATTCTCCTGAGTGTAGTTGTCTTGCGTTTGATTGCCAACCCTTCTTGGGCTTGGCCTCCCTTGGCTTATTATCCCCAGAGATGGCATGTAATTTAGGACATGCCAGAATGGGTGTTCCCGAGACACAGTATATATATGGAATTCAATTTTAAACCTGAATTGGCTGCTTGATCTTTAATAGAAAGATTTCCTCTGCATTGTTCTTTTTCCTTCCCTTCCCCCTCTTCTTCAGCTTCCTCTTTTAAAAAAATCCAAAAAACAGAAAACAAAAACTTTCTTTAATTGGACAGCAGGAGCTTCTTCAAGAACAACTTCAAACAATTTGGTGTTCTTTTAACATGTGCTTTGAATTTTGTGTTTGTATTTTTGTTTTGCCATTGAGAGTAACCAGCCTGAATAGTTAGGAGCCTTAATGAAACACATATAGGAGTTTGGGGATAAAAGTCTTTGAACAGAACCCAAAGAAGTGAGAGCATTTTTCAGAATTTTATTTTGTTTTTGCTGTTTGTTACCTTCATAGACTTTTTTTTTTTTTTTTTTTTTTGTGGCTGAAGATTATTGCCTTGACCCTTTGACATGTCAACTTTAGATTATTCAAAGAGCTAACTGCTCATTCTTTGCATTCATTTAGGAGTCTTACTGCTCCCCCTTCATGCTTTTTATACCCTGGTCCTCCACCCCCATTCTTCAAAGAAAAGACTGAGTATCTAGAGGTGAAACGCAAAGCCATTTTTCTTTTTTTGATATTATTTTAGCCGAAGATTTGGTAAATGTGAGGATAAAATGAGACTTCAAAAAGTGATCTGTGGATATAATTTATCTATGCCACATACTGTATGAAAAATGTCTACCAGGTAAACACCTGAATTGTTTCACTCCATGGGAGCTGCAGTGGGCAAACCTTTATGCTGTAGATAAAATATCATGCCTCTTATAACACTGCTTCTCACACAGAAGAAATATTTACAGAGATTCCTAAAAAGGAAAAATGTTTTAAAGGATTTTTTTTTTATATTCCTAGGGCCATTATTTTTATTGAAAACACTAATAATGACATGTAAAAATGATTAAGGTGGTAATTTTATGTTATGTGCATTTTACCACAATAAAAAAATGGAGAAAGAAAACCCCATAAATAATGAAAGTGATCTGGCTCAGAATTGCCATGTATGTATTTTCCCCTTTTTTAAAAAAAGTCCCTTGTTGAAAATTTAAAAGATACTGATATTCTTTCATAAAGATTTTTTTTGGGTGAATGCTTTAAAACAAAAACAACAAAATCTAAAGCCATTGGTGAATGATTGCTTCCATTAGGAACATGCTTCTAGGAGCTACGTGGTGCCAGATAAAAGGAAACCTCGGTTCTGGCCTGCAGCAGACAAGGTCTGTTTTCATTTTTCAGCATGTGTACAGACCCTGATAAATAGGATGTATCTGTGGCAGGGAAAACAAATAGGAAAGACACACTAAAAAATGTCAGTGTGTTTGCCTTGCCTCCTTCACTTACTTTTCCTGAAAGTGACTGTAGAAACCAAAGCGGTTTTGTTGTTTTGTTTTCACTTCATGACTTTAAAATATCTCATGTAGTTTTGTGATGTTTTCCATTTTAAGCGGTTATTTTTCTTATCTTTAACCACACCTAGATTCCAGTCACTCAGGCAAAAATGCAGGCAAAAATGAAAGGCAGAGTCTTAAGATGGTGACAGTAAGATGCACACGGCTTTCATACTGCTTTTAAAACTTTCTGGTAATTTTAACTTCAAACTGTAAATCAAAAAACCTTTCTAGAGCATCAAGTGAGAAGCAGCTGCATCAGCAAAAGCATGTGCATGAGAAGCCCAGTCTGTCAGGGAAAAATATCACCTGGTTTCATCATTATTTGGAATGATTAACTGTCTTCTTTTGGCTGAGTGCTTATTGCTGTAACTATGCATCCGAATTTTTCCAGAATGTGATTAGAAATATTGAATCTGAGGTTTCTGCTTATATTAATCATAAGACTTTATTACACAGAGTATCCCTAAATGATCCAGGCTGGTTAATGAGAAATTATTTTCAGTCATAATCATGTTGATAATAATATGAGTAACAGGACTGCATTAGAGCTTACCTTTGTAAGGCTCATTACTCTAGGTGTGAGGCATGGGTCCTCAGGCAAGTCATTTAACCTTTCTGGCCCTCAAATTGATTGTCAATAAAATGGGGACTATGATACTACCTAAATGGATTGTTTCTGAGAAATAGAGCAGAGAACACAGGGTGAAAACTTCCAGCAGAGTGCCTGGAGTGAATTTGTCATTTGATTGTAAATTGAAATTATTTGTTAATAATTTCAGTAAGTTTTTTTTAATTAACTTATTTTTTATTGAAGGATAATTGCTTTACAGAATTTTGCTGTTTTCTTTCAAACCTCAACATGAATCAACCATAGGTATACATATATCCCCTCTCTTTTGAAACTCCCTCCCATCTGCCTCCCCATCCCACCCCTCTAATAATTTCAGTAAGTTTTTACTAAATTTTATAGAAGCTTTTTTACCTTTCTTTGTTCCAGGGAAAATATATCAATGATTTCTCTGGAAATTGCTAACTGCACCTAATGCTAGTCAAGAGTTTTTTTTTAATGAAATCTTTGTGTGAAATTGAAGGGAGTTGGTCCTTCAGACTTGGTCTTAGACTATTCTTGTTAACTGACTCAGGGCACCAAACAGCTTTGCTGGCGATTGTATAGAAAGTAAATACTGTGCTGTATGCAAATGAAAGAAGCTGCTGAGAAGTAATACAGAGCAGATGTAGACCTTGTGGCTGGGGATGCCAGTCAGGTGATGAAGCTGGAGCTGGACTTCCTGCCTGTTCAGCCTTGGGGGTTAAGTCCTCCCTTACCCAAGACTCTGCCCCCAAGGTTGTGTGTCGCCTTGGACTCTGAAGGGAATGCCACTTTCTGCTTCCCTGGGCAGAGAGCCTGCCATTAATTACAAAACAACTGTTCTGTTGTGTGGTTGGTGCTGTGTTTAAGAGAATACGAACTTTGAAATTAAACCACAAAAAGATTCCCTTTACTTCTTGCTTATCAAGTTTGCACATATAAGCAATATGTCGATACTCCCCTACCCTGAAATGCTTATTGGGAATACTGTTCATGCTTTGCTGTTGGAAATGGAAAATGATAGACACTTTCAGGAAAAACATTCCACCATGTGTATATATTATATCTTTTTTTATTTTTAGAAATCCCTTTTGTCTTAAGTTCTGTTTTGTCTGCTATTGATTCTGCCATACCAGCTTTCTTGAGGGGAGGGGTTTAGTTTTATATGAAACACTATTATAGAGTCCTTTGTTTTCATATTTTTTAGATATAGTTTTAGTTTATGTACAGCCTGTTGTTGTTGTTTTCCAGTCACTAAATCGTGTCTGACTCTTTGTGACTCCTTGTACTGCAGCACGCCAGGCTTCCCTGTCCTTCACGATCTCTCGGAGTTTGCTCAAATTCATGTCCATTGAGTCAGTGATGGTGTTTAACCATCTCATCCTCTCCTCTTGCCCTCAAAAGACCCAGCATCAGGATCTTTTCCAATGAGTCGGTTCTTCGCATCAGGTGGCCAAAGTATTGGAGCTTCAGCTTCAGCATCACCCCTTCCAATGAATATCCAGGGTTGATTTCCTTTAGGATTGACTGGTTTGATCTCCTTGCTGTCCAAGGGACTCCAAGAGTCTTCTCCAGCACCATAATTTGAAAGCATCAATTCTTCAGCACTTAGCTTTCTTTATGGTCCAACTCTCACAGCCACACCTCACTACTGGAAAAATCATAGCTTTGATTCTGTGGACCGTTGTTGGCAGACTGATGTCTCTGTTTTTTAATTCGCTGTCTAGGTTTGTCATAGTTTTCCTTCCAAAGAATATCTTTTAATTTCATGGCCGAGTCATCGCCCACAGTGATTTTGGACCCTAAGAAAATAAAATTTGTCACTGCTTCCACTTTTCCCCCTTCTATTTGCCATAAAGTGATGGAGCTGGATGCCATGATCTTAGTTTTTTGAATGTTGAGTTTCAAGTCGGCTTTTTCACTCTCCGATTTCACCCTCATTAAACAGCTCTTTAATTCCTCTTCACTGTCTGCCATTAGAGTGATATCATCTGCATATCTGAGGTTGTTGATATTTGTCTCAGCAATCTTGATTCCAGCTTGTGATTCATCCATCCCAGCACTTCAAGTGATGAACTCTGTATATTGGGATTCCCTAGTAGCTCAGCTGGTAAAGAATCATCCTATAATGCAGGAGACCTGGGTTTGATCCCTGGGTTGGGAAGATCCCCTGGAGAAGGGAATGGCTACCCATTCCGGTATTCTGGCCAGGAGAATTCCAAGGACTGTGTAGCCCATGGGGTTGAAAAGAGTTGGACACGACTGAAGAACTTTCACTTTCACTCTGCATGTAAGTTCAATAAGCAGGGGGACAATATACAGCCTTGTCATACTCCTTTCCCAGTTTTGAACTAGTCCGTTGTTCCGTCTCCAATTCTAACTATTGTTCCTTGACCCACACACAGGTTTCTCAGGAGGCAGATAAAGTGATCTGGTATTCCCATCTCTTTAACAATTTTCCACAGTTTGTTGTGATCCACACAGTCAAAGGCTTTAACATAGTCACTGAAGCAGAAGTAGATGTTTTTCTGGAATTCTCTTGCTTCTTCTATGATCCAGCGGATGTTGGCAATTTGATCTTTGGTTTCTCTGCCTTTTCTAAACCAAGCTTGTACATCTGGAAGTTCTCAGTTCACATAGTGCTGAAGCTTAGCTTGAAGGATTTTGAGCATAACCTTGCTAGCATATGAAACGAACACAATTGTATAGTAGTTTGAACATCTTTGACACTGTCTTTCTTTGGGATTAGAATGAAAACTGACCTTTTCCAGTACTCTGGTCACTGCTGAGTTTTCAGAATTTGCTGGCATATTTAGTGCAGCACTTTAATAGCATCATCCTTTAGGATTTGAAATAGCTCAGCTGGAATTCCACCACCTCTACTAGCTTTGTTTGTAGTAATGCTTCCTAAGTCCCACTTGACTTCACACTTCAGGGTGTTTGTCTCTAGGTGAATGACCACACCATCATGATTATCTGGGTTGTTAAGTTCTTTTTTGTATAGTTCTACTGTGTATTCTTGCCACCTCTTCTTAATCTCTTCTGCTTCTTCTAGGTCCTTGCCATTTCTGTCTTTTTATTGTGCCCATCTTTGCATGAAATTTTCCCTTGATATCTCCAGTTTTCTTGAAGATATCTCTGGTATTTCACATTCTGTTGTTTTTCCTCTATTTCATTGGATTGTTTACTTAAGAAGGTTTTCTTTTCTCTCTTTACTATTCTCTGGAACTCTGTGTTCATTTGGGTATATCTTTCCCTTTCTCCTTTACCTTTCACTTCTCTTCTTTTCTCAACTATTTTTAAGGCCTCCTCAGACAACCATTTTGCCTTCTTGCATTTTTTTTTTCCTTTGGATGATTTTGGTCATCACCTGCTGTATAGTGTTATGAACCTCCATCCATAGTTCTTCAGGGACTCTGTTAGATCTAATCCTTTGAATTTATTTGTCACTTCTACTATATAATCCTAAGGGATTTGATTTGGTCATCATGGAATGGCCTAGTGGTTTGCCTACTTTTTTCAACTTAAGCCTGAATTTTTCAGTAAGGAGGTGATGATCTGAGCCACACTCAGCTCCAGGTCTCATTTTTGCTAACTATATAGAGCTTCTTCATTTTTGGCTGCAAGGAATATAATCAATCTGATTTTGGTATTGACCATCTGGTGATATTTACGTGTAGAGTTGTCTCTTGTGTGTTGGAAGAGGATGTTTTCTATGACCAGTGTTCTCTTGACAAAGCTCTGTTAGACTTTGCCTTGCTTTATTTTGTACTCTGAGGAGAAACTTGCATGTTACCCAGGTATCTCTTGACTTCCTACTTTTGCCCTAAACATACATAAACTTTAGTCAGACTGTTCAACAAAATTAATTTACTCTCTCAATGAAGTAGTGTTCCAGTTATTGTTTTGGTTGGCTGTTTTTCATCATTTGATTTTGTGTGTATTTTCAAGTTCAATTTGTTAGCTCATTTTCAGTGGAAGGTTTTTGGTTTGGTTTTGCTTTTTTCTTTCCTTTTTGGTTCCACCCTTCTCTGCCTGGTGATTTTACAATAGTCTTCAGGGCCTGGTCTTATATAAGCATCTGGGGGCTCCTGCTTCTTCAGTGATAATGGAAATATCCAGTTACTGAATCGTTTGGATATGGCTCATTTGCTGTTTGCAAGAGTGAGCCTCTCTTCTCTTACCTCCCTAGACCAATGACTGGTTTTAAGCCATAGCCCCAGTTAGTGGTTTTCAGCAACTTAATTTGGGCTCCTTTCTGAATCCAGGGAACTCCACTTCAGCCCTTGGCTTTAATCAGTAAATATGGCTCAGCTGCTTTGTCATGGGAGCACTTTTAGTTCCTGTTCTTTGTAGGAGATGCACCCCATCTGTAGGAGATGCTACCTGCTTTATGCCAGAGCCCAGCATGTCCTGGCTTCAGCCCTGCTTACTGCGCTGTGTTCTGGTCCCTGGAGATGTTCACCTTGTTTCTGAGCCCTGCTTTGATGTTTCTGTCCCCTCCCTCCCTTATCATTCTCTTTTTTGCTTTGCATTTGGTACAATGGGGAGGGTGTGCATCTTGCCTTCATTTTTTTTTTAACTAATTCACCTTTCTCCCTTAGAATTATCTGCAGAAATAGTATCCACAGACTCAATAGTCAACTGTTCCAGTTTTTTTCCTATATACATTAAAAATGCCTTAATAAAACAAAAGATTTTGAAATGCTTATTTATATTGCCCCCAATCATATTCTATGCCAATATTTCTCGTATATTATTATGTATGTGAACCACCTGGAGAATCTAATGAAAAAGTAGATGTTGACTTAGGAGGTTTGGGGTGAGTCTTATGTCTGTACTACAGTCTGAGATACACAGGAGCAGAGGATATTAATAGTAGTTGTCATTGCTGGGATCTGAGCCACTCTGTGCTCTCCTGATGTCCTTTCACTCTAGCCTAAGTCCTTACCAAGGGTGGAGTGAGGCACAGATGCTATGCTGTGCTCCAGGTCATTTTCTTGCTATGCCAACCTATTGCACCAGCTTTCTGTACTAGACATGCTGTTTTTCTGGGACAAATTTTTTCTCAGGAGAAATTTTTTCTTCTCCTTCATGAAAATGTCACCTGGTCATCTGCCATACCAGTGCAAGGCCCAGACATGCCTGAGTCCTAGATGACTATTGGCTTTACCCTGCAGCTGGACCTCTGCTTCTCAGACGTGTGCTTCCATCTAAATTGTGTACCCAAGATACCCTTCGTTGTACATAGCCCCATCCTGACTACCTAGTGAAGTGCTCAGGAAATATATACTTGTCCACCTGACTTTCTCCTTGGTACCTTTCTAAATAAAATGTGCAGGATATCAAAGTTTGAATAATTTACCTTTCCCTACAACCTACTAGGAGAAGGCAATGGCACCCCACTCCAGTACTCTTGCCTGGAAAATCCCATCCACGGAGGAGCCTGGTAGGCTGCAGTCAATGGGGTCTCGAAGGGTTGGACACGACTGAGTGACTTCACTTTCACTTTTCACTTTCATGCATTGGAGAAGGAAATGGCAACCCACTGCAGTGTTCTTGCCTGGAGAATCCCAGGGACGGGGGAGCCTGGTGGGCTGCTGTCTATGGGGTCGCACAGAGGGGGACATGACTGAAGTGACTTAGCAGCAGCAGCAGCAGCAACCTACTATGGAATTAATCAGCAGCAGCATGAGCATCCAGAGGCTTTAGTCACTGATATTTCAAGAGAACATTTGGGTGGAAAACTGCATGGAAACAAGATACGCTGTGGTAAAGGTAGACGTCCAGGTGATTCTTTTAGGGCCCAGAAGAATCTTCTACTTAGACTTGTTTATATTCCTCTTTTTTCAAAGAGCGGTGTGTATCTTTCTGTGTATTTGAAGGCAACTTCATCTTGCAGAATTGCTAGTATATTTAATCATGATGGTGCTGTGTTTCTGTGAAATAAGCCAGTGGCAATTTAAGAGTAATGAGTCATTCATGGTACTGAATTGCGATTTGAAATGCAGAGACATCTTTCTTCCTCCATCAATCTGCAGTGGACCCTAAGGACAAGTCGTCTTGAGAACGTGAGTCAAGAACTTCTACACTCAATATTGAGGAAATGAGTTTTGGCTTTTTACCATATTCACTCATCTATAATGGTAAGATTTGCTATGAAACAAAAAGTCTTGACTCTTCTTAATGATTTTCAAACCACTCAGTGAATCTGGATTGAGCTACAGTTTTTGTTTCCTTAGATGTGTTCTCCCTTAGTTTCCCTTGGCCAAAAGCCATGACTGGAAAGATTGTGTGTGAACAGTGCTCTGGAATCTGGAGACCCACTCCCACCTGTGTAACTACAGGTTTCTCAGATTTCAGTGTTAGAATTCAGAACACCAGAAAACAAACCAAAAGTAACAACAATATGCCACAGTCAGAGAATCCAATCTTCTTAAGGGAGCTTGACTCAGATGTCAGACCCAAGACCAAGCTCAGAGATTCTGATTTAGCTAATCTGGCATGGAGCTCAGGAAATCTGTATTTTTAACCAACCCCACCCCATTCTACCCCAGGTGGTATGAAGATCACCGTTTGAGAAACCTCCATGGATAGAGAGGACTTCAGAGGCTCAGCCTTCCATTTGCAAATTGCTCATCCCTGCTGTGCATAGAATGCTTTAAACAGGAAGGGGGTCCAGAGCCTGCCTGTCAGCTTTTGGGGCCTCACTCCCTGGCTCCTCACTAAGTCTCTGTATCCTCTGTGCCTTAGTTTTCCTTATCGTAGGGTGAGTGGTACAGATCTCTGCCATTTGAGAAGACTGTCCAGCAAATAAACTGATGCTGGTTATAGAGATGAATGAGGGGTATTCGTGGAGCCAGATTTGGGACTTGATTTTATAGACCACTGTGACTGTCTCCTTCAAGACTTTCCAAGGGACCCATTATTATTACCAAAGAGGAAAATTTCACATATGGAGGAAATTAGCCTCCAGAGAGCTGGCATTTGTTTTTCTTCGTTGCTGTGTACCAAGGGTGGGGCATTTGTCTGAGAATCTTGCCATTTTGACAAACTTTGGGGAATGAGAGCTAAGTGAATCGTGAGGGAGGCGAGGGAGGCTCTAAGCTCCAGGTGCCCATAAAGGTTTCCTTTTTTATGACTTCCTTTCCTAACAGTAGGTCGACAGAGGACTGTTACTACATTCGGCACTACGCAGCTCAGATTCACTAGGTCAGGCAGATCGGCAAGTTACTTTATGTGTGTTAAAAAATGCTTAATGCCTTTTGACAGTAAGAGCCCCAAGAACTTGCTATCATATTAATGAATCCTCTGAGGGAGAGATTCCTGAACAAATCTGTGAGGTCACACCCAGGCTGGCGATTTCTGCCTCAGGAGCACAGCCATGCCAGCCTCTGAGGTGCCCATGCATAATAAACCACCCATCCAGCAGGCTCCAAGTGCTTGGGGAAAGGTGGTCACAGTTTTAGTTAGAGGTAAAAACTGATTTGATTTTTTTTAACTGTGAAATATTAGAAAAGGAAGATTTCATTTGCCACTTTTTAGTTAAAAACATAAGGACCTTTTTAAAAACACAAATTTCCTAGCATGGAATGTGGCATTCAACATTTTTGCAATTAAAATGATAATGAAACATTTCTTATAAGAACTTCTCTTTAAAATCAGTGCAATAGGTTCACAGCACAACATTAGAAGGAATTATGTAAAGCAGCCTCTCTGTTCCAAGTTTTATTTTAAGATCTAATTTATTCCAGATTCTGCAGGAAAAAACCGTTCATGTGACAAGCCTGCTAACAGATGTCAATTTAGTTTTATAGCACATGCCTGCACTTCAGAGTCAGAAAATGGAGATTATTCTTTTTGCCTCTCTTTATTACATGGCACAGCTTCACAACACTATGCCCCAGAGGACAGCTGATTAATAACCTAGAGGCAAGCAACTTATCACCTGCTTTCCTCTTCTGCAGTGTTGAGTGTAAGCTTTATTTCATATTACCCTTTTGGATTAAGAAAGGAGCTATAAAAAGCAAAGGTGACAGAAAATGGATTTTTCTATTATAATATCATGTAGGTCAGAAGACAGATTATACTGTAGTGAAGAGAAATAAAAGAAAAAATAAGAATTAATCAACTGAATAGAAGTGAATCTATTTTGTGGTGTTGGTTGATAAAACAAAGTAATTCTATGTGAAAAATGTTATGTCAAAACCAACCATAGCAAGACCTCTCCAATTCATATATCCAAGGCCCATTTCTCAATGTTTACATGGCATAGTAATTATTGGTTTATATGTTGCACTTCTCTTCACATTCCCATCTGTCCAGTCCATCCATCCATTTATCCATTCCTCCATCTATCTGTCTAATAAATATTTATCAAGCATCTTCTATATGCAAGGATTTGTGCTTAAATAATAAAAATATAGGGACAAACAAGTCTTTTGTTAATTAAAAATTGTTTAAAATTGTAGTGAAATGCAAGTGATGATGTGCACTTCATCAGCTGTGAAAGTGCTGCACTCAATATGTCAGTACATTTGGAAAACTCAGCAGGAGCCATAGGACTGGAAAAAGCCAGTTTTCATTTCAATCCTAAAGAAGGGCAATGCCAAAGACTGTTCGAACCACCATACAATTGCGCTCATTTCACAAACTAGCAAAATTATGCTCAAAATTCTTCAAGCTAGATTTCAGCCTTCTGTGAACTGAGAACTTTCAGATGTACAAGCAGGGTTTAGAAAAGGCAAAAGAACCAGAGATCAAATTGTCAGCATTCACTGGTCATAGAAAAAGCAAGAGAATTCCAGAAAAAACATCTGCTTCAGTGACTATGCTAAAGCCTTTGACTGTGTGGATCACAAAAAACTGGAAAATTCTTAAAGAGATGAGAATATTAGACCACTGTACCTGTCTTCTGAGAAACCTGTATGCAGGTCAAGAAGCAACAGTTAGAATTGAACATGGAACGATAGACTGGTTCAAAATGGGAAAGGAGTACGTCAAGGCTATATATTGTCGCCCTGCTTATGTAACTTATATGCAGGGTACATCATATGAAACACTGGGCCTGGATGAATCACAAGCTGGAATCAAGATTGCAGGGAGAAATAGTAACATCAGATACGCAGATGATACCATTCTAGTGGCAGAAAGTGAAGAGGAACTAAAGAGCCTTTTGATGAGGATGAAACAGGAGAATGACAAAGCTGGCTTGAAACTCAACATTCAAAAACCGAAGATCATGGCGTCTGGTCCCATCACTACTTCATGGCAAATAAAAGAGGAAAAAGTGGAAGCAGTGACAGATTTTGTTTTCTTGGGGTCCAAAATCACTGTGGACAGTGACTGCAGCCATGAAATTAAAAGACGCTTGCTCTTTGAAAAGAAATCTTTGACAAATCTTCAGTTCAGTTCAGTTCAGTCACTCAGTCATTTCTGACTCTTTGCAACCCCATGAACTGCAGCACATCAGGCCTCCCTGTCCATCACAAACTCCCTGAGTCCACCCAAACCCATGTCCATCGAGTCGGTGATGCTATCCAGCCACCTCATCCTCTGTCGTCCCCTTCTCCTCCTGCCCCTAATCCTTCCCAGCATCAGGGTCTTTTCCAATGAGTCAGCTCTTCACATCAGGTGGCCAAAGTATTGGAGTTTCAGCTTCAACATCAGTCCTTCCAGTGAACACCCAGGACTGATCTCCTTTAGGATGGAGTGGTTGGATCTCCTTACAGTTCAAGGGACTCTCAAGAGTCTTCTCCAACACCACAGTTCAAAAGCATCAATTCTTCGGTGCTCAGCTTTCTTTATAGTCCAACTCTCACATCCATACACAACTACTGGAAAAACCATTGCCTTGACTAGATGGACCTTTTTTGGCAAAGCAATGTCTCTGCTTTTTAATATGCTGTCTAGGTTGGTCATAACTTTCCTTCCAAGGAGTAAGCGTCTTTTAATTTCATGGCTGCAATCACCATCTGCAGTGAATTTGGAGCCCCCCAAAATAAAGTCAGCCACTGTTTCCACTGTTTCCCCATCTATCTGCCATGAAGTGATGGAACTGGACGCCATGATCTTAGTTTTCTGAATGTTGAGTTTTAAGCCAACATTTTCACTCTCCACTTTCACTTTCATCAAGAGGCACTTTAGTTCTTCTTCACTTTCTGCCATAAGGGTGGTGTCATCTGAATATCTGAGGTTATTGATATTTCTCCTGGCAATCTTGATTCCAGCTTGTGCTTTATCTAGCCCAGCGTTTCTCATGATGTACTCTATATAGAAGTTAAATAGCAGGGTGGCAATATACAGCCTTGATGTACTTCTTTTCCTATTTGGAACCAGTCTGTTTTTCCATGTCCAGTTCTAACTGTTGCTTCCTGACCTGCATACAGGTTTCTCAGGAGGCAGGTTAGGTGGTCTTGTATTCCAATCTCTTTCAGAATTTTCCACAGTTTATTGTGATCCACACAGTCAAAGGCTTTAGCGTAGTCAATAAAGCAGAAGTAAATATTTTTCTGGAACTCTCTTGCTTTTTCAATGATCCAGCAGATATTGGCAATTTGATCTCTGGTTCCTCTGCCTTTTCTAAAGCTAGCTTGAACATCTGTAAGTTCATGGTTCACATATTGCTGAAGCCTGGCTTGGAGAATTTTAAGCATTACTTTACTAGCGTGTGAGATGAGTGCAATTGTGTGGTAGTTTGAGCATTCTTTGGCATTGGAATGAAAACTGATCTTTTCCAGTCCTGTGGCCACTGCTGAGTTTTCCAAATTTGCTGGCATATGGAGTGCAGCACTTTCACAGCATTATCTTTCAGGATTTGAAATAGCTCAACTGGAATTCCATCACCTCCACTAGCTTTGTTCATAGTGATGCTTCCTAAGGCCCACTTGACTTCACATTCCAGGATGTCTGGCTCTAGGTGAGTGATCACACCATTGTGATTGTCTGGGTCGTGAAGAACTTTTTTGTACAATTCTTCTGTGTATTCTTGCCACCTCTTCTTAATATCTTCTGCTTCTGTTAGGTCCATACCATTTCTGTCCTTTATTGAGCCCATCTTTGCGTGAAATGTTCCCTTGGTATCTCTAATTTACTTGAAAAAAATCTCTAGTCCTTCCCATTCTATTGTTTTTCTCAATTTCTTTGCATTGACGGCTGAAGAAGGCTTTCTTATCTCTGCTTGCTATTCTTTGGAACTCTGATGGCATGTTAAAAAGCAGAGACATCATTTTGCTGACAGAAGTCCGTGTAGTCAAAGCTATGGTTTTCCCAGTAGTCATGTACAAATGTGAGAGCTGTACGATAAAGAAGGCTGATGTTTTCAAACTATGGTGCTGGAGAAGACTCTTGAGAGTCCCTTGGACTGCAAGGAGATCAAACCAGTCAATTCTAAGGAAGTCAACCCTGACTATTCATTGGAAGGACTGATGCTGAAGCTGAAGTTCCAATACTTTGGCCACCTGATGTGAAGAGCCAGCTCATTGGAAAAGACCCTGATGTTGGAAAAGATTGAAGGCAAAAAGAAAAAGGGGCAGCAGAGGATGAGATGGCTAGATAACATCACTGACTCAATGGACATGAACTTGGGCAAACTCTAAGAGAGAGTGAAGGACAGGGAAGCCTGGCGTGCTGCAGTCTATGGGGTCACAAAGAGTCAGACATGACTTAGCAACTGAACAACAATAGAAAATTTACTATCTTAACTATTTTTAAGTATAGTTTAGTAATGCTGAGTATGTTCACGTTGTTGCGAATCTTTAAAATATTTTCATCTTGCACGACTGAAACTTTACACTCATTAAACAGTTTCCCCTCTTCCCCCAGCCCTTGGCAACAACCACCCCACTTCCTGTTTCAATAACTGTAACTATGCTAGGTGCCTCATATAAATGGAACCTTACAGTAATTTTCTTTTTGTGACTAATTTATTTCACTTAACATAATGTCCTCAAGCATCATTCATGTTGTAGCATGTTTCTTTCTTTTTAAAGCTGAATAATCCTTTGTATGTATAGACACAATTTTATTTGTCCCTTTATCTATCAGTGGACAACTGGGTTTATTTCACCTCTTGCCTATTGTGAGAATGCTCATAGTGAGTGTGCAAATATCTTTTCAAAATCCTGTCTCTAGTTCTTTTGGCTGTAGACCAGAAATGGAATTCCTGGATCCTACGGCAATTCTATTTTTAAATTTTTTTGAGAAACTGCCATGCAGTTTTTCATAGTGGCTGCACCATTTTACATTTCCATAAACAAGTATCTTAAGATTTAACACATGTCTAAAAAGACAGAAATGTGATCCTGTAATGAGTGCTACAAAGAAGTGCAATGTTCTATGGGGAGTGTTTAATAGAGAAATCCAATCTAATATGCCATTTATTTTTGTATTCCTAATGCCTACAGTTGGAGCAGGGCATCGCAACCGATTCCAGTATTCTTGCTTGGAGAATCCCATGGACAGAGGAGCCTGGCAGGGTACAGACCATAGGGTCGCACAGAGTCAGACATGACTGAAGCAACTTAGCGCGTGTGCATGCATGCACACACATATTGCCTATAGTGGGAACTCCATAAGTGGTTGGTGGTGGGAGAGTAGGCTGTGGAGACCGTTGGTGATTAGGCCATTTTCCTTTGTTTCCTGCCTGCTATTCAGCTGCCCTCTGTTCTGTGGGAATGGTAATGAAGGTCGGTGAGAGCATTTGTTAACAGATTACTAGCTTTTTCTTGGCTGCCTCTACTGCTCTTTGGTGAGATTATGGAAAACATTTCCCCAGTAATGTTCTTTTTCTTATTCTATGCATCGTCTAATATTCAGAGATGTTGAGACGTTGCCACCAGATATGTCCCTGCCTTTTCTTTGGGGGAGAAAAAGAAAGCTGCCTGAGGATGTCAGATGAAAATGTAGTGGTGTTTGGGAGTCATGGGGTATTCAGGGAGAAATGTTGTTTCTATTAGAACACTGCCTCTATTCCCTAAAGGATTTTATTCTATAAAGATAGCAAAAGGACCTCTCATCCATTTTCTCATTCCACTAACATTTTGCTCAATTCTGTGCTATTTATAGATATTTTAAATTGAAATTTCATTCTTGAGATTTTTCAAGGGGATTTCTGATATTTAAGATTATATGGACGTTTATATTTGGAGACTTAAATTTCTGGTTTTTGGTTTTACAGAAGGAATCTGTTTATCTGATCCCTAAACCAATAAAAAACAATATTATTCTGTTCACCTTTTAATTTTGCTAGCAATTGAGGAAGAGAAAGGAGCTGGCCGCAAAAAGTCCTTGGCACAGCTCTTTCTTAGAAACTTTGTATTGGTTTTATTGTTTGCTGTGGCATTATTATTCTGATGTACTAGCAAGATCCAGTTAGGTATCCAGGGGGGTTCTCCAAGTTGCTCTGATCACGGTATTTACATGGAAAACAACTTTGATGACATTTTCTGAATGCTGTCTGAGGGCAGGTGGAAGTTTGGGCCATGTTGCCCTGTGGAGGGGTCTCAGCCCAAAGGACCCTGATACCAGCCTTTTCTCCTGTTGGTTGTGTGAAAGGCACAAGCAAATTAATCCCTCTGATCCATGTTTTATTTTTCTGTAAAATGAGGATAATAGTACCTTTTATGTGAGATTGTTAGCATTAATGACAAAAGGTCTGTGAAGAACCTAGCACACAATGTCTGGGCAGTTGATCCCCAGATAGGGGCTGTTTATTAAATAGTTACTGGGTTGAATTGATTGAAATTGCTTCCCTGGTGGCTCAGACTGTAAAGAATCTGCTTGCAATGCAGGAGATCTGAGTTTGATCCCTGAGTCGGAAGAGAAGGAAGTGGCAACCCATTCCAGTATTCTTGCCTGCAGAGGAGCATGGCTGGCTACAGTCCATAGGGTTGCAAAGAGTCATGACTGAGCAACTAACACTTTTTTAGGAGCTGTTTATTAAATAGTTATTGGGTTGAATTGATTTGAATTATTTTAGGCCAATATTCAAATACTTAGAATGGAGTATTATAGCATAGATCATTTGGTATATTCAACAGGGAGGGAACACAGCCCCGCCCATCAACAGAAAATTGGATTAAAGATTTACTGAGCATGTCCCCACCCATCACAACAAGACCCAGTTTCCCCCTCAGTCAGTTTCTCCCATCAATAAGCTTTCATAAGCCTCTTATCCTTCTCCATCAGAGGGCAGGCAGAATGAAAACCACCATCACAGAAAACTAATCAAACTGATCACGTGGACCACAGCCTTGTTTAACTCAATGAAACTATGAGCCATGCCATGTAGGGCCACCCAAGATGGACAGGTCATGGTGGAGAGTTCTGACAAAACGTGGTCCATTGGAGAAGGGAATGGCAAACCACTTCACTATTCTTGCCTTGAGAACCCCATGAACAGTATGAAAAGGCAAAAAGATATGGCACTGAAAGATGAACTCCCCAGGTCGGTAGGGGCCCAATATGCTATTAGAGATCAGTGGAGAAATAACTCCAGAAAGAATGAAGAGAGGGAGCCAAAGCAGAAACAACACCCAGTTGTGGATGTGATAGAAGTAAAGTTGGTGATAGAAGTAAAGTCTCATGCTGTAAAGAATAGTAGTTCATAGGAACCTGGAATGTTAGGTCCATGAATCAAGGGAAATTGGAAGTGGTCAAATGGCAAGAGTGAACATCGACATTTTAGGAATCAGTGAATTAAAATGGACTGGAATGGGCAAATTTAACTCAGATGACCATTATATCTATGAATATGGGCAAGAATCCCTTAGAAGAAGTGGAGTAGCCCTCATAGTCAACAAGAGTCTGAAATGCTGTACTTGGGTGCAATCTCAAAAAACACAGAATGATCTCTGTTCATTTCCAAGGCAAACCATTTAATATCACAGTAATCCAAGTCTAAGCCCTAACCAGTAATGCTGAAGAAGTTGAAGTTTAATGGTTCTATGAAGACCTACAAGACCTTCTAGAACTAACACCCAGAAAAGATGTCCTTTTCATCATAGGGAACTGGAATGTAAAAGTAGGAAGTTAAGAGGTACCTGGAATAACAGGCAAATTTGGCCTTGGAGTACAAAATGAAGCAGAGCAAAGGCTAGCAGAGTTTTGCCAAGAGAACACACTGGTCATAGCAAACACCCTCTTCCAACAACACAAGAGACAACTCTACACATGGATATTATCAGATGATCAATATCGAAATCAGATTGATTATATTCTTTGCAGCCAAAGATGGAGAAGTTCTATACAGTCAGCAAAAACAAGACTGGGAGCTGACTGTGGCTCAGATCATGAGCTCCTTATTGCCAAATTCAGACTTAAATTGAAGAAAGTAGGGAAAACCCCTAGGCCATTCAGGTATGACCTAAATCAAATCCCTTATGATTATACAGTGGAAGTGACAATAGATTCAAGGGATTAGATCTGATAGACAGAGTGCCTGAAGAACTATGGACAGAGGTTCATGATATTGTATATGAGGCAGTGATCAAGACCATCCCCAAGAAAAAAAAATGCAAAAAGACCAAATGGTTGTCTGAGGAAGTCTTACAAATAGCTGAGAAAAGAAGAGAAGCTAAAGTCGAAGGAGAAAAGGAAAGATATACCCATTTGAATGCAGAATTTCAAAGACTAGCAAGGAGAGATAAGAAAGCCTTTCTCAGTGATCAATGCAAAGAAATAGAGGAAAACAATAGAATGGGAAAGACTAGAGATCTCTTCAAGAAAGTTAGAAATACCAAGGGAACATTTCATGCAAAGATGGGCTCAATAAAGGACAGAAATGGCATGGACCTAACAGAAGCAGAAGATATTAAGAAGAGGTGGCAAGAATACACAGAAGAACTGTACACAAAAGATCTTCACGACCCAGATAATCACGATGGTGTGATCACTCACCTAGAGCCAGACATCCTGGAATGGGAAGTCAAGTAAGCCTTAGGAAGTATCACTATGAACAAAGATAGTGGAAGTGATGGAATTCCAGTTGAGCTATTTCAAATCCTAAAGGATGATGCTGTGAAAGTGCTGCACTCCATATGCTAGCAAATTTGGAAAACTCAGCAGTGGCCACAGGACTGGAAAAGGTCAGTTTTCATTCCAATCCCAAAGAAAGACAACGTCAAAGAATGTTCAAACTGCCACACAATTGCACTCATTTCATACACTAGCAAAGTAATGCTCAAAATTCTGCAAGCCAGGCGTCAACAGCATGTTAACTGTGAACTTCCAGATGTTCAAGCTGGCTTTAGAAAAGGCAGAGGAACCATAGATCAAATTGCCAACATCTGCTGGATCATCAAAAAAGCAAGAGAGTTCCAGGAAAACATCTACTTCTGCTATATTGACTATGCCAAAGCCTTTGACTGTGTGGATCACAACAAACTGTGGAAAATTCTTCAAGTGATGGGAATACCAGACCACCTGACCTGCCTCCTGAGAAATCTGTGTGCAAGCCAAGAAGCAACAGTTAGAACTGGACATGGAACAACAGACTGGTCCCAAATTGGGAAAAGAGCACATCAGGCTGTATATTGTCACACAGCTTATTTAGCTTATATGCAGAGTACATCATGTGAAGTGCTGGGCTGGATGAAGCACAAGCTGGAATCAAGATTTCTGGGAGAAATACGCATCATCGTGTCATCCGATATGCAGATGACATGACACTTATTTTCAGAAAGAAAAAAGGACTAAAGACCCTCTTGATGAAAGCAAAAGAGGAGAGTGAAAAAGTTGGTTTAAAACTCAACCTGCAAAAAGCTAAGATCATGACATCCGGTCCCATCACTTCGTGGCAAATGGATGGGGAAACAATGGAAACAGTGAGAGACTTTATTTTCTTGGGTTCCAAAATCACTGCAGATGGTGACTGCAGCCATGAAATTAAAAGACGCTTACTCCTTGGTAGAAAAGCTATGACCAACCTGGACAGCATATTAAAAAGCAGAGACATTACTTTGCTGACAAAGGTCTGTCTAGTCAAAGCTATGGTTTTTCCAGTAGTCGTGTATGGATGTGAGAGTTGGAATATGAAGAAAGCTGAGTGCTGAAGAATTGATTCTTTTGAACTGTGGTGTTGGAGAAGACTCTTGAGAGTCCTTTGGACTGCAAGGAGATCCAACCAGTCAATCCTAAAGGGAATCAGTTCTGAATATTCATTAGAATATTTGGCCACCTGATGCAAAGAGGTGACTCATTGGAAAAGACCCTCATGCTGGGAAAGATTGAAGACTGGAGGAGAAGGGGATGACAGAGGATGAGATGGTTGGGTGGCATCACCAACTCAGTGGACATGAGTTTGAGCAAACTCTGGGAGTCGGTGATGGACAGGGAAGCCTGGCTTGCTGCAGTCTCTGGGGTCAGAAAGAGTTGGACACGACTGAGTGACTGAACTGTACTCAACTGAACTGTACTGCAAGAAGATCAAACCAGTCAATCATAAAGGAAATCAGTCCTGAATATTCTTTGGAAGGACTTATACTGAAATTGAAACTCTAATACTTTGGCCACCTGATGCGAGAACTGACTCATTGGAAAAGACCCTGATGCTGAGAAAGATTGAAGACTGGAGGAGAAGGGGATAACAGAGGATGAGATGGTTGGATGGCATCACCAACTCAATGGACGTGTGTTTGAGCAAGCTTCAGGAGTTGGTGATAGACAGGGAATTCTGTCATGCTGCAGTTTGTGGGGTAGCAAAGAGTTGGACACAACTGAGTGACTGAACTGAACTGATTGCTCTTCTGCTTTCTTAGTGATATTGAGGGTATTTCCAATAAGCCAATCGTTTACTCCAGAAATTGTTAGAGAGTCAGTGTTCTGGATTGGATTTTTGAAGTGTTTAGAACAGCAGCAGTGTAAATCTGATGTCCAGACATCCCTTCAGTGTCCTTGGGATTGATCTTTCTATGGTGATAGCAATAAATATAATTGGTGTGCATTTCAAATAGTTCATGCCCATTGGTAGAAATCTTATAATTCAGTCATTTTTCCCATGTCCAGCTCTTGGGTATAAGCCCCACAAACTTACTGAGTATACTGTTGGGGAATCATTTGGGTGGTGAATATTAATGTCTTCCAATGTATTTTATATAACAATAACTCTTTAATACTTGCGACTATATTTGCCTTTTGACATTTAGATTCCTCTAAATTGATCTTTCTCTCTCTCAAACCCTCTGTTAGGTAATTTTGACTCCTTTTTGGAGACATATCAAGTATAACACCTTGTTGGGTGAACTAAGTTCTAAGGAATATTCTTAATAACTAAATTTTCTAACTAAATAAAAGAGGTTCAGTTTCCCACCTCTGTCTTTAGTGTTCCTTTGCTGTGCTAGGAACACATATAATAGTACATAATACTGCATTAAGTATAAACACCTCATCTGATGTGCAAGGTCTCAATTCAGTTTTCAACTTCTTCATTTTCCACCATTTTTCTATGGATACTCTATGCTCAAATATAACTAGTCAATTTCATTTCCAAGTTACCAAAACTTTCTCATCCCATGTAGCTTCAGTCACAATTCCTTTTATCACTAATATTTTCTCTGTATCTGAACAAATCAAATTTTCAATCATCTTTTAAGACCTATTTCAAATGCTGTCTCATTTTCAAAGCTTTTCTAAAAACCATTTATTTTAGTGTTTTTTGATTAAGAAGGTGACATATGTTCATTGTAGAAAATCTAGATTACAGAGAGTACAGAAAGTAAAAGAATGAAAGTCAAAATCACCTTTCATTTTACCTCTAAGATATATACATATAGTCACTTTTTTCATATGATTCTCCCTATTGTATATATATATTAATAAAATTAACCTGGCATCATACTCTATATCTGCATCTCTATTCCTGCCTTGAAAATAGATTCATCAGTACCATTTTTCTAGATTCCGTATATATGTGTTAATATATGATATATTTTTTTCTCTTTCTGATTTACTTTGTATAATAGGCTCTAGGTTTGTCCACCTCAGTTCAAGTGACCCAGAGTCATTCCTTTTTATGGCTGATTAATATTCCATTGTATATATACACCACAACTTCTTTATCCATTCATCTGTCAGTGAACATCTGGACACAGCAGGGGAAGGAGAGGGTGGGGCAAATTGAGAGAGTAACATTGAAATATGTACTTTACCATGTGTAAAATAGATAGCTAGTGGGAAGCTGCTGTACAATACAGGGAACTCAACTCAACCTGGTGCTCTGTGATGAGGGGTGGGAGGGGGGTGGAGTGGGAAGGAGGAGGGAATATATGTATACTCATGGCTGATTCACATTGTTGAACGGCAGAAACTAACAACACTGTAAAGCAATTATTGTCCAATTAAGTATGTAAAAATGCATGAGAAAAAAATGTATTCTATTTTGTAATCTGCTTTTTCATTTTTGACTTTATTTTTTTAGGGCAGTTTTAGGTTCATAATAAAATTGGGCATAGGGTACAGAGATTTCCAACATACTCCCTGCCTCCATACATGCATAACCTCCTGCATTATCCACACCAGAGTGATCCAAAGTTTGTCATTCAGTCTTGGTGTTGGGCAAACACATAATGACATGTATCATTATTATGGTATCATACATAGTATTTCCGCTACCCTAAAAATCCTCTGTTTCCATCTATTCATCTCTCCCATTGCCCTCTCACCCCAAACTTCTGATTTTTTTGTATTGCCCCCATAGTGTTGCCTTTTCCAAGATGTCATACAGTTGAAATCATACAGTATGTAGTCTTTTCAGATTGACTTATCTCACTTGGTAATATGCACTTAAGTTTCCTTCATGTCTTTTCATGCCTTGATAACTCATTTTTTTGGTGTTGAATAATATCCCATCATCTGCATGTATCACAGTTTATCTGTTCACCTATTGAAGGATATCTTGATTGCTTCCAAGTTTTGGCAGTTATAAGTGCAGCTGCTATAAGTATCCATCTGCTGGTTTTTGTGTGGAGACAAGTTTTTAACTCTTTTGGATCTTATAAAAAGAATATGTTTAATATTGTTTTAAACTGCAAAATTGTCTTCTAAGGGGCTGTGAAAGTGAAGGTCATTCAGTCGTGTCTGACTCTTTTCGACCCCATGAACTATATAGTCCATGGAATTCTCCAGGCCAGAATAAAGAGGCTGTACTATACCATTATATATTCCTACTAGCAATGAATGAGAATTCCTGTTGCTGCACACCCTCGACATCATTTAGTGGTGTCAGTGTTCCAAATTTTGGTCATTCTAATAGGTGCAT
Source organism: Okapia johnstoni (assembly GCA_024291935.2). NCBI lineage: Eukaryota > Metazoa > Chordata > Mammalia > Artiodactyla > Giraffidae > Okapia > Okapia johnstoni. The sequence continues at coordinate 57,863,385 of CM044317.1, read as the reverse complement.
AGTGGTATCTGATTGTTGTTTTAATTTGCATTTCCCTGATGAGTGACATATGATGGGGAATATCTTTTCATATGCTCATTTGCCATATGTGAATCTTCTTTGGTGAGGTATGTATTATGGTCTTTGTCTCATTTTTAATCTGGTTGTTTGTTTTCTTATTGTTGAATTCAAAGAGTTCTTTATTTTTGGATGTGTCCTTTGCAGATATTTTCCCCAGTCTGTCACTTATCTCTCTTCTCTTGACATTTTCTTTCACAGAACAGAAGTTTTTAGTTTTAATGAAGTGCAGCTTATCAATTATTTCTTTCATGAATCATGCCTCTGGTGTTTTATCTAAGAAGTCATTCTTACATTCAAGGTTATCTAGATGTTCTTGTATGTTACCTCCTAGTAGTTTCACAGTTTTGTATTTTACATTTAGGTCTGTTATCCATTTTGAACTAATTTTTGTAAAGGGTGTAAGGTCTAGATGCAGTTTTGTTTTGTTTTGTTTTGTTTTTTGCAGGAGATGTCAAATTGTTCTCACACCATTCATGGAAAAACTGTTTTTCCCCAATGCTGTCTTTTGCTCCTTTGTTAAAGATCAGTTGACTATATTTATGGGGGTCTATTTCTAGACTCGTTATTCTGTTCCATTTATCTGTTTGTCTATACTTTTGTCAATACCAAACTGTCTTGATTATCATAGCTTTATGTTCTGTGCTGTGCTAAGTCACTGCAGTCATGTCCAATTCTGTGCAAATGTATGGATTGAAGCCCACCGGGCTTTTCTGTTCATGGGATTCTCTAGGCAAGAATACTGGAGTGGTTTGCCATATTCTCCTCTAGGGGATCTTCCTGACCCAGGGATCAAACTCGCGTCTCTAGTGTCTCCCTGCATTGGCAGGTGGGTTCTTTACCACTAGGGCTACCTGGGAAGCCCCCACCGTAGGTTTATAGTAAGTCTTAAAGTCAGTTAGTGTTCATCATCCAACTTTGTTCTTCTCAGTCAATATTATGTTGGTGATTCTGGATTTTTTTCTTCTCCATTTAAACTTGAGGATCAATTTATTGACAAAGTAAATTGCTGGGATTTTGGTTAGGATTACACTGAATCTATAGATCAAATAGGGAAGAACTGACATCTTGAAACTATTGAGTCTTCCAAGCCAAGAACATGGACTATCTCTCCATTTATTTAATTCTTACTGGATTTTGTTTATCAGAGTTTTGTGGCTTTCCTCATTTAGATCTTGTACATATTTTGTTGGATTTGTATTTAAGTATTTCATTTTGGGAGATGCTAACGTAAGTGGTATTGTGTTTTAAATTTCAAATTCCACTGTTCATTGCTGGTATATAGTCTTAACCACTGGACCACCAGGGAAGACCTTATAATTCTTTCTATATATTGTTGGATTTGATTTGCCAGTCTATGAGCAGTTATGGATTTTATCTGGCAGAGTATCTGTGGAGCTAGAATGGGTATAACCAATGGGTGACCAATTTACAACTTCATAAATATTGAGTGACTAGTTTTCATCATGTATATGTTTAGTGACAATTTTAATATCTCATGTATATTTAATGTTTAGTGACAGTTTTAATACCTCATGTATATTTAATGTTTAGTGACAATTTTAGTGTTTACTCAGCATTTCTGTCCCTTCCTATGTTCAACACATCTGTATATTTTATTTATGCCTAATGATCCCTGGGTTGGGAAGATCCCCTGGAGAAGGAAATGGCAACCCTCGCCATTATTCTTGCCTGGAAAATTCCACAGACAGTGAAACCTGTCAGGCTACAGTCTATTTTGAGGCACAGAGTCGGACACTACTGAGTGATTAAGCTCACACAGTGTCTCATAAGTTACTTATCTGTACTTAGCACATATTACAAATTCACCTAAGCCATTTGATTTTTCACTTTCTGGAGCAGAATTGAAATTCTCAAATAAAATAACAAATGCACATTACTAATTTAAAGGTTAAAATTGATAAAATTGTGTTGATTAACTTCTTTGAACCACTTTAGCACTTAAGTGTTCAAACATCCCCATCCAGTGTTCCACAGGAGCCTGAGACAGACATTAATAAGCCATAGTATTAATAATAAAAAATTGAGGGAGCATAGTGAGGTATTTTACAATTCTATAAAATCATTCTGAATTTCACTCTTGTGGCACTGAAATTACTCAATAGTTTTAAAAGATAGAACTGAGTATGCACTTATCTTAGGACCCTCCGTGGAAATTGCTTTTGTTTTCTAAAAGCAAGATTTCTTATATGAATTTATTCTCTTATCAATCAAATCCTTTAAAATTGATATGCAGAAAAAATTATTTTGGCATATTTTTAAACCCCATTGTGCCCAAGACGGTACTTTCTGACAAGTAGGAATTCTTTTCTTGTAGTTAGATTCTGGTTAATTGAGACTTTGCTATTCAGCTAATGACTATCATTTCAGATACGGTTGTACTAGAAGGTCTGTGTTTGAGGTACAGATTCTCTGGTTTTAGGTACAGGACAATAAGGATCTAAATTTCATAGAAAATTGAAGTTGCTGAATCATAGTTACCCCTTCCTTTAGCCATTGGTCTCAGTTTCTTACCTAATCTAGGTTTTGTAGTGAAAGTGAAAGTATTAGTCACTAAGTTGTGTCCAACTCTCTGCAACCCCATGGACTGTAGCCCACCAAGTTCCTCGGTCCATGGGATTATCCAGGCAAAAATACTGGAGTGGGTAGTCATTCCCTTCTCCAGGGGATCTTCCCAACCCAGGGATCGAATCCTGGCCTCCTGCATTGCCCGTGGATTCTTTACCGGCTGAGCCACCAGGGAAGCCATAATATAGGTTTTAATGCAAGCTATTTCAAAGAGGAAAGTAAGGAGATAAAGTTTAACCTCATCTAGTTTTCTTGGAAAAATTGATATGTGGAGAGGCCAAAAGCATGAGCAAGGGACACAAACAGAAGGAATATTCCACCCACTGGAGGTTCTACTCTCAGAATGTCCTTTGTTCATGTAACAGACAGGGAACCAGAAATGAAGGACCCAGCACACTTAGTGAAATAATTACTTAGGGCTCATAGAGTTACAGGCAGTAGAGGGGCAGGGATTTGGCCAGCAGTGTGATTTTTACATAAAACAAACATGTGTTCATGTCATGGATAGCACTTTCAATAAGCTTTCCCATGGCAGTTTACCCAAACTTTTCTCTCTCATAGTTGGGTCTATGACAGACAAAAGTTGAAGAACCATTTATCATGTATAGAAAACCAAATGTCGTTCTTTTTGCTCCTCACACATTATTATTAAGGATATCCTTTTATTAATGCTTAGGGGAATGTCAGAATAATTTTGCATGGTTTAGTTCAGACTAGATTATTCCAGTTTATGTCATTTGACATGCTCAGATAAGTGTATTTAATTAAGGCAAATTCACTTATTTATAAGAAGACTCCACATTCAGTAATCAAAATGAAGAGTAAGATATTATGGATAAGAAAATCTCCTATCCAAGTGGAAGAATGTTAATGTGTTGGAACAGCAAGATATATTATAGGAACTTTGGTTTTCTATAACATTTTCCTGACAAAGATTCCTGAACTGTAACTTAAAATTGACTTTTTGAGGGAATTTTCCATTTAGAGTGGATTTAAAAATCATAGGTATAATATAGAATAGCAATTTCCAAGAAATTATTGAATAGCAAAGAATAAATGAATCCTGTTCCCTAGGCAACCACATAGAGGGGTATAACATCCCTCATGCTCGTGAAATGAAGTTTAAAGTTGCTACTATTTTGGGTTTTGGCTTCCTCTGAAAATGGCTTTTATGCCTTGAAATTTTTTTTTTATATAATGAAGCTTGAGCCCTTTCCAACTCTTCTCTGTGTAACATTAGGCTTGTATATAACAGCCTCTCCTTTGATCTCAGCATGTGTGGCTATAAGAGGAATGGCCACCCTGGAAATCAGATCAAATTGGGGGATGGAAACGCATACCATGAGAAGTGAGGGTAGAGCAGAGTCATTTCCAGCCATTCAGCAGGCTTTCATAATTTCAGGAAGAAAAGTGCTCTGGGGTTTTCTGATTCACCCAATCTTTTATGGCTTTTTTTTTTTAAGCTAATATGTTATAGGACGCTCGGCTTTTTTTTAGGGAAAAAACATTTTCATGGTGAGATAGGTGCATTTCTGATTTTTTCAGTAGGTTTTTTATGTGAGTGCCCACTGCTGTCTATTTGGGCATTTTATCTTCTGTGTGAGTCTCCCAATGTTGACATCCTTCTCATCTGTCACTCTTCTCTCAACCCTTTTCCTCCTTGCTCTCTTGCCCGAATTCAGCTTGTTTTTTAATGATTGCTTTTCACCGTACCAAAAGTGTATATACTGAGTGATTGTGATCTTCTGAGCACTGACCCTCTAAGGAAGGTACACTGCGAAATCCCTGCAGATGAGCCTGGTGTGGGCAACCTTTTAGAAATGGGAGATCTGGTTGCTGACACCATCTCTTCCATCTTGGGGCTGGTGGGGTCTAGTGACCCAGAAAGTCCAAGGGACTTCAGGAATGCCTTCCAATAAAAAATATCTCCTCAGTACATTCTGCTAGTTAGATTCATTTGAGTTAATTAGCTAATCTTTTAAAAAGGCATCTCTCGCTGTAAGACTGAGCCTATTCTTGTCCAAACACCAACTTCTTAAATTATATAATCTTATTTGTTTCTCAAGTAGGTGTCTCATAATTCTTGGCCGAGGGAGTAGAAGTTGGCCCAGATGGAAAAATAGGAAATTTTTGTTTCTGGCTTGGTGAATGTTCTGTAATAAAGAGCTTTGTCCAGCCTGAGGGCATTTGAGAGTGCATGCTGTGGGTGTGAAGTCACAGGAGGTGAGAGAAAAGCAGGAGGAGGGCAGGAAGGAGAAATACTTAGGTATAGATTTCCTTCTTTGTCATTTCGATTGCGACTGTAGAAGTGCCCACCATCTATTTCTTAGCATGCTTTCCTTGTGCACGGCAGCCGTAGGTTGTTCATGCTTGTTATGTGCTAGGCACTCTGAAATATTTCATATTCCATGTCACAGATAAAGAAAGCCTGGATTTTTGTTGTTGTGGTTTACTTTTGTTGGATACTATTGAACACTTTTTAGGTATTCACTAAACCCTTTTTGAGGCTCTCCTGTAAATCAGGAAATGAACCAATGAAGGGCAGCAGTGATGAGGGTCCTTGCCCTCAAAGACCTCATTGTCTCTAGGGGGATAAAAACATTTGTGCAAAAATTATCTAGAAATTTGCTAAGTGCTACTACAAGAGAAGCAGAAGAGGAGAAGCATAGCTCCTTTTTGTTGGGGGGTCAGGGAGATATCAGCTCCAGGTACATTGAATACAGAGCTACCCTGGTGGCTCAGCAGTAAAGAATCTGCCTGTAATGCAGGAGCCACAAGAGACTCAGGTTTGATTCCTGGGTCAGGAAGATCCTCTGGAGGAGGGCATGGCAACCCACTCCAGTATTCTTGCCTGGAGAATCCCATGAATAGAGGAACCTGACAGACTATAATCCATAAGGTCACAAAGAGTCAGACACAACTGAAGCAACTTAGCACACACACATGCAGGGAGATCACAGAAGAGATGATATTTTAGCTGGCTGTTGGAAGTTGAATGGGGAGCTGTCAGAGGTAGGAGGGAGGGGAAATAATATTTGCAAGGGTGGAGACTTGAGAAAGAGAATCGTGAATTGCAAAAAGGTAAAAAATTCAGCATGGCTGGCACAAAAGGTGATCAGCGGAGAGAAGGAGGATGTGAGGCATAAAAAGGAAGTTAAGTCCAGGCTGTGAGGGTCCTAGTGAGCCCGATAAAGAAGGCTGGATTTCATTTTGTAGGTGTAGGGAGCCAGCAGAGGCCCTGAAACAGGGGACTTAAATAATTAGGTTGTAAGTTAGGCAGATAATTCTGGAAACATTGTGGAAGGTGGACAGTTCAAGGCTGTGATCTCTTGAGAGCAACCATAATTAATTAGAAATATTAGGCAAGCAAGTATTAAATATTAGGCAAGCAAGTATTGCCACTTACCTGGTGGCTCAGATGGTAAAGTGTTTGCCTACAATGCGGGAGACCTGGGTTTGATCACTGGGTTGGGATGATCCTCTGGAGAAGGAAATGGCAACCCACTCCAGTACTCTTGCCTGGAAAATCCCATGGACGGAGAAGTGTGGTAGCTTACAGCCCATGGGGTCGCAAAGAGTCGGACACGACTGAGTGACTTCACTTTCACTTTCAAGTATTAAAAAGATTGATAAGAGCCAGTGTTGGTGAAGGTGACATCAGTCAGCCTTGGCATTTTAGCAATAGCTATCACATCTATCAGTCTCTACCAAAACTTAAAATGTGGGCAGTAATAAGGAACTTTTACTTTTTGTTTTATACATTTCTGTCCCAGCTGCATTTTTAACAACCATTCTAATAAAACAAATTTTTTTTTAAAAAAAAAAGTCAAAAGTCAAATCCCACTGCACTAAAATAAAGCTATAGCACAAAACATTTTGAAACTCTATTTAATAATTCATTTTAAAAGAAATATTCATGGAGAAGGAAATGGCAACCCACTCCAGTATTCTTGCCTGGAAAAGTCCATGAACAGAGGAGCCTGGTGGGCTGCAGTCCATGGGGTTACATGACTGAGCACGTGTGCATGAGGGTGGAGGGAGATGGGTTGGTAGCAATAAACTGGTAGAACTAAAAAAAATATATAAATAAATAAAAGAAATATTCATTACTAAAACATTTTAAAGTTGCTCTGGGGCTTGCTATAAACAAATTTGAACTAGGTTTTTGTCTATGAAGAAAAGAGAAATAAGTCACATTACCCAGAAATAATGAAAGCTGGTTTTGCATTATCAACAATTTATTATTTTCCTCCAGGGATCTGACTAATCCAGATTATAGATAAGTCAAAATAAATATTTGATATTTAGCTATGAAGTGTGTACTTATAACTGCTTTTGAATGTGAGTTTTAAAATTACCCCATAGATAACTGAGAATTGACTTCAAAAAATATATAAACTATACAATTTTTTTTACAATAAACTATGGTCTCTCTTTTCTTGATCCTTCCCTGTAAATTTTTTTTTTCAATTTCAAAAGTATCTAGTTGACAATTTCTAGCACATAGATCAAGAAGCTCACAGTTGATATATTAATAGTTCATCATTCTCAGTTTTTTAAAACAACAAATTAAGGATATATGCTGTTAAGTAAAGACTTTAAGAAGCTGTTAACAGCATGAATTTATTAAACACCCAGTCACCAAGGAACTCAACTGAATTTGGTGATGCACTTCAAAAGAACCAAGATGGTACTGCTCTTCCTCCCGTATGAGAAACGAGACAATTAGACTACCTTTGTCTCCATTTAAGCATTTATGGAAAACACTGGTATGACGATCACTAGTAACTGAAGGAATTTGAACTTGCTAAATAAAATGTTTTTGTAAAAGTTTTGGTTTTCCAGCAAGTTTACATGTTATTACTACATTATTCAGAGAAGTAGCCAGTAGGCTGTCATTCTGTTAACATGATTCAGATCTATCCTTGATGCCTGAAATATATCTGCCTGAAATCACCCACTCTGTGAAATATAGAGCATCCATTTTAGGGAAGTTGCTCATGGTTACAGGTTAACAACAGACCGGCCGCCAAGCTCTACAAGTGGTGTACACACGTTAGGTAAATGGCTCCCTTTCTTTTGTTTCTATTGAAAAAATGCCATCTGGAAAGCTCCTCCAGCTCTGACAAAACTGCATTGCCTCATGGCTGAAAAAAGATGAATAAGAGGATAGAGAATCCTAGGAACTTCGTTTTTGAAAAGTATAAAAACAGCCACCACTGAAATCAGGCAAGATGATGAAGTGGTCGTCTGTCAAATGTCCCACATGTCTATTGATAGCAAACAAAGTACTAAAGGCATCTTTTTACTTTAACTACTGAACAATCATTCTAATGTTTTTCTTGTGTGACTGAGAAATAAAAAAAGATTTTAGGGCTGTTAGAAAGGAGAAATCTCAAGTAGAAGTCCTCTACAAGGCACATGGCAGTTGGAGGATTAAGCTGAGTCTCCTCTCTCCCCTCCTTCTCCTTCACATCCTCTTCTTTCACCTCCCTCTTGTCAAATAAGTGAGGCTGTTGCACACTTTTATCTTGATAAAAGTTTAAATGACTCCTCCACTCCTGTGTATGTGCTGTGTCCCTTCCTTTCTTTTGAATTTGCAATCTTTCCTGCTTGTGTAATTTAGAGATTGCCTGATATAATCAGTAGACATTGTAAAACATGAAAAAATACAGATTTCTTACTAAACTCATTTAGCATGAAAAGATAATGACAATTCTTTTTTTTCAGGAAGGTCAGCTCTCATCATGTAACTCTGTGGAGGGTAAACTGAATGGGTGCATCTTCACTTCTATGGCTCAATAAGTCTTAAGACAGTCCAGTGAATTATGCCTAAGAAAAGTTTGGGCTGTTTGCAGATGTCTCTAGAATGTTCCAATCAAACTGTTGAAATGATCTTTGCCTGAAAAAAAAGGGGCTCCATACATGAGGATTAAGCAGATGGTTTTTAAAGCAAAACAAAAACAAAAACTCCCCATTAGAAACAAATTTCAGAATTATATGTACTGTTTGATCTCAGTTTTTTTCTCAGAAATATAACCAAAAAGTATATAGTTAATTCCACCTCAGATTGGGGTTTTGAACAATTTTTTCTTCTTTATATCTTTCTGTACTTCCCCAATTTTTAACAATTGCATGTCTTACTTTTATAAACACAAACAAACAGCGTCCCAAATTATTGTCCTCTAGACAATGGAGAGGCGTGAGGTAGATGGAATATCATATATTTGTTTCTTGGCATATTAGGGTTCAAATAATTTTTGTGGACAATTTAGCATGTGACATGGTATTGGCTATAGACTTGGCCGTTTTGATTGGACCTGAACCTGAAATTAAGAATTAAAGGGAATTCACAACCCATCTTTGGTGTGGAGGGGAAGAATTAATGGGAGGAAATCCCTCTTCAGCAGGAGCAGCAATCTAGTGGCTGTTATTTCAGCCTCCACAGATGCAAATGGTGGTTTTCTTATTATTATGTATTTATATTAATTTGCATAAAACATTATAAAACATGAAGTGGCAAAGAAAATGCCCTAGCCCTAAGTTATGCCTTTTGGTCTTGCAAAAGTTATGAAATGAATATAATGACACTGTTACTATTCTAGAAAAATACATGGAACAAAGGGGAGAGGGCACTAGTTCTAATGATAAAATAAGCTGCAACTGCTAAAATGTGGATGCTTTGGCTAAAGGCAGGCCTAATTGCTGTCTTTGGTGGCTCAGACAGTAAAGAATCCACCTACACTGTAGGAGACCTGGGTTCGATACCAGGGTTGGGGAGATCCCCTGGAGAAGGAAATAGCTACCCACTCCAGTATTCTACCCTGGAGAATTCCATGGACAGAGGAGCCTGGTGGGCTATAGTCCATGTGGTTGCAAAGAGTCAGACATGACTGAGCAACTAACACTTTCACTTCACCCCCAAGAATGGCAGCAGGGGGATCATGCACATGCTGGGAGCTCAACAAAGTTGTATTAGATTAATAAGCACTCCATATGTGGTTTCCTCCTGTCTGTCATTTTTGCAAGTTCAGTTCAGTTCAGTCGCTCAGTCATGTCTGACTCTTTGCTACCCCATGGACTGCAGCATGCCAGGCTTCCTTGTCCTTCACCAACTCCAAGAGCTTGCTCAAACTCATATCCATCAAGTCAGTGATGCCATCCAACCATCTCATCCTCTGTCATCCCCTTCTCCTCCTGCCTTCATTGTTTCTCATCATCAGGGTCTTTTGCAATGAGTCAGTTCTTCCATTCAGATATCCAAAGGTTTGGAGCTTCAGCTTCAGCATCAGTCCTTCCAATGAATATTCAGGACTGATTTCCTTTAGGATTGACTAGTTAGATCTCCTTGCAGTCCAAGGGACTCTCAAGAGTCTTCTCCAACACCATAGTTCAAAAGCATCAATTCTTTCAAAATCTCAGCTTTCTTTATGGCCCAACTCTCACATCCATACATGACTACTGGAAAAACCATAGCTTTGACTAGATGGACCTTTGTCGGCAGAGTAATGTCTCTGCTTTTTAATATGCTGTCTAGGTTGGTCATAGCTTTTCTTCTAAGGAGCAAGCGTCTTTTAATTTCATGGCTGCAGTCACCATCTGCAGTGATTTTGGAGCCCAAGAAAATAAAGTATGTCACTGTTTCCATTGTTTCCCCATCTAATTGCCATTAAGTGGTGGGACCAGATGCCATGATCTTCATTTTTGGAATGTTGAGTTTTAAGCCAGCTTTTTCACTCTCCTCTTTCACTTTCATCAAGAGGCTCTTTAGTTCTTTGTTTTCTGTCATAAGGGTGGTGTCATCTGGATATCTGGGGTTATTGATATTTCTCCCAGCAATCTTGATTCCAGCTTATGCTTCATCTGGTCTGGCATTTTGCATGCTGTACTCTGCAGATAAGCTAAATAAACAGGGTGACAATATAGAGCCTTGACGTACTACTTTCCCTAATTAGAACCAATCGTTGTTCCATGTCTGGTTCTAACTGTTGCTTCTTGACCTGCATACAGATTTCTCAGGAGACAGGTAAGGTGGTCTGGTATTCCCATCCCTTTAACAATTTTCCAGTTTGTTGTGATCCACACAGTCTAAGGCTTTGGCGTAGTCAAAGAAGTTGAAGTAGATGTTTTTTCTGGAATTTTCTTGGTTTTTTGATGATCCAGCGAATGTTGGCGCTTTGATCTCTGGTTCTTCTACCTTTTCTAAATCCAGCTTGTACATCTGGAAGTTCTAGGTTCAAGTACTGTGAAAGCCTGGCTTGAAGAATTTTGAGCATTACTTTGCTAGCGTGTGAGATGAATGAAAATGTGCACTAGTTTGAACATTCTTTGGGATTGGGATGAAAACTGACCTTTTCCAGTCCTGTGGCCACTGCTGAGTTTTCCAAATTTGCTGGCATATTGAGTGCAGCACTTCCACAGCATCATCTTTTACAATTTGAAATAGCTCGGCTGGAATTGCATCACCTCCACTGGTTTTGGTTGTAGTAATGCTTCCTAAAGCCCAGTCGACTTCACAGTCCAGGATGTCTTGTTCTAGGTGAGTGGTCACACCATCGTGGTTATCTGGGTCATTAAGATCTTTTTTGTGTAGTTCTTCTGTTATTCTTGTCACCTCTTCTTAATATCTTCTGTTTCTGTTAGGTCCATACTGTTTCTGTACTTTGTTGTGACCATCTTTGCATGAAATGTTCCCTTGGTATCTCTGATTTTCTTGAAGACATCTCTAGTCTTTCCCATTCTATTGTTTTCTTCTATTTCTTTGCACTGATCACTGAGGAAGGCTTTCTTATCTCTCCTTGCTATTCTTTGAAACTCTGCATTCAGATGGATATATTTCCTTTTCTCCTCCTTTAGCTTCTCTTCTTTTCTCACCTATTGGTAAGGCCTCCTCAGACAACCATTTAGTCTTGTTGCATTTCTTTTTCTTGGGGATGGTCTTGATCACTGCCTCATGTACAATGTCATGAACCTCTGTCCATAGTTCATCAGGCACTCTATCAGATCTAATCCCTTGAGTCTGTTTGTCACTGCCAATGTATAATCATAAGGGATTTGATTTAGGTCATACCTGAATGGTCTAGTAGTTTTCCCTACTTTCTTCAATTTAAGCCTGAATTTTGCAATAAGGAGCTCATGATCTGAGCCACAGTCAGCTCCCAGTCTTGTTTTTGCTGACTGTATAGAGTTTCTCCATCTTTGGCTGCAAAGAATATAATCAGTCTGATTTCGGTATTGATCATCTGATGATGTCCATGTGTAGAGTTTTCTCTTGTGTTGTTGGAAGAGGGTGTTTGCTATGACCAGTGTGTTCTCTTGGCAAAACTCTATTAGCCCTTGCCCTGCTTCATTTTGTACTCCAAGGCCAAATTTGTCATTTTTGCAAAGGGAAGTGTAAATCAAACTCTCTCCACAGTATCATATTTAGTGCTTGGTTTCCTTAATATTGTGAGGGTATAAGAATATAGTGTTAAGAATGCCTGTTTTGATGAGAGACCCAGTTAGATTCCTGATTCCACCACTTATTAGCTGTGTGCCTTGGGTTTAATTTCTCTGAGTCTTGGAAGATAAATTTCTATGGAATCTGCTTGGATTTGGTTTTGGCTTTACCCCTTACAAATTGTGTGACCTACCTACATCTCAGTTTTCCCATCTGTAACGTGAAGATAATCAAATGCTTATTTCATTTGTGCTGGGGGTGAGTTGGGGGCATTGCATGAAAAGTGCTTAGAATGCTGCTTGGGTGGGCACATAGTAAGTGCTTAATTAAAGTTGGCTATTAGTTTTTTTTGTTACCAATGTATAAGATAGAACGGTGTGTTTTGAGAGATGGCACATCTAAGGCAAATGTTATGGGCTTTTAAATAATATCCAGTGAGAACCAATGAATGGTTATTTCTACATCGTTGTCTTAACATTTTCCCTAAGATGAAGCTTCAGATATAATCTATATAGATTTTTTAAGGCTAAAGGAACTGACCAGGTATGATTTTTGCAGGTCCGTTTTGTTAATGCATTGTACATTTCTGAGCTGAGAAAGGAAGGGAAAGTGCAGTGCAGTGGTCATGAGAATTCTGGAAGGAGAGGAATTGCCGTGGTTTTGGAGTGTAGGAGGAGAAAATAAGAAGGAAATAGGAAGGGGATCTACAGGAAGAGTGGTGGTTCCAGAATTAGAAAGTTGCTTACTAACTCAGTAAGTGATGAACAAGTTAACTTCTAACAGGTATGGATTACTGGACTGTTTCACTGCCACTAACTACTTCTTCACAGAAGACTTCAACTCTAAATAAAATTTCCAACAGGGGCAACAGCAGCCAAGAATACCATATAGGTTGAATATATTTAAAATTAGGTTAATTTACATGTGAAAAAAATTATATTGGTTTAAACAGTAGGAAAATTGTCTTCCTCTCACATAAGAGAATTCTAGAAGTAGGTAGTACAAGTCTTGTATAGAGACTCCATAGTCCTCAGGGATCCAAACTTCATCTAGTTCTTTCTTCTTAGGGTTTAATCCTCTTCATGGTCCAGTATTGCTGCTGCTGCTCCAGCCATCACATACTCACTCCAGGCAAAGGGACAGAAGAAACACTAAGTACAGCCTCTTCCTTAAAAGCAACTTACTGGAAATCCCACATGACACTTTTACTTTTATTTCATTGGTCAGATTTTAGTCACATATCCACACAGCCAAAAGAGAGACAAGGAAATATAGTCTTTTATCTGGGCAGCAATGTGATCAACTAGAAATCACAGTTTTGTTATTGAGAAAGAAGAATGAATAGTTATGTGGGCAAGTGATATCTCTGCCATGCTATAGTTCCCTTTAAATTAAACAATAGTATATGTTGCTATTTTTCTCTACTAAGAGGAAAACATTTCATAGGATATGAATTTGTATTAATGTTCTTAGTGGTGAGCTGGTATTGATCAGAAGCAAATTTAGAAAATGCCAGATTGTGCTTTTCTGGGTACTTCTGGTACAGAGTGATTCTTGGCATAGAGAGATATTGAGAGAAGAAAGGAATCATGCTTCTTTCTCAAATATTGTAGCAGTCATTAAATAAAACACTTCACTAGTCCTTAAGTCTCAAGGAAAATGAAGCTTAGAGTTGTAGGCTTGTCTCAAAGCTGTATTAATGTTTGATGAATATTAATGGGTGTGTGTGTGTGTACGTATGTATAATGTGTAGGTATATCTAAGACTCAGAGCCGAGAGTGATGTTTGAGATGTAGACTGTCTGCCACTGATGAATTAATTCGTGATCTCGGACGAATCATTAGGCTTCAGTTTTCCTTGTCTAGAAAATGAGAAAGTTGGATCAGATGTTCACATATACCTAGTGGCTCTAATCTTCCAGAACCTGGATCCTTGGAGGTCCCTTTAACCATTTGTCCGTTCAGCCATCCATCCACCTGTCTATGTATTCGTTTGTTCAGCCATCCACCTATCATCTGTTTTTGATAGTGCCTGGTAGTGAACTAGAAGCTGAGGGTTCAAAAATAAATAAATTCCCTGGTGGTCCAGTGGCTAAGACTCTGTGCTCCCAGTACAGGGGACCTGGGTTCGATCTCTAGTCAGGGAACTAGATTGCACATACTACAACTAAGAGTTTGCATACCACAGCTAAAGATCCTACAAGTTGCAACAAAGATCTAAATGCCGCAACTAAGACCCAGGGCAGCCAAATAAATAAATAAATATTTTAAAAATATACAAACTAAAGATTATAAATAATAAGTTAATGGTTTCATGCAGCTTAGTGTCCAGTCTAGGGCATAAGAATTATACCTGTTTTGCCCATTGTCAGATGGAAATGTAGTTGAAACTATTTTCAATTTCACCTGCCAATGTGCTGTATACAGATGATTCTTGACTATCATGTTTGAAATATCTCTGTATATTTCCTGTACAAAATTTTAATTCTACCCCTGAGTCATTTCCCCAAACATAACTGCTATGGTGCAGACAAGGCCCATTTTAATGTTAGCTTAAACATGATAATGTTAACTGAGGGGAGAGGCGTGAAGGGATTATGGACTACACTAAGAATTGATAAAATTATTTCTCCTTTAATCTCAAGAAAGCCCTGTAGTAGGAGTCCTGTTGTTTTCCTCTGATCCATGTGATAAGGCAACTGGCCTCAGAGGCAAGGTCCTAGGAACTACAATTTTCATAGAAAAGTGCTCATGGGCATAAACACACATTTTTTTTGTACACAGTTTCAAGGAGTTACAGTCCTCAGCAACACCTTGATGATATGTTTAGGAATCCCTGACCTAATTGTATGCTAATTAAGAAAACAACTGGTGTTGGGAAAACAACATATACCTTCCCAGGCCAAAGATTACCAGTGTGTAGATACTTTCTGCATCTGCTTATGAGAAGAGGGAGAACCCAGCCTGTGCTGAGGTCAGTTCAGTTCAGTCACTCAGTCGTGTCTGACTCTTTGTGACCCCAGGGACTGTAGCCTGCCAGGCTTCCCTGTCCTTCACCATCTCCCAGAGCTCTCTCAGACTTGTCTATTGAGTTGGTGATGCCATCCAACCATCTCATCCTCTGTCGTCCCCTTCTCCTGCATTCAATCTTTCCCAGCATCACGGTCTTTTCCAATGAGTCAGTTCTTCCATTCAGATGTCCAAAGGATTGGAGTTTCAGCTTCAGCATCAATCCTTCCAATGAATAGTCAGGACTGATTTCCTTTAGGATTGACTGGTTGGATCTCCTTGCAGTCCAAGGGACTCTCAAGAGTCTTCTCCAATACCACAGTTCAAAAGCATCAGTTCTTCAGTGCTCAGCTTTCTTTATAGTCCAACTCTCACATCCGTACATGACTACTGGAAAAACCATAGCTTTGACGAGACAGACCTTTTTCGGCAAAGTAATGTCTCTGCTTTTTAATATGGTATCTAGGTTTGTCATAGCTCTTCTTGCAAGGAGCAAGCATCTTTTAATTACATGGCTGCAGTCACCATCTGCAGTGATTTTGGAGCCCAAGAAAATAAAGTCTCTCACTGTTTCCATTGTTTCTTCATCTATTTGCCATGAAGTGATGGGACCAGATGCCATGATCTTAGTTGTGCTGAGGTCAAGTCCTTTGAAAACCATAAAAGCTCAACCAATGTCATCAGCCAAGTCCAGTGATTCTAAAAGGGTTTGTCTAATGGTTCTCAAAGTGTCATCCTTCAACCAGTGACATCACTATCAGCTGGGATCCTGATGAAAATGCAAACACTCAGGCCCCACTCCAGATCCACTGAATCAGAACTTGTGTGTTCACAAGCCCCCCAGCTGATTCATGTGATGCTTGCTTGATATATCTGATGCATGTGATACTCTGAACAGCACTGTCCAGTAGAACTTTTTATGATGATGGAAATTCAAACAGTTGCCTGGTGCTGTCCTTGTTGCTATCTGACTCTGTTCTGGGCCAAGTCCCTTTTTGCCATTTCGATTCTGCCTAAATTTGTGCTTCTTGGTTCCTTGCTGTTGCGTGTCACCAGTAGCCCTGCTCACTTTTTTTTTTAATTTATTTTTTAATTGAAGGATAATTGCTTTACAGAATTTTGTTGTTTTCTGTCAAACATCAACATGAATCCCTGCTGACTTCTTGACGTGTCACTGGTTCACCCATTTCTGTCCCTGACCTGTGTTTCTGGTGATACATGTTATATGACCTCACCCAGCCCAGAAGTTTCTCGCCCAGCAGCTTCAGGTTAGCTCCTGTAGAATAGGCTAGATATTTGACAAAATAATTCTTTGTTTGTAAATGTTTCCCTGAATTCCTTTAAAATTCATTTACAGAGTGTTGCTCCCTGTAGAGGTCACTTCTGTGAGCTGATTACTACATAAAATTATTTTCTTTTATTATTAGTTCAGAATTGGTCCTACATTAGCTTAGAGTGACCCTTCATATTTCCCGTACTATGCAGGGCAAGTCTTATCTCCCATTTCTTAGTGGTAGCAGATATCCTGTAATGCTACATTTCTGCCAGCCAATGATGATAATTGGGCCTGATTTAGTGTGTTTAAAGTCTAAGGCTCTTAAAGACACTTTTAATCCTCTTGTTCATTTAAGATATATTAATTTCTTCTATTTTTCTACAAGACAGGATCCTCTTTCTAATGTGTTCGTTCAGGTTTTAATTTTGTAGGTGCAGAGATATATCTTGCTTTAAGAAGATGTTATTTAAAAGCCTGGATTTGCTTTGCTTTAAGCTGAGTGCAGAAGAATTGATGCTTTTGAACTATGGTGTTGAAGACTCTTGAGAGTCTCTTGGACTGCAAGGAGATCCAACCAGTCCATCCTAAAGGAAATCAGTCCTGGGTGTTCATTGGAAGGACTGATGTTGAAGCTGAAACTCCAATATTTTGGCCACCTGATGCGAAGAGCTGACTCATTTGAAAAGACCCTGATGTTGGGAAAGATTGGAGGCAGGAGGAGAAGAGGACAACAGACGATGAGATGGTTGGATGGCATCACCGACTCAATGGACATGAGTTTGGGTAAACTCCGGGAGTTAGCAATGGACAGGGAGGCCTGGCGTGCTGCGGTTCATGGGGTCGCAAAGAGTCGGACATGACTGAGCGACTGAACTGAACTGAACTGAATCATTAAATAACAACTTTTCATAATTAAACTTAAAGAGGTTGTATTGATAAAATAATTTTAAAATTATGATTGAATATTGACCTAGACCACAGTGAGTATGGAGAATGAATGTAGCATTTATTGTTAGGGTGATAGGTAATTGCTAATAAATTAATTAAAAAATATTTATGAATTACTCAATGAGTAGTTAAATAAATAATAATTTTAAAAATAGAGCCTAATTCCAAAACTAGTTTCCACACTCTTTTTTAGGAATCTGTCTTTTACAAACTGTGAGATATGTCTGTAAATGCCATATACACAGTATATGATTCTGGCTTCAAAATCAAACTGCCCATGTTGAAAGCAAGCAGCTATGTTTGTAGGTCAATTGTAGCACAAGTGAAAGAAGTCCCTTGTTCTGTGTTAGTTGATTGATAAGCTGTATGGTTAATATTGACATTTTATTGGTGTTATGTAGCTTTGGATTTTAGCCAGGGATTTTGATTAATATAATGATTAATTAGGATGGTGATTATAAAGGATGGTAAGACAGTTGCTCCTTGGAAGAAAAGCTATGACAAACCTAGACAGTGTCTTAAAAAGCAGAGACATCACTTTGCTGACAAAGGTCCATATAGTCAAAGCTATGGTTTTTCCAGTAGTCTTGTATGAATGTGAGAGTTGGACCATAAAGAAGGCTGAACACTGAAAAACTGATGCTTTCAAGTTGTGGTGCTGGAGAAGACTCTTGAGAGTCCCTGGAGATCAAATCAGTCAGTCCTAAAGGAAATCAACCCTGATATTCATAGGAAGGACTGCTGCTGAAGCTGAAGCTCTAATACTTTGGCCACATGATGTAAAGAGCTCACTCACTGGAAAAGACCCTGATGCTGGGAAAGATTGAGGGCAGGAGGAGAAGGGGGTGACAGTGGATGAGGTTGGTTGGATGGTTGGATGACATCATTGACTCAATGAACATGAGTTTGAGCAAACTCTGGGAGATAGTGAAGGACAGGGAAGCCTGAAATGCTGCAATCCATGGGGTCTCAAAGAGTCAGACCTGACTGAACAACTAAACAACAATAAATAGCCAGTTTGAAGCTTTAACACACATTTTATGGGTGGAAAAAGGAATCTATCTCCTTCTAAAGGTTTAATATGGAACAATAGGGGGCTTTCCAGGTGGCGCTAGTGGTAAAGAAACTGCCTACAAGTGCAGGAGACCGGGTTCAATCCCTGGGTCGGGAAGAACCGCTGGAGGAGGGCCGCCCACTCCAGTATTCTTGCCTGGAGAATCCCCATGGACAGAGGAACCTGGTGGGCTACAGTCCATAGGGTCGCAAAGAGTCGTACATGACTGAAGTGACTTAGCACGCACACACATAGAACAATAGATAAAGTGTTTTTATTTTAATGTTTTAAATAAAAATTTATATAAAGACAGTTTAACATATACTTAGTTAAAATTGATTTGTTTGTTTTCTCTTTTTTAAATGGCATGCAGTTTTTTTGTCTGCTCTAGTGAATCACTGGGACATAAAAGCATAGGTTTGTTTAGGAATGCTCCAGAGTATCATGTAGCTTTAGGATAATACAAACAAGCCAGTGATGACTGAACTAATAACAGTGGAGGAGCTTTTTGTGATGTGTCTTTCTGCACAGATTCCCAGTCTAAGCACAATCTGGTTTATCCTCAGTTTCTCGAGAGCAGGGACAGGAGGGGCCTACTGGTTAGTAAAATTATTAAAAGTGTAAACTGTGCCTATATTTTGAACCTGCCAGTTCTCTTCTGGAAGTGTTCTTATTCTAAGGAAAGAATTGAACACACTTAAATATTTAGCTGCAAGTTTGTTGAACACCTCAGTTGACAACATCATCCAGTTGGAAAGAACCTAAATGACCATCAGATGGGGGATTTGATTAAGTAAATTAAACCAATATAAGAGTTGTTAAAAACACAAGTTATAGATGGAGGCTTCCAAAAAAAAAATCATTTTTTTTCTTAAGCAGGAAATCTGTTTCTCAAGCACAAATTTGCAAAGGATTCCAAGCATATAAAAGAGAGAAAAGGGGAGCTGCTCCTGTTGAACCAAGGTAGAGGGTCTGTTCCTCCCCTACCTCTGCCTTAGTCCTGCAGGGGCCTCGCTCACCTGCATCACATTCTTATGAAAGCTCCCAGGGACACTGTTTGAGAGAACATTTTAGTTGAAAATGTGTTGGCCTGAAAAAATATTCATGATCTGTTACATTAAAAAGCAAATTTAAAACAGTATAATTCTAATTTTATAAACAGCAGGTGTATCTGAATTATGCCCATGTAGGCAATAAACTGTGTGTTTTGTGCGTGCATGTGTGTGTGTGTGTATTGAAGGCAAAAAAAAATGTTTAGCAAGAAATATACCAGGTGTTCAAGTTAACTGTTTTTAAACTCTAGATCATGGGTATCTTAATTCCTTTTCTTTTTGCTTATCTGTAGCTTTAATTTTTAAATAATGACTTTGTACCTTTTTAAAAATTTACTTCTTTTTGCTTGTGCTGGGTCTTCATTGATGTGCTCAGGCTTTCTCTAGTTGCGCTGAGTGGGGGCTACTCCTCCTTGTGGTGCACTGGCTTCTCACTGCAGTGGCTTCTCTTGTTGTGGATCACAGGCTCTAGGCACACGGGCTTCAGTAGATGCAGCTTGAGGGCTCTTGAGCGCAGGTTCAGTAGTTGTGCTTCATGGGCTTTAGTTGCTCCAGGGCGTGTGGGATCTTCCAGTGAAAAAGTGAATGTCTTAGTTGCTCCCTGCTGCTAAGTCGCTGCAGTCGTGTCCGACTCTGTGCAACCCCATAGACGGCAGCCCACCAGGCTCTCCTGTCCCTGGGATTCTCCAGGCAAGAACACTGGAGTGGGTTGCCATTTCCTTCTCCAATGCAGAAAAGTGAAAAGTGAAAGTGAAGTCGCTCAGTCGTGTCCGACTCTTAGTGACCCCATGAACTGCAGCCCACCAGGCTCCTCCATCCATGGGATTTTCCAGGCAAGAGTACTGGAGTGGGGTGCCATTGCCTTAGTTGCTCAGTAGTGTCCAACTCTTTGCAACCCCATGGACTGTATCTCGTTCACCAGGCTCCTCTGTCCATGAAATTCTCCAGGCAAGAATACTGGAGTGGGTGGCCATTCCCTTCTCCAAGGGATCTTCCCAGACCAGGGATCAAACCTGTGTCCCCTGCATTGGCAAGTGGATTCCTATCCACTGTACCACTAGGAAAGTCCAATACTGTTTTTTTTTTTTTAAATAAGAAAGTATTTTTGGTTAAATATACATTAAAATCTAGAAGTCACAGCTTTGGAATGTATAGTATTTGACACTATGCAATTAACTTTTAACATTTCAAAAGAAGATTTGCATAAATGGCACTTGATCTCTGTTCTAGTTATCTCCTGCTACATTATGAGTCACTCGCAAAACTTAAGTTTTTTAAAACAACAGTAATTGATCATTGATCTGTCTCAGTTTCTGGGGGTCAGTATTTGGGGAGGGCTTTTCTGGGTGGTTCTGGCTCAGGGTCTCTTGTCAGGTTGCAGCTGGATGATGGTTGGAGCAACTGGGATCGGCCAGGCTTCACTCTCTGCATATTGATTCAGAGTCTCTTTTGTGTGGTCTCTCTGCAAGGGCTAGTTTGGACTCATAGCATGATGGCCTCAGGGCACTTGGACACTTTGCCTTGTGGCTGAAGTTTTTAAGAGAGAGAGTATTAGTGAACAAAGCCTGTGCTTGGATATCATCACCTAGAGTCACTTCTGCCATACTTTAGTGGTCACTGGTCATGAGTCCATCAATATTCAAGGGCAGGATCACAGAACAGGATACATAATTGTGGGGCTGAGTACAAAGTGAAAGTGTAGGGTTTCTTATTCAAAACGTATTAAGAAACTCAAGTCAGCAACAGCAGAGCATGAAACCAAATGTTGAGCCCTTCTAGGTGTGGGGCCTGGTGTGACTGGGCAGGCTGCCCACCCCAAGAAGCCATCCCTGGGGAGGGAACACCAACTTAATCTGTTGGTGGGAAGAAGGTCAAGGCCATATTGTAGAAAAGCATGTGAGATGGGGTTTAATGGTGAGACCGTCTTTGGAAAATAAAATCTGCCACTGTGTCTATGACTTGCCTTCAATTAATGTGAGGTGGCTCACATTTTTACCACCCAGCACTGGAGTTAGCTGTTAGTTATGGAGGAAGACAAATCTAGACAGTGCATTAAAAAGCAGAGACATCACTTTGCCAACAAAGGTCCATATAGTCAAAGCTATGGTTTTCCATCTGGAGAAGGAAATGGCAACCCACTCCAGTATTCTCACCTAGGAAATCCTATGAACAGAGGAGCCTGGAGGGCTAAAGTCTGTGGGGTCACAAGGATGCAACTTAGTGACTAAACAGCAGCAAAAAGCCATCAGAGCAGTAGAGAATGAAGGGGAGATAGCATCCTGATCCAGAAAGGGAGACCTAGGGCTTCCACAGTAGTTGTTGCCATGAACACACACACACAAAAAAAAAGCTATGGTTTTCCAGTAGTCATGTATAGATGTGAGAGTCAGACCATAAGGAAGCTGAGTGCTGAAGAACGGATACTTTCGAGCTCTGGTGCTGAAGAAGACTCTTGAGAGTCCCTTGGACTGTAAGGAGAATGAACCAGTCAATCCTAAAGGAAATCAACCCTGAATATTCATTGGAAGGGCTGATGCTGAAGCTGTAGCTCCAATAATTTGGCCACCTGATGCGAAGAACTGACTCATTGGAAAAGACCCTGATGCTGGGAAAGATTGAGGGCAGGAGGAGAAGGGGACGACAGAGGATGAGATGGTTGGATGGCATCACCGACTCAATAGACAAGTCTGAGAAAGCTCTGGGAGATGGTGAAGGACAGGGAAGCCTGGCGTGCTGTAGTCCATGGGGTCGCACAGGGTCAGACATGACTTAGTGATTGAACAACAACAACAATGGAGGAGGAACTGCTGGTTTTCTCCAGCTGCTAGTCTGCATTAGCAATAACAGGGATGTATTTTAAAACTCTTTTTGAAGAGATACTGGTTGCCTCTAAATAGTGTACAGCAAAAATACCTGTTTTGTATCTGTTATGGACTGAGTTGTTTCCCCACCAAAATTCACAAATTGAAGCGCTCACCCTCAATATGACTGTGTTTGGTGACAGAGCCTTTAAGGAGGTAATTAAGGTTAATTGACGTTGTTAGAGTGGGCTGGTGTTCTTGTAAGAAGAGGAAAAGATAACCAGGAGTGCTCACACAGAGGAAAGGACCATGTCCTCATTGTCCATGTGAGGACAGTGAGGAAGAAGCTATCATCAAGCCACGGAGAGAGGCTTCCGGAGAAATCAAATCTGTTTACACTTTGATCCTGGACTTCCAGCCTCCAGAACTGTGAGAAGACAAATTTTTGATGTTAAGCCACTCAGTCTGTGGTATTTTGTTATAGTAGCCCTAGTAGATGGATATAATATCTAGGACTTATACATATACCTGTTCTTTTCAGAATTTTCTGTATTAGTCACCCTTAATCCATTGGATATCCCAGATTCTCTGTCAGCTTCCAAAGAAAGCCAGATCTAATAGAAAATGCCATGTTTTAATTAACCTGCCTTTTTGTGGCGGGGGGGAGGGGCAGTGCCTTCCCTGGTGGCTCAGAGGGTAAAGTGTCTGCCTACAATGTGGGAGACCCGGGTTCGATCCCTGGGTTGGGAAGATCCCCTGGAGAAGGAAATGGCAACCCACTCCAATACTTTTGCCTGGAAAATCCCACTGACTGAGAAGCCTGGTAGGCTATAGTCCATAGGGTCGCCAAGAGTCCAACATGACTGAGTGACTTCACTTTCTTTCTTTCTTTTTTTTGGGGGGAGGAGGGACCACACTGAGAGACTTGTGGATCCTAATTCCCGAATCAGGGATTGAACTCAGGCCTTCAGCAGTGAAAGCATGGAGTCCTAACCACTGGATTGCCAGGGAATTCCCTAATGTCCTTTCCTTAATAATATTCTGATGAATATATGCTTTATTATTCAGTTTTCTTGGAGTATTGCTTGTGTCCAGTTAAGGCTCATGTCTATGGTAATACTGTAGTTCATTCATGGATTTTTATATAAAATAATATTTTTTTCAATGACTTAGGTCAAGTATATGCAGACATGGCCCTGAACAATGACCATCTCACCCTTTCTGTGTATGCCACTCCTCCTCTCAAAAGGGGCATCTGTTTCATCTCCCCTTGAATCTGGGCTAGCCTTGTGGTTTGCTTTGGTCAATAGAATGCAGCAGAAATGATGCTGGTGATTTTCAAACCCAGGCCTTTAAAGATGTTGCAGCTTCCACTTTTGCCCTCTTGCTAGTCTGCAGGCATGTAACAAAATCTGCCTACCCTGCTGGAGGGCTCCCTTGAAGGGGAAAAGACTAAGGTGGGGAGCGTAGGCGCAAGGAAGTTGGCTACTTGAAGGAGTTCCAGAGGAGGGAAAGGAATGAGTAAGGGAACAGGAAGGTATCAAAGACAGTCTGCACCTTCTGGGCCTGGTTGTGTGGCTGAGAAAGACCCAGGGATTGAAGCATAGGAGTTTTATGATGATGGTTTTAATTGGCTTTGGAGGCTTCTTGATCTGCCTTGGGTTTGACACTTAGCAAGATTGGAACTTTCAGTGTTGGCTGGGATAGGGATGGACAGGCTAACTAACACCCACAGTTCCCTCAGATAGTTGCTGGTGCTTAGATCTGTGGTACAAGACACTTTCCCTAGGCACTGGCCCCTGGAAGTGGGCTCCTGAACACATACTACCTTGCCAAAGCTCTATAGCAGTAGCACACCCCCTACTCCCCCCACCCGCCGCCACATGCATATGCTGAGGTTGCAACTCCTAGTTCCTCAGAATGCGATCTTAACTGGAAATAGGATCAGGGTCAAGACAGATGTTAGTTAGTTTAAGTGAAGTCATAATGGTGTAGGATGGGTCCCTAATTCAGTATGATTGGTGTCCTTATAAAGGGGAAATTTGGACACAGAAACAGGAATAACATTGTGTAAGATGAAGACAGATTAGAGCCATGCAGAGTCCAAGGAATGCCAAAGATTTCCAGCAAACCAAAAAAGTTGGCTTAAAGCTCAACGTTCAGAAAACTAAGATCATGGCATCTGGTCCCATCACTTCATGGGAAATAGATGGGGAAACAGTGGAAACAGTGTCAGACTTTATTTTTTGGGGCTCCAAAATCACTGCTGATGGTGATTGCAGCCATGAAATTAAAAGATGCTTACTCCTTGGAAGGAAGGTTATGGCCAACCTAGATAGCATATTTAAAAGCAGAGACGTTACTCTGCCAACAAAAGTCCGTCTAGTCAAGGCTATGGTTTTTCCAGTGGTCAAGTATGGATGTGAGAGTTGGACGGTGAAGAAAGCTGAGCGCCGCAGAATTGATGCTTTTGAACTGTGGTGTTGGAGAAGACTCTTGAGAGTCCCTTGGACTGCAAAGAGATCCAATCAATCCATCCTAAAGGAGATCATTCCTGGGTGTTCATTGGAAGGACTGATGTTGAAGCTGCAACTCCAATACTTTGGCCACCTCATGCGAAGAGTTGACTCATTGGAAAAGACTCTGATGCTGGGTAGGATTGGGGGCAGGAGGAGAAGGGGATGACAGAGGATGAGATGGTTGGATGGCATCACTGACTCGATGGACATGGGTTTGGGTAGACTCCGGGAGTTGGTGATGGACAGAGAGGCCTGGCGTGCTGCAATTCATGGGGTCGCAAAGAGTCTGACACAACTGAGTGACTGAACTGAACTGAACCAGAAGCTATGAGAGGGACATGAAACAAAGCATCCTCTATAGCTCTCAGAGGAACCAACACTGTTGGCCACCTTGATTTTGGACATCTAGCCTACAGAACTCTGAGACAGTAAATTTCTGTTGTTGAAGTCACACAATCTGTGGCACTTTGTTATAGCAGATCTAGCAAGCTAATAGTTATGCCAATGAACTTTACCACCAACCCCCCTTTCCTCTCATCTTTGCAGTTCTGGGTGGATGAACACGGGATAAATGTGTGCCCATGAAGAGGGAGCTGTCAGATAGCCTCACATCTTAATCCAGTTAAAATTAAAATTCTCATTTCCTCAAAAAGTTCTATTAAAGGTGATTTATTATATATTTCAGGCCCAAAGAAAAGGAGGTAGCTTTGATGGGACCTCTGAAGTTATGCTAAGTAGGCTGCTTCATCTACTTTCTTTGAGAATATGTCTTTGGTTATTCCAGAGTTTACAGAGAGCTAACATGTAGTTGTTTTTTTCAAGAAACCTGATTTAACCTAATTGTATTAGGATTGGCACTTGATTATTCCGATATAATAATTTGCATGATTTTTAGTGCCATAATTGTTGAAAGCTGATATTAAAATGTTAAAAGTGGCATATCTTATTCAGAGATGTTTAGCACCTTATAATAACAATAATATTGGGTGCATTATGCAGTAATAATGGAAATTACACTTGCAAAATTGTTGTGATAATAGAACATTCTAAAAGGCAAGAAATAGAAAAAACACACTGGAAGAGAAGACTATGTTTTATTCATGGCTTTTGGCTATCTGCGCTCCGAGGCTTGAAGATAGGAAAGAGCCGTGTCCTCCTCGGGGCTGTGTTCCCCCGGGCTGCATGACTGAGATCAACCTATATCATTCTGATTGAAGTGGAGAATTCTGTCACTGGATTCAGAAGGGGGCGGGGGAGTGTGGTCATATTTGAAATACTTTTTGTAAATGAAAATTGAATTTCTAAAGAAAGCATATATTTTCTATGACTTAACCTAATTATTTTTTTTCCCAGTTGCTTATAACTTTTGATTAATAGCTTATTTTAAAAATATGTTTGGAAACAATATGTTAGGTATGTTGATAGCTTATTTAAAAAATATGTTTGGAAAAAATGTTAGGCACATTCCCCTATAATTCACCAGTATAGTTTTTAGGTCAATTTTAGGCTGATTAACTTTATCCTGCCCCTTTAATACTTTGATTTATAGATCACATTCAATATATTCAAACTCAGAGAAAGTCATGGTGAAAACTGAATCTATAAGAAACCTAAGAAATTCTTCACTGTGTGAATTGACACAACAAATGTTGATTTGAGTTTTGGATATTTTCTGTATAAATTAGAAAATTTTGTGAAGTTTTGATTTAATATTTCTTTCAGCAGCTTAATTATCCTAATTCAGGAATATTCTGCTTTAAAGGTCAAAGATTAAACAAAGCCAAGGATGCACCAGGGCAGCAGAAATGAAAAGAGAATGAGTTAGCTCTGTTGTATCCAAGTCATGAGAATTATTTCAGCCTTGTGTATGTTCACATGGAACCTGCCTTTGTTCAGTTCCTTTTAGAAAAGAGATTGCTTTTGTTTTTTTAAACTTTTTCTCTTTGATTTTAGAACCATTGAATTAAAAAAAAAGAAAGCTGGTTTGTGGCTATTTAGCCTTTTCTTAGCCCTCTTGATAGTTTTGGGGTTGTTACCATCACTGTTTCCCTGGTGGACCAGGCAAGAGAGTTTTGAACACTCTCTTGTTCAAGGCAAGAGAGTGAAAGCCTTTCCTGCCGGGTCTCAGGATGCCGGGCAAAGATCATTTTCTTAGAGCAATTGTATCTAAATTCCATGTTAATGTCACCAGTCAACTCTGAAATCACATAAGGAATTTTACCACTGGCAGCCTCATGTCTCAGCTGCAAATGAGAAACTTGTCAAATAGACATGCACTGAAAGAAAGAAGAGGCTGGGGCAGGATTGGTCTTGGTTCTTGTCTATCCTTCTGAAAAGTCACTTTTCATGGGCAAGACTTTGGTGACTTCAGTTGGCAGCTTCCTGAAGAGCTGTTTAGGGTTTTGTTGTCACCTCTTGGAACTATAGGCTTTGTTCTATTGCAGTGATTCCCTCCATCTTAATTATTCCAGTTTGTGCCTGCATGTGCCAGCCTTCTTCTGTGTGGTCAAATTATCCCCTTTACTCCCCCTTCCCCCATTTTTTGGCAGCAGAAGAATCCTTTTTACCAAATCCTTGCCTACCTAGAGGGCTGTTTTGCTGAGATAATGTATGTGGGAAAATGATTCTTTAAGCTGGAAAGTGCTCTGCTTTCCAATGTAAAATGGTGATGCTGATAACAATACTTGGACTCAGTGACCCTTACTCCCTCGCCAGTAGCACCTTATTTTCCAAACAAAAAGCCTTTTAGGAGCTCTGATTTACTATTTTTCCTTTTGTGGTTTATGGGAATTCAATATCATGTCATGATTAAGAACTTGGGCCATATAAACAGACTCAGCTCATGTTTCACCACTGTCTTTCCAACTGTGTGACCAAGGATGGGTTACTCTCTGAGTCTGGTTTCCTCAACTTTAAATAGGGATACACCCTTGCAGAATTGTTGGGAGGAGTAAATGAATATTGCAAGGTGAAGCACTTAGCATAGTGCCAGGATATAGAAGCATTTGGTAAGTAATTAGCTTTCATTGCTTTCTGGAGGTGTCTGGTATTCTGTTATTCTAATGGATTTTGTGCAAAGCCAGCAGAAAGGAGTTCCTTCTCATAACTTAATGGCAAACTCTCTCCCATCCTACTTTTCATCCTGTATTCCATATCACCTGGAATGTGAATTTGTATTCATTAAATGAACAGAGAATGGTTTTATTCATTTTTTTTTTTACAATGTTATACTGGTATATACTTTTTAAAGACATCGTGGAATAATGTTAATACTTTTTTTTTCAAGTCTAGTATTCAAAGACTTGAGAACTCTTCCCCTGGCTTCCAATCCTGATGAAATTAGTGAGGGAAGAGGGGTTGTCAGGGTTTTTGAGGTGGTTCCTGTAGGCACTGGCCCTCTGTCAGTTCTTCCCTATAGGCCAGCATTCTGCCAGGACTGAGTTCCCCTAAGCAGCATATTGGTTGCTGGAGAGAAACTGTGGGCATGGAGATATACATGCTCCAGCATGTCCTTCTTGGACATCCATTCCCACTGGGCAGAGAGTAAGAGGGTCCATTATGATTTCTGGCTGGTATTTCATTATTTGTGTCTGGAGTAAGGTTAGAAAATCATGTCATAAGTGGCCATTTGAAAAAGACTTCTAACTCTAAAATTTGAAAATTTCTGCTTTCTTGGGAAGCAGCTATATAGTGATGCTCCTGATAGCAATGGTATTTTTAACAATGTTTACTGACTCTGCTAATCTCATTTCATCATTTTGTTACAGATTGATGTTCTCAAAGCAGATCTGGAAAGCGCAGAATGGAAAGTTTTGGAAAATCTTATTCTGGAAGATGTCCTCGAACAAATTGGACAGCTCATCTTTGAGATCCATCTCCACTGGCCCGGGTTTGAGGTCAGTGGCAGTGACAGCAGTGTTGTACGGTTCTGGTACAGCCTCCTCAAAGAGTTAGAACTACAAGATTTCAGGCTTTTTCACAGTTACAAAGATTTATCTAAACCTCAGCTTTTCCTGAAAAAAGATATTTTTAATGCGAGTAGCTGTTATACTCTGGGTTGGGTAAATACAAGATGGAAATAGGACACAAGATCTCATCAAGAACTCAAGGAAATATTTGCAGCAGGGAACATTTCCATGATTCTAGTTATTGGTTTACTTGTCTAGTCTCCCACTAGTCTGTGACTTGCTTGAGGCACAGGTTGTATTATTACCTTTGTAGTACATGTAGCTTGACACATGGTAGGGGAACAGTTAATACATGTTGAGGGGACAGACACAGGAGTCAACCTCCATCTACCCAAACCCAGGCTCTTTGCCTGTTTGCCTCCAACAGAGTGGAAATGCTTGTCCTTCCTCACCTCAACTTGGAAGATAATCCCCCATTTATCTCAGTTTTCCCTAAAATTAATTTTGTATCTATAAACCATGAGTTCACCACCATGACAAAGAAATTATATAATGTTTGTATTTTTACTGGGTTGATGAGATCATTAAATATGTACCCTGCTATTTAAAATAGGGCCTTTCATTTGCTATTCACTCACCTCTTTGGAGAAGGCACTGGCAACCCACTCCAGTACTCTTGCCTGGAGAATCCCATGGATGGAGGAGCCTGGTGGACTGCAGTCCATGGGGTCGCTAAGAGTCGGACACGACTAAGCGACTTCACTTTCACTTTTCACTTTCATGCATTGGAGAAGGAAATGGCAACCCACTCCAGTGTTCTTGCCTGGAGAATCCCAGGGACAGGGGAGCCTGGTGGGCTGCTGTCTATGGGGTCGCACAGAGTCGGACACGACTGAAGCGACTTAGCAGCAGCAGCAGCAGCATCTCTTTCAAGGATTTTCTTGTTCACTGTGTCAATAACATTCTTTACAGCCTTGTAGATTTCAATCATTCCTCCTCAACCTTTGC
Organism: Okapia johnstoni; assembly: GCA_024291935.2. Taxonomy (NCBI): domain Eukaryota; kingdom Metazoa; phylum Chordata; class Mammalia; order Artiodactyla; family Giraffidae; genus Okapia; species Okapia johnstoni. The sequence continues at coordinate 57,833,726 of CM044317.1, read as the reverse complement.
TGAGGCCATGCTGTGACTTTATAAGAACCACTGATTCTAGTTTCTGGGAATGCAGACACACCAAATTCTGTAACTGAGTAAGAAAGACTAGACTATCATGTTCTTCACCTCATGATTCTTTTTATGTTCAGCCTTAGATCCCCTCTATTCCGATGAAACTAAACACAAAACAGAATTTGAGTGTCTTCAAACCTGATTTCTCGACTATGGACTTGCCTATGGAGTCATTTTTTTTTTTTAATACATTATCTCCAAGATTAAATGAGACTTTCCTTTCTGCCAATTGGCATTCATTGTAAGCCTGTGGCCTGAGGGCCAGATTCTCTCTTTTTCCTGGGATAGATACAATGTGGTAATACCAAACACACTGTATATATTTTATATATTTTTAAAAATTAAGCAGAGAGTGCATATTCTCAATAGTTTAAATGATCTCCATCTTTTCTGTCTACAAGAATTAGACATTTACTTCTATAAATGATTTTCTAAAATCCTATTTCAAATTAATAGTGTAAAAATAAATCAAGTTATTATCTTTGATATATTAAATACATCCTCTGGCATTTTCTATATCCCAAGAGAACAGTAATACATACACTGTTTAAGAAATTTTGGGAGAGCATAGAGTACTGATTACTACTAGACCTTAATTCCTTATCCCCGTTGTTTTACCTCCTTTCACTCTAAACATTCCTGGGGTTGGCTTTTTTGCTTTTTGCAGTGGTTTGAAAAAGTATCATTCCTCAGGTGAGAAGCCAAATACCATAGAGTTATATCATCTTCCTAACTTGACTTCAAAAGGGAATAAGACTTTCTGAATTAGTAGTGATGATTTTTTAAAAATATAAATGAGGTTTTTTTAATCAAAACTTACAGGGCACTAATAAAAGTCATTGACATGAGAGGGCCAGCTTGAATAAGTTAGCAGTTTAGTCGCTTTCAATGTCCCTAGGTATTTCAAAAGTACAAAAAGTCCATAAAACTCTAAAGTGGTTTATTTTGTTAGTTTGCATGGTATAGCCTCCAAAACAAAGTTAACTTTAGTCCTAATCCTGTTTGGATTATATCATAGATTACCTTTCCTTTTTAATAAAAATTTTATACATTAAACACAGTATATCTTTTTTATTTAAACCTTTTAACCCTTCTTATACACCAAGGTATGAGGTATACTGCTTCCCTGGTGGCTCAACTGGTAAAGAAATCCACCTGCAATGCAGGACATCCAGGTTTGATCCCTGCCTTGGGAAGATTCCCTGGAGAAGGGAATGGCTACCCACTCCAGTATTCTTGCCTGGAGAATTCTATGGACAGAGGAGCCTGGCAGGCTACCGTCCATGGGGTCATGAAGAGTCAGACCTGACTGAAGCAACTAAACACATGAAGTATACTAATTCTAAGTGTCTATCTAGTATGATTAGGGTTTAGATGTATTCATACTCATACCAAGGTTCCTAATTCATGGTCTTGAAGATTAAGAACATTACTGAAAGCTCCCTTTGTACAGCTTAAGTTACCATTTATTCCAGATTGGTGGTACAGAACATCAACTTCATCATACTATATCCATCTATATATATATCTGAAGCAAGAATGGATGTACTGTTGAGAAAAAAATAAAGACAAACTCAAAATAAATCACAAACACACCCACCCACACCCACCTACTTAGGCAGCCTGTTCAATAGTTATTTGCACTTATTTTATGCTTTTTTCTAAGACTGTCCTTCATTCCCTTCATAGATAGTTTGAAGTTTGTGATGAATATTCTGACTGTTGCTATGGTTTCCCTGCCTCTAGAATTATTATGCTTATTGTGTGGGCCAGGGTTTTTTAACCTGAATGTTATTTCCATTTGGGTTGGATAATTCTTTGTTGGGGGAGGGAAGGAGGGCCATTGTGTGCATTGTAGGATGTTGGGCAGCATCCCTTGCCCTCACCCTGGAGGCCAGGGCCACCACAAAAACAAGACAAACGAAATGCAAAAAACAAACAAGCAGAATCAAGAGCTGCTATTTACTGAGAGCTTACTGTGTGCCTAATACTGTGCACAGATTATTCCTAATTCTCCAAACAACACTATAAGGAAGTGCAATTTTTCCAATTACACAGGTAAGGAAACTCAAAGAGGTTCAGTAGCTTATTTAGATTATTCTAATGGTGGAGCAAGAGTTCACATCTCAGCCTGTCAGATCCCAGAGCTCATGCAGGTCCCTCCACAGGGCTGCTTCAACAGCATTTAACAAATGCAAGGACACATTTTTGCCTCTCGGTTAGTAAATGGGAAGAAAAGTCGACTAATATACCAGGACCAGACCTACAGACCTGTTAGAGTGGGTATCATTTTTGTAGCAGGCAGGTTTAAACAATCTACTCAATTAAAATATGTCCACCAAATGGCTTACTGAAAAAATATGGGGTCCCAAAATCTTCTCTGACAATATTTCAGGTTGCCAAAAAGATCTTGCAAGGCTTGGAAGTGACTCTTGGCCCTGGCTCGTCCCAGTACATGGCTCCTGGATTTTAAGAAGGGCCCAGTCATTTGGAAGTATAGCTTGCATTTCCTTTGTTTCAAATTCTCCTTTGACTTTCAGATATATGAACTCAGATGTGAATATCTGTGACACACATCTCTTAATTAACTCCTACCAAAGTTAATAAATGAATCTGAAATACAAATTTAATAATGCTCTTATCAAATGATTCTGTTTTAGACGAAAGACATTAAGGATGTTAAGAGATTCAGAGGTCAACCTTTAGGCACGAAGTCTATGTCACAATCTGAGATTAAAGTCAAAGAAAAACAATTTTCTCGTTCTCCTTTTTCTTAGAATGATTGTATTTTATGTAGTTATAATAGGTTATCAATAAATATTTGTAACTATTTGACATGTTCAAATGAAGGGAGCCAGGAAGACGTAAATAAACTTCTGTTAGACCAAAGGTGCATTAGTCTTTGCATCAGGCTAGAACAATAGCAAATTTATGAATTTACAGTGTTTAGTTCAAATCAGTTATTCATGTAAGCATTTCTGCTTTGGCTATCAGATTGTATTTATTATATAGTAAATACCATGCAAGATTTGTGTTTCCTAAATACTACATGTTTCGATTTTGTAAAGCTTGAATTAATACTAGGGAACCAGCCTCATCATCATATTTCTCCAGATGAAAAATGAAGGCCTCATTGAAACAGATAATTCTGTTGCTACTTGACCATACAATGGTACCTACAAGCTCAATTATGTAATATAATTCTCTTCTTTTAGAGAGAAGTTTATGTTTGCCTTTAAGCAATAACTTAATTCTTTTTTGTACTAGCCAATTGCTAGTTCTTTGTGAATTCAGTACATTTCATTATATGCTAAAATATGTTCCTGTTTCTCACATTTAAAGAGGTATTTGAACTTACCACATGAAATTGTAACCCAAAGATTCGATATATTCTTAAACTGCCTAAATTTAGAAATTATAGAAATTCTTTTATTGTATTTCTGCCCTTAAGTAAATCAAGCAAGCTAAATATTGTCGCACTTTATGTTAAGCACGATACAGGGAAATACAAGTTCTCAACAAATACCTGTTAAAACTAATGCTTTGTTAAACTAGCAGCTTCATATTCTCATAAAATATTTCAAGTTTTTCTTAGTGATTGGTTTTGTGAAATAGGATTGTCTGAAATAGTAAGGGACTTTTTTTCCTGCTAAGTTTAAATTCTAATCTAGACTATTTTAATAGAGAAGCTTAGTATGTATATGACAAATGAAATTAATATGTATCAAGGAGCTAGATTGATCAACGACTGTGGTCCTGAGTCCCCCAGTGGTTCTTTTCCACTGTAGCTCCTGCCACAAGACCCTTAGACTGCCCCAAGTCAAGCAATTAATGCGCAGCACAATAGGCAATCTCCAGGACCCTGCCCCTCCCTGTATTTAGCTTCTGTGCTGCTTTATGTCCTACATGTCTGGTCATTAGATATTCTGACATCACCCCTAGGTAGGTATATATCATATAATATCCAAAAGTTCAAGTGAGTTCTATAACATTAGTGAGAAACCACAATTTTGTATCAGTAAAAATAAGCTATCTGTACAAGAAAATATTATTTTTCAAGGATTGATGTCAAATCAAACATTGTCTCCTCAGCACAGTTCGTTGCTCAGTCGTGTCCGACTCTTTGTGACCCCATGAATTGCAGCATGCCAGGCCTCCCTATCCATCACCAACTCCCGGAGTCCACCCAAACCCGTGTCCATTGAGTTGGTGATGCCATCCAACCATCTCATCCTCTTTTGTCCCCTTCTCCTCCCGCCCTCAATCTTTCCCAGCATCAGGGTCTTTTCCAATGAGTCAGCTCTTCACATCAGGTGGCCAAAATATTGGAGTTTCAGCTTCAACATCAGTCTTTCCAATGAACACCCAGGACTGATCTCCTTTAGGATGGACTGGTTGGATCTGCTTGCAGTCTAAGGGACTCTCAAGAGTCTTCTCCAACACCATAGTACAAAAGCATCAATTCTTTGGTGCTCAGCTTTCTTCACAGTCCAACTCTCACATCCATACACAACTACTGGAAAAACCATAGTCTTGATGAGACGGAGCTTTGTTGGCAAAGTAATGTCTCTGCTTTTTAATATGCTGTCTAGATTGGTCATAACTTTCCTTCCAAGGAATAAGCGGCTTTTAATTTCATGGCTGCAGTCACCATCTGCAGTGATTTTGGAGCCCCAAAAAATGAAGTCAGCCACTGTTTCCACTGTTTCCCCATCTATTTGCCATGAAGTGATGGGACCAGATGCCATGATCTTAGTTTTCTGAATGTTGAGCTTTAAGCCAACTTTTTCACTTTCCTCTTTCACTTTCATCAAGAGGCTCTTTAGTTCTTCACTTTCTGCCATAAGGATGGTGTCATCTGCATACCTGAGGTTATTGATATTTCTCCTGGCAATCTTGATTCCAGCTTGTGCTTCCAGAGACCCCCCCTTATTGAAGGCCCCCAGTTATGTTTCCCTACAATGTCTTCTGGCCTTCCCTGGTGGCTCAGCAGTAAAGAATCTGCCTACAATGCAAGAGACTGCCTGCAATGCAGGAGACGTGGGTTCAAACACTGGGTCAGGAAGATCTGGAGAAGGAAATGGCAACCCATGCCAGTATTCTTGCCTGGGAAATCCCATGGAGAGAGGAGCTTGGTGGGCTACAGTCCATTGGGTCTCAAGAGTTGGACACGACTTAGCAACTAAACCATTACCACCACCACCGTGTCTTCTGTTCTCCCCAGCTTCACACTCCTTTTACTTTCATGGGTCTGCTTATGTGATGACTTTCCCTCCATGAGGGTAAGAGCCATGTCTGTATCCCCAGTGCCTACCATGGGACCTGCTAGGTCAAATGTGCTTCATAAATATTGTTGAATATGAATATAAAGAAAGCTATTTCACATAGGCTTTTTCAGTGAAATTATTTCATTATTATCTGTTGTTGACTTCTTTTCTGATGTTAAAAATATCTTTGGAATTTAGATGAATCAATCTATCTCATATTTGTTAATTTAAGACACGAGTCCTTTTCTTTACATGGTTGTTGATTACCCTACTTGCAGTGGTCCTCATTTCTGATTAAAGATGCTAACCTGAAGATCTTTCTTGACCTTGGGGACTTGAGAGCTATATAATAATTGAATCAAATAAATACAATAATAATTAAAGGCTCAGTTATTGTTAGAAGTTATCCTAGGATACTAAACCTCAGTCTTCCTTTTTCATTCCTCATTGTCTTTTTTTTTAAAAAACCAATTCCCAGAGAACAACGTTTTAGAGTTAGTGTATTAGATCACAACTCACAGTACCATGGAGAATATTTTTCAGTTTATGAGAGAAAGAAGGTATGATGATGTGAGGCTACTTCTGTCAAGGACAGGGGCTGGCATTCCTATAAAAGTGATTAAAACCACAGTGGTTGTTTAGGACAAAAAATATTAAGGTAGTTTTTCAAAGAGTAAAAAGGAGAGAGAGCATATTATGTTCTCCAGGCTATTTGACTGAAGTCAGAGAAGTCCTTCCCAGCACAGTTACCATTTGGTCTAACTCTAGTGGAAAAGGCTGTTAGAATGTCTTTAGTTACAGGTTCTCTTTTACTAAATGATGAAATAAACAGTCTATTAACTACCTCAGAGAAAGCAAGCTGGAAGCCACAAAAATCATGACACAAATATGATAATTTTAAAATACACAATTAAGTGGCAGTATGTGGAGGAGACAGGATAGCAGGATGAAGGGAGGAAGATTCTGACACTGCTGCCAACTAGCTGTGTGATATTCAAGCAGTTCATCACCCTTATTGGCCTATTTTCTTATCTTAGGTTGGAATATTTGATTTCTAAGGTTTCTTCTAGTTTAAGAATCTCATTATTCTAAGATTTTTGTGATTAGAGAAGGCTTAGATGGTGGTTAGGTAATTTCTTGATTTGTGTGCTATAAAAGGGAAGTCTTAGGATAAATTCAAGAGAATCCAAACAATATGTTTATTCACAAGAAAAGGCCCAGATTAAAGATGAATCCACTGTGATGGCCCTCCAGTCATCAAGTGAAGTACCCTTAGGTAAAGTACCTTTTTAGGTAACACACTTAAGCTCCCAAGGTTCTAAAAACCAGAATGTTTCAGACTTCACTTGTTTATACTCCTGTGTTTTTAGAATGTTCTAACAAAGTGGCAATATCCAAAGATACTAGATTAAGGATGTATTTTCATGGTGATCTTTCTGTATGTATTTGTGTGAATATATATGTATGCATGTGTACACACTCACACGCGCACACACACACACGTTTATGTATATATATGAATGCCCAAGAAAGAAAAAACCTTCAGACACAAAACGTTCAGAGGGATCCTAGAACCTGAGAGGTAGCAGGAACCTACACTGCAGTGGTCTTAAGAGTTCAGTATACCAGTGAGGGGCCAGGGGCCTAGAGCATTAGAGATAAGGCTTGTTGTTTGGCGGGACAGGATTGGAACTGATACCTGTAGCAGTGGGACCTTTGGAGGGTGACAATCTCCCTTTCTTCCAAGCACGAGGAAGTCTACCCTTCCTGTAGTTCTGTAGAAATTCAAAGTTTGTTGTAAGAATTTGAAACCTTCAGTCTGTTTAAGAAATTGAATTTATAATCACATGGTTTGGAAATCCATAAGCTGAAAAATTTAGATAAAAAACTGGTTCTAGGGGGTGAAGCCTCAGAGCAATCTTTTGCTAGTTCATTTTATTTACCCACTGATCAAATAAGTATTTGATAACATGAATTTTGAGCCAAGTGCTATGATGGAATCTTCTTTCATTGGCTCTTCTCTTCTTCTTGGGTCCCCTTAGTATTTGCCTTGTTTATACTGTATTTCATCAGTAATTTTATGATCCATTAAGAAAGAATGCTGCCAATTAAATTATGATCCATCATTGATTTTAAGATATAGCCCTATTTCAGAGATGACAAAAATGAGAAAAACATGCATTGTCGATGAAAAATAGCATCAGTGTTCCCTAGGTCTCTTTGAGACCCAAAGTTAATACTGCTGATGGATATTTTGACCTGGATGGCACTTCACACTTCCCTCTCCATACCTGAATTCATTATGTTCCCTAATCATCCACTACTTTCTTCTGAATTCTGTATCTCAGTAAGGGGCACCATCTCCAGGTAGTTCTCAGTCCACATTCTGAGAAACAGTATTTTTCAAGTCGAGTCTCTATAATTGTTGCTGATGTTGCAATTCTTACAGCTACCATTCAAGGGTTTGCTATTTCACTGTCCATGTTTTCTTCCAGGTAATTAATAGCTAAGAACATTAACCAGCCTCACAATGCATCCTCAAAAATCACTCTCTCCTTTCATACTTAGAGAAGTGCCTGTTTGATACTACTCCATGTTCCTTATCTTAAAACCGGCTCCTTATTAAGGACAAATTATTCCCAGCTTTTGCTTTACTATGTAAATATTCATTAAACTTTCTACCAAAGCATCATTACTATCCTTAACTTTTAGGAAGGAAATCTGTCCTGGGTGTGACAAAAGGGTCGCAGTGAGGAAAAAGAGCCAGATGGTAACCACTTATTTCCAGTCACAATATGATCTTGAAATTTTTAATGCTGGAAAAGAACCCTGCACATTTGTGTACTCTAAAATAGGTGCAATCAAGACTCAGTGGCACCAACTGAATACATACGGACTGTGTTAAAACTTATTCTGTGTGCTCTGAGGGCATTGTCTTGTATTTTTGTCATTTATTTAGGATAAGCCCATTAATATACTATACTCACCTTTAAAGCATCATTTCACCCCAGAAAAATCAAAATGAAAGTGAAAGTCGCTTGGTGTCCAACTCTTTGCGACCCCAAGGAGCCCATGGAATCCTCTAGGCCAGAATACTGGAGTGGGTAGCCTTTCCCTTCTCCAGGGGATCTTTCCAACCCAGGGATCAAACCCAGGTCCTCCGCATTGCAGGCAGATTCTTTACCAGCTGAGCCACCAGGGAAGCCCAAGAATACTAGAAGGGGTAGCCTTTTCTTCCTCCAGCGGATCTTCCTGACCCAGGAATTGAACCAGGGTCTCCTGCATTGCAGGCGGACTTTACCAACTGAGCTATCAGGGAAGCCCAGAAAAATGACCCATTTAAAATCTGCAAATGGTTTAATCTGGTGTCTCAGAGTTGAGACTTAAAAGGAGACTAAGAACAAAAATTTTGATAACACTTTCTACAAAAATGCTTTATTTAAAAATATCATCTTTTTAAAAAAAGAGACAACTTTTTTTATACAGTTCCTTAGTTTAGAAACAGTTAAAAACACAATAAAATAAACCCAGATTTAGAAGTTATGATTTGTAACATACATAATACTGGTCCTGAACAAGATAGTTCAAATGTATGATTAATTCTTTGTCCCATCACATTTCAATAATTTACATTTGTTAAAACCAGTGGTTGGGACTACAGAAAAGCTCCTGATTGAATTCTTTCCTCTTCAGGAAATGGCAGCCACCCTTCCCAGCAGATCAAGAAGTAGAAATGGCAGCAGCAAGGCAGTGTATTATTTCTTTGAGTGCTGTATCCAAAATACACCTCGGCCACTTTTATTCTCTTTATTTTCTTATTTGAAATTTATATGTGGCTATAGCACGTGGTCATCTATACCAGGTCTTTTTAAATTTTAATGTTTAAAAATGGAAGTTCGAAGGGCATGGAGCATGAACTGCTCTTGGCAGCACAGGACTCAGAGCTAATGGTCCTAGGATATCCACACTCAACAAGATTCTGGTCTCCAAGTCAGCAGTCTGAGCTGCTATGAGCCAATCTTTTAAAGCATGGCACTGAAATATTTCACACTACATTCAAACATCTGACATAGATTTGTAAAAAAGAAAAAAAAAAGGAGAAATGGCTTGTCAAACTAAAGTGCTATTAGCTACTATATTTAAGAAGCTATCTTGATTTCACAATCTGAAATTTAAAAAATTTTTTTTTAAAACCAATCACAGTCCCTGCTTCTCAAATTAGGAACCCTAGCCATCTTCCCAGAGTGTCAATTTTACCCAAAGATTTGGAAAGAAGTTTAACATTTTTCTAATCTTAAAAAGTTCTACTGAATATATATATTCATAAGCAAAATTAGATTAATTTTAAAGATAAAACATACAGCTTCAAAGAAATTACAAGCTGACATTTTGAACTATGTTCTCACGCCCAATCTCCTATGAGGAGTATTTCAATAGTAACATCTGTGAAACAGTGACCCAGGAGACCCTGATTTCTGCAAGTGTAGCCAGGTCCTTACTGGACAGTAAATACAAATACAATTCAAAGTCTTGGTTCATTCTCTTGAGTTCCATTTTCAAAAATAATGTGATTCTCTCATTATATATAGTCCTGTCTATATTGATCAAGAAGAAAGCCAAGGAAAGAACTCTGGACTGATTTTTATTTTACACTGTTTAACGATTAGAGGAATGCTGCAGTCAGAGAAGATTGCTGGCTGACAACTAAACAGACACAACATAAGTAATAAAAAAATGATGGACTCCTGAATCCAAAAGATTAGAATTGACCCATGGGAAATAATGGGAACAGTAATTGTGGGTGGTTTTTATCCTTCTTTCAGATTCACATTAAATCATATCATCCCTGTTCTTTCCTTTCTGTTGAAGAGGTAATCCACCAGGGATTCTTTCTCAGCTCCAAAAAGACCCTTTTAGTACATCATGGGGGTAAACACAAACCGCTTGCCAGCAATAACCACTTAACAAATATAAAGTCAGTGGTCATTCTCTGTATAAATAACATCTATAAAGAACAAAACGAAGTTGCTAATGAAATTATATGAGCCAAATTTACAAAGTTTTTTTTTTTTAAAACAATAGTTCAACTTCATAAGGCCATGTAAGAAAATCATAACCTGTAAATCAAGTTGTCATCCAATACCTTTAATAATTAAATATAGTTAAATATGACATTGGATCAAAAATGATCCTAGATAGTTTAAGGATTAATCCCATTAATCCCACAATTTAATGAGACCATCCCAACCACAAGTTATGACTTTAGATGTTTCATGAGGATGCCACACTGCACCTATACACACTTTATCGTGAGCTTTAAATCTACTGTAGAGTTTTGTGGTCTTCCAGTCCCAGATGTTTAACTTTCCATTTCCATCTCCTGAAATCACATAGCTGTAATGAGAAGAAAAAGAAGTTCAAATAATTCAAGCACCTTAAAATGGTAAACAAGATGAGGAATAGAGAAAGAGTTTATATTTCTTACTCTGACATAAAAAAGTCAATGGGACTGTATAATACTTGAATAATAAGGTAGTGTATAACAGTCTATAATTTAATCTTCTATCAAAAAACCTCCCCATTGAGTGACCAGTCTAAGAGAGAAAAATTACTTTCAACTTGGAAAATTGAGAGACCCATGGGCCACAGTGCATGCAGTACCACAATCACTCTCTAAGACAGTCAGAAACAGTGTAAGGGGGTCAGTTTCACACACATGTAGACCATGCACACACATGTAGGCCCATTCAACTGTAGTAGACTCTACCATCTTTGTAATTATTTTTGGCTCCAAAAGCTTCTGAATATGTCCAAGATTCACTCAGAGGTAGGAGTCTAAGTGCCAATTACCAGGCTAAACATACAAGGTTACAGGAATTTCTGAATTAGTGATACCCATATATTTATCTAACAACAGTGGAATGAATAGAGTTTCACTCTCAGAAAGGCTCTAGGCTTCAAAAATCTAGTGTGACTGAGAAACATTCAGAGGCTGGATTTGAGGTTTTAGCACAGAAAATCTGTATTGAAGTTGTTAACTTTAACCCCACAATAAAGGATTAATTCCTCTGGTGCTCATTAAATCACAGCAATACAGTGATTACAGTCCTCTCAGCCTTGCTTAGAAAAGCAGAAAGAAAGAAAGACATTGCCTATACGGACAGGGACTCATTATGTGGTTAAAGGGCACAGAACTAACAATGTAGAGAGATATGCTGAAGAACTTAAAAAAAAAGCACCAAGTATAACTTTTAATTTGTTCTTGTCTTTTATCTGGCATTTAGACAATCTGAACAATTCTCATACGATTACATATATAAAGGTGATTTGTACAGTGTTGCTATTTGTATAGTAGTACTTTATATAATCATATATGAATATGGGAATAATGAGAACGTTTAAACTTACCTCATGTCTGGTGAAAAGTCTACTTGACAAGCATAACCTGCTACCATATGGCCCTTAAAAATCTTCTTCTTATTCAATCTAAATCTGTTCTGTGCTCCAAAAATTAAGATTTGGTTGTCCATTGATTGGCACGCTAGCCATTTCCCTGTAAATTCAATAAATGAGACATTTTAGAGGAAGACTGAAAAGTTTAAAAGACTTTATTTAAGTAGGTTCAGTCATTATTTTGTTCCCAACTACTATATAATAATAGGAAAATAAATTTACCATACTGCCTGTGAAGTGTTACAGATTTGTTGAAAGTGAGAAATATTTGTATTTTGTAGAGTAAGGGATTTTGCTCATAAAATCTTGTATCATTTAGCATTTTTCCTATAAAAGCTTTCTTCTGTTTAAATAAGGATATACAAAAACTCCCTGAGTTTAGCATTAATAAAACAAAACTAAATTTTATGAAATGAAATGAATTTGTAATAAATATAAATAATAGAACCATGGAGAGAAAAAGACTATTGTGTTAACTACAGAAAGAGGAAAGATGAACTCCAGGTGAGAAAACCTAGGATTATTAAATAAAACTGTACAAATATATGATCAAAAAAATCTTTAGTAACTTAAGTAAAAAAAAAAATTCAGTAAAACAATTTTAGTAATTTTTGTAATGCTATAGTAACACAATGATTTTTAAAAAGTTTTACTGAAGTAATAGTTGATTTACAAGGTAGCATTTAATTTCTGCTATATAGCAAAGTGACTGATATACATATATTGTTTTCCATTATGGTTTATCAAAGATATTGAATATAGTTCCCTGTGCTATACAGAGGACCTTACTGTTTATCCATTCTATATATAAGTTTGTATCTGCTAATCCCAAACTCCCACATCCTCCCCCCATGCGCCTTGGCAACCACAAGTATGTTCCCTATACCTGAAAATATGTTTTTGTTTTATATATATATATTAATTTGTGTTCTATTTTAGATTTCACATATGTGTGATATCATATAGTATTAGTCTCTCTCTCTCTGACCTACTCCACTTAGTATGATAATCTCTGTTGTTATTTAGTCACTAAGTCATGTCTGACTCTTTTGAGACCCCATGAACTGTAGCCCACTAGGCTACTCTGTCCATGGGACTTCCCAGGCAAGAATACTGGAGTGGGTTGCCATTTCCTTCTCCAGGGGTTCTTTCTGACAGAGTCTGAACTTGCATTGAGCCACCAAGGAAGCCCATGATAACCTGTAGGTCCATCCATTCTGTGCAATAGCATTATTTCATTCCTTTTTATGGCTGAGTGGTACTCCATTGTATATATGTACCACATCTTCTTTATCCATTCATCCGTCAATGGACATTTAGGCTGTTTCCATGCCTTGGGAATTGTGCAGCCATGAACACAGGGGTGCATGAATCTTTTCAAAATACATTTCTATCTGGGTATATGACCAGGAGTGGGACTCCTGAATCATATGGCAACCCTATTTTTAGTTTTTTGAGGAAACTTCATACTGTTTTCCATAGTTGCTGCACCAATTTACATTCTCACTAATAGTGTAAGAGTCCCCTTTCCTCCATACCCTATCATTTATTTATAGACTTTTTAATGACATCCATTCTGATTGGTGTGAGGTAGTACCCCACTGTGGTTTTTGATTTGCACTGCTCAAATAGTGATGAAGAGCATCTTCTAATGTGCCTATTGGTCATCTGTCTGTCTTGTTTGGAAAAATGTCTATTTAGGTCTTCTGCCCCTTTTTTGATTTGGGCTATATTGCTTTTATCTACCCAGGATTCACCAAAACCACTAGAGTCTATAAACTGCAGTATCTTTGCATCCTATGTATTATAGACGTGATAAAGGATGACCCTAACAATGTTCACAGTCAGACTAGGTAAGTGGCTTTGTTCAAGATATGCACAGTATTGGTGACAGATGGTTTAAAAATACACTGTATGAAACGTAGGTGCACAAATGTGACTGTATACAATATGGTGATTATCAGAACAGCACCTGTGAGGTTGCTCTTCTCATAAAAATCATAGGACACTTGACAAATATCCACTGATTTGCCTATGGTAGATGCTTCAACTGGAAGAACAAACTCTTTCTTGCTCCCTCTTCCTTGCTCTATTCTCACAGTAGCTACATGAGCTGACCGCGGCTTTTATGACCACGCTGCCCAAACATCGGGTCCTCCACTTTAATATCCTCATGTAAAATTACATCAGTATATCTGTAGTACTTGTACTTAAAAGGCAATGAATTACTGAATAGAAAACCGTATTAAGCAGACTTATCTTTTTAATTTTTGCCTGAGAAAATCTCTTATGGTGAATTGCTAGGTGATCTCATATAAGGAACCAGAACAAAATTACCTATTCCCCAAAAGAAAAAGAGCTCACAGTAAATCACTAAATAAGATGTTGAACATGATTTTGTTGGAAGAATTATTGGAAAAAAAAAAAAAAAACACAACAAAAACCCTGGTTCTCAGATGGAAATCCTTAGATGCTCGGGTAATGTTGCAAATCATTGTTTCTTTTATTTTTACCTTTTTTAAAAAAACAAGAGAATGTGATGTGACTCATACATGAAAATCAGTGATTATTTCTAATATACAAGTATGGCACTGTGACAGACTTCCCCTAGGAGGGAATGGCCAAAGCTCTTTTGAAAACAGAAATCACACAGTGTCTTAGAAGCTCATTTAAAAACACTGTATCTACTAACTCACCATTTGGAGACAAAGTCACTGCAGGCATTGAGTGCATACTGGGTTCTGCTATATACTTGAAATCCACAGGGATATCCCTAAAAATTAAAAATAACATATCAGAATAGTAACTTTTAAAAGTACTTTTAGAAGAACAATCTCTGAAACACAAGAGATGCTCTTGAAATTACATAAAGTTTCATGAAACTTCCTGGAGGAAGGAAAACCACGAAACGACATTCTATTGTTATAAAGCTTTTACTTATACAAATGACTTTCCATGATAATTACAAGTGTCAGTGATTTAGTTTTCTACCGCTATTTGATTTTAATTTTGCCCTTTATGTTAAGAAATAATGTTATTATAAGTTCTTTAATAATGAACTCATCTAAAAATGTACCATGGCAGACAGAAGCAAGATGTCAGAGGCAAGCCTGCAGGGAAGTATTCTTTCACCTCCCAATCAACCATAACTTGGCACTCTGCAAACAGGTTTAAGTGCTAAAGAGCCTTCAGCAATGCAAGTAGATGGTAGGCAAAGCTGTACAGGGATCTGCAAGCAGGTTGAGCCCATCCAGAAATCTCATAATTTCTGGCAGATTAAGCACCTGGACATCTTCTATTTTCAGCTTACATGTAAAGTATTCCAAGTGTGTACAGTGTAGGAGAAAAAACATTAAACATTTTTTGTGAGAATAAAAGAATAATTACAAAAAGTTCTGAAGGATGTTGATCTTGCTGCTTTTCATGAGACATCAGAAATGTTTTTTTACAGAGTAATGTGTGGGGAATGTAATCTGATGAATAATAAAGAATATAAAGCACCAATTTCAATTTCAAACTATGGTTCAAGTTCAAAGACTGATTAATTAGAAAACAACAACAATGACAATAATAATAATATGCCTTTTAAGTAAGGATTTTCTGTATCCATCTATCACCCCAGAAGAAGTAAACAACTAGAAAAAACTTCTGTCACAGTCTTTGTTGGAGGAAAACATTTTCTGGTATAACCTGAGGAACAGCAAGATTTATCAAATCTTACACCCTTTATACCTCTAAGTAACAGTGAGAAGTGACTTCAAAATGATCCAAATATATTGAGACGAGCTTCAATCTTAAAAAGGTTCAACTGCTTTTCCCTTCTCATATTTATTATTAGTAGTTGATAATTTTATAACATGATTTTAAAAAATAAGAGCATTTTGTGAATTAAATTAAAACTACTTCAGGTTCATAATGAATCCATGTTTTACTAAAAGTAAACAAAAAAATTTAAACAGATCCCTTGTTTCAACTTGTCTAACTCAATTAAACTAAGCCATGCCTTTATGGGGCCACCCAAGATGAACGGGTCATGGTGGAGGTCTGACAGAATGTGGTCAACTGGAGAAGGGAATGGCAAACCACTTCAGTATTCTTTCCTTGAGAACCCCATGAACAGTATGAAAAGGCAAAAAGATAGGACACTGAAAGATGAACTCCCTAGCTCGGTATGGTGCCCAATATGCTAATGGAGATCAGTGGAGAAATAACAACAGAAAGAATGAAGGGATGGAACCAAAGGCAAAACAACACCAGTTGTGAATGGGACTGGTGATAGAAGCAAGATTCGATGCTGTAAAGAGCAATACTGCATAGGAACCTGGAATGTGAGGTCCATGAATCAAGGCAAATTGGAAGTGGTCAAACAGGAGATGACAAGAGTGAACATTGACATTCTAGGAATCAGTGAACTAAGATGGACTGGAATAGGTGAATTTAACTCAGATGACCATTATATCTACTAATGTGGGCAGGAATCCCTTAGAAGAAATGGAGTAGCCATCATGGTCAACAAAAGAGTCCAAAATGCAGTACTTGGATGCAATCTCAAAAATGACAGAATGATCTCTGTTCGTTTCCAAGGCAAACCAGTCAATATCACGGTAATCCAAGTCTATGCCCCGACCAGAAACACTGAGGAAGCTGAAGTTGAACAGTTCTATGAAGACATACGAGACCTTCTAGAACTAACACCCAAAAAAGATGTCCTTTTCATTATAGGGGACTGGAATGCAAAAGTAGGAAGTCAAGAAACACCTGGAGTTAACAGGCAAATTTGGCTTTGGAGTACAGAATGAAGCAGGGCAAAGGCTAATAGAGTTCTGCCAAGAGAACACACTGGTCATAGCAAACACTCTCTTCCAACAACACAAGAGAACACTCTACACATGGACATCACCAGATGGTCAACACCGAAATCAGATTGGTTATATTCTTTGCAGCCAAAGATGGAGAAGCACAAACAAGACTGGGAGCTGACTATGGCTCGGATCATGAACTTATTGCCAAATTCAGACTGAAATTGAAGAAAGTGGAGAAAACCACTAGACCATTCAGGTATGACCTAAATCAAATCCCTTTTGACTATACAGTGGAAGTGAGAAATAGATTTAAGGGACTAGATCTTATAGACAGAGTGCCTGATAAACTATGGATGGAGGTTCGTGACATTGTACAGGAGACAGGAATCAAGACCATCCCCAAGAAAAAGAAATGCAAAAAAGCAAAATGGCTCTCTGAGGAGGCCTTACAAATAGCTGTGAAAAGAAGAGAAGCGAAAAGCAAAGGAGAAAAGGAAAGATATACCCATTTGAATGCAGAGTTCCAAAGAAGAGCAAGGAGAGATAAGAAAGCCTTCCTCAGGGATCAGTGCAAAGAAATAGAGGAAAACAATAGAATGGGAAAGACTAGAGCTCTCTTCAAGAAAATTAGAAATACCAAGGGAACATTTCATGCAAAGATGGGCTCGATAAAGGAGAGAAATCATAGGGACCTAAAAGAAGCAGAAGATATTAAGAAGAGGTGGCAAGAATACACAGAAGAACTATACAAAAAAGATCTTCATGACCCAGATAATCACGATGGTGTGATCACTCACCTAGAGCCAGACATCCTGGAATGTGAAGTCAAGTGGGCCTTAAAAGCATCACTACAAACAAAGCTAGTGGAGGTGATGGAATTCCAGTTGAGCTATTTCAAATCCTGAAAGATGATGCTGTGGAAGTGCTGCACTCAATATGCCAGCAAATATGAAAAACTCAGCAGTGGCCACAGGACTGGAAAAGGTCAGTTTTCCTTCCAATCTCAAAGAAAGGCAATGCCAAAAAATGCTCAAACTACCGCACAATTGCACTCATCTCACATGCTAGTAAGGTAATGATTAAAATTCTCCAAGCCAGGCTTCAGCAATATGTGAACTGTGAACTTCCAGATGTTCAACCTGGTTTTAGAAAAGACAGAGGAACCAGAGATCAAACTCCCAACATCTGCTGGATCATCAAAAAAGCAAGGGAGTTCCAGAAAAACATCTATTTCTGCTTTATTGACTATGCCAAAGCCTTTGACTGTGTGGATCACAATAAACTGTGGAAAATTCTTCAAGAAATGGGAATACCAGACCACCTGACCTGCCTCTTGAGAAACCTGTATGCAGGTCAGGAAGCAACAGTTAGAACTAGACATGGAACAACAGACTGGTTCCAAATAGGAAAAGGAGTATGTCAAGGCTGTATATTGTCACCCTTCTTATTTAACTTATATGCAGAGTATATCATGAAACGCTGTGGTGGAGGAAGAACAAGTTGAAATCAAGATTGCTGGGAGAAATATCAATAACCTCAGATATGCAGGTGACATCACCCTTATGGCAGAAAGTGAAGAAGAACTAAAGAGCCTCTTGATGAAAGTGAAAGAGAGTGAAAAAGTTGGCTTAAAGCTCAACATTCAGAAAACTAAGATCATGGCATCCGGTCCCATCACTTCATGGCAAATAGATGGGGAAACGAGGGAAACAGTGTCAGACTTCATTTTTCTGGGCTCCAAAATCACTGCAGATGGTGACTGTAGCCATGAAATTAAAAGACGCTTACTTCTTGGAAGGAAAGTTATGACCAACCTAGACAGCATATTAAAAAGCAGAGACATTACTTTGCCAACAGAGGTCTGTCTCATCAAGGCTATGGTCATCCATACATAGTCATGTATGGATGTGAGAGCTGGACTATAAAGAAACCTGAGCGCCGAAGAATGGATGCTTTTGAACTATAGTGTTGGAGAAGACTCTTGAGAGTCCCTTGGACTGCAAGGAGATCCAACCAGTCTATCTTAAAGCAGATCAGTCCTGGGTGTTCATTGAAGGACTGATGTTGAAGCTGAAACTCCAGTACTTTGGCCACCTGCTGTGAAGACCTGACTCATTTGAAAAGACCCTGATGCTGGGAAAGATTGAGGGCAGGAGGAGAAGGGGATGACAGAGGATGAGATGGTTGGATGGCATCACCAACTCGATGGACATGGGTTTGGGTAGACTACGGGAGTTGGTGATGGAAAGGGAGGCCTGGTGTGCTGCAGTTCATGGGGTTGCAAAGAGTCGGACACGACCGAGCGACTGAACTGAACCGAACTGGTTTCAAGGACTCTTGATACAATGAGCTCTACAAGAGATTCTCTTGTAGAGAATCTGAACACCTATGAACTTCATAATTACTAGTAAAAATCCTAGGTATAGTTTTATTTAATAATACTATATTCTAATTAGAAATTATAAATCAGTATAATAAGCTTGTAATATGACACAAATAGGGCTTCCCTGGTAGCTCAGATGGTAAAGAATCCACCTGCAATGTGGGAGACCTGGGTTCAATCCCTAGGTTGGGAAGATCCCCTGGTGGCGGGCATGGTAACCCACTCCAGTATTCTTGCCTGGAGAATCCCCATGGTCAGAGGAGCCTGGCGGCCTCCAGGCCATGGGGTCGCAAAGAGTCGGACACAACTGAGTGGCCAAGCACAGCACAGCATGTTACAAATAATCTTCAGCTTGGAAATGAAATCATCATCATCAAAAAAAAAAAAAAAAAGCCCTAACAAAAATGTATGACATTTTAAAGATAAAAAAATAGTGCCAACCTCTGAAATTTTCTTTTAAAAACATTTTAACAAAAATAAATGCCTTTGGGAGAAAACATGCCTATGACAGCTCATGGTATAGGATACCACAGGATGCTCAATATCTAATTACATCTCCTGTTCTCCTTTAAAACTGTGTAATAGTCTTAGTTTGTATGATATTGTTTAAGAAAACCAACCATCCTTTGGATAAACCAGGAGGATGGATATTATGCTAAGTGAAATAAGTCAGACAAAGACAGACAAATATGATAGGGTATCACTTATTTGTGTAATCTTTAAAAAAAAATAAAGTCAAACTCATAGAAATAGAGAGTAGATGGTGGCTGCCAGGGGATGGGTGAAGGGGTGAGTAGGGAATTAGGCAAAGCTAGCAAAAGAGTGCAAAACCCTTAGCTGTAAGATGAATAAGGTCTGATGTTCTAGTGTATACCATGGTGGCTATTGTTGATAATACTGCACTGCATAACTGAAATTTGCTAGGTGAGTACAAACTAAGTGTTCTCACTAAACAAAAAGTAAATATGTGAGGTGATGGATATGTTCATTAACTCAGTGTGAAAGAATTAATTAACTCTTTCACACTGTATATGTATATCAAATCATTATGTTGTACACTTTAAATACATTATAATTTTATTTATACCTCAATAAAAGTGGGGAGAAAAACAGAAAATAAAATCTCTAGAACTAGCTTGATCTGAGTTTAAATTCTGGCCCTTTCAAGTTTCATGGGAACTTGGGCACATTACTTAATGTATCTCAGTTTTCTTATCTATAAAACAGGAAAAGCAAATATACCTGTCTCATAAGATTACTTGCCCATTAAATGAAATAGTTCAAGCAAAATGCTTAGTGTGCCTGGGACACAGAAAGACCTCAATAAATGTAACATCATTAATAATTATGACAATAATGATTTTCTTAGATATCTAGTCCGTGTGCCAGGCACTGTGCTGGTGTTGGAGACAGGTGGAGAGTTGAGGCAGTTCTTTCTCTCATGGTTAAGAACTCGTCAGGATACAACATTGTAAACCAACTATACTTAAAAAATACATATATATCCCACGCCCCATAAAAAAAAAGGAGCTTGTCAGAGAAGAGGAATTAATAAGCAAGCACTATTAATAAAAAGCTGTGGGAAGCGAAGGGTCGTTTGTGTGGGATGACAGAGAAGAGGCACCTAATCTCGGGAGGCTTGGTTAGGAAGGCTCTAACAGCAAGTGAGAAGCAAGTGAGAATTGAACTGAAATCTACAGGATGTCATCATTCATAATGAAACAGTATTTTGACTCTTAGGAGTACTTCTTAAGCTCTGAGAAGGAAAGAAAAGCCTGTTACCATTTAATTTAATCAAAATATTTTGTTGACCAATGCTCTTATTTAGGAAACACTCACAAGTGTTCTAAAAGCCCTGTAACTGGTGTGTATCATTTATCATTTAAACAGTTAACAATTTCTTTTATACTACTTCACATTTTCAAATGGAGCTCAAAATACCATCTGAAGATACAAACACCTGAAAGATTAAGTATAATCAAACTGTTAGAGTACATAAAAACAAAACAGTTGTATGTATGCTAAACTAACTACTTTGTTGTACAAATGGTCTAAGGTGGCCCATATGAAATGATGTCTTAATAAGGTCCTCAGCATGTAACAGCATTTCTGAAGTAGGAGAGATCCTAGTTAAAAGATAGTCTCAAATCATGGACCTTAAGAATAATGCTAAGACTATGTATATAGTAGTCAACTCTCCATTAATTGGAGGTGATGTGGAGGGAGTGTGGGAGAAACTGCAGTTAAATTACATTAAATCTTCAATTACCCAAACTGTCCTGATGTGGTTAGGGATGTGCTCAGGTCCTTCTCCAGTGGCTCAGATGGTGAAGAATCTGCCTGCAATGCCGGAGACCCAGGTTTGATCCCTGGGTCAGGAAGATCCCCTGGAGAAGGAAATGGCAACCCACTCCAGTATTCTTGCCTGGAGAATCCTCACGGACAGAGGAGCCTGGTGGGCTACAGTCCATGGGATCACAGAGAGTTGGACACGACTGAGCGACTAATTTTTACTTTTCACAGGTCCCCAAACAGACTCAGTTTCAGGAGGAAACTGATGCCTGTAGTTTAAGACATCTTACTTCCTACAGCAGAACAACTTCTGGGGGTAGAAAGACACTTTCTAGTCCTAGAAGCCTGTAGCCACTGTTCAGCTATGTCTTGTAAGTAACTATAAAAACAAGCTGGGTTCCAACCAAACATTCATTCTGACAAAAAGATTATTATGTACTACTTTGAAAATCAATTATAAAACATGATCTATGATGGATACTTAGTGACATTATTATTTCTTGACTTTAGAAAAGTATTTTTTTTCCTCTAGGAAAGCATAATTAACCAATATATTCTGATTATACTCTACAAGTAAAACATTTGTATTCTACCATTATAGGCTATGAACAGCAGGACATAAGGATGATGACCTGGGGCAATATTTTGAATAATCAAAATGCAGATGTTTAAAAAAAAAAAATCGAGAGATTTTAAAACAGTTTCTTATTTTCTAAGGATAGGATCTTATACTCAATCCCTAGCATAAGCAATACAGTCTATACGAGTGTTATTCCTACTTTTTGCAAAGATGAATAAAATACCTAATAAAGAATGTAAGACAGCACTACATAAGTTTTTAACTAGTATAAAAAAAAATGACTCAAAATACATATTCTTTAGATAGGTTATCTAAAGACTATGAAAAGTCTTAAAAAAAAGCATGCTTAAATTTTAATTTTCAATTTCTGGATGCTGCTGCTGCTGCTAAGTTGCTTCAGTCGTGTCTGACTCTGTGCGACCCCATAGACCACCAGGCTCCCCCATCCCTGGGATTCTCCAGGCAAGAACACTGGAGTGGGTTGCCATTTCCTTCTCCAATGCATGAAAGTGGAAAGTGAAAGTGAAATTGCTCAGTCGTGTCCGACTCGTAGCGACCCCATGGACTGTAGCCCACCAGGCTCCCCAGTCCATGGGATTCTCCAGGCAAGAGCACCAGAGTGGCGTGCCATTGCCTTCTCCCATATTCTGGATACTTGAATAGTTAAACCAGTTTGATCGACAGGCCAGAGACCACAGTTGTGAAAATATTCAGATTGTTGTGTATTATCAGGCTTTCTCTTTGGTTACAAAATTTCAAGTTGTTTGCTTTATATAAATCAGATTTTTATTGATAAAAACTCACCATTCCCAAACTCTTAGGCTCTTATCATCAGATGTGCTTACAAATCTCCTATTCTCATCGACAAAAACAATGGTGTTGACAGCTCCCAAATGCCGATCATATTCCTGTACAATTTCTCCACTTCGAATGTCCCACTGTATATCAAATAAGGGAAAGGGCAAAGACAGAAGTAGAGCAGATTTATGAAAACAAAGGTCATAATCATGATAAATGGAGAAGGAAAAGAGATCTCCAATATCATCTTTTTATACATTGACTGCTTTCTGCTAAGACTAGAGCATCAGCAGACCCTAAAAGTAGCAAACATTAAACAAGTTAATATTCCTTATTCCAGTCCCTGATACAATGTAAAGCTCAGGAATCTTAATAAAAATATTGTGAAAAGACTTACTTGCACAATCTTCTTATCAGACATCCCAGCCACAAAGAGATTTTGCTTATCTTCATCAGGATTAAATTTGACACAATAGGGTACTTTTCGGTTTGTAAATCTTGATATACACTGTCCTAAAACCAAAGACCCAAGTTAAAGCAGGTAAAATAAATTTGACCATTTAAAGATAACCCTGGAATTAAGATCTAGAGATCATTTGCTAATAAATTTGGAGAAATGGCAGCCTGTTTGTTCTGTACTGCAAACTACATTGTTCCTTTTCATGAATTTTTAATGATTAAAAATAATATTTTCAAAAGTAAATCTGTATCATCAATTGCAGAGCAGATAAAACTCTCTAGGTAATCAAAACATGGAGTAAAGAGTTGAGGACCACTGCCAAAGAGGTTAAGAGTACGGGGTTTAGCATTAGAAAGACCTTAGTTTAAATCCAATTTGACCATTACTAGTTGTGTAACCCTGGAAAAGTTACCTCTTAAGCCTCAGTTTCCTCATCTATAACAATAATAGTATTTAAATTCATAGTGAGTGATATTGTTAGGGCTGAACAAGATACTACATATAAGTGCTTAGTATAATGCTTGGTAAACAGTGTTTAAAGCTATTAGCTATTTTCTTTATCCTTAAAACTCAGTAGGATGAAAGATGATTCTCTGATTATATGAAATTATACTAGCCACAATGTGCTAATGTAATCAATATGTCTCTGAATATATAAAACCAATCTGCCCATGGAAGTTTAGACCTATATTTTAACAAACTGGGACAATTAAATGCAGCGTGGTAGGTTATGTAGGGGATAACCTAAAGATCAATTAAATAGTCTATGGAAAATTTCAAATTTCCTTATCTATCAATATATTTGCTTTATAAACTGTATTTCGTGGAAAGGAAGTTTCATACTTAAAGAGCTACTTTTACAGCTCAGTTTCAACTTTATAAACATTTTGTGGCATTAGCTGATGGCCAATGATATGAGAATCAGCAGTTAGAGAAGGTACCATTTTGGCACAGAAGACCACTCACGTTGTTCCATTTAAAAAAGCTAATTTCTAAGGTAAATATGTGTTAGTACAAGTGAGCTCTTACCTGTCTCAGTGTCCCAGAGCTTAAGATACCTGTCATAAGCTGCGCTGAGGAACTGTGTTCCTGCAGTATTAAAGCAGATGTCCCTAACAGCTTTACTGTGACCTAAAGGCAGAGACAACAGAAATGAAGATGAGGTGAAGTGTCTTCATTTAAAATATAAGCACCATAAGAGAAACAGCATTAAACAGTGTCTTCCAAGCCACTCTGTGAGTCAAAACCACTAGAACTCTACCTCCTGATTTACTGACTCAGAATATATTATGTGTGGGCTACAGAATGTAGGTGTTTTCCTCCCCTTTGAAAAGCTCCTTAGGTGATTCTGATGCATAACATTTAGGTAAGAATCAAGAGAAAAGATCTAACTTTGTTTTAAGAAGTATCTCATGGCACTCTCTTAATAATGTAATACATAAAGCTGCTGATTGATTGGTCAAGAATCTAAGGAAACCTAACAGTCCAATTATTGCCAATGAAAGAGAAATGACTGGTGACATTTTTAAGGTTCACTCTGAAATTACCAGCCAAGCCAGAAGTGAAAACAAAGTGACCTAAAGCTGATGTTCATGAAAATTGTGGCCTCTGTTCAATAATTGTATATTTCTGGGATTACATTACTGAATTTCATAGAAATGGATTCAGCATCTCATAGACTAAACCTTTTTAAAAACAAATATTAACTACATTTAGTTTTAAATGGCATTTGACAATAAATTAGTTTCAAGGTGCTTTGCTTAGAAATCAATCTTACTGGACCAGTCAACTCTTCTGAGAGTTACAGGGGTAAATAAAATGTGACTAAATGAAAGCAGCAACTTTCCAAGTTTCTACTGTCCCACTATGACCAAGACAACTGTACAAAATGTGCATGGCGCAAATGGTCAACAGGGGCCCTAAATCACCACCACCACTGATGACCTCTGGTCATGGCAAGCAGGCATTCTTTCCTACAGCAGGAGTCCTGGTCAGAGCTGTTATTATCTTTCTAAGCAGGAATTTTCAGTTTTCCAGTGAAAAGCAGCAAGAGCAGGGAGGACAGATGAGGACCAAATCCCCTACATCACAGGAGACATTTGGTTCCCTGTATGCTGCCAAGAGCCTTCCCCAAAGTCTTCTGGGCTGCCCTGGCATCTCGGGCAGTATTTATTTGTGCAATGAGGCCCTCAAACGGTAACAAAGCACTACAGAACGGACTCCCACTTAAATCTAAAAACAGAGCCAATACAATTCAAATACCATTTCATTTCGGTATAGTTAAATTTGGAAATGTAACCAGCCTTCATGCAAAATCTGACAAAGACAATCGACCAGAAGGCTAGTCTGCCACAAAGCTATCCTCTTTTTGGTCTTCTTTCCTTCAAGGAGTTCTCTCAACCTTTTCTTTTTCACTGTGTTTGTAGCCAATTCCCAGCCTCTCTTCAAAGCTCAACATCTGGCTATCTAATTGCTTGTAAGACATTTTCATCTCAATATCTCAAAAGCAGCTCAAATTCCATGAGTCTGAAACCTTGTCATCTTCCTAAGATGAATGGCACCACCATTCATCCAGCCACCTGGGAGTCGCTCTCGATTTCCACCTCACTCTTTTTACACTCACTCCCAGTTACTAAGAGCCACTGCTTGTATTTAACTCTTCATTGTTCCTTTCCTCTCTTTCTGCTGCTTTAGTTCTGGCTCTCATCATCTCTAATCCAGACTAATGAAATAACTTTGTAAATCATTTTTTTTTGCCTCCAGGCCTGCCCCACCAAAGTATCTTCTATACTCTATACTGCCATTGTGATCTTTGTAAACTTCAAATCTGATCATGATGCTTTCCTGTAAGAGCTGTTCAGTGGTTGGCTTCTGAAGACCCCTAAGACAGACCAAAGGTCTTTCACACTCTGCCCACCTCTACTGCTTTTCTCCCCTATTGAGATGAAAATGTCTTCTCCCCGACTGCTTTTCTCCCCATCATTGTATTCCTCATGCTTACAACGCTGAGGTACAAGTAGTTCCCTCAATGCAGTTCTTGTATCACTTCTGCTTCAGCTTCTGTTGCTCTCTCTTCCTAGTTCTTTGTTTACATGGGAGACTTAACCCTCCTTCAAGACTCACTCAAGTCTGTGAAAGCTTTCCTTCACATCAGTAGCAAAATCAGTAGTAGTAAAATTACTGTTGATGATGTTACTGTAGTTTAAAAAGTCTTTCCAAACAGATTTACAGCCAGAGAGAAAAGAAATATTACCAATAAATGTTCGTAGACAGCGCCTGTCTCCATAAACCTCCCATAGCTGGAGGAAAAAAAAAACAACACATAGAAACGTTAAATTTAATAAAAGGCTTTGATAAGATGACAACTTTCAACCACTAACAATAGTCATATGCCAGCTACGTGTGTGTGTGCATATCTGTGTGTGTACAGGGAACTTAACCAAGGCATTACATATCATTAAACACATTGTTTGGTGCTATTGCCTCAGATGGTAAAGAACATGCCTGCAATGCAGGGGACCTGGGTTCAATCCTTGGGTAGGGAAGATCCCCTGAAGAAGGGAATGGCAACCCATTCCAATAGGCTTGCCTGGAGAATTCCATGGACAGAGGAGCTTGGCAGGTTATAGTCCTTGTGGGCCACAGAGTCAGACACAACTGAGTGACTAACACTGTCACTTTTTGTTTTTTTTTCACTTTTGGTGCTATTAGTCTGTGTTACACTATTTAGACTATACACATAACTCATGCGCATGTAAGTGTACACACACACACATACACACTTTAAACTCTGAAATTAAGAGAACTTAACTTAGATGGAGCTTATACAGGTGATTTTCATTTTCTTCTTTTCTGTATTTGACATTTTCTGTGATGAAAAGTTTCTACTTATGTAATACTATAAACTAGCTTTAAAATAATTAAATATTATTAAAATTGCCATGTTATAACATTTTGGTACTGAAAAGTTTTTTTTTTAAACTCTTCTGAAGTACTATTATAAAAGCTCTTATGAGTGCTCGCTTTGGCAGCACATATACTAAAAGCTGTTATGAAAATGAAGATCTAGGCTAAAATATAACAAGCTCATAGTTCTCATTACATCTAAAGTGAATTAATATAACAGCTTTGAAACTACCTTTACTCCTGCCTGCCTCAAATCTAGTCCTGGACAGTGTTGCTAGTGATCTGAAACAGAAAGCACTTCCTGGCCACCCATGCCTGCAGGGGAAAGCCTCAGTTCCCGCAGCACCCCAGGAAAAACAGTCTGGACCTGGTCCCCTGTTATGACTGTAATCACTCTATGCCTCTCAGATTTAGACTCTAGTAGTCACAGAACCTGCAGTTTTCAGCACACACAATGCCGATGCATTCTATTTACTCCTCTCAGACATACTCTACTCCCTGTGTCCGCCCCCCACCCCACCCCTTACTTACACTTCCTATTGGAGTATGCTTCCTCTCTGAAATCAGAACACCTCCTCTACAAGGATCATTTACAACATAATAAAATGATCACCATAAGAGCAGGGACAGTGCCAAAGTAATTTTTTATTCTCAGTCCCTTGTACATAATAGGTACCTAATAAATGTACATAAAGTGTACCTAGACAAGAACTCAATTGAATTCTATGCTGTTCTAACTAAGCAAATAGAAGTTTTAATCTCAATTAACATAGTCTGTATAAATTGAAAGTTAAAGGAAATGAGTCTTGCTACTCCAAACTGCTGGCCTGTCATTTTAAACCACTAAGTCAAGACAAATACCTACATTGTTGCTCTTATCAAAAAATGCTACCTTTATATTAATATATTGTTACTACCCATGAATTATTTACAAAGGATAAAATTTGCATGAATCAACTTTCCAAGACCACCATAGGGTTGATATTTATTGACCAGTATAATGATCCAGACACAGAAAACATACAAAAGATAAAAACCATTCAACCGGATTTAAGTTTTTAAAAGGCTTTTCCCATATCAAATTGACATGTATTGGCAACTGAGTTTCTTTTCTACCACACACCATTGCTGAACATCAGCTAAGGTAGACCTTCCCAAGACTATATAAAGTGGGAGAAGAGGCTGGGAGCAATTCTGCTACTAGCATTTGGAAGAAAAAAAGAGTGAATTATATTATTTACTCTCTAAAAATGGGATTTCTATCACATATCCTCTCTACCTCTAAGGTACTGAGGAACAAATGAACTCAGTTACATATCCAACACCTCTATAAAAATGCATTATTGGTGATTAAATATTCATGTTCCTAAAGCTAAAGTGAGTGATTATGTTCTAATCAGCTATCTAAGCTTACAAAGAGCCTAGCCAATTGGACTACAAAGCCATATCTGAATCAACATGTTTGGAAGCAGTTCATAAACTGCTGCATTCACAGGGCTTAAGAGAAAATAATTAGCCTCTAATTGCCTAACCAACTCAGATCTATTTATAATTAACCACATAGATTTAACCAAAGCGCTAGCTTTGTAGCACTAGTTTTGTAGCTTCTACTCTATTACTGAAAACTCACCTTAATTTTACAGTCCATGGAACAAGACAGCAACAGATGGCCAGAGAGAGGAAACAATCTGACTGCACTGACGCCCTGTGAAAAGGTATTACAATTATCAATCAAAAGCGTTCAAAATCTCAGCTAAAATTAAACAAAAGGGAAAGACAGTGTATTTTTAAACCACGTAATTTACTATTCTTTTCGTTTTAAAATTCATACCCTAGAATAACCTTCAGAAGTATTCGAAGAGCAGCCCTTACTGACACTAAGCTTTTCAAGATTTTTTTAACCTTCATCAGGGACATCCTCACCCAGGGGAATTCTTAGTCAATCATGTTGCTCACGCCCTCACTCCTCTTCCTTCTTTTACTCAGTTCCTTTCTTCTTTGCTAAGAGTTGGAAATTATCAGTTGGAATAGTGAATATGACAAAGAATAGTAACATCAAAGTTTTCAAGTGCCTTGTCTCTTCATTAGTTTAAGTATTACCATAGTGTATAAACCAGGGAGCATCTAATCTTTGAAGTGTGATAACCCCAAGAGCTAAGGCAAAATTTCTGAGACTTTGGTGCTAGTATCAGCCCACTACTCACTGAGTTGGTGCCCAAGAGGAAGCAGATAATGGCAGGAACTTGGAAGCGAAGGCTCAGGCTACCATAAGGGGGTAAGACACCAAATCATGAATGCTTATGTTATGGCCCAATCAGATGACCCTGAAGACTGAGTACTCACTTGTGACTCACATGTGTTGGTACCTCCAAAGTGACTCCAGTTTATCTTTAATGACTTTCCTGCTCTATCTCCCTTCTCTACATCTTCACTAGAAATATTGAATGTCCCACATCAATAGCTGAAAATTTATGTTGGCTTCACTGTTATATTAATGCATTACAACAAATAAAAACAACCAATTCGTTTACCTTTGTGTGTCCAGACCACACATGAATTTGTTTTTTGGGAAGATAACATTTCTCAGGTGGCACAGTTGACCGCAGATTGACACCAACATCCTGAGGTATGTGAAGATAGGACCTGCCTTGATAGTCATACATTTCTTTAACTGAAACAAGAAGGCAAAAGAAAGCAGTGAACAAATAGAAGCTATAGTTATAAAAAAAAAAAAAAAGAAGCTGTAGTTATGAAATCTATATTCTTAAAATAACAATCACTTTATTCACAAGGATATCGTTGCATATTAAAATTTAGGTAATACTATTTTGATGATGTTAAGACCAAGAGACAGCTAAAATTTAACTGCCTGAAATCACTGCTATTATTTCAATCATAGGTAGTATTTTGGAATCCCTAAATTTCCAGAGAATATCAGACCTTTAAGTAAGCTCTTACTTCCTTTATCCAGTTTTAGTAGCGTGTACAAAAGACTCCACTGCAGTATAACTATTGAGAGAAGAAAAGATAACACTTGGGCCTTATGAGTCACTGGCAAAGAATCAGAAGCAAAACAGGATTAAAAGGAAGTCAAAACAAAACAAAATATATCAACTATCCTTTTCCCTGTTTTCCTCCCTTATGCCCTTCCAGGTTCCTCTTCCAATCTCTTTTCTACTTTCAACCAGATTTACAATGAAATCACATCTGAGAATTAAATGACATAGTATAATATGTATCAAGGCATTTAGTAGCATGCTGCACAGAATAAGTACTCAATAAATGTTGGCTGTTATTGTTATTATGGCTGTAAGCACACAGTACTAAACAGACTCCTTAGAGATAAAACGAGAGCTTGAGGACCTAAAACTAAATATGACCCCACGAAACCTATATATTTGATAACATTAGAGTATAACATTAGAGTAATCAGTACTATCTGAACTGGATTATTCTTTATAGTCTGGTAACCACTACATAATTTCCCCAATATAACTAGTTAGTAATAAACCAGGTAGAGTCTAGAATATTTATAATTTATTTTGGTGAATATGCATTTCCTTCTGCAAATCAAAATAAATATGAGCATGTAAATCTCTAATCTACTTACCTGAAAAACAAAGTTTATTCTTTAAAAGTATAACTTAGTAACAGTTATGAACTGTGATCATACCTGGAGAAAATTTGGCTTGGGTTAAAAAGAAAAGGTTAAAATGACTGGGGCACTAGTTATATGCCAAAAAGAGTCAACTTTATCTTAGGGAAGAACAGCTGTGAACCATAATCTCCTTTATCTACCTTAAAAAAAAAATTCATTAGTACTTAAAAAAAATAATCTGTGGTTATCTCTAATTATAACACAGAAGAGTTTGCTATAATTTCTTTGGGATGCAAATTGTCCAATATAATTCTTAAAATAATGATTCCCAGCAGCTGATTAGTAAAGGCAATTAATATATGAACAGAGAACAGAGTAAATATATGAAAGTTTATCATAAAAAAGAAGAGGCATAAAAAATATATTACCATGTAAGATTGTCTTTTCCTCTCCAGGTTTCTCTTCTTCCTGTTTGCCTTTCTTCTGCCTCTTTGCTGTAATTTCATCCAGTTCTTTTTGTTCTTCCTATGGAAATTAATGAGTGAATTTTTAAAATGGGTGTTCCAGAACCCCATCCTGGCCACTGCTGATCATAAATTCTTTACAAGGAGGTGTACTTGTT
Organism: Okapia johnstoni; assembly: GCA_024291935.2. Lineage (NCBI taxonomy): Eukaryota > Metazoa > Chordata > Mammalia > Artiodactyla > Giraffidae > Okapia > Okapia johnstoni. Next base: position 57,802,511 of record CM044317.1, on the reverse strand, counting down.
TGGTGAAGCAATAGCTCCAAGTCTGTCTCCCAGGATAACAATCGCAACTCTTTGGCAGATTACAAAATGGCATTAAACACACAGTGTTTTTGAACTTTTAAACTCATAATACAAAACCTCTCCTTCTGGAACAGCTAGGAGTAATTTAATGTATTATGCTAATTATATAAGTGAAAAAATGAGGTAATTAGAAAATCTAGTACATACCAGAAATACAGTGAATTTGAGTAAACAATGTTCTTCATAAACAGTTTTTAATAGTCATAAGGATATAAGCAATGACTGTAGATTTGTGACACAACTTTTACGGGAAGAACAGTAAAAGGAAGTGGGTGGTGGTGTTTAGTCGCTAAGTCGTGTCCAACTCTAGTGATTCCATGAACTGTAGCCCACCAGGCTCCTCTGTCCATGGGGTTTCCCAGGCAAGAATACTGGAGTGGGTTGCTATTTCCTTCTCTAGGGCATCTCCCCGACCCAGGGATCAAACCTGGGTCTCTTGCATTGCAGGCCGATATATTTTTTTTTTTTTACCAGACTCCGCCACGAGGGAAGCCCAAAAGGAAGATAGGGTAGTAATAAATCCTTATAGTAACTAAGAAGTCAAAATAAATAAAGAGCAGCATATGTGTATTACTGAGATAATTGGATAGAAAGTAAGCATCCTGAGGACAGGATTTTCTCTTACTCTTGTCCATTGCTATATCCCTAAGACCTAGAATAGGGACTGGCTCATAGAGACAGTAGGATTAGGAGGTGGAGAGGGGCAAGGTAGGGTTTTATAGTTTTATTTTATAAACTTCATAATATTATGAAAAACATATATATAGATATACTACTTTGTTAAAATAAAAAAAAATTAAATAAAACCCATCATCGATTCTAAAATCATAGAAAGGCTGATTCTGTAATTACTATCTGAACATTGGTATCAGAAAAGCAACTACCATGGCACCTTAATACTATTATCAAGGTGATTTTTATTACCAATTGTTCAATACTGTATTTTTAGCTAAAAATTATGGAAGAAAATAAATAAAAAAATATAAACAAAAATTATTCCAAAGAAAAACAAAGGAATCTTATAGTATTTTCTCAACTAAGGCAGAGAAATTCTGATGAGTCATTTAGTTCTCTAAGGAAACCTCATTTATTAACACAGATATCCTTCATTGAGACACAGCATACAGTTGAACTGGCAATGAAAAACATCAAAGCTTACTTCTGAAGGTTTGGCTACATCTTTTTCGTCCACATATTTTGCCCACGGTCCCAAGAAACCATCAATATTAGATGCATCATTTTCTTTAAATTTTTTCCTCTTTTCTATTTTCTTCTGACCAGTTTCAAACACAGTTAAACCTACATTAAAAAAAAAAAATCACAAATATGGGTATTTATCTAAAGATATATATACATACATATATATACACATACACACACACGTCTATATATTTTCATAGATTTATTTAAAACACAAAATAAAATCTATATGAATCCAGACATATAGACTCATGCTATATATAGAGAGACTCAATCTTCTGGGCAAAGCAGCTTTCTACTGCTGCAACTGCAGTATTTTGCAAGTTCTAATATATGTGAAAAAAAGACTCAGCTATGTAATGCTGCCATGGTACACAATCTTTTTAATTAATCACAGACCTTTATCAGTAGATTTTACCACTTTCTGAAAAGAAACAGCAATTTAATAATGTTAAGTAATGAAAAATTTAGCTCTGAAAGCAAGAATAAACAAATTTCTCATTTAAAGCCAAATTAGATAAAATGTCATTAATAACTAACTGTTCCTTGCTTCACTTGCTTTGCTATATTATAATGCAACAATATAAAGAAGGTTTCACAAGAATCTGTATTTTTTTCCTAAGTGAACTCAATCTAAACTGGACCTCTCATATCATAAATCTTAACAGGAAGAAAAGAGGATGTTTCTAGTTGGGATTCTCATTTGATCAGTAGAAAGTGGCATGCTGTGTGTAGTCATTAAATTGGAAAAAGAAAGGTTTACCAGAGCCATAGTCAAAATTTCACTGTTAACTGAGAAAGTAGCTACATAAAGATGTAACTTGTAGAGGTCTAACAAAGAGAAAAACTTACCTATATTAATTCAAATCAGTTTTCTTTAGACTGTGTTATAACAAAAGGGTGTTAAAATCCTATTTTTACAACAATCTAGCTCATAAACCAAAGGCAGCTTGATCATATATGCTACAGAGTTACTAAGTGCTAAGAACAAATAGCATGTTCTTTTTCTATTCAACATTTTATGGATAAGATTCCAAGGGGCTGATGAGCTTTGTGGCAAGTTAACGTTTAGAGTATGATGCTTTGTCTTATAGTAAGTACAAAATGAACATAGGCACAAACATATGTTTTAAAACACATATTCAAACTCAGCTTCAAAGCAACCCTTAAAGGCAGTTTCCACAGATATGCACAATGATATTTTTTTCTGGTCTGTTAAAATGGAGCTTTACATTAGTGTTGAGAAATAAATTGCTAAAATCAGTTATACATTCATTTTCATTTCTTAAATGAGTTCTACAATGTTGGCACTGTGCCAAGAACTCACCCTCCCTGCCATAGGTATGACTATCTTCCCTATAAGGCTGCACACCTAGTAAGGAGCAAAAGCAAGCTTTAAGCTAACTATATAAATACATTGCTCTAAACTCTATCACTCTATTGTCTCAAGTTTAAAAAAACCATGAGCTAAATTAAATACTAGTTCTTTCCCTACTTTCCAAAGTCAACCTACAAACAATAAGTATAGTTATGTATATTTGATATTAAATATTTCAAATAAATTACCTTGATTTTTTTCAGCTTCTTCTACAGAACCAATATACTTAGTAGACACTTGATGATTATCTAATGAAGGGTCCAATGCATAACCTGAAAGGAAAAAGTACAAATTACTGACTCCATTTTTTTTTTCTATTTACAATTCATTTTAGTTCCTGCCTAACATAGGATATCCCACATTCACTTTTTATGTCTTTAACTCACTAAATAGTTATCCATATCTGTAAATAGTGTCCTAGCCCACTCTCTGAGGGAAGAGGCAAAAAAATACCAGCTATGTTTTTTCCCCCCCAAATAAGCTATTTCTGAATCTAGGTCTAAAGCCAACTGAATAGCTCTAAATGCTTACTCTTGCTATAGGATAGCTTAAGAAAAGTAGGTATGTGTATGAACTTCGTAGGTATCTGCACTGACTTTTTACTTGTTTTATTTTGCTTTAAAGATTTAAGCTATCTAAGCTATTGCTTAAGGCCCTTCTTTCTAAAGTCTAAAAAAAATATGCAAAATTTTTATAAGTTTGTTTTATTGTGGGCTAGGATATAATAAATACATGTTGCAACAGGGTTGATTTTTATGTATTGCACATATAATTTAGGTTTACATGGAATCCCTTATATATAAGCAATAGGTACAAGGCATTTATTTTGTTGGACTGGACGTGTCATTGAACTCTTTTTAGAGATTTTAGAGGTCTTTCTCTATGAATTTTGTCACCTGTTAAGTCCATTATAACCCTGGCATGGTGAAATATAATTTAATATATGACAGTCTTTTTTACAACCAGTTGCCAAGAACATATTGTGGATAAATAACTATTTGTACTAAACCTCTAAACTAATTCAGTGAATCAGTTTACATCACTCTTTAAAAACTAAAAAAAAAAAAAAAAAAAACCCTTTCCAACATTAGAATAATTATGTAAATTGAGATAAAACTAATCAGTGGGTATTACATAGCTCTTAAAAATAATAAGCTTTGAGATTATAAAGTAACACTGAAAAATGCTTATGACAGAATATTGATTTAAAAAAAGCAAGCTGCAAAATTTTCAGTTTAGAAGGATTATAGCTCTATAATACAAATATGTATAATAAAAAAGACTTGGAGGGATAAATTTCACTAAAAGTAGACATATTAGTATAGTAGGATTATAGGTAACCTTTTTTCCCTCTTTCCTAAATGTTTAAAATTTGTTTATGTTATTTTTTAGTGAAGAAAACTATTATTAAAAAGCATCACTGCATACATAATATTTCACATGATACTGCTTTCTTAACTTTTGCAGGGCCCTCCCTTAAAATAATGGAAGTTAATGGCAGATAGGACAGAGAAAGATTACAACTACAATGGGCATAAAAACATTCTGTTACTTTGCTTAACCACTCTACCAAAAAGTTCTTCAAAGCAGAAGGTGATCAATATATCTCTCAACCTACAGATGTAGATTATAGGAAGAAAAAGAAAACGCACCACCAAATATGAACAAATCTGATACAAGTGACCAGACTTCTGTTCTGTGGAACCAACAACAAAGACATTATTATAAAGACCATTTTCTTTCAGAGGGGATTCCCAGATTTGTATGCACATTAAGTTGTAGCCATCCATTTCTTGACATCCCTCAGTAATCAACAGAAAACTTTTCAGAGAGAAGATTTGAGAAAGAGAGTGAAGTCAACCATACGTAAGAAAATAAAAATATAACTCTTAAGACTCTCTCTCTCTTTAGTCGCTAAGTCATGTCCAACTCTTGCGACCCCATGGACTGCAGCCTGCCAGGCTCCTCTGTCCATGGGATTCTCCAGGCAAGAATACTCTTCACTCTATCCTGTTATTAACCAATTTCAACAGCAATCTGCATATAACAGTCATTCAGTAAGAAGTGCTATCAAAAAGTACAACAGAAAACATTCTGTTTTTAAGACCGCAGAATATTTCTAGTATTCAGAAATCAGAGCAGATTTAGAATGACAGCTAAAAATACTAGTGCACCTTCCCATTGGTATATTTATAGATATGTATAAGAAAACACACTACCCTTTTAAGGCATCCAGATTAATAAATTTAAAAAGCCAGAAGATAAAATTGATTATTACACACACACACACACACACACACACACACACACACACATCATTTCTAATAAGGTTTAACTTGAACTCTCTTATCACCTTACCATAAGTGGCAAAAGTTCTTCTTTGCTGTTCAAACATAAAATCATTGATATGGGCTGGTTCAGCATATCCAGAAAGCATATTTCTAGGGGCTGCCATTTGCTGGGTTCTGAAGGGATTTTCTGGTCCAAACTGCAATGTTATGAGGAAAAAAACAATAAAAAAAATTCTCAATAGAATGAGTAGAATTATTGCATAGTGTATTTTCAACTCTCAGTTATCAGGGGCCGATTAACCTACCTGGGGACTTGCTCACCTCACATGATTCAGGACAACCAGTCAGTGGCTTGTTAGCACTGTTTGTCAGCCACTAGCACAGGAGAGGAATCAGCTCACTCTATATGCAGCTATTTAAGTTTAAATTAATTAAGATATTCAGTTCTACAGTCATTCTAGCCATATTCATGAGCTCAACAGCCACATAGAATTATTGATTACTACATTTTCACCATTTCAGGAAGTTCTATTTGACACTGTTGCTCCAGATAATTGAGACTCACTATAGTTTTGTCTAAACCATGATTTGGGGATTTTTGGAGTGGTGATATAATTTAAAAAAACACATGTTTCTCTGCTACTTGATAATGAGTTTCTCAAAGGTGCAGACTTAGAACCCTCATACTTTTAATACTGCCTGGCATATAGAAAGCACTAATGAAGGAAAGATTAATCAGAATCTGACTGGAGGAAGAAGACAGGAAATAGACAATAAAAGTAAACTGCTTGAAAAAGTCCCTAGGAAAAGACATCACAAATGTAAACACAACTTCTCTACTCTGAAAAGTCACACTATGAATGTCTGAAAGTTACACAAAATAGTGCCATTATTACCTATTTGTTTATAATGTTTTGAGTTCCAGAATGGCTTTCCAAATGTTATTTAATTTGGTGTGTACACAAATTCTGGAAAGTTAGAGAGGTATTCTCTTTCTCATGTTAGAAATGAAAAAAAAGTCAAGATGACATATCTTACCTGCCCAGAGTCAATAATTTGCTTAATGCTATTTAAAAAGGTATTAGGAAAATTCAGTTCTTTTCAGTTTTAAAATAAAGAATAAAATGAACTTCCCACTTTGGAAACAGTAGAACTATACAAGTCAACTGTCATGATGTTAGAACTGTCATCATGTTAGAAAGATTCTTATGTTAGAACATCTTAGGTCACTACTATTAGAAACCACCTTTTCCATTATATACTTCCAGAGCCATAAATATAAACTACTGACCTTTTCTTAACCAGAATGCTGTCTTCTCTATATATCAACATTATACTATGCATGAAAGTCTGAATTTAAAAGTTAGATTTGCCTTATAATTTTTTCTGCTTTAGAAGAAAATAAATTACTATAATATTCCTTTCTATTGACAGCTTCCATTTCTAGGTTTAAAATGATTCAATCTCAAGATATCTAATTTATAGATAAAGATTTTATTACTATTTATTCTAAATTAAAACGTAGGGCACGACAAGACTTCACAGCCCATATTAGTTCTTCCTGTGCTGATAGGTGGAAATGCAGGGGAAAAAAAATCAAGATTGCTGAATGCTGGAAGTTACAGTTATTCATTCAGTTATTAAATTTATTACAAAAATAAGAACATTCATAAAATTAAAGGGAATAAAACAACTTAAGTTTCCCAGATGATCTAATTGCTACAGTCAGTTAACATCTGCAAAGCAGCATGTGATATTTCTGGGGATAAAAAAATTCTAAAACAATAAAAATCTACATTGCCCATATCATTACTCCTATCACATAGAATTAATTACCAATCATTATGCTTGTAACTTCTGATTTGAAAATGGAAAGTACATTTCCATAGTCTAATTTTATTAAGATTTTACAAAAAGAGAATAATTCTTCTACAGGTCATACATGTCAAACTGTCCATCTTTTACAGAAAAATTCTCAGTGTTAAGAACTATGATTTCTATAAGAATATAGATCCATATATTTCAGTAAAGTATATTTTGTGGTACTATTCTTTTTTTTAATCCATTTTATTGAGGGTCTTCAAGGGAGGGTTGAAAGGCTGGAAGGACAATGAGATCTTACGTCCTATTCCTGGCTGAATATGAGTATTCAATAGTTTTTAGCTCAGATAATACTGAAGTACACTGTTCAGTTCAGTTGCTCAGTCATGTCCGACTCTTTGCAACACCATAGACTATATGTATAGCACACCAGGCTTCCCAGTCCTTCATTATCTCCCAGAGTTTGCTCAAACTTATGTCCATTGAGTCAGTGATGCCATCCAACCATCTCATCCTCTGTTGCTCCCTTCTCTTCCTGGCCTCAATCTTTCCCAGCATCAGTACAGAAGTACACTGTAGTCAACTGCAATTGTAAATCTCCCATATAAAATATACGTATTTAGTATTAATTCAGACATTGCACCAAAAAAGAAAATGTTTCTGAGGTAAGCAAGCTTTCATCTGAGTGAAGCAGTGCTTTATTTATAAACTCAGGAGAAAAGCATTTTTAATTTAAGGCATTAGTTGATAAATCTAAGAGACCATGTATTATAAGGCAGTGGTTCTCACGTCTTTAGCAGGCAGAGTACTTGAGGGATGATGCCTTAGTAGTATGGGGCTTCCCAGGTGGTGTTAGAGGTGAAGAACCCACGTGCCAATGCAGGAGACGAAGAGACATGGATTCGATCCCTGGGTCGGGAAGATGCCCTGGAGGAGGGCATGGCAACCCACTCCAGTATTCTTGCCTGGAGAATCTCATGGACAGAGGAGCCTGGAGGGTTATGGTCCACAGAGTCGCAAAGAGTTGGACACAACTAAAGTGACTTGGCACGCATGCCTTAGTAGTATATCATAACATCACAGGAATTAAGAAATTTCATTAAGTAAAAACTGACTATATGAAATAAAACCGTAAGTTCACACATAGGGGAAAAAAAACCCCAAGTTATTGAACAAGTAATTATTCTTAGATTGCTACTAAGTTTTTCATGAATATTTATTGCAGTAATCAATGTATAAAACACTTATAAACAATTTTAAGGTGAGAAACTCTTCTCGCCTTATTATTATTTTGTACAATTTTGGAAAAGATCGCCACAATTCAATTTTATTGGCAGAATACCTCAATCTCGTAAGACATAAGCACAGTTTAAATATTATGATAGCATATTTTATTAGTGGTTCTATGACCGTGAACCTCAGTTTCCTCATCTGTAAAATAAAAGTTCTCATCTATCTGATTTCTGAAGTCCATTCTAACATTAATATTTACAGCAGCCCTTCTGGTCAGATCTTAAAACAGTAACTGGCATTTCCCCCCTCTAAACTTTTATATTTCTTCTATTCTTAAAAGTAGTGTTATTTTAAGGAGTCTGAAATTCTCTCTGAGGCTTATGGGCTTTATATGAGTCTAGAGAAGCTAACAAATATACTTTTCTCTAAGTGGATCCAAAATAAAATAGCAATTCGTTAATTTATAATAGTCAAAACTGCAAACTACACCATGGCCTTCTAAATGGTCTCATAGTTATGCAATGATTGTTAAGAATGAGCTGGACTCAAATCCCCAAATATGGCACCTGCGGGCAGTATAATCTCACAGTTAAATTCCTCACTCTAAAATGGGGATACAAGTACTTCATAGAGTTGTAGAGAGGGCTAAAGGAGATAAGGCATACAAATCCTTCAGGGTGGTACCTGCCATAGAGTAATGAGTGGTTGTCTTATTTCATTAGTCTCCATCCCTGTTCTTTTCCATCATACAAACCTTTAACATAAATCTTTCTAAAAACTCATTTATTAAATCAAGACCAAACTCACTATCTTGGCCCCCAGAGCCTGTGCAATACCTTCTGTACAAAGCGGTATTCTAGCCTTAGCCTATTCTCCCCTACTAATAATGACTAAAACACTACTATTCTTTATATTTTGTGATTTGGCTCATGCTGTTCCCTTCTGCCTAGAACCTTTCCTCTAAAGGCCTACCTAGCCATCAATGTCAATAATATTAACATAAGTAATAATAAAGGCTGTAATTTATTAAATGCTTATTATTCTGTGCCAGAGGGTTTCCTAAGCACAACATATATTATCTCATTTGACTTTTTAATTTAGTAAACAGAAATAATCTTCATTATACCTATGGAAAAAAAATAAGATAATTTAAGATCACAAAAGAGCTAATAAGTGGTCTGTGTAGCCCCACATCTCATGTTGTTAACCTGGACTGTATTGCTCATTTAAGAAAAAAAATTGCTAGTTACAAATACCTTCATGAAACTTCTGTTTTTACAACCAGATGCAAACTCTCCTTGAACTTAAATAGTGCTTTAGAGGCACCACAGAAAATAGTCTGGTCTCTCTTTTTTTTTCCTTAAAAACAAAACAAAACAAAAAAACAGCGTGGCATATCCTCCCTGGTAAACGCTAGCATGAGGAGAGGGATTAAATGTTGTTTCTAATGATGGATTTTCAAATCATAAGAACTTGAGAATTTCATGTAGGAAAGCTCTGATAACACCTTTCCAGACTTTGGCAAGTTATTCAGACTCTAGTCAAAAAGTTCAAAGTCGGTAATTTATGTCACAGACAATTTCTTTGTAAAACTGTAATTTTTCTTCATTTTTCAGTCTCATCACTCTTTTCTTAAATTGCTGACAATAAGCACTGAAGTGTTCCTAACATAAACCAGTTGACACATCTAATGTGAGGTTCCCTAACACAGGGTGGGGGGAGAACAAAAAATTAAAGGACTGATAACCCCAAAACAAGAATGATAAACCTACTGCCTTGTCAATAGCATCCCAAATTTTTTGACCTTTTGAATTTTTCCTGAAAGTTTTGAAAAATAATCACACAGCAATATATTAGTTATGCACAGGATTGAAAAATTTAAGAAAAACAGGCTTTATAGGAAATATACTAACATAAGAATGTCACACATCATGTCACTTTCAAATTTTCTCATTTTCTGAATTCAGTGGCTTAAACTGAAGTACTTTACATTAAAAAAAAAAACACACAGCATATATATGATATACTATCTTTCTTTAAAGCACCAGCTAAAATGGTGCCAAGAGCTAGAAAACAGCCTATAATTTAACAGGTGACAAGGATTTAAGAAATAATGGAATAAAATAAAAATGTACCACTCTCAAGAGCATGAGAACGAGATTTTTGCTTATTGTACACTGAAGAGAATAGCTACAGCACTAGCACTGACATCCTTGGCTGCGCTGGACAGCGCCACTGCCAAATTTTAAGTGACTATGGAAACCTAAGCAGGCAAAACTTACATGAAACAGATTATGAAAAAAATAAATAAATAAAAGGACAAAGACTATATGCCAAAAAATGAAAAACATTAAAAAGTACTTTAAGATGCAGCTCCTCATCTCCATCTTTAAAGTGCTCTGAAAGATCCTCCTACTGAACTGGTATTATTATTACTTTTTATAATGATATTTTCCTGACATCTGTATTTTATCAATCAAGCATTCTTTTCTCCTTTTTAAAGGCTAAATATCTAGAAATCTAATCTTTTCTACAAAGGCTTTCCGACAATTTTCACTATTTCTGTTTTTTTTTTTCCTTCAGCTTTTTTAGTGCTTCCATCACCATTTATCAAGAAAAAGAATTCATAAGATGTCTGACTCAGAGCAAGCAATAAACAGTGTGACTATTTTTGAGCCATGACAACGTCAGCATGGCATCTCTTTTTACTGTTTAACACAGCAGCATTTGTCACTAGATGTTTCATAATATACTATGCATTAATGATGCTAATCAACCAAAATTTTTTCCCTCTTGTTTAACTTATAACACTCCCTTATCAACACTGAGAGGAAGATTTTAACTAAGTCTGCATCTAAGAATTAGATATGTTCTTACAAAAGTGTACTATTTAACTTTTGGAGAATAGAAGGATGTATTTTCCTGTCTTTTGTAAATTGAGATATAACTAACATATAACAGGAGATATTTTCTGACAGTTTAAACGGTGTACTTTCATGAGAAAACTTTGAAAAATTCACCATATCTACCTATGTATGGGCTTCCCAGGTGGCTCAGTGGTTAAGAATCTACCTGCTAAGCAGAAGATGTGGGTTTGATCCCTAGGTCAGGGATCCCCTGGATAAAGAAATGGCAACCCACTCTAGTATTATTGCCTGGGAAACCCAATGGACAGAGGAGTCTGGTGGACTACAGTCCATGGGGTCACAAAAGAGTTGGCTTAGCAACTAAAACAACAATTTAAATACCTCAGCAAAATACACTCTTAATCTAATATGTTTTCTTACCTCAGGAGCAAACATAGTCTCATAGGTAGGATTATACTGAACCTCTTTGATAGCAGGGTCAAGGTGAACTCCAGTCTCCAAATCTTCCTATAAGAAAACCAAATGAACATTAAAGATATGACAAGTAATTACTATATTTTAGAAATTACATTACGGTTACACTGGCCATCTTAACACCAATTTTATGAAGATTACAGTAGTACTTTATGATTAATCATACTAATAATCAAAGACTAATAAAAGTATATAATGTAAAGTTATAGGGGTTAGAATGCATAACAAAAAGTTTTTCCTTCCAAAGCACTGACTACCTTATCTGAATAAATTAAGATTTCTAAATAAGTCAACACCACTCAAAGCCTTAAAGTAAGAAAGTCCAAAAGAGAGTCCTTTTTTATTAACTCAAAAGGTCTGATCTTCTGGTTCCAAAATCAAGAGAAGCACGCCTTCTTTATTCAGCACACCTTATCAGATGTGTACCTAGATGGACTTGGTTAGGGACTGCAGAGGAAACAGAAGGGGGTGACAGGGCCCAAAACTTCTAAATCTAATAATCTATGTGTTATTATCTATGTCAACTCTTAAATTCATTCCCCAACTTAATGAACATAAAAATCTCATCTCCACCAGAGAATCACTGGTAGTCTATCTTGTGTAACCCCACCACATGAACAATTATAAATTAGAATATTCTAGCCTGGATCTCTTTCCTGAACTCTAGGGATTTATGTATCTGAGCTTCAACTCAACATCTTTTCTCCTAGGATGTCTAATAGATATTTCAAACTTAATATATCCAAAAAGGGAATCTCTGGTTTCTCCTTCCTCAGTGACTCCTGCTGCTGCTGCTGCTGCGTCACCTCAGCTGTGTCCGACTCTTTGTGACCCCATGGACAAGGAGCCCACCAGGCTCCTCTGTCCATGGGATTCTCTAGGCAAGAATACGGGAGTGGGCTGCCATTTCCTTCTCCAGTGATTCCTTCTAGCCTTCTCTAAATGAACCATAATTCTATCCTTACATCTGTTCAGGTGAAAACTGCCAGAGTTATCCTTGACTCCCTTCTTTCACATTGTACATCCAACCCATCAGCAAACCCTCTATCTTCTCTGGACACCCAGAGTTCACCCACTTTTCAAAGTTCTCTTTCACTATCACCTCAGTCCAACTTATCTTCTTGCACCTGGATTATTGTAATACCCTCTGAACTAGTCCCTGCTTCTGCCCTTGTCCACCCACACCTCACTCCATAAAGAGGCCAGTGTGTTTAAAATATTAGTCAGATTATGTTTCTCTTTCACTCTTAAACCCTCTGGTAGCTTCTCCGCTTAGAGTAAGAGCTGAATGAAGGCCTGCAGGGCTCGTTACCAAGTTGTTCTCAGAAAGCATGGCTCCCAGGGGTAGTTTTTATAGGGCATTGCTGTCTTCCTGGACTGTCCTGCCTCAAGCATTTACTATTAAAAACGTGCTATCGCTACATGTTTTATTTACATATCAAACATGTTATAAACAAATTTCCTTTAATTAGGGTATTCAAGTTTATTTTGAAATTTTTAAGGACATTATATATCATATATGATTTGCATTTCAGTAAAGCTGAATTACAAAATTGCCATCATAAAATGAAAAAGTTTGAATCTAACTGGTTGAGAATTTACCCTCTATAATCTGTCCTTTATTCTTACCAACTCTTTCTTCATCTAGCCCTGTGCCTGTGCTCACTTTACTCCAGATTCACTGGCTCATTTGTTATTCCTGGAATTCACCAAAAGGCAATCCTATTTCAGGGTCTCCACACTTACTCTTCCCTCTTCTTGGAATGTTCTTTCTCTGGATGGCCACACGACTGTTCTCTCTCCTTTCAGGTCTCTGTACGGTTTTTCTATTTTCCCTTTACCCTGCTTTATTTTTTTCTCCATTATATTTATCACCACCTGACATATTTATTGTCTCAGTTCAGTTCAGTCGCTCAGTCGTGTCCAACTCTTTGCGACCCCATGAACCGCAGCCCGCCAGGCCTCCCTGTCCATCACCAACTCCCTACTTCCCTCTATCAGAGTATAAGCTACAGAAGTTGGACTTTGTATACACAAATGTGTCCTTAGCCCCTAGAGCTATCCCTAACATACCACCATCTTTATTCTGCTGGCCTCTTGCTGATGTAGGATACATCTGTCAACATAATGCAAAGATAATACAAAGCAATATGGAAATTCTGCAGGACAGGTAGAATTATCATGAAGCTGCGGTGATGCTGGAGAAGCAGAGCCACAGACAATAAAGACCTGGTGGGTCAGACCAGGGAACGGGCAAAGGACCAACGAAGACCTGGTGGGTCAGACCAGGGAACGGGCAAAGGACCAACGAAGACCTGGTGGGTCAGACCAGGGAATGGGCAAAGGACCAACGAAGACCTGGTGGGTCAGACCAGGGAACGGGCAAAGGACCAACGAAGACCTGGTGGGTCAGACCAGGGAACGGGCAAAGGACCAACGAAGACCTGGTGGGTCAGACCAGGGAACGGGCAAAGGACCAACGAAGACCTGGTGGGTCAGACCAGGGAACGGGCAAAGGACCAACGAAGACCTGGTGGGTCAGACCAGGGAACGGGCAAAGGACCAACGAAGACATGGTGGGTCAGACCAGGGAACGAGCAAAGGTAGAAACCTGACAGGAAAATTAACACTACAGGCACAGCTATGGCTCCAAAGTTTTGTCACTATTAAAACACCCTTCACCAAAGCAGGCAACTTAGTTACTCGACTTCACAAACATACAGTCCGGTCTGACTCCCTTAAACGTCCTTCCTCTGTTTCAAAATCATCTACATCTTTATCTCATCCTTTCCCTTGAGTTCAATCTCCACCCCCAATTTTTATCTGTAGTCTTGACCACACCTGGCCTCTGTATCCACATACTTAACAGCAAATTGAAATTCATTATATGGATATTTCAGAGCATGAAACACTTCGCTGTGTCCAAAACAGAAGATACTCTTCCCTCAACTCTGCTGTCACACGCTAACAAAGCAGGCACTGAGTCTTACTGATTCTACCCCTGAAACATTTCTCCAGCAACCCTATTCCCAATCTCCATTCTCTACCTCCTAATGCACACTTCATCATATCTTGCCTGGTCTATTATAATATATCCTTATCTGCTTTAATGTGCCCCATTTTTGGCTTATTAGACTAATTGCTGATTTTTTAAAATACCAAGCACTTTCATGTTTTCTGTGCTGCTGGCAATGTTACTTTGGTCCTTGTGCATTTCCTTTCATTATTTGATAATATGTCATCTTCTTTTCCCTGATACTTTCTCTCCTCTTGGCCCAGGAAAAATGTTTTTCATCCACAGTTCCAACAAATGTTGTTCATAACTCCTAATAGACCTTGCGATATATTATTTGTTGCACATGACTTTTACTTACATTTTATATCCTTACTGCCTAGTAGAATGCAGGGCATTAAGTCCATGTTCAATAAATATTAGTTAAATGGAAAGAAATGTCAAATCTGACAAATTAGAAGATGAAGGCTGAACCAAAGATCACTGAATTCTGCATTTATGTCACAAAAAACCTTGGCTAGAGCAATTTTGGTAATGGGGTGAAGTATGGAGAGCCTGTTGCAAGGGGCAGAGGTATAACTGAAGATTTAGGAAAAAAAGACAGTAAAATTTTTGCTCTTTCAAGACATCTGGCAGTAAATAAGAGATGAGGAGCCAGATTGAAGGATTTTAATGGTAAAATTCTGTTCCTTTCCTTTTTAAAGAAAAGGCTAAGCCAAAGATTCAGTCAATCATAAGCTACAGGAAAGGCGCAAGTAGGGAGAAACATATGATAAGAATGAGGGAATAATCAAAAAGCTGTGGTCATTCTGGAAGAGGGGTGGGAAAGGAATGAATCCGGGAAACAGCCAATTAGCCTCTGAAAAGAGAAGGAGATGAAATAGAGACTACAGTAACAAGAATGAATGATGGGTGATAGATGTTTGGAGTTTGTGGGAGATTTTGGGAGTCACAGATGATCTTTTAATTTTCTTTATGTAGTCAGGAACACAGACATCTTCAAAAAACAAGGGCAGTATCTGGATTCACTTATTCATTCAGTAAATACTGCCTGAGTGCCTACTATGTGTCAGACACTGTTCTAGGCCCTGTAGAAACAGACAAAGCTCCCTGTCCTTATAAAGCTTATATTCTAATGGGGAAGACAGACAATAACTGATATAATAAATAAGTGAATTCACTAGAAGAGGGTAAGTGCTATGAAAAGGAGCATTTAACAACATCAGTGCCAAGATCAGGGTAGACACAGTATGTCACATAATCCTTACAACACTTCTGTGAAGTAGTAGCAAGCTTAAGTCACTGACCCCAAGGTACCAACAGAGTAAGTAAGAAAAGGAAAAAGTTAAAGTAGCCACAATGAACAATGTTAAAGATACCTAATTAGCAGCAAACAAACAAAAACAAAAATCACTGGCAGAGTATGGGTCAGGGTTTTTAGTTACAAGCAAGTGAAATGCTCACAGGCTGATTAGACTATATTGAATCCTTTGAGTTTCTCTTGGAATTCTCAAGGGTGGAGAATTAGCTTGGGGGAACAGGCGCCAAAACAGGGTAAGTATATAGATGGAATCATAATTCAAAATCAATCATATCTCAAAACCAGTCCAGTGAGGACAAAAGGTCACTGTTACCAAACATGATTACTAAACACTGGATGCTGCTATCGAGACTTCTGGTTGAAGGAACTAGATCATGCTGGTCACCACTGGTCGCCACGTGAAATATTCTTTCTTTGCTTCCTCATGGATTAGCTTTAGATTAGAATTTAGGTGGATGCATCTGTCTGTCTCAGCCCAATCACAGCCCTAAGACTTAGCCAACAGGGAGCTGGGAGAATGAGAATCTGGGTTTTCAGCTTCTGAGGCAGGGAAGGGTGTTAAGACTACAAAGGAAGGGTGCTCCAAAGCCGGGCCACCTACTTATGTGATACATACACAATACCCCAGAAAGCATACCCGAATCTTCATTGACTATAGAGAGTACATAGGGCTTAGCATCAAAACACAATACCATAAAGTTAAGCTGCATAAAAATGAAATTAAACTCTTTTCTCTCTTAATATTCAACTTATAAACTGCTTAAAAGAACAAAAGGCTTAGCCACATTCACACCTCCCCAGTGGCTTTTTTTAGAAAACAGTTGCTGGAACCACTTTATAACATGACCTACCAGATCTTTCTGATTAAGGGTATTTTAAATATTCTAAATTTGAATTACTTTAAACAGAGTACCATGAGACATCACGTTTTAAACACAAAATACAATTTAAAAAGAACTACTTTTAAGAAGCAACAGTGGCAACTAATAAAAAATACAAATAGGCCCCAGTCTCTGGTTCCTGCTAATAAAATTACAGAACAAACTGAACAACTCTTCAGAAACTGAAGAGTTATTAATTTTACATTTAATTAGAAAAACTTGGACAACATCACAACCTTGTTTTAATACCCATGAGGAGTTCAGTAACAATTAGGCATGCAATTGAAATTAGCAGAGAATTACAAAGGATTTCTATTCAGCTTCAATTATCCATGAAAATTAAAGTGCAGTAAGTGAAGGGTACCCTATGGGTCAAATAAGTTTAAACAGGCTATCTTTTGCTGATTCAAAGTAATTTGAGAATAAAGTTAAATATTATTTACATTTTAGTCCTTTTCACATTTCTTAGCCGTTATACAAATAAGAAAATGGATGTACAAGCACTTTGAAAACTATAAAGCAGGACATAAATATTAACCATTGTTACAGACTGTCAATTTATGTTACAGGTTTTTGTCCCCAGAAAGTGAAAATGAATAGACTTCTAAAATGGGAGCTTCAGTGGCTGAGATAAAACAATAGAAATTCACATGAAGATACTTTTTGAGTTCTGCCCTTAAAAAAATACAGAGGAAAAAGACTATAATAAAAGATAAAATGTTTTCTATTTCTAAAAAATTTGGCCCAGGGTTACGAGTGCAATTTCATAATTTTCCAATCTGGGGGTTTTATAGTTATCTTTTTGTGTCTGATTAGCTTAGATGCATTGTGGTCAGAGAATGTGATTATGATTTAAAATATATAGTACATGGGGTAGCAAACTACAATTATTGGGCCAAGTATAGCCCACAGTCTGTTTCCATATCAACAAGCTAAGTAAATGTTAAGATACTTACATTTTAAAGGGCTGTTTTAAAAAAGAAAGATGGAAAGACAGACAGTAAGATGTGACAAAGACTGTATCTGGCTAGCATGTTATATGCGAGGCAATCAGTTGTGTCCGACTCTTTGTGACCACAGGGACTACAGCCCACCAGGCTGGAATTCTCCAAGCCCACCTGGAATTCTCCAGGCAAGAATACTAGAGTGGGTAGCCATTCCCTTCTCCAGGGGATCTTCCCAACCCAAGGACTGAACCTAGGTCTCCTGAATCACAGGCAAGTTCTTTAACATCTGAACCAACAGGGAAGCTCAGTGGCCAGCACAGCCCAAAATATTTACTATCTGGCCCTTTACCAATCCTTGGCCTAGTATATGGTCAGTTTTTAAAAAATGTTTTATTAGTGCTTAAAACAATTTTCTACATTGAGTGCTATGTCCTTTATACCCTTTAGATACAGTTTCCTAATTTTGTTGTTTGAATTTTCTATATCATTACTGATATTGTTTTGCTTATTCTATCAATTATTGAAAGAGGTATATTAAAATCTTCTGCTATAATTGTAAACTTGTCAATTTCTCTCAGTTATAAAAATTTTTGCTTAAGTATTTTGAGCTTTTTACATTATTGTGTGCTAAATTGCTTCAGTCATGTTTGACTCTTTGAGACCCTATGGACTGTAGACCACCAGGCCCCTCTGTCCATGGGATTCTCCAGGCAAGAATACCGGAGTGGGTTGCCATGCCCCTCCTTCAGGGGATCTTCCCAACCCAGGTATCCAACACATGTCTCTTATGTCTCCTGCATTGGCAGGCAGGTTCTTTACTAGCGCTACCATTCTGCTAAGTCACTTCAGTTGTGTCCGACTCTGTGCGACCCCATAGGTGGCAGCTCACTAGGCTCCGCCATCCCTGGGATTCTCCAGGCAAGAATACTGGAGTGGGTTGCCATTTCCTCCTCCAGTGCATGAAAGGGAAAAGTGAAAGTGAAGTCACTCAGTCGTGTCCGACTCAGCAACTCCATGGACTGTAGCCTACCAGGCTCCTCCGTCCATGGGATTTTCCAGGCAAGAGTACTGGAGTGGGGTGCCATTGCCTTCTCCGCTACCATTAGATGCACATAAATTTAAAATTGTTATATACTCCTTTGTGAATTGAGCCTTGAATCATTATGAAGTGATCCATTTTCCATTTTAAGTCTATTTTATTGACCCTAATACAACCGATGCCATTTTCTTTTGCTTGGCATTTGCCTGATATACCATTATGAAAGTAGTAAGATCAGTCAAAAAATTAAATAATGGAAAAAAAACCCACAATTTTTTATTATACTAGCATAAAAATAAGATGCACCTAGAAATCTCTGTGGGGATTCCTAGGTGGTGCAGTGGTAAAGAATCCGCCTGCCAATGCAGGAGAGGCATGCGATGCAGGTTCAATCCCTGGGTCAGGAAGATCCCCTGGAGTAGGAAACAGCCACCCACTATTCCACAGACAGAGGAGCCTGGTGGGCTACAGTCCACGGGGTCACCAAGAGTTGGACACCACTGAGTGACTGAGCACATACACAGAAATCTCTGCAACAAAACTGTTCAAGATATTGATGCAGGAAATTATAAACTTTCAAAGAAATTAAAAATCTAAAGAAGACCTAAATGAATAAATACACAGAACACTGTCTTCAAATTGATCTATCATTGAATCCAATCCCAAACAATATCCCACTTGGATGTTAGCAGAACTTACAAGTTAATTATAAACCATATGTAGAATTACAGGGGACAAGAAGAGCCAAGACATTCTTGAATAACAAAAAATGGATAGAGGTGAGGGGGTAGAACAACCTACAAAGATCAAAGCCATATTATTAAAAATACTCACACCATACACAAAACTTAATTCCATATGGATTTATGGCTTAAATGTAAAAGCAAAAACATAGTGCTTTCGAAAGACAAAATAGGAGCATATTTTTATGGCTTTGGTAAAAGAATTTCTCCAACAAGGAAAATCTGTGGCTTGTTATTTCTCCATAACAAGACACAAATTTGCAACATACATAATTGACACAGGATAATATCCAGAATATATAAAGATCTCCTACACATCAAAAGGAAAAGACAACCCAATAGTAACTTCAAAAATAAAATCACTAATAAGATCTATGAACTCTCATTAGTGTTCAGTGATATGGATTAAAAAACATTGCATAAGTTCATACTTTGCCAAAATGTTTACTATTAGTCACAACTTGACAATTACAGATGAATGTATTTGTATGCTTTACATCTTTTCCCCTGGATATTTTTCCATCATTAAATTTACTAGTTATAAGCTTTTTTAAATAAAGCTTATTAACAAACGAGTGATGATCAATATCCCTTACTCTCTCATCATAGACACTAGAGCACTAGGGGTTTAGCCCCAGCCCTATTTCTAATGGACCTCTGATATTTTATTCAATCTTTTCTCCTCGATTATCTTACTTGTAACTTGAAGTGATTAAACTGAGTTCTAGAGATGTTCCCACAGTCCCACCCATTCAGGATACATTGAATCTCGATGTACGTACTTTTTCAAGACTTTGTTTTTCACTTATTCTTTCATTCATTTACTCACTTTATCTATCTCTCATAATTTTGTATACGAGGCATTGAAAACATGAAAACAAATATATACAACAACCTCAGGTCTCTAGGGTCTTGTCCAGAGGAAAGAAAAAAATTAACAAATCACAGTAATGTGGCAAATGCTATACACCTGAAGTGTGGAAAGGGGGTTGAGGTAGACAGAGGAGGAAACATGCGCAGAGACTCAACAACAGTAGCGTTTTGGGGGGTGGGAAAGAAGGGAGGCACGAGGCAAGGGATTTCCAGGCAGAGAGGCTAGTGTGAGCAAAATCTTGAGGGGGATAAAAGAAAATAGGCTTTGAGGGCTTTGTGGAGAGGTCTTCATGGGAGAATGGCAGGCCTCATATGTTATTAATACATAAGGAACTTAGAAATTACTGGGCAGGCAATAGAGTGTCGTTGGCAAGGAAGTGATATAACATTGGAATTTAGAAACTCATTCTGAGTGCATTGTGAAGGGAAACCCAGGGTATGGAACTAGGAGACAAGAAAGGAGGAAGTAGAAAGTCCAGTTAGAAAGTTATTATAATTGTCTTGAAGAAAAATTATAAAATTATAAGAATCTGAACAGTGGTAGCAGAAAAGGAAAGAGAGATTTGATAAATAACATAGGCACTATTGAGTAATGGTTCCTATTCATTACCAGGACCTATTACCCAATAGTAGGAATTCAGAGAGAAAGAAAAGTCAAGAATGACACTTGAGAGAAGTGAGGAAGATATAAAGTAGGCTGTATCAGTAAAAATAGAGAAGTAGAAATTGATTTGAGAGAAATTAATGAAACACACGTTAGAACCATTTGAATGATAAGCTTCAGGGGCTGAGGAAGAAGGAAAAGGAAGACCCCTCTGTTCTAATGCGTAGGTAGTGGAATCATTAATCCAAATGGGAAAAACAGGTAAAGCAGATCCTGAGGGAAAGAAAATGCTCATATTTTAACACAGTGGACTGGAGGTGACTGAGAGCTATCCTGGGAGAGAGGTTAATAGTTCTGAAGCTAGCAAGGAGTTTAGAATGGACAAGGATAGTGTGCCTGGCACATGATTTATGAGATAGTTACTAAAGTTATCCCCTACTTTACAGATGATAAAAAGGTTAAACAAGGAGCACTTAAATAATTTATCCAAGGTCACAATTTGGGTGACTCATGGAGGTAGGATTTGAATTTTGGCAGTCTTGATATCAGAGTCTGTGCAAACCATTTCAGTATTCACCGGAGAGTCATCAGAAGTACTGCATGTTGAAGGCCTGGCGAGTATGCTGCTGCTGCTAAGTTGCTTCAGTCGTGTCCGACTCTGTGCGACCCCATAGACGGCAGCCCACCAGGCTCCCTCATCCCTGGGGTTCTCCAGGCAAGAACAGGGGAGTGGGTTGCCATCTCCTTCTCCAATGCATGAAAGTGAAAAGTGAAAGTGAAGTCACTTAGTCGTGTATGACTCTTAGCGACCCCATGACTGCAGCCCACCAGGCTCCTCTGTCCATGGGATTTTCCAGGCAAGAGTACTGGAGTGGGTTGCCATTGCCTTCTCTGGGAGAGTATGAGGGATGCAAAATGGACTAAGAGTCTCAGGAAACATCAATATTGAAAGGGAGGGCAAAAGAACAGGAAAGAGAAGGCTGAGGATAGACCCATGGAAGCCAGAGGGAGAGAAAGTTTCCAAGAAGAACTATTTAATAGTGTTACTTGATGCACATACTCAAGACAACAGAACTTGACAACTGGAAGCCCAGTGACGTTACTCAGAGACAGTAAGTTTCCCAAGAGGCTAGGGCAAGGCTGCAATGAGTTGAGGAGAAAGTGAGATAAAGTGGGAGAGCTCCAAAAAGCTGAGCTGTGAAAAGAATGAAGACTCAGGAGGCTGCTGGAGGAGTGTAAGTTTGAGGAGCTTGTTTTGTTATAAAAATAGAAGGATTCTAAGTATTCTTTCATACTTAATGTCCCTTTAAAAAGTAAAATCCATAAATAGCTCACTAAAAACCTGTAAGAGACTTAAGTTATAGCGCCTGACTTGGGAACATCATAATTAGAAAGGAGTTTTTGCACACTGCCTCCCCTCACCACATCCTGAGCTCCTGATCCACCCCCATTAGGCTCTACTGGACCAGTACTACCAACTGGTAAGATCCTCTCCTCCAGCTCCAGACAAAGACACATTTCCTCAGTTCTTCAAAGACACTCATCTCGTTGCCATCTCAAGGTCTGCCACCTCCTTTTGCTGGGAAACATTTGCCTTATTGTGCACTTGGCTGGCTGTTTCCTGTTCCTCAAAAGCCACTTTTTCAAGAAGACTTCCCTAAACAACCTAGAGAAGTCAGGCTCCTACCTTATTTTCTGTTACAGAACTCTATTTCATGGAGTTCTGTTTTTTCCTTCACAGTACTCTACCCACTCTGTAACCACTTCATTTGTTCACATTTTACTGGCTGCCTTTTCCACCAAAACGAACGCATCAAAGTATCAAAGATGTCTGGTTTATTGGCCTCTGTGTCTTCAGCTCTTAGAACAGTTCCTGGGAAGTAACATGTGTTCAATAAACACTTGTTAAAGGAACTATATAAGCCAATTTCTTCCTCTATCACCTTCTTCAGTTGGGATCATGCACACTATTTCTTAAATTCAAGGTCTTTTCTCACTGCCTTGCCTTATATATGCACTTTTATTAGACACCGAGCTTTCGGCTACAAGCTTTATTTCGTCACAATAATCCTCTCACGTATGTAGGTGCTTTAAAAATTATACCTCCATTGTACAGGTTAAGAGACAGAGGAGGCTGTATAACTTGCCCAAGTTCAAACAAGTGGTGGAGCCGGGATCAGACTCCAGTTCTGACTTCAAAAACAAAACAAAGCCAGGCCGCTGCTCATTTAAAGCGAGGGCACATACTCTAGTCAGGGAAGTCCTGATTTAGGTTTGTTTATGTTGTTACACCTACTCTATCCAGGGCACATCCTAATCCAGAAATTCAAATTTCACCCCCTCTTCCTGACGACGGGAGGCAAGAGCAGGGAGTGGAGGACTGTTCTGAACTTCCAATTCCCAGCTTCTCCCGAGAAAGACCTACAGAGGGAGGAGAATCCAAGCGTTAGCCACTCACCTGTCAGGACCGAGGGACAGGTAACCCAGGGTCTAACAAGTAACTGTCGGATTTTGGAGCAGATATCGACAATTCCCGCCGCGCACCAGTGGCCAAAGCGCTTACCTTAACTGCCACCTCCGGAGCGGAGTCCACTGCCACTGCCAGGGAGGGTTTATCCGAAGACGATTTAGTTAAATGCATGAGGGAATCCGCGGCTGGCAGGGAACACCGCCCGCCCTCGCTGTCCGAGTCCGATTCGGACCCTGACCCCGAACCATAAGAAGCAGCGAGAGCTGCAATCGCAGCCGACATGACGGCAACAGATGATCTGTGGAGACCAGGCCCTGGCGGAAGAAGGAGCAGCTTTAGGTCCTGACAGATTGCAGTAATAGACATTATTTAGTTCCTCTCCTAAGAAACCATTTATATTTTAAAACAATCAACACAATCGATGAACTAGTATTAGAATAAGTACAATGGAACTCGGGATTTGTAAATAGTTACCTAGGGAAATAGAGACGATTATAATAGCTTACAACTTTCGGGACCTATGTGACTAGATTAAAGACTACGAGTTCCGAAATACCTTGAGGCCGCCAAGTGCTATACTCCCGGCGTGCAGCGCGGCGGGAAGTGGAAGAAGCACGATGGGGATTGTAGTTTGGAGCGAGGGGCGGGGCGGGGCAGGCAGGCCCCTCTTTGACCCCGCCCCTGAATGGTTGGTTCATTCAATTGGCTATCATCTTCCCTCACTCCCCGGCCAAGCTCTGTTCTCTCCGTCCCCCTCCCCCAAACTGAGGATTGGGCAATACCATATAAGCCTCCGGAAAGGGGGGGGGAGAGCGATATTCATCCCCACTGATGGGTGAGTGGGTGGGGGCTGAGTTTCCCACCACAGCTGCACCTGGGCACTGAAAACTGAAGAGGAAAGTGAGAATCTTAAATGAGAAGACGTTGACTGACGGGGAATAGCTCCTGGTGGGAAAGATGGGGGATTAGGTGGCGAGAGTCCAGCGGTTCCCCCCTGCTTCAGGCGCGGGTCTCCGCGTCCGGTTGTGGAGCGTCGCGAACGAGGAGGGGGGGGTGGGGGGCGGCGGCGGCGGCGGCGGCGGCGACTCGCGGTGTTGTTCGCTGGCGCGTCGAGCACACGGTGGGTCCGGTGACCGGCGGACGTCGCAGGCGGCGTTCCCCGTGGCCCGGTACCTCGGCCGCAGCTGCCCACAGCGGGTTCCACCCGGGAGACTGACGCTCCTGGAGGCTCTAGGTGGAGTCCCGGGAGCTGAGGGGGACAGGCGGCCGCCGCCGAAGCATGAAGAAGGAGTAAGGCAAGAGCCCCTCAAGATTTCTCGGTGAGCGCGAGTCTCTGAGGAATTGTTTATCGGGGGGTCAGGGTCCCGGGAGTGGAACTCTTCCCCACTGGCCAAGAACGGAGAGAGGTGCGCTTGGAGCGCTAGCCAGCCAAAGGTTGTGGGGATGGGCGCGCCTCCCCCGCGACGGCCCCCACCCCCATTCGCGGGTTTCCAGAGCTCCGGCCGCCCACCCGCCAGCGGGGCTGTGGTCCCAGGGACCCGGCGGCCGGCGGGCGCGCCTGGCTCTTGGTTGCGGGGACCGCCTCGAGGCTGCTCTAGGCGGGGAGACTGCGGGTCTCACCTGAGGTGCCACCGCCTGAGCGCCCCTGCCCCCGCGACCCGCCCCTGTGCCTGCTCGCTCCGGGGGAGCCTGCGGCACCGGGTGCCCGAGAAGCCAGGCTCGAGCTACGTGCCCGAGGCTCCCTAAAGCCAGCTGGTGCGTTTGCCTGTTTGAGCCGCGAGTCTGTGTCTGTCAAGACACAACATAACGGTAAAGCGAGTGCGGGGATCCCTTTCTTCGCTGGACGAGGAGGCGAAGCGGGCTGTCGTTTCCGACGCCTGCTCTGGGAAGAGGGGGCCTTGGGCAGAGTTAGGGAGCTGCTCACCCAGCTCCGACGTCGGCATGACTCGCCCATTGTGCCACCCGGATAATTATTCAACTCTGCAGCATCCATTGCACCTTTTCCCATTTTTCTTTTCCCCTTGCTATAGCATGCCCCCTAGCTTCGGTACTCTGACGCCGTCTCTTGCACTTGCGGATGATAAACTGGAATAATGGCAAAAAGAAAGCACATCTGACCTGAGCATTCCCAACCTATCTTATAGCCGATTTATTAAAGAATCCCCAACTAGACTAGATACTCGAACACGATTCAGTCTGATTCTATCGTTTTCTATGCAAAGTGTGCCTCGGTTTATATTTTAATTTTTTTTTTTTTGATGTTATATCCACGTGTTAGCTAAGTCTTGTTTCTGTCCAGGAATTGATGTAATTGGTTTATTGGTTATGCAACCCGTCTAATGTTCTTTAATTTGTATAGGATATACCTTACATTTTCCTAATTGTTGATAGCACTATATCATAGTTACGGACACAGTTTCAGTCTTTCGGACTCTCAGGAACTGTTTTTTCTCCTTATGCTCTAAGTTTCTGTTAGGAAAAGTGTTTTTCTTTACTGTCCAATATTTGATACCAAATTTCTCAAGTTTTGAATAAGGAAAGTTTTGTATATCTTTATTTTTCAGTAATGGAATATTTGCTAATCCTAGGCTTCAGTTGAATGAAAGGAAGCATTTAATATTTAAGATGGAGTTTTAACTGAAATAAGGATACATTTCCTAAATTTATCTAATTTTACTTTTTGTTCTCTTGATTGCAATGTCATGTATTTAATTACTTGTCAGAGGATTTTTTCTCATTTTTTTAACTTATGTCTGCAAGGATGGGTAGGCTACAATTTTGCATGATCTACCTGAAAGATGAAATATTTTTTAGAAACGGAAGAAACAACTGTTGGTTATTTGATTATTATGCTAAAAACTGTTTACATCTCATTATTTAAAAATAAATGATTCGCTACCAAAAATAAGTGTTTTATTTTTCGTTTTTGTAATCCTCCCTTTCTAGCTTTTCTTGTTTTCGATTGTTGCCATAACCCTCTTGGTAAAATGAATTTGCACATAGGCATTGCAGAGGCAGTTGTTTTAAGGTACAGTAATTGTTTTATGGCACTTGGAAGTGGCCCACGTATAACTTGATGATGTAGAATCATTTGCTTGTTAGGAAATGACCGTGCAGTTTATAAAATGGACACCTTGCCTTGGTTTCCTTATATATAAATGGAAAAAGTCCATTTATGCCACCAGCTACTATGCATAAATTAAGTACATATGTTTTCATGATGCTTTTAAATATTTTAAAATACTTATTCACATATTTTAGCTGGTGAATGGTGAAAATATTTCGGTGTAAAATACAGTGAAAAATGTCATTAGGATTTTCTGTAGCATGTTAGAATGGCTGATTTACATTGAATTTTGCTTTGGAAACATGGCTCTAAATTGAATGTTTCTCATCCTTCATATTTTTAATAAATGTAAATTTAAAAAGTAATAATAGTTAATACATATATGTAGTTTTCAGTGTAGGTTTAGTTAATATTGATGAAAAGTTACATGATTTGGTAATAAACAAATAGAGTATTGAATAAAGTTTGTGAAAAAGAAAATCTCCGGAAAACATTTAGACCTTTTTCATTGAAAAACGTGCAGAAGGCACAATTCAAAATACATTTTGAATTTGTAATACATTGATGTTTGTAGTGTAATGTAATACATTGACTTTGTAATACATTGAAAATACATTGATCATTTGTAAGGTATGATATGGAGCTACTTTATTCAGGTTTATAAATAACTATATATTCAGAGAGTGTATCAATATAATACTATATTTAATTGCACATATTCCTTTATTGTCAGAATAAGGTATTGCCAAGTACTTGATTTTCATTATTACAGTATCTAGTAGCTTTTGATTTCATTTTTGGGGGGTTAATTCAATTAATTTTCACAGCAAAAACTGCTATTAAAATATATTATTACTTTTACCAAAACAATACTTTTAATTACTTTGTGGTGAAATTTCATATAAATGATAAGACTATTCACATGTTTTTAAGGTTACTACTGTATAGTTTCCTTTTTTGAGAATTTATTTGATGATATTAATGTTTCCTTAAATGACCAACTGAAATTCAGCTGTCATTATTACTTCATAAATACAGTTAACTCAAGGTTTCTCTAAGCTCCTTGAGGATAAGAACTGACCTGATGCGTATTGTCATAAATCTGAAATTCCTATGGTAAAGAATCTGCCTGCCAACTCAGGAAATGTGGGCTGGATCCCTGGGTTGGGAAGATCCCCTGGAGAAGGAAATGGCAATCCACTGCAGTATTCTTGCCTGGGAAATCCCGTGGACAGAAGAGACTGGGGGGCCCATGGGATCACAGTGAGTTGATTTGAACATGACTGAGTGACTAAACAACAACTGAAATTGCTAGCATAGTCTTTAGCAAATAGTATAGATTTAATTTTTGTTGGACTAATAAAATGAGAGAATGATGAATATCCATTGATTTAGTGTACCATGTAGAAAAATTTTAAAAGATGTATCAAATAAATTTTCAATTCAGAAAGCATACGACTTTATCTCAAGAGAAAAGAAAAAAAATGTATTGGGAAGTTCTTTAAACTTCACTTACCTATTCAGGTATAATTCCTTTACCCCCACACATTTTTTGAACTAGCACTCAGTTCAGTTCATATCAGTCGCTCTGTTGTGTCCAACTCTTTGTGACCCCATGAACCGCAGCATGCCAGGCCTCCCCGTCCATCACCAACTCCTGGAGTCCACCCAAAACCATGTCCATCCAGTCAGTGATGCCATCCAACCATCTCATCCTCTGTCATCCCCTTCTCCTCCCGCCCTCAATCTTTCCCAGCATCAGGGTCTTTTCCAATGAGTCAACTCTTCACATGAGGTGGCCAAAGTATTGGAGTTTCAGCTTCAACATCAGTCCTTTCAGTGAACACCCAGGACTGATCTCCTTTAGGATGGACTGGTTGGATCTCCTTGCAGTCCAAGGGACTCTCAAGAGTCTTCTCCAACACCACAGTTCAAAAGCATCAATTCTTCGGTGCTCAGCTTTCTTTATAGTCCAACTCTCACATGACTACTGGAAAAACCATAGCCTTGACTAGACGGACCTTTGTTGGCAAAGTAATGTCTCTGCTTTTTAATATGCTGTCTAGGTTGGTCATAACTTTCCTTCCAAGGAGTAAGCGTCTTTTAATTTCATGGCTGCAGTCACCATCTGCAGTGATTTTGGAGCCCAGAAAAATAAAGTCAGCCACTGTTTCCACTGTTTCCCATCTATTTGCCATGAACTAGCACTAGAGAGTGCATAATTTGTACGTTGCCAACCTTTCGTTTATGAGATGATAATTTCTTCTTAACCTCTTATAGGTGACTTCATGAAAGTGTACACTGAAGGTTTTTTTTTTAATTCCTAAATTATATGAGTATAGAAGTATGTATGATTCTTTTTTACATACTTCATTTTTCCAGTAAAATATTAATAAAAAGATGTATGTAGATTGTATCCTGTGGTAAATGTGCCCAAATACCTAATTTTAAGTGACCTTTAGTGTGGAGCTTTGAAGAATCGTGTGTTTTTAGTCTGTCACACTTAGTTTATAATTTTGAATCTTTGTGTATTGGTAGTTCTTAACTTCCAATACAATTTATTATATTTTTAACTTGTAAAATGGTTTAGAACTTGGAACTTAACTTTCTCTGAAGCAGTATGCTTGGTGGTTAGATTCTCAGACAACTCACCAATTTAACCCATAATAAACTTGACTTATTGAAGTAGACTAATAATTTTAGAGAGTTATAAAGTTGTGTTAATAATATTGAAAATCCCTATGATACTGTGTACAGCAGTCTTTCTGTGGGAAAATCAGTATCTACCTTGAAATGCTAGGAATACATTTTTCTTGTGTTAGACGTGACAGTTTTATTAGGAACTTGTCCTCTAACACTCACTGGACATGGAGAAGAAGATCTTCCTCAGCCTTGTATCATCTGGGGCAAGGGGTCAGGGTATGAGAAACTGGAAGGAGCTAGGATCGTCTTTGTAATGTTGAATAAGTAATTTTACCTCTTAAGGTCTTTGGTTTTCTCATTTGTAAATTGAGAAGGTTGAGGTAGATGATCTCTGAGGTTCCTTTTGGTTACAAATAAAATTCAAAGATGTTTCGAAGCTAAGTGTAACCCTTTGTTCTGAGAGTTCATTTTCCCTTTCTAATGTCACTGCTTATGTAGTTTCTGTCAGAAAATTTATTCTTTCTGGATCTACTTCTGAAAAGATTATACTGTTAATCTTTTTCTCACATACCTATTCTTGGAAGCAAGACTTTTTAGGTTTTTAAAGAAGTTAACAGTTGTTGTTTTGTTTGCATTTGTTTTCATTTTTTTAAACTCCCAGCACCACCAAGAAACAGAATTAAGATGATTTTCTTTGCTTTCCTGTTTAGAGTTTTTTACTGACAGCCTATAAGTGAGGTCAAGGTATACTTTAATTATACTTTGGAGAAAGATCATATCCAGTGTGTCTCCAGAGAAATTTTTTTAGAAGGCAAAATATTGTAATGAAGGTTGTGGAGTGTATGAAGGTAAAGAGATGTCATATGACCTGAGAATAGAGTTGACAGATAATGTGTAGGGAGACGTAGGTTCAATCCTTGGATCAGGAAGATCCCCTGGAGAAGGAAATGGCAACCCACTCCAGTATTCTTGTCTGGAGAATTCCATGGACAGAGGAGCTGGTTGGGCTACAGTCCATGGGGTTACAAAGGGTTAGACACGACTTAGTGATTAAACAACAACAACTCTGTATTTTTATTTGCTAAATGTGGCAGCCTTACCTTGGATGCTGTGAAACTTTGGGCAGGACAAGAATGTGGGTATGCGGCTTCCCAGGTGGCACTAGTGGTAAAGAACCCACCTGTCAATGCAGGAAACCTAAGAGATGGGGGTTTGATCCCTGGGTTGGGAAGATCCCCGGAGGAGGGTTTGGTAGTCCACTCCAGTGTTCTTGCCTGGAGAATCCCATGGACAGAGGAGCCTGGAGGGCTACAGTCCATAGGGTCGCAAAGAGTTGGATGCGACTTAGCACACACTCATGCACTCGTGGTGTGTGGTTGGAGGGAGAGTGAGAAAGTTGTCTTCGCTGAGGACAGGACAGTTTTGTTGTTGTTGTTTTGGTTGATTACTTTGCTTTGCTCTGCTTCATTTCTGTGTTTCTAGTACTTGTTCTTTAAGCTAAATGGATATTTGAACTGATATAATTGCAACAGAAGAGCAGGTAACTAATTCTCTCAGGGAGGTGGTAAGATCAAGATGCTGTGAGAAAAGGGGTCATGAAACACAGCTCTGTTTTTCATATACACTGGAGTATTTTGTAGGTTTTTAATTAAGTTCTTATTTGGAGGTTAATAATATTTAAGAGTAACAGGTAATATGGTCTTCTGAGAGGAAAAGAAGTACCATTGCATGCTTGCTCTATGTGCAAGCTACTGTATAGATAGTTATATTTATTATCTTACTTATTTGATAGCATAGTCTTATGAAGATTTTATGGAGTAAGAGGGTTAACTGAATTAAACAAGTTTATTCTGCTCAGTAGAAGCACAGGTTCTCTGGAAACCATTCTCTTCCCTTTCAGCAGTAAGTTACTACTGAAGCAGCCATTTTAGTAGCTTGATAATAGTAATTCTGCTAACCTACTACTACCTACTACCCTGAATTCTGAATTCTGAGGGTAGTAGGTAGTAGTAAATGAGGTAGTGGTGATTGTCAAAATCACCACTAAATTTTGACAATTTAGTGGTGATTATCCCATGCTAAGCCAGTTATTCATTTAACATGTAATTGTTGGGGGCCAACTAGGTGCTAATACAGAGAATAAAGAGTAATACAGAGGTCTTGATTCCCTTGGAGTTAATGGTGTGGTAAGAGTCAGAAAGTAAAAACATGCACATGTTTATTATTGGACTGTGATGAGTGCTGTAAGGGACAAGAACAGGTAACCTAGTTTACCTTGAAAATCAGGGACAACTTTGAGGAAAGATTGGTGGACATTAGCTATGTGAAAAAGGAAGAGAATATAAAGCATACATGGAAAATGATTTTGAGATGGGAAAGAGCTTGGTAGGTTCAAGGAACCAAAAAAGGCCAGAGTTGTTAAAGCTGAGCAGGAGGGATTGTAGCTTGATGGGTGGTTGTGAAGGTAAACAGGAGCCTGATCATGCAAGGCTACAGAAGTTTTGGTTCAATGAAAGTTATGGATTTTTACTGTAAGTGTATTAGGGAAGGCCATAAAGGATTTTAATCAGGATAATCACTGAATCAAATCTGACTTTTGAAAAGATCACTGTGGCTTAGAGGGGGTCAAAGAGATCAGTCACAATTCTGCCCATTTTTGTACTTTATTGGTCTAGTTCTAGACACTGCATTAAGCTGGGTATTTAGGTTTTCCTAGGTCCCAGGTGTCCAGAGGATGGAATAATTTGTTTTCTTTCCAGTGGTTGAAGCTGTAAGACACAGAACTGAGAAACTGTTACTGGCTTTGTTTCTTGCCGGGTGAAGTATATAAGCAGGGGCGTCTTGAAGAAAGAAGAAGCAGCAAATACACAGAGTCCAGGCTGTGTTCAAGTGTCTTTGTCCATGGTCCTGAGATTGGGTTACAAAAGGCACCGTAATATCTCTGTAATAAGTTGTGCTTTTTACATAAACTGGTTGGAATGATATTTTTGGTACCTGGCAACCAACCAGCTGAATCCTCTCATAGATTTAGTAATTTGTACAAGGTCACAATGCTAATAAAAATGGTAGAGGTGGAACTTGAACAGAAAATTTCAAAGTCCCATTTTTTCCTATTACCCTAGGCTGTCAAGCCACCACTCCTTAAATTCATGATTCTAAAGGGATTCTAAGGACATGGGTGTTGAGTGTGATGACATCTGTTGGATGATGATGGCAGCAGTACTTTATTTTGTTTGTTTGTCAATGGGACAGCTTCCTGACATTATTTTCTCTTGAGTAAGTTACTCAGGTCTACTCTAATAAGTTAATCTTTCTGTAATGATTAACTCATTAAAAAAAAAAAAGGAAAAGCCTTGTGTGTCAGAGAGTGGGTTAACTTATTTGATTCTTATACTGAAAAATATGAAGTCTGTTATGTTTTCATGTTATGCTACAAAAGTAAGCTTTTTTGTTTTCCACTCCTTGATAAGACATATGTTGTATGGTACCTGGGTTTTTTGTTTGTTTTGATAAATTTTTGTAACATAAATGTGCTAGAGATAAAGCTGGAGAATTGTAGAAAGGTTAAGCAAAATGGGAGAAGCATTTTATATTTTAGTTGAAGACTAGCACACATTTATTTTAAAAACCAAAACAGAAGCTTTGTGTGATATATCATAATACATGGCTAGAAATTTATCAATTTTGTTGACATTTTCAAAGAACCCTCTTTTGGTTTCATTGGTTTTTCTCTGTTGATTTCCCTTTTTCAATTTTGTTGATTTCTGCTCTATTTTTTTTTTAATTCTTCTGATTAATTTAGGCTTATACTGCTTTTTCTAGTTGCCTAGGGTGGAAGCTGAGGTTATTGATTTTAGATCTTCTTTCCTAATATGTGCATTCAGTGCTATAAATTTCCCTTTAAACTTTGCTCGCGATAGATCCTACACATTTTGACAGGTGATATTTTCATTTTCATTTACTTCAAAATACTCAAAAATTTATCTTAAGACTTCTTTGACCCATATGTTATTTAGAAGTGTGATGTTAAAATATTTGGGAATTTTCCAGCTGTCTTTATGGTATTACTTTCCAGTGTAATTCCATTGTGGTCTGAGAGGATGTGTTGTATGATGTCTGTTCTTTGGGGGAGAGGGTGTTTTACAGACCAGGATGTGGTCTGTCTTGGTGAATGTTCTGTGTGAGCTTGAGAAGAAATCTGTTTTCTGTGTTGTTGGGTGAAGTACTATGTAAATGTCAGTTACATCCAGTTGACTGATGAACCCTATCCTTGTTAATTTTCTGCCTGTTGGATCTGTCAATTACTGATAGAGAGGTGTTCAAGTCTCTGTAATAGTGAATTTATCTATTTCTCCTTGAAGTTCTATCAAATTTTGCCTCACATATTTTGGTACTCTGTTGTTAGATCTATATTGATTGGCCAAAAAGTTCCTTTGGTTGTTTAAGTAACAATGGAAGAGACATTTTCCATTTTCACCAGTAACTTTATTGAACAACATTTTCACTATTTTGTTCCACTACCTTCTGCCATTTTCCAGGGAACTTCATAATTCCATCTTCCCAAAACTTTTTTATCTTCTTGAGCAAAGAACTGTTCCAGCTACCTTTTACAGTCTTCCAGGCAATTGAAATTTTTTCCCTTAAGAGAATTTTGTAAAGACCAAAATGGACATCTGAAGGTGTGATGTCTAGTGAATATGGCAGATGAATCAGAACTTCAGTAAAACTGTTAAAGCTTTTGCCTGGTCATCAAAGAAACATACAGTCTTTCATTATCCTAATGGAATATAATATATTTTCTATTGAATAATTCTGGATGCTTTTCATCAACTGCTGGTTTCAGTTGGTCTGACTAGGAGCAGTACTTGTTGTAATTAATCCTTTGGTTTTCAGAAGGAGCTCATAGTAGAAGACTCCTTTCCAATCCCACTATATACACAATACAACATCACCTTCTTTGGATGAAGACTAGCCTTTGGTGTGGTTGGTCATGGTTCATTTTGTTTGCTGCATGATCTCTCCCATCCCACATTATTGTCCAGTGTTAACTTTTCATCATCCATCACAATTTGTTTTTAAAATCAAATTTTTTTTTACATTTAAGTAGAAATGTGGAACTACTGTCAGTGTTTTTTTTTCCACTTATGTGGAACCCAAACATCAAAACAAATAATAACCAAGCTGATGCAAATGATTTTTAGTGCTTGATCCTGATATTTTGAATACGTCGGCTTTCTCTTTCATGGTATAATGTTGACTGTTTTCAGTTAATGTCTTGGTTTGATCATTAACTTCAACTGGTCTACCTGACCGTGGAGCATCGTCCAGGGAGAGATCCTCAGCACCAACTTCGTAGATCACTTTTGACACATTTGATCAGTCACAGCACCTTTCCCATGCACTGTGAAAATATTTTTTCCATTTAAGTTTCATTTTACCTTTCTTGAAATAATAATCCTGAAAGAAATCAGTCCTGAACATTCATTGGAAGGACTGATGCTGAAGCTGAAACTCCAATACTTTGGCCACCTGATGCGAAGAACTGACTCATTTGAAAAGACCCTGATGCTGGGAAAGAATAAAGGCAGGAGGAGAAGGAGATGACAGAGGATGAGACAGCTGGATGGCATCACCAACTCAATGGACATGAGTTTGAGTAAACTCCGGGAATTGGCGATGGACAAGGGAGGCCTGGCATGCTGCAGTCCATGGGGTCACAAAGAGTCGGACACGACTGAGCGACTGAACTGAACTGACTGAAATAATAAAGCATAATATGCTGAGAAGGTTGCTTTTTTCTTCCATATTCACTATTAAAATGGCTACACAAAAATTCACCTATTTTGATAATTTTTTAAAAATGTATGCTGATACGACAGCTACCTGTCAAATTATAAGCTAACATGGTTTTGAATGAAGTTAAAGACAACTAAGCGGCTACTAGGACTATCTTACAGGAAAAACTGAACAAAACTTTTGGCCAATCCAATACATCAAGGATTGTTATGTCGTCTTAGAGAATTTATACCCTTATCATTATATAATGCCCTTCTTTATCCTTGAGATATTCCCTGCTTAGAAGTCTGCGTTCTCTGAAATTCTGTCTTTATATTTAAAGTGAGTTTCTTGTAGACAACATTTGGTTGAGTCTTTTTTGTTGTTTATTATTCTTAGTGTATTCTGATATTCTCTTTGAATTGGTGTATTTGAATCAGTCATGTTTAAAATAGCTATTGATATAGTTGGATAACTACCATATTTGTAAATGTTTTGTATTCATTGTATTTGTTCTTTTTTTAAAAAAAAATATTTTTCTTTTTCAGCATTCTTTGATTTTAATTAAGCATTTTATATGGTTTTATTTTTCTCTCCTTTCCTAGCATATCAATTATAGTTCTGTTTTAAAAATGTTTTTAGTGCCCTAGAGTTTGCAACATACATTTACAACTGATCTAAGTCTACTTTCAAATAACATGCCTCTTTGCAGGTAGCACAGATATCAGAATATTCCCAGTCCCTCCCTCCATTCCTTATAATAATGCTTCCATTCATTCAATTTATCCGTATAGTCTAATTACCCAGTACTTTTTGGCTATTACTACTTTGAACAGTTATCTATTAAAATCAGAGAGAAATAAAAGATAAAGATTTTATTTTACATTTATTAATTCATTCTCTTCAGTGCCTCACCTCCTTTCTCTATGTAGATCCATGTTTCTAATCTATATTATTTTCCTTCTCTCTGAACTTCTTTTTGTCTTTTTTTTCAATCCATGTCTCAGTTCAGTTCAGTTCAGTCGCTCAGTCGTGTCAGACTCTTTGCGACCCCATGAATTGCAGCACGCCAGGCCTCTCTGTCCATCACCAACTCCCGGAATCTACCCAAACCCATGTCCATCTGTCTACTGGTGACAAATTCCTTCAGTTTTCACTTGTCTGAAAAAGTCATTATTTCCCCTTCACTTTGAAGGATAATTTCTCTAGGTTGGTGATTTTTCTTTCAGCACTTTAAATATTTCACTCTGCTCTCTTGTTCATGGTTACTGCCAAGAGGTCAATGTAATTCTTAACTCTATTTGTAAAATATTTTTTCCTCTGACCTTTTCAATATTTTCTCTTTGTCTTTCATTTTCTGCAGTTTGGATAGTATAGGCCTAGGTGTAGAGTTTTTGTTTTTTCATTCTTGGTGTTCTCTAAGCTACGTGGATTTATGGTTTGGTTCTTATCATTAATTTTTTTTTTTTGGTTCCTATCATTAATTTTGAAATATTATCAGGCATTATTACTTCAAGTGTTTATTCTACTCCTTTCTCTTTTGCCTTTCTGATATTTCTATTGCGTATATGTTACACTTTCATTCATTATCCCACAGTTCTTGGATATTCTGTTCTGTTTTCTCATTCTCTTCTCTCTTTGTGTTTCAATTCAGAAAGTTTTTACTGATACTTCTGTGAGTGCACTGATTCTGTTCTCATTTGTGTTCAGTTTATTGATGATCCTATCAAAGGCATTCTTCATTTCTGTTGCAGTGTTTTTTATTTCTAATAATTCTTTTTGATTGGCTTTTAGAACTTCCATCTCTCTGCTTACAGTATCCATCTGTTTTTACATTTTGCCCACTTTTTCCATTACAGCCCAGAATAAACATACTTATTTTAAATTCCCAGTCTGATATTATAAAATCTCTGTTATGTTTGAGCCTGGTTCTAATGGTTGCTTTGACTCTTCTGACTATGTTTTTTCTTTCCTTTTTAGCTTGCCTTTTTTTTTTTTTTTTTGAAAGCCCGACATGATATATAAGATAACAGGAACTGAAGTAGGTAGGTCTTTGGTCTGAGTTTTTATATATATCTGACTAGGAATTAGGCTGTGATGACTGTTTGCTGTAGCAGTAGGTGTCAGATGTTTCAATTTCCTTTGGTGTCCTTGTTTTTCTTTCCCTTGTTGTCTTTGGATTTCCCTAGAAACACCTTCTTAAATAGGGTTAGAGCCTTGCATTTTTTTCAGCCATAATTCTTTTATTGTATAGGAGCCCTATTCATGTGGTCATATGGTCTAGGGATTGAGAAGTGGTCTTTAACCCTATGTGAAAATGAAAGTCACTGAGTCCTGTCTGACTCTTTGTGACCCCATGGACTATACAGTCCATGGAGTTCTGGAGTTCTCCAGGCCAG
The DNA here is from genome assembly GCA_024291935.2 of Okapia johnstoni. Taxonomy (NCBI): domain Eukaryota; kingdom Metazoa; phylum Chordata; class Mammalia; order Artiodactyla; family Giraffidae; genus Okapia; species Okapia johnstoni. Next base: position 57,765,412 of record CM044317.1, on the reverse strand, counting down.
AATACTGAAGTGGGTAGCTGTTCCCTTCTCCAGGGGATCTTCCCAACCCAGAGATTGAACCCATGTCTCCCACATTGCAGGCGGATTCTTTACCAGCTGAGCCACAAGGGAAGCCCACATGATAATAACTACCTTGAAAAGTCGTGAGGATTAAATAATGTAATAGAAGGCATTTGTAAACTATTAAGCACTATATAAAAGGCAGTTTAGGTGTATCAAATTGAGATATAAACTTAAGTCTTAGTAATCAAACATCCTGATAATTAAATACCTTTAGACCAGCCTATTTAGTACAATATTTTGAAAGAAGATGCTTTAATTTATTGATAATTCTGAGAAAGGGGGCATAGTTGGTTCTGAGTAAGATAGCTGAATGATAGGTACACTTTGAAAACTTAATTGGGAAAATAATATGTTGATGGAAGTTGATATAGTATACTGTTAAACTTATAGTAGAATTCATTAGGTCTTATGAAGAAAAAAATTAAGAAAAATAAGAAGAGCCAGTTTTAATTTAGCTTTGCAATTATGCATTCAATATATGTTGTTCTAAGACATTTGAGAAGACTTAATCAGATGGAAAGATTTTTCATTTATTTCAATATTCCCTGAAGCTACTTAGTGATTTTTGAGGTTATTTTAGTCTTCAGTGCCTTGGTACTCAAAAGTGTGATCTGTGGACCAGTAGCATCAGCATCATCTTGAGAGCTTTTTAAAAATGCACAATATGAGGTCTACCCCAGATCTACTGAATCATTTTAACAAGATTCCTGGGTGACTGGTAGGCACCTTGATGTCTGAGAAGCTCTGACTTAGTATACATAAATCTTGCAATTGAGAAAGACCTTTGTCAGGGTTTTAAACTACATAGTATTTTTGAATAGCTTATGGTTTAAAGAGAGAAATGGATATTGGGTTAATTATAACTTTACCAATATTGTTAGAAATTATGTTGAACTGAAAAATGTACTGATCTATTTTTAAAACTTACACACTTATAACAAAATTTTTTCTTAAAAAGAAAAGTTAATTTTTAAGCTTGTAAAATGTAGTAATGGTTTCTTTACCTGACTTCATTGGGAATTGAGGGATCCCATTTACATATCTTTTCCAAAAACTTATATCTTCTCCTTTTAAAAATAAACATTGTGTTTTCAGTACTTTCCATGGAAACAGTTTTAAAATACATAGTTCTTAAACTGTATTTAGGGCTTCCTTGGTGGCTCAGACTGTAAAGAATCTGCCTGCTATGTGGAAGACCTCGGTTCAATCCCTGGGTTGGGAAGATCCCCTGGAAAAAGGAATGGCTACCCATTCCAGTATTCTTGCCTGGAGAATCCCATGGACAGAGGAGCCTGGCAGGCTTCAGTCCATGGGGTAGCAGAGTCGAACACGACTGAGCGACTTTCACTTTTTCACTTTTCAAACTATATTTAAGGAAACTTTGCCTCCTAAAGTAAATGGAATACATTTTAACCTTAAGATTCCCCTAGCTCCTACCATAAGCCTTATTTGTATAGATGTTCAGTTAAACTGATAAACTGATGGATTGACTTGTGAAGACCTTTTTGTTATTGCAGTTTGTTGTAATACAGAGAGGTTGGTTATTAAAGGATGTAGTATTATTTATCCATATAATAAATGATCTACATTGCTGGCCTGCATTACTATGTTTGGTATTTTGAACTCTTCCTTTTTCTTTGTCAGCTTTCATTATTTATATGCTTGCTTCTCACAGCTTCTTCCTTTAATTTGTTGCTTCTAACTGCACTCTAAGAAACCAGATGAGGCTGTGTATCATGACTTTTCCAGTCATTCATTCATTAATAAATGTTTATTGTGCATCTATTTTATGCCAGGCTTTGCCAACTATTAAGTATTCAGTGGAGAACAAAACAAAATCCTTGTTTGTGTGAAGTTTACATTTTAGTGGGGAAGACAGCCAATAGACAAATACCTGTGTAACACGTAGGTAATAAATACCTATAAAATGGATGGCAATAAGTTCTATGAAGAAAAATAAAGTGGGGCATAGATTTAGAGAGTGATGGGAGGAGCCACTACTTTAAGTAGGGTTGCATGGGAGAGTGAAAGGAGCAAAGAGCTGAATGAAATATATATATGTGTGTGTGTGTGTGTGTGTGTGTGTATAATATGCATATATATATGTATATATATATAATATCTTTTAAAAGAAGAGTACATAAATGTAATGCAGAGAGTGTGGCTTCCACTCTGCCTAGAATCCTTAGATATTTAAGTTATAAATCTTAAGTATTTCTGCAGTTTTGAACATGGCAACCAAAAGTATGGTTATTATTACACTATCTAAGGATTTTTATGCTATTTCTGGGAATGAAAGGCAGTTTGAATGATGAGGTTTGGATGACAGAATGTTGGAACTTTTGAAATATTGGACTGGTTTAAAAGAGCAGTGGAATAGATAAAAACTAGAATTGTTCTAAAATTTAACACATAGATTGATTTAAAATAAAAATGTGTTATTAGCAGTCCCCTGAAGAAACAGAATGGTTACCCATGTGGCCAAATTGCTCTTGACTTAAAGGTGACACCAGTAATCACAGGGGCACCATTTTTTTGAGCACCTGTTAGGTGCTAGGTGCTGTTTTAGGCATATGATGTAATTCTCACAACAACCCAGCGAGGACATGTAATTCTCACTTATCAGATCAAAACTAAGGTTTGAGCATAGTCTGCAACCAGAGTCTTTCATAGTCGTAGCCACAATCTAACTGCATGGTCTCTCATGCTTACTCCTGACTCAGGTATCCTCTATATGTAGAGGAAAAATGGGATTATTTTGATTTAGTTGGTAGGTGGCAAAATTGGAGGTGTGTGTTAGGGATTGGTTCCAGAGTTCAAGCCACTTGCGGAGTAAAAATATGTACCAAATTATTGTACCATCAAAAGAGTTGAATAAAAATGGCTGTATCATATCCTTTTGATGAAAATTAATTATTTTCCCAACAATTTGTACACAATCAAAAGTGTACTGAATTTATACTGTAGAGAAACCGGTACTTTGCTTTAAAGATAATCTCAAATACTAAGTGATTTGGTGTTATTAGAAATAGAGAAGTCCAAAAAAGAAGTAAATTTTCTTTGAGGAATGAGGAATCACTGATGGTGAAGTTGGTTTTGGATATATTGAAAATGAGTTAATAAGACATTGTGTTGCAGTCTGTCAGATAGCATAGGTCTGAGTGTTTGCAGGGATGTTCAGTTCAGTTCAGTTCATTTCAGTCGCTCAGTCATGTGCCACTCTTTGCGACCCCATGAATCGCAGCACGCCAGGCCTCCCTGTCCGTCACCAACTTCTGGAGTTGACCCAAACTCATGTCCGTCGAGTCAGTGATACCATCCAGCCATCTCATCCTCTGTCATCCCCTTCTCCTCCTGCCCCGAATCCTTCCCACCATCAGGGTCTTTTCCAATGAGTCAGCTCTTCCCATCAGGTGGCCAAAGTATTGGAGTTTCAGCTTCAACATCAGTCCTTCCAATGAATGCCCAGGACTGGTCTCCTTTAGGATGGACTGGTTGGATCTCCTTGTAGTCCAAGGGACTCTCAAGAGTCTTCTCCATCACCACAGTTCAAAAGCATCAATTCTTCGGCACTCAGCTTTCTTCACCGTCCAACTCTCACATCCATACATGACAACTGGAAAAACCATAGCCTTGACGAGATGGACCTTTGATGGCAAAGTAATGTCTCTGCTTTTTAATATGCTGTCTAGGTTGGTCATAACTTTCCTTCCAAGGAGTAAGCATCTTTTAATTTCATGGCTGCAATCACCATCTGCAGTGATTTTGAAGCCCCCAAAAATAAAGTCTGACATTGTTTCCACTGTTTCCCCATCTATTTCCCATGAAGTGATGGAACCAAATGCCATGATCTTAGTTTTCCGAATGTTGAGCTTTAAGCCAACTTTTTCACTCTCTTCTTTCACTTTCATCAAGAGGCTGTTTAGTTCCTCTTCACTTTCTGCCATAAGGGTGGTGTCGACTGCTTATCTGAGGTTATTGATATTTCTCCCAGCCATCTTGATTCCAGCTTGTGCTTCTTCCAGCCCAGCATTTCTCGTGATGTACTCTGCATATAAGTTAAATAAGCAGGATGACAATATACAGCCTTGACGTACTCCTTTTCCTATTTGGAACCAGTCTGTCGTTCCATGTCCAGTTCTAACTGTTGTTTCCTGACCTGCATACAGGTTTCTCAAGAGACAGATCAGATGGTCTGGTATTCCCATCTCTTGAAGAATTTTCCACAGTTTATTGTGATCCACACAGTCAAAGGCTTTGGCATAGTCAATAAAGCAGAAATAGATGTTTTTCTGGAACTCTCTTGCTTTTTCGATGATCTAGCGGATGTTGGCAATTTGATCTCTGGTTCCTCTGCCTTTTCAAAACCAGCTTGAACAGGGATGTTACAGGGATGTTAGGGTTGTTTATATCAGTAATTTAAAGGGATTGTTCAAAATCTGGACATAGATGCATTTATGAAGAAGAGAAGGTATAGAATGAACTGGAGCATAACAAAACTGTTGACTCTTGACTCATTATTTACGGAGTGGAAATTTAAAAGACAGCAGAGGATGCTGATGATGTGATCAGAGAAGATGTAATGTAATCATTATGAATATAGTGGTATTCATTTCAGAATATCATTCTTATGTGACCCTTCAGTTGGAACCAGAGGATAAAGTAAGGCCTTGTGATCTGGGCAATTCTCTTTGGAACAGGGATCTGAAATGCTAGTGAGGTAGGAAGGGAAGCAAAGCCAAAAGTATGTTGATGGTTTTGAAAATAGAGAAGAATGAAAGGATCACAAGGACTTGATAAGGACAAAGAAAGTTAATAATGAGGGATTGGAGGGGTGAAATAGGATATTTAGGTCAGAAAGGAACATTTCACAGATGGAGATCTTAGAGGCAGAACTATGAGCGTCTATACAGACACTTGATGTGCTTAGTAGTAGAAGGGAAGGGGCCAGTCCTCAGGACTGGAAGCACTGATGTTTGAGCCCTCAAGAGAGATAGGGTATATTTTAAGAAGCTTTGCTGTAAATCTGTATGCCTCTAATCATTGCTCTGGGGTCAGCAGGCAGTGCATGCCACATCATTTGAGGTAGGAATCTTGGACGGAGGAAAAGGGTCATGCTTTACTTGTGAATGATCAATTAAAAATATAGTTGTCTTCACAAAAATAAGTGTTTTTTTCTTTGTAATAGAGGCAGTCAACAATTGTTGGAGATTCAGTGTTAATATAATTTTTATCATCAGTATAGTCGTAGAAGCAAATGAAATAAAGATTGTCTCTTAATGGTTATGTATATAAAGGACTTGGTTTCATCGACATTAAAAAAAAGATTTAAATTTCTATTTTGTAATTTTATGCTAAGTACAGAAAGATGACAGTAATGACCTGTCATCAGTTGAACATGAATTTTAATATATATTTCTTGTAGTAGAGATGGATTTCTGAGTTCTCTAATTTGAAATTAATTAAATCTGCTCATTAAAAGTCTGCCTGTTATGTGAGAGGTCATATTAAGAGCAGAAACTGCTGGCTTAAATAATATTTACTGTAATATCCTTATGGAGTCTTTTCAGGATAAAATGAGATAATTGTTATAAAAAGTCTTCTGAAACAAGTCCAAATTAATGTAAGTTGTTACTGTTATGGGCCCATATGGGACTAGGACCATGGATAAGATCATAATTTACATTTTTAATGAAATATTTAATATGGTATTTAAATGTTTCTAATGTAATAAATGACTGGAATAAATAAAAAATGTTTATTTTGGTATTCATCAATTTATCTTTATTATTTTTAAGTAACTCCCTATACCAGTAATACTAGTAATGATTTATTGAAAATTAAGTCACTTATTTTTCTTTTCAACTTTTTTTGTATCTGTTTGAATCTGTTTTTCATCAGCACCTGCCTCCCCAAGTGATAAAATTATCTATAATTGACCTCATTTGAGGATTAGAGTGAGGCAGTCAAGTCCTTTAAGTTAAGATATAGATGTATCTTACTGTAAGAAAATTTAACATGAAACTGCTAATGGAGTGAATATAGATACAAATAAGAAAGAAGGCCTGAGGACTGAGTCCTAGAGTACTCTTAAGATTTGGAAGTAGAGAAGTTGTGAAGGAGGCAGGAGGCAGGAGGAAAGCCAGGAACTTGAGGTTTCCCGAAAGCCACAGTAAGTGATTTCAAGGAATGAACAACTGTTAAGAGGTTTAGTGAAAAGAGACTTCAGAATTAACCATTAGATATAGCAGATAATTGACCTTAGTCAGATGATTTGATACAGTGCTGGAAATGAAACCCCGAATAGGACAGATTTAAGTGAGAATTGCAGGAGAGAAATCAGAGAACTAATTCAAAGAATTTTGCCGAAAAGGAGAACCGAGAAATCAGGAAGTGGGGGATTAAATGGCTAAAGGCAGAAATAGGACCAAGAGAAGTTTGTTTTTGTTGTTGCTGTTTTGTTTTTTTTTAAGATGGATGAAATTATAGCATGTCTCTGTACTGATGACAGTGATCTAGTAGAGGGAAAACAGTGATATAGAAGAAAGAGGGGATAATTAATCCCTACTGCTTAAATAAGATTTGGAAACTGGCCTGGGAACTTTGCCACCATGTGAACTGGTTTCTGTGGGAGAAATTTTTTACTTCGACATAGGCAGATTACAAATGATTAGTTACCCAATTCATCTGCTGTTTTATACTTGTAGATTACTTTTAGTGATGAGATGGAAATTGTTAAGGCCACATACTTACCAGTTTCCTATTGTGATAACTGCATTTATTTTCAAGTAAGGAATAGGATAGATAATAATATGCTGATAGAAGATAGCAGATCTCACTGGTCTACTTGAGCTTGTCTGAATTTGCACTGTTTTAATCCATTAGTCTTAAAGAGTTTTTGCTTGCACATTTCCAGAGAGAAAATGTACTCTTTTACACTTGAAGTTGAGTAGTATAATGTTACTGTTGTAAGTTGAAATCATTTTCTTGTTAATAGGTAATAACAAATAAGCATTTATAGAAGGATATTAGCATTAACTGTATTGGAATAAATGGTTATTGCTATTTGATTAAATGCGTTTTTGAGAGCTATATTGGAATATAATTGATGTACAATTGGATAAGTTTTGACTTATGGATACGCTTTGAAATCATCATTACAATCAAGATAATGACCACCCCCCCCCAATTTTCTATTCTTCATTTGTAATTCCTGCGTCCTATCTTTCCTTACTGCTTCCATCAATCCCAAACACTACCCCAAGCAACCACTAATCTGCTATCTGACATAATAGGTTAGTGTGTATTTTTTGGAACTTTATATGAATATAATCATACAGTGTAGAGTCTTTTTTGTTTGGCTGCTTTCACTTAGTGTTATGACTTTAAAATTTATCTGTATTGTCATATCCATCATTTTTTACTGAACACTATCCCATTTTATAAACATTGTTCCAGTGGATAACAATTTGTTTTTTATTGGTCTGTTGGTGATCATTTGGGTTGTTTCCAGGTTTTGATTCTTACAAATACAGCTGCTGTGAGTATTCATGTAGAAGTCATTATTTGGGTATATGCTTTCTTTTCTCCTGAGTAAATCTAGAAGTAAAATGGCTGGGTCATACAGTAGGTATATGTTTAGCTTTATAAGAAAGTACCAAAATGTCTTTCAAAGTGGTTATGTCATTTTATAGTATTTCTACAAGCAGGGTAGGAGTTCAGTTGCTCTACATTCTTGCCATTTTAGTTTTAGCCATTCTAATAGGTGTGTAGTGGTATCTCCTTGTAACTTTAATTTGTGTTTTCCTAAAGGCTAATGAGGGCTTCCTGGGTGGCTCAGCTGGTAAAGAATCTGCCTGCGATGCGGGAGACCTGGGTTTGATCCCTGGAGAAGGGAAGATCCCCTGGAGAAGTGAAAGGCTACCCACTCCAGTATTCCAGTATTCCAGAGAATTCCATGGACTGTATAGTCCATGGGGTTGCAAACAGTCGGACATGACTGAACGACTTTCACTTTCAAAGACTAATGATGTTGATCATCTTTTTAAATGCCAGTTGTATATTTCCTTTTGTGAAGTATCTGTTTGAATATCTGGATGTTTACCTTTGGGTTGTTTTCTAATTGAATTTTATTGTCTTTATTTGTGTTAGTTGCTCAGTCGTGTCAGATTCTTTGGGACCCCATGGACTGTAGCCCACTAGGCTTCTCTGTCCATAGGATTTTCCGGGTGGAGTAGGTTGCCATTCCCTTCACCAGGGGCTCTTCCTGGATCGAACCCAGGTCTCTTGAATTGCAGGCAGATTCTTTACCATCTAAGCCACGAAGAAAGGTTTCTTCATTCTAGATACATCAAATATGTGATTTACAAATATTTTCTCGCAACCTGTGAATTGTCTTTTCATTCCCTTAATGAGAAAGCACAAGTTCTTAATTTTGATGAATTCTAGTTCAAAAATTTCTTTTTTAATGGATTGTGCTATTGGTGTTACATCTAAGAAATCTATGCCTAAGTCAAGGCAGTAAAAACTTTCTTTTTTCCAGAAGTCTTATAGTTTTACATTCTACATTTAGGTATGTGACTCATTTGTACATGGTAAGAGGTAAGGATCTAAGTTGTTTTTTTTTTTTTATAGCAATATCCAATTGTGTAGCACCATTTAAAAGAAAAGAAGAATGTCAGCTTTGCATCTGTGTAAGAAATCAGTTGACCAAACAATTCATCAGTTCGATTATTTCTGGACTCTTTTCTATTCTATTGGATATTTGTCTTTTTCTATTCTATTGGATATTTGTCTATCTTCATATCAATACTACACTACCTAGAATAGTGTGGCTTTATAATAAGTGTTGAAGTCAAGTAGTATAAATCCCTTAATATTGCTTTTCTTTCTCAAAGGACAATATAGTTTTTCTTTTGTGAGGTTCACTAAACCTTTTGTCATTTCAGGATTTTTCCATTTCATGTAAGATGTGGAATTTATTAGTATAAGCTGTTTTTAATATTTCCTAATGGTTCTTTTAGTATTTGTAGAATCTATAGTGATAGCACTCCTATCATTCCTCAGATACTGTCAATTTATATTCTCTTCGTATGCCACCCTTCCCCATCAGCCTGGCTAGTGGGTTATCATTTTTATTGATGTTCTCAGTATTTTTCTGTTCCAATGACTTTTGCTCTCACCTTCACTATTTCCTCTCTTTTGCTTACTTCCAGTTTAATTTTCTTTATTTTTTCTAGTTTGTTGAGGTGAAAATAGTTGAGACCATTCATTTAAGACTTTTCTTGTTTTCCAGTGAAAACATTTTAATGCTGTAATTTTCCCTTTCTGTACTGCTTCCCTCATACATTATGATACTTTTGTTTTCATTTTCATTCAATTCAAAATAACTATTTTTTCCCTTTTTATTTCTTCTTTGATTGGAGTTATTTGGAAATATATTTCCTAGCCTTCAACTACTTGATGATTTTCCATATATCATTTTGTTGTGATTGCTAATGTAATTAGATTGTGGTCAGAAAACATACCTTTGTAGAATTTAAATCCTTTTACATTTATTCTTACTTATTTTATGACTTAAAAGTGGTCTCTTTTGGTAAATGTTACTTCTATACTTGTAATACTTAAAAATGTATTTTGTATTGTTTTGGGACAGGATGTTCTATAAAGTTCAATTATCAAGTTGGTTGATGGTGTTCTTCTAGACATCTCTGTGCTTACTGTCTGTCTGTCTACTTGGTCTATTAGTGATTGAAAGATGTTGAAATTTTTAGCTGTATCTATGGACTTTTCTGTATTATATTGTACTTCTGTTACTTTTTACTTTATTGAATCTATTTATTTGTAAAGTAAATAAACATTTTAGATTATGATGTATACATGATGAATTGACAGCTTTGTTAGTATGAATGATTCCCTTTATCCCTGGTAATATCCTTTCTCTAAAATCAACTTTGTCTGATATTAATGTAGTTACTCCAGCTTTTTTTTTTTCTTTAGCATGGTATATCTTTTTCTATCCTTTTACTTTTAACCTTTTTGTGTATTCATATTTAAAATTGTTTCTTATAGGCAGCATGTGGGTGGGTCTTGTTTTTTTAATTCAGTCTTAAAATTTCTGCCTTTTAATTGGCATGTTCAGATCATTTATGGTTAATGTGATTATTGATGACAGAGTTTAAATCTACCATTTTGTTATTTTCTTTTTGTTGTAACTGTTCATAAATCCCATTTCCCTTTTTATTTTCTTTTAGCGTGAGTAAATTTTAAAATATCTATTTATGGCTGTGCTGGTTCTTCATTGCTCTGTGGATTTTTATTTAATTGTGGTGACCTGGGGCTACTCTCCAGTTGTAGTGCACAGGCTTCTTATTGCAGAGCGCATGCTTTAGGGCACATAGGCTTCAGTAGTTGCAGTGAGTGGGCTCAGTAGTTGTGGTTCCTGGGCTCTAGAGTGCAGGCTCAGTAGTTGTGGCTCACAGATTTTGTTGCTCCATGGCATGTGGGATCTTCCCAGACCAGGGATCAAACCCATGTCTCCTGCATTGGCAGGCAGATTCTTTACCACTGAGCCACCCGGGAAGCCTGAGTAATTTTTTTTAACGATTCTGTTTTTCCTCTTTTGTTGGCTTAATAGCTGTAACTCCCTGTGATATTTTAGTATTTGTTTTGGAGTTAAGTATACATTGTTAACTTATCATAGCTTACTTTTAGGTGGAAAGGTGAATCTTTCACAAATCAGTTAGTTCAACTTTCAAATTATGTCACTACAAGTTCATATTCATTTGGACTCTGGAGTCATATCTACCTGGATTCAAATCCCAGCCATGATACTTAGTGTAGAAGGTACACTTTCTATACCGTAGGCTTCTTATCTATAAAATGGAGTTAAATGGTACCTGACATACAGTAAGCAAGTATAATTTGAGGCTGCTTTTATTAAAAATTATGTTGATGACAATCTCTTATGAATTCTAGCTGCCTTGACATCATTCTTCTTCTCCCATCACCCTAGTGAAAGTACCTATTCTTTAGATTAATCATTTGTCTGCTGTGCTTCTGCCTTTCCCAATTTGAATCAATCCTCTTGCCAAGTTAATCTTTCTTCAATATAACACCAATCATTTCACATCATTTCTCAGTTCAAAACTATTTCCACCTGACTGCTCACTTCCTCCAGAATTAAGAACAAACTCTTCATCCTGACAAGCAACATAGCCCATTGTATCTGTCTTCACCTTTCCTTTTCTTTCACTACTGTTTTACTTTTAGTCTAATTAGTTCAGTCAAACTGCCGTCTCTTTCTTCTCGAAATACAGTTTCCTGTCTCTGAATTTGTTGTTGCTGTTTTGTATGTCCCTACAAAATTTTGAGAGTAAGTATGTCTGAAAATTACCTTTTGTACCAGTGTTCACCTGTCATAATCCTTTACATCTTTGAAGGCTCCCATCAAATATTGGGCTGGCCAAAAAGTTTGTTTGGGTTTTTATACAACATCTTACAAAAACCCAAATAAATGTTTTGGCCAACCCAGTACTATCTATTTCATTGAGCTTTTCCTGATACTTAACTGGTTGTGGTTTTTCCATTCATTACATTTCTATAATTCTCCTGTGCTTTTCTTGTATCACTAGCCTTGTACTACCTTTCTTTATACAGGTCTAAAATTCCTTCTCTGTAGTTCTAAAGTTCAAAAGACTCTGAAAACTAAGTTTCTCTTTAAAAAAGAAACTAATTTAGTGGCTCTGGTGGGCAAAATGATGGCCCCAGAAGAGGTCCATATCCTAATCCTGGAACCTGTAAACATATTACATTACTTGGTAAAAGGGGCTTTACAGAGATGATTAAATTAAAGATCTTGCAATGGGGAGATTAGCTTGGATTACCCAGATGGGCTCGGTGTAATCCCAAGAGTCCTTATGAGAGGAAGAGGGAGGCAAGGAAGTCAGAGAAGAAAATGTCATGGCAGAAGTAGAGATGAGAGTGATGGGATTGCTAATTATTAAAATGAAAGGCCAGGAGCCAAGGAAAGCAAACAGTATCCAGAAGTCAGGCAAGGCAAAGAACAGATTCTCCTGTGGATCCTCTAGAAAGAGACCAGGTTTGTAGACATCTTGGCTTTAGCCCAAGGACAGTTGTGACTTCTAGATCTAAAAAATAATAAATTTGTACTGTGTAAGTCACTACATTTATGGTAATTTGCTACAGCAGCAGTTGAAAACTCATGTAGTATTAAAATTTGACCTGAATGGATGTGAGGCTATTTACAGACCACCTGACCTGTCTCGTGAGAAACCTGTATGCAGGTCAGGAAGCAACAGTTAGAACTGGACATGGAACAACAGACTGGTTCCAAATAGGAAAAGGAGTATGTCAAGGCTGTATATTGTCAGTCTGCTTATTTAACTTACATGCAGAGTACATTATGAGAAATGCTTGGCTGGAAGAAACACAAGCTGAAATCAAGATGGCTGGGAGAAATATCAATAACCTCAGATATGCAGACGACACTACCCTTATGGCAGAAAGTGAAGAAGAATGAAAAAGCCACTTGATGAAAGTGGAAGATAAGAGTGACAAAGTTGGCTTAAAGCTCAACATTCGGAAAACTAAGATCATGGCATTTGGTCCCATCACTTCATGGGAAATAGATGGGAAAACAGTGGAAACAGTGTCAGACTTTATTTTTTGGGGCTCCAAAATCACTGCAGATGGTGATTGCAGCCATGAAATTAAAAGACGCTTACTCCTTGGAAGGAAAGTTATGACCAACCTAGACAGCATATTTAAAAGCAGAGACATTATTTTGCCAACAAATGTCCATCTAGTCAAGGCTATGGTTTTTCCAGTAGTCTTGTATGGACGTGAGAGTCCGACTATAAAGAAAGCTGAGCACCGAAGAGTTGATGCTTTTGAACTGTGGTGTTGGAGAAGACTCTTGAGAGTCCCTTGGACTGCAAGGAGATCCAACCAGTCCATCCTAAAGGAGATCAGTCCTGGGTGTTCATTGGAAGGACTGATGTTGAAGCTGAAACTCCAATACTTTGGCCACCTCATGCAAAGGGATGACTCACTGGAAATACTTTGGCCACCTGATGGGAAGAGTTGACTCATTGGAAAAGACCCTGATGCTGAGAAGGATTGGGGGCAGGAGGAGAAGGGGATGACAGAGGATGAGATGGTTGGATGGCATCACTGACTCAATGGACATGAGTTTGGGTAAACTCCGGGAGTTGGTGATGGACAGGGAGGCCTGGTGTGCTGCGATTCATGGGGTTGCAAAGAGTTGGACATGACTGAGCAACTGAACTGAACTGAACTGATAGTCTATATTTATACCAGTTAGTAAATATTCATATATTTCACTATGAATAGAAGTAATAATGTTGGATCATAGGGTGCCAACTTAAGACCTTACTGAGTGATTTCTTAATATACAGTATATATACTATATTACCTTTCTCGGAGGAGGCAATGGCAACCCACTCCAGTACTCTTGCTTGGAAAATCCCATGGATGGAGGAGCCTGGTAGGCTGCTGTCTATGGGATCGCATAGAGTCGGACATGACTGGGTGACTTCACTTTCCCTTTTCACTTTCATGCATTGGAGAAGGAAATGGCAGCCCACTCCAGTGTTCTTGCGTGGAGAATCCCAGCGACGGGGGAGCCTGGTGGGCTGCCGTCTATGGGGTCGCATAGAGTCGGACACGACTGAAGCGACTTAGCGGCAGCAGCAGCATTACCTTTCTAAAATCTGAGAAATTCTAAATTCAGAAAATATTTTTCCCCCATGGGTTTAAAAAAAAAGTTTGTGGACCTAATGTCATTTACACTAATAATGTCTCCCTCTAAAAGATGATAAACTACGTGAAGGCAGAAATTAAAACTTATTATTCATCTTTGTATCTCCCAGTTCAATGACTTACAGGTAATATGTGTGAAAAAAATATTTTTGAATTGACCTTAAGTATTTGTAAACATTGTGGGGAGTATAAAGTTGTGGGAGACCTGTCTCAAATCATCTCAGATCCTAGTGAGGGATATCAGTCATGTATTGGCTCACAGTGAGACACTACAATGTAAGTAACATATATAGCTTCAGAAAAGGACTGAAGTAATCTGAAAGGTTCACTAAAGAGGTGATTTTTTAGCTGTTACAATGACTACCATTTGTATAACATCTACTGTACTAGGTTCCTAATGTTCATGACTAAATCCCCACAAAAATCTTATGATAAAACAGATACTTAGGGATATTACATAACTCAGTCCTAAAGGTGAGTGGATTGAGATTTGGTTCATCCTTCAAGGAGAGAATGGCATGAACAGAAGTCTGAAAGTAGTTGTATCATAAGTTCAGAAAACTAGATTCTTTTGAAGAGTTTATTTACATAATACCGTAATTGATCTAAAATAGAGGTCTCTGTTAAATAAAGTGTTAAGTCTTAGTCTCTGGTTGCTGGGATTTGGGATAATTTTATTTTCATGTTTGTGAATATTTTTCAAATTTTCTTCAAGAAACATATACCGATTATATAACTGGCAGCAATAAACATTATTTCACATGATTAAAAGACAAGTATATTTTTTTCTGAATATAGTTGGAAAACATTTGATGCTAGCTACTATTTGGTATAGTTTTTTAATTTAGTGAGCTATCTAAACTTACTTCACTTTAGAGTAACTGACCTTAGAAATTCCCTCTTTCAACTGCTTGCAGAGAACCATCATTTAAAAATGTATTTCAGCATTAGTTACTGCTTTTATGCCAGAAACTGTAATTGTTTCTTTGGAAATACACTGTACTGTGTTTGAAATTAGTATATAAATTCCATCTCTGTGTATTTCAGCAACTTAGTATTTAATGTGAAAAATGTTCCTGTAGAAAAATAGAAGACGTGAGGAAAGCCTATTGTGAAAAGTCACACTAGCAGTAATATGGTTATTCCTGCGTTTGCAAGAGGTTAACTGCTAAACCTACCTAGATACTCTACGCACCTGGGAACTAGGTTTTATTTGTTATGTATGTATGTGCTTAGTCGTGTCCACGGAGAAGGCAATGGCAACCCACTCCAGTGTTCTTGCCTGGAGAATCCCAGGGATGGGGGAGCCTGGTGGGCTGCCATCTATGGGGTCGCACAGAATCGGACACGACTGAAGCGACTTAGCAGCAGTAGCAGCAGCAGTCATGTCCAACTCTTTGCAACCCAATGGACTGTAGCCCACCAGGCTCCTCTGTCCATAAGAATCTAAGGTGATGGTAACAAGTACTTATTTTAGGCAATGAATTTTATTTTCACATTGGGTGTTGACCCTGCAAACCTTTTCCTTTTCATTCACTCTAGTAAATTTAGTTTTGTCCATCCTTCTTTTACTATCTGCAGTTATTAGCAAATAAACCAATATGGTGCCATGCAAAAATGAGATATTGATTATTTTAAAAATATTTATTGACACTTGCTGTGTAGCAAGCAGTATGCTAAATATTTGTACAGTAATGAATGAAACAGTTTGTACTCTCATGGAACTTACAGGCTGGTAGGAAGGATATAACCAGTAGATAAACAAGTAAATATGTATTTATAAATTGAAAACATGCTATGAGGGAAGCAAATAGGACACCATAATAAGATAAAAAGGGGACCTATGTAAGAGGAGTTTGGAAGGGCCTTTTGAGCCACAGAAATGAAAAGAGGCCAGTGATGCCAAGAGGGAACAGTGCATACAAAGGCCCTACAGTGGAAAAGAGCTTGGTGTGAAGGGAAAAGGTTGGTGTGACTGGAGCAACAAAGGGAAGGGTTAAAGGTGAGAATGGAAAGGTCTTAAAGGCTACAGTGAAGAGAGTACATTTAGAATAGGGAAGCTGTTGAAAGGGTTTTAAGCAGAAGAAATAATGTAATCAGACATATTTTAAGAGTATCTTGAGCCCCTCTAAGAAGACAATAATGGATGCAGAGAGATGAAATGAGTGTAAGTTATGGTCTGAGCAAGAGACAGTAGTTGCTTGGTTCAACATAGTGTCAGTGAATTAGTAGATATATATTTTGAAGGTAGAATCAACCAATATGTGGGGGAGTCAGAAGGATTAATAGGCTTCTGACCATGATAATTAAATGCATATTTGTGAATATCTGTTCATACATACAGGTTTGTTGAACTTGGTATTCCATTAGCTATTGCAGGGTTTAATGGTAAAAAGGAATATATTTTCATTAAAATAGTAGATCCCAGAAATTTCTCTGAAAATAAATGCTTCCCTTATCAAACTTATTTCTTCAAGAGAGGGATCTTAAATGAAAGTTTTTTAATATAGTTTATAAAAGCTGATTATCTTGTTGTATCTTCAGTATATAGTACAGTGACTGACATAGACAACAGATATTCATTAGTGATTCATTGAATAAATTCTTCACTTAGGAAGAAAAATAGTGTTCCCAGAATCAAACTGAAACAAAACGGTGGCTGTGCCATGAAGCAGTTTTTCATTAAAGTTGCCCACAGGTGATTTGTTAGGTTAGGTAGACTGTGACAAAGAAATCAAGCAAATATGATTTAAACTTACATCTCAAATCATAAAATATTTTATTCTGTGACATAATTTAGAAGCTACTTTATGAAGGTATTATAGGACCTCTAGGATCTTGGAATCAATTTCTGGACAACATAGGATGAATGGAAAAAACACTGAACTAGATAGGACCTAGGAAACCTGATTTCCAATTTTGACTCTGCTATATATAAGTAATAATATTTTGGGCTAGTTACTAGCTCCCTACACTTCAGTTTCCCCACATGGAAAATAGATGAATAGTCTATATCTCTCTTGAGGATCTTTTTGTAATGATTTAATGTAATGATTAAATACATAAAACATTTACATCTACATACATATAGCATTTAAAAAACCTTCACAGTACCCAGTATACAGGTCTCTGGATAAATTGCAAAATGACCACACTAAGCAGCTCCTTGACTTTGTTTCTTCATCCTTTTAAGTCTTGGTTTGCCTGGTGATATGCTGTGGCTAATAAACTCAGGGGAGGTCATGTTTGGTGAGTTCTGAGCCTGGGCCTTAAGAGGCATTGCATGTTTCCATATGTAGTCAAATCTAGGCTAGCCAGATAGATGGTGAAAGATCCTTTGGAATAGAGACAACCATCCCAGCTGAGCCATCTTAGACCAGCCTGTCTACCTGGCAGCTGTCCACAGCATGTGAATAAGCCTGGCCAAGATAGCAGAACTGTTCAGCTGAGCATAGCCTAAATTGCTGACTCAGAATTGGTTGTTATTTTAAGCTACTAATTTTTGAGGTGGTTTTGTTATGTAACAAAAGCCAGTTGATGATATCAGTGTCTTTAGTAAATCTTACTAAATTAATAGAAAAATAGAATTTATTGGGGTGCTGTTATTTGCGAGACACTTAAAAATTTTACATGTACTTCTCTTGTTTCTAATTCTTAAAACTGCTCTTAGTAATCTTTTGATTAGTATGATTGAATTTTAGTCTCCCTGACCCAATGTCCGTGCCCTGTCCAATAAGCCATGCTACCTCTTAAATGAGATTATTTAGAAATGTTTTACAAACTTAAACACTATAAAGTGTTATGATAGATGAAATTAATATAGCATATATAGTGTCCTTTCAGATTGTAAAGAAAAATATTCAGATTTCCTAGCCAATGGAAGCTTATTCCAGAGTAGGGTTGCAAAGAGGCTGAGTAGACATACAGCCCCTGGATCCTAGTGCTTACAGAATAAGGATTTACATTATATTGTTCAGGATGTATTAGCAGCTTTAGTGACCAGTTTTTCAGTGTTTATGTTAACGATCCTGTTACCTAATAAAGGATTTGAATTTGTCACTGCCTTCCATGGAGTTGTCCCTTAGGGCAGAATTTTGTGCCATGTCACTTTATAGATGACAGGCCTTCCCTCTTTCTTGTCATGAGTTTCCCTGGTAGCTCAGCTGGTAAAGAATCTGCATGTAATGCAGGAGACCCAGGTTCAATTCCTGGGTCAGGAAGATCCCCTGGAGAAGGGAACGGCTGCCCACTCCAGTATTCTGGGCTGGAGAATTCCATGGACTGTATAGTCCATGGTGTCACAAAGAGTCGGACACGACTGAGCGACTTTCACTTCACTTATGTCTTGTCTGTGGCTGCATGCTTGCTAAGTCGCTTCAGTCGTGTCCATCTCTTTGTGACCCTATGGACCTATAGGCTGCCAGGCTTCTCTGACCAAGGGATTCTCCAGGCAAGAATACTGGAGTTGGGTTGCCATGCCCTTCTCCAGGGGATCTTCCCAACCTGTTCCAGATCAAATACCAATCCAGTGGTTGTGATCATATTACCGGATTTGGTTTAATTGAAAGCAGAGTGGTACAACTCATTAGTTTTATTCTATGCAAAGATAATTTCGTTTCTTTGCGAGGGTGGGGGTCGGGTTGTGTGTATCTGTTACCTCTCACAGGATAATAAACTACTCCAAAACTTCATGGCTTAAAACAGCTATCTTATCTGTTCATGATTCTATAGGCCAGCAGTTTGGGCTAGTATCAGATGAGCAGTTCATCTGCTGACCTTGTCCAGGCTAATTACGTGACTGCAGTTGTCTGGTGTCCCAGTTTGGGTTGGATAGTCTGAGGAGGTCATCTAGATTTTCTGCTGTGCTGCAGTCCATGGGGTCTCAAAGAGTCGGATACGACTTGGTGACTGAAAAACGAACAACAGTCTGACAAGACTTCATTCACAGGACTGGCAGTTGGTTCTGGATATTGGCTGGGCCACGTGTCCCCAGAAGGCTATCTGAGCTTATCTGTGGAAGAGTTCAGAGAGAGCATTAATAGGAACTGTGAGGTCTCTTGAGGCCTAGACTTGTAGATCACACAGTGTCACTTCCACCACATGATACTGTCAAAACAAGTCACAAAACCAGTCCAAATTTAAGGAGTATGGAAATAACATAATAAAGAGTTACAAAGAATTTGTGGTCATTTCTAATTTACCATAGGTCCTGAGGCACTTATGTTTGCATGTATTGGACAATACCTATGAGTAATAACATACAATTATTAAAAAATTACCACACAAATTTGACTTGTGTTATTTGGTAGAATAATGGAGAGAGTCACAGCCCTGGGGGAATGTGGGAGGTGATAAGAAGATGGAGACTAAGGTTTATACTTTCCTTAAGTGACATGGAATAGCAAAGAGAAATGTTATTTGCAAGGAATGGATCCTTACAAAAACAAAAAATTTCACAGTTCTTACCTTTTTTAGAAGATAATCACATGCAGGTAGACTTTTAGTAATCTGAAAACTAGTCATTTTCATTTTCAATCTTCATTTTTAATTGCAAAATTACTCCTTGTAATCTTGTGATATAGTAAGAAACATGTAGTTGGTCTTTGTCCCTGGTTCTTGGCATAAACTCCTAAAACTTTTGAGTATCTTTTTGTATGCAAATAAGATGACTAGTGGCAGGGGGCCCCTAGATACCCCTTAGATGGGGACCATAAAAACCAAGACTGATTAAGAAACTTAGAACTTTCAACCTTACTCCCTAACCTCTAAGAAAGGAAGAGGGTCTAGAGATTGTTAACCATCAATGAACAATGCTTTCGTCAACCATGCCTATGTAATGAAACCTCCATAAAAACTCTTATTAAACTACAGGATTTGGAAAGCTTCCAGATTGATGAACACACTGAGATGCTGGGAGGGTGATGTGCCCAGACAGGACATGGAAACTCTGCATGAATTTCTCCAGACCATGAATTTCCCCAATACCTTGCCCATATTTGTTGTTTAATCACTAAGTCGTATCCAACTCTTTTGCAACTACATGGCTGTTTTTGAGTTATATCTTTTATAACAAACCCGTTAAAATAGTAAAGTGTTTTCCTGAGTCCCTTGAGTTGTTCTAGCAAATTAGCAAACCTGAGGAGGGGGTCATTGGAACCCCTGATTTATAACTCATTGGGGAGAAAAATGGGAGGCCTGAGACTTTAACTGGCTTCTGAAGTTGGGGGCAGTCTTGTGGGAGTGAGCAGCCTGTGGGGTTGCACTGTCTCCAAGTAGTTAATGTTGGAATTAAATTGACTTGTAGGACATATTGGGTGACTCAGAATTGATGCTTTTGAACTGTGGTGTTGGAGAAGACTTTTGAGAGGCCCTTGGACTGCAAGGAGATCAAACCAGTGAGTCCTAAAGGAAATGACTTCTGAATATTCATTGGAAGGACTGATGCTGAAGCTGAAACTCCCAATACTTTGGCCACCTGGTGCGAAGAACTGACTCATTGGAAAAGACCCTGATGCTGGGAAAGATTGAAAGCAGGAGGAGAAGGGAACAATAGAGGATGAGATGTTTTGGATGGCATCACTGACTCGATGGAGTTTGAGTAAGCTCCTGGAGTTGGTGATGGACAGGGAAGCTTGGTGTGCTGCAGTCCATGGGGTTGCAAGGAGTCCGACACAACTGAGTGACTGAACTGAACTGAGGTGACTCAGTAGATAAAGAACTCTGCCTGCAATGCAGGAGATGAAGGAAAACGTGGATTTGATCCCTGGGTCTGGAAGATCTCCTGGAGGAGGGCATGGCAACCCACTCCCATATTCTTGCCTGGAGAATCTCATGGACAGAGGGGCCTAGTGGGCTACGGTCCATCGGATTGCAAAGAGTCAGACACAACTGAAGCGACTGAGCACACATGCACGTAGGACATACTGAATTGACTTACAGGATGCTCAGTTGATGTCCACAGAGAAGAATTGCTTGGTATGGAAAAATTACCCATTTGTTGTCAGAAATGAGGTGTGGGTAAAAACAGAGCACAGTGCTTGTGTTCTGCTGCGTCTTTTAAAAAACTAACATTCAGATTTGATAAGTGATTATAAAGACCAGAACAGTCTTTCTAAAGATTCAACAAAGCACTTTCCTGCACGCACACACATAGTGGATTCTGTGGTCATGCAAAGTAATAGTTTACAAAAGGGAAAGTGGCAGAAATTCAGAAAACTGCTGTTCCCTTTCATCCAAATATTTTTCTTGAGAATGAAAAAAAGCTGTTCTAATTATAAGATAGTGTAGCCCTTTATTCTTGGAAAATTCTTAAGAAATACAAAGTTTTTTCATGGAAATAATCATTAACATCTTTGAGTTCTTATTTGCTATGTATTAGGCCTCATTTTAGTGGCTCAGTAAAGAATCTGCCTGCAATGCAGGAGACCCGAGTTCAATCCCCAGGTTGGGAAGAAACCCTGGAGAAGGAAATGGCAGCCCACTTCAGTTTTCTTGCCTGGAGAATCCCATGGACAGAGGAGCCTGGTGAGCTATAGTCCATAGGGTTGCAAAGAATTGGACATGACTGAGCAACTACACAAAATCTTTACAAACAACCCAGGTGGTGCTATTGGTAAAGAAACCACCTGCCAATGCAGGAGACAGATGTGGGTTTTATCTCTGAGTTGGGACGATGCCCTGGAGGAGGACAGTAATGGAATACCCATTCCAGTATTCTTGCCTGGAGGATCCCATGGACAGAGGAGCCTGGCGGGCCACAGTCCATAGAGTTGCAATGAGTCGGACACAACTGAAGTGACTTAGCACACATTCACACACAACCAACCAAGTGAAGTAGGTAGTGTTAATCCCAGAGGCACAGAGAGGTTAAAGTCCTTAGCACAATTTGTAAGTGGAAGAACCATACTCAAACCCCCTCTCCTTTGTTGTCAGACTCTGTGTTCCTAAACATTATATATATTATATAAATAAAGTCCAGCTCATCAATTATTTTTTCATGGATCTGAAAAGTCACTGCCAAACAAAAGGTCATCTAGATTTTCTCCTTTGTTATCTTCTAGAAGTTCTATAGATTTTCATTTCACATTTAGGTCTGTGATTCATTTTGAGTTAATTTTTGTGAAAGGTGTAAGGTCTGTGTTTATATTCACTTTTTTTACATGTAGATGTCCAGTTTTCCAGCACCATTTGTTAAAGACTCTTCTCTCCATTGTACAGGCATACCTTGGATATGTTGTGGATTTGGTTCCAGACCACCCCAATAAAGTGTATATCACTGTTAAGCTAGTCACATGAATTTTTTTTCTTTCTTACTGCATATAAAAGTTATGTTTATGCTATACTTTAGTCTATTATGTGTGGAATAGCACTATGTGTAAAAAAAAATACATTAATTGGAAAATACTTTATTACTAAAACTACTGTCATCTGATGACACAGGGTTGCCACAAACTTTCAATTTGTAAGAAATGCAGTATCTGTGATGCACAATAAAATGAGGTGTGCCTATTATTATTTTGCTTTTTTTGTCTAAAATCAGTTGGCTGTATTTATATGGGCCTATTTCTGGGCGCTCTGTTCTGTTCCACTGATCTATTTGCCTGTGCTTTTGCCAGTATTGTACTGTCTTGCTTACTGTAGCTTCATACTAAGGCTTGAAGTCAGGTAGTGTCAGTCTTCCAACTAATTTTTGTTCCCTTCAATATTACATTGGTTGTTCTGGATCTTTTGGCTTTCCGTATAAACTTCAGAATCAGTTTGTCAGTAGCTACAAAATAAATTGCTAGGATTTTGATTTGGATTGCATTGAATCTTT
The DNA here is from genome assembly GCA_024291935.2 of Okapia johnstoni. NCBI lineage: Eukaryota > Metazoa > Chordata > Mammalia > Artiodactyla > Giraffidae > Okapia > Okapia johnstoni. The sequence goes on along the minus strand of CM044317.1, from coordinate 57,742,731 downwards.
AGATCAAGTTGTGAAGAACTTACATCATGACCATATTGAGTCTTCCTATCTATGAATGTGAAATATTGCTTCATTTATTTGGTTCTTCTTTTTTTTTCACATTAGAGCTTTATAGTTTTCCTCATATAAATCTCATATAAATTTATACCTAAGTATTTTGGGGCTTGGGGTGCTAATGTAAATTATATGTTATTAATTTAAATTTACAGTTGTTATTGCTGGTATATTGAAAAACAGTTGAGTTTTATATATTAACCTTGTATCCTGTTGTCTTGTTATAATAATTTATTAGTTCCAGGAATTTTTTGTTGATTATTTTGGATTTTCAACATATGTAGTCATGTTATCCGTGAATAAAGACAGTTTTATTTCTTCTCAATCTGTTTATTTTTTCCTTTTCTTGTCATATTGCTCTAGCTAAGACTTTGAGTAGGATGTGATGATAGGGGACATTTTTGCCTTGTTTCTGACCTTGACAGGAAGGCTTCTAGTTTCTCACCATGAAGTATGATGTTAGCTGTAGGTGATAGCTTTAGCTATTGGTGGTAGTGGTGGTTTAGTCGCTAAGTTATGTCTGACTCTTGCAACCCCATGGATTGTAGCCTGCCAGGCTCCTCTGTCCATGGGATTCCCCAAGCAAGAATACAGGAGTGGGTTGCCATGTCCTTCTCCAGCTTTAGCTATTAGATGCTCTTTATTAAGTTGAGGAAGTTACTTTCTATTCCTGGTTTGCTAGCCATTCTCAATTTATCATGAAAAGTGTTGGGCTTGTCAAATGTTTTTTCTACATTATTAATATGATCATGTGACTCTTCTTCTATAGCAGGTTGATGAGATGGATTCAATTTGATTGATTTTTGACTGTGGAACCAGTCTTCCATGACTCAAATGAATCCCACGTTGTCATAGTGTGTAATTTTTGTATACCTTAATAATTTTGCTAAATTATTGTGGGGGATTTTTGCATCTGTATTCATCAGAGGTGTTGATTTGTGGTTTTCTTTTCCTGATATTAGTATATCTTTATCTTGCTTTTGTATTAGTATAATGCCAACTTCATTGAGTTAGGAAGTATTCCTTCCTCCTTTATCTTTGTTTTATGACTTTTGAAGCAAGCCATGTGCTGTCTGCTTGATATATCTTAATTTATATTTTGCCTGTTTTGAGAATACTGTATAATGAAAAAATGTGATTAGGTAAGAATAGACTCACAGAAGAGGAATCATGAAAAATAGGGGAGTTGGGGAAGAATTCATCTTCATGTTATAGGACCTGTCCCCCCAAAAAGAAAATATTTTTTGTAAATAATCATTCCTGATAAATTCAAATTACTTTTAAATAATTCATACTACTTTGTGTGTGTGTGTGTGTGTAACAGAGCTTTATTAGAATATGAAAAGGACAGAGAAAGCTTTTGACATAGACATCAGAAGGAGGACAAGAGTGGCTCCCTCACTAGTCTTAGCATGGGAGCCATATACTCTTTTTAATTGGTTATTATAATAAATCAAAAGAATGTCTCAAGGTGGTAAAGATCTTACTAGACCCAATCCCACAATTTACATTTTAAGATGACAGGATTAGAACTAACAACAGAAAGATTTTACCAGACCCACACCCCTAATATACATTTTAAGATAACAGGATTCAGTTCAGTTCAGTTCAATGGTGTCTGACTCTTTGGGACCCCATGGACTAACAGGATTAGTCAGAAAGTTTTCAAGGAGAAACTGTCTTCAAGCAGGATACATTGTTGTTATATAATACTTATATAGTCCTTATATAGAGAGTTTAAGCTGAGTTGTTTTGTTGTGTAATCATCATCAGCTCAGGGTTTTATGTGACTAAGACTAAGGAATGTAGGAAAAAATGTTTGTCCTTTTCTCCTCCTTGAGAATTCCAGACCCCTATCTCCTCTGTGAGCGAGGAGACCCCAGACCTCTTCTCCTCATGGACCCTGGACTTCTTATCACCCTACCTAGGAATTGACTCATTCCCTTCTTTTTTCTTTCAGGAGAATATGTTGCCAAGGGAAAGTGGTATCATTTTAGTTCCATAACTACTTCCTGCTGTTGAGGGGTGTCGTCCCTAAATTGTTGAGGTACATATTCTCCTCACTCTCATATTGAGGGTCTCTGATCCAGGGGCCCCAAGTAACAGTTGGAGAAGGTTGTGGCACTTGTAGGAGCCTGAACCATCATTTGTAACCTAAAAGCTTTTAGACAGTTAGAAACAAACCCCATTTTACAGTTATAGATGTAAGCCAAAATAGTCATTAAACCAGTTAAAACATATCAAAATTAAAAGTCACATTATGTCCATAGTTAAGGTACAATGTGTTATGTCAGTCCATTTTAGGATTGTTAGATGTCATCAGACTATAGAGAGGCATCACACATGATTGTTGTTGGTGAAGATATTGACAGAGTTGAAGAAAGTCTTTTGCTTGAAGCGGATAAACATGTGAAGCCTTCAGTTGATGAGGAGGGGAGTGCTCTGCAGACCCAGCAGTTAGATCATTTGTGGAATGTAGCATAGGAATGAGCCCAGGACACGAAGGCATTGTCTTGAGGGTCAAACAGCGGACTCAGGACTTTTGGAGTCACAAGCCCATATAGCTTGTCAAACTTATCTGGTAAGGACCTTCCCACAGGGGCTTCAGGGATTGTCTCCCAGATCCCAGTGTCTTTATCAGGACCTCGGTTTCTGGTTCAAACAGTGGCTTATTTGACTCAGAGGCTGGGTCAGGAGTCACCTCCCGGTAAATAATTCAGATTACTTTTAAAAACACTTCTGAATGTATTTTCTAAAATATATTCACAGAAATGCCCAATAATAACACAAATATATCAGTGAGACAGCTAGAGTTTTAATTTCACTACTTGCGCTCTTTCAAATTGAACCCGGGTCTCCCACATTGCAGGTAGACGCTTTACCATCTTAGCCACCAGGAATCCCAGCTAATAAACTGTAGATTTTTTAATGTCTGGTAATGGTGACAAGGTCCCCCTATTATCTTTTTTGTTTTAGACCTCTTTACCTGTTTATGCATGTGATACTTATCTGTTGAAGACTGCTCATATAGGCTCAGTTCTTGCTGAACTGTGGTCTTTCTGTAGAGGTCAGTTTAAGGCTGTGCCATGTTCTTGTTGTCAGGCAACCTGTTCGTAGAGGACAAAGCAACATTGTTCATAATAGTAAAGGAGAACACTGGAATGTAAGTCTTTGTAATAATACATTGAAAATGCTTTAAGTATATCTGTATGATACTGTATTTTATTAGGCATATAAGCAACGGAATAAAACCACTGAAAAGAAAGATACATTGGGAAAAAAGTAGAATTTAGAAGAGACTTAAGTCTCTGCCTACTGACCCATCACCCTTGTTACCATTTAAACTGTAGAATCCTAGTTCCTCCACCATTTTTTCCAGGTACAAAAGAGGAGAGTTCACAGCTTCTCCTGAGAACCACTTTTGGAACTCAAAAGAATCCCTTTCCTTTTTTGCAGTAAAGGTACCATTAACTCTTTACCTGCCACTTATCCTCTCCCTGCCCTCCGTCAGGCCCTTAAAACAAACTTATATATGTTATTTATCCAAGGAAAACAAACATATGTTCACACACAGACTTGTACAAAAAGTTCATAGTCACTTTATTTGTAATAGCCCCTAACTGAAAATAACCCAAATGTCCATCAACAAATCAATGGTAAATTACGATAAATCCATACTTTGAACAATAAAATTCAGCAGTAATAATGAATGATTTATTGATACATGCAACAACATAGATGAATCTAAAAAAATCATTAGGCTAATGGAAAGACAGGCAAAAAAGAGTAAATATGATTCCACACTTATAGAATTCTACAACAAGCAAACAAATCTCCAGTGACAGAAAGCAAGTGCCTGGTTGATTGCAGGCATGAGTGGAGGGAGGGATTGCAAAGGGGCACGAAGAAAATATAAGGAGTGACTGTAGTGTTAAACTGTTAAAACTGCTTTAAAACTAATTAAAGTTGTACACTTAGAAGTATGTACACTTAATTTTCTGTTGCTGCTTAACAAATTACCACAAATTTGGCAGATTAAAACAGTGTCTATTAATTATCTCACAGTTTTGTAGGTCACCAATTTGAGTGGGCTTGGCTAGTTTGCTGCTTAGGATCTTATAAGGCTAAAATCAAGGTGTTAACTGCACTGCATTCAAGTCCAGAGGCTTTGGGTGGAAAAAATCAGCTTCCAGACCCATTCAAATTGGCAGATTCAGTTCCTTGCAGTTGTAGAACTGAGATTCTTGTTTTATTCCTGGCTGTCAGCCAAACGGTGCTCTTAGGTCTTAGAGGCTACTCTCAGGTCCTTTCCATGTGGCCTCGGTCTTCAAGCCAGCAATGATATGGTGAATGTCCCTCATGATTTGAATCTCTGACTTCCTTTTCTGCTATCAACTGGAGAAAACACTCTGCTTTTAAAGGGCTAGTGTGATTAGATTAAACCCATACATATAATCTTTGTGTATTAAGGTCAGTTGATTAGCAAACATTATTATGTCTTCAGAATCTCTTGTAACATGTAATATAATCATGGAAGTAGTAGTAGGAGGTGCTGGAGATCTGGAATGAACATCTTAGAATTCTGCCTATCACATAGGGCAGTATGTTGTACTTTATTTATACCTCAATAAAGTTTGTGTTTTTTTTCCTAAAAATAAGATAAAAGACATAATAATAATGGTAATAATAATAAATGTTTTCGAAAGGATGATTCTGAAACTCAAGAGATGTAAATTGATTATTCTCACTGATTCAACATAGCATTTGCAAAAAATTTCCATGTCCAAGTCAGGGAAGAGAATTAAAATGTTAATAATATGCATAGCACCTTTTCAGAATTGGTATTTTTTCTTTTCACCTGTAATGAGAGGAAACTGTAAAATGTTGAGGATGTAACTATGAGTCATACATAATAGAAAAGATGATTTTGGAAGTTTTACAAGTTCTTGACTCAAAATTGTTGACTAATGAACATTGTAATTTAATTGTATGTCTACAAATATAAATTTAATAAAATTCCTATTCATTATTTAAACTTGTACAGTAGATGAATTAAATGTAGCTATGAATTTGTTGCTTCTGTTATTATTAAGGCCAATCTTGGAACTCTTGAGTTTATAGAATTCTTATATTACAGAATGTAGGGAATACTGTTTCTGTATCATGGAAGAGGTTTTATCTACTCATCATTTACTTTCTAGAAAGGATTAAAGAATGATGTATTTAATATTTTATTATAATTATTTAATGGGCAAAAATTTTAGAAATTTAGAAATTTTTAGAGATGAGAAGCTTTACAATAAGATGTGATTAGTCTTGGATCATCAACTTATAAGTGTATAATACCAGAGTTAGCAAGGCTATCAAACAACTGGAATGCTCATAAAGAACTGGTGGGGTGGAAATGGGTTCAAGCACTGTGGAAAGTTATTTAGCAATATTTACTAAAGCTATACATATGTATGCGTAGATCAAATTGCCAATATCCATTGGCAAGAGAAAAAGCAAGAGAATTCCAGAAAAACATCTACTTTTGCTTCATTGACTATGCTAAAAAAGCTTTTGACTGTGTGGATCACAACAAACTTTGGAAAATTGTAAGAGATGGGAATACCAGACCACCATACCTGGCTCCTGAGAAATCTGTATGCAGGTCAAGAAGCAACAGTTAGAACTGGACATGAAACAGCAGACTGGTTCCAAACTGGGAAAGGAGTACGTCAAGGCTGTGTATTGTCACCCTGCTTATTTAACTTATATGCAGAGTACATCATGAGAAATGCAGGCTGGATGTAGCACAAGCTGGAATCAAGATTGCTGGGAGAAATATCAGTAACCTTAGATATGCAAATGACATCACCCTTATGACAGAAAGCGAGGAGGAACTAAAATAAAGAGCCTCTTGATGAAAGTGAAAGAGGATAGTGAAAAAGTTGGCTTAAAACTCAACATTCAGAACACTAAGATCATGGTATCCAGTCCCATCACTTCACCGCAAATAGATGGGGAAACGAGAGAAACAGTGACTTTATTTTCTTGGGCTCCAAAATCACTGCAGATAGTGACTGCAGCCGTGAAATTAAAAGATGCTTGCTTCTTGGAAGAAAAGCTATGACAAACCCGGACAGCATATTAAAAAGCAGAGACATTACCAACAAAGGTCCATATAGTCAAAGGTATGGTTTTTCCAGTAGTCATGTATGGATGTGAAAGTTGGACCATAAAGAAAGCTGAGCACCAAAGAATTGATGCTTTTGTACTGTGGTGTGGGAGAAGACTCGAGAGTCCCTTGGATATCTAGGAGACAAATCAGTCAATCCTAAAGGAAATCAGTACTGAATGTTCATTGGAAGGACTGATGCTGAAGTTGAAGCTCCAACCCTTTGGCCACCTGATGCAAAGAACTGACTCATTGGAAAAGACCTTGATGCTGGGAAAGATTGAAGGCAGAAGAAGGGGACAACAGAGGATGAGATGGTTGGATGGCATCACCGAGTCGATGGACATGAGTTTGAGCATGCTCCGGGAGTTGATGATGAACAGAGAAGCCTGGCATGCTGCAGTCCATGGGGTTGCAAAGAGTCGGACATGACTGAGTGACTGAACTGATACATATGTATGTTTATATATACCCTATGAACCAGCATTTTACTGCCTCTAGTCATTTTACATATTGTTGTTCATTCGCTAAGTTGTGTCTGACTCTGCAACCCCATGAACTGCAGCAACCCAGGCTCCTCTGTTCTTCACTGTTTCCTGGAGTTTGCTCAAATTCATGTCCATTGAGTCAGTGATACTATCTACCTGTCTTATCCTCTGCTGTTACCTTCTCCTTTTGCCTTCCATCTTTCCTAGAATCAGAATCTTTACCAGTGAGTCAGCTCTTCCTATCAGGTGAGCAAAGTATTGGAGCTTCAGCTTCAGCAACCATCTTTTCAATGAATATTCAGGGTTGATATCCTTTAGGATCAACTGGTTTGATCTCCTTGCAGTCCAAAGAACTTTCAATAGTCTTCTCCAGCACCACAATTCAAAAGCATCAATTCTTTGGCACTCAACCTTCTTTATGGTCCAGCTCTCACATCCATATATGCAGCTGGAAAAACTGTACCTTTAGCTATACAGTCCTTTGTTGACAAAATGATGTCTCTACTTTTTAATGTGCTGTCTAGGTTTATCATAGCTTTCCAAGAAATCAAGCATCTTTAATTTTGTAGCTGCAGTAACCATCTGCAGAGGTTTGGAGCCCAAGAAAATAAAATCTGACACTGCTTTCACTTTTTTTCTCTTCTATTTGCTGTGAAGCGATGGGACTGGATGCCATGATCTTGGTTTTTTCAATGTTGAGTTTCAAGCCAGCTTTTTCACTTGTCTCTTTCACCCTAATCAAGAGACTCTAGTTCATCTTCACTCTCTGCCATTAGAGTGGTTTCATCTGCATATCTGAGGTTGATGATATTTCTGCTGGCAGTCTTGATTCCAGCTTGTGATTTATCCAGCATGGCATTTTGCATGATGTACTCTGCATGTAAATTAAATAAGTGGGGTGACAATATACAGCCTTGTTGTACGCCTTTCCCAATTTTGAATCAGTCGATTGTTCCACGCCTGCTTCTGACTGTTGCTTCTTGACCCGCATATGGATTTCTGAGGAAGATAGGTAAGGTGGTCTGGTATTCCTGTTTCACATATACTTCATAATAAAAGATAAGAACTCTTTAAAATTCTTTAAAGTTGACTGTTTGTGATCATTTACTCCTTAGGAAGACTTGTGTGTTCTTATTGAATTTCAAAGTTCAATTTTTCAATTTTATTGTATTTTATCTTTTAGTTCTACTTTGTGTTCCTTTCAGGCATATTTCCTTATTTTTCCTCTCTTATTCTTGACATAAAATATCCCGTCTCCTTTACATTTTGTCCATCATAGACATCAATGTTGTCTAATGCAACTTTCTACAGTTATGGTGTAATGCTCTGTAATTGTATTGTCCTATAATTGTGTTGTCCTCTGTAATTACAGCCACAAGCCACATGTGGCTCTTGAGTACTTGAAATGTGGTTTAGTGTGACTGAAAAACTGAACTTGAAATTATTTATCTATTTTTTAATTTAGCTACATGGGGCTAACAATTAATATACCACAGGTCTGTATCAATATTGTCTTCCCTACCTCTTTAGCTTGTTTTCATTTCCTTCTCCCTGCATAACTAATAATTTATCTTGTCCTCCTTTTAGACTGTAGCCATATGTTAATTTTTATTGTTTTAAAATTTTTAGCATTTCTCATTGTTGCTTTACTTACCTTGTAAGCTTCTGGGTCGTGAAAGTATTTTATTTGTTGAAGAAAGTCACTTAGGAATTGGGGAGCTTCAAAATACCATTGAAAATCTAGAGTATTGTGAGATTTGAAGGCTGATTTGTCAAGAACATAAAATAGAATTAAAAAATACTAACAGATTAAGAGTATAACAGTAAAAATCTGGCTGTCTAAAATTTAGTATTAACTCTGATGTTAATTTTGTGAACTTGGACAAGTTTTTGAACTTTCTGAGGTAAATTTGTTCATCTAAAAAATGAGAGGTGAAGTAGTTGATTTTTACTATGTCGTCCAGCTTAAGAGTCTTGAAAGAGGTCTGCTATTTTGAATTGAAAACTATTAACAGTGGGGATTAACATTGATACTGGTTTTATATTTTGAAAATGTTCAAGAAGAGAAACCACATATTGAAATGCCAGTACATTCCTCTATGAAGTGAAATGCCAAGATGAAAAATTATGTGAAGATCTAATGGAACTATGCGTGGACAAGAAAGTAGCAAATGAACTTCGTTGTAGTAAACTTTGAATACAACTAAGGAGAAGTGAAACTATGTTTAAATGATTATGTATTCCAAGTAATTAGTTAGAAGTCCAGGAATAAATTTAGGAGAAAGTGTCAACTTGTTATAATGAAGGAAACACTGAATTGAAAGTCAGAACTGAGATTATTATCCTGTGGTGCCAATAATTAGCTGTGTGACAACATGTGGTAAAGTTTGAAGGGGTATTTAATACTGCATGCCATAGCATCACCTCTTGACACCTTCAGGATCATACCATAAACCAGAGTGTGCTCATAGTCTTTCAAAAGACCTAGAAATAATTTCACTAAGCCTCATGACACTGTTTTCTATGTCAACTGGCAGATATATAAGCCTTGTTTTCTGTTATCTTCAGAACTCACATCTTACTTGAACGGTTCCTTTATTTGACACATTTCTCTGTCTTTCTCACATCTTTCCATTATACTCCAGAGAGCTTCTGTCTCTGACCTGAAGACTTCTCTGTGCATAGTGATTTTCATCCTTTTCTCCAAACTTAAACCTTTCATCTCTTTGCCTTAACTGATAACTGTTCCTAAAATTAGTTTCGTCTTAATCTCTTTTGGGGCGTAGTGCTGTTTCCATGCATCCCACATAAAAAGTTCGGAAAGATTTGGTCAGCATCTTTTTTACTCTCAAACACTACTTCCATATACTTTTCCCCCTTTAAAATGGGTCAGAAAGTACTAACTATCAAGTCTATCTTCTAACAATTAATGTTGTTGAGAAATTCAAATAAAGTAGTAGTCATTGTGTACTTACTGTATGCCAGGGTCTCCCCCCTGTCCAGCTTCATAATTGACATATAACATTGTATAAATTTAAGGTGTACAATATGATATGATACAAATATGTACTGTGAAATGATTACCACAATAAGATTATTGCCTGTTTCATCTGTCACTTCACATAGTTACCTCTTTTGTTATTGTGAGACCAGTTGAGATCTACTCTCTTAGCAACTTCTAAGTACATAATACAATATTGTCAATTACAGTCACTATGCTATACATTGGATCCCCAGAATTTATTATACCTGGAGATTTGTACTCTTTGACCATCATTTCCCCATGTCCCTCAGTCTCCAATCCCTGGCAACCACAGTTCTACTTTCTGTTTCTGAGTTCAGTTTTTTTGGATTCCACATATACATGATGTCATATATTGTTCATCTCTATCTGACTGACTTCAGTTAGCACAATGCCCTCAGGGTTGTCTCAGATGTCAGGATTTCCTTCATTTTTATGACTGAATATTATTTCATTGTATATACTGTTTATATCACATTTTCTTTATCTTTTCATCCATCATTGGACTTTTAGGATGTTTCCATCTTGCATATTTAATGCTGCAGTGAACACGGGATTGCAAATATCTCTTCAAAAATAATGATTTCATTTCCTTCAGATGTATACCCTGACAGAAGATTGCTAGATCATGTGATAATTCTGGGTTTAATTTTTTTGAGGAGACTCCATTCTATTTCCATAGTATCCATTGATACTATATCCGAAGTATCAATTTACATTTCCATCAGCAGTTTACAGTGGTTCCCCTTTCTCCACATCCTTACCAGTATTTGTTATCTCTTGTCTTTTTGAGACTAGCCATTCTACCAGTTGTGAGGTGTTATCTCATTGTGGTTTTAAATTTCATGATAACACCTATATGTGGAATCTAAAAAATATAACAAACTGGTGAATGCAGAAAACAACAAAGAAGCAGACCCACAGATGTAGAGAACAAACTAGTGGTTACCAGTGGGGAAGAACAGTATAGGGGTGGGAAAGTGGGAGGTACAAACTATTGGATGTAAGACAGATTCAAGGATGTATTGTACAACACAAGGAATATAGCCAATACTTTGTAATAACTGTAACCTTTAAAATTGTATAAAGTTTTTCTAAAAAAAAGGGGGGCGGAATGCATTTCCTTGATTAGTGATGTTGAGCATCTTTTTGTGTACTTGATCATTTGTATGTCCGTCTTTGGAAAAATGTCTGTTCACTCCTTTGCCCGAGTTTTAATTGGATTGTTTGGGATTTTTTGCTGTTGAGTTGTATGGGTTCCTTACACATTTTGGATATTAACCCCTTATTAATTAAATGGTTTGCAATTATTTTTCCCCATTCTGGAAGCTGTCTCTTCATTTTGTTGATTGTTTACTTTGCTGTGCAGAAATTTTTTAGTTTGATGTAGTCACTGTTACTTATTTTTGCTTTTGTTTCTTGTGCTTTTGGTCTTATATCCCCCAGAAAACATTGTTTAAAGACCAATGTCATGCATGTATATGGAATTTGAAAGATGGTAATGGTAACCCTATATGTGAGACAGAATAAGAGACACAGATGCATAGAACAGTCCTGTGGACGCTGAGGGAGAAGGTGAGGGTTGGACGTTCTGGGACAATAACATTGAAACATGTATATTGTCATATGTGAAGCAGAACACCATTCCATGTTCTATGCATGGGACGGATGCTCAGGGATGGAGCGTTGGGATGACACTGAGGGATGGGAGGGGGAGGGAGGTGGGAGGAGGGTTTGGGAGGGGGAGCACATGTGAATCCATGGCTGATTCATGTCGATGTATGGCAAAAACTACTACAATATTGTAAAGTAATTAGCCCCCAACTAAAATAAAAAAAAAAATTAAAAAAAAAAAAAAAGACCAATGTCAAGGAGTTTTTCCCCTTTGTTTTCTGTAGGAGTTTTACATTCAGGTCTTATATATAAATCTTTAATTCATTTCAAGTTAATTTTTGTGAGTGGTGTCAGATAGGGGTCTAGTTTCATTCTTTTGCATGTGAATGTCTACTTTTTCCAATATCATTTGTTGAAAAGACTATCTTTTTCACTTTGAGTATTCTTGTCTCCTTTGTCAAATATTAGTTGACCATTTACACTTGCATTTATCTCTGGGTTCTTAATTCTCATGAGTCTGTATATCTTATTTTTCTGTCAGTACCATAATTTTTAATTTCTATACCCTTTTAGTATAAAATCAGGAAGTGTTTGCTTCTAGCTTTGTTCTTCTTTCTCAAGATTGCTCTGGCAGTTTAGGGTTTTTGGTGTTTCCATGTGAATTTTTAGGGTTGCTTTTTCTATTTCTTTGAAACATACCATTGGAATTTTAATATGAATTCAGTACATTCAAAATGCTTTTGTGCAAGGTAGGAGGACTTCCTCTGTTGGATATCAAGACTTACTGTAGAGCTCCACTAAGACTAGCTTTAGGTGGACAGATTAGTGAAATACTGTAGAACCTCAAAATGGACTTAAGGATACATAGAAACTTGGTTTATGAAAAAAGTGCCACAGTAGAGCAAATGGGGAAAGAATAGTCTTTTCAATGAATGATGTTGAAATAATATATAAGAAACTCGACCGCTGCCTAATACCATTCACAAAAAATTAATTCCATGTCAATTACAAATTAAAAGTACAAGGCAAAACAACAAAGCTAAGAGATAAAACAGAAGTTCATACTTGTGATCTTAGTGTATACAATGATTTTTAAAAAGCCTGTGCTTTTATTCTAAACTTAAAAAGATTGATAAGTTCCATCACTTTCTCATAAAAGACATCAAGAGCGTGAGATAGCAAATGACACAAGAGAAGATATTTGCATCATATATAACCTTCAAATGGCTCATATCCAGTGTTCTTACAAATCAGCCCTAACACAACAAATAGTAAAAAGAAGATAGATAAGAGCATTGGATAGACACTTCTCAAATGAGGATAACACATGAAAGATAAACACATGAAAAGGTGCTTAAACTCTCAGTAATTGGGGAAAACATAAAACTGCAGTATGCTGTCACAACTTACGTACGAGAATTGCTAGATTTTTGTAAAAAACTGACAGCATCAAGTGTTGCGAGGATGTTGAGCAGCAGCAACCTCCTACACTGCTGAGAGGAATATACTTTGGTACAGCTGCTCTTGAAACAGTTTGACATCATCTCCTAAGGTTCAAGCTGTGCATGTCCTTAACCTAGCTATTCTCCTGAAGTATACTTAAAACAGAAATGTGTACACCAAAGCACTTGTACATGAATGTTTATAGTATTGTTCATAATAACCTCAAACTAGAAACAACTCATGTATATAATGTCAACATTACAATGGGTAAATAAATTGTGGTGTAATTATACAGTAGACTATCTTACAGCATTGAAAATGAACACCCTACAGTTACACAAAGTGACATAGATGAATGTTACAAGTACATTGTTGACTGTAAAAGGCAAGACACAAAGTAATAATACATAACATATGGTTCTATTCACATAAACTTCAAAAAGAGATAAAAATAAAACTAGTGTTTAGAGTTACCTGCTTAAGGTGTGAAAGTGTAAAGAAAAACAAGGAAATGTGTATTTTAAGAGTCAGAATAATGGTTACCTTTGGGGAGGGAAGAAGTAAGGGTGATTGGGGAGGAGACCAAAGTGGGACCATTCTGGGGTTTTTATTTCTTATGTTTTTTCTTATGTTTTGGCTCCTGTGTTAGCTTGCATGTTTGTTTAAATCATTGAAGCTGTACAATTTTGTATACTTTTTTAAAAAGCAAACTTCATATTGTACAATTGTAAAAAGGTTTAAAAATGTAGAGAAAATGCTGGACAAACTGGTCAGAGGAGACAGATTTCATGTAAAAGTTTGTTTTTAAAGAATGTTCATCAGTAACACTTAAATGCATATATTTATCTAAAACTTTCCATTTGGTACTGATTAAACCTCAGTAAATAATAAATGCCTTCCTTCAGTAAACATTGTTTACTGGTAAGTAAGTACAAGCAGTCCTCATTTAGTATGGTAGTGTGGGACAAAAAAAATGCCCATATAAGATAATAAAACTGTACAAAATCATCTTATTAATCAGTGAGAAAAAATTACAGCTGTTCCATGATCTTTAAAAAATTTGTCAAAACATTTAAAATTCTCCTATTTTAGTTATAACCATATAGGGAAATGAAAAAATAGTAAAGCTAGTATAATTTAGTATAATAATTTAGTATGTTTCTAAATGTATTAGAAACAGAATTATGGTGCTTTATTTCTTGGTAAAAAAACTTACCAAGAGTAGTTTGAACAGTGCTTTGCCTTCTCCTTATATAACTTAGAAAAATAGAGCCAGTAGAATAAGCATCTTTTCTGTGCCTTGCAAATTGTCTTATTCTTTTCTACTAAATTTAGATCAGCTTCCAACATTTTATCCTTTTGCACTTTGTGTCGTGAAATATCCCTCAGTCAGTTCAGTTCACTCACTCAGTCGTGTCCTACTCTTTGCGACTCCATGAACTGCAGCACGCCAAGCCTCCCTGTCCGTCACCAACTCCCGGAGTTCACCCAAACTCATATCCGTTGAGTCGGTGATGCCATCCAACCATCTCATCCTCTATTGTCCCCTTCTCCTCCTGCCTTCAGTCTTTCCCAGCATCAGGGTCTTTTCAAATGAGTCAGCTCTTTGCTTCAGGTGGCCAAAGTATTGGAGTTTAAGCTTCAACATCAGTGCTTCCAATGAACACCCAGGACTGATCTCCTTTAGGATGGACTGGTTGGATCTCCTTGCAGTCCAAGGGACTCTCAAGAGTCTTCTCCAACACCACAGTTCAAAAGCATCAATTCTTCAGCGCTCAGCTTTCTTCACAGTCCAACTCTCACATCCATACATGACTACTGGAAAAACCATAGCCTTGACTAGACGGACTTTTGTTGGCAAAGTAATGTCTCTGCTTTTTAATATGCTGTCTAGGTTGGTCATAACTTTCCTTCCAAGGAGCAAGCATCTTTTAATTTCATGGCTGCAGTCACCACCTGCAGTGATTTTGGAGCCCAAAAAAATGAAGTCAGCCACTGTTTCCACTGTTTCCCCATCTATTTCCCATGAAGAGATGGGACCAGATGCTATGATCTTAGTTTTCTGAATGTTGAGCTTTAAGCCAACTTTTTCACTCTCCTCTTCCACTTTCATCAAGAGACTCTTTAGTTCTTCTTCACTTTCTGCCATAAGGATGGTGTCATCTGCATATCTGAAATTATTGATATTTCTCCCAGCAATCTTGATTCCAGCTTGTGCTTCTTCCAGCCCAGCATTTCTTGTGATGTACTCTGCATATAAGTTAAATAAGCAGGGTGACAATATACAGCCTTGACATACTCCTTTTACTATTTGGAACCAGTCTGTTGTTCCATGTCCAGTTCTAAGTGTTGTTTCCTGACCTGCATACAGATTTCTCAAGAGGCAGGTCAGGTGGTCTGGTATTCCCATCTCTTTCAGAATTTTCCACAGTTTGTTGTGATCCACACAGTCTAAGGCTTTGGCATAGTCAATAAAGCAGAAGTAGATGTTTTTCTGGAACTCTCTTGCTTTTTTGATGATCCAGCAGATGTTGGCAATTTGATCTCTGGTTCCTCTGTGTTTTCTAAAACCAGCTTGAACATCTGGAAGCTCACGGTTCACGTATTGTGGAAGCCTGGCTTGGAGAATTTTGAGCACTACTTTACTCGCGTGTGAGATGAGTGCAATTGTGCGGTAGTTTGAGCATTCTTTGGCATTGCCTTTCTTTGGGATTGGAATGAAAACTGACTTTTTTCAGTCCTGTGGCCACTGCTGAGTTTTTCAAATGTGCTAACATTGAGTGCAGCACTTTCACAGCATCATCTTTTAGAATTTGAAATATGTCAACTGGAATTCCATCACCTCCACTAGCTTTGTTCGTAGTGATGCTTCCTAAGGCCTACTACACTTCACATTCCAGGATGTCTGGCTCTAGGTGAGTGATCACACCATCGTGATTATCTGGGTGGTGACGATCTTTTTTGTACAGTTCTTCTGTGTATTCTTGCCACCTCTTCTTAATATCTTCTGCTTTTGTTAGGTCCATGCCATTTCTGTCCTTTATTGAGCCCATCTTTGCATGAAATGTTCCCTTGGTATTTCTAATTTTCGTGAAGAGATCTCTAGTCTTTCCCATTCTATTGTTTTCCTCTATTTCTTTGCATTCATTGATCGCTGAGGAAGGCTTTCTTATCTCTCCTTGTTATTCTTTGGAACTCTGCATTCAGATGCTTATATCTTTCCTTTTCTCCTTTGCTTTTCGCTTCTCTTCTTACCTAAGAATTCCTTTATTGTGAAGTTTTTTTGCTGTTGTCATTTCTTTTGGGACATCTTTTTGTGACAACTACTTTCCTCATTTCAATAATTTTACCTTCACTAAATTCCTCTGACTGCATATCTAGTGTCTCTCAAACAGTGGTAGTGGCAACATTCCCACAATCAGCCATTTTTTTCTGTTAATACACTTATATTCAATTTGAATTTCACCCCAATGTCATCATTTTTTCTTTCTTTGCCACATTTTTATCATTATTGGTCAGTTCTCTCTTTCAGTTATCATTCTGTAAAATTTCACATGAGTTTATCATTGGGAGGCAAGAAGATAAACCAACTACATGCTTCGCTATCGGTAGGTGAACTGAGTAACAGATGAGAAGTGGCCTTTCACCAACAGAGTTTGAAAAAAAGTGGTGTGTTGGTCACTGAAATGATGTTCCTCTCTTATTAACACAGTGACTTGTGAACTGAAGTGCCAGCAAAGGAATTTGTATTTATGTAGTTACTCACAGTTCATATACTGTAGTAAGTGAAATTAGAACCATGTTGGGGGACTGGTATGATTTAACTGATCTGTGGAAGCTGAAATTTGTGCATATGGGAAGCCTGGGAAGTGAATACTGATTGTAATTCAAAGTAGGTTGATCAATTAAATAAATATTTTTTGGCTGGTTTTAATGAGATTGAGGATTTCACAGACTATTTGATTTTTGAGCTATTGAATGCCTAATACATTTTATATGGAAAAGTAATTTTGATGCTAATCTTGCAGCTTCTTTAATCCTCTTAGGTAATTCCTTACAGAGGATCTTCCGTACTAACTTTCTAGAACAAAACCTTTAGTTGTAGTAAGTAAAATCAGTGGTGTTAAGAAAATAATAGTGATAATGATTATGAATTCATCATGAAGCAGTTGACATTGAAAGTAAGTTGTAAAAAATGTTTATATAATATTGACATTCTAATAATTGAAGATAAAAATGTTAAATCAGTTTTATTTAGTCAGGTGTGACTCCATTTTCACTGTCTTCATACTAGCAAATATTTTATTATGAAATGTGAAAGATAAGGTCTCGCTCTGTGTTGGTTAAATCTGAAAAGTGTTAATTTATTATATGATTTCCTACAGGTGAACTGGCACAAAGGTTGATCTCAAGATGCCATTAGTGAAAAGAAACATTGATCCTAGGCACTTGTGTCACACAGCACTGCCTAGAGGAATTAAGAATGAACTGGAATGTGTGACCAATATTTCCTTGGCAAATATAATTAGACAACTAAGTAGCCTAAGTAAGTATTTTTACATCAATTAAAAATATTACTCACAAACCAGAATTACACGTTGGGGTGTTAAAACAATATTCTTGTGACTAACTGGGGTGGGGGATAGTTAATAAGAAGAGTACAGAATTATCTAATTATTTTGAAAAAAAAAGTTTCATTTTAAGTAAAATTAATGCACTTTAGAATCATTTCTTCTTGGATCTGGGAAAGGGAAATAAGGACAGAATCTTTTAGGAACAGAATCACATGATGCGTAAGAATTACTGAGATTGTTTTTAAAATATGATTTGGGGTATAAAACGTGGTGGTAGAGTTGCACTTTTGCTTGCTTGTTATCACTATTTACTTTTCTAGAGGCTTCAGCTATTTGTGTTTTGGGATACTAGCATCTCTTTATATATCTTATTAGTCTAGGGAAATGTTTTTATATTATCAAATATCTAAAAGTGAAAGATGTGGGATAGTAACTGACTAGTCAGAAGATTAGGTTAGTCAAGTGGATTGTCTAAAGGATATTAGGATATGAGTCAGGTGTCTGATTTGCAGCCTTATGGCAGACAGAAGGCCAACAGGCTGGCCAGATAATAAAGGCCAATGGAAGGGACAGGTTAAGAGAAGAGGTGAAGGTCAGTCTGTTTCCATTATAAGATTTTATAACAGAGTTGCTAGGTTAAGGAATTAAGTTATTTCCCATTTATTCTAAATGTAATGTTAGAAAAAAAATTTTAAATCCAGTTTATCTTTTGAATTGAAGGATTTGCTTTTTATTAGACATTTATATTTTATTTTAAAGATAAAATAAGATGTTTTTGGTCTAGATATCATCTCTAAGTAGTCCTAGATTTATCAGCTGTACCCACCTACACAGATTGTCCTTAATAGCCAGGATTGACTCCTCTTTTCTTTTCCTATTAACTTTTGTATTTTTATAATTAAGTACTTAGCACAAGGTAAAATGAGGTTGTTAATCTAATTGTTTCAAGTGAGAGCATTTGGACATATGCATGTAGCCAGAGCAACATAAAGTTGTATTTTAATGTTCTTGGTGAGAGCACTAAATTTGTACATTGCTTGTGAAATAGTTGTAAGAGTAAATTAGAAGACTGTTTATTTGAATTTAAGTATATTCTTTGTTCCACTTGGTGTTTTTTTTTTCCAGGTTAGATATTGGCTGTGAATCACTAACATATTGTTTACTTGTTTCCTTCTTGAGAAATTAAGTGTAGAGTGTACTTTTGAGACAAGTCAAAAGAAAAGTGCTAGAAAGTATTAATATATGCTTAATATATTGTTTAAAGTCATTTGCTAGTACTAACTGGTTTTATGATCTGCTATAGTCTAATAATGTAACATAACATAACTTCATATAAAATTTGTATATGCTATATGTAAATGGGTGCATGAGCTTGTTAATATTAAAATGCATGTTAAGTGCATAGAAATGACATTAATAAATTTGGTTAAAATATTTCTTTAAATTAAAATGAATGTTAGATCTAATGTAGGCATCTTATTTTAGGTGTATTTTGAATATAGAATTTAGAGCTAACGTAACGATTAAGAGTGTCAGTTTTGCAGTATTAACCCATTTCTCACATAACAAAGAATTTTCATGTCTGATATAGACAGTCCATATAAGCAACATCTGTCAGCCAGCACTTGGTTATGCTGTAACCAAGCTCTGAAAATAGAAATACATTGTAAAATATAACAAATTAGGCTTTGAGTGCTTCAGACTTGGAATCAGAGACTATAGAGTCATTTTCATGGTAGTTTGTAGAGATTAAAAAAAAGAGAGAGAAAAGAGAAAAAGCATAAAATATTGTAGCAAGGTATCATTAGTTTACCACCCTACAATTAAGCTCTCTGGCAGCTTTCCCACTTGACATAGTTGAGAACCTGGAATTAAATTTAAAAGGCCTCTAGATAGCCAGAATAAACAAGTCCAGGCTGAAGACCATGTACGTAAAATAGCCAGTTGATCCCTCCCCAAGTTTGGTTGCTTTTACTTTGGTAATTCAGACAGGTTGATGATGCGTGGTTTCCAAACATTCATGCTTCAGAGAATTAAAAGAGGAAGTGTGGGGGGAGGGGGATGCCAATAACAGAAGCAGGCATTACTGAAGCCAATCAAAAGGGGTAGTTTATAGCGAAGGACGAAGTGACGTAAGAAGAAAAGCAACATGAAAACTGGGAAGAGGCCATTTAATGGAAACTCATTTATAGTGTACGAACCTCAGCTTTAGTTTTTCTGGATCATGGGAATTTCTTAAAGGGGAAGTTATCCGTAACTTCTCTTTTGTTTGGAGAACTTCATACACAGAGTACGTAGCCGAAAAAATAAAAAAGAATAAAGGAAAAAAAAATGTAAACTCATTTAATGTAAAATTATACATTTTAATGCTGTTGTTTCTCATAATCAATTTATGACTGTGAGTCCTCAAAAACAGGTTAAATTATGTTTAATTTTTATTTAAGACAGGGAAACTTAGAGTAGATTTTATATCAGTTTCCATCCAAAACAGTTAAAATAATAATTAATGCATTAAATAATCTCTGAATTACTTATAAAACGAGGCTATTCAGAATGGTTCTACGTAATACATATTTTCACTTTGGTGCTAATCCTAGCACCAAAAGTGCTGTAGCACTTTCACAGTAGTGAAGGTCGACTCCAGGGCTCAGGTGGCTTGGGGCTGGACATTGTTCTGACCTCTTCCTTGCAAAAATACACATCCAGTTCAGTTGTTTTTCTTAGTAGAACACAATTCTGTTTTATAATAGATAATTACTGAAAACCTAGAATTTGCTTTATTTAAATTTCTTCTGCTGTATCAAAATTTTCCCTGTTATTACTGCTGCTGCTGCTGCTGCTAAGTCGCTTCAGTCGTGTCTGACTCTGTGCGACCCCATGGGCACCAGGCTCCTCTGTTCATGGGATTTTCCAGGCAAGAGTACTGGAATAGGTTGCCATTTCCTTCTCCAGGGGTACTTCCTGACCTTACCGTCTGAGCCACTAGGGAAGCCCATGTCTTATTTAACAGCCATTGGAACTCTTGATTGCATGAGAGATCTTTTACCATTTTCTCTTCCCAAGGCCTTTCTCTTGTTGAATATAGTCACTTTGAGCTGCCAAGATGAGCTGATAGAGCCTACTTCTTGTTCTCAATTAGGAAATTTCACAGGTAGCAATGTAGATGGTAAGAGGGTAGATAAATAGATTGGCTCTATAAGACTAATTAGTTAATAGATAATGGGCAGATAACACTGAATATTTTGCTGTGTGATGAAGGTACATGTTTTTTGTCCTAAAAGAACACACCCCATGTAGTTGAGGAGTCTAATATGATGACTGCTGAAACTATTCTGTGAGTTTCAAACAGTGTGAGCATGTATATAATTAAAAACCATGAGTTTTAGATTATAGGAACTGAGAAAAGAGAGAGAAGCCTAGGTGAGGTCATAAGAGGAGGCTTACTGAATGAATGTGAATTGAACTGGGCCTTTAAGGAACAGAATTTGGAAAATGTAGAGGAATGAAGAAGGAAGGTATTTTGACTTGTTTGAAGAAGGAGGCAAATGAAGGGAGGCAAGAATAAATATATGCGAGTTTTTTTTTTTTTTTTTTTTTTGGCTGCACAGCATGTGGGGGTCTTAGTTCCCCAACCAGGGATCGAACCCATGCCCCCCTGCAATGGAAGCACAGTCTAACCACTGGTGGTGGTGGTTTAGTCGCTAAGTCGTGTCCGACTCTTGTGATCCTATGGACAGAGGAGACTGGCAGGCTACAGTCCATGGGATTCTCCAGGCAAGAATACTGGAGTGGGTTGCCATTTCCTTCTCCAGGGGATCTTCCCAACCCAGGAATCGAACCGAGGATTCCTGCATTATAGGAGGACTTTACTAACTGAGCTACAAGTGAAGCCCAGGGAAGTCCCATGTAAGAGGGATTAAAGGTACAAATGATATTAGATATATATGGTGGAGCTAAGAGGATTTACATTTTAACATCAGAGATAGAGACCTCATAGCTTCTTGGGTAGAGACAGTAGTATAATAAATGTAAGTTTAGTTGAAATTCAGGTACATAGACAATTAGCTTTCCATTGCAGACTTTATTCATTTCACCTCTCTCTGGGATAGAAGGAGGAGGTAGATTTAGAAAGTAAGAAGGGACATGAAAATAGAACAAATGGGATGTCTATCTTATGTACGTCAGTGCTTTGGCACTTAAACCTGAAGTGGAGGAAGTGTAGACTCTTTTTAAAAAATCTGTTTAAAAAAGAAAAAAAAAAACACCCAAAACCTGTGGGCTCTCTTTCCCAAAATATACAAATGCATTAAAAATCTGCATATAATTTCAGATGGTATACAGACTGTAAGTTAAAGATCCGTGTATTAAACTAAGTTCTTTCAGGAATAGAATTGTCTCTTCCATCTTTGTATCCCTAACATTTGATGAATAAATGAGTAACTTTATACTTGCCTTTTCTTCCACCTGTGATGCTTCCCTTATCTGCCAGAGAAACTGTCTCTGAAAGTTTCTCAAATACCATCCCACACCCAAAAGTTTAGATGCTTCTTTCTTTGTGCTCTGTGGATCTGACCTTGTTTTATAGTAAGAGCTGCCTGTTGTTAAGTTCCTGTCCTGTATCAGGTACTCTACCATTGCCCTTCCCCCTGACTTTTTTTTTTTTTTTAATCATTTTCTTTCTTTTTTTTGTTTTCTTATAACTTCTTTGAAGGAGATGTTTTTATTTTTATTTTACAGGTGAAGAAATTTATGCCAAGGCCTCAGAGTGAATAGAACAAAGATTTGGACTTAATTATTAAATTGGTTTTCATTTTTATTTAAATGTCTGTTTCTCCCTCTGTTCAAAACTTGTCAGTTGCAGAGACCGTCTTCCAATCATTTTTCTGTCTCCAGGATCTAGAACATTGTCTGGCATTTTGGTTTAAAGAATATATGTGAGCGAATGAATATGTATAAAATTATCCTTTTTCTATTAACTATAAAGAAATTAAAATTCTGATTTTTTTACCTAAAGATTATAAAATCTTAGGATAGGAATTTTATGTTTTATTTTTTGGTATCTTCAGTAGGAAATAACACCTACCAGGCACAGTGTGAACCCTCAGTAAGTGTTTGTTGATTCAGCTGGTAATGTACTAAAGTATTTTGAAAAAAAAACAGCCATTGTTCAAATGTAAACTGGTGAGATTAATGAATTCATTATGTAATTATGTAAGTACCCTGTTACAGGATATAGAACTTACTGTTGAGCCTCATTTAACCTAGACAGTATGGTTGGGTCTAAGTTGTCTTGATTTAGGAAGACAATTTTTTTTTTTTAATTCAAGGTATAGATAGTAATTGACTTTTCTTTATATTGTGAGTATTCATTTGTTTATATATTCTAAATACAGTTGAATATTTTTAAATTCTAGGTCATATGAAACTTCTCCCTGGCTTTTTTATTAGATAGAAATTTTTATTTCTCCTTTTTGAATGGGATTATTTTGGTTTATTCTTTTCATAATGGAAATTTACATGACTGGAGGAATACAGTGATTTTAGATTTATGATTTTTTAAGAAACTAGAATGAGAGAAAATGTAAAATATATCTCATAAATTTTCAGAATCTATGTTTTGGGCATACCTGAGATTTGGTCATCTATTAGGTTTATGAAGAATCTTGTATTCTGTCACTTGGCCTGAAATTCAGTTCTAGTGTAAACTCTGTTTATGATTGCTGATTTGGGATTAATATTATTTATATATTATTTGTATTTACTTTACATCATAACCTTTCTAACCCTTAACAGGTGTATAAAGGGAAGTGAAAGTGATGTATAGATAGGGGTAAAGCAGGAGAGTATTTCCATTTTAGCCACAAGTCAACTACAAGAAAGTGGTAGATCTAGTATTTAAAACCGTATTTCCTAGAGTTTGTGTTTTTTCCCATTCTATCACAGTTAGATTACTGTAGGTGAGGGTTTAAAGTTTAAACTTGTTTCAAATAAATATCAAATTCATTGGGGCAGCATTTTAAATGTTAGATTGGTTTATATTTATCTCTGATAACTTTAAACTTTATGGTATATGCTTCATTTTTGCTTAGGTAAATATGCTGAAGATATATTTGGAGAATTATTCAATGAAGCACATAGTTTTTCCTTCAGAGTTAACTCATTACAAGAACGTGTGGACCGTTTATCTGTCAGTGTTACACAGCTTGATCCTAAAGAAGAAGAATGTAAGTTTATGCATATTTTCTTTCACATGTGTGTTTTTGGTTAGATAGGATGAGTGATATATATAAGAACAATATTATACATGAATTTATTAAAAAAAAAAAACAACTGGGAGAAATGTGCTTCAGTTAATCAAAGAGACACACAAAAAACATGAATTTATTACAAATCTTTTTTACCCACGACCTTTGTTGTACATGTTGTAATACATTGGTGGCTTATCTATAAATGGCATTGGCATGACTCTCCTGAGTTGTCTACTCTTTTTTTCTTCTTTTTGTATATTAAATAGCTCTTCATTTTTTGACATAAATTTTTTTTAAACCAGACTTTTCTTCCATTTTCTTTCTCCCTTATAATTTTTATTTATTTATCTATGACTCTGCTGGGTCTTCACCGTGTGCGGTGGAGGCTTCTCATTGCAGTGGTTTCGCTTGTGGCAGAGCACATGCTTTAGGCTTGCAGGCTTTAGTGGTTGTGACCTGTGGGCTCAGTATCTCCCTTATAATTTATTTGTACTTTTGTCTTAAAAATAAAAATTATTTAAAAATTACCTGAAATTCTTAGGTTTGATTTTTTTTTTTTTTAAGAATGAAATTCCTTTTAATATGCTTTTATATGTGCATATTGCTAAATTGCCAGAATCTGATCTGGTTATTTAAATGTTACTTCCCATTTTAAATGAACATTCCCTCCTCTCCAAAAAAACCAAAACCCCAAATTGCCAATATACAGGACAAAAATGTTCTATACTGAGATATTAAGCTAGAGAGATCAGGTTTAAAAAAACCACATTACAGGCTAAAATAATGGTAAAAACTTTAGTGGTAAAACATTTCGTGCATTGATAGAATACATCGAATGCTGTTGTTTCTCAAACAGCTCTTTTTTTTGTTTGTTTTTCTACCAAGAGAAATGAAATTATTAAGAACATAATTTTTGCTTATCTACCCTAGAGAATTATTTAATGTGAATCTCATAATACTCTGTTCAAAATATTTTTTGTGGAATAGCGTTTTTATTATAATTTCAAGTTACTTATCTCTAAACTTGAGCAATAAAAATATTAAAGGATATCACTTGAAAAATCAAAAGGTAGTTTTGCTACCTTTTATATAGCAAATATATAAAATATAATGATGTTTTAGTGATTGAATCAACAATTTCTGACATAATTTAATGCCTAAATAAGGAGAGGTGAATACTTCCTATGCCAAGTTTCCTCTGCATGCAAAGATATAAACTCATAGGTCTGGATATGAGAAAAAACCATGACAGTAGTTAAAAAAAAAAAACAACTTTATTGAGGTATATTTCATATACCCTACAATTAACTCTTGTAAAGGTAAAGTGTATGATTCAGTGGTATTTAGTATTTTCACTGTTACGTGACTATCACCACAGTCGGTTTTAGAACATTCTCCTCACCCCGAAAAGAAACCCTGTATCTAGTGGAGTTACTTCTCATCTCCCCTTCTCCTTGGCCTCTAGCAATCACTGTCTACTTTCTATCTCTTTGGATTTGCCTATTCTAGACATTTCATATAAATGGAATCATATAGCATATGATTTTTTGTGACTGGCTTCTTTCATTTCTTAGCATAATGTTTTCAATACTGGTTCATTTTGTAGAATATATTGGCATTTCCCTGATGGCTAATGATGTTGAGCATCTTTTCATGGCTTATAAGCTATTTAGAGACAGGTCACCCAGCAAGAAAGTGGTGGATAGGATTAAAACCAGGGTTTTCATCCTAGTCACTCTGAGTGAAGTGGACCAAGTGCACAATTTTAAGAGACTGTACAAACAGGGAGTGGATTGTTGGCATGTGGGTGACATGAAATGAGGAAAAGTCCGTCTAGTCATTCCAGATCTTTCTTTTGTCTGGGATGTCTAGATGTCTATCTCATATCTCTTGTTTTTAAATGTTAACAACTGTAGCTAGTTCAGTTAAAAACAACTAAAACAAAAATGATTCTGTTTGTGCAAAGGGCTGGATCTGGACTTTTCATTGTACCAGAAGTCTTACAACTTCCCCGGTGGCTTAGACGGTAAAGTGTCTGCGTGCAATGCGGGAGACCCAGGTTCGAACCCTGGGTTGGGAAGATCCCCTGGAGAAGGAAATGGCAACCCACTCCAGTACTCTTGCCTGAAAAATCCCATGGATGGAGAAGCCTGGTAGGCTACAGGGGTCGCAAAGAGTCGGACACAACTGAGCGATTTCACTTTCTTTCAGAAGTCTTATGACAGAATTGTCAATAGATAGTTAGCATGTGCTTCTTCCTTTAATAAAACTACAGTCAAATGTAATTCACAGTGATGTATAAATGTAAAAAAAAAAATTAATAAAAAAATAGTGATCTGACTTTTTAAAAAAACAGAGTTTAAATGATTTACTGGCCATTTGTGTATCTTCTTTGGAAAACTATCTGTTCAGATCCTTCTCCTATTTTTAATTTGAATTATTTTTCCTTTTATTGTTGAGTTATGCAAATTCTATACATACATATTCTGGATCCAAGTCCCAAATCTTATGATTTGGAAAGATTTTCTCATTCTGTGGTGATTTTTTGCTTGGTGGTATCCTTTGAAACTTGTTTGTGTATATCAATTTACACATCTTGAAATTCTTGAAATAAAAATCACTGCTAATATTTAAAAAAGATTTTATGGCCATACTTCCAAATATAAAAAAGATTTTATGGCCATACTTTCAAATATATAATTTGTATTCAAAATTTCTTTTTTAAATAATTTAAATATGTAAGTTACAAGTGCTTTTCATCTAAAATATACACAAGCAGTGGGGCTTTTATGTAACAGAAATAAAAATTAACATTAAGTTTCAAAGTACTGTTAAATTTTAAGATTATTTTAGCATTCCCATTAAAATTGAAAATGAAAATATAGATACTAGTAAATAACTTAAGATAATTTTAAGTGTTTAAAAAAATTCTTAATGTGCCAACAACTATCAGAATTATTTAGTTTCCTTTAAAATTATATGGAGCATTGGGGAAGAATTCAGAATCTTAAAGTTGAACTACTTAATTTGAAATTGTCTTGAGGATGTTGGATAGAGGAATTTTCAAAGTTATTTAACCTAGATTTTTTAACTCCATTAAAGTTCAAATAAAATAACATTGTGAGTAGAATAATAAATTACAGAATGTAACATCAGTATTTTGGGTTTTTTAATTACCATTAAATAGTAACAGAACTATCATAATAATTTAGAATGGGTAAAAAACAGTTTTAAACAAAGATCTCTACAATTATATTTAGTTCAATATGTTTACAAACATCTTGCTGACTTGCTGTGTTATATAACACTAAGTAATATGTCATTGTTGGCAACTACAAGGGGCTTTGTCACGTTGGTCTGTTAACAAATGAGAGAAATGAGAATTAAGAGGAACTGAAGAATGAAAAATGCTTATTACTTTACATGTTCTTTATATTCTTTACTAAGAAAGTTTTGGGAGATTAAACACTAGGTTTTATATTTAATGGTTAATAAGTGGGATAGGATAGTGGCAAGAATTGGTTCATTTTGATTGCGGAAAACAGAGGCCACTTCTGACATGAGCCAGAGGAACAGTATACGGTATTGTGGCAAAGAGATTAGCCTCAAAGGCAGACAGATTTGCGTTTTCTGTTCTAACTCTACTGTTTATTAACCAATTTATCTAGGGCCAGTTATGTACTATTTCCTATTTTTATATGTTTACAAATGGCATAATAATTCCTATCTTGTTATTATAAAGGTTAAGTAAAAATTAGTGAAAACATCTACCACTATTGTTTGTACTCGTTAAATATCTCTCATACTACTCTTTAGTGAAAGTGGAAAAAATTTTTTTTCCTTTTCTGAATTTTATTTTGTTATTTTTAAGTGTGCTAGAAGTCAGGTAGCAGTGGAATTGCTGGGGATGCAGTTATATTGTGGCTATTGCACAGCCAGCCTTATTGCTTCACTTACTTCATAGATCCAAACATTTGTGTTGAGTGAATTTTATTTGTGAGGATGAAAGAGATACTATTTTAGGGAGAAAAATAACTTAGGACTCGTTATGATTATTAGTACTGACCTTTTTAAGGCATAAAGCATTTATCATGCTAAAAACCATATGCAAATATATATATTTCAATATAAAGTCACCTAATTTTTTAATATCAAAAAATCACTCTAAGAGTTAAGAATCTAGTATTTTGGCACATTTTTATTTAAACATGCTGCACAATCCAAAAGATGAGTAAATGAAGTTATTTTAAATCCTCATATGTATTACTTACTTATTAGAGGTACTGTAAGTAATAAATTGTGTAACTTGCTAGAGGTATTAATGTATAAGACAGCTTCAGTCTTTAAGAACTTGTAGTTAATTGGAGATCTTTATAGTACAAGATAAAAGAAAAGTGAAACAGGCAATAATACAGATTGCCCAGTACTTGAAAATTTCATTTCTTTACAGTAGATTTGTTTTAACTTTATAGTCCATGTTATAATATTTATAATCTCTATAGCATAGAGGGCAATACTATGTTTAGTCCAGAATGCTACCAATAGCAAAGTAATTCCTTCAGTGTCATTGGTATAAGCTAAATAAAAGTAATAAAGGGAGATGGAAAAAAGATTATAGAAAAAAAGAGGAAAATGTAGGTTGATTGAGGCTAGTATGTTAAGTAGAGAAAAGAAAAAGGTGTTTTGATGGAAAATGTAAAATGTGCTTCAGGTGTCATTAGAGCTTTCTGAGCCTTAGAAATCAGAGATTGCATTAAAGCCCATCTAATTGGGAGAATAAAGCACAAAATGATTTGTGATGTAATGATAAGATCATTTATTTTAAAAATGTGGTTCCTGATTCATAAGCCACTACAGTCACAGCCTTTTGACTTTTAAACAAATACAGTGTATGAATTTGTCCTTAGGTTAAATCATGTTAGTAAAATTAAACGATACATGTTGGATTTTTGTTTTAGTATCTTTGCAAGATATAACAATGAGAAAAGCCTTCCGAAGTTCTACAATTCAAGATCAGCAGCTTTTTGACCGCAAGACTTTGCCTATTCCATTACAAGAGACATATGATGTTTGTGAACAGCCTCCACCTCTCAATATACTCACTCCTTACAGGTCAGTAGGCTAATAAATAAGAAGACTGATTACTTACCTCAGACTTCAAGTTCAAAGAGGTCTAACTTTAAATGCTGAATCCCCAAACACTTTTTTATTTCACTGGATTCCTGACCAATGCAGAGACCCCTCTGTAGCCAACACCTTTAGAAAACCTTTGCTTTCTTCACTAGGTGAGTTCCCAGGATTCTGGCATACAAATCAAAGGAGTTGTTTTGACAAATATTTTTAAGAAAAGCCAATGGCAAATATTACCCTAAAGGGACAAGGAGTTGTTACTGTCTTTTTAATTTAATTTCTAATTTGATGGAAAACAAAAAAGTTCAGAATCTCACCACATTAATAAAATAAATATCATTTTTTCTTGTTCTTGTCTACTCTTGATCTGTATGCATCATATTTCTGTGTAATGAATATGTATTATCTGTTTTTAATTTTTTTTTGGCCATTTAAAAAAATCTAGAGTTATTCAGCCTTTCTTTGAGTCTTTCACATAAATTGTTAAATGGGGAATTTAAGAGGCACAACGCATATCCTAAATGAAATGGTACTTGGATAGTTATTTGAAACTATGTCAGTATGTAAGTCATTGGATATAACTACTACTATTAGAATGACTATTTGGTGACTTTTTTTTCTGTTTGATAAGATGATAAGTAAGAGTATTTGCAGAAACCTTATATAGTTTCTCTATTCTGTTATCCTTTCAGGCTTTTATCTTTGGCAGAATCATTTGTAATTACTGAAATTTCCCACAGGACTTATAGAAAACTTTGTATTCAGTAGAAGTTAGGGATGAAAATTGTCCAGTTGTACTTTAAATTATTAACACAAACTGCAAAACTTCTGGTTTTCCATTTTCCTTAGTTTCCTGTCTGATTTGTGAGAAATGTTCTATTGGTGCATATTCTGATTTACTTTGCCAGTATTTTTACACATACTATATTTTGTTAATGTAAGAGGAAACAATTTTAGTAAAATAATTTCTATTCTGATTGCCTCTCTAAGTCTTACTAATGTATATTTTCATTGATATTTTATATTTCAGAGATGATGGTAAAGAAGGTTTGAAGTTTTATACCAATCCTTCATATTTCTTTGATCTTTGGAAAGAAAAAATGTTACAAGATACAGAGGATAAGAGGAAGGAAAAGAGGAAGCAGAAGGTATTACAAGAAATTCAGAAAATTGAAGTTAGTTTTCATGTATTTGTGTTTTGTTACGTATGTGGAACTTTATTAATTCTGTAGTTTGACAGTTTTATTTGGTCCAAATAGTAATCACACAGAAAGATCACAGTCCAGTGGGGTGCAAATATGGTGTGATAAGTGCCCTAACAGAGGTATGCATGGAGAGTTTGAGTAGCACAAAACAGTACCAGCTTTAGACAGGATGGGCCTGATAAACACTTCAACAAAGCTTGTGATGAATCTTAAAGAACAAATAAGAATTAAGTGGACCAGGGAAGAGAAAGGCATTCTACTGAAAAAAGAACAAAGGAACATTGTACAGATACTGGTAATGTAGATTATTTAACATTATCTTACACAGAGCATATCCTAAATGCCCTGAAAAGGTTATAACATTTTCACTAAATTCCTGATATCTGTCTGCTGTATTGTCATTTTCTGTTTTCTGATGAAATTCACTTGGGTCTGTTTTATTCCATATTAATGATAACTAGAAATATAAAAGAAAGAAGCAAAGTTGGATTTAGGCAGAATTATGAAGGTGGCAAAGTTTGTCTTTATCATCCCTCTGTTTCTCCTGTAGCTACTTCTGCTTTCCCTGCACTACCCCATAATGCCTGCATGTTATTATTTTCTGCACTAGACAGTGTACCAGTGTTCTAGTCAGAATTTGCACACTGGTGACTGGTAGCCCAGGCTACACTTGCAAGCAGTTTTGTTTGACAAACACAGTGGATTTTAAATTTTTGAACTGAAATTCCTTAGATGGCCATGCCCATCTAGTTCACGGCAGGCCTCATCTTACATCTAACTCTTACAATTCATATATGTTACCTGCTTGACCCCTTTGGCATTTGATTTTTTTTGTATCTTTCGTTTCTATACTTTTTCTCCCACAGTTTGAGTCACTCTCTATTTTATTTTTCAAATACCCTATTTTCTGTTGAGTGACACGGTTATTATGGTTTAATTGGGTAATTGGATTTTTTTTTCTAATGTATTGGCTAGCTAATTAGTCACTTCTCAGATCACATAACCTTAGAACTAATATCCAGTTTGGGCTGGAAAAATTAATGGTAGAAATTTCACTCATTATACCAAAAACTAATAGATGAGGGAGCAGAGTTGATGAATCTTTTTTCATCTGAAAGGACTTTCTGACCTCAAGTTTTATTCCTCAGATATACTGTTTTTATCTGATACATCAATTCCAAGTAGAGGTTAAAAAAGCATTAGAAAATGGGATTACAAGCAAACTCCTAAGATTTAACTCTGAATGCACAAATGAACTGTCTCTGTTGTTATTTTTACTATACTATGATGAGTCGCTTTTTCAATATTGATGTTAGAATTCTATTTTGATTGTTTTAACCTCTTTTTAAAAACATAGAACTTCAGCATTTGGCTTTGTTTCAATACATCTGTTATAGCAGAAAAATCTAGATCGTCCTCATGAACCAGAAAAAGTGCCAAGAGCACCTCATGACAGGCGGAGAGAATGGCAGAAGCTGGCCCAAGGTCCAGAGCTGGCTGAAGATGATGCTAATCTCTTACATAAGCATATTGAAGTTGCTAATGGCCCAGCCTCTCATTTTGAAACAAGGTTTCTTTTCTTTTGTTTGTTTTTTAACAAAATTAATGATAAAACACTGGCTTTATTTCTAGTATCTATATATCTTAAGTCTTAGGTCCTGAACTGTTGAATTGATAGACCCTGTTCTATAAGTATTGAGATGATTCTGAAACCCTAACCACTGTGAGCCTACTGAAGTCTGATCTTGGGCAGGTCATTTTCGTTACCTGGATTTCAGTTTTGTCATCTGTAGAAAGAAGTGGTTGAAGCAGATGATCTTCAGCTTTGTTTTAACTTTCATATAAAGTCTCAGGTCCTTCTCAGTAGTTCAGGCTGAATCTGTTAAAATTTCATAACAGAGTAATGGAGGTCTGGATTTTGTTGATGTATTATTGGTTCACTATATATAAAATAGGAGTTGAGAAGGGGTTATATTTTGTTCTTTTTCTTTCCCCTGATTTCCTTTCTGTGCCAAATTTTCTACCTCAGATATATCAGGACTTTCAGACAAAATCACTCATCCCCTTTTGCAGAAATATACAATAGGTCCTTCTTTTTTCTCAATAGCCAGAGGCCCTATCTAACTAACATGCAACCCTAACAAACATTATACTAGTATCTCTCTGTGAAGAAATTTGTGTACAATTGATTTTAGTTATTATTGTATATCTTATAGTTATTGATTTTTTCCAATGGAAAAGCACTTGAGACTTTTCTTTTGAATAATACCTGTAAATGATTGGGTTATGAATGTAAATTATCTTTGTTCTATTTTAGGAGTAATGTACATGATACTGTCTATATACAGTACTGAAAGAAAGAAGCTTAAAGAATTGATTTTTTTAATTAACAGTTGATAGACAAACATCTGTTTCTAATCACTGTTAAGTAATTGAGATATTGCTGACCCAATAGTGTAAATATAATCATTTCTAACTTACTTTATACACATCTTTTAAATCCAACTTTGTCTGCAGCGTGCACTATAGTCAGTAAACATTTATAAATCTTCACATGCTCACAGTATCTAAAATTTTGCTTAAATCTGTTTTAAGTCACCTGTTATGTTCTGAGTCACATACTATTTTCTGAGTACTCTAACACCTTTGAAAACATGAAAAAGACAAAAACAATGTAGTTAGGGATCTCTGTGCTACTAGTATCATTGAGACCTATCTCTCTTGGGCACAAGACATTTGGAAGTCATTTAGGTTTAAAAGAACAACAGGATATTCTGGTGTATAAAATTTTCATATTCTAGGTTTTTGTCATTAGCATCTTATTATAAAGAAAATAGAGGCAGATAGCTTTGAACACAATTTGCCTAAAAGTTAACTATTTTCGTGTTTATCAGATTATGAATGTAACACTTTTCACCTTTGTGAGCTGTTAGTATTATATTGTAAAGTAATAAAATAACTGAAGGTCATCATAATAACTTGAATCAGCAAGGAAAGGTTGCATTATGAGCAGCATTCTGTGTTTTAAAAGCAGGATAAATTTCTGAAAGAAGTTTCCTAAGAGTAGTTAAAATATTGGCATTCAATGGATAAACCTTAAATATCTCATGTAAAACACTTTACTTCAACAATAATTCAAGAAAGATACACTAATTTATTATTTTTTTCTAGACCTCAGACATATGTGGATCATATGGATGGATCTTACTCACTTTCTGCCTTGCCATTTAGTCAGATGAGTGAGCTCCTGACTAGAGCTGAGGAAAGGGTCTTAGTCAGACCACATGAACCTCCTCCACCTCCACCAATGCATGGAGCAGGAGATGCAAAACCCATACCCACCTGTATCAGGTATGTCAGAACAAGCACATGATGTGTTTATCTCAAGTATTGGTAGCCTTTTTCTTTAAGGCCCTTGTAATAAATATTTTTGGCCTTAGGAAATATGGCTTCTGTCACAACTGCTCAACTCTGACATTGATGAATGGAAGCAGCCATGGGCTACACATAAACAAATGAATATGTTTGTGTTTCAACAAAGTTTTATTTACAAAAACAGGGATTAGTTAAGATTTGGCCCATGGGATGTAATTTGCCAGTCTCTGATGAGAGCTCACACATTCTCTTGGGAAAATTTAGCTAATGATCATTTCAAGGTAAAGTGTGTTTTGTTTCGTTATGGCTTTGTTTATCAAGCACATGATATGCAATATATTAATAAAAATTAAGAATTTTTGGTATGTGGTTAAGGACAAAGAAATGGGAACCAAAGATTTAATTATAGGATCTCTTTTTCATTTCAGTTCTGCTACAGGTTTGATAGAAAATCGTCCTCAGTCACCAGCTACAGGCAGGACACCTGTGTTTGTGAGCCCCACCCCCCCACCTCCTCCACCACCTCTTCCATCTGCCTTGTCAACTTCTTCATTAAGAGCTTCGATGACTTCAACTCCTCCCCCACCAGTACCACCCCCACCTCCACCTCCAACCACTGCCTTGCAAGCTCCAGCAGTACCACCACCTCCAGCTCCTCTTCAGATTGCCCCTGGAGTTCTTCACCCAGCTCCTCCTCCAATTGCACCTCCTCTAGTACAGCCCTCTCCACCAGTAGCTAGAGCTGCCCCAGTATGCGAGACTGTACCAGTTCATCCACTCCCACAAGGAGAAGTGCAGGGGCTGCCTCCACCCCCACCACCGCCTCCTTTGCCTCCACCTGGCATCCGACCATCATCACCTGTCACAGTTGCAGCTCTTGCTCATCCTCCCTCTGGGCTACATCCAACTCCATCTACTGCCCCAGGTCCCCATGTTCCATTAATGCCTCCATCTCCTCCATCACAAGTTACACCTGCTTCTGAGCCAAAGCGTCATCCATCAACCTTACCAGTAATCAGTGACGCCAGAAGTGTACTTCTGGAAGCAATACGAAAAGGTAATTTTCTCAAGAGCCTTTAAAAGCATTTCAATAGTAGCATTAAGAACCTTTCTGAATATTCGAGACAGTAATAATTTTCTTCATTTGTAAAATTTTAGATGATCATGTTTTTTTGCACAAATATCCTTTAGAAAGTAGAGCTATGGTCAGTTTATGTTTTAAGTAATTTTCAAGAAAATTTATCACATTAATCATTTTATCTTCATAGTTAGTAGGGATTCTTAAAATGTTTATGTAATGAATGGGAAATTTAAAATATCAGACTTAAATGTTATGGAAAATTTAGTTAAACCTCTTTGTATTATACTTCATATGTATATTAACTACTTTAAAAATGTTATTTTCTTCAGTGTTAAGGCTGTCCATTTGATGTATAAGTGACACTTGCTTTACTAGTACCTTGAAAGGATTTAGGTTCCTACCTTAGTAACAAAGGAACAACATGTCATACCATATACCAGGCACTAACAGTATAGGATGAATAATAGTGCCTTTCTCTCAAGTACTGGGGAGACTAAAGCCACAGAAAATATGCTCAACAATGTTTAATTATTTGACCGTAGAGGTAGCAAACAAAAAAAAGGTATCACCTGGTTAACTTTAGGTGATGGTGAGTAGGCAAACACAATAGACCGTTATGGCTGAATAAACTATAGACATTCTCTGGGATATGTGGTAGGTTTCATCAAATACTATCACAGATAATAACATAATAAAAGAGTTAATGTCTCTCTAAATATGATTCCTTCAAATTGTTTTTAATAGATCTTGCTTTTTACTTTCCTGTTAGTATTTCTTATGTGTACTTGATTTTATTAGATTAGTAATGTCTAATAATATAATATCTAGTAATAATAATATCTAATATATCTAATAATTATTATTATTATAATTAATAATAATAATATCTAGTGTTTTGGTTTACAGTGAATGTTTGGATTTACTCTATCAGGTATTCAGCTACGAAAAGTCGAAGAGCAGCGTGAACAGGAAGCTAAACATGAACGCATTGAAAATGATGTTGCCACCATCCTGTCCCGTCGTATTGCTGTGGAATATAGTGATTCAGAAGATGATTCAGAATTTGATGAAGTAGATTGGTTGGAGTAAGAAAAAATGCATTGATAAATATTACAAAACTGAATGCAAATGTCCTTTGTGGTGCTTGTTCTTTGAAAATGTTTGGTCATTCCAGTGTTTTGCTTTCTTTTCCTTAAGGTAAATAACCCTTTTCCTCCATAATTTTTGATTTTTAAGAAAAATATTAGCATACATTTCAAACTAAATGTTTTACAGTGGCTTATCTTTTTTATTTTTCCCTGAAAAGACATCATTTGGTCAAATAAACCACTAAGTATTAAGCATGGACAGCTGTTGTTAGAGTAGCAGATTCAGTTTTTTGATATATCTCAATTGTGCACTTTGTGAATTTTAATTTAAAGAAAGCAACTGAGATGAAAAATCTTGCGGGCAGCTGTATCTATTAATGAGCCTTATCCCATTTCCTAGTGTTTTAAAAGAAGAAACACTGCCTTGATTATATGAATACACTCAGAAAGTACATTTAGCTTGTAGTATTGAATTCTCTTAAAGGAATGCTTGAATTTTTTTAATTATTGTTTTATTGTTTTAAAATACTTGCCTTATTTG
Source organism: Okapia johnstoni (assembly GCA_024291935.2). NCBI lineage: Eukaryota > Metazoa > Chordata > Mammalia > Artiodactyla > Giraffidae > Okapia > Okapia johnstoni. The sequence continues at coordinate 57,706,708 of CM044317.1, read as the reverse complement.
AATGTTTAGCAGTATCCCCTTCCTACTTATATATTGTGTGATACAATTTTGCTTGCTGATAAGAGTTTAAAAAATTTCCATGTGAGATACACTGACATAAACCATGTAACTTACATAACTGTTAAGAATAACAGTCTGATTTAATAAATGGTTCATTTTAAAGGTTCATGGGTGTTTCCTCTTTGAATAAAACTTTCTGATAGTTTATCAAATAATATAAGCTCTAAATAGTCAATGAAAAATTTTATGCTGTATAATTTCCTTAAGGTAGCTTTTATTTCATTTTTCCTGAAGTCAAAAAATCAATATTTTTCAGCTCCTTATGCTCATAAATTAAACTCTCAACTTGCTCTTTAATTTTAGCACATCTTGACTTCAGTTCAACAGCATTCTTGAAATTACACTTTGCAATGATAAAATTAGTTGTTAATATTTACACAGTCCAGATTCAGGGATGGAGGAGAAGCAACATCCATATCAGATTATTTAGTATGAAGAAAAGACTAAATGACGTTTTGGTAATTTGACTGTGAAAATGACTGGAATCTTTATCCTTGCCTCTATCGCATCAGTAGAGGGGTCCCTCTTACCCGGTTTCTCCCATTAAGAAATGGGTTCTGTTCTCACCCCCTTTGAACCTGAGTGTCCCTGAAGCTTGTTTTGGCTAAATGTGGTTAAAGTAAGTTCAGCCTGGCCTACTAGAAGTTCAGAAACTCTTGCAGAGAGCTATTCCCAATGAGGCCAACTTAGACCAGCCAGTTGCAAGCTCACCTGCTGGCTGACTGTAGACAGATGAGCAAGCCTAGCTAAAATTAGCCCAGCCCAGAACTGTTCATGTATAAAAATAATTTCATGAGTAAAAATAAATGTTTATTGTCTTACACCTAATTTTTGAAGTGGATTATTTCACATAGCATTGTGGCAATAGGTAGCTGATACATGAGGTTATTGGTAACTTGGTAACTTGAGGGTTATCTAGGCAGTTAACTAATGATCTCTAATCCTTTAGAAGAGGAAAGAAACTAAGTCCTCCTGTAGCAGTTCAGTAAGGAAATAAAAAACAATTCCTGATGGCTTTAATAAAAAAAAAGATTTGCTTTGCTTTGTTGGGTAGATTTGCCTGGACCTAGAATAAAAGATTAGATAGCCATTTGAGGTTTCTTTCCAACCTTACAAACCTATATAGTGTTGAATTTAACTCAAGAAAATATGCTACAGTTTAAAGTTTGTCTTTACAGATGTGCTTATGGTCAAAAAGGTAGTAGCTAGTAATAGTTTTTGTAAAGCTCAGTTGTGGCCAGGTTACTGAAAAGGGAATGATACTGGTGTTGGTGCAGTTAAGGGTGATATAAAAGGAAATGGTTGAAGTTTTTTTTCTTTTTTTTTTAACTTTAAGTTTATATTGAAGAATAGTTGATCAGCAATGTTATGTTAGTTCCAAGTGTACAGCAAAGTGATTCAGTTATACATACACATGTTACCTATTCTTTTTCAAATTCTTTTCCCATTTAGGTTATTACAGAATATTAAGCAGCATTCTCTGTGCTATACAATAGGTCCTTTTTGGTTATCTGTTTTAAATATAGCAGTGTGACATGTCAATCCCGTACTTAATAATAGAAGTAGGTTTGTTGTAAAGCCTGGCAGTATGTGTCATAAATAGTTTATGATGATTTTTTTTTTTTCAGAACATTCCTAGATCATAAAGTACCCACAAACTGAAGAGGCCATACATGTAGTATTTATTTTAAAATCAAAATAACCTTTCAGACTAGAGACTTTTGGAGCAAATCATTGAGTAGTTAATTTTAATACCCTAAGAAGAATCAAAGTTACTGGGTAATATTACCTTTTTTTTTTCTTGCTGAATAATGTTACTATTCTATAAGGTCATGCATAACCATAGAGTTAGAAGAAAAATGAATTATATATCATGGAGAAATAAGTGGCTTTACTTGTTATGGTTGAAGTCATCCATTTACCTCCATATTACCAAATCCAATAAACACTCTTTAGTCCTTAATTTATTTGATCTTTATATTCTGCATATACTCTACCTCTCTGAAACTGTCAATCCCTCTGGCTTTTTTTTGTAACACTGTTCCTTCCCCTTCCCAATAATGATGGAACAGAAGAGGAAGAAAATTCTTAGCAGCAGTGGAATTTTGAATGAAATTCAGTCATTGTGGAAAGAAAGGAAGTATGTCTATAACTGTTTCTAAGTAAGGGATATTTATATGTAAGCTGCTGATCTGTAAGCTTAACTACTACTTTTCATAATTTATAATCTATTTGGGCAGATGAGATGACTTCTGAAGCACTTTCATGTTATAAATATGTGTGCCTCGGTGGTAAAGAATCCACCTGCCAAATAGGAGGTGCAGTTGATTTGGGTTCCATCCTTGGGTTGGGAAGATTCCCTAGAGAAAGAAATGGCAACCCACTCCAGTATTCTTACTTGGGAAATCCCATGCACAGAGGAGCCTGGTAGGCTACAGTCCATGGGCTCATAGCAAAGATAGGAAAAATGTTCATTTCAGTTCCATTCTGTAAAGTTTGAAACTCTACCCTTTATTTCCACTTTTAAAAAGCCCTACCCTTTCTTCAACAGCAGTCCCACATCTCTATTTTCACGAACTCTTGATCACAATAACTACAGTTCATATTCCTTTTCAATTTCTCTTAATTCTCTTATAGGCTGTCTTCAAGTGATTCTTAAGCGATTTTGCATCACAGTTATCAACTATTCGAGCTTGCCAAATAGGTTACTCACAAGACAGCAGGGGCTTTGTCTTAAAAGGCATCTCACAGTATCTCTTCTTATAAATGGGTTCCGAAATATCTCCTTTTTTGTTCTGTCCACTAAGGCTGTTAAAATCATATCTTCTTAGATAGTATGCCTACATAAAAAAGTTTTCCCCACTAATCTCAGTAACAGAATTGACACAGAACTAGTCCTAGCTTCATAAAAACTCGGTGTGTGTGTACGTGTGTAATTTAAGAAATGGAAAGCATAGAATCAACTCTTCTGGCCAAAAGGTGAAAGTTATTAATATTCCTGAAGTAATTTGTTAAGGCAGAGAGCAAAATTGGTCAAGTGTTTTCATTTAATGGGAATTCTCATGAATGACTTTCAAAATGTAGCTTTGACTTTGACTTTGAGTTTAGTAAACATACTGCTGCTGGGTTTTTTTTTTTTTTTAGTTTGTTTTTCACTCTACGGCCTTTATCTTGACCCCAGATTTTTTTTTAACTACCTCTCTAAACTGAAACAAGGGTAAATTACTTAATGCTCCTAAATAGTTCAGTAAATTCCTTTTGGAATTCATGATCACTGTGTTACCTACTTTAAAAAATGCAAATAAAACTATGCAAGATGTTAATCATGCAATATCAGAATTGAAAGATGGCTTTGCTACATTGAAGTAATGAAAATGAAATATTACTTTATTTCTAAAGTGTGTCATATGACTGTAATTAACAGAAGTTGTGTTACTAAAGCCAAACAGAAGGCATAGAACGCTTGTAATACAAAGAATAAGTCTTTTCCTCCCTTTATTCATTGCTGTACGAAGAACAAATTTATTTATGTTCTCCATGACTTGGCTGTAGAATGCATCAGTAAGCTGTTGCTTTTCAAGCCTGACAACCAGGCTCTGAATAAAGAATGAATACCAGCCTTGAATGAACATTTCAGACACTTTTTTTTTTTTTTGCAGACTAGTTATCAATACCTTTTTCTCATTATTGTAAGGCCAGCTGCCCTGACTCTTTTTCTTTAGGAAAAAAAATTTAAACCCTACTGAGCATGTATTGAAGTCATTTTTCTTGGGATGCTTTTTCCTATAATAAATTTGTTTAGTAATAATGATTTTGAATATGTTATAGTCTGTGTAAATACGTTTCTTGTGTAAGTGTGCAATACTCAAAGACTTCTTGAAAAATTTGTAATTTATCTGTCCTGCCTTTAGGCTAGCTGTTTCAATACTACTCTTTTGATAAAGGCTATTGATGTCTCCCAGAGTAATAAAATTACACCTTTCTGGCCTGGAAACAATATAAAAGACACAAGAGTCATCAAATCACAATCTGTCTTCTGTTGTAACAGCTTCCAGTATTACTTGAAAGTGTCTAGTTCATTCTTACCTATGAAAGCCATGAATGTTACACTTTTAACTTAAAAAACAATCTGTGTGTGTGTCTTAGTCACTCAGTCATGTCTGACTCTTTGCAACCCTGTGGACTGTAGCCCATGAGGCTCCTCTGTCCATGGGATTCTCTAGGCAAGAATACTGGAGTGTATTGCCATGCTATCCTCCAGGAGATCTTCCAGACCCAGGGATCAAACCCATGTCTTCTACATTCCAGGCAGGTTCTTTACCATCTGAGCCACCAAGGAAGCTAAAATAAAACAAAATCTATGGCAACTTTCAATCTAGACCAAACCAGATAAAGGAGTACATTTATTATTAATGGTTAGATGGTTTGTTTTTCTTTTTCTTTTTACATTTATTATATTTCTGTTTATTCAACAAAAATTTTTGATGCCTGAAGCTACTCTGCTGGGTATTGGGGAACAACAGTGAATAGACAGAGCCCTACTTTCTGAGCATGAAGTTGAATTAACAAAGAACAATGAATGTTATGTTAGGGAAGCTCATAGCACAGAGACCAAACCTAGTCTGGGAAGTCAGAAAAGGCCTTCAAAAGGAAATGATATTTACAGTTTGAAGTGGCCTAGGCAGGTGAATGTTGGTGAGAGTGGACAGTCTCCCAGGCAAAGGAAATGGGTGCATGCTTGTCTGGAAATGCTTGGTGCAAGACCTGAAGGAGTGGAATAAATAGAAATAAATTAGAGAGGTTAGCAAGAGCAAACTATGAGGTCTTAGGAACCATATTATGGAGCTTGCATTACGTTTTGTGGGCAGTAAAATTGAAGAAGTGACATCAGATGCACAGGGAAGCCTGGCGTGCTGCAGTCTGTGAGGTTGCAAAGAGTCGAACGCGACTGAGTGACTGAACTGACTGACATCAGAGTAGCATTTTGAAAAGATAATTGGCAACTGCAAAGTGGTATACGAGTTAGAAGTACACTTGTAAGTCAAGAGACCAGTCAGGCAGGTACAGTCTATGACAGGTAATAATTGGGGATGATGGTGACAGAGGAGACAGATAATGAGATAAATTCAGGAGATATGTAGGATGTGGAATACACTGGATTTGGTAATTGGAGAGGAAGGAGTCAAGGATAGTTTCCAGGGTCCTTGCCTACTGATATAAGGACCATTAAGAGGAAGAGCATGTTTGGGATGATAAGTAATGCAGTTTGGGACATAAGGCAGGGAAAGGATTACTAACATGGTTGGAGGGAAGGATTTATCTTACATTTTAAAAGGAAACCTTGCCTGCAGGAAGAAGAAAAGGATGAATGTAAAAGGATTTAAAGATCTGGTGCCAAAAAACTTTGGTTTCCTTTTAATGGCATCTGTTTTTTCTTTGAAGTAGGTGACAACACTGCTCAGGGTGAGAGGGGAGCAGAAGTGACAACAGTGTTAAGAAAAGTAGAGAAGGTTTGAAGTAGTCATTGTGAAAAATGGGAGAGAGAACTTTCCAGGGAAATAGGAAATTGTCATACAACATTTAAAACATGGTTGAGATTGGTGACCGTGAATTGATAGTGGCTCTAGTCTGCAATACGCAATTTTTTTCCCCCCGCAATTGGAAGATAGTTGTCAGAAAGTGACAGCTAGATTTATTCAGAGTTGGGTTTGACTGTATTGTGAGATGGAAGAGTTATCTCTCTAAGGAAGGTTGACCTATCTCCTTTGTATCTTAATCCCGTGATTAAACTTCCAGTTGAAGTTCTTCTCCTCCTGAGTGCCATAATGCTAGTTTGAGCTCCTTTTCTTGTTAAGTACCCTCCAGTAGGCTCTCCTGGATTGTCAGATCATGCAGATGAATCTTTAAGGCAATACTAGGCACTACTAAGGCAATGCTTGATTTTCTTTCTACCTCAGCTTATTATGCAGTTTCTTCTTTCTATCCTGTTATACCTGCAGAATCTCTGTGCTATTCCCATTTTAACATGCTACCCTGTTATCTTTCAGATCTAGAAATCTTCTTCTAAGGATTCTGTCAAAGATAATTCTGCCATGAAGGTTTGTAATTCAAAACAGCAGCAAGGAGGGAGGCTTTGGGGAATTAGACTTTTTTATCTATCCCTTTCATGTCTCTGTTATCTCTTCTGCCTCATTTACTTTGTTGGCAGGAATCCATTTTCTTTAGAAGATACTCAATTCAAAAAATAAGTATAATACTATGTGTGATCCTATTAATTTTGTTTTTTGGAGCATATTAAAATGAAGCCATATTTTTAAGTTTGATTGCTGGATTGGTTAATTTTCTGTAACTCTTTGGCAATAAACTGGTTGTTTTTTTTTTTTTTTTTCACCCTTAACCAACCATCTCAGAAATGTCTGGCATAGGGTCTCAGTAAAAAATAATCTGAATAATTCAATTGAACTACTTAGAGTTGTCAATAAAATAACTCAGGGGCATACTAAGCAAATACTAAACCTTTCATCTTGATGTCAAAGACCAGACCATTCCTTTTGTTTGTTTGTTTGTTTGATCTTTTTTATGCAAAACATGCATACAGAAAAGTGCATAAAATTTTCAGCTCAGTAATCTTATTGCAGTGTGAATACCAGTGTAACCACCATCCAGATCAAGAAACAGAATATTGTTGGTACTCCAGAAAGCTTCTCTCATGCCCTTCCTAATTATCACCCCTTCCCTCCACTCCAGTCCTAATTTATGGTAATCATTTCCTTGCTTCTGTATAGACTTATACCACCTAAGCATGTTAATTTTGCCTATATTTTAAACTATATAAATGGAATCTTTAGTATGTGCTTTTTTAGTATGGCTTCTCCTACTTAAATTTTTATTTGTGAAATTCAGCTGTTTTACTATATGTAGACTGCTTTGTTTATTTTCATTGCTAGTGGTGATCCATGGTATAAATAGACCACAATTTATATACTCTACTGTTGATGGGTATTTTAGTTTGCAATTTGAAGCTTTTATGTCTTAGGCTTGCAATGTAGGAGAGCTGCCTGCAATGTAGGAGAGCTGGGTTTGATCCCTGGATCAGGAAGATCCCCTGGAGAAGGAAATGGCTACCCACTCCAGTATTCTTGCTTGAAGAATACTATGGACACAGAAGCCTGGTGGGCTGTGGTCAGTGGGGTCACAAAGAGTCAGATACAACTGAGCAACTTTCACTTTGAAGCTTTTAGAAGTAATACTGTTGTAAGCATTTTTACATATGTTTCTTGTTCATGTGCAGGCATTTCTGTTAAGTAAATACCTAGGAGTGGAATTGCTAATTCATAGGATATGCATATCTTCAGCTTTAGTAGTAATGCCACGAAAGTGAAAGTCAAAGTCACTCATTAGTGTCTGACTCACTGGAGTGGGTAGCCTTTCCCTTCTCCAGAGGATCTTCCCAACCCGGGAATTGAACCCAGGTTTCCTACATTACAGGTGGATTCTTAACCAACTGAGTCACAAGGGAAGCCCATGAATACTGGAGTGGGTAGCCTATCCCTTCTCCAGCAGATCTTCCTGACCCAGAAATCGAACCGGGGTCTCCTGCATTGCAGGCAGATTCTTTACCAGCTGAGTTATTAGGGAAGTCCAGTAATGCCATACGATTGCCCAAAGAAGTTGTACCAACTCATACTCCTACCAGCAGTCTGAGAATTCCTGTTGCTCTTTATCCTTGCCAGCTTCTGGTATTACTCTGTTTAATTTTAGCTATTCTAGTGGGTTTGTGGCAGTGTCTTGTAATGGTTTAAGTTTTCTTTTTCTTGATTATTAATGAAGTTGAATATCTTTCCATGTTTTTATTAGGCGTATCTTCTCTGTGGCTTGTCTTCTCAATTTAATGGTGCTCTTTGAAAATAAGTTACTAATTTAATGTAGTTCATTTTATCAATCTCTTTGTGGTTAGTGCTTTTTATGCCCTGGTTAAGAAATATTTTCCTATGCCAAGGTTGTATGATTTTCCTATATTATTTTCTAGAGTCTTTGTTATTTAACCTTTCATAATTAGATCTATAATCCATCTAGAAATTGATCTTTGTGAACCATAGGAGGTTAAGTTTCATTTAGTTTTTATAAAAATATGGAATAAAGTTTTAGCACACTATTTATTGAAAAGACTGTCATCTCCCCATTGCTTTACAGGGCCAATTTATTAAAAATACATAAACACAGACAAAAAATAAATATATACAGGTATTTATATTGATATATGATTGTATGATGTGACCATATAATGATGACAGATGATGTATAGTGATAGATGCAAATACATGAGTCTATTTATAGACTTTATTCTTTTCTACTCGTCTATCCTTATGCCAATATCACGGCTTTTTCTAATGATTATTATAAAAAGTGTTGATATCCAAGAAATCAAGCCCTTCTGCCTTATTGTTTTTATTTAAGATAATCTTTACTATTCTTGGCCTTTTGTAGTTCTATATAAATTTTAGAATTAGAATGGCTGCTAACATATTGGACATTCAGAGGCAGAAATGGCTTTATTGGCCTTGGTAAGTGGAAGCCTATTTCATGGGCTTCATTTCTGCCACCATGGCCACTCTGTATACATGCCCTCATGCAAATTTTCTTGACCTTAGTATAGCAGACCTCCATCTGAGCATTTAAACGTCTTTAGAACTCTGTGACTGAACAGATCTTCAGTCAACCACTCAATTGTATCTGCTCTTCCACAGTTAGAAATAAGGGCCTTTTTGTAAACTACCAAACTGATAGCTTACCCATAGACTTTAATGGCTTATTAACAGCCCTCAGTTTCTCATCCTTCCTCTGTAGAGCATCATAGCAGCTTGACAGTAACCAACCAATCCCACTGTCTTTTTCGATGTTGTTCTCCCCAATTCATTGAGATGCCTGAATCGTTACACAGGCAAGGGCAGTCACCTCCCCAGAAAAACCCACCAATGGTTTTCTCAGGTCACCACTGGTAAAATCTTTAGCAGTTTGGCCACTACCCTGTGCCAGGGACCATCCATGCCCCACGTACCACTAGAATGACTTTCCTCTTTGCCTACCAGGTAATGAATAAGCCAGTCAACAACTCCATCCTGCCGCTTGTGTTCTTAGTTCGGTCCCATCACCACCTATGCTAGTTTAGGGTCCTCTGAGATCCGTATGCCAAGAAAGGAGTAGATGTACTAGATACTTGTTGAGGGGAATGCCTGTGAAGGAGAAAGGGGAGAGAGGCCAGAGAAAGGATGTCAAGAGCCTTTGGTTGGTAAAAGGAAAGGAGGGAAAAGGATGATTGGTTGAAAAGTATCTTGAACTGCAGTGCTGTTCTAAGCAAGTTTTGGCCAGGCCTATGGGGTCTCCTTATACCAAAGTTACCTTGTTAGAGGAATGGGCCAGTATTACTAACCACACTGTGGTGAATCGTTGGCTAAAGGTAAGTGAAAGGTCGTTAGTGAAAGGTAAGCTTGGCCTTTGCAAGAACATGATAGTAGATCTAGAAGGGTAGCAGCTGGGGCCATAGCCAACTATGCACAGATTGCTTTCTTGCCTTTGTCAAACAAATTGAATGAGTATATGGGGGAGCGGGGGGCTCTGTTTCTAGGCTGTGTACTATTTCATTGGTTTAATTGTGTGTCCTTTGCCAGTGCCACACAGCTTTGATTACTGGTTCAGTTCGGTTCAGTTCAGTCGCTCAGTTGTGTCCGACTCTTTGCGACCACATGAATCGCAGCATGCCAGGCCTCCCTGTCCATCACCAACTTCTGGAGTATACCCAAACCCATGTCCATCGAGTCGGTGATGCCATCCAGCCATCTCATCCTCTGTCGTCCCCTTCTCCTCCTGCCCCCATCCTTCCCAGCATTAGGGTCTTTTCCAATGAGTCAGCTCTTCCCATGAGGTGGCCAAAGTATTGGAGTTTCAGCTTCAACATCAGTCCTTCCAATGAACATCCAGGAATGATCTCCTTTAGGATGGACTGGTTGGATCTCCTTGCAGTCCAAGGGACTCTCAAGAGTCTTCTCCAACACCACAGTTCAAAAGCATCAGTTCTTCGGCACTCAGCTTTCTTCACAGTCCAACTCTCACATCCATACATGACTACTGGAAAAACCATAGCCTTAACTAGACGGACCTTTGTTGGCAAAGTAATGTCTCTGCTTTTAAATATGCTAGCTAGGTTGGTCATAACTTTCCTTCCAAGGAGTAAGTGTCTTTTAATTTCATGGCTGCAGTCACCATCTGCAGTGATTTTGGAGCCCCAAAAAATAAAGTCAGCCACTGTTTCCACTGTTTCCCCATCTATTTCCCATGAAGAGATCGGACCAGATGCCATGATCTTAGTTTTCTGAACGTTGAGCTTTAAGCCAACTTTTTCACTCTCTTCTTTCACTTTCATCAAGAGGCTCTTTAGTTCTTCACTTTCTGCCATAAGGGTGGTATCATCTACATATCTGAGGTTACTGATATTTCTCCCGGCAGTCTTGATTCCACCTGTGTTTCTTCCAGCCCAGCATTTCTCGTGATGTACTCTGCATATAAGTTAAATAAGCAGGGTGACAATATACAGCCTTGACGTACTCCTTTTCCTATTTGGAACCAGTCTGTTGTTCCATGTCCAGTTCTAACTGCATACAGGTTTCTCAAGAGACAGGTCAGATGGTCTGGTATTCCCATCTCTTGAAGAATTTTTCCACTGTGTGATCCACACAGTCAAAGGCTTTGGCATAGTCAATAAAGCAGAAATAGATGTTTTTCTGGAACTCTTGCTTTTTTGATGATCCAGTGGATGTTGGAAATTTGATCCCTAGTTCCTCTGCCTTTTCTAAAGCCAGCTTGAACATCTGGAAGTTCACGGTTCACGTATTGTGGAAGCCTGGCTTGGAGAATTTTGAGCGTTACTTTACTAGCGTGTTTGTAATTCTTGGAGTCAGGTACTATAAACCCTCCAATTTGTTCTTCTTCAGGATTGTTTTATATATTCTAGGTCCTTTACATTCTCATGTGAATTTAAGCATAAACTTGTCTGTTTGTATAAAAATTGTTTCCTGAAAATTCTGATTAGAATTGCTTTGACTCTATAGCTCGGAATTGACAACAGTATTGATTCCTCCTGCAACTCAGTAGTGAGCATGGTCTGTATCTCTTAATTCTTGGCATTATTTTGTAGTTTTCAGTGTAGAGGTTTTACATGTTTTCAGTTAAATGTATATTGAAAGTAGCATATTTTTGACAGTATTTAATTTTTTTAAATTTTACTTTATAGTTGTTTGATATTAATATATGAAAATACAGTTATTTTTGTCTGTTTGCTTTGTGGCCTTCAGATTCTCCAAACTCACTTACCTGTTCTATTAGTTTTGTAGAATCCATAGAAATTTCTATGTAAGCAATCATATTATTTGTGAATAGAAATAGTGTACTTCTTTTCTGATATGTAAGCCTCTCATTTCTTTTTCTCATTCTATTACCCTGGCTAGGACTTCCAGTACAGTGTTAAAGAGGATTGCTAAGAGCAGACATCCTTGCTTTGATCCAATCTTCAGTGGAAAAGCATCAATTAAGTTTGATGCTACCAATAAGTATGACAGCTACAGGGTTTTTGTAGGTGCCTTTTATCAGACTGAGGGAAGTTCTTAACCAGTCCAAATTTGCAGAGAGTTTTTATCTTGATTTGGAGTTGCATTTTGTTGGATGCTTTTTGTTGAACTGATGATTTTTCTCCTTTTATTAATCTGATGCATTGCACTGATTGATTTCCAAACATTAAATCAATCTTACTAGAATAAGCCTTTAGGTGATCATTTTCCTTTTTAGGTATTGTTAGATTTGATTTGTTAGTGTTTTATTAAAGGTTGTTGCAATCCCTCTTCAGGAAGGTTAATAGTTTTCTTTTTTTTGGAATGCCTTTGTCAGATTTTCATGTGTGCGTTATGCTGGCATATGAAAGCGTTTCCTCCTCTATTTTCTGAAAGAATTTGTTTAAGATTGGTACTTTCTTTTTTTCATGTTTGATAGATTTCACCAAGGAAACCATAAATGTGCTTAGAGTTTTTTTTTGTGGGTTGGTTTATTTTAAGAGATGTAACTTTTTTAATAGATAGTGAGATTTTCAGCTGTGTCCTTTTCATCTAAATTATCTAATTTATTGGCCTAAAGTTGCTCATAATATGTCTTTATTGTCCACAGAGTTTTTAGACTCTGTGGTGATATTATGAGTGTTTTTATTTCTGTTTTTTTTAATTTATCTTCCTTGGAATACAGAAGGGCTTCTTGAATCTGTGGCTTGATATCTATCATCAGTTTTGGAAGATCCTCAGTCATCATTTCTTTAAAAAGTTCTTCTGGTTCTTCTGGCCTATTTTCTTTCTTTTTCTCTTGGAACTCCAATTACCTACACGTTAGATTGTCTCAATGTTTCCTCTTTGTCTCTTAATCTTTTGTTTCCTATTTTTCATTCCTTGTGTTTAATTTGGATATTTTCTTTGATCTTCTTTGTAATTCACTTAATCTATTTCTATATACTGTTACACCCATTGAATAAATTCCTGATTTCTGTTATATATTTATCATTTCTAGAATTTCCATTTTTTTTTAGGGTTTCCAGTTTTCTGTCAGAACTTTTAATCTTGTCTTCTGTTTCTTTGAAAATAATAAGGAAAGTTCTGTTGTAGTCTGTGTCTGATAATTCTAGTATCTGGAATAAATCAGGATAAGTATTCCCTATTTCTAATATATATTTTTTCTATAAGTTTTGTTTCTGTTGTATCCTCTTATATACCTGGTTATTTGTGATTATAGGAATAATTTGAAGAGTTTTTAAAAAATTGATATCTTCTTTCAGAGAGTATTTGCTTTTACTGTTTTCTGGTCCAGCAATCAGTATAGGATTTCTTCAGTCCAATTTTAGTAATGGAGATATTTCTAAGTTGAATTGCAGCCCTTACAGAGCCTGTCTGTTGATTTGACCTTATTACTAGGGCACAGCCCCTCAGGGTCCTAACCTAAAGTGAAGATGTTCACCTGGCCTTCCTCTGTGGCTGGTTCCAGACTCTAGATCCTGTCCTCCCAGCACCATGAGGGTATCAGAAGAACTGCTTATTTTTCTCAAAAACTCCATCAGGAATCATTAAACTCATCCAAGAGAAAGTAACTAGGCCATCAAATTTCCCTAGATCTTGACCTGGTAATTCTTTTACTATCTTCTTATCTCCCAAGTAGTTTCAAGCGTGTATCTTTAATATTAATAGTTTGTCCAACTTTCTAGTTGCTCTCAACAAGGGGGTAGATCCAAATTACCTGATACCACTTTACCAGAAGAGATTGGCCAGTCTAATCTCTCTCTCTCTCTTTTTTGTTCCTTTATCAACAAAAAGGAAATTAATATAAAGTCCATTTCTGGCACTAAAAAAAAGTAAAAATTAATAACCTGCGTTTTTCCATCTTGGACATGAGTTACATAAAATGCACCATTTCCAAATTTTAACTTTGAAAGTGAGTTCTTTAAACTCACAATTAAACTGTTTGCCGTGAAAGTGCATGCAGCTGCATTTAAAGACATATCAGAACAAAAAAAGAGAACTGTGAACAATCCGGGTTATTTTTAACTAACAAAGGCAAGTGTTCAAAAGCATAGATACAAAGGCTTACATAAGTGAAGACAGTGCATCCGTGGAGTTTTCTGAAGAATGAGAAAAAGCAAATGACAAACCTGTCAAATGGCTCCCAATTTACTGCTTGGGGACTTACAGGATGCTATTTGAAGTTATACAACTTGTAAAAACTACATCATAAATCAAAATTCCCCAATGGCACTTTACTTTGAAGCATACTTGCTTAAGGGAGGGCAAGTGAGTTTGAAGCATTTATTTATTCTTCCACTTCTATTTTAACTTTTTGGTGACTGTAGCATCTTTGTTAAACACAAATGGTGCCCTGACAGGCATCACTGACAGGCATCTCCTGAAGGACAGACACTGTGTCTTACTCACCTTTCTACTCCCAGTTCTTGGTATAATAAGTCTATTAAGATAAAATATTAACTATCTAGATTGCTTAAGAAGTAAATCATTTAGATAAATCCTCTTTACAGATAATTAAGAGTTAAAATTTTATATATTATTGAGGAAGTATTAGTATTACTATCATTTCTACCCCATCCTCCCACCAGCCATCTGTTGTTTTTGTGCCAAGTACTATCCTAAGTAGTTTACATTCTTCATCTCATTTAATCCTCCTAACAGTAGGATGAAGCAGGAACTGGTATTATCTCCATTTTGCAGAGGAAGGAGCCAAAGAGAAATTATTACGTGCCCTTGTCTCATAGCGAAAAGGAGTAACAGCATAGATTTGAATCCAGGTCTGTCTGACTCCAAAGCCCATGTCCTTACTAATATTACTGAAAGCTACTACGCATTTTTCTGTCTTTTTAAAAAGAATATTCTGGAAATTCTTTCCATTTAAAAAATGATACTACGATAGCATTTGATGATGTGTGTGCATCTGTGTGTGTGTGTATAAATCCCTAAGAACTATAGAGCATTGCTATGCCTAGCTTTCAAACTTTGTACTCGTGATATACTATGTGTATTCCTCTGCAGCGTGCTTTTTTCTTCAACAGTATATTTGTGAGTTTTATCTGTGATAGCTCTGGCTTGTTCATTCTCACTTCCAGAGTATTATGCCAGAGTATTAATAGATTATGACTAATTTATGTATTTTCCTGTTGATGACATTTATTATTAACAGATTGAACCATATGAAATTTCTCTTTTCCCAGGAAAAGGTGATTAACTTTCTAACATGCTAAAATGAGTATATGAACAGTGTGATTCATGAAAAATGACCCTTCCTGCTGTGACTTAGATATTTCAAGGACAGGGACAAGGTATGCAGCAACAAGGAGGCTTTTCAGAGAAGACGTAGGAGTAGAAATGCCCTCCTGGGAACTAGAGTGAGGTGACTGAATAGAGGGAGAAGCTGGGGTCGCTCAGCTCACTACTGTGAGAACCCTGACAGCAAGGGCATGGCAGAATGAACTTGGAGCCTAGAATCGCTGGTGGAGGTGGTTGGCTCTGTTTGGTAGATTGGACCAGGAGCTGGAGGCCCAGAACCAGGAGTGAAAGGCATGTTGATGATTTCCTGGTAGAGCCCAGAAGACAATAGACAGATTGATCTAAGAAGGCTCATAAAGCAATTTTGATGCCATAAAGGGATGGGCCCAGACAGGGAAATACTCTTTTTTTCCAGAAACACGAGCAGTCTTTCTGTAAGTCTGCTGCTGCTGCTGCTAAGTCGCTTCAGTCGTGTCCAACTCTGTGCGACCCCATAGACGGCAGCCCATCAGGCTCCCCCGTCCCTGGGATTCTCCAGGCAAGAACACTGGAGTGGGTTGCCATTTCCTTCTCCAATGCATGAAAGTGAAAAGTGAAAGTGAAATCGCTCAGTCGTGTCCAACTCTAGTGTGGGGTAAAAAGCCCTGGGCAAAATGAGTAAAGGGACTCAACTATGATAACAGATGGATACTAAATTTTGGTGGTGTACATGCTATAGTGGATATAGAAGTCTAAATACAGTGTTGAACACATGAAATTTATATAATGTTACAAGTCAGTGTTCAGTTCAGTCACTCAGTCGTGTCTGACTTCGTGACCCCATGGACTGCAGGGAGGGACAGGCCTCCCTGTCCATCACCAACTCCCGGAGTTCACTCAAACTTATCTCCATTGAGTCAGTGTTGCCATCCAACCATCTCATCCTCTGTCGTCTCCTTGTCCTCCTGCCTTCAATCTTTCCCAGCATCAGGATCTTTTCAAATGAGTCAGCTCTTCACATCAGGTGGCCAAAGTATTGGAGTTTCAGCTTCAACATCAGTCCTTCCAATGAACACCCAGAACTGATCTCCTTTAGGATGGACTGGTTGGATCTCCTTGCAGTCCAAGGGACTCTCAAGAGTCTTCTCCAACACCACCACAGTAAAATAAAAAGCCCTTAGGATAAGCAAGCAGCGCCCCCTAGCCCTTCTCCCCTTCTACCCCCAAGGGCTAAAAACTAGGACAGCGATTTACAGGGTGGGCTAAACAAGACAGTTTAGTCAGTGTCAATCATTTGAGTTACTAAGGTTGGCCTTGCACTAAAGATTCCAGCCAACAGCAATCATGCTATGTTACAGGGAAAGGGGATGAATTAGGGGTTGAGCTATGAAAGAAGAGAGTAAAACATCAGGAACACAAGGGAGCAGCTGTTCAGGTTAAATTACCTTGTCCCATTTTTTATGGGAGGTGAGAAGAAGGACTTCTGAATAACAGCTAAAAGTAAAGCAAAGCAAATGATAAACCATGACCAGAGGGCAAGAGTTCGAGAGAAAGAGAGGGGAAGCTATGGGACCTAGCTTTTATCACATGGGAAAAAACAGCATTCAAGAAAATCATAGGGATTCCCTGGTAGCTCAGTGGTAAAGAATCCACATGCCAGGAAGGAGACAGGGTTTGATCTCTGGTCCAGAACATCCCACATGCCACGGAACAACTAAGCCCGTGCACCACAACTACTGAGCCTGTGCGCTGGAGTCTGGGAGACTGAAAGCCGCACGCCCTAGAGCGGCTCTGCCATGAGAGAAGCCACTGCAACAAGAAGTCCATGCACCACAACTAGAGAGTAGCCGCCTCTCACTGCAATTAGAGAAAAGCTGTTGCAGCAACAAAAACCTAGCACAGGCAAAAAAAACTAACTAACTAAATTTTAAAAGTTAAAAAAAAGAAAAAAAAAGATAATCATAATTCCCTGTCTTAAGAAGGGAATATTTAATGCTTTTTTCAAATAGTTGAAACATATATTCAGGTTCTTAAAAACCTTATGTACATAATCCCAATTGTGCAAATATAAACAGAGAACGTTTGGATGAAATTTGTCAAAATTATCCCTAGGTCATAAAATTATAATTATTTTCTACAGATAATATGCATTTTCTACATAAAAATTAAAAAAAAATACCAAAGGCCACACGGTGTTGGATAACTAGCTAGGGCCAGCCTAGGGTAGGAGAGAAGGAAAGATGTACGTATACCTACATGCATACATACACACACACACACACACACGCACATGCATGTGTCTGTGTGTATGTGCAGAGAGTGTTTTACATTCTTCCACAGTAAATTTTTCCCGTCTCACAAGGTCCTTTTCATCTCATCCCACCCCACACATTCCTTCCTAATAACTATCTCAGTGCTACCTCTGTCCACTGAGCTGGCAATTCTGCAACTCCCTAATGTCACTGTGTTCCACCCATAATACCTTACCCCCAGTGTCACCAAAAAATTCACCAGTCCTCTTCTGTTCCCCAACAGTCTTATTATATGCTGTCAGTAAGCTAACAAGCTAATCACCAAAAAATGTTTATCACTAATATTTTGTTTTATTACCTATAGATGAGCTTCCCTGATTGCTCAGATGGTAGACAGTCTGCCTGCAATGCGGGAGACCTGGGTTCAACCCCTAGGTTGGGAAGATTCCCTGGAGAAGGAAGTGGCAACCCATTCAAGTATTCTTGCCTGGAAAATCTCATGGACGGAGGAGCCTGGCAGGCTACAGTCCATGGGGTCACAAAGAGTCTAACACGACTGAGTGACTAACACACACATAGAATCTTTAAAAGTTTGGATGCCTCTTAATTCATACCCAAGAGCTGATATTGTGGATTGATTTTTATGGCTTGAGATGTTTTAGTTATTTTGTGATTTCAATTCTGAGAGAGAGCCTGTAAGTAGTATCTCAACAAACACAGCTGCAGAGTAAGGAACATAGTGCTTAGTCTAACTGTGGCCAGCTGAGCTCTTCCAGCCCTCATGTTACATGTAATGTGACCCTGAAGAAACTATTTTTCTTTGGTAAAACTCATATTATTCTATGTGTGGCTTTTTGAGATCTTTGGATAAGTTGTGCCAGGTATCCCATTATCCAGTATAAGGTATAGACTTTCTAGAAGTAGAATAAAAGTTTAGGAGACATGAAATAGGATAGGAAACAGAGCATTTTGGGGTTGAAGTTGAAGTACTTCATTCAATTCCTTGGAAAGCTGATTGAAGGGAGAAAATATATATTATGCATGTAAATTTATTTAATATATTCTCCTAGCATGAGCTACCTTTTAGACATATTTTATGTGCTTCTGTGTAATTCATCAACAAGATTTATTAGACCTCTAACATCGGTATTTCATTCAGCCTTATATTTGCAGCAGGAAATGATTTGTCTTCTCAAAGAAAATGTGCAATCTCTGGGGTTCTTTCAACTATGCTCCATTTTCATACCTAAAAATAATGCTATCAAAGTGAATTTTTTATCCATAGCAGTACAAACTGTCTGGAGGTTATATACAGCTTTAATTTGGTATTTGTTAGCTAAGCTAAAAGGTAAAAGTACTAAACTCACTATATTTCTTTCCTGGAATCCTGCTGACCTCCACAGAGGGAGAAATTGTTTAAAACAATATGGAATAGAAAAATTTCCTGCTACGATATTGTAGAAAAAGCTGCCCTAGTTAATTAAAGGCCGAAATATAGAGTAAGTGATATCTAAATAATAATACTTCTAAATGAAGTATTTTCAACCACCCAGTTTAAATGTTTTAGATTACCACTATTTTTCAACATACCAGTAAACATTAATTAACACTTATGTGACAGGCATTTCATACACAGGCAAAGCACTTAGCGTAAATATTCAACAAATATTTGTGTAGCTCCACAGTGTAAGAATAGTAACACCTCATGATGCAAAGATCCGTTCATTCAGTATCTTCTAATGTTCCCAAGTCCTTGGTGGTATCAGTTTTTGCCAAGCTCTGAGGTATCACAGATCTGCCTTTCATTGAGATGATATATTCAGATGGACCTTGTGTCTCCTTTAGCTGAAGAAACTAGTATTGGCATGTCACCTCTTTCAAATTACTTTGGCATATACATTAAAAAAAAAAAGACATGGATATAGAATATATTTCTTTTTTAACTGCTTTGTCTCCATTGTCAGGGATGCTTGCTTGAAGCCATAAGTGAGAAGTTGTTGGCTGAGTTGAGTTTAAACTGAATTTCCTGCCAGTGGATAGTAGACAGTAAAGGGTATAAAAAGGCTTTATCTTATGCTGATGGGCAATGAGAATTTAAAGATGACTTTGAAGGGTCACCTGACATCTCTGCCATTTAATGTGTAGCCTAACTTCTTATAGTCCCTTGCCATATGTGATGCCATTACTAGCCCCTGAAACATCAGAGAGAAACTGCAGAGATACTGCTTTTTTATTTTGTCCGATTTTAACAAACTAAAATTAATTGCAAAACTTAATGCTCACAAAATATGAATATGAAATATTACAATTAGTAAGTAAAACCACTAACTGCTGACACTCATATGGAATTAGCTATCTGTTATGCATTGTCCCAGTGCTATACGTGTATTATGTCATTTCATCTTCACAGTCATTCTGTAGGGTGGGTATTAGTCTGGTCACAGAAAGTTAAATAAATGTCTTGAGGTCACCTAAGCAGTAATTGGCAAAGCTAGTAAATGCTTGAACTTAAATAGCCTGGCTCCAGAACTCTTTGCTTTTCGCCATTATTCCATTTCACTTTTTATATAGTGTGAATATTTTCAACATCAGATGCCTGGAGGAGATGAAGCAGTATCTCCTTTAGCTGGACCTCTGGAAAACCCAGCTAGACTGGAATTGGTGACTGTTGGTTGTATGCATTCATTACTGAGGTCCTGCTCTGGTCTGAGTGGGCTTGCTCACTAAGCTGTTTCAGTTGCATTCAACTTAACTGAGGCTGTGGAGAACTCTCTCTTTAGGAATCTGTTCAGGCACAAAAGGCTTTGCAATAAGTAGTCCCAATGGAACATAGTTAACCTTGTGATTAACCAGTTCATCTGAAAAAAATTCACCCTAGGACCCATTAATTTCACTCTTGTAGGTGCTCGCTTTCTTTGTCTTAAGGCTTTATTTCATCTTGAGTCTCCTTTTTAAATGTAGATACTCCTGAGAAAGGGCACAGCTTCGCCTTTATCAACCTACATCTGATACTGTTCATCACTTTGGCAGGGTTATATGACAGGCAGCCACATGGAAGAATAGCCCATGGCATCAGGCAGAAGAGTGAAACAGAAAAGGTGCAGAGAAGCGTCAGAGACAAACTATTACCTCATAGATCTTCCCATGCCTGATCTGCCTCCGAAATTCAATGAGTACAGTATTCAACCTAGAAGAAACACCAAAAAAACAAAACAAGGCTTTTGAAAACCTTTACAAAGAATGTCCTATTTAACAGTGATCCCATCATTCTTCTGATTGCTTGAGCTTAAAATCTTCGATTCTAAGGTGTAGAGAGTTGTTCACTCCTTTCTTTCCACTCCCCAAACCTAGTCAGTTATCAGGTTGCATCACATTTCTCTTTGCATGGTTCTTTTGTTTATCCCTTCCTTTGAATTCCAACTTTTAGCATTATGGCTCAGACCCTTGTCACTTGCCTAAATTACTAAGTGAAATGTTGCTCAGGGTGACCATGGATCATAATTCCCCTGAGATGTGTAATTCCCAAATGAGGTTAGGCACCTCGGAATGGCCTCCTATTCACAAGCATTGTTTCGTTCACTTCAGTTGTAAATTCAGGGCCACTTCCTAGTGAAGGGCACTTTCACGAAGGAAGAACAGGAAAATATGCTGAATGGGGTCAGGGACCCCAGGCTAGGGGAGCAGCTTTAAGATTTGGAGAGCTCCACCCTCAGTACAGAAGAGAAAGGAAGAGAGCAGGAAGCTCTAAGTACTGCTGAGCAAGGAACTCAGAAACTTGGTTTTAACAGCTTTTAAGGTTCTGGATCCTCTGAACCTTGTTGTTGCCCTTTTTATTCCCCCTTAAAAATACCTAGAAGAACCTGCATGCTTAATGTTGAAGATGAAAGAGAAAGGGAGCAAAAGCATGTTACTTGTCAGTATTCAGAAGGTTGCCATTTAGGTAAATCTGTATGCATAATGTTTGTCTGTATATGCAGAAACCATTTCTGCAAGGAGACGCCAAGAGCTGGAAACTGGGCTCCAGGGAGGAAAACTGAGGCTGAGAGTTACGAAAGTAGGGAGACTCATTTTTTACTCTGTATCGAATGTTGTAACATGTTAACAAAATGTATTTTCAAAATTAATAATAAAGTAGGGAGAAAACAGTATAGAGGTACATGCTCCTCCTACAGCTTCTGTGTGAAATGAGAACTGCAGAATGAAAGATAAACTCCCTGGGGGACCCTGAAAAGAAAGAATAAGGTGTGTCGGAAATCTGTGATTCAAGATTAACCCCAAACTGAGAGGTTAAGCAACAGAAGACCTGGCTCTTTCCAAAAAATATGTAAAAATCTCCCTCCAGTTAATTTTGGAAATAGCAACCTGACCACAACTTTCCTGAAGCATACTATTCCTCACATCATGTTCCTGCTCAAACGCCTTCAGTGGTTTTGGAGCTTCCAAAAGTTTCAATGGTGAGTGAGTCCCATATACTATTGAGTTTTTTTCTCGTTTCCTTAGATGATTCCAATGTATAGGCAGAGCTGAGAATCATTGTCCTAATCTAAAAGTAACCTAAAAGTCAAAAGTCAGTAGGTGATGTCAAGGAGAACACCGTTTTAGGGCTTAGCATGTGGGAGGAGATGCAGGCATTTCAAGTTCAGCCTCAGCCTTCTGCAGACCCACCTTGCAATGGATTTGTGGGGAAAGTTCCTGTGGAGAAGGACTAGACCAGCACATTGACAACTGATAGCATCCTTGTGAGACCCAGATTGGATTCTGAATACAAATTCCAAATAAAGTTAAGAAAAAGAGATATAAGTAGGTTCAGATATATATAGATAAAAGATAGGTTCAGGCTTAAGTCTGGCACAAAAGTGTACAAATCTAATGCATGGTAGACGCATACCACTTCCTCAAACTGTTTTTAAAATCTCCCTGGACAAAAGGTGAGTAAAACAGGTTCAGAGTCCAATCAAAAGCTTGTGATGAGAGAAATGTCCATTTTCCAGAATCTACCTGATGGAACAACCATAGAAAATAGCTAAGAAGAGAGTTTGTGTCGGCTCTGCCACTGCCTGGTAATGTGGTGGTGGACGTCTCTAAGATTCTCTTGGCCCCAGTGTCTCCATCTGTGCTGTGAGGGGAGTGGTTCTGTGCACCTCGGCTCTCCATGATTCTGTGAGGAGCACTCTGCCACCTCATTACTGGTTGTGACTGTAGGGTCTTTGCACATCACCAGGCTTTGCATCCTGCCTCTGCCACTCCCCTGCTGAGTATGTGACCTTGGCCAAGTTTATTAACCTCTCTAAACTTTAGTTTCTTCATCTGTAAAAATGAGATAATAGTACCTATTTCATAGTTGTGAAGATTTAATGAGAAATGTACATAAAACACTTAACACAGTGCCTGGTGATAAATAATGACTGTCATTATTCTAGGTATAGAATCAGAAGGCACCATCGAGTAAGATAGAGACCAGCCAGGCCCATACTTGTGTTAGAGAGGAGGAAGCTGGCTCAGAGAGGCTGACTTGGTCAAGGTCATAAATTTCACCTTATGTGCTTAGGGATTGGGACTTGAGGGTGAGTCCTAGCAATACTATTTAAGCACCAAGACTCCATCAGGGTTGCACACAGTAGTCAGTCTTTGAATGTGGCAAAATTAAGGAACATAGCAGGAACAGTCTGCACCAGGCTTAAAATAAACAAAATCATTCATTAGGAAGAACAGAAAAAAAACTTGTTAAAGGTACTTTTTAAGTTGCCACTACCAAATACCTTGTAGAGAAAGGATTAAAAAGGAAAATATATTTCAAATACAAAAGGCATATTTTGCCACTTAAACTGAGATAAAGTTCCAGACACTTGAAATCTGACCCTCTTTTTATGGGGTGTGTGAGCCGATTTCCCACCTTGGCCTTAAATTAGCAGCTAGTAGTTGAGACTGGTTCCACCATGAAACTTCCTTGCTACCCACTCTGCAGAGGCAGATACATCTCACTGAAATCTTTCAAGCCAACTGGAGAGAACAGGGGACAAAGACTTGGACCCTCCCCCTTCCCCATTTGTCCATTGCCGGCTGTGTGTGATCTTAGCCAAGTCACCCAATTTGAACCAGGTAGATAGTCTGCTAAGAAGAGAGCCTGCAGGTGATCAAGAGCATGGACGCTGAGGTCAGAACTCAGGTTGAATCCTGGCTCCATGTCTCACCAGCTTTGTAACCTTGGACATGTCCTTTAGCCTCGCTGTGCTATGGTTTCCTCATTTATGAAATGAGACTACTAACACCACCAAATCACCAGATTGCTTTGAGGAGTAAACAAGTGAATGCCAAGTGTGTGGCAAATAGCTAATACCCAGTATGTTGTGGCTACTACTAAAACTTCTGTAATGACATGGAGGAAATTTTTTAGCAGCTAGGAGAGGGATTCTTCTGGGACAGGCACCTGTATTGGGAAGATGACTTGGTGAACAAGCTTGGAGCAGGGAAGCTCACAGGACACAGGGTGAGAAGAACTGTTGATATTTGCTCTTGGAGGAGGAGAGTATATATCTCCTTTGCGGGGAGAATTCCCTTCTAGATCCAGAATCTTGTATTCTAATTCTATCCAGGCTCTTCTGTTAACTAGATTTCTGAAATCCATTTTATATCTGAGACATGGGAGAGCACCATGTTTTTGACCCCAGATGTGGTTAATTTTCCAACAGAATGACTTATTTTACCACCTGATTTGTTACAGAAGCCAAATCATTTAGCAACAAAATCAAAAGCAGTTTAAAAACTGTCGAACCACTGCATGTCACAGCCAACGTGTTACACAAAGTATGGTTATTTTCTTCATGCATGTGTTTATTCACTCATTTACAAATATTTGCTGATCTCCCACCATGTGCTGGGCACTGTTTTGAGTCCTGAGGGAAAAGCAATGAACAAAAGTCCCTGTTTTTATAAATCTCACATCCTCCTGAGGGAGACGGATTTCTATGATAATATAGGTATTGATTAGTGTGGCGAAGAAAAGTAAAGCAGGATAAAGGGATAGAATGGATGTGGGGGCTAACGTTATTAAGTAAAATAGGCAGGGAAGATGTCTCTAAGGAGAGAGTGGAAACTTGGAGAGAGGGAATGAGCTATTCCAGTGGTCTAGACAGTAGTGGCACCGAGTGTGAGGCGCTGAGGTCATGCGTGAAGCAGCAAAGAAAACCAGTGTGTCAGGAGCAGAGTGAGCAAAGGGGAAGGTGGTTGAGAGGCGGTTGGAGCAGAGGGATGCACCCGATCACGTGGGCCCAGAAGCCACTGGCAGGAGCTCCAGCTTCAATTCTGTGGCCAAAAGACACTGGAAGTTCTTAAGCAAGGTAGTGATAGGATCTGATCTGTGTTTTTGAAAGATTCTGGCTGCCATGTGGAGAATAGACTGTAGGAAAGATCAGGGGCAAAAGTAGAGAACTCAGGAGGCCACTGGCACAGTCCAAGCAGGCATGTTGGTGGCTGGCAGGGAGCAGAGGATAGGCTGAGGAGCATTCCCTTTGGGATGTACTTTGATGGGAGAACCAGCCATCTGCTATGAGAAGACGGTCTGGGGCATGCCATGTGTGTGGTACCCGTTAGATCGACATCCATGTGGTCACATTGAGATGGTGGTTGATCATGTCAGTCTTAAGTTGCAGATACAGTGAGAACCCTGACACTAAATAAGATGACATAAAAAATTCAAGTAAGAGGAGGGAGACCTTCCAAGGCTTAGATCACCTAGAGTTGGGAGAGAGAAGGAAGATCCTTCAGAGAGGAGGGAGCAGAAGCAAACAGTGAGGTGGCAGGAGAACAGGAGTGAGTTCTCCAGTCAAATGGAGGCCATGGTTCAGGACAGGCAGGGATCAACTGTGCCCAGCGCTGTGGTGAGGAGGTAAACCTGAGTCCCTGTAACATTCAGCTCACCAAGCCCATTCCATGCAAGAGAAGCCTCCCTTCTACCCACTTCAGAGATCAGATTACAAAAGGCCCCTGGAGCTCCCAGTGGGGAAACCTTTGGCTCACCATATCTGAGGAGCTCCTTTGGCTCCAAGCTTTTTAATGACAACTGTAAAGTATTTGATGAGAAGAAATGAGCTCACCCTGCGTGTTCAACTATCTGCAGTTTACTAAAAGTTAATCCCCCCCCACCCCCCACTCCCCTGCTCAAAATTACCGCAACTACAAAAATCTGATATGTGGTGGGGTTCTGGTGTTAACTCCAGTCCCTCCTCTCTGTGGAATTGTGAGGGCTTATCCAGGAGACTGAGAGAAATACCCTGACCCTGCCTGGGTCCAGTTCTTGAGTGTGTGCTGATCTTTTCTGTGTCATGTGCCAGTTTTCATCAGAATGGTCACAGCTGGGTGGATGTATTCATGACAGAGAATTCCCATTCTGTTTGCAAGAGTTCAAAACCCTCTCTTTATGTTCACCTTCCTCAGTTGCACTTATTCTTGTTCCTTATCTGCTGCTTCACAGACCCATGTGGTGCCGGAACCTAAGGAGGTCTGCTTTCCTCTGTGTGCCCTTTGCAGGCTGGCCTGCCACCTCTCCTGAATGGCTGCTCTCTCCCTGTGGTGTGACGGTGGGAGGGCTGACAGGGCCCACCTGATTTCTGGCAGGGGAAGAGCAACTTCTAAAGCAAGTTGCTATAGTTACCAAGTCTTCCCCAGTGCATAGCAGTTGCTGACTCTGTGCTCCTTTTTTTGCATTGCTCTATCAGACACTCTCCTTGGTACAGCAGCTTGGGGTTTTGTTAATAATCACTTCATGCCCACTTAACACGTGGGCCACGCACAGAGTGAGATGCACAGGGACTCTATTATGGGGAGCACACACGTACACCCACATGCCCATACGTGCATATTTCAAGTTTGACATGCCTTAAATCACAGATGTTTTCAACCAGGATTTCTTGCACTGAATCCATTTTAGAAGGCTTTCTACGATGATAGCATATTGTACATGGAATCATTTCATACATTCCAGAGAAATGTTTGTTTCTATGTTTCTGAACACAAATTATGTGCGTGGAAAAGTTTCCCCAATTCTCTTCTCAGTAATTATCTATTTTCTATCTCTAGGAGAAAAAAAAATAAAATAGAACTTGATTGTAGATTAAATGATTCATTTGTGAGCATTTTTGAAAGTTAATGTTTCAAATCAGACCCATTGTCGAGCATTTTCCATTGTTTGTGCACGATGGTAATTACTAGAAATGGTGACATTTGAAGCCTAATTGAGCTCCTCTCTTATCTGGCAGGCACAAATGTTCTAAATAGAAACTCAGAAAACTAATGTGTTGGGTGATAAAGATTATATGACCATTATAGAGCCTTTCCCTTCACCCAGCTCTCAAGGAAAACACACACACAGACCCCTACTTGGAAGTGGAGTTAGTTAGCCTCTCAAGACAGCCATGGTGCCAGGGCTGTGTGTGCTCCTGGATCTCCCCTCCCAGGCCCATCCTCTCCTGTCCTTCCCAGGCTTCCTTGCCTGGCAGGGCACATGTGCTGCTAAAAGTGCACCCTCTGAGCTGACAGATTCTTGGCTTTGTATTGCGCTCAGGTTGCACTGCTAAAGTGAGGCATTGGTGGCAGCCCTGGCTCTTTGGCTCATCATTCATGTGTCCCCCTCCTCCTTCAGTTTCCCTGATGGCTCAGCCGGTAAAGAATCCGCCTGCAATGTGGGAGACCTGGGTTCGATCCCTGGGTTGGGAAGATCCCCTGGAGAAGGGAATGGCTACCCACTCCCATATTCTTGCCTGGAGAATTCCATGGACTGTATAGTCCATAGGATCACAAAGAGTCAGACATGACTGAGCAACTTTCACTTTTCATTCCTCCTCTGGCAGATTGACTTAGGAATCACTTCCTCTATCTGAAGGTGAAGCCTTTACCTGTCCCGACTCTGCCACCCACAGGGAAGGTCAGCCTGGGGACTGCATAAACCATGACATGCTAAAGTGACTGGGAGGGGAAGAAAGGCTGCTGTGTCTTTCTTCCACAGAGGTGGGTGTCTGTGTCTGGCAGGTGGGCTTCTGAGTCTGGTGGCTGGGTTTCAGTGAGCTGTTTCTTACAGGAGGTGAAAAAACACAGGTGTGATGTTCAATTTCCAAGATAGGTTTCTCCAAAGACAAGCCTGGTTAAGAGTGACCCTAGCAGGGGAGGAGAGGCACCTGCAGTGGCTAGCACCCTGAAATTTCCAGGCTCTGTCCATGGACTTCTCCAGGCAAGAAAACTGGAGGGGTAGCCATTCCTTTCTCCAGGGGATCTTCCCATCCCAGGGATTGAACCTAGGTCTCCTGCATTATAGGCAAATTCTTTACCATCTGAGCCACTAGGGAAACCTGAAAGTCTCAAGGGGTGAAATAAATCCATTCAGCCTCTGTCACCCCCTCACCCAGCCCCTAGCCATCAGGAAGGCTGACCCTCTTTCCCCCAGACTTGTACTCTGCAAGCAGAATGGGGTCCCTCTGTCACTCCCAACAAGGCGGCATGCCCTGTTTTTACCAGCTCACTAGGCTACTTGAAGATAGTTCCAAACTGTCTGCCAAGAGTCCCCCAGCCCCCAGGAAGGCCCCATGTGAGACCCAAATTTCAAATCACTTCAGGCCTTCTGGAGGAAGAAAAGGTAAAGACTAAATCAGTCTCTGCAAACTCTTATTCCTGTCTCCTGCACCCAGGAAGACTGTCAGTGTCTGCTTAGGGTTCCCCTCCCTGCTCTGCAGCCTGGAGCTCTCTTCAGGCAGCTGAGTGCATCACGTGTTGGACTCACCTCCTTTGTTTCTCTTCTCTCAGGGATGGGTTGCCCTGCGTTGCCTGTTTTTCAGTGTCTAAAAACCATTGTTTCATATACCTTGCCTGTTTTAATAGGGCTTTAAAGCAGGGGGACAAATCTGGACCTCACTGTGGTCAGAAGCAAAATCATCTTCATGAAACACATTCTTTTCCACTGGATTCCGTGACCTGACATTCTCTTGGTTTGACTCCTGCTCTCTAGGAGCTCCTCTTTAGTCTTCCCGGCAGGCTCGTGCTCCCCAGCCTGCCGTTAACTGTTGGAGCTCCTCCATCATCCACCACCGTCTTCTCTTCTCCCACTCTCTAACTGCTCCTTGGACAACCTTGTCCAGGCCCAGGGCTTTGGTAACCACTCATATCACAAATGAGGTTCCTAGTCCAGAGCTCCTGTCACAAAAGCCGAACTGCCTCTGACTGCACAACCTGACTGTCCCCTAAAGTTACATATGTCTGAAATGTACTAATTACCTTTTCTCAAACTTGATCCTCCTCTTATTGTATAACCAGTTATGAAGGCAAAACCCATGTATCTTCCTTGGCACTTGCTTCTCTCTCACAATTCAAATCTCTCAAACCCACCAAGTGTCTGTTAATCCTTCTTCCAAAAGATCTCTTAATACCTCTTCCCTCTTCCTCATCTGCACACTGTGGTCCCAAGTGGTAACTCCTAACTGACCTTCGCCATCTCTTCCTATTTTATTCTCTGCTGCAGGCAATAGTGATATTTTTTTTTTATAATGTAAATCTGCTTCAAATACTTTAAAGACTTCCATTGTTCTCCCCCATCTGGCCCCTCTCTAGCTTTGGCTCACAGCACACCTGTCAGTCTCCCCTTCCCACTCTCACTGGCCTTCTTCCAGTCCTCAGAAGCCACACTCCCTCCTGCCAGAATAGCCTGCCCAGAACAGCCCTCGCTCACTTTGCCTGCTATTCCTCCAGAGTCAGGGCAGCCTGGCTAGATCAGGGCCCCTGTTACATGCTCTCACGGTTCCACCTACCTCCTTTTCCTGGCACTTGGCGCAATTATAACTTGACTCTTATTGGTTAATTCTGTGATCAGTGTTGGTCTTCCCCCTAGACTTGATAAGTTCCACAATGGTTTTTAAATCTTTCCCCCTGCCTCACTACCATGTTCTCAGCTCTAATGCTCAGGGTTGGGACTCCAGAGTATTCTGCGAGGCGCTTGAGTGCAATGGCGAGCCCCCAGGACGCAGGAGGCGCTGCCCAGCAGCCATCACCTCAAAGACTCACAGGGGAGGCTGCCACTGTGAGCTACGGGCACGTGGCTGGCGCAGGGGGCAACACCAACCGGCTGCAAGTGCCAAAAGCCGGGCCCTGGCTGCGATTCCTCCGGAGTGACAGCACCTCTCCGGTCCCGCCCTCTCTCCTCCTCTGCTCTGTCACTGTTCCTCTTGAGAGAGAAGCACCAAGCCAAGCACCTGGTCTGAACTGGCCCAGGCCTGAGACCGAGAAACCATACACAGGCCCTGGGTAATGGGGGGTCCATTGCAAGAAATGAGCCACATGGTTTGTGCAGAGCTGGGGGTTCTTTGCATTTTCTCCTTGATGCCACAGCCCAGCAGGCTTTTTCTGAGGGAGAGCTGCAGGCCCTCTGAGTGAGGTGGGGTTGACCTCACTGCACAGGGTGCCTTTCTGACAGCAGGCAGGCTCAGGGTGTTTCTGTGATAGCAAAGAACATGACCGCCTCTTTAAAAGGTGCTAGGCAAGGACCCTACACTTCAGAGAGTATTTCAGCGTGCAGACACATTAAATGTGGCTACGAGGGGGGAGGGAGGGGGTGTATGTTATAATGAAGGCCCCAGAGGGAGCATTATTAGCTGTGCTCTGACAGCAGATGGCATTTGTTCTTAAAAAATGCATCAATTCCTGACTCTGCCTTGGAATCTGAAAACCAGCACCACCACCGCCTCCCTCCACCCCCGCAGCTGTGAGTTTTTCAGGAATGGAGAAGACTGAGGTGGAAGTCTAGCGAGGAGAAGGAGCCCTCCTGGGACAGCAATTCCCGGAGCCCAGTTGGCTGCCCTTCCTCCTCTGAACCTGGCCGGGGAAGCATAGCCTCAGCCCTGGGGGGAGTGCCAGTCAGCCACAGCCCTCTTTCCCAGCCCTGGAGCCTGGCCTAATGCCACTGAAATTGCAAAGGCATTTGAAGCATACCTCCATGGCCTGCAGATCCTCACTTCTCTTTGGGAATTTTTGACGTGGAAGAGATAGTAACCTTGGTGCAGAGGTGTGTGTATGTTTGTGTGTGTGGTGTAATGTAACTATAGTTTTGGGGCATGGTGCCTGGTAGGGAGGACCTGGGAAGAACAGTTGAATGAATGTTATTACTACACATTCCTGTCCTCACTGGACAAAAAAATTACAAAGTTTGGGAATCAGACAGATTTTGTAATCAAATATTCTACCAAGTTACTTAAGCTCCCAGACCCTGTTTCCATATCTACAAAGTATGAATAAATGATATCTATGTCTTAGGAGTCAGTCTGTGAGGCAGACATCTGTGTGCAGAAAGTTCCTGGGAGAATGCTTTCGTGGGCCAACACATGGAGGGGAAGGCAAGGAGCGAGGTGAGTAGGGTGAGAAATTGGGACCATCAGCCCCAAGGTCTCAGCTGGTTTCACGGGGAGCTCCAACTGTTTGCCTTTCAGAGCTGTACCATCTTGAATCAAGAGGGCCAGGCCTTCATACCTCACCCAGATCCCGCCTTAACCAGCCACAGGATGCTATGGTAAGGAAAGTGACCCAAATCTGCCTCGCTCCCGCCACCAGCTGAGGAGGACCTGGACAGTGAACTGTAGCAACTACTAAAGGTGTAGACATAGCATCTATATAATAAGGTAAGAAACATAAATGTACAAAACCTAACAGGTTCATCTTTTTCCAGCCTCATCCTCGGAAAAAGTAGCCTTGTGTCATTAAATTTCTGAGCTGTCCTCCTGAAATTCAAAACCCTACAGGGGAGAGAGAAAGCTTTTATGTTTCAAACTCATTGAGTAATAAGATGACAGAGCATCTTTCGACTAATGAAGCAACTTTTGGCAAAAAAGCTTCTGGATGGGGACTGGTAGCCAGAAAGAAAAAAGCCTTGATTAGAAACTTGGAACTTTGAACCTTACTCCCCAGCCTCCAAGAGGGAAGAGGAGCTGAAGTCAGTCATGTCCAAATCTTTTTGACAGTATGGACTGTAGCCTGCCAGGCTCCTCTGTCCATGGGATTCTCCAGACAAGAATACTGGAGTGGATTGCTGTGCTGTCCTCCAGGGGATCTTCCCAACCCAGAGATCAAACCCAATAATCTTTATAATAAACTATATTAGTAAGTACAGTATTTTCCTGAATTCTGAGTCATTCTAGCAAACTATCAAGCCTGGGATGAGGGTTGTGAAAAACCTCTGACTTTGTAGCCAAGTTGGACAGAAGCGCGAGTATCCTGGGAACCGAAGTCTTGTGACTAGCATCTGAAGTGAGGGCAGTTTCCAGGCTTAAATCCTTAAACCTGTGAAATCTGACTAACTCTGGGTAGTTAGTGTCAGAATTGAACTGTAGGACACCTAGAAGGTGTTAAGGAGTTGGAGAAGTAGTGTTGGAAATGACTCCACGTATTTGGTGTCAGAAGGAAAACACCTCTCTCACATAAAACCTAGAACTAAAATTCTATCAGCATGATGAAGGGGACAGAGTGGGAGGGAGGCCAAGAGGACATGAGATTATGGTAAAGTAAGGTGGGGATAGATAGACAGTGGTGAATTGGAGGAAACTTGATATATTCAGTAGAACTGAGGAACAGAGAAAAGAAAGTAGAGCAAATAGCAAATAGTCAACAACATGGATGGATCTTAAGGGCATTATGCCAGTAAGTCAGAGAAAGACAAATACTGTATGATCTCATTTGTATGTGGAATCTAAAGAAAAATGAACAGAGAACAGATTGGTGCTTGCCAGAGGCAGGTGAAATGAGTAAAGCTGGTCAAAGGTACAAACTTCCAGTATAAAATAAATCCTGGGGATATAATGTACACTGTGGTGATTATAGAAAATAAATAAATAAGATAGTGGAACAACTAGAATAACAAAAAGGTTAAACTCACCAAAGGCAGAAATTCACAGAATGTATTAAAAAACAAAATATGATACAAAAATATGTAGTCTACAAAATTTATGAAAAACTAAAGTCAATAAAGTAGATTAAAAATATATACTAGGTAAGTATGAATGAAAACTGGAGTAGCAATATTAATATCTTACAAAACAAGGCAAAAAATACCACAGAGGACAGATGGTGGACATCATATATACATAAAAGGAATAACAGAAAACAAAAAAAGATCTGTCCACTACGAGCATATATATACCTAGTAAGAAAGTTTTAAAGAATGGCAGAAAAAAATAGATGATCCCACAATGGGATTTTTTTCAAGTACAAACCTGACAGATCTCTGGCAAGACTGATCAAGAAAAAAAAATGAAGATGACATAAATTTTAAAATGTAGGATTAAAAAGAGAAATAACTATAATGGAGAGGTTGGAAAAGCACGTGGACACATATCTACCACCAAATTTGAAGGTCTAGGTGAAAGAAATGAATTCACAGAAAAATATCAACTGTTAAAATGGGTACAGGAGAAAATAGCTTGAACTACATCAGTTCAGTTCAGTCGCTCAGTCGTGTCCGACTCTTTGCGACCCCAAGAACCGCAGTAGGCCAGGCCTCCCTGTCCATCACCAACTCCCAGAGTCCACCAAAACCCATGTCCATTGTGTGTCGGTGATGCCATCCAACCATTTCATCCTCCATCATCCCCTTCTCCTCCTTCCCTCAATCTTTCCCAGCATCAGGGTCTTTTCAAATGAGTCAGCTCTTTGCATCAGGTGGCCAAAGTATTGCAGTTTCAGCTTCAACATCAGTCCTTCCAATGAACACCCAGGACTGATCTCCTTTAGGATGGACTGGTTGGATCTCCTTGCAGTCCCAGGGACTCTCAAGAGTCTTCTCCAACACCACAGTTCAAAGGCATCAATTCTTCTGCACTCAGCTTTCATTATAGTCCAGCTCTCACATCCATACATGACCACAGGAAAAACCATAGCCTTGACTAGACCTTTGTTGACAAAGTAATGTCTCAAGTATTAAACAGATTGAGAAGGTGGTCAAAGATCTACCTTCCAAAAAACCCCAGGCTCATGCACCTTTCACCAAACTTTTAAGAAACAGATATTCCTATCTTATATAAATTGTACCAGAAAATAGGAAAAATGAAAGCTGCCTCATTCGTTTTATGAATTTAGTCTTGATTGCAAAGACAGAAGACAAAATTATAGACTCATTTCACTATGAACATAGATACATAAGCAGAGAGTAAAATATTCTCTGATACATCAGTTTATTTAAAAGAATTATACATCAAAATCAAGTGAGTTTTATCCTGGGAATAAAAGTGTGGCTCAACATCAGAAAACCAATCAATGTAATTCCCCACATTCCACATATATAAAAGAAAATTATATAATTGTCTCAGTCTCTGTAGGAAAAAGCTTTGGAAAAGGGTCAATACTTATTTATGATTAAAAACTCTTAATCAAACTGGAAATGGAAGGAAACGTCTTTTAATTGATAAAGCTTACATAGCAAATCTTAAAGCAAATACACACTTATGCATATTATCAAGAAACTCTAGATACAGTTCCTTTCAGATAGGAATCAGAACAATACCCCTTACATACTAACAAAGACAAAAATGAAGACTACTGCTACTGTTAGTACTAATATCCGTTAATACTACTTCACAGAGGACTAGCAGTCCTGGACAATATTGGGGAAAAATACATATGTGTAAAGATTGAAAGGGAAGAGTTGAAACTTTCATTATTGTCTGTAGATATAATCATATTTCTAGAAAAATAAGAATTTACATTGTTAGCAGTACTAAAAATTTAGCAATACTACTGGATAAAGAACAACCTGTAAAAACTAATGGTATCTCCTACACCATATAATCAGAATTAAGATACCATTCATAATAGAAACAAAAAAGCCATAAAGTATACAGGAATTCTACTCTATGGAGAAAATGTTGAAACTGTTAAAAACACCATAGAATATGTAAATAAACAGAGATTACCCATACTCTTGAATAATGTGATATGGTATTATAAAGATGTCAGTTATTCCTCAAAGTAAGTTATAAATCAAATGCAATTTCAATTAACATTCCAGCTGAATTTTTTTGAGGAATTTAGTTAACGTTAATATTTATATGAAGAAAAAATTCATGACTAATCAACCTTAAAAAAGAGAGTAAAGATAGGGAGGGAGGGGCTAATTCTACTAGACACTGGCATACTACAAAACCAAATTATTATTTTTTTAAGTTTAGATTTGGAATAAAAACAGACAAACAGATCAAAGGAACAGAATGGAGAACTCAGGGACAAATCCAGGTGTATGTGAAAACTACAGGATAGAGGTAATCATCAGCAGGCAAAGGACAGACTTAAGTAAAAACATGTTTGGTGATCTGGTTCATTTCCTAAAGAAAAATAAAACTGGATTCTACCCAATGCCATATCACCCACTGGTGTACTGGAGATAAGCTAAAAATGAAAATATAAAAGATATATTATAAAGTGGATCCAAGATAATACAGGAGCTATCTTCATGACCCAGAAGCAGGGAAAAACTTTTTAAGCACAACCTTAAAAGCACAAATCATGTTGCAAAAATAACAAACAACAAATAATTGGATTAATCCAAAATTAAATGTTACTCGTCAGTGAAAAAATTAATGGAGAGGTGATAGAATGAGAGCAAACAGTTTCGAAGTCTAAACTAAATCTGGGATTGATATTTAGCCCATACAAGACCCTTTGCAAATAAAAAGACAGAAGCCCCAGTAGATAAATGGGCAAAAGATAGGAACAGGCATTTATAGCCAGCTTCCAGAAGACAATAATGAAAA
Organism: Okapia johnstoni; assembly: GCA_024291935.2. Lineage (NCBI taxonomy): Eukaryota > Metazoa > Chordata > Mammalia > Artiodactyla > Giraffidae > Okapia > Okapia johnstoni. The sequence goes on along the minus strand of CM044317.1, from coordinate 57,671,794 downwards.
CAATGTATGAAGTTGGATAATGCCAGATATCTATAAGAATACAGGAAACCTTATGCACTGCTTAACAGAAGGAATGACCGGTTCATTTTTTCTTGAAAGAACAGTAAAAAGGTTTTCGGTCCTACTTAGAAAAATGCAGCATATACATTGCCTATGACCCATCGGCTCTCTCCTGGGTGTTTATCCCAAAGAAACTTTCACCAGATCCATGAGGAGATTGCTCATTACAGTATTGTTTGTGGTGGCCAAGCACTGGAAATGAACTCAGTGTCCCTCACAAGGAGAGCAGAGGTAAAATGTGATGGGGGTACTGCCTGGGTTACTTTGCAGCAGTTATACTCATCCAGGTTACTTCCAGAGAACAAACAGGATGGATATTCAAATCAGTGCGAACAAAGCAACTGAGAGTATGCTATGAAACACAATATCACTCACATAAATAAAAGTCCAAGTATACGAAACAACATAAAATTTATAGAATGCAAAAATACATACATGGAAAATATTAGAATGTTTGCCTATGTGAACATGATAGGAGGAAAAATGGGTGTGGGTTATAAGGAAGGAGGAATAAATGTTTAAAATAAAATTAACAAATAAGGAAATAGTATGTGGAACTCATAACAACTTGGGTAGAGGTTTTTTTAATAGACACATTGCTAGAGATGTTTCTGCCTAATCATGTCAATTTTGATTAATCTGCTTTGTGCAAAGATAAAAGGAAAAAAATCACTATCACTTCCAATTGTTCCCATGATGCCTCAAGATATCGCATATGATGAAGCTTAAAGGGTAATTCTAAAAGCAAAATTATACGTTAATCAGTTTAATTGAGATATAATTCTAAAAAAATATCCAGTATCTAAGAGGAAAAGAAAGAAAAATCACCGAGTCAAATGATGATAAGACAGCCCATCCCAGTATGGTGAAACATTTAAAATAATTAAATGTTAAAAAACTACATCTGTAGTTTTTCCCTTATATCCTTTACACAGCTCATGCTAAAATGTAAACTCATTTGCTCTCCTTTAGTCCTTCGCAGAAGGTGCTCAGCATTTATATGAACACCAACATGTTTGACTTCTGTTTTAGTCACCTTCTGTTTTAGTCTTGCTCTCTCAAGACTCCTGTCTGGGACGAAGCCCTGGCCTCCTGGGAAGGCAGATCAGCCTCTACCCCCTCCTGCCTGCACTGACTGCTGATTTCTTGAAGGCTTTTTTTGTCTCCACGGATCCATTAATAAAATGCAAATTGCTTTTTGAAGTGAATTCTTAGTTGAAGCAGACTAGCCAATCATCTCTCATCTCATGTGTGTGCAGATTAGCTGGACGGCAGCCAGCAGCTGGACAAACGGGGAGAGGAAGGGGGAGGATTAGGATGGAAGGAGGAAAACACATGTTTGCTTCCTTATGACTTTTTCAGAGGCTGGTCATCTCCCACTAAGCTTCAGTGGCATTTTAAAGACTTGAGCCAAGTACATCGTCCGCTGTGCTGACTTGACGGCTTAGCTGGGTCCGAATGAGGTTGATGTTCCTCTTTTCATGAATTCCTTGGGACCTTGCTTCACGCCTTTCTTCCCTGAGGTGGGAGCTCTCTCAAGTCACACTAAGGTTTGATGGTGCTGAGGGGGCCTCACGGGGACTATGGATTGGATTGGGCTGTTATTCATGCATCTGGCATTTGGCTTGCTTCTCTGCAAGGGCTCGGCCCTGAGGAGAGATTTCAATTTGAGATGGACTGCTACCCAGCTCCTTTTTTCACCTTCTCTGCACATATTTTAGTTACTAGCATCTGGTCCTCCTTTCCAGACTCTTCTCTCATTTTCCTGATTTTGCAATAATAAAATACACGACTCTCTTTTCTCTCACACTGTTGTTTTCTGCATCCACAGGAACTGGGGGAACCCTCCCAAGGCTTTCTCAGGGGTATGTGTGTGAAAAAAACAACTTTGTGTCGATGTTTTTGCAGATTATTAACACAATGTTTTATTTTACAAATAATTTTTTTTTTTACTCTGTATATACACGTAGGAAAAATTTGTCTTTTAGAATTCATCAGTTTTGAACATGAGTTCACTTTGCAGAGATGTGCTGGGTGGGGGTGGAAGTGGGGCTGGCTCTTGCCAGCTACACATTTCTCTCCAACTGCATGCTCAGTAACATCATGGTCACTTGAAACTGGCCACAGCAGAAGTATCTACATCTCATATATTGGCAAACACTACATATGAGGGCTTCCTGGTTTGCAGGGCTCCAAAAGTTATTTAACAGGGAGTTGGAGAGACAAGATAGAAACCATGAAAAAGAGACTCTCATTTGGGGAGAATATGTCTCAAACTCTCATGTAATCACTGGGTGAGTCTTAATTGAGAAGAGAGATTTTCTGTTGGCAGGTGTGGCTGACAGGTTATTCTAATGACTGGAAACACTGGAGTCTGAAGCATAGACTAACCAAGCCCAATTCACAGGACATCTGAGGATGAATCAGGTGAAACAAGTAAACACATTTAAAAACTGAAAGATGTATTTAGCAAGCATAGCAGTATTTTGAAAATTTTAAAGGATAGTTTCTTTTTTATTACAGCAGTTTACAATTGATTTTCTTATTTTGGCAAATATGTAATATTTTTATTTGAAGAAAAAATTTTTATCTGTACAAGTGACTGTACGTGAACCTCTGAACCCACTTAGTTCTTCCATTTATGAAGCTGATTGTCCAACCTGCAAGGCCCTGTTTTACTAAGTGTGAGAAAAAGTCTCAACTGGTGCCACAAACCCTCAAAGCTCCAGGGCCATGTACCAGGGTGTTCTGGGCACTATTTCTTCTTCCTGTGGGGAAGCCCCAGTTCCTGAGCTCTTTGGAGGTTCTGGGCTCCTAGTGGCAGCAGTAGCCAAGGGTAGTTTGAGCACTCCCTACCTTCTGTTTGAAAGGTCAGGAAGGCACAGTTCAGACACTTGTGGGGAGAATGGGTATGTAGCCATTTCCAGTCATTCTCTGGCTGGAGGCAACTCTTTAGCACAGACACAGTTAATTGTTGCAGAGTGGTAATGACCCACTGGGGAATGCCTCAAAGAGAGCTCTTTCTATTCATTTTTTAAAAACCGAACTGTTGCAATATAATTTTTGATGTTATGCTTGATAAAAAATTCACTTACAATGTCTTGTAAGTATGTGTTATTAGGTACCCAAAACCGTATAGTATTGGAGTTGCAAGTCCCCTCTTGTCCCACCCGCCAGAGTGCCTATGAGGGGAAGGCACTCACCCAGGCCACAACTAATCAGTAGTCGGGTGAAGAAAGAGCCCAGAAGCTCAAGGCTCCTTTACTCTTCTCATCCTACATAACAGTCATTCCTTGATATCTGCTGCTGGTTGGTCCTAGGACCCCGAGCTGATACTGCAGATGGTCCAGGCCTCATAGTCTGCCTTCTGTGGGATGCAGAACCTGCAGATATGGAGGGCTGACTGTGTATGAAATGGGCACAATGATTTTGAGAATAGGGAACTAGTACTGAAAGGTATTTTTAACCCTACTTACTAGTTATTTGTGTAAAATGGACACATTGGGCAGAAACATAAGATACTGAATTTTCTAAGTATCTAGCACAAGTAAAAGGCTAGAGTAGTATTTACAAAACGTGTGATAAAGGAAATGCTTGCACTCAAACAGGGATTCTGGTTGATCAACAGGTGGCAGTATTTCCCTGCCTAATACTGTTCGTTACTCTCTGGGTTAAATGCTGATAAAGAGCTTTAGAAATGCTAGCAGGCTGAAAGGATGAGCTAATACCTGACAGTGCCCCGGGGATGCCCCTGCACCTACCTGCCTACATTGTAATAGAAGGGTCACCTGGCAAAGTACCCTCTGCCAAAACAATTTGCCCTCATGTCTCTGAGGTGAAAGAATTGAGGAGAAAAGAGAACAGTGCTGACCAGGCTAGATCATTACTTCAAGTGTAATTTATAAAATACTTTGAAATATATCTTTTCCATTTGCTTTTAACTTAAAAATGCAGTGGGGCATACTTGAGACAGGAGGTGAGATTTGGGCAGGTGTTCCCAGTGGCAGCTGGTCCAGTGTGGGGGGCCACTGTCTTGTGACCAGGATGGAGCCAGCAGAGTCATTGGGCTAGAGGGACAGGTTAAGCAGAGAAGAACGAAAGAGGACAAACCACACTATAGCACACATATCACTGCGTCCTGCTGTGTGCCCCAGCCAGCCAAAAAACTAAAAATAACAAGAATAATAGTAAACACCTACTGCGGCCTATGTTCCAGGCATTGTTATAAACGTTTCACATTCACTGTTTTATTTCTTACAACCACCTGTGAGGTAGATACTGTTATTAAATCCATTTGACAGATGAGAAATTCAAGTTTCAGAGACAGACAGTTGACCGTGTAACTAGTCGTGGGGCCAGATTGTGAATGGCAAACTCAGGGAGTCTGATTCTGAGCTCCACTTCTGGCTGGTTGATTCCAGCTCTCTGATTTGAGGAGACCTTCAGGCTTTGAGGAGCCCAGGCCAGCTTCATTGTTCAGGTCAGTCCCTGTTTCTTTAGAAAGAGTAATGCTGTCTGTTGGAGGAGGAACTCTGTGGCGTTAGCTTCTGGTGCCCAAGTAGGGCTGCCAATCCAGGAGTGTCATCACTGGTGAGAATTACACTCACCTTTTTGAATAACAAGCACAGATTCTTATGCCTGCACTAAATAGCAGGGGTCGATACCCAGAGTAAAAGTGTTCTGTGTTTTGTGGACAATCCTCCAGGGCTGTATGGGATCCCCACTATCAAGGAGGTACCAGAGGAGCCACTGTCTAAGCTTTGATTTATTGTAAACGATGCTGAAACCATTTCAAGCTTGAGGAGCTCTTGTGAGGGTCTGCAGACTGAGGAGCAGCATTCTCTGACAGACACTGATGAGCAGTGATCATTCTGGGATAAAACACCTCACCTTGGCGTTTGTTTTTTTTGTGCCTTATCTACTCCACTGAATGTGGTTTAGATCTTCATTCATTCATCCTTTTGAAAGCATTTCCATCTTATGCACCAAGCTCTGTGCTCAGCATGAGAAGAATAATAACAATAATAAGCAGGAGCAGCAACTAATGTTTACTAAATGCTTATCATATACAAGGTCCTGGACCAGGTATCTTTAAGTATTAGGAAGCTGTGTCTGCTCTGCTTTCATAGTGGGTGGCTGCAGTCTCTCTGAATTCTTAGCAAACCCTGTGAGGAAGGCACTATTAGTATCCTCATTTGCATATGGAGAAATTGAGGCCCAGAAAGGTTAAGTAACATGCCCAAGGTAATATAGTTAGAACATGTGGATCTAGGACTTGAGTTCAATAGTCTGAATCCTTGGATTCAACCACTGAGCTCTTACTATGCTGAATATGTATGGCATGTGAATGTCCCTTAGGAAGATCTACAAGGTGCTTATCAAAGAAGATGAATAGCAATCATCAGAAAAAAGCTAGAGCCATCTTTGTGATGGAGCCAGGATTTGAACTCAAATCTGTCTAACTCCAGAGGCTGGCCCTAACCAGTTGTGCTACACTGCCTGGTGGAATGTGTACTAGGATGCAAGTTTGGGAACTGCAACAAAAGCTAGAATGAGAGTGGAAAAGACAAGCTAGCGGTTTATCGCTCTTACATCACAGTCCAGGGCTGTGTGGTGGTTCTGTGGTGGTGGTGGACACCAGGCTCCTTTCATCTCAGCATACTGCCACCCTCAAAACTCAGCTTCCGTCTTATGTATAAGCTGCTCTAATACCAATGACCAGGTCTGTGTCCTAGCTTTGGGAAAGGAGGAAGGGGAAGAGGAAAGAAGTCTCCTTCCTTTTGAGGCCACCATCTGGAAGTCGTTCACATCATTTCCTTTTATGTGACCATCGTCGGCACTTAGTCACATGGCTGTGCCAAACTGCAAGGGAGGTGGGGGCATACAGTGGGAACAAGAACAGCTGAGGGTCTGTCAGAAGACTAGAGCTTAGAGAATTTGAGGCAGCCCATAATATATCCCTAATAGATTATTATTATGTGTTGGAGACACAACACAGCTTTGGAGTTAGGCAATGTGCCTTTTTTTTTTGTTTGACCATGTGTCTTGCAGGATTGAACCCGGACCCTTGGCAGTGAAAGTGCTGAGTCCTGACCACTGGACCACCAGTGAATTCCCAATAATCTGCCATTTTCTATCTGTGGGAGCTTGGTCTTTTAAAAAAAAGAAAATTTATTTATTTGGCTGCATGGAGTCTTCATTGTGGCATGTGAACTCGTAGTTGTGGCATGGGGGATTTAGTTCCGTGACCAGGGTTCAAACCCATGCCTGCTGCATTGGGAGTGCAGGATCTAAACCACTGGACCGCCAGGGAAGTCCCAGGAACTTGGTCTTAATATGTCCTCTCTGAGACCTGGTTTTCTCACTTGGTGATTAGGAAGGTGGGTCTTCAATTTCAGGGTCTCAAATCCCTTCAGAAACCCCAATTCAGAAATTCCAGGGTGGACCTCAGGAGTCTGCATTTTAAGAAGCCTCCAGGTGATTTTGGGGGAGGTGATCTGGTGGCCTCAGGCTTGCTGGCCCTGCTCAGAGAAGCCAGTGGATTTTTAAAAACATAAGCATTTATTTCATTTTATTTTATAATAATTTTTAAAACTAGTAACTAATAGAGGACAGAGCAAGCTACTGGTCACGTTGAGCCATCCGTGTGACCCAATGAAAGTCCCAGTCTTCAACACCAACCTGGGCACCAGCCCCCTTCCCAACCTGCAGAAGTGTGGTCTTGTTGATTTGATTTTTTGTTGATGTTTCATGTCCCTGGGTGAGGAAGATCCCCTGGAGGAGGGCATGGCGACCCACTCCAGTATTCCTGCCTAGAAAAATTCCATGGACAGAGGAGCCTGGCGGGCTACAGTCCATGAGGTTGCAGAGTTGGATACGACTGAAGCAACTTAGCATTCATGCGGGCATGTCCCTAAAAATAAAATAACTTGAAAAGAAAGGAAGACTTACCTTTGACTTCACACATTTCAGACCTTGATTCTCCTTCACTACCCCACTCTTCCAGTGTGTGCTCACATTGTTACATAGCTCCTGACCTTGCACTTCTATGTTAGGAGGGCAGGGGAGAATGCCCAATGAGCAGTGGCAGATTTCCTGCAAGCCCTTCCTCAGGGTAGCTAGCAAGAATCTAACAAGACATGGAAGTAACTGTGGACCATGTAAAATGTCCCATGAAACCCAATTAAATGTTTAGCCTGGGGCCCAGGACAGAGGCCCACCTCCTTCACTAAGAGGTAGGAAACACAGGGGGCTTCCCAGGTGGTGCTAGTGGTAAAGAACCCTCTTGCCAATGCAGGAGATGTAAGAGATGCAGGTTTGATCCCTGGGTTAGGAAGATCCCCTGGAGGAGGAAATGGGAAGCCACTCCAGTATTCTTGCCTGGAGAATCCCATGGACAGAGGAGCCTGACTGGCTATGGTCCATTAGGGTTGCAAACAGTCAGACACGACTGAAGGGACTCAGCAGGCATCCATAGGAAACACAGGCTCTCAAATAAAAACAACTTGGGAAAGGGCTGCCTCCCTCTTATGGCGATTTCTGCCTCCGGAAGAAGGAAGGCAAACTCTCTCATGGTCCAAAAGAAGAGTGTGTGAGAGGAGGGGAGTTGGAGCCTAAGGTCTTATGTGGGCTGGCATCACCATGGTCCAGCCTGACGGCTCTAGTCTTGGGGTTGGTTTCTCAGCAGAGCTGCCTGTGTCAGGAAATTACTTCTTGACAAATTAGAGGTGATAATGGGAGAACACCTGGCTGTATTTGAGAGCACTGAGAAGGCAGTGGGATGGAAGAGAGAATTTCTTCGCTTGTCTCTGCCAAGCCAAGAATGTAGGTCAGATTGGCTTATACGGAAATTGGGGTTTAGGGAGTCACAAGGAGACATCCTGCTCAGGGGCTCAGTATTATATTTTATGTTTTGGGGGGGGGGGCTGCAAATTGGCTATTGGAGATGGAGGGTGGGGCTGGCTGGTTTGTAAGGTCCCTCCCGGTGCTAACTTTCTGTAAAGATTGTCTGTGGTTTAAAGCACAGACTCTTCAGCAGGGGAAGGACCCTTGGGAAGGGTAACACTCCATCTTACCGTGTTAACTATACCATGGTGAGAATTTGTTCATCAGCTCATTCCACAGACCAGACGTCTGGAACTATCAGGAGGGAGACCAGCACTGGCAAATGTGAGGAGGGATAGGATGGGAGAGTCCAGAGCTCTGTCCTTGCCCTCTCCCCTTTTTCCATAAGGTGAGGGGCCCTAGCAGCCTGTGAGCATCAGGAATGAGGGGCAGCATAAAGCGGGGTGAAGTTGTAAGCGTGTCAAAGAGAAATTTTGTTACAGCCCCACCGTGTCAGTCCCCAACAAGGATTCTCCTGCCCAGCGGTGCCTTCTATTTGTGCCAATAGACTGAAACCAGGCTTGATTCAGAAGCAAAGGAAAGCTTTATTGTCCAATCCGAGAATGAATGGAGAGATGTGAACCTGTACCGCAGCACAAGCTCTCCCCATGGGTCACGGGCAGGGCTGCTTTATAACGTTCTTGGACACGGCAGTGGGGAGGGGGGAGGGGTGTAGTTCTCGCGCAGCTGCGCTGCATCGCGATACCAGACGCAGTGTCTCTGCCCGCAGCCGCCACCACCACCGCCATGTTGAATTGCAGTGTTGTGCCCGGCACTTGTGCACACAACCTGTCTAGCTGAGGTGCTGGGCGCAGCTGGTTCATACTAGGAACTCTGGTCGGAAGAGCGGAGTGCACTTCAACTGAAACTAGACAAGCGCAAAGGAAGAGAAAACAAGGTTAGACTTTATTTTATTACCCAGATCCTATTTTGATAATATTTCCCAGGAATTGTTAATGGGCTTCACCGGTGACAAATTCAGTTGCTTCATTAACTGGTCTACAGCTGACCTGGAGTCCCCTCCAGTCGTGTATAGCTTCTGTTGGCAGAAGCCTTACTGAGGTGGGAGGAAAGTGATGCAGTTCCAAGATCTGGTGCGAACGTGACTGTCCTCAGGACTCCCCAGGATCTGGGCCATCCCAAGAGGTAGCAGCACTGGCAGTGACCATTCAGTGTGCCAAGCTTGCCTCTTTCTTCTCCCCACGCCCCATCCTTCAGGTTTCTTTCCTTCCTCAAATATCTGTCGAACACTTGTCACTCTCCAGGTGCTGGGGGACAAATGTGAACACATACACACCAAATCCCTATCCTTAAGGGCTTACATTCACAGGAGACAAGATTCACAGACAGACACTTTACTAGGTATTTGTCTCGAATCCTCCTAACAACTCTGTAAATTGGGATTACTATTTCCATTTTACCAACGAGGAAATATTACCTAGGACAGGGTCTAAAGCCTATTCTTATTCTGCAGGATGGATGAGTGAATAAACTAGTGAACAAAAAAATGAATGAACAGAGCCAGCAAAGATGTAAATGGCTGACACAAGACCACACAGCCCCTAAGTGAAATAGCCTTGTCTGGCTCCCTGGTTGGCTGACCAAGTGGGAGTAGAGTCGCTGATTCTGGAAACAAAGGCAGGTAGACATTTCCCTGCTGAGCTCATTAACGATTTCACCCTAGTCCTTCTCCTTTCTTTTTGTCAGTCTCTCCTTCTCCCTTCTTCTTTCCCATTCCCCGTCCATTTCTTCCTCTTCCTGTCTGCTTCTCGGCCAACAACAAAGCTGTCCTTCCCAGGAGCCTTCAGGCCTATAGAATCAGCTTCCTCCTAGACAGTGGTGTGAGGGGATGAGGGAGCCAAGGAGAAGGAAAGAGAACCCAGTCATTCTCCCTTTGGTCCCACATACCCAAGGAAAGGGTGTCAGACAGGGCTGGTGAAAACTGATAGAACAGTTGGATTGGAATATATCTCCCCAAATTTACACATTGAAGTCTTAACCTCTAGTACCTGAGAATGTGAATGTGTCTGGAGATTGTGTTTAAAGAGGTGATCAAATTAAAGTGAGGCTGTTAGTGTGGGCCCTAATCCAGTATGGTGCCCTTATAAGAAGACACCCTGAGGACACACAGAGAGATGCCTGGGGCATACGTGTATGTAGTGGTGACCATTCTGCAGAGGCAGCAAGAAGGTGGCCACTTGCAAGTCAAGGAGAGATGTTTTAGGAGAAACCAAATCTGCCAATACCCTGATCTTGAACTTCCAACCTCTAGAACTGAGAGAAAAAGTCTGTTGTGTAAGGCACGCAGTCTGTGGTGCCATTTTGTAATGGCAGCCCTAGCAGACTAGCATAACTCTCATTCTCACATCCTCAAATAACGTAGCGCATCTGTAGAATTAAATGTCTGAAGAAATGACCACTCACACACACTCTTTGAGGCAGACATTCAAACTGAGCAGTTTCTACAAGTTTTGTGTACCAGGAGCAACTCATTTCTCATCTCAGCTTCAGATAATTGCATTAGTATTGCTCACATTTCAGCAGGCACAGTCCAGATCCCCCTGGAGGGCTTGATGAGACTGAGATTCATGGCCCAGTTTCTGATGCAGTGGGTATGGAGCACAGCCTGAGAATCTGCATTCATCCCCAGTTTCCAGAGTGCTGCGGGTTGGGTACTCCACTTTGAGAAGCAAAGAATTATATTTTAATTCTCCCATTCAGTTTTTAAGTGGCTTCTGCTTGTTTAAAATGTCTCAGAGAACACTTAGGAAGCCTTCTTCCCCATGTCCTCTAGTGGGGAGTGGGCCCTGTGAGTCAGCATGCAGAACTGGGTGGTCTGGGACCCCATTTATCAGACCCCCTGGCCCTGCCCACCAGATAGATGGTGTGGTCATCTGAAAGGGCAGGATGGCAGGGCCTGGGGGGCCCAGGAACAGGGTAAATGGCTGTCATGCATCCATGGCTATTCTAAGGCCGAGAATTTATGTAACTGGAACACAGTGTCTTAACTCCCAGGGCCAGAGAGGGATTTGGGTCAACGGGAAGTTGAAAATGGAACTAAAATGAGCCCAAGGAGCTCCAGTCACGTGAAGCAGAATTTGCTTGGCCTCCAAGTGGACAGTATGAACTAGGAAATAATTAAATGTTGTTTGGTGCTCATGCAACCTGCAGGTTGGGATATTCACTCAGGAGTGAATTCAGCTCAGCTGGGAGCAGCTGCCAGTAGCGGCCATGTCCATTTCATGAAATTTCTGACTAATTGAAATAGCAGCTTATTCCAAGGTCAAAAACTTTTTTTCCATGTTGTTGCATATGAAAAGGAAACTTACAGAGGTGTCGTTTTTCAAAAACCAGAGGGACACTTGGTACTTTGGTTGAATCTTCCACTGGTAAAGAATTCAATAATACCCCCATCTTGCTCCCCCTCCCCAGAGGAAGCCACTTCTGGATTGTTTCTTTTCAGACCTTTTCTGTGCATTTTGTGTAACTAGTACCTTTAGAACATTTTTTGCCAGGCTGTGAATTTCTTGAGAGCATTAGCATGTCTTATTCATTTTACTGGACCTAGTATGAATTAGGTGTTCGACAGCATGCATCGAGTGAGTTGAGTAAAGAAATATATGAAATGAGCTGATTAATTTTTAGCGAAGTGGGTAGGAGTGAGGCCAACAGCACTAGCTACTAAGAGGCTGGAAAGCATAGATACTCTTTCCTACTGAAGTAATGTTGATGTTAATTTCCTTCAAAACAAAACCCTGACATTTGTAGAGCTTCACAGTGCACATTTTCTTGTTGAAGAGTCCTGCTACTATTTCCACGTCTCATAAACCCCTTTGTCACAACTTTACCTCATACGTGGGTCTGAGAGATAACCACAGACGTGTGTCCCAGCTTTGAGTGTGGCTCTGTCTGAGACAGGTGTGAGCTGCCCCGCTCCCTCAAGTAGTTGCCTTTTGGGGAGTGACTTTGAAAATGAGAGCTAGATTTCCACTGCTAACACCCCACAGCAGCTCCCACTCAACCCACGACACTTTCACCTGCTGTGGTGGAGCCAGAGATGTCTGACCCAAGCTCTGGTGGCCTGCATGTCTGATGTGCTTTGCTTCAGACCCTGGACACTCTTGAAAGTTCCCTCTCTGTTCGGTGTGTGTGTGTGTGGTTTATTATTTTTCTGACCGGTTTTCCTGTTGTGACAGCCTGCAAAGACCTGTGGGTTAAAGATGCCTACTCTTTTGCATTCTTTCAAAACACACAAAATATCAGGGGTAGAACACATATCCCCCTTTTCTGCTTGTTTCAGATTTGCTGCTCCTTTAATACAGAAAGGCTGCCTTTTATACACTCCAGGCAAAGGGATTAGTCTTAACCCCTTGTGCTGATTTTACTTGAAGGCAAGCATTCAGTGAAGGTAGGTGAGACTGCTTTGCATTTTAAAATCATTTTAAGAGCCATAAATCACAGGTGTGTCCTGGCCCAGTTTGCTTTCCTATTTTTACATCAGAGTGAGTTGAGGAGCCCATTTTACCTCACTGGTCTCCGTAAGGAAGGGGGACAACTAGCAAAGGGTGTGAGGGAGTGGGGTCCTTGGTGTCTGCTCTCTGAGGTTTGAGTCTCTCTTAACCCATTGAATGGGCTTCCCAGGTGACACAGTGGTAAAGAAACCTCCTGCAATGCAGCAGACACAAGAGACATGGATTTCATCCCTGGGTTGGGAAGATCCCTTGGAGTAGGAGATGGCAACCTGCTCCAGTATTCTTGCCTGGAAAATTCCATGGACAGAGGAGCCTGGTGGGCTACAGTCCATGGGGTTGCAAAGAGTCGGACGCGACTGAGCAACTTGAGCACAGCACAGCTCAGCAACTCCACCGAATAAATTCCCTAAAGGCAAAAGAAGCTGTAGCATTTCCAGGCTACCTTCGGCAAGCAAGCAAGGCATAGGTAATAACCAAACTGCTGAAATACCTTCTTATTTAACCTCTTAACCAGTGCTTGCTGAATTCAGTTGAGCACTGAGGAAGACAACTCACAGGCACAGGGCAAGCACTGCCTCTTCCACACAGCCCTCCCTGACTGCCTGTTTTCCTCATTCAGTGTTATTCCCCTTTCTCCTCTCTGCTCCCAGAATGCTCTGCCTGCTCCCCCGTTAGAGCTTTTACCATGTGTTATCCTGAGTTGTAGGTATATGTTACATATCCTACCCTGTCCTTGTAAATCTCTTAAGAGTGAAGACTGTGTCACAGAGGACATACCTTTGCAGCATAGTAACTGCCTGAGGTTTACTGAATTGAAATGAATTTTAAATTTTTACTGTTTCAAATGCTCTTCAAAACCAGTTCCTGGTGTTCCTGGTTAGGGACTGGAGGAGAGCTCCCAATACCTGGGAGCAGGTGTGTCTGTGTGTCTGTGTGTGTGTCTGTGTCTGGCTTCACCAAAGGGTCTTCAGCCCCAGGTAGAAGTCCACACTTCTCTTCTTCCTCAGGGATCTGGACTCACCCATGGGTTGCCTGCCCAGCAGATTTTTTCCCTTTCCCTGCTCTTCCTGGGAGCAAGGCTCCATCCTTGCCCTTTCCAGCTTCTGCCACGTGCTGCATGAGGCTTCAGACAGCACAGGTCTGTTTTTAGATTTCTGCCTCACGTGTGTTCAGTTAACTTAATGAGCTCTCTATAGGGGTAGCTTTCTTGAGAGACCGTTGCTAAGGGCCAGTCACATGTTTCTCACTGTGTTGTGATGGAAACGTGATGAGATGCTGATCCTAGCTTGGCAGAATCTGCTGGAGTGTCTGGTTAGACTGGCCTCTTCTGCAGGAGCCTGTGGGATTTCACAGGCCAACAGATGCAAACTTGTGATTTCAGTGAAGGGACAAAGGGTGGTAAAATGCCAGGAGGGGGTGGCACAGGAAGCCTTCAGAGCCAAGCAGTGTGAGGACACATGTCCACTTCATCTGCTTTGCCTGAGTGCCACCTGTGGTGAGCACCCAGAAGCAGGAGCCTGTGGCCCCTGCCCTTCCAGAGCATGGGAGCTGGATGGGGAAGTGAGAGTAGACAGAAATAGTTAATTGGCAATCTGCAGATACACGGTCTAAGTGCAGAAGGTTAGGGGGGTGGGAGGTGTCCCAGAGCAGAGAGAGTATGGAGGGCTGGAGTGGTCAGGAAAGGTAGCCCTTGAACTCAAAGGGAAGGAGCTCTCAGAAGGGCAGGATGGATCAGAATAAATAGTAACTGGAGGCAGTAGTGAGTCCCTTGGCAAAATGATGGTGATGGTCATCAGTCATTGACCTCCGTCTCTGGGCCAGGCCCCTTTCTAGGTATTACCTCTTTCTGTCCTCACTACTGCCAGAGAAGTTTGTGCTATTGTCCTGATTTTATAGGTGAGAACTGAGGCCCAGAGAGATTACATTCACTGTCCATCGTCACACAGCTGGTAAGCAGCCATCTGTAGTTAACCTCAGGTGTTCTGACTCCAAAGCATGTGTTGGGATGAAAGGGAGTAGCAGGGAGACCTGTCTGAATGAGGATGAGACCTGAGAAAGCATGGAGAACGTGACAAATCAGTCTGTGGAGAGCCAGGAGATCCAGGGCTTGGTCTGGATCCTGTGGTTAAGAGGTCTCTAGAGGAGGGGTGTACCTTCACATGAACCACAAAAAAAATCCCTGGCATAGAATATATTAGTGTGTAAATATAGATTACACACACAAAATATAAAAACTGTTAGAGTGAGGTAAAGCGCGCTCTCTCTCTCTCTCTCTCTCTCTCACTCACACACACACACACAATGCATCCTTAAGGTGGAATTCTTAATGTAGAACATATAACAATGTATATTATATAATATGTGAAGTAAAGTGAAGTGAAAGTTGCTCAGTCGTGTCTGACTCTTTGCGACCCCATGGACTGCAGCCTGCCAGGCTCCTCTGGCCTTGGCAATCTCCAGGCAAGAAAACTGGAGTGGGTTGCCATTCCCTTCTCCAGGGGATCCTTCCCAACCAGGGATCAAATCTGGATCTCCTGCATTGCAGGCGGATTCTTTACCATCTGAACCACCAGGGAAACCCTATATAATATGTACTAAATATTAAACATATATTACAGAATCCTACAATTTATAATTTAACACTTTCCGTATTTTTGTCTTTATGGAGTATACAATATACTGCTATAGTACTATGACTTACATATAGTTAAATGTGCATATATTGGGGTCACAAGGGCACAGATGTTTTATTGATGGGGTTTCTGATGAAAATGGTTGTGTGTCTGCTGCTGCTGCTGATGTTTAAGATGTGAAGTCAAGACGTGTCCCCATGTCTCAGAAATTTACACCTCACAGAACCCCAGAGGAAGGTGGAAGCTGGGGTGAGTGGGCAGTGTGACTCCTTCAGGCCTGGAGTGGTGGTGAATCACACAAGTATGAGGCTGTGAGCAAGAGGCCAGGACCTGGAATAGGACCCAGGCCCTAGTTGGGGAGGCCAAGGCCAGGAGGCAAAACCTGGAATCCTACTGGGTATGGTGATGTGTTCACAGCCCCTGCTGTGGCCCCGAGACATCCAGGTGCAGGGCAGTGTTACACAGTGAGGTGGGCAGTGGGATTGGGGATGGATGTCAGGATAGAGCAGGTTCCAGTCATGGGTTTGCATCCAGGCCAGGAGAATCAGTAGGAGCAAAGCAGGGCTCCATGCTCAGTGTGCTGAGAAACTTGGCAGCATCAGGACTGGAACTAAGACATGGATTTGAGGATCACAACTGGTACAGCAAGTGGGTAAAGAGAGGTCGTGTGGTCTAATGGTTATAAGCATGGTCTTTAGAGTCAGATCTGTCTGGGCTTAAAACCCATCTCTGCATCTTGCAGCTACATTAACTTGGGAGAATTCCTCAGCCTCACTGAAGTTCACTTTCCTTACATGTAAAAGGACTAATGATGCCTACTTCATAAGGTAGTTGTGAAGATTGAGTGGAATCTACTGTGTGTGTGGTACCATGCAGTAGATGATAACTGCTATGATTATTTTAGAATTATTGTTATTTTATTGAGTTTTTGGGATAAGACAGCAGCCTGGAAATCATAACTGAGGCAAAGGCCAGGGGCAGGCCTGCCACTTGGGTAACTGGACACCAGTCCCTTCAATTCCATTGGCGTCTGGTCAGGGGAAGAAAGAGGAACACAGATATAAAGCACCAGTCCTGGTGTGACAGCAGCTCTCTAAAACCTGAGTGAGCATGAATTGTGAGAAAGTTATATAGATATAACTCCCTGATAGCAGTTATCATAGGGCCCACCTCCCCTCTCAGGGTCTTTGCACTAGTTACTCCTTCTGTCCAGTCTGCCCTTACCCTGGTCTTTACCAAGATGGTTCCTTTTTGTCATCTTCGCATTTTAACTATGAAAAGTGAAAGTGAAAGAATTAGTTGTGAAAGTGAAAGAATTAGTCGCTTAGTTGTGTCTAACTCTTTGTGGCTCCTGTGGATGGTAACCTGCCAGGCTCCTCTGTCCATGAAATTCTCCAAGAATACTGGAGTGGGTAGCCATTCCCTTCTCCAGGAGATCTTCCCAATCCAGGGATCAAACCCAGGTCTCCTGCATTTCAGGCAGGTTCTTTACTATCTGAGCCACCAGGAAAGCCCTAATTTTAACTATGACTGTCCTGGAAAAACCTTTCCTGACCATTCACTCTAAAACCGCTACCATTTATAGAGCATTCCATCCAATTCCAGCAGAATACTCCTTTTCAAATACATGTGGATTGTTCACCAAGTTTGGCTGTATGCTGGCCATTAACCAATAAATTCAAAGGGAAAGAAGGAAGGTAATGTTAGGGGCTAGGTGAAAACACTGAGTAGCACCGACCATTAAAGTCCTGTACCCCAGTAGGAGTGGACTGCAAACTGACTTTGAGATTCCTGGCAACTAAAGAAAAAAGGGAGCATAATCACAGTGGCTGTGAGAAAAAATTAGCCTATTGCTAAAAATGGTATGTTTATCACATCATCTCTCGGGGAAGAGTTGTCAGGCAGGAAAGAGACTTTTTGATGTTAACTTATGGAGGGTCTGTCAGGGAATCTGAATGCTTATTATCATCATAATTGCTTTAGACTTTGTAAAAATTCTTAGTCTATGTGTGAGTTGGATACCATGACTACTGAATACTTAGTTTTTTTCAACTCCTGATCAAACTGAAAATCATAAACTTGGCAAAAGGTTTTGAACCCAGATTTCTCTGTCCCTTGGTCTCAGAAGTATCCTTTTCTCCCCCAGCTTTAATAAGATGCAATTGACATAGATCATTGTGAATGTTTAAGGTATATAATGTGGTGATTTTATAGTATATGTTGCAAAATGGTTGCCACAATAAGGTTAGTTAACACATCTGTGACTTCACGTGATTATAGTTTTGTGTGTGTGTCTATGTGGTGAGTACTTTTAAAATCGACTCTCTTTCCAATTTTAAAATGTAGAATATGGTATTGTTAACTATAGTCATCGTACTATACACATCACATCCCAGAACTTACTTATCTTGTAACTGGAAGTTTGTACCCCTTGACCACCTTCACTAATTTTCCCACCCCTTACCCCTGGCAATCAACAGTCTGTTCTTTGTTTCTATAATTTGGTTCTTTTTAGATTCCAAATGTAAGTGAGGTCATTCACTATTTGTCTTTGTCAGATTAATTTCTCTTAGCATAATGTGTTCATTTCATGTCACAAATGGCTGAATATATAATATTCCATTTTGTCTGTGTATGTGTACGACATTTCTTTATCCATTCATTTATTGGTGGACACTTAGATTACTGGGACTTCCCTGGTGGCTCGGAATCCTCCTGCAATGCAGGAGACCCAGATTTGATCCCTAGGTTGGGAAGATAGCCCCGAGAAGGAAATGGCAACCCACTCCAGTATTCTTGCCTAGAGAATCCCATGGACAGAGGAGCCTGGTACATGGGGGTCATAAAGAGTTGCTTCCATATCTTAGCTTTTGTAAATAATGTCACAATGAACACAGAGGTGCAGATATCCCTTCAAGATTGTGACTTCATTGCCTTTGGGGATGTACCCAGAAGTAAGATTGCTAGATCATATGATAATTCTATTTTGAGAAACCTCCATACTGTTTTACATAGAGACTACACTAATTTACATTCCTACCAGCAATGTACAAATGTTCTCCTTTGCCCACACCTTTGCTAGCATTTGTTATCTCTTGTCTTTTTGATATAGCCATCCTAACAGTTTTGAGGTGATATCTCATTGTGGTTTTCATTTGTGTTTCCCTGATGAGTAGTGATCTTGAGTACCTTTTCAGGTACCATGGCGATTTGACCATCTTTGGATAGTCTTTTGGAATAAAATATATTCAGGTCCTTTGCCTGTTTTTTATTTGGATTGTCTGGTGGTATTTTTTTTGTTTGTTTTTTGCTATTGAGTTCTATGAGTTCCTTATATATTTTGGACATTAACCCCTTATCAATGTGGTTTGCAAATATTTTCTCCCATTCCGTAGGTTTCCTGTTCATTTTATTGGTTATTTCTTTGGCTGTGCTGAAGCTTTCTAGTTTGATGTAGTCCCAATTATTTATTTTTGCCTTAGTTGTTTGTGCTTTGGGTGTCATATCAAAAAAAAATCCTTGCTAAGACCAGTGTCAAGGGGAGAAGTACTTCCTTATTGAAGTGGATCCCAGAGAAGAATAGACCT
This sequence comes from Okapia johnstoni, assembly GCA_024291935.2. Classification (NCBI taxonomy): domain Eukaryota; kingdom Metazoa; phylum Chordata; class Mammalia; order Artiodactyla; family Giraffidae; genus Okapia; species Okapia johnstoni. The sequence goes on along the minus strand of CM044317.1, from coordinate 57,653,158 downwards.
CTTGGTCTCCAACGCAACTGAGTGGAGATAGCCTCTCTGGCATCTAACAGAGAGTGAAGGATTGTGGGAATCCAGAGCTGGGGCACTGGATTCTTTCAGGGCATCTTGAGCCACAGAAGGTATTCCAGCTGGCCTTGGTGGGAGAATTGGCATTCATAACTCAATTCTTCATTCTTAAAAAGATTTGCAATTAAAAAATCATATTAAAATGGACATTAATTCTAGGAAAGAGATCTTCCAGTTTACATTTTAACTTAATTAAAGAGTAAAAAGTAATAACTCAAATGAGTACTGATGTTTTCATATTATATTCTTAAATCTATAATCCATAATGTTAGAAGATACCTGCATTTATTAGCTATAAAATTTTAAACTTTTAATTGCATTGACAAGATATCATTATCTATAGCTGCTAATATAAAATGGAAAAAAATTCACCCAAAATATTTCCACCACAATATATCAAATTGTTTTCATTATTTTATACTTTTATGCTGCTTTTATGGGCTTCCCAGGTGGTGCTAGTGGTAAAGAACCTGACTGCCAAAGCAGGAGACATAAGAGACGCAGGTTCAATCATTTGTTTGAGAAGATTTCCCTGGAGGAGAGCATGGCAACCCACTCCAGTATTCTTGCCTGGAGAATCCCATGTACAGAGGAGCCTGGTAGGCTACAGTCCTTGAGGGCTCAAGGAGCTGGACACAAGTAGGCTACTTAGCATGCACGCATGCTGCTTTTATGCTGAATGTCAAATCATATAAACATTTAATATTTGTACAATGTATTATCTCTCTAAATGATAATATTATATTAATTACACATAGCACAAATTGATTAATTATTTCCATGCTGATGTACTCTTTGGTTGTTTCCAGTTTTTCACCATTATAGATATTGCTGCAGTAAACCCATTTTTTTTCTTTTGAAATAGTTCCCTCAAATGGTGTTTCAGAGTGTTTTGTATTCTTTTATGAGATGATCGGTCTTGTTTGGCCACAAGAGGAAAGAGGCTCAAGGTAAAAGAAAGTGTATTATACTAACAGGTCGTAGAGACAGGAGAAACAGCATGCTGCCCTAAGACATGTAGAAAACACCAGGAAAGTGTTGGTCAGGAAGCAAACGATGGAATGGAGGAGGGTGCTTAGGCTTCAGCCTTCATTGGGGTTTCTAGGGGAAAGGCAAGGCAGGGCAGGCTGAGAAAGATTGCTTTCCTTTATGGCATGGCAGGGACCTCTCAGGCAGATTACCTGGCTAGTGCTGATCAGATGATTCCTGATTGACTGCGTTAAGATTCCATTTCTGAAAGAAGCTGAAACTATAGTTAAGTCTTGATTTTGTGAAGTGGGGCTTAGCATAAGCAATGTCATTTTGGACCTGTTGTCTTGTTTTTTAACACTTTGATCATTTCATAGCTTTAAGTTAATCCCCCAGAGATCTGATAATCACTCGGTTTTGTTTTCTGCTAGTTTTTCTGTGTGTTTCCAGAACTGTTTAACTCTTTAGCACACATATGGGAATTTATTTTCAGTGTGTGGTATGAAGGGTTAATCTAAATTATTCTTTCCAAATAGCTTATTCTATCCCAATAATACTGAAAGAATTCTTTTTTTCATCATTATTTTGTGATGGTTCCTTTATAATATATTACTTCTCACAATCAGAATAAGTCTCCAATGCTTTCTATTCTCTATCTATTTATACATCTATCTTTTTGTCAGTAACCTGTTGTTTTTATTCTTTTTTATCTCACTGGGGTCCTTTATGTACGACTTCTTGTAATATGATAAATTTAGAGGAGAAACAGCAGCCCGCCAGCCTCCACAGGGCGGGATTCTGCTTTTATAACCATTCAGAAAACATAGCAGGTCTGAGACCACGGTCCTGAGAAAGGCATGCTTGCAAGGTTGGCTCTTGGCTGACATCTGGGATTTTGAAATTGGGGAACGTTTCCATCACTTCCTAACTGATAAGGGTGGTTTAATGTGGCTAAACTGTATATACAGTGTCATTTATGGTAAGCATCTGTTTTTTTTCTGGGAGTCTGGAATTCGGGAACGTGCAAGGCAAAGTGTGTCTACATGACTAGTGTCCAATAAAAACACTAGCATTGAGTCTCACAAGCTTCTTGTTTTTATATCTTGTTGCTGGAGTAATTAATCATGTCCTGTGCATCTCCATTGAGAGAGCACTCTTAGAAGCTTGTGTCTGGTTTTCTCCAGATTTTGCCCCATGCATCTTTTGTCTTTGCTTATTTTGCTTTGGAGGGCTTCCCAGGTGGCTCAGTGGTAAAGAATCCACCTGCTGATGCAGGAGACACAGAAGTTGTGGGTTCAATCCCTGGGTTGGAAGATCCCCTGGAGTAGGAAATGGCAACCCACTTCGGTATTCTTGCCTGGGAAATCTCATGGACAAAGGAACCTGGCGGGCTACAGTCCATGGGGTCGAAGAGAGTCAGACACGACTGAGTGACTGAGTACATATTTTGCTTTGGATCCTTCCAGTGTTATGAATCACAGACATGAGACAACTATAGGCTGAGTCCTGTGAGTTATTCTAGCCACTCACCAAACCTGTAGGTGGTCTTTGGGGACCACCATGCTCCATCTTTACTGTACCCTGGACTTAACGATCAAGCCTCTCATACAAGTTCTTATTTAATTCATTTTCAGGGGCTCATTCGATGGGACTTTCCAGACAAGCAGAGAATAGATAATGAAGGGGAAAATACAGTTTATCCAGATCCCATTGACTCTACTGGAATTTAGCATAGGAGGTTTTCATTATCTTTGTATTGCATTTAACATTAGTTACTACTAAAATTAGAGTTTGAGGTGTGCTTTTTAGTGTCATATTTTATGTTTCTTATATTCTGGAGGTGTATTCATTGTTTTAAATCATACTTAAATATGTGGTATAACTAGTGTTCTTTGCTTCCCTTTAAAAATATGTTTTGTTTGGTCAAAATTAATTGATAATCATAAAATCATAATATATAATGTGTACTGACCCTGCTATTGATATGAACGTTTCCATTTAATCGTTTCCATAACTCCATAAGGTAGAATTATTACTATCTGCAGTAAGAGCACAATTGGTATTGTATTCATGATCTATCAGTCCTCTCAGGCACCAATTTGGGGCTTATACGAGGCCTCTTCATTTGTCTGTCATAATATCTTTTTGTCTTTACATAGGTCTCACACATGGCATGCCAGACTTATTTCTCAGTACAATCTGTATTTTGTTGCTTTTGTGAGTAGTGCCCTTCCTGCTGCGACTACGTCACAGGATTCCTCTGGCAACAGCATCCCTCACACGTTTTAATTTCCACAAATTGCAGGCCCACACCAGGGTCAGAACCCACCCATGCATGACTCTGGCCTTGTCACAGCCAGGCACCCTTTCCTTCCATACTGACATAGATATGAATACGAATTATCTTCCTTTCTATTTATTAGGTTGGTGCAGATGTAATTGCGGTTTCAGACCGTGAATTTTAAATCATTATAACTAGGCTCAGAGCATGTCTTTATTAATCAAAATAGTCACCATTTTTTTGCCAATGAGAAATAAGTTTGTTTATTCCTATAGTGTAAATATCCATGCTTTGGGATTCAGTGGACTCTTGGAAAACGTCTTCTGCCTCCTGCTGGTTGTGGGGGCGTTTTCCCTACAAAAAGTTGTAGAGATGCTTGGACGAGTGGTAGCTGGTTGGGGAGAGGTCAGATGAATATGGCAGATGAGGCAAAACTTCATGGCCCAATTCATTCAACTTTTGAAGCGTTGGTTGTGCAATGTGCGGTCGGTCAGGCATTGTGGAGAAGAACTGGGTCTTTTCTATTGACCAGTGCCAGCTGCAGGCATCGCAGTTTTTGGTGCATCTCACCAATTTGCTGAGCATACTTCTCAGATGTAATGGTTTCTCCAGGATTCAGAAAGCTGTAGTGGATCAGATTGGCAGCAGACCACCAAACAGTGACCATAACCTTTTTTTTGGTGCAAGTTTGGCTTTAGGAGGTGCTTTGGAGCTTCTTCTCAGTTCAGCCACTGAGCTGATCATTGCTGGCTGTCATATAAAATCCTCTTTTCATTGTATATCACAGTCTAATTGAGAAATGGTTTGTTGTTGTTGTATAGAATAATAAGAGAAGACAACACTTGAAAATGATGATTTTTTTTGACTTTCAGTCAGCTCATGAGGCACCCGCTTATCAAACTTTTCACCTTTCCAATTTGCTTCAAAAGTTGAACAGCTGTAGATACTGAGTTCTTGGGCAACTTCTTCTGTAGTTATAAGAGGATCAGCTTCGATGATGCTCTCAATTGGTCATTGTCAACTGGTGACGGCTAGTCACTACACTACTCATCTTCAAGGTTCTCATCTTCTTTGCAAAAATTCTTGAACCACCACTGCACTGTACAGTCATTAGCAGTTCTTGGGCCAAATGCATTGTTGATGTTGCGAGTTGTCTCTGCTGCTTTACAACCTATTTTGAGCTCAAATAAGAAAATTGCTTGAATTTGCCTTTTGTCTAACATCATTTCCCTAGTCTAAAATAAATATAAAATAAACAGCAAGGAATAAGTCATTAGCACAAAAACATAAAGTGAGAAATGCCATTAAAATGATGTGTAGCATAACATTTATTTAAGAATGTATTCCAATATCAAACGGCAAAGTTCAACAATGCAAAACTGCGATTACTTTTGCACCAACCTGATATTTCATTTTATGGGACAAGCAGGTTTCCAGGCCAGTATGAATAGAGAACTGGGGAAGGTGTGGAGTGGGAGGAGGTGGAAGAATGGTGTTTTACAACCAATGCAGAAATGACTCCAGGCACCTCCTGTTGTAACCAAGGAAAACAGAGTGGTCCATGGATCCACCCCTCAGAGAAGGGAATGCTGCTTTTGTATGTGCACTGGGCTAATTCCTTGCTAGCATTCTAGATACAACCACTTATATTTGGCTGGAAGAGTAATTCAGTCAGAAACATTATTGAGCCCCTTTTCTGGTACCTTTTTGTTGTTGTTCTTTAGTCACTAAGTCATGTGCAACTCTTTGTGACCCCTGCGGACTGCAGCATGCCAGGCTTCCCTGTCCTTCACTATCTCCCAGAGTTTGCTGAAACTCATGTCCATTGAGTCAGTGATGCCATCCAGCCATCTCATCCTCTGTCATCTCCTTCTCCTCCTGCCCTCAGTCTTTCCCAGCATAAGGGTCTTTTCCAATGAGCAGCTCTTGGCATCAGGTGGCCAAAGTATTGGAGCTTCAGCTTCAGCATCAGTCCTTCCAATGAATATTGAGGGTTGATTTCCTTTGAATTGACTGGTTTGATATCCTTGCAGTTCAAGGGACTCTCAAGAGTCTTCTCCAGAACTGAGAGAAGTTCAAAAGCATCAATTCTTCGATACTCAGCCACCTTTATGGTCCAGTTCTCACATTCGTACATGACTACTGGAAAAACCATAGCTTTGATTATCTGGTACTTCTTAGGTACAACTTAAATGCAACTACTGTCCTCCCAAAGAGAATCTGCCTGCAGGGTAGGAGACCCAAGAGACGCGAATTCAATCCCTGGGTCAGGAAGATCCCTAGAGGAGGAAATGGCAACCCCCTCCAGTATTCTTGCCTGGAAAATTCTGTGGACAGAAGAGCCTGGCAGACTATAGTCCATGCGGTCACAGAATCGGACATGAATGAGCACATGGCACATACTTTTGTTTTCTCCCTCCAGGGAGAGAATGGATCTTAATGAACAGTCTGGAGCATAAACAGCTCTTCAAATCCTTCCCAGGAAGACTATTTATGGTAAAATAATGAATATTTTTAGAGCAGAAATCCTTTTATCATTTCATAGTAGAAAGAGCAACAGGAAGCCAAAGGTGGACAGGAAGTTAATAATACGCCTTTTACCCAGACCAGGACTACATAGGGTGAAGACCACCCACATCACACCCAAAACTCCAAAAGAATCAAAACATGAATTTGCCACACTCTTGGCAAGCATCCCACATGGACTTTGTGGAGACTCTGTTCAACTGTGGTGTCTGTCACTAACACTGTAACTATGGCAAGTTGGTTAATTTGGATGAGTCTCTGTTTTTTTAGGTGTCATGCTAGAAATATAAGAAATTATAGAAAAAAAAAAGTCAGCTTAAGGCCTGACTGACAGGAATTTTGAAGGTTTCTATCCACTTTAAGAGGCATTAACATTTTAAAGCTGCACTGTCCAGTAGAGTAGCCACGAGCTATATGAAGTTATTTAATTAAAATTTAAATTTTATTTCTTCAGTCCCACTAGCCACATTTCAAACACTCAACAGTCGTGGTGGCTAGGTGCTACCATATTGGGCAGATATACAGTATTTTTACCATCAGAGAAAGTTCAATTAAACATTGAACAGCATTGCATTAAAGCAGAGGTCAACAGACTTTTTCTACAAAGGGTAAATAATATTTTCAGCTTTATGCGTCATAGGTCTCAGTTGTAAGTATTTAGCACTATTTTTGACTGAAAATAGCCATAGACAATATTTTTTTAAATGGGTATGGCTGTGTCCCAATAAAATTTTATATATGAAAACTGGCAGCAGGTCAACTCCTGCTTTAAATACCTGAAGAACTTTTGATTCAAGCCTCTTTGCAACCTCTAGTTCAGCTTTCTTACACTGAAGATGTTTTCATAGAACCCCCATTGATGGAATGCTTGGGCTGAAGTGATAAGCCACATCTCCAAGGAGAGTCACCCCGACTATAATTCAGTTGAACCCACATATAACCATAGGATTATACAGCTACTTGGTGGCCTCATTTCTGGCCAATGTGCTAGGGTTATTGATTGTTGAATAGTCGGTGTTCCCCTTGAGAGACATTGTGGCTGACACTGCTAGGCACACACTTAATATCTATTCTCACTCCTTTTCTTACTGATATAGAAGCCTTATACAATGTGAAAAGAAGTCACTTCCCTCTAAATGCAGCATGAACATAAGGTGGTTTTGAAATCACACAACTTGGATTGGAACTCGAAACCATGGGCTGGGACTTGAACACACTGTCTTTTAACTGAAATTGACCATTTGGTCTCAGGACTTAATGAAGCTCAGGTTCTTTATGTATTGCTGTTGCAGAAAGAATTCAGTGACAGATAAAGTGATAGGTAAGAAGTGGATTTATTTAGAGAGATGAACACTCTATAGACAGAGTGCAATCCATCTCAAAAGGCGAGAGTGGCCCCAAAATATGAGGCAGTTGGCTTTTACGGGCTGGCTAATTTCACAGAGCTAATGAGTGGGAGGATATTCCAACTATTTGGGGGAAGGGGCAGAGATTTCTAGGAATAGGGCCACTGCCCACTTTTTGGCCTTTGAAGGACAGCCTCAGAACTGTCATGGTGCCTGTGGGTGTGTTGTTTAACATGCTAATGTATCACAATCAGTGTGTAATGAGGCTCAAGGTCTACTGGGAGTCGAATTTTCTGTCATCTTGGGCCTAATCAGTTCTAACCAGTTTTTGTCGTATCCTTAATAGCTACATCATACTTTTAAAAGTTGGGCCCTGTCTTCTCCCCTCCTGTTTCAGTTTGAATCCTGGGTTTGAACCCCAAATCTAGCTCCTGGACAGTTTACTCAATTATTGAGCCTTAGTTTTCTCATCTAAAACTTATTAATACAAGTAATAGAAAAAAAAAGTTAGCTTAAGTGCCTGCTTGACAGGGATTTTAAAGGCCTATATCCACTTTAAGAAGCACTGACATATTATCTTCACAAGATTTTTGCAGGAATCAAAATAACATCATGCAGATTTTAAGCATATAGAAAGTGTCATGAACAATCTCTCTCTTTTAAAGACACAAAAATTCTTTCAGAGTATTACCAAATTAAACCCAGCAACATACAAAGAAGGCCATCGTAACCAAGTGGAATTTATCCCAGGAACGCAGGTTTGGTTTAACATACAAAAATCAGTCAATATAATCTATCACATTAAACAGACTAAAAATGAAAAGCAGTATGTTCATTTTAACAGATCTAAAGCGTTAAAACAATCAGATAATATTCAATACTGATTTGGTAAAAAAAAAAAAAAAAGCACCTCACAGTAAACAAGACATAGAAGAAAATATTCTCACCAAAATAAGGATTGTCAGCAATAGAAAAAAAGAAAAAAAAATAACAAACGTATAGCTAACATTATATTAGATGGAGAAAGACTGAGTGCATTTGCCCTAAGATTGGGAACAAAGTAAGGATGTCTACTCCTATCACTTCTATGCAACATTGTACTGATTCTAGCCAGTCTAATAATAATGAGATTAGAAAAGAAATAAAAGACATACACATCAGAAAGGAAAAAATAAAACTATATGTACAGATGACATTATTATCTATGTAAATAAATCCTAAGAAAACTACAAAAAATCTGTTAGAATTAATAAATGAATTTAGCAAGTTTGTAGGATAAAAGGCCAATCATCAAATTTTTATATATAATCAATGAATAATTTAGAAACTGAAATTTAATAATACATTTATTATTAAATTTCAGTTTCTAAATTATGAAATATTTAGAGATTTAGCAAAATATATGGAGGACCTGTACAATGAGAGAAAATTAAAGAGGCCTAAGTAAATAGAGATGCATACCATGCTTATGGTGGAAAGACTAAATGTTATTATGATGTCAATTCTCCCCAAATTGATCTATAGATTCAAAGCATTTCCAATCAAAATCCCAGAAGGAGTTTTGTAGAAATCGGCAAGTTAATTTTGGAATCTATAGAGAAATGCAAATGACCTAGAATTACAATAATAATTTTGAATTAAAAATTGATTTTGATTAATAAGAATGTATTTGGAGTTCTTTATTTATACTGCATGCTTTTATAATTTAATATAAAAGTTCTATTAATCATGACAGTGAAAATACAGAAAAATATGCAGTTCTGACAACTAGTGTACCAAGTGTTCAGGAGAAAGTCAGATTGTGTGGGCTGAGGCAGAGAGGTCTTCATGGACCAGCAAGGGCAGGGAGCTGGAGGATACACACCCTATATCTAAATCTGAAGATCCTAAGTACCTAATAGAACTTCAAGGTGTAATTGTCTGGATTATCCAGAGAAACAGAACCCACAGAATGTGTATATATAGTTATGGAGGCTGAGAGTCCCAAGATCTGCAGTCAACAAGTTGGAGACCTGGGAGAGCTGGTATTGTTGTTCAGTTGCTCCGTCGTGTCTGACTCTTTGCGACCCCATGCATGGCAGCATGCCAGACTTGCCTGCCCTTCTCTATCTCCCAGAGTTTGCTCAAACTCAGGTCCATTGAGTCAGTGATGCCATCCAACCATCTCATCCTTTGTCGTCCCCTTCTCCTTGCCCTCAGTATTTCCCAGCATCAGAGTCTTTTCCAGTGAGTCATTTCTTCCATTCAGGTGTCCAAAGGATTGGAGCTTCAGCTTCAACATCAGTCCTTCCAATGAATATTCAGGACTGATTTCCTTTAGGATGGACTGGTTTGATCTCCTTGCTGTCCAAGGGACTCTCAAGAGTCTTCTACAGCACCACAGTTCAAAAGCATCAATTTGGGCTTCTCTGGTGGTTCAGTGGTAAATAATCCATCTGCCAATGCAGGAGACACAGGTTCTATCCCTAGCCCAGAGGGATTCCATGTGCCACAGAACAACTAAGCCCGTGTGCCACAACTACTGAGCCTGTGCTCTAGATCCCAGAAACCACAGCAACTGAAGCCCATGCGCCCTAGAACCTGTGCTCGTCAACAAGAATCCACTGCAGTGAGAAGCCTGCCTACCTAGAGAGTAGCCCCCAATTGCCACAATTAGAGAAAAGCTCTCACAGCAATGAAGACCCAGCCTAGCCAAAAATAAATAAATAAAAGTATTTTTTTAAAAAAACATCGATTCTTCAGTGCTCAGCCTTCTTTATGGTCCAGCTCTCACATCCCTACATGACTCCTGGGAAAACCATTGCTTTGACTATATGGACCTTTGTTTGCAAAGTAACGTGTCTGCTATTTAATACACTGTCAAGATTTGTCATAGCTTTTCTTTCAAGGAGCAGGCATCTTTTAATTTCATGGCTGCAGTCACCATCCACAATGATTTTTGAAGAACTGATGATATAGTTCCATTCTGAGTCTGACAACCCAAGGACCAGGAGAACTGGTGGTGTAAATTCCAGTCCAAGACTGAAGGCAGAACACTGGTGTCCCAGCTCAAAGGTAGTCTAGCAGAGAGAGTGATTTCTCTCTTTACTCAGCTTTTTGTGTCCTATTCAAGCCAATGAATTGAGCAAACACCACCCCCATGAGGGAGAGCAATCTGCTTTACTCAGTCTACTGACCCAAATCTAGTCCAAAGAGATCTCTAGTCCAAAGACTAAAGATATCTTCAAGAAAATTAGAGACACCAAGGGAACATTTCATGCAAAGATGGGCACAATAAAGGACAGAAACAGTATGGACCTAACAGAAGCAGAAGATATTAAGAAGAGGTAGCAAGCATACACAGAACTATACAAAAAAGATAATGACCTGGGTAACTATGAGGTGTGATCACTCACCTAGAGCCAGACATCCTAGAATGTGCAGTAAAGTTGGCCTTAGGACCTACAAAGTTAGTGGAGATAATGGAATTCCAGCTGGACTATTTCAGATCCCCAAAATTGATGCTGTTAAAGTTCTGCACTCAATATGCCAGCAAATTTGGAAAACTCAGCAGTGGCCACAGGACTGGAAAAGGTCATTTTTCATTCCAATCCCAAAGAAAGGCAATGCCAAAGAATGTTCAAACTACCACACAATTGCAGTCATCTCACACGCTAGCAGGGTTATACTTAAAATCCTTCAAGCTAGGCTTTAACAGTACATGAACTGAGAACTTCCAGATGTACAAACTGTATTTAGAAAAGGCAGAGGAACCAGATATCAAATTGCCAACATCCACTGGACCATAGAAAAATCAAGAGAATTCCAGAAACATCTACTTCTCTTCATTGACTACGCCAAAGCCTTTGACTGTGTGGATCAAAACAAACTGTGGAAAATTCTTCAAGAGATGGGAATACCAAACCACCTTACCTGTCTCCTGAGAAATCTGTATGCAGATCAAGAATAAACAGTTAGAACTGGACATGGAACCACAGACTGGTTCAAAATTGGGAAAGGAGTACGTCAAGGCTGTATATTGTCACTCTGCTTATTTAACTTACATGCAGAGTACACATGAAAAATGGTGGGCTGGATGAAGCATGAGCTGGAATCAAGATTGCCAGGAGAAATATCAATAACCTCAGATGTGCACATGACACCACCCTTATGGCAGAAAGCAAAGAGGAACTGAAGAGCCTCTTGATGAAGGTGAAAGAGGAAAGTGAAAAAGCTGGCTTAAAACTCAACATTCGAAAAATGAAGATCATGGTATCCAGTCCCATCACTTCATGGCAAATAGATGGGGAAACAATGGAAACAGTGACAGATTTTATTTTCTTGGGCTCCAAAATTACTGGGGACCGTGACTGCAGCCATGAAATTAAAAGATGCTTGCTCCTTGGAAGAAAGTGAAAGTGAAGTTGCTCAGTCATGTCCAACTCTTTGCCATCCCATGGACTGTAGCCTGCCAGGCTCCTCTGTACATGGTATTTTGTAGGCAAGAATACTGGCATGGGTTGCCATTTCCTTCTCCAGGGGATCTTCCCAACCCAGGGGTCGAACCTGGGTCTCCCACATTGCACGTAGATGCTTTACCATCTGAGCCACCAGGCTATGACAAACCTAGACAGTGTACCAGAAAAGAGAGACTTTACTTTGCCCACAAAAGTCTGTATAGTCAGAGCCATGGTTTTTCCAGGAGTCATGTATGGATGTGAGAGTTGGACTATTAAGAAGGCTGAACGCTGAAGAATTGATGCTTTCAAACTGTGGTGTTGGAGAACACTCCTGAGAGTCCCTCGGACAGCAAGGAGATGAAACCAGTCAATCCTAAAGGAAATAAACCTTGAATATTCATTGGAAGGATTGATGATGAAGTTGAAGCTCCAGTACTTCAGCCACTTGATGTGAAGAGTGGACTCACTGGAAAAGACCCTGTTGCTGGGAAAGATTGAAGGCAGGAGGAGAAGGGGACGACAGAGGACAAAGTGCTTGGATGGCATCATTGACTCAATGGACATGAGTTTGAGCAAATTCCCGGAGATGGTGAAGAAATAGGAAAACCTGCCGTGCTGCAGTCCATGGGTTCACAAAGAGTCAGACACAAATGAGCTACTGAACAGCAACTAATTCAAATGTTTATTTCATTCAGAAACACCCTTACAGAAACACTCAGAAAAATTTTAACCAGATCTGGGCACCCTGGGGTCATTCTTACAAAAAATGAACCACCACAGAAGGCCTTGGCTCTATCTTGGAAAATTCTGACTCTGTGGATCTTGAATGAAACCAAGGAACTATGTTTTTTAATAAATTCCCCCAATGATTCTGAAATGCAGGTGTCTTTAAGTTTTGTTCTCAACCAGAATGGGTAAGCAATGTGAAAAGTCAGCACTTGGAAAGGGTTCCTGCACAAATAAGAGGATAGTTCTCACATCTGGAGGCTAGTGAGATTAAACTGATTAGACTGATCCTTTGTTGGAGAGGAGGAAGGAAAAATGAGAAATGCAGGAAGGGGGATCAGATGATTTTTAAAATTTTTTATATTTTATAATGTTTTGACATCTTAGGGCCTTGCTATTACCAGACAGTCTGTGCTTTCCAGGGCTAGCTAATTCCTAGAGAGAGTAAACAATTTGCTTGTGAGCATACCTTTCATATGCAAACCAACCAATCCAAAGTCCCTACCTCCAGTTACTTCCTTAATTAACTCACACAGGAAGCCAATATTCCCTCTACCCTAAGTCACCCAGGGACAGTTAGTGGACAATTCGGGATGAGCCTATAGCCCAGATTTTTCAAAATAGCCAATCCTAAACTGCTTACCTTGCTCATCCATTCCTTTCCATGAAAACCACAATAAAGTCTTTTGCCTATGCTTTCCCTCACTCCTGCTGCCTCCTGACCAACCCTGGTGCTTCCCTGTGTGGAAAGCTATACCTCCTGCTTGTAGGGAATTGTGAGGAAAAGCTTCTTCCTTCATAATTGTCATCTCCATGTCTGTCTGTCTTACCATACCTGTTTAAAATAAATCTTAGGTACATTTTAAAACATTGTGTGTATAGAACAACAGGGAAGAGATTGAGTGTTTCTTTGCTAACACTCTGTTTTGATTTTTGTCTTCACAAGCTTAATGGATAAGAGGGAACCTTACCAACAAAGAAAGCCAGACTCAGGGCGGGCCAAGAGCAGTTATCACCATGGGCCAAGGACATAAGTGTGGAGTCCTATTGGAGCATGCTGCTTGTGTACCCAGCCAGACCTCTTATTGTCTTTGTTGATGTTATAATGCAAGTGCTAAATCTGAGAAAGTGTCAGGGGGAAGCTGTGCATAATTCTATCAGCAGTTAAGGGGCTTCTGACCCTTCTGAAAGGCAAGCAACAGACTCTTCCTTCACAGGAGCTAAAGATAGCAGGAAGACACACTTCTGATTTTTATTTGAAGCCAATTTTATTAGGTGACTGATTTAGGAGAAATAGAATGTAATCTCATGCTTTTGTGGCAGTGAGTACATTAGATTTGGTGCTGCTTCCCAGAAGTAATCATTTGCCAAAGCCTCAAAGAGGTAGGTTAGGGGCTGTTTGTTCAATGCAGGAAAAAGAAATCTATGCTAGATAGTTGAATGTTAAGAACATTAAGATTTATGAGTTTTCCTCTCTCCTTTACTCTATCTTTCAAATCATTTTGAGCTGATACTGAATGAATACAGTTTAAAAAAATTTATTAGAGCATAGTTGACTTGCAACTATACTTGTGTTAGTTTCTCCTGTACAGTATGTGTCCACTCTTACTTGTATTCTTTTCCCACATAGGTCATCACAAAGTATTGAGTAGAGTTCTCTGTGCCATACAGTAGGTCCTTATTAATCATCTATTTTACATATAGTGTGTATATATCAATCCCAGTCTCCTAATTTACCCCTCCTCTCTCTTCCCCCTCTGGTAATTATAAATTTATTTTCTACACCTGTGACTCTATTTCTGTTTTGTAAATAAGTTCATTTGTACCACTTTTTTAGATTTCACATATAAGCAATATCATGATATTTGTTTTTCTCATCTGTCTTCATTTAGTATTGAACACAATTTTGATCTACATTTTTGTTTCTGTAGTCTAATTATTTTTAATAACTAATTGCATTGGTTCTCTGCAATATGTTTGGCTTGCTCCAATAGAACTCCGCTATTACAAGAAGAAATTTTTCCTTAGAGATAAAAGGCTCTAAAATCCACAGTGCTTGGAAGTGAGTAATGTGTGGATTGGGGATAGTTCGCAGAGTTTAGATGGCAGCTGTAGATGGTGAGCTGAAAGTCATCTTAAGGTTAAAAATGAGTTGTCTTTGTATGAAGTTCTCAAAGATATCCAAAGTTTTCACTGCAGTTATTCTGTAGAAGTTACCTCATGTGTTTTCCTTTCTGTGCTTCCCCGAGGTATACAGAAAAACATTCTATAAAATCTTTGAGAAGTTTGACCAGTTCTATCAATTCTTTCCTTTGTAGCTTTGGTACAAATTTGAAATTGGTAACTTGTATTTGCCTCTCTCTTTTCTGCTGTGAAATTTCTCAGTATTTTCAATGTCAACTTGAACCATTTCCAAGTTGTGCTAATTTGATGAGTAATGAGAATAAAATGAGGAATTTTTCAGTTTCAGGATGCTAAGTGAACGCTCTGATTCTCTGCAGAATTTGGTCTTCATGATTCAAACCTTTCCTGTTCTGGTCCTCCCTTCTAACCTTTAAGAAGCCCTGCTATAATGTCCCAGGCTTCACAGATGGTGCTAGTGGTAAAGAACCTGCCTACCAATGCAGGAGACATAAGAGATGTGAGTTTGATCCCTGGGTTGAGAAGATCCCTGGATATGGCAACCACCCCAGTATTCTTGCCTGTAGAATCCAATGGACAGAGGAAGCTGGCAGGCTGGAGTCCATAGGGTCACCAAGAGTTGGACATTCTGTTCAGTTGGTTCAGTCGCTCAGTTGTGTCTGACTCTGCGACCCCATGAACCGCAGCATGCCAGGCCTCCCTGTCCATCACCAACTCCCGGAGTTCACCCAAACCCACGTCCATTGAGTCGGTGATGCCATTCAACCATCTCATCCTCTGTCGTCCCCTTCTCCTCCTGCCCTCAATCTTTCCCAGCATCAGGGTCTTTTCCAGTGAGTCAGCTCTTCGCATCAGGTGGCCAAAGTATTGGAGTTTCAGCTTCAACATCAGTCCTTCCAATGAACACCCAGGACTGATCTCCTTTAGGATGGACTGGTTGGATCTCCTTGCAGTGGAGATCTCCTTCCAAGGGACTCTCAAGAGTCTTCTCCAATACCACAGTTCAAAAGCATCAATTCTTCGGTGCTCAGCTTGCTTTATAGTCCAACTCTCACATCCATACATGACTACTGGAAAAACCATAGCCTTGACTAGACGGACCTTTGTTGACAAAGTAATGTCTCTGCTTTTTAATATGCTGTCTAGGTTGGTCATAACTTTTCTTCCAGGGAGTAAGTGTCTTTTAATTTCATGGCTGCAATCACCATCTGCAGTGATTTTGGAGCCCCCCAAAATAAAGTCAACCACTGTTTCCCCATCTATTTGCCATGAAGTGATGGGACTGGATGCCATGATCTTAGTTTTCTGAATGTTGAGCTTTAAGCCAACTTTTTCATTGTCCTCTTTCACTTTCATCAAGAAGCTCTTTAGTTCTTCTTCACTTTCTGCTGTAAGGGTGGTGTCATCTGTATATCTGAGGTTATTGATATTTCTCCCAGCAATCTTGATTCCAGCTTGTGCTTCTTCCAGCCCAGTGTTTCTCATGATGTACTCTGCATATAAGTTAAATAAGCAGGGTGACAATGTACAGCCTTGATGTACTCCTTTTCCTATTTGGAACCAGTCTGTTGTTCCATGTCCAGTTCTAACAGTTGCTTCCTGACCTGCATACAGGTTTATCAAGAGGCAGGTCAGGTGGTCTGGTATTCCCATCTCACTCCTAAAGCAATTTAGCACACTCTTTGTTCAGTCTTCCCTCCAGCTCTGGCCCTGACCTCCTACTGAAGCCCAGGTCTGCATTTTAGTCATTTCTTACAAGTCTTCATTTTAATGTCCCTGGAGCTGGCTGTGTTTCTCTGATTGTAAATTGCTAACAAGTAGGAAACTCTATCTGACCTAGCCTTCACAAAAGAAGCCCTGAGGGAAGAGGTAGGACTGGAGTCCTGCCCCAAGAAAGGTTTGACCATTCACCAAGCTCAGAACATCACAGTTTTCTCTGTGCTTGAATCAAGGAAACAATACCGGAAACACCCTTCAGACAGGAAACCAGGAAGTCCGTGGGGAGCCTGAGTGGGCTATGGACTCAAAACAGGAAGTTGTTCTTCTTTGCAACTGGGAGAGGGTAATGAAAAGCAGCCAGATTCAGAGATAGGGTGGTACCACACCTAGGAAGCTGGGCTAGAGGGGAACTCAAGAATCAGACCTGTGGTCCTCTGAAGGCTAGAGGCGGTGAGCATGTGTCAGACAAATCCAGCAGAGTTAAGTATGGGATGGGGGAGAATGAAGGGTCTTGTCACCCTAACTGCATTCTATGGAACACTCGTGTCCTGGGAGAGGTAGATACGTCTGCCGTGAAAAATAGTTCTTTAATCAAATACATTTGGAGGGAAGTGGGCAAATAAAGTTCAATAGATTTCTTGATTGCAGAAATCCTCATGGCCTTTAACGAGCTAATGTGTGTGGTAAATGTCCACAGTGTTTCCCAGAGGTGCCTTGGTCCTGTAAGAACTTCTCCCTCTCCTTCCTTCGCTGTCTCTCTCTCCATGATAAGAGGCTTTGGCATGCTACAATTGTGTGATACAATTCCTCCAATAATTAGTTATTAAGTGAAACACTACCTCCTTCGTTACTATCAAATAAAAACATGGTGCAGGACTTTCTGGTCCATAGGACTAGAACTGTGGAATGTGTGGGGACAGGTGAAGAAGATAAGATAAATCTCCATGCAGGCCAGTCTAATGGCCCGAGGCTGGGAGCAAAATCTATGAAAGCCAGGCCTGAAACAAGGCTGCGTACATGGTGGGTACTCCCAAATATGTGCACACAGACTCAACCAAACACCCCCATTCTGGGTGATGAACAGAAGTGCCTCATGGCCCAGGCTGATTATAGACCCTGGAAGGGATTAAGGACCCCTCAGAGAAAGTGTGAAGCAACCTTGCACATCTGTTTTCACGTTGTAGGCCATCTTGTCTCTACAATCTCTGAGTCAGTTGTATAACCTTTGAGGGGCTCTTTTCTAGGAAGGCATGTGGTTCAGGGGAGAGAGATCACTCTGCCTGAGAAATATGGGGGTAGAGTCCTGCCCATCCCTCTCTTCTATTTCCTCAACTCTTGGATGGAGGGCCCTCCCTCGTAAGGTTCTTGTGGAGAATAAATCAAGCATACCCATACATGAGTGGACTTCCTAGCGGAAAAGCACTATTTGAGTTTGAGACTGTTCCCGGGAATCATCACCCTGTAGAAGGTTTGCAGAGGGCAGAGCAGGGTGGAGACAGGTAAGGTGGGGAGATTTGTTTGCCTGAGACTTTGTCTCACACTTGGAGCAACACTTACAAGAGTGAATCACTGGAGTGCTGCTGGTGAGTAGGGCTCAGGTGAAGCTTGGAGGATTTCTGTCCTTGGTGCGTGTCACTTGTAGATTTCTCTTCCTGAGACATAGTCCCTGCTGACCCTCCAACTCAACATCCCAGAGAGGTTATAGGATAAGATTTCCAGGTGCTCAATATTAGGGTCGCTGCAATAGGGAGTGACTTAGCTAATGGTTCTGCGACTTCAGGGTGTCCCTTAAAATAGATTGCTGGGCCCCATCCCCAAATTTCTGATTCAGCAGAAATTTGTATTTCCAAAAATTTTCCAGGCTATATTGATTCTATTGGTTCTGGTCAATGGATTGAGAACCACTGCCTTGGGCTGACCATATTGGAGTCTAGGGGGATCTCACTTGAGATTCAAGCTGTCTGCTGGCCTTGGTGCCCCTCCTGTAGCCCCTTCTCTGGAAATTGTTCACTAGTGCTAATGAGTCAGTGAGGTCTGGCTGTCCACTGTGCATTATTCACATAATGGGCAAAGAGCTTGCTTGTTGGGTTACATAACCACCCAGCCTGCTAACCCACTTGGATTGTGGAGTAGATATAGGACCGCATTGTATATGTTTTCTCAAAGAAGAAAACAGATGCAAGCATTCGTTTTCTGATTTGGAACGTTAGCCAAAGTCTAACTCAGGGTGCTGCTTTTGGGTTTGTTCAGTTTATTGGGTGTCAGTTCTGTGACTCGAAAATGCCCTTCAACTAGTAGGTGGGCTCATGTGCCACCACAGTGGTTACAGCCGAGTGATCGAGTCATTGCTTGCTAGCTCCCATCCCCAGTCTGTCCTTGGCCCCTCCCCTTGCGTGTTGCCGAGTTACCTGCCAGCGTTAGCTTTCTGACCCTTCTGTCCTTGCCACTGCTGGCCTGGCTGCTCCACCTGCTCTGGAGTCACTGAGCAGTCGTTGTCCCTACTCAGGCATTTTTTTCATGTCACTGTCCCTCCAGATGCAGAGTTGCCTCCTGGTGTTGACTCTCATGTAACTTTTCCTCACCTCGTTTCTTTACTTTTCCATTTAATTGGTTTGTGTCAATCCCTTTTGATCCTTTCGATGCCCAAAGGCCTGGAGTTCAGTTTTCCTCCAGACTTTATCTTAAGGAAGTGGTATTAAGCCCTGTGAAACTTGCTTTATATGAAATAATAATTCTTATCCATGTCACTAAGGTGTTTTTGGTCTAACTGCATGATTTTGTTTCCTGTAAAAAAATGTAGCAACTTATGAAAATGTATTTTTAATAAGCTTTTAAAAGATAATCTTATTGAGATATTCACATACCATGCAATCCACCCAATTAAAGTATACAATTCAATGATGTTTAGTATATTCACAGATCTGTATGACCATCACCACAGTCAATTTTAAAACTTTCATCACCTCAAAAAGAAAACCTTCTAGAGGACTTGCCTGCTGGCCCAGTGGTTAAGAATCTGCCTTCCAATGCAGAGGACACAGGTTCTATCCCTGGTAGGGGAACTGAGATCCCATATGCTGTAGGGCACCTAAACCCATGCCCCACAGCTAGAAAGAAGCCTGTGCCTCACAATGAAAGATCCTACATGCCTCAGCAACTAACAACTTATACAGCCTTGAATAAATAAA
The DNA here is from genome assembly GCA_024291935.2 of Okapia johnstoni. Taxonomy (NCBI): domain Eukaryota; kingdom Metazoa; phylum Chordata; class Mammalia; order Artiodactyla; family Giraffidae; genus Okapia; species Okapia johnstoni. The sequence continues at coordinate 57,633,756 of CM044317.1, read as the reverse complement.
TATTAAAAAAAAATCTATACCCTTAGTTGGGCTTCCCTGGGTGGCTCAGATAGTAAAGAATCCACCTGCAATGCAAGAGACATGGGTTCAATCCCTGGCTTGGGAAGATCCCCTGGAGGAGGGCATGGCAACCCACTCCAGTATTCTTGCCTGGAGAATCCCTATGGACAGAGGAGCCTGGTAGGCTACAGTCCATGAGGTCTCAAAGAGTTGAATGTGACTGAGTGACTAAACATAGTGCATACATACCCTTAGTTATCATCTCCTTTTCTTCCCATCTACCCATCTCCCAGTCCTAAGCAACCACAAATCTATTTTCTCTATAGACTTCCATTCCCTGGGAATGGAATCATGTAATATGTGGTCTTTCATGATGGGCTTTTCTCACTTAGCATAATGTTTTTAAGGTTCATCCATGTTATAACATGAATCAGTACTTCATCCCTTTTACGGCCAAACAATGTTTCATCATATGAACAGACCATATTTTGTTCATTCATCAGTTGATGGGCATTTGGATTGTTTCCACCTGTTGGCTATTAAATTGGCAGCAAATTTGGAAAACTCAGCAGTGGCCACAGGACTGGAAAAGGTCAGTTTTCATTCCAATCTCAAAGAAAGGCAATGCAAAAGAATGCTCAAACGACTGCACAATTGCACTCATCTCACACGCTAGTAAAGTAATGCTCAAAATTCTCCAAGCCAGGCTTCAGCAATATGTGAACCGTGAACTTTCAGATGTTCAAGCTGGTTTTAGAAAAGGCAGAGGAACCAGAGATCAATATGCCAACATTCACTAGATCATTGAAAAAGCAAGAGAGTTTCAGAAAAACATCTATTTTTGCATTATTGACTATGTCAAAGCCTTTGACTGTGTGGATCACAAACAGTGGAAAATTCTGAAAGAGATGGGAACACCAGACCACCTGACCTGCCTCTTGAGAAACCTGTATGCAGGTCAGGAAGCAACCGTTAGAACTGGACATGGAACAACAGACTGGTTCCAAATAGGAAAAGGAGTACATCAAGGCTGTATATTGTCACCCTGCTTATTTAACTTATATTCAGAGTACATCATGAGAGACGATGGGCTGGAGAAAGCACAGGCTGGAATCAAGATTGCCGGGAGAAATATCAATAACCTCAGATATGCAGATGACACCATCCTTATGGCAGAAAGTGAAGAAGAACTAAAGAGCCTCTTGATGAAAGTGAAAGAGGAGAGTGAAAAAGTTGGCTTAAAGCTCAACATTCAGAAAACAAAGATCATGGCATCTGGTCCCATCACTTCATGGGAAATAGATGGGGAAACAGTGGCTGACTTTATTTTTGGGGGCTCCAAAATCACTGCAGATGGTGATTGCAGCCATGAAATTAAAAGACACATACTCCTTGGAAGGAAAGTTATGACCAACCTAGATAGCATATTAAAAAGCAGAGACATGTTCCGCTTCACATATGACAATATACATGTTTCAATGTTATTGTCCCAGAACGTCCCACCCTCACCTTCTCCCTCAGAGTCCACAGGACTGTTCTATGCATCTGTGTCTCTTATTCTGTCTCACATATAGGGTTACCATTACCATCTTTCAAATTCCATATACATGCATTAGTATACTGTATTGGTGCTTTTCTTTCTGGCTCACTTCACTCTGTATAATGGGCTCCAGTTTCATCCATCTCAATAGAACCGATTCAAATGTACTTTTTAAATGGCTGAGTAATATTCCATTGTGTATATGTACCACAGCTTCCTTATCCACTCATCTGCCAATGGACATCTAGGTTGCTTCCCTGTCCTGGCTATTGTAAACAGTGCTGCGATGAACATTGGGGTACACGCATCTCTTTCAGTTCTGGTTTCCTCGGTGTGTATGCCTAGCAGTGGGATTGCTGGGTCATATGGCAGTTCTATTGCTGTGCATGGGACGGATGCTCAGGGATGGAGCGTTGGGATGACCCAGAGGGATGGGATGGGGAGGGAGGTGGGAGGAGGGTTCGGGAGGGGGAGCACATGTGAACCCATGGCTGATTCATGTCAATGTATGGCAAAAACTACTACAATATTGTAAAGTAATTAGCCCCCAACTAAAATAAATAAAGAAAGAAAGTTAAAAATAAATAAATAAAAATAAAAAAATAAAAAAAATAAAAAGCAGAGACATTACTTTGCCAACAAAGGTCCGTCTAGTGAAGGCTATGGTTTTTCCAGTCATCATGTATGGATGTGAGAGTTGGACTATAAAGCAAGCTGAGCACTGAAGAATTGATGCTTTTGAACTGTGGTGTTGGAGAAGACTCTTGAGAGTCTCTTGGACAGCAAGGATATCCAACCAGTCCATCCTAAAGGAGATCAGTCCTGGATGTTCATTGGAAGAACTGATGTTGAAGCTGAAACTCCAATACTTTGGCCACCTGATGCGAAGAGGTGACTCATTTGAAAAGACCCTGATGCTAGGAAAGACTGAAGGCAGGAGGAGAAGGGGATGACAGAGGATGAGATGGTCGGATGGCATCACCAACTCATCCACGAGTTGGTGATGGACAGGGAATACTGGCGTGCTGCGGTTCATGGGGTCGCAAAGAGTTGGACATGACTGAGTGACTGAACTGAACTGATTGGCTATTAAATTTTTTAGACGCTTAGGGAGTCTATGGTGGAACTGAAATGGGTCTTTGAAATTGGGAATCCCAACCCTTTACTTTACAAATGAGGTGCCAAGGGCTCTGGGAGTGCCAAGTTCAAACCAGACTTTTGTCCAAGTTCACTCTGTGACTCCCTGACAGCCCCCTACCCCCTATCTGACTTCCACATTGCTGTATATCCTCTTTCTGTGGAAACAAATCTGTTACAGAAGTTTGAAAAATTACTTAGTGTTTCCCAAAGCAGTTCTTGGCTTTGCAAATGTTTTGACTTTTACCTCCTTCCAATAGTCATTAGGAATGGTTAAAAGAAGTTATCATTTTTTATGTGTGTTCTTTCTTAACATTGTCACCTTCCATACTGAAATCCAAACATGTGTCCAGTAACTACTTGTTCTGTAATGAAATGGGATAAGGATAAAAGTACTACTGGAGAGAGAATGTCTGCTTTCATGCAATGCTTCTTCATTGGATTTACTTTTAAAAGGCCCCAAAATGGTTTATGAAGACAAAGTGCATCTTGAATAGAATCAGATAGGCCTCCTTTTACTGTGGCTTCCAGATCTTTCTCTCAAGGGTATCTTTCATGGTCCCCCCGGCCCCCTGCCCGCCACACACACACACACCAACAAGCTCATCCCCTACCCTCCAGAACATCTCACAGGATCTAGGGTGGGAAGATAGCTCCTCTTCTCCCATGGAGGGTCAGGTAATCTTGATTTAATTCTAACAGTTTCTGCAGGGAAGGAATGATTAGTTAAAGATGAGAAACAAGCTGCTTCCTGATTTTCCTTTTTCTTCTACCGGCTATGGGAAAGCCAGATCAGTGAGCCATAGATGTGACACAGTTCACACGGGGCAGCCCAGTGACACACAAGAAAGCAAGACTGGGTTATTCTATAGTAATGTGAAATCATGCAGTTTAGAATGGAGAGAACAGGGCCCGTTCACACAAATACCCCAAATGGTAACTTGAAATAAATCCAAAAGTGTTAGTAGTTATTTTTACATGAGATGAGAAAGTAAAAATAGGATCAGACTATTTAAACCCTGGGGACATTAAAAAATACATAGGTGGAAACACTGAGGTCAAGTGGGGAATTTGCATTTCTGAAACTTCCCAGGCGAGGATGAGGTTGCTGGTCAGGGTCACTTTGAGAACTACTGGTTTGGAGAATTTTCCAGCTCCTGGTTTTCCCTTTGTTGTTCCTGACCTTTCCCCCTTTTTCCCCCAATAACAATATACTAGGGAAAGCAAAGAACATGCCCTCTTCTTTGAGTTGGCTCTGTAAAATCATCCACAGATATTCCCCCCAATTCTTACATTTCAAAAGGGCCTTGTTGCATGCAAAAGCAAATCCATGTGTACCCCAATGTTCATCACAGCACTGTTTACAAGAGCCAGGACATGGAAGCAACCTAGATGTCCATCAGCAGACGAATGGATAAGGAAGCTGTGGTACATATACACAATGGAATATTACTCAGCCATTAAAAAGAATACATCTGAATCAGTTCTATTGAGATGGATGAAACTGGAGCCCATTATATAGAGTGAAGTAAGCCAGAAAGAAAAACACAAATACAGTATACTAATGCATATATATGGAATTTGAAAGATGGTAACGGTAACCCTATATGCGAGACAGAATAAGAGACACAGAAGCATAGAACAGTCTTACGGACTCTGAGGGAGAAGGTGAGGGTGGGATGTTCTGAGAGAATAGCATTGAAACATGTATATTATCATATGTGAAACAGAACACCATTCCAGGTTCGATGCATGAGACAAATGCTCAGGGTTGGGGCAATGGGATGACCCAGAGGGATGGGATGGGGAGGGAGGTGGGAGGGGGGTTCAGGATGGGGAACACATGTAAACCCATGGCTGATTCATGTCAATGTATGGCAAAATCCACTACAATATTGTAAAGTAATTAGCCCCCAACTAAAATAAATAAATTTATTAAAAAAAAAGAAATATGAAAAAAACAAAAACAAAAAACAAAAACAAATCCAAAATTGTTTGTATTACCAAAGTGTTTGTAGTAGAATCAGCACCAGTGAAACCATGTAGCCTCTACTAAAATTTGCACCTTTGGATATAAAGGTTGTTTGGATAATGCTAGTAAAATATTAGTAAAATAAAATCCCAGGGCCCATTGTCTTATATTTCCTTCTTGTATTTAGTAAGCACCTTCCTATTCATATGGGTGTCTCCAGAGAGTAGGGGCTGCATAGGCTGATATATCTCTGCTCTCACTTCTTCTGGCATCTTCCTTTGAACTCAGAAGCAATGGAAACTGAATGAGGAATTGGGTGTGTGGTTAAGAGGAGTAAGAGAGGGGACTATTTCTTTTTACTTTCCAGTTCCCTGGATGTTTCCTTTTCCCAACCTAAATACTCATTGGGAAAGAATGAGTTTGTAGCCAATACTTAAAGAATTTTTATTTCTCTTAAGACTCAAAACCTTAGCTTTCAGTCATTTGTTTACTCATTCACAGAGGATAAAGAGACAGGAAAACCTGGAGAAAAGATTTGTCCCCTTTTGCCTTAGTAATGGGGTGAGGTCAGAGCTGAGTTCTCATTTCAGGACACTCATGAAGGGCATGCCTGTTTGCTCCCCAGCCTCTGGACTAGAATACACTGCATATGACCTTGACCAAAAAAATAATAGTTTTAAATTATTAAAAAAATTTTTAAAAACATCATGAAAAAATTCTTAAACCTCAAACAGGAACGCATTTTGGTCTGAAAAGATGGAAACGTAATGAATTCCCCTCTTCACCCACTGGTGTCTCAGGACAGGCCTTAGGTGAGCCTGGGTGGTCACACTGTCTCAAATTTGGGACTTCACTGGATTCAAGTTTCTTAAAGGGCCTGTAATGCCTCCTAAGCAGAAAGCATTCACCTCTGAACAGAAGTGAGGGTGAGGGAGGCTTTGTTGGTGATGTAGCTGTCATATCCTATTAGTGCATGGGTGGGTCTCACCGGGTACAGGAGGTATGTCATTTATAGACAGAAATTGCATAATTAGGCTTGATAGAATTTTGACACTTCCTTGGCAGTGCAATTTGTTCATCAAGTAAAAAGCCTCTGGGAAATTGGTCACATGGAATTTAGAACTCCTGAGTTCAAGACTTGGTGGAAATGGGAACTCAGACATTGATTTGATTTAGAGCAATCATAAAGGCCTCCATAAAGATGCACTTTTGCCTTTGGCTTCTGACCTCATACGCTTAGGTTTCAGTGGGAAAAAGGACATAGAAGAAGCCAGATATCTTTCCAAAGTTGTTTGAGAATGTGGACCATATGCATTGACTTTAGCTCCTTCCTATTAATATTTCTACTGAAGTAAGGTTGATTTACAATATTGTGTTAGTTTCAAGTGTACAGCATAGCAATTCAGTTATTCATATATAAATTTATATATGTATTCTTTTTCAGATTCTTTTCCCTTATAGGTTGTTAAAAAAATTGAGTATAGTTCCCTGCGCTATACAGTAGGTCCATGTTGGTTATCTATTTTATATATAGTTCATTAATTTTTTAAAAAAATCATTTTTATTGTGAAGTATAATTCACATACGGAAAAGTACATCAAACCCAAAATATATAGCCCAGGTAGTGACTGTAAAGTGACTGCAGTGTTTCTACCACTGGTGGAGACTTTTGAGCTTCATCATACAAGCAGACACAGACAACATGCAGTCTTTTCTGTACAGCTTCTTTCGTGAAGTGCTGTATCTGTGAGATTCATTCATGTTGTTGCCTGTTGAAATAATTTTTCATTTTAATTTTTGAAATAGAATTTTATTCTGTGACTAGGCCTCAGTTTTTTCCCCATTCTACTGTTGATAGACTCTACAGTTGTTTCCACTTTTTGGCTGTTACAGATAGTACTGCTATGGACATTTTTGCATCTGTCTGCATATCTGAAGCACCTGATAGCATTGCAAAGCCTAAGCTCTGCTTCAGAAAATTCCATTTCTGTGGCAGTGAACATGGCTGAGGTGCAGGGTATGCATTGTCCCAGCTTTAGTAGATGATGCAGAAATACTTTGTAAAGAAAGTACAACAATCAATCCCCCAGTGAAGCAGCTGTGTTCAAGATCTGACATCTTTTATCACTAGTCAGGTCATTTTAGGATCACCACCACCCGGTGACCCCTGATAACATACCTCAGGATATATGTGAAAACTCTTGCTTAGTGAAAAGACCTAGTTCTGCCTGCTTCTAATTGTAGACTTTTAGAAATGCCTCCAGAAGAACTTGTTGGAATGGCTTTGTTACAATAAGCAAGCAGGGGGAACAGGAAAAATCTGATATTTCACCTAGGATTGAAAATACCTTTCAGTGGTTTTCTAGAATTTGGCCATACGCAAATTTTTATTTTTCTATAGATTGATAAGGAGGAAAAAAGTCCTGTTTTGAATTGCAACAGACTTAGAAGATAAAAAACACACATTTCTGGCAACATGTTATTAATGTTGTGACATTATACTCGGCCCTTTTAAAACCTTTTTATATATTCTATCCAAACAAAGAGTTTTGAGATAAGAAAGCAATAGAGCTTGGGGCATACCTGGTTCTTGTGAGAGCTGTCATTCATATGGGGAAAAGACCACAGAGGCCTCCATACACTCTCCTAGCAGATCCAGATGTTGATATTGGCATAGATGACTTTACACAGAAGTTCTATGCAGAAAGCCAAAAAGACTTATTCTCCTCTACACGCAGTCTCAACAGTATGCACAGTTCCAACAACTGTATGCCAACATCAAACAAAAAAGCCAACAGCACTTTTGAATTTTCAGGGAAGTTGTGCTTTTTTGCCTCTGCATCTTTTCGGATGAGAAAGAGCAAGGATTTGTGCTTTGGCATCCTTGCATGCTCCCAGCAATTCCTTAGCAATAGGAGCATTCACCACTTCCACGTGAGCTTTGGGCATGTGACTGTGTATACCAGTCTTCTAGCTGGCATTTTAATTTAAGATTATATGCCAGCCAAGGTGGAAGAACTCCAGAAGGCAGCTTGTGAAGAAAGAGGAGGAGGATTCATCAAGTGGTAGCAACACAGCTCTGAAGACTTTCAACAAAGCAGCACATTGACCCTGTAGCCCCCAAGTTGGGTAAGACCATGATGGGATCTTTTCTAATGCCATGAAGTTGCTGAATAATCAGGTTTTTAAAAACATCCTAGTGTTTGTAAAAACCACACCACTGTCATGAATAAATTAATTGGGCTTCCACATTCTCAAAAGAGAAAGTTAATAGAGTTTCCCAAAATAGATTGCTGAACTAAAGAACTGCTTTAAAATATTTAGCAAACTCCATTTAAGTTAGAGTGGTTGAGAGTACAATCAACTGCCAGTGTGTATGAACAGCTCTGGAGGTGGGATGGTACAGGGTTTCAGAGAACAGGCTCTGGAATCAGATGCCTGGGATAGGGCCCCAGTGTTACCACTTCCTAGCTTGGGTGACTTTGGTAAATCCCTTAACTACTTTTTGCCTCAGTTTGCGAAGTTATATCTTCTTTATAGGGTTGCTGAGGGTATTAAACGGTGAAGCTAGTGCCTAACACATAAGTAGGTGCCCAATAAATGTGAGACTATTATTAATTTTAATTAATTATTAATACTCTCACATTTATTGAGGGTGTATATATTTTTATTATATTATACATAATAATATTTATTAATAAAATATCAATGTTTAATGTGAGAGTAAGGATGCTGTAGGCACTAAGGAGGTCATGGTCATGATCCAAGGAATGGCTTTTCAGGGTTACTTACAGCCTGGACCCCTCACAGTCAAGTTCGTGTTGATTAAGTAGGACCCAGGTGACCTTCCAGGTGGCGCTAGTGGTAAAAAACCTGCCTGTCAATGCAGGAGACAAAAGAGAAGCAGATTTCAGAAGTTGTTTTGTGGAATTTGCTCGGCGTCTAAATGTTCTTTTGGTAATGCTGGAGAGGGTGAGGAGAAAAGGGAACCCTCTTACTCTGTTGGTGGGAATGCAAACTAGTACAGCCACTATGGAGAACAGTGGGGAGATTCCTCAAAAAACTGGAAATAGAACTGCCATATGACCCAGCAATCCCACTGCTGGGCGTACACACTGAGGAAACCAGAATTGAAAGAGACACGTGTACCTCAGTGTTCATCGCAGCACTGTTTATAATAGCCAGGACATGGAAGCAGCCTAGATGCCCATCAGCAGATGAATGGATAAGGAAGCTGTGGTACATATACACAATGGAGTATTACCCAGCCATTAAAAAGAATTCATTCGAATCAGTTCTAATGAGGTGGATGAAACTGGAACCTATTATACAGAGTGAAGTAAGCCAGAAAGAAAAACACCAATACAGTATACTAACACATATATATGGTATTTAGTCAATCGGTAAAGATAACCCTGTATGTGAGACAGCAAAAGAGACACAGATAAATAGAACAGTATTATGGACTCTATGGGAGAGGGCGAGGGCGGGATGATACGGGAGAATGCCACTGAAGCATGTAAATTATCATATGTGAAACGAATTGCCAGTCCAGGTCCGATGCATGATACAGGGTGCTCGGGGCTGGTGCACCAGGATGACCCGGAGGGATGGGATGGAGAGGGAGGAGGGAGGGGGGTTTTGGAAGGGGAAAGCATGTACACCCATGGTGGATTCACGTCAATGTATGGCAAAACAAATACAATATTGGAAAGTTAAAAAATAGATAAATAAACTAATTAAAAAAAAAAGAAGCAGGTTTGATCCCTGGGTCAGGAAGATCACCTGGAAGAGGGCACAGCAACCCACTCCAATATTCTTGCCTAGAGAATTCCATGGATACAGGAGCCTGACAGGCCACAGTCCACAGGGTCACATAGAGTCAGACACGACCAAAGCAACTTAGCACAGCACAGGTGACTGTAAATAATGTACTGTTTTCTGGCATCTTATTGAGACACCCCCAAACACCCAGTGACTTATTGGATGATTACCCTTGGGGCTGTCTGCCAAGAGGCCATTCTCACAAGTCTAGTGAGACTGTTGGCCTGTCATCACTCAGAAAAGGGACCTCAACCATCTTCCCTCTGGACCAGGGGGCTCTCTCTTCCTCCTCTGAACTCTTATCTCTTTAATTTCAATAATTTTGAATCTCCCTTCTTTCTTTGCTATGACTTGATAATCATTATTTCAGTATGTACTGGAAACTAACAATGTTAAAGACAGTGAGAAGAACTGAGGATACTATAGTGGGCTTTGCAGTCTTGTGAGGGAGACAAATAAAACCCCAGTTGACAGACAAGTAAATAAAATAACAGTAAAAGATGGGAGGTGCCATACTATGAAGGAAGCCAGAAAGTGATTGAGAGAAGTTTAACAGGAGAGCAGAGGTAAATGAAAGTGTTAGTCCCTCAGTCATGTCCGACTCTTTGCGATCTCATGGACTGTAGCCTGCCAAGCTCCTCTGTCCATGGGATTTCCCAGGCAAGAATACTGAAATGGGTTGCCATTCCCTTCTCCAGGGGATCTTTCTGACCTAGGGATTGAACCTGTGTCTCCTGCACTATAGGCAGATTCTTTACCCTCTGAGCCTCCTTGATGGGAGCTGTCATACTATGAAGGAAGCCAGAAAAGGATTGAGAGATATAACAGGAGAGCAGAGGAAAGGGAATGCTGATTTAGATGGTCAGGAAAGAGCCTTTCAGAAGAGGTGACAGTGATGGGCTCCTCCAATCAAGAGAGGTGATGTTTGCAGAAAGTGAGTGGGGTTGGGGGTACATTCCAGATGGAGGGGACCCCTGAAGTGGGGACAAGAAAGAGAAAGGAGCCAGAGAGGTGGGGGCAGTGTGAGCACAGGGGAGGGCAGTAAGAGGACTGTACAGGGCACAGGGTGTGGGGTGGGGCCTTGCAGCCACAGAAAAGTGATGCACTTGTTCTTCGTGTAGTTTGGCTGCCTGACTCTTCTGGCAGGGCATCTGCACTGTTTCTTTTCATGCATCCCAGACCTCTCAGTTCAGTTCAGTTCAGTCTGTCAGTCGTGTCCAACTCTTTGCAACCCCGTGAATTGCAGCACGCCAGGCCTCCCTGTCCATCACCAACTCCCGGAGTTTAACCAAACCCATGTCCATCGAGTCAGTGATGCCATCCAACCATCTCATCCTCTGTCGTCCCCTTCTCTTCCTGCCCCCAATCCTACCCAGCATCAGGGTCTTTTCCAATGAGTCAACTCCCCGCATGAGGTGGCCAAAGTATTGGAGTTTCAGCTTCAACATCAGTCCTTCCAATGAACACCCAGGATTGATCTCCTTTAGGATGGATTGATTGGATCTCCTTGCAGTCCAGGGGACTCTGAAGAGTCTTCTCCAACACCACAGTTCAAAAGCATCAATTCTTTGGCGCTCAGCTTTCTTCACCGTCCAACTCTCACATCCATACATGACCACTGGAAAAACCATAGCCTCCCACCCAAAACTGGCCGCATCACCTAGCACAATGCCATAGACATAGCAGGTACAATAATACTTGCTGAATGTGATGGTAACTTCTGGTAGTTTGGGTCTGCATTAGTCCAGAGACAAGGGAAATGAGAGCTGGTAGAGCTCCTAGCTGATGATTTATCTTTGCACTTAGTTTTACATTTGGAAATTTCTCTTTCATAAATACGTTGCCTTGTCTAATGCAGGAGATAATTTCCTGAGTAAATTTCGTGTAGATTTAAATTCTATTTTACATACAGTAGAGGCACTGGCAGATTGAAAAAAATTCAACTTTGATTCATTTCTGTAATTCAGATCTACTATGAAATGTGAATAATGAATTTTCCATCATTCAGATACAAGTTTGCATTCTTGTACATGTCCAATGCATGACCTGGGCCCAGAGTCCTTGGGCTGCTCTCACTGTCCAATTGATTATTAATATCTTTCACCTGAGCACAGCTCGTCTTGACCAAGGATGGGAGGAAGTAAAACTGTAGCAGAGATGAGAATTTTTACTTATCACCATTTAGGGAAAGCACTGGGGATCTACAGGCATTGTATTAAATGCATTATATACATTCTTGATTTCATTTTCTGTTTAACAGACGAAGAAACTGGTGCTCTGAGAGATGAAGCGATACTTCATATTTAATATTTTGGCACAAGCATGGACATACAACTCAGTATACTGTAGACTTGGCTGGAATGTTTAAGCAAGTCTATGCTATGAGTTGAGGGGAAACAGAAGGGAAATAAACACAGATAGGAAGATACTATTATTAGTTTTTTAGCCTTACAAAATACAGATCATTCATCTTTAGTTCTTAATCCCCTAACTAAGTGATTTCCACCTAGGAGAACTTTATAAAAAGACACATTTCCATCCCACCCTTAGAGGTTGGTCTCTAAGACTGTGGTGCAGCCTACAAATTTGCATATTTAAAAAGCTCTACAAGGAATAGAGTATGTGATGTGAAGGAAAAATATTGCCTGCTCTATCAGTAAGCAATGATGTTGTAGCCATCAAGCCATCACGTTACAGCTGCTGGCCCCATCAGTGAGCCCTGAGGGAGCTCAGGATGAAGACAAATGGGCTGCCCACTGCCAAGCCCTCAGTGCAACCACCCCCAACTGTGTACCCTGAGGGGATTCAGGAAGGAGAAAAGCAGGTGATACTGGCCCAGATAGCTGAGGTGCATATCAAAGGAATGATTTTAGTGAGCCCAGACTTGGCATTTTTCCATACACAGAAAAGTGCTAAGTCCCTTAACTGAGATATCTGGTTTTCTATAATTAACAGTAATCTTCTGATGTTCTTGGGTTTCCTTGGTGGCTCAGATGGTAAAGTGTCTGCCTGCAATTCAAGAGACCCAGGTTCCCTGGGTTGGGAAGATCCCCTGGAGAAGGAAATGCCAACCCACTCCAGTACTCTTGCTTGGAAAATCCCATGAATGGAGGAGCCTGGTAGGCTATAGTCCATGGGGTCGTAAAGAGTCTGAGACATGACTGAGGGACTTCACTTCACTCACTCTGACATTCTGGATTGTCTTTGTTGCAAAAACTCCTATATATCCTGGCTCCAACCCTTGCCTCTTTGGAGCAGTCTCTCAGAGTTATCTGAGATGCCGTGCCCCAGGCTTGAGGTCCTTAGAATATCCACCGAATACAGTGTAATTCTCAATGTTTAGGTTGTGCATTTTTCTTTCAGTTTGAAGTAGGCAGGTTTAAGAATAGGAAGTACTTTGCTGCTTGGTCCCAACCTGCCTCATTAAAATATACGCAAGTTTTCTCTACAATCCAGACCATTCTCAGAGAGCTTGGGACTCCTAGGGCACCTAATTCAAGAGAAAAAAGAATTTCTCCTCCCACTGGCATCCTACTTGTTGCTAAGATCAACTTCTTCCTCAAGGAAGATAGCATCCATCTATCAGGCCCTAACCAGATTTAAGTACAACACAAACCAACATTCAAGCAAGAGGCGTATTCCAGGGCTTGGATCTAGGCATTGTAGTGTCATCACAGACCAAAATCTGGAACATCCCAACCTCCTCCCCTTAACCAAAAATTTCCTTCCTGGGCTCCATTCACTAGGAATGCTGCTTTTTTGCTTCTGAGGCTAGCAAACTAGCCCCTGAATTCTGTTACATCATGGTCAGCATTTGAATAGCTGTTTTCCTTAGATGGGGTTTCCCTGGTGCCTCAGTGGTAAAGAATCTGCCTGCAATGCAGGAAACATGGGTTCAATCCTTGGGTCAGGAGGACCCACACAAATAATTTGGAGAATTATCTCTCGTCTGCATGATTAAACTCACTTTCTAGGCTATTTTGGGTCTTCCCTTGTAGCTCAGCTGGTAAAGAATCTGCTTGTAATGCGTGAGACCTGGGTTCAATCCCTGGGCTGGGAAGACCCCACTCCAGTATGCTGGCCTGGAGAATCCCCTAGGACAGAGGAGCCTAGTGGGCTACAGCTCATGGGGTCGCAAAGAGTCAGACACGACTGAGTCACTAAGCACAGCATAGCACAGGCTATTTTAAATGGCTCCTGAGGGAACTTTGTTTGTCAGTGACCACATTTACTGACTTCTCATTGCTCCCATTGGTTAATCTACTAAATGTTCCCAAGCTTCTGTAATGAGAATAACTCTAGTGATAGGACGAATTGCAAGTCTCAGAAGCACAGTGAGGGTAGGGACCAAGACTTAGGCATCCTTGACTTTTCAACAATCAGTGCCTAGCACTGATAGCTCTTTGTTAATGTTGGATGAAAAATATAATGTGGTTATAATTCCTCACTCCAGGTTAGTTTGGTTTGCAGTGACTTCCCATGGTTTCCCTGGTCCCTGAAGCCCTCTGGCTGGAGTTACTGTGCCTGAAGCATATCCTGCCCTGATGTTACCCAGGCAGGTCAGGCTCCAAATGCTTGCAGACTAACAGAAGAATTTCAGCCAAGTAGGATTCAATTTATGCAATTATTATAAGTGGGTGTGATAGGGTAATACCCCTGCTTGTAGTGCTCAAACAAAACATTTCTTTCTCCAGCTTTTAAACTTTTGGATGGTCAAAGTCATCTTTGGAGATTTTGCTCCTTTTGCTTTAGCAAGGAAATTGCTTCCTTCTACTTTCTGATTCTGAGGCTTTCATTGATGATGGGTGATGAGATGACCAAGAAGGGGCGTAGACTTACCTCCAGCAGAGAGTGTATATGAACAACTGGACTTGAATGTGTAAATTTACAAGCTGTGGGACCCTGTTTTCATGACTGAAAACAATCTGAGGCATCATGAATTGAGAATTTGAAGTGGATGTCACTGAGGAAAAGCAAAATACTTAACAAGACAACTTTTCTGATCTTAACCACATTTCAATCAAAAGCAAATCTAACATTCTGTGTATAAATAGGACAGTTTCTCATCATGAACTTGAACAAAAGGGTCTCATGACAAGGTGCTCGCCTTTTTTATGCAAATATAAGATAAATATTCATGAAGCTTTATTTTAGGGAAAGAAATTTTAAATGGCAAAACTAATTTAAGTTTTATTTCACATGTACACAGATATCTTAAATCCTTCTGGGAACAAGGTAGGGGTATAATTACACATTGTTAAATGTGCAAGTGTAGGTGTGCTTGTACATATATGCCCACTTTCAGCAAGAATCAGGTGTTGAATCACATTTACTGGGTGAATTCTTATTCAGTGAGGGGCCTGAGGACTTGGAAAAATCACAGAATTATTGTTATATGGAAATTTCATAGTGTTCAACCATGAATTCCTTGGCCCTACTAATATCTGGGTGACAGGTGGGCTGAGGGATCACCCAGAAGCTCTGGAAAGGGGACCTGAAACTCCCAGCATTCTGAGGACTGACTCACCCATGCTTGTGTGGTGAGTACAGCGGGTCTGAAGACTCAGTTCTGGAACAAGCTGTACAAAACATCTGTAGATATTTGCAGTGTAGACACTAAAGATGTTAAAAACGAAACAAGGCTAACTAGCCGCAATTCAGTTTGACTTTTCCTTTTCTAATGCTAACTTAGTAATCAGTTTTGTTTTCTTTCTACTGTGTTTGATATAAAGTTCGTTCTTTTTATTATGGAAAATGTCAAACACACCAAAAGTAGACAGAAGAGTGTAACAAATCTTTATGTACTCAGCACCAAGCTTCAGCAGCTATCAACTCGTGGCACATCTTTTTCATCCATAATAATCCACCTCCATTCTCAGATTAATTCAAAGCAAATCACAGATATATGTAGTAGTATTTAGTCAAAGTTTTTGGTTTTAAAATCAATATTTCAATAACCAATCATTTAGAAATCAAAAGTACTAACCAATTATTATCTAGTTATAATCTATTGGACTGATCAAATCCAGTTGCTAGAGGAAACAAGAAATAATTGTTTGACTGAGTTTAGCTTCATTTTCCTAAGTAGACAGACACAACCTCTGTTTATAAACTTTTCTGAACATAAAGTAGCAAGATGATAAATCAGTTTTAAATTAAAAAATGTTAAATACTAACACTAATCTTCCGGATACGTCTCCTAGGAGACGTGTGCTACATGTTTTATCTATGTGAGCCACTCTGGGACTTCGTTTTACCTTATGAGACATTTGCAAACTTCCACGTCTGTAATTTCAGTCTTTCATCTGTTGTTTGTGATTTACAGTGTATGAAAATTGTTTTCCCAGTGTTTATAAATTAGACTATAGGAGAAAAATTAGGATAATTGCAAACATTTGTGAAGCTTTTGTTAAGTTTTTCTGGGTGTTGAATATATTAGAGCCTGTTTCTCAATTTAAAATGGTGTTTGATCTTATCAATTTAAGGAAGAAAGGTTTTAAATATAATTTGTCAAAAGTGGTGATTGTGCCTTTTTAAAACACCTTTTTCATTTTACTCAAATAGCTTGAAAACTACTTAATTATCACTGATTTGATTATAATATAATCCACAAAGGAAAAGAAAAATTTTTTTATTAATTTGGACACAGGTGATCAGTCTAAATTTTAAATATGTTTAAAGAAGTACAATTTTTTAAAATTATTTTTATGTACATAAACCAAAGCTGAGATTGAGATGTTTCCACATTATAAACAGAAGAAAATTAATATTTGAGTAGCTTCTAATTGCATAGAGCATTTCAAAGGCCTTTGTATTTTTTGATAAGCAAGCTGAATATCTCTCTATGTTTAATTTGCTTGGCAAACACTTTCTTTGTAAATTAGACAAAGGCAAAATTTTAGTCAGTCCAGCTGGGATTCAAAAATTCCAAATGAGTAGAATGCAAATTAATGAAAATTTAATTTACAAAAAATCATAAATATCTGAATACTAGAAAGTCAGAGGAGCCAAGTTTCCTTGGCTCTCGGGTGGCTGAGGTTTCGTCCCTTCAAGCAAGTTAAAGGGAAGTGGGAAACTTGTCTTAATCTTTATGAAACCTACCAAAAAAATTAAGCCATACACTTCCCTGTTTTCTTAAAGAGAATTAATCAAACATCATTTGTCCTTTTCTGTGTGATTCAAAGCTAATGTTTTTTTTTTTTAACTTTTTATTTTATATTGAAGTGTGGCCGATTAACAATGTTGTCATAGTTTCAGGTGGAAAACAAAGGGACTCAAAGCTAATGTTTTGAATAACAGTTATTCCATAGTTGTTCAGAGGACTCTTAAGAGCCTGGGGTATTCTTTATCCATTCAAATCAAGTCTCAGAAAGCATCTGCGTATGAGTGTGCCTGCTCACTGAGACTCCTTCATAGCCCTTCTGCTCCAGGCCCTCACTATTGCTGCAGTCATCGTATCCACCTACAGAAAATTATTCCACACCACATGCCCCAACTTCTAACTCAATACTTCTGTCACCTTCTTCTATCTCCTTGGGAAATCAGATGATCATGTTTATTAGAAGGATATCTAAAGTAAAACATTGTGGCTCTGTGTGAGCGCTATGGGCTCTCCTGTGAATGGAGTGCAGGATACTAAATGAGAGTCTTTATAATCTCCTGTTTTGGATGCTCAGAGGTAGGTCCTATGCACTTCCTTGTTCTTAACTGGGTCCCAGAAAGGTGAGGGTTGAGGCAGCAATATTCTAAGCTGGAGTGTTTTTTTTTTTTTACTGAAGTATCATTGATTTACAATGTGGTGTTAATTTCTTCTGCACAACAAAGTGACTCAATTGTACATATACAGACTTTTTCATATTCTTTTCCTTTGGTTTGTCATAGAATATTGAATATACTTCCTTGTGCTATGCAGTATGACCTTGTTGTTTATCCATCCTATATGTAATAGTTTGCCTCTGTTAAACTCAAATTCCCATTCCATCCCTCTCCTACCCTCAACCCCCCTTAGCAACTACAATTCTGTTCTATATAACTGTGAGTCTGTTTTTGTTTCATAGATATGTTAATTTGTATCATATTTTAGATTTCACATAAAAGTGCTATCATATGATATTTGTCTTTCTCTGACTTATTTCGCTTAGTGTAATAATCTCTCGGTCCATCCATGTTGCTGCAAATGGCATGATTTCATTCTTTTTGATGACTGAGTAATATTCCATTGTATATTTATACCACATCTTCTTTATCTGTTCATCTGTTGATGGACATTTAGGTTGTTTCCATGTCTTGGCTATGAACATAGGAGTGCATATATCTTTTCGAATTAGAGTTTTCTCTGGATGTATCCGGGAATGGGATTGCTGGATCATATGGCATCTCTATTTTTAGTTTTTTGAGAGACCTCTGTACTGTTCTCCTTAGTGGCTGCACCAATTTATGTTTCCACCAACAATCTAAGAGGGTTGCCTTTTCTTCACATCCTCTCCAGTATTTGTTGTTAGTAGACTTTTTAATGATGGCCAGTCTGACTGTTATGAGGTGGTACCTCACTGTAGTTTTGATTTGCATTTCAGAATAGTATTTTTGTATTTACCACCTTGTTGTTCCTCTTTAACAGAAAGGATGTTGATTAGAATCTTTCATTTATCATACATGTTGGAGAATGTAGTAATGGTAAGAAATTCTGAGTCCTTGGAATAAAATAGATTCATTACTAATCAAGTCAAGATCCAATTTAATAATCACTTTAATTTCAAAACATATATTTTAACACTTAAAAAATTCTTGGCCTTCATAGCTATGAGACAAGTGGTGATTTTATTTAAAATTTTTACCTCTCTCAGGAAAATTAATGAAGCTATTAACAGCTATTAAATAGCTATTAAAATAGATGAAACTCATTTGAGCACTTTGGGGGGGCACATTATAGTATAACTATCACACATCACAGATATTAAAATACTTTTATTAACTTAAAAAGTTTGCTTTCTATATTTTCAAAAGTTTTGAGTTGATAGCTGCTAAAGCTGGGTGATGAGTACATAGAGATTTGTTGTACTCTTCTGTCCACTTTTGGTGTGTTTGATATTTTCCATAATAAAAAGGAGAAACTTTATATAGAAGACAGTTGAAAGAGAATTTTGGTATAGTGTCATAAGTTAACTAATTCCTGCTCCTTCTCAAACTTGTTTATGTCCTTGTCCCTGGGGCCTGTGTTTGTTACCCTACATGGCAAAAGGGACTTTGCAGATACGGATAAGTTGAAGATCCTGAGATGGGAAGATGGTTGTGAATTATCTGTGTGGACTCAGCATAATCCCAAGGGTCCTTCTAAGAGGGAGGCAGCAAAGTCGGAGTCAGACAGAGAGGGGCATGTCATGAAGGAAGCAGAGGAAAAGGAGGTGATGAAATACAGAGCAGTGAGCCAAGGAATGAGGAAATCTTCTAGAAGCTGGACAAAGCAAGAAATGGATTTTCCCCTAGAGCCTCTAGGAGAAAACAGCTCAGTGATTGTGGACTTTTGGGCTCTAGAACTGTTAAGAGAATACATTTATGTTGCTTTAAGCCACTAAGTTTGTGATGATTTTTTACAGCTCCAATAGGAAACAAATACACATAGGTAGTAAACATACTAAGGCCCTCCTGCTTAAAAATAAACAGATATTAACTGAATGTGCAAATAATGTAGTTAGTTCAGATTTTACCTCCTCATTCTGTTTATTCTTAAACATAATGGTAAACATAAGCTTTCTTATCTTTTTCAATTTCCAAATTCTTAATTTAGAATTAACAGAGGAAACATTCTCCTTAAACCTTTTAAACCTGCATGGAAAAAAGCTGGCCTTGCCCTTCAGCAGGCTCCTAGGTACTGCGACTTCCGCTATCTACTGGTATGACTTCGTATAAAACTCCACCAGCAAGCGTATTTTTGAGTGAGTCATTCCTAGTCCTAAAATGTGTTGCGGGGTGGCTGTTCTTACAGAGAGATGATTGCTGCAGGCCCACGCTATCCCAGCTCTCGCTACGATGATTAAGAGTTGATTAAGAGTTGACCTTGCTGCTGCATATTAAGAATCCTGGCAGGAAATTGAACTAGAAATTTGGAACAGGAGGCCAAGTGCTACATTTTTAACTTTTGTAAGAAGGTCAAAATACTTTGTTGTCTTTAATACTAGACAATATAACCTTCATTTTATATTTTGTTTACTATAAACCAATATTTCCATTATTAAATTTATGTGCTTCATCAAAAATAATTTAAAATAAGAGAAAATAAAATCAAATATGCCCCTAGCTTAACAGAATCACTCAGCGTTTGGTGTATTTTTCTTTAGCTGCCTTTGAAAATCTAAAGAGCTTGGTTGCAGTGTGAAAGTGAAAGTGCTAGTTGCTCAGTCATGTCCAACTCTTTGCAACCTATGGACTGTAGCCCTCTGGGCTCTTCTGTCCAAGGAATTCTCCAGGCAAGAATATTTGAGTGGGTTGCCATTACCTTCTCTCGGGCATCTTCCCGACTCAGGGATCGAACCCAGGTCTCCCACATTGCAGGCAGGTTCTCTATCATCTGAGGCACCAGGGAAGCCCTGGATGCAGTGGGTCTTTATGTAAATACTGTTTAATGGACACCTTGTTTGTATGAACATCTGCTATTCATAAAGGTTACAATTAAAGAACCTTCAGAAACAGGTGTGTTTCTCAGGCTTCCCAGCTGGCCTCTTGGCTTCCCTCTGCCTCTGGGACTCCAGACTTTTCCCAAGAGTGTCTGATTTAGCCATGCTGTTTGCAGCTGCTTGAGGGCACTCTAGGATGCTGGCAAGGGAGGGGGAAACCTGCTATCCTAGGGCCTTAGATAGTTGGAAATTAACTTGATTAACGTGTCAAGAGATCAGACAAAAAAGGATTTAATGCCCCTTTCATTTAAAAGTTGGAAAGAGCCTCTTTTCCCTTTTTAACTAGTTATTTGATCAGCTGAGCCATTACCCTCTGCTGTGATGTGCTGACAGCATCTAATAACATCACTGTCCCAGCCACCAGAATGGTTTGGAGCCCCATCCGCAGCCCTCCCATTGCCACCAGACATCTCTCCATCATTTAGCTTTCAGCTAATTAAGCCACTTAACTAGATCATTTTCAAGGCTTCTGGGCCAGTCGCCATAGCAGTGCCTAAGAAAGAATGTATTTCTCATCATGACGAGGAAGCAAATTCATTCCTTATCCCACCTTTAACATGTATGTTTTAAATACCTTTTAAACACAGGGCTTGTCTCAGACCTTGAGATATGGTGATGAAAAGATGGACAGGGTCTCTTGGAGCTAAGAGTCTAGAAAGGAGAGGCAATTTAGAGAAATAATTGCCAGAAAGGGTGAAGAATACCAGGGTAGGGGGTGCTCGGGGCACTTGGAGAACATCCTGTGGAGACCTAACTCTGTCTGAAGGGGAGGAATGTGTAAGCTAGGACCTGAGGTATTACTCATCAGTTGGGAAGAAGGTGGGGGGCAGGGGAGGAAGATTGGGGTTGAAGGTAACAGAACATACAAAGCTTGAAGATGGATGAGAACATCATATTCAAGTACTATAAGGCATTTGGCTTGGCTGAGGAGAGGTCTGAGGGGAGAAGATGCCAGGGATTCGATGATGAAGGTTTTGGCTGGTCACGTGAAGAAGTCTGACTTTAGTGCAGTGAGGGAGCTACTGAGAGTTTAAGCAGAGGAGCTGACAAGAATAGCTCACTTCTTTGTTCTTTATACACCTTCCTCTAATGCCAGTGGAACCCAGTGGTCAACTTTTAGAACATGAAATTCCGCCGGTTTTCAAAGCAATTCTGCCTTAGTCAAAACCAGAAAGCACAGAGCAGTCTCTGGATACAGTGAACCTTGCTCAAGTTATTTAAGCAAGGGATTCCCTGAGGAATAAACTAGACAAGCTACTTCTCAGCCAACACAGCAGTTCTCTAAGCCCCGTCACAGATGGGATCTTGGCTGACCAGCTGCTGAGAACAGAGTGGCAAGGCTAAAAGGGAACTCAGAGCTTATCTCAGTCCAAACCCTGCATTTTGTAGATGAGCAAGCTGAGACCCAGAGGGGCGAAAGGCTTCATCAGAGGTCTCGTGGCCATGCAAGGAAAGATTCAGGGCTGAGGCCTAAGTCTGACTCCCAGAGTGCCAGCCCCTAGTGAACAGAAATTATACCCTCTCGTAGTACAAAGGCTTTCAATATACATTAGAACTACCATTTGAAGACTTTAGATGGGTCCCTGTGTCTAGGGCTTCTGTCCTCTCTTACATCCTTGACACCAAAGATGGCCAGAATGATGATTCTAAAGGATAGGATATAGTTTAGGGTGGGGTTGCCATGTGGGAAGGCCACCTGCAAAGAGGGCTGTCTGAAACTCTGGCCCAGCCCAGCCCTGTGTGGAAGTGGGGAGAGTGGGTCAGTGATCAAGTGAAGTCTGGATGAAGATGCAGAGGAGGGGTGGCCCATCTCCACCCTTGTTCTAATGACTAGTGTCTAATGTGTCTAGCAGAACTGTTGAAATCCTCTTTGTACTTTTCCATGGCTCTGTTTCCAGCACTTTCCACAATGTGGAGGTGTTGGACCTGAACATTAAACTAGAATTAAAATAATCAATAAGAACCTCAAATGAGAAGACTGAAAGAGAGATAGTGTGTCTAGATAGGTACTCAGCAGAGCACAGGATGATGGACACTGACTCGAAAGGTCCATGTTCAAAGACAGAAGTACAAAGTGAGAAGCTGCAGGGAAAGGAGAGAGGAAAGAAGGAACAAAGAGGAGGGTCTGACAGACATCTTAAGAGCTGACAGACCCAGGAATAGCTAACCATGGTGCTTCCATCCTACCCTAAGAACAGAGAGCAGTAACTCTGCAGAGCAGAATGGTCCTTAAGGGGAGAGAGAGAGAAAACTAGTTGCTAGAGCATCACAGCTCTCTGGGAGCATTTTGTTGTTGTTCAGTCGCCCAATCATGTCTGACTCTTTGCGACCCCATGGACTGCAGCATGCCAGGCCTCCCTGTCCTTCACCATCTCCTGAAGTTTGCTTTAGTTCATATCCATTGCTTCGGTGATGCCATTTTAGTGTGTGGCAAACAGCCCTTTACACACCTGAGTGCAGCACCGGATCAAGGCAGATTGCAAGAGATGATATTGGTAATGATGCCATTAGGTTAACGACAGATTAGGCTAGGGTCAGCAAACTTCTGTGAAGTGCCAGATGCTATTTTACACTGTGTGGGCTATACACTAGCAACTCTATCTTTGTAGTGCAAAAGCAACCACAGACAACATATAAATGAATAAGCTGCCTGTGTTCCAATGAAACTTCATTTACAAAAATTAACGTGTTCTGTTTACTAAAGCAAGAAAACAAGCTATATATTTTTCTAGGAGCTATTTGGTTACTAGAAAGGTAGCCTATTTAAGCTAGGTAAGGTTGGTTTTTTAAAAAAGAATTCAATGGGTCTCTAACCTTGTAGACATCCAAAATGGGGAACAAAATTCAGCCAGACCAACAAGGACCAGATGCAAGGAGTCAGGAGATAAACTGCTTCTTCTGTTTCTAGTGCAGCTATATGTCAGCTCCATTCACTGCTTCTCTCTCTCTCTCTCAGCTGATGCTCCCTGCCTAATATCAGTGAAAAAATTTTGTTAAATGTGGTTGAAACACAGAAGTTCTGACTTTAAACTTTCAGTTCAAGTGTCCACCATCTTCTGAGTCTTTCAGTGTCCCTGTCCCAAATTTTTGGTACAAAGTATCTAGTTGGCTCAGCATGGTTAAGGTTTCCATCCTTGTCTGATTAGCTGTGGCCTGTGGGGACAAGTTCATGTGGTAAAAGTGAGGAGGCCAGAGCAGGAAGCAGGTGTGTGCATTTAGGGCAGATGAAGGTGGGTTGAGGACACAAGGGTTAGCATCACTACTGCATCCATTTTGCTTTATGGACAATTTCAAATGCTCACACTTCTGTGATACTGGACAATTAATATAGAGATGAAACCATTATGGAGAACAATAGATACTGCTTAGTCAAATGTAGCAATTGTTTGACTCATAAATCCTGGGTCAAGTGATCTAGTAATTCTACTCCTGAGTATGCATAGTTCAAAGAAATTCTCAAACTGGTCAGTAAGGGGGCACACTTTGGAATGCTCATCTTGAGACTATTTGTGCCATTCCTGGGAGACTGGAATGTGGTGGAAGAGTACTGTGAGATTCAGCAGTGAGTAGCATAATCTGTAGGGTCCACACAAGGGTAGCTCAAAGGTATGGCACTCAGAGAATAAGGTAAGAAACACAAGGAGATCTCACAACACAAGTAATGTAAGTTTAAAATACATGCACAGGAAACAGAGAAAGCATACATTCTGCAGGAAAAACTTCCAAACAAAATGATGCTCATTAAACATACATTAGGAACTTCTGACTATGATGGACTAGCTTGTAAGAAACCAATTCTCCCACCAAGAAAAACTGCAAATGTTGAATAAAACACATATTTGAATGTGACTTTATTTAGAAAAAGGATCTTTGAAGACATAATTAAGGATTTCAGTAGATGAGATCATCCCAGATTATCTGGGTGAGCCCTAAATCCAACGAAAAAGTCCTTGTAAGAGACAAAAGTGGAGAAGACACAGAAGAGAAGAACTCGTACAGATGGAGGTTGAGACTGGAGTTATGCAGCTACAGGCTGAGGACTGCCTGGAGACACTAGAGCTGCAAGAAGCAAGAAAGGATTCTCCCCAGAGCCTTCAAAGGGTGTGGCCCTGCCAAAACCTTGGTTTCAGACTTTTGGCCTCCAGAGCTGTGAGAAAATAAGTTTCTGTTGTTTTTAAAACCACCCAGTTTGTAGTGGTTTGTTATGGCAGCCACAGGAAACTAATATAGTACTGTTACCATTTCCCAAACAATGCAAAGACTGTTAATTTTCTCCATCATACAGTTTTTGCTAATTCATAAATTTCTACTCATACAATAAAATATTGTGTCTTACATTTTACTTCTACATATATTTCAAGGTCAACAAGACATTGTGGTTATTATTTTGTTTATATCTGATATTTTCATTTAAAAAAGTACCTGACTTGCTAGATGTAACATGGCATCTTGCTATTTTATTCACATTTCTTGGGTAATATATTTAAATGGTTCATCTTCCTTTTTGAAATGTATTTCATATTTTTGTTGAATTTCCTATTGGGTTCATTAGCTTTGTTTGATTGTAAAAATTCTTCAAATGTAAGGGAGTAACCCTCCTTTGTTTTATATATATATATATATATATATATATATATATATATGTGTATATATATATATATTTTTAGTAATTTCTTTACTGTTTTCTTTTTCTTTTAGTTTTGTTTATGGCCAATATGGCACATACTTTTTATTTCTTACGTACTTTTGTGACTTAGTTCATTACTTTCAGCTCAAAAATTCTCCCTACTCCAGAGATGTCCAAGATAGGTACTCGTATTTTCTTCTAATTTTTTAATAGAATAAAATTCAAACTTTAACTCAATAATCTATATTAAGCTAAATTGGAGAAGGTAGAAAACTCTTTTGATTCTTTAGGCTAAAACTTCACCTAAAGTCTTTAGTGGGCTTCCCTGATAGCTCAGTTGGTAAAGAATCTGCCTGCAATGCAGGCAACCCCGGTTCGATTCCTGGGTTGGGAAGATCCCCTGGAGAAGGGCTAGGCTATCCACTCCAGTTTTCTTGGGCTTCCCTTGTGGCTCAGCTGGTAAAGAATCTTCCTGCAATGCAGGAGACCTAGGTTTGATCCCTGGGTTGTGGCATGATTTAGTGGTTGAAGGTGGTATTTCACGCATAAAGAAAACCCAGAACAAATCCTGGACTGAATTATAGGGCCCAGAGAGTTTGGCTCTGGTGTTTACAGCTGATGACAGCTTGTCTACCAATCCACTGAATGCTTAGCCAAAGATTGTCCTCCACAACAGTGGAGCTGGAAGATGCCACCAGACTGCTTCCTGGGTAGTAGTATCCTGTCTTGTGAGCTCTAGTAAAAAGAAGAAAGGCAGTCCAACTGTGAGCTCTGGGAGAATAAACAGAGTCCAGGGTCAAAACTGCCTTCTTCCACCACATTGCAGGGCCAGGGTCCTGGAGTGGTGGGACCATTCACTCTGAGACCGGGCTTTGCAATCCAGAAGAGAGAGTGTCAGGCTTTGCAAAGACCTCCATCAGTACCCTCCTTGCTGAAAATCCAGCCTGAATCCCCAACCCTAACCACACTCAGAGCTCTAGTCTAACTAGAGTTGGCCTGGAGTCCTGGTCCAGCTGCTTTCCTAGGATGTAAGAAGGGGACATCTCTGAGAACAAAGGGAGGGGCAGAGAGAGGCTGACTGAATGCCGAACATGTCCTGTGACAGGGAAGGAAAACAGGAAACCTGGGTAAATTGAGTTCAGATGTCTTCCCCTTTTACAAGCTGTGCAATCTTGGGTAAACGACCCCTTTTCTCTGAACTGAACCCAAAGACAGTATCACTGTCTGAAACACGAAGGACTTGGGTAGCATGGTCTTTAGGTCCCTACCAGGCCTGATTGGCACAGATGCTACAGCCAAAACCCCCAGCAGGCCCAGTTGGCTCCCTTGACAACTGGAGAGGAAGGAAATCACAGATAGCCACAGGCTCCAGGAGTTAAGTGCAATCTGCAAAGCCTAGGCAGATTAGTTTTCATGTGCACACTGCATGATATAGAAAGTTCTGTTGGTATGGTACCAGCCTGTCCAATGACACCTGTCACACACCGATTAAATTTCTCAGCAACAAAAGATAATGTTACCAGCTTTCAGCTGTTTCAGTAATAAAGTGGATGTGCATTCATAATGGTGGAAATGTGACTTATCAGTAAGTTATGAAACATGACTATATAACTGTCTTTACCTTCTGCTGTCATTTTTACAAGCATCTTTGTGTTTTTACAAAACACAAATTTAGCACACTTTCAGTGCAGGAAAGATTATTGTTTCATGTTTATTTACTATGTGTCCTCATTAATAATAATTATAAAAATATCTAGGAGCAATTATTCTTTTAATACAAGGTTCACTGGAATATTACAGTAATACTCCACTACCAGGCACTATAGTCATTCTTGAATTTGGTTTCACTAAGACTTAACCCGGCACACACAGGAAGGCTTCCAGGACATAGCTCTCACTTGCATACTCAAATGGCCATAAACCCTTTTCCCCCAACACAACATGCCCAGACTGATAAGTAACTGTACTCAGAGGATTCTCTTAGTGACTGTAGGTCCTTCTCCCCATTTCCTTCCACCTAATATTCTGGGAATATTGGCTCTCCTTTACACCTCTGGAGTTGATCCAGACAATGCGTTTCTTATAGCTGCATTTCTCTAGAAAATAAGCCAGTTCTGCAGAGCATCCTGGATCACAAACCACTGCTGGATGTGTAGTGTATCCTTCTAGTGACTGAACCCTGCTAAATCACAGAAAACAGAGACTCCCAAGTATGCACGCGCACGCGCTTGTGTGTGTGTGTGTGTACAGTTTGATTTTTTGTTTGGTTTTATGTACAAAAAATTTTGGTTTCAGGAAAGCAGAGATGATATAACCAGCATCAATGTTGCTCTGTTCAGGTATTCCTAAATATAATGATTCTATTTGAAAATTAAAGATCAATATTTTTTGGCAAATACATAGATTTAAACATTCATTGGAAAAAGAGGGCATAATGCTTATTTGAATTGCTGTTTTGGAGAAAAATCTCAACTATGTATCAAAATGTTATATAAATAACATATGTTGTATTCAAATTACTTTCAAAGCAGTAACTAAAGATATTGAAATGGTACCTTTTGAGATTTGTAGATTACTGAAAACAGATAACATATGAAAACTATCTTATGGGTGCAGTGGAAGGAAACTTGAAAAGCAGAATGCACTTAAGGCTGTAAAATCTAGACTAGGTGAATTCAGTATTCATGAAGTCTGCTTTCATCAACAGTAATAACAATAGCAGTTAAGGCATATATGGTGCTACCATGTGCCAGGTACTATTGAACTTTTTATATAAACCCATTTAACCCTTATAACAACCCTGGAAGGTAATTACTATTGTGATTTCCCACTGAATAAATACGAATTTTCCCAAGGTCTGACAGCTAGTTAAAAAGCCAGACAACTGCATCATGGAAAATGCTGTTTTCCTCACTCTCTCTCTCCATCTTCTTTTCTCTCTACCCTTACTTTGCAGGAGCACTGATCCAATTGGTTCATCTAGTTAAGTGGCCAAGTGCAGACTCCCTTCTTTCTGGCTGGAGTAGAAGGGACAGTACTGCTCATTGTCTGGAGGACTGGCCATGTCCTTCTGGATATCCTCTGAGGCAACCAGATTCAGGCTAATTGGCCACTGGGTTGGCCTCCCCACCCCCAGCCTTCTCTCTCTCTGTTTCTGATTCTCTTCTCATATCTGAAAGTTTGGTGTTGGTTTCGTTTTGTTTTGTAACCAGTAATGGCAAGGTCTGATACCTGGGTTTGAGTATTTAGGGCTTAAATTGGGCAAAGAAATCAAGCTTTGAACTGAGGCAGTTTACACTTGGTTTAAGAGAAAAAGACGATCTATGCGACCCAGCCCAGTTTCTAAGGATGCTCTGCATTTAGGTTATGTGCCAAAACCACAGCTCAGTCACAGCTAACTTCTTTCATCCTTCCTTCTCTTCAACAGCTAATAATTTTGATTGACTATTGTCCCTCCATATTTCTCTAGGGCTTCCCTGGTGACACAGATGGTAAAGAATCTACCTGCAATTCAGGAGACCTGGCTACACAGTAAGTTTATGGTAGAATTCAGATATTTCTGGATTCTCTGATCACCATCAACTAGCACTCTGTTCCTCAGTTTTCCCACAAAAATCTCAACAACACAACCAAAACATGAGTTTGGGATTGTTAGCCTCTTTATGGAGAACGGTTTGTGCTAAACCTTCACAGTTCTCTGATCCTGTGTGACCAGGGGCAAAGTCTGAGGTTAGAAAATCAGGCTCCAGTCTGGAACTGCATTTCCTTCATGCTCACTTTGAGTCTTGACTTTTTTTACACTGTGTTCCACCAAATGAGCTCAACAACCCCATAACGTAAAGTTTTATTAAAGGAAAATAAACTTTTGTCTAGTCTGAAATAATTGAAAATTTGGGTCTGAATCTTGTAAATCTCTTCTGTCTGCAACTTGATGTTCAGTTTGGAATGGCACGGACAATGTAGCTGCTCTTGAAATCTTGAATTTTTTTAATTCATCCATTTCTGATGTACCTTTCTTTCTGAGTATTCAGGATTATTAACTTTCCCCATGCCCTTATAGTTAGGTGGGCTAGGTGATTAGCTATGCACAATGCGCTATGAACGGAAGCGTCATTTATGGGCCAAAGCATTTCATTGCTGGTTTGAGTCCCTCCAGCCTCCCTTGCCCTAGTGATTATAGAGAAGGCCTCATGTTGTAGAGATAGAGCTGGCAGATGGATGGCTGCTGCTGCTGCTGCTGCTGCTAAGTCGCTTCAGTTGTGTGCGACTCTGTGCGACCCCATAGACAGCAGCTCACCAGGCTCCCCCGTCCCTGGGATTCTCCAGGCACGAACACTGGAGTGGGTTGCCATTTCCTTCTCCAATGCATGAAAGAGAAAAGTGAAAGGGAAGTTGCTCAGTTGTGTCTGACTCCTAGTGACCCCATGGACTGCAGCCCACCAGGCTCCTCCGTCCATGGAATTCTCCAGACAAGAGTACTAGAGTGGGCTGCCATTGCCCTCTCCGAGATGGATGGCTAATTGCTGCTTATACAACAGTTGTCTTGGGAAGTTGCCCAGGCAGTGCATTTAACCTTATGTAAGTGAGAAATCTTTGCTGTGTTTAAGTCACTGTGATTTGGGGGGATTGTTGTTACTGTAGCATAACTTATCCTTATTCATGAATCACGCCATGTTGGAGCTTGACATTTTATTTTCTTATGGTATTATTTTTAGTTAGATTCTATTTTACTATGGTTCTTTCTCTGACACATATTTATTACAGCTTTATTGAGGTATAATTAATGTTTGGGGTTGCAAAGAGTTGGACACGACTGGGCGACTAATTCTGATGTATAATAAAATATACATATTTAAAGTATACAGCTTCATGAGTTTTGACATATGTATATGTCAAACCCATGAAATATCATCACAATTAAGATAATGAACCTATCTATCACCCCAAATGTTTCTTTGTGCCCCTTTGAGATCTCTGCCTCTCTTGCTTTTCCATGCCTACTCTCCTAATCCCAACCATTGGCCTGCTTTCTGTAACTATACATTAGTAAAAATGGAATCTTACAATATGTGTTCTTTTATTGCCTGGTGTCTTTCACCCAACATAATTATTTGGTGATTTATCCATGTTGTTGTGCCTGTTAATGGTTCATTCTTTTTCATTTCTAAGTAGCATTCTATTGCATAGATGTACCACAATTTGTTTATTTTTATTCACTTACCTATAATGGACATTTGAGTTGTTTTCAGTTTTTGACTATTGCAAGTAAAATTGCTATAAATGTTTATGTGCAAGTCTTTATATAGACATATGCTTTAATTTCTCTTGGATTAATACTTAGGAGTGGAATGACTGGGTCATATAGGAGGAATATGTTTACTTTTTAAGAAACCACCACACTTTTTTTCAAAGTGTTTGTACTATTTTACACTCCTGCCATCAATACAAGAACATTCCAATGGTTCTGCATCCTTGCAATACTTGATATGCTCTGACCTTTAATTTTGATTAAATGATTACACCATCCCAAGTTCACAGCTTTGTTCCCAATGCCATCAACTTAGGTTCTTGATACTTCTTGCAGTAGTCACTTACCTGGCACTCCTCCTTCAGATAAATTGAGGGTGTCAGATAGGAACTTTGTGAACTTCCTCCCACCATCTATAAACTTAGCTCTATCAGTTCCGCTCATTCCCACCTTGACTCCTGTCAGAGCAGAGGAGTCGTGTCTCCACCTCCTCCTGTCTAAATCCCTCTCTCCCCCTCACAGTACCTTTTGGACCCCATTCTCCTAGGAAGACTTATTCTGGGAGCTTTCTCTCTCTGCTAGCTTCTGCCTTTCCAGTTACAGGGTATCAGTCTTATATTCAGTTCTTGCCCATCTTTAGAAAACAAAGATTATCTTGTGACCTTATCTTCCTTCAAACTACCACCCTATTTTTCACCTTCGATTTAAAGTTAAATATACTGAAAAAAATTAGAAAATTCCTATTGCCTCCACAACTTACTGCAGTCTAGCTTTTAACCCACTTTCCATTTAAGTTGCTCTCACTTAGGTCACCAGTGACCGCCATGTTCCTAAATCTAGCACATTCCAAACTTTCTCTTACTTGAACTCTGGGCAGCTTTTACATAGCTGATCACTTCCTTTTTTTTTTTTTTTAAGTCATGCCCCTCCTCTGGCTTGTGGGATCTTAGTTCCCCAGCCAGGGATTGAACCCCAGGCACTACACAGTGCAAGCACAGAGTCCTAACCTCTGGACTGCCAGGGGGTTCCCAATCATTTTCCTCTCGGTTTCCACAGGGTATCCCCTCAATTCTCCTCCTTAGTCTTCTTTTCTCCTTTGCTTTCCTTCACTGTACTCCCATATGTTATTGTGTCCAGACTGTAACTTCGGCCTTTTCTCAGTCCCTCCCGTGGCTTTATTCTGATGTCTGACTAGCTCAGTTGGTAAAGAATCCCCCTGCAATGCAGGAGACCCTGTTTGATTCCTGGGTCAGCAAGATCTGCAGAAGAAGGGAATGGCTACCCACTCCAGTATTCTGGCCTGGAGAAATCCGTGGACTGTACAGTCCATGGGGTCGCGAAGAGTCGGACATGACTGAGTGGCTTTCACTTTCATTTTCCTGTGGCTTCACTTATACCTTAAGGTCAATGATTACCACAATTCTGTCTCCATTCATGCCATTCTTGCCGGCTCCAAAGCCACAGGGCTACCTGCCTCCACTTGGATATTTCCACAAATCCTAACATTTAATATGTGGAAAAATTGATTCACTACCCTCTTTCTCAAATCTGCCTTTCCTGCTATGTTCCCATCATAGTGTATCCACCCTTTCAGCATCCTTGACTCCAAATTGTTGCTTAATTCTTACAATCACTCACTTAGTCAGAGACACTCTCTTCTTGAAGACCTCTTGGATCCATCCCCTTCTATGTACCTCCTTTGCCTTCGTAGCTGATGTTGACATCACCTCTCACCTGGATTGCTATAACTGGTCTCCAAAGTAGTCTCTTGGCTGCCGGTCTTTCCCACCTGCAGTCCATTCCCAACACTGCTCTTTGTAATCTGGCTCCTGCCTACCTCTCCAGACTTATCTCCTATTACTTCCTCTCTAGATTCTAGATCTTAAACACTCCAGCTGTGCTGAATGGCCTGCATTGCTCTGAATGGGCCATACTTCTGTGCTTCCTGTTGTCCTCTTGGCCTGGAACATTCCCCTTCAATGTCCTTTGCCTTGAAAATGCTTTTTGTTCTTCTTGACTTGGCTCAGTATTGCCTTTCTAGTGGATTTCCATAGCATTTCCCTGACCTTCCTATGGGATCCTTACTCTCTATGTATGCCTTTATTATTGTACTTTTCATTAGTACTGTTCTCAGAGCTGTGGCTGTTACCTTACATGGCAAAAGAGACTTTGCAGATGTGATTAAATCAAGAATCTTGAGATGGGGAGGTTATTCTGGATTATCTGGGCAAGTCCTAAATATAATCACAAATGTCCTTATAAAAGGGAGGTAGAAGGAGATTTGACTACAAAAGGTGACAGTGTAACCACTTAAGCAAGATAATACACTGATAGTTTTGAGGATGAAAGAAGGGGCCTCAGGCCAAAAAAGCAACTCTAAAAGCTGAAAAAGTTAAGGAAACAGACTCTCCCCCTAGAAGCTCTAAAGAAAGTATAGTCCTACTTAAATCTTGGTTTCAGACCAATGAAATACAGTGCAGACTTCCGGTCTTCATAACTGTAAGAGAATAAATCTGTATTGTTTTAAGCTACCAAGGTTGTGGTCATTTGCTACAACATCAATAAGAAACTAGTATCTTGGGCCAAGTGAGGCCCTGCGCTGGGCCTCATGCTACAGAGACCTCTGCTGTATGCCCATTCCAGCTGTGGGGGCGAAGAGTCTATGTCCTCACTTCTAGACCAGGCACCATGTACCCCAAGACTCCCAAATTCCTTACTAAATAAATTCTTCCTCAAGACCTTTTTATTGAGCCTAAATGCCTCTTCCCAAAGTTGGTTCTTTTGAGACAGACTGTACTGCCAGTGGGCTCACGCTCTGATCTGAAGGATAGTCAAAGGAGCAATTATTTGTGGGATGAGCCACTGTATAGACTGAAGGGCACAAGAACTGAGGCTAGGAGACCAAAGAGAAGGCTGCCACAGTAATTCAGGTAAGAGATGATGATAGAGATGGTAGAGATGGTGAGAAGTGGCTAGAGTCTAGATATATTTTAAACATAAAGGCAACAGGCATCCATGTTGGATGGGAGGTATGAAAAAAAGGGAAGGGTGTGATTCCAAGGTTTCTGCTCTGAACAGCTAGAAGGATGACATTGTCTTATTTAGATGGTAAAGAAGGGAGAAACAGTGCTTACTGAGGTAAAGATTAGTGGTTTTATTTAAATGTATTAAATTTAGATACCTACTACTTATCAAAGTGGGTAAGGTGTTGGATGTTGAATCTTGCTTTTTTCAAAGACTATATGCTTCCAGCAATTAGCTTAGGGTTTGAGATTATTAACAGATGGGTCAAATGAATATGTGACATTCCTTCGTAGAAATGTTTCAAGACATACTCACAGTTTTGTATCCTTACATCATCAGATAGGTGAAGATCCAGCCCATTGACATTACACAGACTGACAAGCTGTGTAAGCCAGGGATATTAACAGCCTGGTTGTTTAGTATCTTCTTGTTCTTGGCTCTTTCAAACATTTAGGGCAGATATTGAATATTAATACCAAGTGGATTGAAGTCAGATCCATGGTCTGTCTTACTATCTTAGTCTTGAACTTTCTTAATTTGCTGATTGCAAAAATTTTTCTCTGAAATTTTAACATGTATAATAACTTGACTTTGTTCCACCTTGAAATTATGTTGTTTTCCCTACCACATGTTTGGAAAGTTTATAGCCAGAGATTTTGCTGTTTCAGTCTGCTTGAATGCATCCTGGATACTAATAGGGCCTGAGAGAGTGTCTGATGTTGCTGAATAGTCTATAAAGGTTGTTCATTAGAAAATGTTAATTTGATGAATGAGCAATAATGCTGATCTTCCTGGATCTCAATTCATAGACACTATAAAACAGTAAATCTATAAATCTTAGTGTGTTTTGTAGTGTTAAAAAGGTCACAGCTCTGTTGCAAGATATTGGAGACTACATTGTTCATACGTTTTCTCTTGTGCATTCTATAATCAATACCTACTCCCTTCATTCTCCTGAAGTTTCTCTTGTCAAGTTCACCAATGATAGTCACATTACAAAATCAGTAGTCATTGTTTTTAATCCTCATTTGACTTACTCTCTCAGCAGGGTTTGACCCAACTGACTACTCCCTCCTGAAACACCTTTTCTCCTTTATTTTGGATCACTGTGTTCTGCTGGTGTGATGGTTAATTTTATGTGTCAATTTGGCTGGACCACAAGGTGCCCAGACATTTGGTTAAACCTTATTCTGGGTGTGTCTGTGAGGGTGTTTCTGGATAGGATTAACATTTGACTCAGTAGACTGAATAAAGCAGATTGCCCTCTTAACTGTAGGGGGGCCTCATCCAATCAATTGAAGACCAGAAACAAGCAAAAGAACTAAGTCCTGCTGCCTGATTGGCCTGAGATGGTCTTTTTCTTCCTTTATGTTTCTAAATGAAACAACAGTTCTTGAGTCTTGAACCTGTGGGCTCTCCTGGTTCTCAGGCCTCTATACTCAAAATGGAACTACACCATCAGCACTCCTGGGTTTCCAGCTTGTTCCTATTGACTGTAGACCTTGAGACTTCTCAGCCTCCATAGTAGCATGAGACAATTCTTTATAATAAATTTCTTCATATGTATTTGTTTATTTGCTTGTAACCTATCTCCCCCACTAGAGGATAATGCTATGAGTAGAGACCTTTTGTCTATTTAGTTTGCTTCTGTATTCCCAGCATTGGAACTGTGTCTAGCAGATAGTAGGCATTAAATAAGTATTCGTGAACTATATAAAAAATTTTGCTTGTGTATATTTTCCTAAGGCCAGTGACTACTTGTGCTTGTGTGAATATATCTTCACAGGTGCTCAGAATTTGTCCACATATATTATTTATCCTCATATGACCTGTAGGAAGGGAACAAGGGAACAATTTAACTATGATTCACACTTATTGGTGGAATGGGAAAGTTTAGTTCTTGAGGTTATTAATTTAATGCCCTGTGCTTTGCAGATAAGAGTGCCGCAAAGTGCGCTGCTGGGCTTACCTTCATTTACCTCATGAACACAGTATATCTTGAGGTCTTGTCTTTGAAGAATTTATTTATTTTATAAGGCTGTGCATTTTGCTACAAGACCTGGCCAGTAACAATATACTCAGTCAGTATGAATTTTCAACATTTAAAATTCTTTCCAGACTGGAAACAATACACCTAAAATTTGTGGCTTGAGGGTTTACAAGCACCCATATGGTAAGATGAAGGAATGGTTTCAGACATCCTTTGGAGCTTGTCTTCCAAACCCGGCAACCAATTTGCACTGATATACAAATAACCCTTTAGCGGCCTGTGAATGCTATTATGTGAGTAATTATTCCCTTCCTGACTTCCCCAATAATCTGGATTAGTCATTTCAATGATAATTTATGAGCAGCTGCATATGATTTTTTAAGATTTTCACAGGATGGAGATGATACATAATAAACTTTTAAAGTAAATGCACTAATAATTCATCTCTTAAATAGTAATTCTATCACCAGTCACATGCCAGAATTACATTTTTATAATGTGTTTATTTGTGTACAAAATATGTTGTAATTTACTGATGTATATGCAGCAAAATATTCTATCACATACAACAAAAATACATTTTTTACCCCCTTCCCCTGCCCTTGAAAATGGCAACACTGTTTTGGCAGTTCAGCAGCTAAAAATAAAGTGCTATAATTAAGCAGTATTGGAATGTCTTCACTCAACAAATGTGATGTACGATTTGAGTATACAACCACATTTTTGTTAGTTTTTTTCACAGAACAGGAAATTCCACATCCTGAACACCTCCAGAAGATACAAATATTTGTATATATATGTACACATGTATACACTGTATATGTAAAGTGCCAACAAGCCTCTTTGTCTCTGTGAGTTTGTTGTGTTTATGTTTCTTCTGGCTTTCCAAAATCAGTCACACTATTGGGATCTCAGAGTTCATCAGCAGGCACCAAGAGGCTCACCAAAAGCTGGCTTGTTAGGGGTGTGGTGTTGGTTAGAGAGTGGAGGGAGCCATCAGACCTCACTGGGGGACCTGGAGCGGAAGGGCACTTTGGATTGGAAACAGCCACAAAACAGGAGCCACAGGGCGCGTTGGATCTCCTGGTTGCGGAAGGCATAGATGATAGGATTGATCATAGAGTTGTAGGTTGCCGGCAGCAGGGTGGCATAGGTGTAGACATCTGGGTCCTCGTGGCTACCTACCACGCAGTAGATGGCAAAGGGCAGCCAGCTGGCACCGAAAGTGCCCAGCACCACTGCCAGCATTCCCACACCTTTTCTGGTGGCAGCAAGGTGGGGTGGCGCCAGGCAGTGCTGCTGCAGCGCGATCTGGTGTGCGTGCCGCCAAACCACCTGGCAGATGCGCACGTACAAGTGCAGCATGATGCCGAAGACCGCAAAGAAGGTGGCAGAGAGCAGCGCCACATGGCTGCGCGTCAGCGGGCGCACCACGCTGCAGGCGGCGCGCTCCGCCAGGCAATTCCAGCCAAGCACCGGCAGCAGCCCAAGGCCTAAAGACACCGTCCAGGTGGCAGCAAGAAGGAGGTGCACGCCCAACAGAGTCCGTCGCGAGTAATAGGTGAGTGCGTTATAGAGGGACAGGTAGCGGTCCACCGTGATGGCCAGCAGGCTGCTGACTGAGGCAGCGAAGGAGGTTACAAGGAAGCCCACAGTGAGCAGGCTCACGGTCTCTGAGGGCACCACGTATTGGAATACGAAGTGCAGGATGAGACCACAGCCCGCCAGCAGGTCGGCGGTGGCCAGGCTGCCCACCAGCACGAACATGGGCGTGCGCAGAGCAGGGGTAGATGCAATGAGCGCCACTACCAGGGCATTTTCGCCTGCGATCACCGTCCCAGACACGCAGAGCAGTACATCCCATGGATTCACTGCCGACAGCAGCAGCCCCGGCGGCCCTGCTGGCAGCTGCGAAGACAACTCCAGCGACGCATTAGCTGCGCCGCCGCCCCCCAGCGCCGCCGCCGCTGCGGCTGCCGGGTGCCCCCATTCACCGGTGTCCCGCGCTCCTGCTGCGGTGGCCGCTGCCGCCGCACCCTCGGCTGCCACTGCCACCACCTGGGAGTCGTTGAGCGAAGATACGCTCGCGTTCATCGCGGCGGGACGTTACACCCTGCGTGGAGAGGGAGAACAAGTGTCAGGTGTGCGGTTCACTCCGCCAGGGTACTTCCCCGAGCGCTGCTGCCCCGCTCCTACTGCCCATCCCGACCCAGAGCAGAGCGAGGAAGCAGTGGTTGAGAGCCAAAAATAAATAAATACCTGTTGAGTGAGTGAGTGAGCCAGTGAGAGAGTGAAACGCACAAGGGATGCCGCACTGGTATCTGAATTTTTGCACAGATAAACACCCGAAGAACATGCACTCACATTCACACAAATCACGTAAGTGTGCACGTATTTGCAACCGCATCTTGTGCACCAGGCTATTATTGTCGGCCCCGGCGAGTCCTGCCCGGGCTCTGACCGGCTTGGTCAGGCGCTCTCCTCAACTAAGCGGCGGAATCGCTGTCCGCGGTTCTGAAAGAGAAGTTTCTGCGCTCGGGGAGCACAGAGGACCCCGTTGACCTCAGAGACCCCTAGGAAAGGGGTTTTGGGGAAGAGAAGCTGAAATGTCTTTTTAGGTGGAGAGTGTGGAATCAGCTTGGCTCCATTTCTCCGGGGTGAGAAGGATTCATCCCCTGGCCATCCTTCACCCCTTCCCCTCTGCACACCCTCAAAGTTCCTTTAGAGAGCCCGGTTGCTCACCTGAGGAGTCAGGGCTTCAGGAAGTCGCTGATCATGAGCGCTGCGATGGGATGCCAGGCTGCGCTCCCCGCGCGAACAGAGCCGACTCCTGAAGGAGGTGGCCGGCCCGGCACGCAGAGGAGTGCCGGGAGCTTGTCTCTGTGCCGGTGCTGCGGAGAGTGAGAGATACAGTCAGTAGAAGAAAAGGCGGCTAAGAGCAGCGCGCCTGCTGGAGATTGACAAGCAGGGCGCGGTGACGTCAGGCTCCAGGGTGCAAGCCAGGCACTCGCTCTCCTTGCCCGCCCATCAGCCACCTCCCTCACCACATACCCTCCCCAAACGATGTTTCAGAGGATTCATAGAAGGAGAAGTCGGAGGGCCGCCGCCAGCTCGGAACCTCCAGGAATAGATGGGAGAAAGAGGCAAAAGAAAAAAGAGTGAAGACTAAGGGAAGGCAAGGAGGGCGAAGTGGGAGGGGAGGGGTGGGGAATGAGCTGCACTGGCCAGGCAGCAAGACCCAGGGCCGGAGGTCACTCAAGGGGCCAGGTTGAAGAAAAAGCCCTGGAGAAGAGGGAGCTTGGTGCAGAGAGGTCCAATCTGAGAGGTGCTACCTTAAAAAAAAACAACAAAAAAACAAAGCTTAGGGGACAGAAATGAATTGGTGTGCAGGGGACAGTGAGGGTTTTTTAAAAGGATGTTTGTGGTACGCTTATCAGCTGAGTAGAGCTAGAGAAGAAAGGCTGAGTTGTGGGGAACAGAGAAAAGATGGGACGTTTGAGGAAAGCAGTATCTTCTTTTGAAGGTTACCTGTGCAATCAATTCTTCTCTCTCCCTCCATTTCTTCCTCTCTCTCACTATCTTTCTTGGCCTCTGAACAGAGGGTTTCACCATGATCTTCCCAGCCAAATGTTCCCGGTTGCACTAGCTGATAGTGCACTTGGAACTTGCTCTTTAATTAAAGACCAGGTCTGTGTCTTGTTAGAAAAGAAGAAAACAGCAAAATGTGATTTACTTTCCTGGCAACAGACTTTGCCCTGTTAATTAGTACCCTATAAAACAAATTACAGGATGAAAATAGTGATAACTCAGCTGCACCAGACTTCAGTAGGCAGGAGTTTTATTTTCACCTTGGAGAACTCATCCTTTTGGTTTAAAGGTGTTTTGTTTTGTCAGTAAAATACAAGTGTTAGACTTCTTTTTCTTTTTTTAATTAGCCAGAATCTCCAATAGCTGTACTTGGGGGGAAAAGCTAGAATAGTTGACTCCACCTAAGGCTCTGGAATAAATTATTTCTTATTGGCATGATGGCATTATATCAGAGCCACAGACATGACTTTCAGGGGCCACATGCTCTAGGCAAGGTGAAAACAGACATTTGCTGCTGGTGCTTCCTCTACTTTTCCCTGTGTAGCTTCTTCCCTCTCCTGGCTTCACTTTGCCTCAAAAAGAATATATATATATATTATATATATATATATATAATATATATTCAAACTTGCCTAAAGGCTGGAGTGGAAGGTAGATTTTTATCCTGGCCTTCTCTATTTAAATATGCCCCCCAACTGCAGACTCATCTTGCCTTCCTATCTCAGTTCAGCTGTACTTAACTAGAAAAAAGAAGGAAAACAATAGGACCATTCAAATCTTTAGCTGCAGTAGCTAGTGTGGGTCCATAAAATGAATTTACACACAATTTCTCCATTGGGAGAGTTTATAAAATTCTTGTGAACTTGCAATTTGCCTGAAGTTCTGAGTTTCTAGAAGTGCCATTTTGAGTTTCAGTAGAAGATTATCAAGAATGTTATTTCAGAGCTGTCAAGCAAACTGTCAAACTGTTGTAATCACATATTAATCGCAAATTTTCCAAACAATCAGATGAAAACCCAAGGGGAGGAGGATCTTTCTTAGTATCTGAATGTGTTACATTTTTACATGTTACAAGGCAGCAGAAAGTGTGAGGTTAAGATTAAGCAGAGATCCTGTGTTTCAGACATTTTCAGGCTGTCACCATTGCCAAGAATGGGTTGACTTTTCAGTAGTTTCAGGAGGAAGATGACGCATGTATGTTCACGTACATTAATGCTGGTTGTGAGGATTTGTAGACTGTCTTTCAGTCATGCCAGTCTGTGGTTACCTCTCTCAGATACTAAGCTGGGTCCTGACAGCAGACAAAACATTCTTTCAAGCTCCGCCTTATTTCTCTCATATTCACTTGTCTCCTGGGAGGCAGAAGATGGGAAAGAAGAAAGGTGTGTAGTTCATTGTTTATGGTCAGGAATTAGATGTACATCACTGCCTACTTTGCCCACAGTTCCTCTCAAGAGCCTGCGCTTCCAGTAGTCTCCTAGAATGTTCACCCTGTGAACTTTGTAACAATTCCCACTCCTGGCCCAGCTTATGGAAAGAGGTTATCAGCCATCATTCACTGGACCAGTGACTGGACATCATTCAGCACCATTCCTGAAAATGTAATTAAGAAACATTGTGACAGTTGTCAGTCAGTGTTGGGCTCTGGACCTGAAAGAGCATGATAAGTTAGGGCTGGATCACTCATGTTGAACCTTGTGTGAAATGAGAATCAGAAGAAGACAGCTGCAATAGAAGAATGAAGCAGATGTGCATAGAGGAAAAGAAATAAGGGAGATCAAATGACTGAGATGTGGAGGGAATGACCTCAGTCTCTGAGTGTCTGGTTGCCAGCTCTGGGAGTCTAAATCCCTGGATCCCTTGAAATTGCTGTTTGTAGTCTCTACTACAAACCTTTCAAACCTTGAGCTTCCTTGAGTGCGTTTCTAGTCTGTGAATTGTTGATAGTTGACTGAAGCACATGACTAAATGTATTATTCATCTACCAGGTTGTCTGATCCAGGTTATGTTTTGTGGTGTGCAGATTTTGGTTTTCAGCTTATAGGCACAGATTAAACTCATCATCACCACCCCTGTGACACACCCAACATATCCTCTGGTGCCTTTGTATTAAAGCAATATCCAAGCATGAACACAAGGAAATTTTCCTTCTCTGAGATTATGCTCAGGAATTACAGTCTCTCAAGCACAACTCTTTATCTATCTCCCTTGGCTATTTCTTGCCTGTCTCAGTCTCGACCAGTGGTTCCCAACCCTGGCTGCATGTCCAAATTACCTAGAAAGCTTTATAAAACTACTGACTTCTGGATCTTTCACCCAGAAATTCATTTGATCTGGAGTGAGAACTAGGCATCAAATTTCCTAAAGACTCTGATGGGAAACCAGGGTTGAGAACACTCATCTAAGTAATCATAGCAATCTCCTTGGGAGTTTAGCATGCAGTCTAGATTGGAGTTTGAAATAGTTCCAATAAAGGAATTGTAGCAACAATCCAACTTCAAATCATTTGGTGTAATTTCAGATTCTGGACACTAACCAATCCTCAGTAGACCTTTAATTTTCCACACTCACAAGAACCACCTTTACAGCCCAAGACAAAGGCTGACATGTGGTTCCCTTTTGGCTCTGATGAACTCAAAGGCTCCATCAAGGAGCTGTAAGTTCTGGTTGCCCCAGAACCTCTATTTTTCTGTAGCTTTCAGGTATTTTTCCTGTTCCTTCTTGTGGGTTCACAGCCACTTCCCAGGTGTGCCCTCTCATGGCCCAGATCTTTGCAAATCAATTATGTTTTAGAAAACCAGAGTTGAAGTCAGCCAAGCTGTCTAGACCTTATAAAACTAGGTTGGAAAGACCCATACCAGCAATTCTGGCGTCTCTCTCTGAGTATCTACACAAATACACACACATTCCTTCTACTTGGCTCTTAGAGGCAAAAATACAGTTTTCTACTGGGAAGTATAAGTCTATTTGCTGGTATACAGATACTTGTGCTGACAGCTCAGAAAGAGAGCAGGTGCTTAGTGAGATATATGAAGCTGTTACTAAGAAAGATTATTGCTGAAAGAGGCAAGAATCACAAAGGGCCACTGAACACACTGTTTGGCCTAAACCAGGGTGTTTGGTGGAAGTAATCTTTTGGGGACATATGTTGAGGCAAATGAATGATATTTAAAATATCTTCTTTTTCTCTGCTTTCACTGGTCCACACACTTTCCTCTCCCCATAAGACATTATTGATGGATCATAATGTCCAAGGTACCTACTTTCTCAGCCTGTCCAAATACATCAAGATGCTCCTGCTTCACACCAGGTGAGCAGTCTTCACTTCAAAAGGCCATTACCCTGGGAGCTCAGCATCACCTGATCAGTATCAGTCAGTTCAGTCGCTCAGTCGTGTCCAACTTTTTGTGACCCCATGAATCACAGCACGCCAGGCCTCCCCGTCCATCACCAACTCCCGGAGTCTACCCAAACCCATGTCCATCGAGTCAGTGATGCCATCCAGCCATCTCATCCTCTGTCGTCCCCTTCTCCTCCTGCCCCCAGTCCTTCCCAGCATTAAGGTCTTTTCCAATGAGTCAACTCTTCACATCAGGTGGCCAAAGTATTGGAGTTTCACTTTAACATCAGTCCTTCCAATAAACCCCCAGGACTGATCTCCTTTAGGATGGACTGGTTGGATCTTCTTGCAGTTCAAGGGACTCTCAAGTGTCTTCTCCAACACCACAGTTCAAAAGCATCAATTCATCGGCGCTCAGCATTCTTCACCATCCAACTCTCACATCCATACATGACTACTGGAAAACCATATAGCCTTGACTAGACGGACCTTTGTTGGCAAAGTAATGTCTCTGCTTTTAAATATGCTATCTAGGTTGGTCATAACTTTCCTTCCAAGGAGTAAGTGTCTTTTAACTTCATGGCTGCAATCACCATCTGCAGTGATTTTGGAGCCCAAAAAAATAAAGTCAACCACTGTTTCCACTGTTTCCCCATCTATTTCCCATGAAGTGATGGGACCAGATGCCATGATCTTAGTTTTCTGAATGTTGAGCTTTAAGCCAACTTTTTCACTCTCCTCTTTCACTTTCATCAAGAGGCTCTTTAGTTCTTCTTCGCTTTGTGCCATAAGGGTGGTGTCATCTGCGTATCTGAGCTTATTGATATTTCTCCCGGCAATCTTGATTTCAACTTGTCTTTCTTCCAGCCCAGCGTTTCTCATGATGTACTCTGCATAGAAGTTAAATAAGCAGGGTGACAATATACAGCCTTGACGTACTCCTTTTCCTATTTGGAAGCAGTCTATTGTTCCATGTCCAGTTCTAACTGTTGCTTCCTGACCTGCATACAGGTTTCTCAAGAGACAAGTCAGATGGTCTGGTATTCCCATCTCTTTCAAAAATTTCCACAGTTTATTGTGATCCACATAGTCAAAGGCTTTGGCATAGTCAATAAAGCACAAATAGATGTTTTTCTGGAACTCTCGTGCTTTTTTGATGATCCAGCGGATGTTGGCAATTTGATCTCTGGTTCCTCTGCCTTTTCTAAAACCAGCTTGAACATCTGGAAGTTAATGGTTCATGTATTGCTGAAG
The DNA here is from genome assembly GCA_024291935.2 of Okapia johnstoni. Classification (NCBI taxonomy): domain Eukaryota; kingdom Metazoa; phylum Chordata; class Mammalia; order Artiodactyla; family Giraffidae; genus Okapia; species Okapia johnstoni. The sequence goes on along the minus strand of CM044317.1, from coordinate 57,590,542 downwards.
CCTGGCTTGGAGAATTTTGAGCATTACTTTACTAGTGTGTGAGATGAGTGCAATTGTGCGGTAGTTTGAGCATTCTTTGGCATTGCCTTTCTTTGGGATTGGAATGAAAACTGACCTTTTCCAGTCCTGTGGCCACTGCTGAGTTTTCCAGATTTGCTGGCATATTGAGTGCAGCACTTCCACAGCGTCATCTTTCAGGATTTGAAATAGCTCAACTGGAATTCCATCACCTCCACTAGCTTTGTTCGTAGTGATGCTTTCTAAGGCCCACTTGACTTCACGTTCCAGAATGTCTGGCTCTAGGTGAGTGATCACACCATTGTGATTATCTGGTTCATGAAGATCTTTTTTGTACAGTTCTTCTGTGTATTCTTGTCACCTCTTCTTAATATCTTCTGCTTCTGTTAGGTCCCTACCATTTCTGTCCTTTAGAGAACCCATCTTTGCATGAAATGTTCCCTTGGTATCTCTAATTTTTTTGAAGAGATCTCTAGTCTTTCCCATTCTATTGTTTTCCTCTATTTCTTTGCATTGATTGCTGAGGAAGGCTTTCTTATCTCTCCTTGCAATTCTTTGGAGCTCTGCATTCAGATGGGAATATCTTTCTTTTTCTCCTTTGCTTTTAGCTTCTCTTCTTTTCACAGCTATTTGTAAGGCCTCCTCAGACAGCCAATTTGCTTTTTTGCATTTCTTTTCCATGGGGATGGTCTTGATCCCTGTCTCCTGTACAATGTCACGAACCTCTGTCCATAGTTCATCAGGCACTCTGTCTATCAGATCTAGTCCCTTAAATCTATTTGTCACTTCCACTGTATAATCATAAGGGATTTGATTTAGGTCATACTTGAATGGTCTAGTGGTTTTCCCTACTTTCTTCAATTTAAGTCTGAATTTGGCAATAAGGAGTTCATGATCTGAGCCACAGTCTGCTCCTGGTCTTGTTTTTGCTGACTATATAGAGCTTCTCCATCTTTGGCTGCAAAGAATATAATCAATCTGATTTCGGTGTTGACCATCTGGTGATGCCCACGTGTAGAGTCTTCTCTTGTGTTGTTGAAAGAGGGTGTTTAATATAACCAGTGCGTTCTCTTGGCAAAACTCTATTAGCCTTTGCCCTGCTTTATTCTGTACTCCAAGGCCAAATTTACTTGTTATGCCAGGTGTGTCCTGACTTCCTACTTTTGCATTCCAGTTTCCTATAATGGGAAGGACATCTTTTTTGGGTGTTAGTTCTAAAAGGTCTTGTAGGTCTTCATAGAACCATTCAACTTCAGCTTTTTCAGCATTAGTGGTCGGGGCATAGACTTGGATTACCTTGATATTGAATGGTTTGCTTTGGAAATGAACAGAGATCATTCTGTCGTTTTTGAGATTGCATCCAAGTACTGCATTTCGGACTCTCTTGTTGACCATGATGGCTACTCCATTTCTTCTAAGGGATTCCTGCCCACAGTAGTAGATATAATGGTCATCTGAGTTAAATTCACCCATTCCAGTCCATCTTAGTTTGCTGATTCCTAGAATGTCAATGTTCACTCTTGTCATCTCCTGTTTGACCACTTCCAATTTGCCTTGATTCATGGACCTGACATTCCAGATTCCTATGCAATATTGCTCTTTACAGCATCGGACTTTGCTTCTATCACCAGTCACATCCACAACTGGTGTTGTTTTGGCTTTGGTTCCATGCCTTCATTCTTTCTGGAGTTATTTCTCCACTGATCTCCAGTAGCATATTGGGCACCTACCGAGCTAGGGAGTTCATCTTTCAGTGTCCTATCTTTTTGCCTTTTCATACTGTTCATGGTGTTCTCAAGGCAAGAATACTGAAGTGGTTTGCCATGCCCTTCTCCAGTGGACCACATTCTGTCAGACCTCTCCACCATGACCCATCTGTCTTGCATGGTCCCACACAGCATGGCTTAGTTTCATTGAGTTAGACAAGGCTGTGGTCCATGTGATCAGATTGGCTAGTTTTCTGTGATTATAGTTTCAGTGTGTCTGCCCTCTGATGCCCTCTCGCAACACCTACCGTCTTACTTGGGTTTCTCTTACCTTGGACGTGGGGTATCTCTTCATGGCTGCTCCAGCAAAGCGCAGCCACTGCTCCTTACCTTGGACAAGGGATATCTCACCTTGAATGTGGAGTAGCTCCTCTCGGCCCTCCGGTGCCTGTGCAGCCGCCGCTCCTTGGATGTGGGGTAACTCCTCTCCGCTGCCACCCCCAACCTCGGGCGTGGGGTACTTCCTTTCGGCCGCCACCCTCGCCTCGGCATCACCTGATAGTCCCACCAAAGGAGCAGACTACATTACTCTAATTACCTGTCCATATGATGCAGAACATTATGCAAGACAGTCGAAATATTTTATTTAATTCAGTTGGTGAGCAACACCTCTGTTTTTTGCATGAGAGAAGATAAGGAAATATAATAACATTTAAAGACATATGTTTTGGTGGTCCAATGGCCAAGACTCCAATATCCCAATACAGAAACCCCCGGTTGGATCCCTGGTAGGGAAACTAGACCCCATGTGCTGCAACCAAGAGTTCACATGCGTGCTGCAAGAAGATCAAAGGTCCCTCATGCAGCAATTTAGACATGGCACAACCAAACAATTATTTTTTTAAAGAAATAAAATGCATGTTTTTTTTAAAAGATGTATATATATATTTTTCATATATGATGAAAATAACTTAAGTTTCGTGGAGATATGTGTAATCTTGCAACTTAGATTACCAGCTGGATATGAGAATGATAAAGTTGGTTCTATTGGTATATTTGAAAAATAACAAGAAGATAGTCTTTTAATCTGCTGTGTCCTACATTTTCAAAGTGCTTTGAAGCTCACACAGTGGGTTCAAACTCATTTTCTCATTTTATTCTTTGAAACAATTACATGGAGTTTGGGGTTATTTTCTTTGAAGATTGGACAACTGAAGTTCAGAGAGGTGAAATAAGTTATCCAAGGGCACACAGAACACCAGCAAGTGTACTGTGCACAAGACATCAACAGCTTCACAGGAAAGCAAAACAGCCATGGACTCAAGGTGTGCAAAGGTATGTAGACTCCAAAACTCAAAGATGCTTTACCTTGGATAGGTGTAGCCAAAATCAGGTAGTTTACAACTTCAAAGTTACTATGAACAGCATTTATAGATGACTTTTTCTGTTCTATAAGCTGCTTTTTAAAATATATTGTTAAAAAAAACTAAAGGGAATTTTGAAAGAAAAACTTTCACCCATATTCCCATCAGCTAAAAAGGATTGCTTCCTCCACCCCAACAAGACTGTAAATTTCTTGAGGGGATGGACAAGTTCTAATTAACCTTCCTATCAGTATCATCTGTCACAGAGGAGGTGGTCAATACATGTCTCGTGAATGATTATTTCCAAAACTTTTCCACATGCATATATATTTAATGTAGATGCATATTATTTGATGTAGATATATTGCCTAGTATGCATGTACTATATGTACAGTGAACAATTTCAGCTTTTACTTTGTAATTAATGGTGTGTTGTCAATTTTTCTGTATGTTGTATTATAATTATTTTTCATACTTTTGCCTAGCCATTCATTCATTCAGTATACCCTAATTGAGTACCTATTATTAGCTGAGCATTGTATTAGAAAATCAAGATGCCATAATAGGTGCCTGTTCTCAGGAACAAGTAAATGGATTCTGTGGAAAAAGTGTGGTACATATTATAAAAAGAAGTGATCACAGGAGTAATGAGGGCACTTGGGAGAAGACTATCAGCCAGCCTAGAGAAATCAGGATATGCCTCTCAGAGGTGATGATAGAGACAATGCCCAAGCTGAATCTTGAACGATGACTCACAGATATGGAAGGTAAGGAAGACATGGAGGTGTTCTAGGCAGAGGGAGCTGCCTGTGCAAAAGCATGAGGTCAGATGAGACTGGTGCAGGTCACTGAGACCATGGGCAGTTAGTTGTGGCTGGCATGTCAGAAAAAGAGGGCAGGAGCAGAGACACATCAGATAGGTGGGCCAACTCGTAAAGGCCTCCTGTATCATGGCACGAGTTGGATTTTATCCTGAAAGTAATGGGGGGGGGGCTAGTGACAGATTTTCTTAAGTGAGGCAGTTGATATAATCAGATTGGGTCCCTCTTACAACTTACAGAGGCCTCACCAACAACTATACAGTGAACAGAGTAGAGAAGAGCAAGAATGGGTTTAGGTGAGCCTGTTAAGCGTCTATTGTGGTCATGATTATGAAGACTTAATAGTGGGTAGTGATGGTGGCGATTGGAGAAGTTGATGAGTCCTTCACATGTTTCATATGTTATATTAAAGCATATCTAGCTGCTAAGATTGATAGTTCTACAAATCTTGGTGGCATGAGATACTAGAGGATTGTCCCTTACATGAAACTCAATACAGGTTTTCTGATCAGCAGACAGCCTTTCACATTTTCAGTCAGAGACCCAGCTCCTTCTCTCTTAGCTCTGTCCTACTCTAGGACTTCAGAGTTTTTAAGCATTCACCATTCTGGGGACTTGGAAATGAGCTTGGAGTAGTTTAAGGGACATAGCTGAAAATGGGGAGGTAGATAGACACAGATAAAAGGAGAAAAGATATGAAGAATGACTTCCAGTTTTCAGGTGTCGACAGGACTGGACTAGAGAGGGGTAGAATGGCTAATGTGATTGTGGACATACCGAGTTTAGGGTAGGCCATCCAGTGCAGGACCCCCGTATGACATCAAACAGAGAGATTGTGCTGAAACTTAGCAGAGAGTCTAGATTGGAAAAGCTGATTAAGGTGCCATATACCACTAATAATGAGGCTACCTTTCACCAAATGTTTACCATTTGCTAAGGTACCCTGTGGAGTGTACCCTATCATTATTTTCATTCTACAGTGTAGAAACAGGATTAAAGGGCAAAGTGAGTTTCACACATGGTTGGAAAGTGAAGGAATCAGAATTTGAATGTCATTTCTCTGACTCCAGTTGAAGGGAACTAGTAAACCTAAGTGAAGAGAACCAAGGGCAGTCCCTTGGAGAGAGCAGTCTTTACAGTATGCATGGAGGACAGGGTCACCACAGAGAAGTTGAGAACAGTCAGAGAGGCAGGACATGTCATGGAAACCTAGCCTCAGTCAGAGAAAAGAGGGTGGGTGTGGAGATCAAAGCGAGAGTGAGTTTCAGAAAGAGAGTCAAATTACACCCAGAGAGGTCAAATGAGGTAAGATCAGGGAAGGAAAATATTACCTGAATTTAGCCAGAAAGTTTTCAGTGACTTCAGTAAAAAGGGTAGGAATAGCAGGCAGCCAGGTGAAGTGAACAGGTTGTGAAGAAGAGGGGAGAGAGGGGAGTGCAGATGTCTCTAAGAAGTTTGGCTGGGAAGGGAGTAGTTGGCTAGAGATGTGAGTTCAAGCTTTTCCTTTAAAAATGGAAGAGATTTGAAGGGGAAAGAGATGGCTGAGAGGCCAGGGTTGATTTCACAGAGAGTTGCTATTTGAGGGAGTGAGATGGTGGAGAAGACACAGAGGGTCTGAAGACAGTTGAGAGATCAACCTGAGAAAGGGACAAGAGCAGGAAGGACCAGGAATGCAGGTGGGACCATACATGTAAATTTTAAGTGGGGAGCCAGGAAATCAATGGATTGCCTTCTAATTCCTTGTGAAATTTTGGGAGAAGGACATCAGCTAATAGTGAGTTGACAAATGGAAGGGACTTTACAATTATCATTTTGATGGCTGCACAATATTATATGCATTGAGGACATAGAACAACATTTAACAGATGAATTCTCCTGTTAGACATTCAGACTGTTTATATGTTTGCTACTGTACAAACATATAATGATTACTTTCACACATTTGATTATTTTCATTCATATGATTATTTTGACATGAAAATTGTCAGCCAAAGGGCAGAAACATTTTCATGGCTCTTGAAACGCACTGCCAAATTGCTTTTCAAAATGACTGTAACAATGGCAACAGCACTTTGTCAGCATACCAATTTCTCTGCAGCTTTTGTAGCACTAGGTTTTATTATTTTAAAATGCTATTTGAATTCCGTGGACATTCATGGTACCTCATTAATGACTTAAATTATATTTGATGACTGCTAAGGTGATGGGGGCTTCCCTCATAGCTCAGTTGGTAAAGAATCTGCCTGCAATGCAGGAGACCTGGGTTCAATTCCTGGATCAGGAAGATCCCCTGGAGAAGGAAATGGCAACCCACTCCAGTATTCTTGCCTGGAGAATCCCATGGACAGAGGAGCCTGGCAGGCTACCGTCCGTGAGATCACAAGAGTCGGACACGACTTAGTGACTAAACCACCACCAAGGTGATGGAATTCCAGTTGAGCTATTTCAAATCCTAAAAGATGATGTTGTGAAAGTGCTGTACGCAATATGCCAGCAAATTTGGAAAACTCAGCAGCGACCACAGGACTAAAAAAGGTCAGTTTTCATTCCAATCCCAAAGAAAGGCAATGCCAAAGAATGCTCAAACTACCACACAATTGCACTCATCTCACACGCTAGCAAAGTAATGCTCAAAATTCTCCAAGACAGGCTTCAATAGTAAGTGAACCGTGAAATCCCAAATGTTCAAGCTGGGTTTAGAAAACGTAGAGGAACCAGCGATCAAAATGCCAATATACATTGAATCATCAAAAAAGCAAGAGAGTTCTAGAAAAACATCTACTACTGCTTTATTGACTATGCCAAAGCCTTTGACTATGTGGGTCACAACAAACTGTGGAAAATTCTGAAAGAGATAAGAATCCCAGACCACCTGAGCAATCTGTATGCAAATCAAGAAGCGACAGTTAGAACTGGACATGAAACTACAGACTGGTTCCAAATTGGGAAAGGAGTAGGTCAAGGCTGTATTTTGTCACCCTGATTATTTAATGTATATGCAGAATACTTCATGAGAAACGCTGGGCTGGATGAAGCACAAGCTGAAATCAAGATTGCTGGAAGAAATATCGATAACCTCAGATATGCAGATGACACCACCCTTATGGCAGAAAGTGAAGAACTAAAGAGCCTCTTGATAAAAGTGAAAAAGGAGAGTGAAAAGATTGGCTTAAAGCTCAACATTCAGAAAACTAAGATCATGGCATCTGGTCCCATCACTTCATGGCAAATAGATGGGGAAACAATGGAAACAGTGTCAGACTTTATTTTTTGGGGCTCCAAAATCACTGCAGATGGTGGCTGCAGCCCTGAAATTAAAAGATGCTCCTTGGAAGAAAACTTATGACCAACCTAGATAGCATATTAAAAAACAGAGACATTACTTTGCCAACAAAGGTCAGTCTAGTCAAAGCTATGGTTTTTCCAGTAGTCATGTCTAGATGTAAAAGTCATGTCTAGATGGACTATAAAGAAAGCTGAGTGCTGAAGAATTGATGCTATTGAACTGTGGTGTTGGAGAAGACTCTTGAGATTCCCTTGGACTGCAAGGAGATCCAACCAGTCCATCCTAAAGGAAATCAGTCCTGAACATTCATTGGAAGGACTGATGCTGAAACTGAAACTCCAGTACTTTGGCCACCTGAAGCAAAGAACTGACTCATTGGAAAAGACCCTGATGCTGAGAAAGATTGAAGGCAGGAGAGAATGGGTTGACAGAGGATGAGATGGTTGGATGGCATCACCAACTCAGAGAACATGAGTTTGAGTAAACTCCGGGAGTTGGTGATGGACAGAGAGGCCTGGAGTGCTGAAGTCCATGGGGTCACAAAAAGTGGGACACGACTGAGCAACAGAACTTAACTGAACTGAAGGTTGACCATTTGTCTCTCTCTTTTTTAAACAATCTGTATTTTCTTTTATTTGAATTATCTATTCTTAACCTCTATCTGTTAGAATTTAATACTGTTTTTATATAGCTGACAAAGTCTCCAGTAGATGTTAATCTTTTGCATATCCAAGTTGAGGGAAATTTTCTCCATTTTTCCTTTTTAGATTTAGTTTTTATTGTTTAGAGATATTGCATTTTTATAAAGTTTGGTTTTTTTTTACAATAATGTAAACTTTGGTTTGTAGCCTGAGAAAGACACATACATGGCTTTGCAGTAGAGTTTTTCTGTCATTTATTAGTAGAGAGAGAGAACAGAGATTTTCTGGGGAGACAGAAGGTTCTGGGAGGGGAATGGGCCCTGAGGCAGACTACAGTCTCCTCTGAGTGTCAGAAGCCCATATTCAGGTAAAAGGCTGTATGATTTACTGCAGGAGGGTGTTGGCGCATGAAGACAGCAGAGCCTTGGGCAGAGTTGGGAAACCATGGCTCTCAAATTTTGGCACAGATCTCTGCAGGTGTGGTCAGAGGCTAGAGCTTCAGCTGCAAGGGAGGCCAATAGGCTCTGGGCAGTGGAATATCCCAGCCCAGAGAGAGCAATACAGACTAGCCCCAGTGATGACCCATTTGGAACACAACCTGCTGCAAACTGAGAGAAAAGAAGCCAGAAACAGAGGTGATGGGGAAAGGAACATCACAATCACTTAGACCCTTGCCAGGGGCCAGGCCCATAACCTAGTTTTACCCACTGTGCAACTGTAGGAACCTAGTTTTACCCACTGTGCAACTGTAGGACCATTTTTATTATTCCCACTTAACGTACCAGGAAGCAGAGGATCAAAGCAGTTAACTAACATTCACTGTTACATAGCTTATGAGAGAGTCCATCTGGTTCTCAAGTCTCACATTCCTAAACAAGGCTTCAGCTCTGAGACGGGGGCCTTAAGTGGCACTGGCATCAGTACAGTGTGTGGCCTGGGGAGAAGAGATCAGTCCAGTTGGTGAGCATCCTCTGGAGGATGCGGTCAGTCAAGTGGAAGAGTTTGGTTTTGGTGAAAGAGGAAATGGAGACCCAGAGGAGGATTCTCTGCAGAGAGTTGGTTTAAACTGATATTTTAGGAAGACAGTAGGGAGTAAAGAGCAGAAGCACGCTGTTTTTTTGTGCCACACTTGAGGACAACAAGTAAATAAAGCATCCTGTTCAATGAGAGCAAGTGGGAACTTCTGAATTGCTGCTAAGTCACCACTCTGGATGATTATCTGAACTGTAATCCCCTCATCTTTCAAGAAGGATTCTGAAACCTAGGAGAGGTTGCTAGGGGAAATAAAGCTTAAGTATCATAAACAGCAGAGTCTATAAAATAGTTTTCCCAAATGAGCTCAATTCTCAAGCCAGGAGCAGTTGAGTATTTGACAGGAGATAAGGAGGAAGCCAGCAGGGATCTGCCTTGCCCCCCTCCCTCAGACTTTCTTCCTGAGTATCACAGAAGTGAGTCCTCACCAAGAGTCTTCTTCCAACCTGCATTCTCAGGATATCTACAGCCCCAGTGTTCCTTCAGCCAGGGCCCCAACCCTCTCATAGATTTGTAAACTCTCCTGGCTCTTTACTTGATGTAGATTTACATCCCTACCCTGAACCCCGAACTGAATGAGTCTTCAAGCAAGAATAATTGATTTAAATGACTTACATAATATGCTTATTTTATAAGTGGATTAGATTTTTATTTTGAGCTTTTAAAAAAATAGATATCTCCATTGGGACTTCCCTTGTGGCTCAATGGTAAAGAATCCATCTGCCAATGCAGGAGATGCAGGTTCGATTCCTGGGTTGGGAAGATCCCATGGAGAAGGAAATGGTAACCTACTTCAGTATTTTTGCCTGGGAAATCCCATGGACAGAGGAGCCTGGAGGGCTATAGTCCATGGGGTCACCAAAGAGTTGGATGCACTTAATGACTAAACAACAACAGCAAAGAAAACTACATATAGCCATAAAAAGACATGCACAACAGACTAAACAACAACAGCAAAGAAAACTACATATAGCCATAAAAAGACATGCACAACACAAAAACACAAAAAGAGTGTATACAATGTGAACTCAGTTTTATAAAATAAATTATATGTGTTTACATATATGTGCTATGTATCAAAGTGTTAATTAATAGTGATTACCTCAGAATGGAGACTGTATTCTTTTTTTTTTTAATGTGTGGCAGAAACCACTAACTATCTTCCAATATCCATTCTTCCTTTATTCTATAGTAATGGAACCTCCAATTTTAGTTGAGCACCTAGAATAAATAGCATATATTTAGCTCCTGTATGAATAGCCACCTAGAATAGACAGCATATTTTTAAGCCTCCCTTGCAGCTATATGTGGTCATAGTAACTGTTCTGACCAGTGAGATATATCAAGTGGATGTGTTATATATCACCTTCTAGAAGGTGTCCTTGAAAGGAACAGACATGCCTTCTTCTGTTTTCTCCTTCCTGCTGACTGGAATTTGAGCATGATGGCTGGTGCTAGAACAGCCATCTGGGACTCTTATGTGGAAGCCATAATGCTGAAGACGTTGGAGCAATTAAGAGAAAAGAAACTGGGTCCTTGATGGCTGTGGGCCATCGCACCAGACCTGGATACGCTGTATCTACATGTAATTATTTTTCCTCTTCATCGTATATAATTCACTACTATTGTGAATTTTTTATCACTTGACAACTGAATCAACTCCTAGATATTTTTGAAAGCTAAGAAATACCTAGGGGTATATTGAAAACTCTGGTCCAAAATCTTATACATGGAGTGATTTTCCTTAGCTGTGAAATCTTTCACTGAAACCACTTGTCTGAAGCTTCACTCAGATCTACTCTCAGACTCCATTCAAACATGTTGCATCTTGTCAACACTTAATACTAAGTTTAGTTTTCTTTTTTCCATTTTTGGTGGAAAGGACACATGGTCTCGTCCCTAGTCCATAGACTGTCTTAATTTTAATTCAAAAGTTTTCACAACTCTCCTGAGAATAAGGTATTGATGTAGCTCCATTGCAACAATTTGGGGATATTTTTAGTAGCCTTTTAGGCTTCCCTGTTGGCTCAGTGGTAAAGAACCCCCTGCCAATGCAGGAGAAGCAAGAGACATGGGTTTGATCCCTGGGTCACGAAGATCACCTGGAGTAGGAAATGGCAAGCCTCCTCAGTATTCTTGCCTGGAAGATTCCATGGACAGAAGAGCCTGATGGGCTATAGTATGTGGGGTTTCAAAGAGCTGGACACGACTGAGTGATTGAGCATGCATGCATGTAGTAGCCTTTTAGGTTATTAGAGACCCATGAGATGAGATAAAACCAAAGTTGAGATGGTTTAGGCAGCCCTTTCCGAGCCCAAGTGAGCAGCTTCTATCAACATATTGAGACTGTGGCCTGTGAAGACCAACAGGAAAGCCATAGTGTGTGTGTGTGTTGCACATGCTTTACATGGGTGTGTGGTGCTCATATGTTGTGTGGTTTTAACATTTGGGTGATGCACATGTGTTTGTGAGGTGTTTGTGTGTTCATGTGTGTTTTGTGAGCTATGTATTTGTGGAGCCTATGTGTTATATAGGGGTGTGTATTTGTGAGGACATATATTGTGCTTCTGTGCCACATAAGGATGAGTGTGTGTGTGTGTGTGTGTGTGCATGCATGCATGCACATATATCATGTTGACATGTGTTTGCAGTGTCTGGATGTGTGAGCTTGTGCTTGCACACACACATGTGTAGTCCTGTTACATAACAGTGACAGAAGAGAAGCCTTTCATTAGTGGGTCCTAAAGAAGGTTGCAATTGATTTGGGAGACATGCCAGAACCAGTCATATGGAAGAAACTCCACCTCCATCATTCCACCTCCTCATACAGTTCTAGATCCTAGGTGTCCCCATTCATTCCTATTAATAATGGAGTGTTTACATTACGTTTGGTTGCATAAACCGCAGGCAGCACCAGCAATTTAATTTTAAGTTGGCTTTGATTCAGCTGCTACTTTTGCTTTTGCTGCTCGAAATGACTAAAAGCCATTTTAAGTTAATTTTTTTCCCAGGCATTTGCTTATACTGTGAAGGGAAAATTATTCTGAAACATAAGAAATGCTTAAAATAACAAAATAAAAGGGAGATATCAGATGAAGAAAAACAGATGTTAACGAAATATAGTGTTGACATTTTAGCTATTCTCATACTCTTGATGTGAACAATATTCTTTGGCATCTTACTCATCACCACTTTATCTCCACAAAGAATCCGCCATTTCCTGCTCTCTGATTCACTCACTACCATGACTGTCATTCCTGAGCAGGTCTGGATTCACAGGATCCCCCTAAAAGGGGAAAAACCATTCCCGTGGGAATATTTACAGATTACATCTCTATGCACCAGAATTCTATGGGATGCTATGGGATCATCTGACCTCTTGAAGTTTTCCTCACACAGACCACAAAGATGCCCATGGCCTTGGAGGTTTCTGAGGAGAGGATGCCCAGACTCTGCATTTCCACGTTGTGCCAGGAAGGGCCAGGCGCCCCCTAGGTGCCACTGTTGAGCACTGTCTGGGAGGGGCACTTGTCACACTTAGATGTGAGGAGGAAATGGGGCCCACAGGCAGGTATTGGAGGGTTTCTAGAGTCTGATGTTCCTCCTGGCTGCTTTTGGCCGCATCTGAGAGTGTGCCTGGACTGCAAACATGGGATCATTAGCATGTAGCCATTATGCATACAACCTTGCGAGGGATAGACTGTTACCCTTATTTTAAACAGAGGTTGAAATTACCTTGTCTAAGGTTATTCATGTAGTAAGCATCCATAATGGGATTTGAATCCATACAGTCTAGTTTCAGAACTCTGCTCTTAATTCTTGTTCCCTCCTGAACACTTGCAACACAGCCCATGCAGGAACCAGGTGGAGATGGAGGCACAGATTTGACACCTGTTCTGAGGTTTCAAACCAAGAACTTCCGGATGTCCAAGCTGGGTTTAGAAACAAAAGAAGAACCAGAGATCAAATTGCCAACATGTGCTGGATTATAGAGAAAGCAAGGGAATTTCAGAAAAACATCTATTTGTTTCATTGACTATGCTAAAGCTTTTGATTCTGTGGGTCATGATAAACTGTGGAAAGCTCTTAGAGTGATGAGAATACCAGACCATCTTACCTGTCTCCTGAGAAACCTGTTTGTGGGTCAAGAAGCAACAGTTAGAACCCTGTACGGAACAACTGATTGGTTCAAGATCGAGAAAGGGGTACAACAGTGTTGTCTGCTGTCACTCCGCTTGTTTAACCCATATGCTGAGCACATTATGAGAAATGGCAGGCTGGATGAGTTACAGGCCGGAATCAAGACAGGTGGGAGAAACATCAACAACCTCAGATATGCAGATGACACCACTTATATGGCAGAAAGCAAAGAGAAACTAAAGAGCCTCTTGATGAGGGTGAAGGATGAGAGTGGAAAAAGCTGGCTTAAGACTAAACATTAAAAAAACCAAGATCATGGCAAATAGAAGGGGAAAAGGTGGAAGTAGTGACAAATTTCCTCTTCTTGGGCTCCAAAATCACTGTGGACAGTAACTGCAGCCATGAAATCACAAGACAATTGCTTTGGCAGGAAAGCAATGAGAAACCTAAACAAGTGTATTGAAAAGCAGAGACATTGCTCTGCCGACAAAGGTCTGTATAGTCAAAGCTATAGTCTTCCCACTGGTCATGTATGGTTGTGAGAGCTGGACTGTAAAGAAGGCAGAACGCCAACGAATTGCTGCCTTCGAACTGTGGTGCTGGAGAAGACTCCTGAAAGTCGCTTGGACAGCAAGGAGATCAAACCAGTCAATCTTAAGGGAGATGAACCCTGAATATTCACTGGAAGGAATGTTGCTGAAGCTGAAACTCCAGTATTTTGTTCATCTGATGAGGAAAGACTACTCAGTGGAAAAGTCCCTGATGCTGGGAAAGATCGAGGGCAGAAGAAGAGAGGATGTCAGAGGATGAGATGGCTGGACTGCATCACTGATGCAATGAACATGAACTTGGGGAAACTCTGGGAGATGGTGAGGGACAGGGAGCCCTGGAGTGCTGTAGTCCATGGGGACACAAAGAGTCGGACACAACTGGGTGACTGAACAACAGCAACAACTGAAAGGTTTAGCTCTTGAGTGAGCTTGGCCAGCAGCCTAGCAGCCTGGTATGATGTTATTCATTTATTAGGAATAATCTTGTGAAATTAAGAAAATTCCCTCTTTCTGGAAAGTGTTTAAAATGTTGTCCGGTAGCATAGGGAGAAATGTAATTCTCTAGAGAGAATTTCTCTCAGCTCTCACAGATAATGAGGGAAATCATCGGGACATCCTTTGGACTGGACTTGCAAAAGAGAACCAGAAACTGAACACTTCTCACCTCCTCTATGGCTAATCCTTGAGCACCTTCATTCTATTCTCAACACTGAGGACAGAAAGAAGCTCTTCTAAGGTGAAAGTTCGATTCTGCCCCTCCTCCATTGTGACTACTCTATAATTGCAACTAGCACTCCCACCCTCTGCTTTCCCCTTTTCTACTTTTTTCCTGCTCTGTATTTTCCCCCAGTCCTAATCGATTTTTTTTTTTAAATTAGTTTATTTATCTATTTTTTAACTTTACATATTGTATTTGTTTTGCCATACATTGACATGAATCCACCATGGGGGTGTACATGTGTTCCCCTTTCAAAACCCCCCTCCCACCTCCCTCCCCATCCCATCCCTCCGGGTCATCCCAGTGCACCAGCCCCGAGCACCCTGTATCATGCATCGAACCTGGACTGGCGATTCGTTTCACATATGATAATTTACATGCTTCATTACCATTCTCCCATATCATCCTGCCCTCACCCTCTCCCATAGAGTCCATAATACTGTTCTATTTATCTGTGTTTCTTTTGATGTCTCGCATACAGGGTTACCTTTACCGATTAACTAAATTCCATATATATGTGTTAGTATACTGTATTGGTGTTTTTCTTTCTGGCTTACTTCACTCTGTATAATAGGCTCCAGTTTCATCCACCTCATTAGAACTGATTCAAATGTATTCTTTTTAATGGCTGAGTAATATTCCATTGTGTATATGTACCACAGCTTCCTTATCCATTCGTCTACTGATTGGCATCTAGGCTGCTTCCACATCCTGGCTACTATAAACAGTGCTGTGATGAACATTGGGGTACACGTGTCTCTTTCAAGTCTGGTTTCCTCAGTGTGTATGCCCAGCAGTGGGATTGCTGGGTCATATGGCAGTTCTATTTCCAGTTTTTTGAGGAATCTCCCCACTGTTCTCCATAGTGGCTGTACTAGTTTTGCATTCCCACCAACAGTGTAAGAGGGTTCCCTTTTCTCCACCACACCCTCTCCAGCATTTATTGCTTGTAGACTTTTGGATAGCAGCCATTCTGACGGACGTGAAATGGTACCTCATTGTGGTTTTGATATGCATTTCTCTGATAATGAGTGATGTTGAGCATCTTTTCGTGTGTTTGTTAGCCATCTGTATGTCTTCTTTGGAGAAGTGTCTGTTTAGTTCTTTGGCCCACTTTTTGATTGGGTCGTTTATTTTTCTGGAATTGAGCTGCAGGAGTTGCTTGTATTTTTTTGAGATTAATTGTTTGTCTGTTGCTTCATTTGCTATTATTTTCTCCCATTCTGAAGACTGTCTTTTCACCTTGCTTGTAGTTTCCTTTGTTGTGCAAAAGCTTTTAATTTTAATTAGGTCCCATTTGTTTATTTTTGCTTTTACTTCCAATATTCTGGGAGGTGGGTCATAGAGGATCCTGCTGTGGTTTATGTCGGAGAGTGTTTTGCCTATGTTTTCCTCTAGGAGTTTTATAGTTTCTGGTCTTACGTTTAGATCTTTAATCCATTTTGAGTTTATTTTTGTGTACAGTGTTAGAAAGTGTTCTAGTTTCATTCTTTTACAAGTGGTTGACCAGTTTTCCCAGCACCACTTGTTAAAGAGATTGTCTTTTCTCCATTGTATATGCTTGCCTCCTTTGTCAAAGATAAGGTGTCCATAGGTGCGTGGATTTATCTCTGGGCTTTCTATTTTGTTCCATTGATCTATATTTCTATCCTTGTGCCAGTACCATACTGTCTTGATGACTGTGGCTTTGTAGTAGAGCCTGAAGTCAGGCAGATTGATTCCTCCAATTCCATTCTTCTTTCTCAAGATTGCTTTCGAGGTTTTTGTATTTCCATACAAATTGTGAAATTATTTGTTCTAGTTCTCTGAAGAATACCATTGGTAGCTTGATAGGGATTGCATTGAATCTGTAGATTGCTTTGGGTAGTGTACTCATTTTCACTATATTGGTTCTTCCGATCCATGAACACGGTATATTTCTCCATCTGTTTGTGTCCTCTTTGATCTTTTTTCTTTCACCAGTGTTTTTATAGTTTTTCTATATATAGGTCTTTTGTTTTCTTTAGGTAGATATATTCCTAAGTATTTTATTCTTTTCGTTGAGATGGTGAATGGTATTGTTCCCTTAATTTCTCTTTCTGTTTTCTCGTTGTTAGTGTATAGGAATGCAAGGGATTTCTGTGTGTTAATTTTATGTCCTGCAACTTTACTATATTCATTGATAAGCTCTAGTATTTTTCTGGGGGAGTCTTTAGGGTTTTCTATGTAGAGGATCATGTCATCTGCAAAGAGTGAGACTTTTACTTCTTCTTTTCCAATCTAGATTCCTTTTATTTTTTTTTTTCTGCTCTGGTTTCTGTGGCCAAAACTTCAAAAAAACTATGTTGAAAAGTAGTAGTGGTGAGAGTGGGCACCCTTGTCTTGTTCCTGACTTTAGGGGAAATGCTTTCAGTTTTTTTCACCATTTAGGATAATGTTTTGCTGTGGGTTTGTCATAGATAGCTTTTATTATGTTGAGGTATGTTCCTTCTATTACTGCTTTTTTGGAGGGTTTTTTTTTTTTTTTTTATCATAAATGGATGTTGAATTTTGTCAAAGGCTTTCTCTGCATCTATTGAAATAATCATATGGTTTTTATTTTTCAATTTGTTTATGTGGTGTATTACATTGATTGATTTGTGGATATTGAAGAATCCTTGCATCCCTGGGGATAAAGCCCACTTGGTCATGATGTATGATCTTTTTTTAAATATGTTGTTGGATTCTGTTTGCTAGGATTTTTGTTAAGAATTTTTTGCATCTGTGTGTTCATCAGTGATATTGGCCTGTAGTTTTTTTTTTTTTTTTTTTGTGTGGCATCTTTGTCAGGTTTTTGGTATTAGGGTGATGGGTGGGCCTCATAGAATGAGTTTGGAAGTTTTTACCTTCCCTTTTGCAATTTTTTCTGGAAGAGTTTTGAGTAGGAATAGGTGTTTAGCTCTCTTCTCTAAATTTTTGGTAGAATTCAGCTGTGAAGCCATCTGGGTCCTGGGCTTTTTTTTTTGCTGGAAGAGACTTCTGATTACAGTTTTTAAATTTCCGTGCTTGTGATGGGTCTATTGAGATTTTCTATTTCTTCCTGGTTCAGTTTTGGGAAGTCATACTTTTCTAAGATTTTATCCATTTCTTCCAAGTTATCCATTTTATTTACATGTAGTTGCTGATAATAGTCTCTTATGATCCTTTGTATTTTTGTGTTGTCGTGATCTCTCCGTTTTTATTTCTAATTTTGTTGATTTGATTCTTCTCTCTTTGTTTCTTGATGAGTCTGGGTAATGGCTTGTCAGTTTTATATATCTTCTCAAAGAACCAGCTTTTGGCTTTGTTGATTTTTGCTATAGTCTCTTTTGTCTCTTTTACATTTATTTCTGCCCTAATTTTTAAGATTTATTTCCTTCTACTAACCCTGGGGTTCTTCATTTATTCCTTTTCTAGTTGCTTTAGGTGTAGAGTTAGATTATTTATTTGACTTTTTTCTTGTTTCTTGAGGTGAGCCTGTATTGCTATGAATCTTCCCCTTAGCACTGCTTTTACAGTGTCCGTTAGGTTTTAGGTTGTTGTGTTTTCATTTTCATTCGTTTCTATGCATATTTTGATTTCTTTTTTGATTTATTCTGTGATTTGTTGGTTATTCAGCAGTGTGTTGTTCAGCCTCCATATGTTGGAATTTTTAATAGTTTTTCTCCTGTAATTGACATCTAATCTTACTGCATTGTGGTCAGAAAAGATGCTTGGAATGATTTCAGTTTTTTTGAATTTACCAAGAGAAGATTTATGGCACAGGATGTGATCTATTCTGGAGAAGGTTCCATGTGCGCTTGAGAAAAAGGTGAAATTCATTGTTTTGGGGTGAAATGACCTATAGATGTCAATTAGGTCTAACTGGCCTATTGTATCATTTAAAGTTTGTGTTTCCTTATTAATTTTCTGTTTAGTTGATCTGTCCATAGGTATGAGTGGGGTATTAAAGTCTCCCACTATTATTGTGTTATTGTTAATTTCCCCTTTCATACTTGTTAGCATTTGCCTTACATATTGTGGTGCTCCTATGTTGGGTGCATATATATTTATAATTGTTATATTTTTCCCTTGGATTGATCCTTTGATCATTATGTAGTGTCCATCTTTGTCTCTTTTCACCACCTTTGTTTTAAAGTCTATTTTATCTGATATGAGTATTGCTACTCCTGCTTTCTTTTGGTCTCTATTTGCATGAAATAATCTTTTTCCAGCCCTTCACTTTCAGTCTGTATGTGTCCCTTGTTTCAAGGTGGGTCTCTTGTAGACAACATACATAGGGGTCTTGTTTTTGTATCCATTCAGCCAGTCTTTGTCTTTTGGTTGGGGCATTCAACCCATTTACATTTAAGGTAATTATTGATAAGTATGATCCCATTGCCATTTACTTTATTGTTTTGGGTTCGAGATTATACACCCTTTCTGTGTTTCCTGTCTAGAGAAGATCCTTTAGCATTTCTTGGAGAGCTGGTTTGGTGGTGCTGAATTCTCTGAGCTTTTGCTTGTCTGTAAAGCTTTTGATTTCTCCTTCATATTTGAATGAGATTCTTGCAGGATAAAAATATGGAACGCTTCACGAATTTGCAAGTCATCCTTGCGCAGGGGCCATGCTAATCTTCTCTGTATAGTTCCAATTTTAGTATATGTACTGCCGAAGCAAGCACCCTAATCGATTTTTAACATACTGTGTAATTTAATTATTGGGTTGGCCTATAAGTTTGTTTGGAATTTTCCGTATGATAGTATGAAAAACCGAAACAAACTTTCTGGCTAACCTACTATTTATTATGTTACTGTTTATTGCCCCCTCTGACTAGAATGTAAGATCTTTGAGGTCAAGGGTCATTGTATTGCTTACTAATGTATTCTAAGTGCCTAGACTAGGCTGAAAACAGTGGACCAGGGGACCCTTGATGTTTCTTTTGAAAAAAGGAAGTGCCAACAAAAATGGACATGGGTTATGAGAGATTTATAGATATAGAGTTCAGGGAAGGGATCTGGGCTGGAGATACACATATGGGACTCACTAGCTTATAGATGGTGTTTGAGGCCACAGGTCTAGATGGGATCACCAGGGCAGCAGGAGGTTATGGATAGAGAACACAACTGGTACAGGCCTGAACCATAGGACCCTCCTCTGTTAAAAGGCAAAGAGATGAGAAAGAAAGAACAAGGGAGGCTGAGAAGAAGGAGCCAGAGAGGTAGAAAGAAAAGTGGGAGAATGTGATGTGCTTGAAGTCGGTTGATGGAAATGTTTCAAGGAGGAAATGATCAGCTACATCAAATGGGTTAAGCAAGGCAAGGACTGATTACTAGAGAGAAGAGTTCATTTGAGACTTTGATACCAGTTACCAAGTATTCCTGTTCTTTCTCCAAATTTTCTCTCAAATCAACCCCTGCTGCTCACCCTGTTTCAAGCCACCATCTTCTCTTGCCTTGAAATTGCTGAAGTCCCTTAACCAGCTCTGGTTCAGCCTGGACTTGCACTTTCCATTACAGTAGCCATTAGTCATATGTAGCTACTGAACATTTGAAAATGAGGCCAGCATGATTTGAGATGTGCTGTAAGTATGCACTGAATTTTGAAGACTTTGGGGAGAAAAAAAAGAAGAATGTAAAAATATCTCACTAGTAATTCTTTACATTCATTCTTGTCTTGTTGAGATGATAATAATTTGGGTTTTTTTTTTAGTAAAACAAAATGTATTCTTAAGATTATTCCTGGGTTTTAAATATTTTGCATTTTTAAATGTGGCTGCTAGAAAATTTAAAGTTACATATGTGACTTGCGTTTGTGGCTCTTGTTATTTCTAATGGATAGTGCTGGAATAAATCATTTTCCACACTGCACCCATGGTAATCTTTTAAAAAGACAAATGGATCATGTCACTGCCATGCCTCTCCCCTTCAGTAACTTCCCATGGCTTTTAAGATAAAACACCACATCTTTAACATATAAGGCTCTGAGAAGGGGCCCTGCTCTGTTGCCCCATCTCCAGACAATCTCTCTCTTCTCTGGGCTCAGGGCACATTGGCCTTCCTTCCCACCTAGGGTCTGCTCAGATGCAGCTCTCTCTGACTGAAATCCTCTTTGCACTGCTAACACATCTCCCTAGACTCAGTTTAAATGTTTCCTCCTCAGAAATCTTTCCCTAGTCCTCAATCTAGGTACTCCACTTCTAATCTCATGCCTCCTGAGCTTGTCTCATACAGCACTGGTTTAACTTAACCAGCGCTATTTGCATAATCAATTGTAATCTTTCTGAGCCAGACTGAACATTCATTATTTTGTTTGCACTTAACACAATAAACAAAAGTTGAGTTCCTATGTTTTACATTATATTGATCCACCTTGAGATTACTTCTGCTCTTTCTTTTTTCTCTTATTAAAAAACCAAAAACAAACTTTGTTTTAGAGCAGTTTTAGGTTCACAGCAAAATTAAGAGGAAGGTACAGAGATTTCCCATATACCCATTGCCCTTACATGTGGGTAGCCTCCTTCATCATCAACATCCCCCACCAGGATGGTACACTGTTGTAACTGGTGAGCCTACCTTGACACATCATTATCACCCAATGCCCACAGGTTATATTAGGATTCACTCTTGGTGTTGTACATTCTATGGGTTTAGACAAATGTTTAATGACATATATCCACAACAGATTTCCCAACCCGGGGATCTGGCAAAGGGACTGAGAACCCCCAGGGGATTTGACTTCAGAGGCTAGTGGGATTTGATTACAGAACTTAAACAGGACTGGGGATAGAGACTCTTGGGGGGGGCACAAACAAAACCTCCTACCCACCAGGACCCAGGAGAAAGGAGCAAGAGACTGACCCAGACTTGCCTGTGAGTGTCCAGGAGTCTCCAGCGGAGGCATGGGTCAACAGTGGCCTGCTGCAGGGTCAGGGGCACTGAATACAACAAGACATTTTGAAGGAGGTCACCATTATCTTCATTATCCCTACCATAGTTTAGTCTTAGGTCAAAAAACAGGGACGGAACACAGCCCCAGCCATCAACAGAAAATTGGATTAAAGATTTACTGAGCATGGCCCCACCCATCAGAACAAAACCCAGTTTTCCCCACAGTCAGTCTCTCCCATCAGGAAGCTTCCTTATGCCTCTTATCCTTCTCCATCAGAGGACAGACAGAATGAAAACCACTATCACAGAAAACTAACCAAACTGATCACATGGACCGCAGCCTTGTCTAACTCAACAAAACTATGAGCCATGCTGTGTAGGGCCACCCAAGATGGACGGGTCATGGTGGAGAGTTCTGACAAAATATGGTCCACAGGAGAAGAGAATGGCAAACCACTTCAGTATTCTTGCCTTGAGAACCCCACAAACAGTATGAAAAGGCAAAAAGATATGACGCTGAAAGATGAACTCCCTAGGTTGGTAGGTACCCAATATGCTACTGGAGAAGAGTGAAGAAGTAATTCCAGAAAGAATGAAGAGACAGAGCCAAAGTGAAAACAACACCCAGCCGTGGATGTGACTGGTGATGGAAGTAAAGTCTGATGCTGTAAAGAATAATAGTGCATAGGAACCTTGAATGTTAGGTCCATGAATCAAGGTAAATTGGAAGTGGTCAAACAGGAGATGGCAAGAGTGAACATCGACATTTTAGGAGTCAGCTAAAATGGACTGGAATGGGCAAATTTAATTCAGATGACTATTATATCTACTATTGTGTGCCAGAATCCCTTAGAAGAAATGGAGTAGCCCTCATAGTCAACAAAAGAGTCTGAAATGCAGTACTTGGGTGCAATCTCAAAAATGACAGAATGATCTCTGTTCATTTACAAGGCAAATCATTCAACATCACAGTAATCCAAGTCTATGCCCCAACCACTAATGCTGAAGAAGCCGAAGTTGAATGGTTCTATGAAGACGAACAAGACCTTCTAGAACTAACACCCCAGAAAAAATGTCCTTTTCATCATAGGGGACTGGAATGCAAAAGTAGGAAGTCAAGAGATACCTGGAGTAAAAGGCAAGTTTGGCCTTGGAGTACAGAATGAAGCAGGGCAAAGGCTCACTGAGTTTTGCCAAGGGAATGCACTGGTCATAGCAAACGCCATCTTCCAGCAACAAAAGAGAAGACTCTACACATGGACATCACCAGATGGTCAATACCAAAATCAGATTGAGTATATTCTTTGCAGCTGAAGATAGAGAAACTCTATACAGTCAGCAAAAAAAAAAAAAAAAAAAAAAAAAAAGACCGGGAGCTGACTGTGGCTCAGATCACGAATTCCTTATTGCAAAGAAAGAAAAGTTAGTCACATAGTCGTGTCTGACTCTGTGATTCCATGGACTGCAGCCTGTTCCGTTCATCTGTCCATGGAACTCTCCAGGCAAGAGTACTGTAGTGGGTTGCCATTTCCTTCTTCAGGGGATCTTCCCAAACTCAGGGATCAAACCCAGGTCTCCAGCATTGCAGACAGATTCTTTTACCAGCTGAGGCACAAGGGAAGCATAGACATAACCTCAGGAGTTGGTTCCACTGGGGATCGAAACCAGGACCTTCTCCATGTAAAGCAGATGTGCTAACCACTATTCTATGGAACCGTAACCTATTCAGAGTTAAATTGAAGAAAGTAGGGAAAAGCACTAGACTATTCAGGTATGACCTAAATCAAATCCCTTACGATTATACAGTGGAAATGACAAATAGATTCAAGGGATTAGGTCTGATAGAGTGCCTAAAGAACTATGGATGGAGGCTCATGACATTGTCCAGGAGGCAATGATCAAGACCATCCCCAAGAAAAAGAAATGCAAAAAGACAAAATGGTTGTCTGAGGAGGCCTTACAAATAGCTGAGAATAGAAGAGAAGCTAAAGGCAAAGGAAAAAAGGAAGATATATCCATCTGAATGCAGAGTTTCAAAGAATAGCAAGGAGAGATAAGAAAGCTTTCCTAAGTGATCAATGCAAATAAATATAGGAAAACAATAGAATGGAAAAGACTAGAGATCTCTTCAAGAAAATTAGAGATACCAAGGGAACATTTCATGCAAAGATGAGCAAAATAAAGGACAGAAATGGTATGACCTAACAGAAACAGAAGATATTAAGAAGAGGTGGCAAGAATACACAGAAGAACTGTACAAAAATAGTTCTTCATGACCCATATAACCACGATGGTGTGATCACTCACCTAGAGCCAGACATTCTGGAATGGGAAGTCAAGTAGGCCTTAGGAAGCATCACTACGAACAAAGCTAGTGGAGGTGTTAGAATTCCAGTTGAGTTATTTCAAATCCTAAAAGATAATGCTGTGAAAGTGCTGCATTCCATATGCCAGCAAATTTAGAAAACTCAACAGTGGTCACAGGACTGGAAAAGGTCAGTTTTCTTTACAATCCCAAAGAAAGGCATTGCAAAAGAATGTTCAAGCTGCCACATAATTGCACTCATCTCACACACTAGCAAAGTAATGAATGAAGCACGAGCTGGAATGAAGATTGTTGGGAGAAATATCAATAACCTCAGATAGGCGGATGACACCACCCTTATGACAGAAAGCTAAGAAGAACTAAAGAGCCTTTTGATAAAAGTGAAAAAGGAGAGTGAAAAAGTTGGCTTAAAACTCAACATTCAAAAAACTAAGATCATGGCATCCGGTCCCATCACTTCATGTCAAATAGATGGGGAAATGATGCAAACAGTGAGAGACTTTATTTTCCTGGGTTCCAAAATCACTGCAGTTGGTGACTGCAGCCATGAAATTAAAAGATGCTTGCTCCTTGGAAGAAAGCTATGACCATCCTAGACAGCATATTAAAAATCAGAGACATTACTTTGCCAACAAAAGTCCATTTAGTCAAAGCTATGGTTTCTCCAGTAGTCAAATATGGATATGAGAGTAGGACTATAAAGAAAGCTGAGCGCTGAAGAATTGATGCTTTTGAACTGTGGTGTTGGAGAAGAATCTTGAGAGTCCCTTGGGCAGCAAGGAGGTCAAACCATCTGTCATCCCCTTCTCCTCCTGCCTTCTATCTTTCCCAGCATCAGGGTCTTTTCAGATGAGTTAGTTTTTCACATCAGGTGGCCAAAGTATTGGAGTTTCAGTTTCAATATCAGTCCTTCCAATGAACATTCAGGACTGATTTCCTTTAAAATGGACTGGTTGGATCTCTTTGCAGTCCAAGGGACTCTCAAGAGTCTTCTCCAACACCACAGTTCAAAAGCATCAATTCTTCAGCGCTGAGCTTTATAGTCCAAATCTCACATCCGTACATGACTATTGGAAAAGCCACAGCTTTGGCTAGATGGACCTTTGTTGGCAAAGTAATGTCTCTGCTTTTAAATATGCTGTCTAGGTTGGTCATAACCTTTCTTCCAAGGAATAAGCGTCTTTTTATTTCATGGCTGCAATCACCATCTGCAGTGATTTTGGAGCCCCCCAAAATAAAGTCTACCACTGTTTCCACTATCTATTTGCCATGAAGTGATGGGACCAGATGCCATGATCTTAGTTTTCTGAATGTTGAGCTTTAAGCCAACATTTTTACTCTCCTCTTTCACTTTTATCAAGAGGCTCTTTAGTTCTTCTTCACTTTCTGCCATAAGGATGGTGTCATCTGAATATCTGAGCTTATTGATATTTCTCCCAGAAATCTTCCTTCCAGCTTGTGCTGCATCCAGCCCAGCATTTCTCATGGAGTACTCTGCATATAAGTTAAATAAGCAGGGTGACAATATATAGCCTTGACGTACTCCTTTTTCTATTTGGAACCAGTCTGTTGTTCCATGTCCAATTCTAACTGTTGCTTCCTGACCTGCATACAGATTTCTCAAGAGGCAGGTCAGGTGGTCTGGTATTCCCATCTCTTTCAGAATTTTCCACAGTTTATTGTGATCCACACAGTCAAAGGCTTTGGCATAGTCAATAAAGCATAAATAGATGTTTTTCTGGAACTCTCTTGCTTTTTCAATGATCCAGCGCATGTTGGCAATTTGCTCTCGGGTTCCTCTACCTTTCCTAAAACCGGCTTGAACATCTAGAAGTTCACAGTTCACGTATTGTTGAAGCCTGGCTTGGAGAATTTTGATCATTACTTTGCTTGCATGTGAGATGAGTGCAATTGTGCAGTAGTTTGAGCATTCTTTGGCATTGCATTTCTTTGGGACTAGAGTGAAAACTGACCTTTTCCTGTCCTGTGGCCACTGCTGAGTTTTCCAAATTTGCTGGCATATTGAGTGCAGCACTTTCACAGCATCATCTTTTAGGATTTGAAATAGCTCAACCGGAATTCCATCACCTCCACTAGCTTTGTTCATAGTGATGCTTCCTAAGGCCCACTTGACTTCACATTCCAGGATGTCTGGCTCTAGGTGAATGATCACACCATCATGATTATCTGGGTTGTGAAGATCTTTTTTGTACAGTTCTTCTGTGTATTCTTGCCACCTCTTCTTAATATCTTCTGCTTCTGTTAGGTCCATACCATTTCTGTCCTTTAGTGAGTCCATCTTTGCATGAAATGTTCCCTTGGTATCTCTAATTTTCTTGAAGAGATCGCTAGTATTTCCCATTCTATTGTTTTCCTCTATTTGCGCTGATCACTGAGGAAGGCTTTCTTATCTCTCCTTGCTATTCTTTGGAACTCATTTCTTTTTAGTACTGAATAGTATTCCATTGTCTAGATGTACCACAGATTATTTGTCCAGTCACCTCCTGAAGGACAGCCTGGTTGCTTCCAAGTGTTACCAGTGATGAAGAAGTTTCCTATATACAAGCGTGTGGATGTTTTTCCACTCTCTTTTCCAGGGAATTTTCCTGACCCAGGAATCAAACTCCGGTTTCCTGCATTGCAGGCAGATTCTTTACCATCTGAGCCACCAGGGAAGCCATTTGGTGTGTACATAAGTTTTCAGTTTCTTTGGGTGAATTTTTAAAATATTTTTAAGCTGGAGAGAATTGCTTGCTGCATTGTATTGGTTTGGTTTGGAGATTTATTTTTCTTATTCTTTTAAAACTAAAGTAATATTTGCACAGTCAGAAATGCACAAATATTAAGTGATACATTGACTTTTGACAAATTTATACATTCATGTATTCAACATTCCACTCAAGACATTGAAGATTTCTATCACCCTCATGGAAGTTCCCTTGGGCTCTTTACAGGTAGTCCCTGCCCTCTGACACAAGCACTCCTTGATTTCTAGTGTCATAGATGAGTGTTACCTCTTCATAACTTTCCTGTAAATAGACTCATACAGTAATCCTTGGTTTATCTGTTTGTTTTTTTCACTTGGTATCATGTCTTTGAGGTTCATTCATATCTTACTTTGAAATCAGTAGTTGGTACCTTTTTACTGCAGAGTAATTGAATAGAAATATTACAACTTATTTATTATTTACCCCTTGTTACATATTTGGATTATTTCCTGTTTGCAGCAATAATGAATAAAGATACTATAAATAATCATGTATAAAATTTCGCAGACATTATCATTTTCCTAGTAAATACTTAGTAATGGAATGACTGGATTATATGGTACTATGTTTAACTTTATAAAAGGCTGTCAAAACAACATATGAAAGCTTCAGTTCTCTGTGTCCTCATCAATGCTTAGCATTTTCAGTCTTACTAATTTTAGTCATTCTGATGAATGTGGGAAATCTGATATCCTGGGATATACCCCCTGGTCATGATGTATCTGTTTTATATATTGCTAAATTCTATTTTCTAATATTTTACTGTGTGCATTTTTGCATCTATGTTCATGAGGATTATTGATTTGTAATTTTCTTACAATATCTTTATTGGATTTTTTTTATCAGGATCACGGAGGTCTCATAAAATGAATTGAAAAGTGTTTTCTCTCTATTTTTTGATGGATTTTGTTTGATGCTGGTAATACAGGTAGAATTTACCAATTAAACCATCTGTGTGTGGAATTTTCTTAAATGTTTGTAATTGTAAATTCAATTTCCTTAATATAGGAGATATTCCATTAAAAATGATTTTTTCCTGTGTCAGTTTTGGTAAATATTACACAAGGGATTTATCCATTTAATCTAAATTGTCAAATTTATATAGTGATACAGAATTGTTCATTTGTGTGTTTAATTGCTCAGTCGTGTCCAACTCTTTGTGATCCCATGGACTGTAGCCCACCAGGCTCCTCTTCCATGGAGATTCTCCAGGCAAGAATACTGGAGTGGGTAGGCTATCCCTTCTCCATGGGATCTTCCCAACCCAGGGATCAAACCCAGGTCTCCCACATTGCAGGCAGATTCTTTACCAGCTGAGCCATCGATGAAGCCCAAGAATACTGGAGTGGGTAGGCTAACCCTTCTCCAGGGGATCTTCCCAACCCAGAAATCAAACTGGGGTCTCCTGCATTGCAGGCAGATTCTTTACCAGCTTACAGGGAATTCCCCTATTACTCTTTTACCATCTGTGATGTTGTCCCTCTTTTATTTCTGATACTAGTAATTCATGTTCTCCCCCTTGCTCATTATCTTTATCTCTTCCTCATCAGACTTTTATTTTTTAAATTTTATTTATTTTTGGCTGTGCTGGGTCTTTGTGGCTGCGCACAGGCTTTCTCTAGTTGTGATGGGTGAGCAGGGACTACTCTCTAGCTGTACTACGCGAACTTCTCATTGCAGTGACTTCTCTTGTTGTGGAGCACAGGCTCTAGGCATGCCAGCTTCAGCAGCTGTGGTGCAAGGGCTTAGTTGCCCCGTGGCATGTGGGATCTTCCCACGCCAGGGGTTGAACCTGTGTCCCCTACATGGGCAGGAGGATTCTTAACCACTGGACCACTAGGGAGGTCCTCCTCATCGGTCTTCTAGAGGTTTAGTAACTTTATTGAAGTTGTCAAAGAATGATCTTTTGGCTTTGATGGCTTTTGACTATTTTTTTTGTCAGTTTTCCAGTTCATTTTTGCTCTTACCGTTGTTATTCCCACCTTCTATTGTTTCTGGTTTAATTTGCTTTTCCTGAGTTCAAGTGGAAGCTTAGGTTATTTTTAGATTACTTAGTTTAAAGCTTTCGTCTTTTCTACTGCAAGTATTTAAAGTCATAGATTTCTTTCTAAGTTCTGTTTTAATGTATACCAGGTTCGATGCATGAGACAAATGCTCAGGGCTGGGGCAATGGGATGACCCAGAGGGATGGGATGTGGAGGGAGGTGGGAGGGGGGTTCAGGATGGGGAACACATGTAAACCCATGGCTGATTCATGTCAGTGTATGACAAAAACCACTACAATATTGTAAAGTAATTAGCCCCCAACTAAAATAAATAAATTAATTAAAAAAAATTTTTTTTGGTATGTTGTATTTTCATTAAGTTTGAAATATTTTCTAATTTATCTTGTGATTTCTTATTTAGCCTAGTGGAAAGAGGTAAATTATTTAGAGGTATGTTGCTTAATTTTCAAATACTTAGGGAGATTTTCTAGATAACTTATTCTTATTAATTTCTAATTGAATTTTGTTGTGGTTAAAAAAAAACATAGTCTGTTACTGTTTCCTTTGAAATTCCTTTGAAATTTACTGAGACTTATTTCATAATCCAGCAATTGATTTATTTTGTTGAAGATTCCATGCACACTTCAGAGAATGAGTATTCTGCAGTGGTTGATTGTAATGTATATTAATGTTAATTTTGTCAAGTTGGTTGCTAGTATTATTTAAATATTTTCTATTTATACTTTTTTTTTTTAGTTCAGTTGCTCTACCAATTAGTGAGAGAGGAATCTTAAAATCTCTCACTGTAATTGTGAATTTGTCTGTTTCTCTCTTCAATTTTGTCATTTGCTTCATGTATTTCTAAACTCTGTTATTAAGTACACCTCTATTTAGGTTTGTTATATTTTCCTGATGAATTGTCCCTTTGTTCGTGTGAAGTATTTCTCTTTACCTCTTGTTGCACACTTACCATGAAATTTATTGTATTATTTTACTAGGGCTGTCATAACAAGGTCCCACAGATGGGGTGGTTTAAACAACAAAAATCTATATCCTCAAAGTTCTGGAGGTTTGAAATCCAAGTCAAGGTGTCAGCAGAGTTGATTCCTTCTGAGGTCTCTCTTCTTGGCTTGCAAATAGCTATTCTCTACCTGTGTCTTCACATGGCCTTCCCTCTGTGTCCTAATCTCTTTTTATGACATCAGTCAGATTGGATTAGACCCACCTTGTCAACTTCATTTAACTTAATTACCTGTTTAAAGACTCTCCAAATGCAGTCATATTCTGAGGTTCTGGGGACTAGGACTTCAATATAAGAAGAGTTTTTTGGCGGGGAAGGGAGGTGACACAATTCAGCCCATAACATCCACTTTGTTTGATATTATAGCCACACCATCTTTTTTATGTTTAACTGTTTGCATGGTATACCTTTTTCCATCCTTTTACTTTCAACCTGAGTCTTTGAATTCAAATGTATCTCTTATGGATAGCATATACTGTATCTTGGTCTTTTATCCATTTCTGACAAGCTTTGACATAACTGGAATATCTTGTTTTTTTAACATTCCATGTATCTGTTGGTATGATTGTGTCTGAGTCAGTCTTCTTGGTATTTGTTTTCTATTTGTCCCATTTGATGTTTGTGCCTTTGTCCTTTTCTGC
The DNA here is from genome assembly GCA_024291935.2 of Okapia johnstoni. NCBI lineage: Eukaryota > Metazoa > Chordata > Mammalia > Artiodactyla > Giraffidae > Okapia > Okapia johnstoni. The sequence goes on along the minus strand of CM044317.1, from coordinate 57,560,657 downwards.
CTTCTTTTGCGTTAATTGGATATTTTTACTGTTCTATTTTACTTCTCCTATTGATGTTTTAGCTATACATTCTTGTTTTCTTAATAGTTGCTTGGTAGTTTTAAATATGCATCCATAACTTATCACAGACTACTTAGAATATCATTTCATTTCACTTATATTGTAAGAATTTTACAACAGGGTATTTGATATATTCCTACTTCTGTCCTTTATGTTATTGTTGTCATATATTTTACTTATATTTTCAACTGTACAAAACATTTTAATATTTCTTTACATAGTCATTTATCTTCTAAAGAAGTTGGGAAAATAAAAAAGGGTGGTCTTTTACATTTGCCTACCTATTTGGCTTTCTAGTAACTCTTTATAGATCTGAATTTTTATCTGATATCATTTTCTTTAAGTCTGAAGAACTTCCTTCAGCATTTCTTTTTTTTCAATTGTTTTTAATTGAAGTATAATTGCTTTACAAGTTCTGTTAGTTTCTGCTGTACAACAATACGAATCAGCTATAGTGAAAAGTGAATTGCTCTTCTTCAGTCCAACTCTTGGATTGAATCAGCTGTATGCATGCATATAATCCCTCCCTCCAGAGCCTTCCTTCTCCTTCCCTATCCCACCCCTCTAGTCATCACAGAGCACCGAGCTGAGCTCCCTGTGCTACACAGCAGCTTCCCGCTAGTTATCTATTTTACACGTGGTAGTGTATATATGTCAATGCTACCCTCTCAATTCACCCCACCCTCTCCTTATCCCCCTGTGTCCACAAGTCTGTTCTCTATGTCTGTGCCTCTATTCCTGCCCTGAGAATAGGTTCATCAGTACCATTTTCCTAGATTCTATATATATGTGTTAATGTATGATATTTGTTCCTCTCTTTTTGACTTACTTTACTCCGTATACGTTCATCTTCAGCATTTCTTATAGCATAGTTCTGCTGGCACTTAATTCTCTAAGAATGTTTTTCTGAACTTTCTGAGCCTTTCTTTCCATTGTATTTCTGGACTTCATTGTTTCTGATGAGAAGTCAATTAATATTCTTATTATTCCTCTGTATATAACACATCTTTTATTTTTGGCTGCCTTTAGTATTTTCTCTTTATCTTTGGTTTCATTAACTTTATTATGATGAGCTTAAGTGTGTGTGAGGAGTTTGGTTTGTTTTATCATAATTAATTAAAATGGGGTTAAAGAATAAAGTAAATCACATTTATAGTGCATCTCCTTTTGACAAATGCCACATCATGTCCTGATATATAAATGATCTTCTTTAGTCCTTTCCTTGGATTATCCACACCTCCTCATTGAGGCATTGAGGTTAGAAATTCTGTATTTAGCCACAACAGGGTGACTGACAATGGACTTATCTTCTAGCCATGAACAACAATACAATTGGACAAGAGAAAGGAAGCAACTGTTACCAGCAGACAGCACAGTGCCTTCTGGAGGGAAGACAAACACCCAAAGTCAGCTTCATTTCCCTCCCCTCTCCCCTTTCCTCTCCCTACTTTCTGCTTGGGCGCCTTCAGACCTTGGCACAGAGAGGGGCAGGATGAGTGCAAAGCTAGTTTGTCTAGGTGGGGGAGGCAGAGCTCAGAGTTGGGGGCTGCTGAATGGGGATAGAATATGCACACAAGGGGAGTCCCCTTGGGCCCTGGCTACCCAGTAGCCACCTACCTGGAGGGTGTAGGGTGAGACATCACCAGGCCTATCCTGTGCTTGGGGGCTGAGAACTGAGTGTGGACACCAAGGCTCACAGTGCTAGGAGACATAGGAGTTTGAGCCCAGTCAGGACAGAGAAAGTGTCCTGAGAATGACAAGTATTCAAGTGAGACCTAAGAAAGCTTACACCTTAACAGAAAGTACCATTTTCAGGGGTAAGGACTCTGCCCTAAAGACAAAGTACAAACCTGACACAGACGTGTCCATTCCCCAAACTCAGTTGTTCTCCAAGTCTCCTTTTCGTCCTCTTTCTATGCATCTGATCATACTAATAACAGCCAGAATTTGGGGGTGGGGTTACCATGAACTAGGCAGGCTCTTCCAAGTGTTTTACTGTTGTTGATTCATTTTTCATCCCAAGAACACTGTGAAGCAAGTAATATTTTCCTCTCCATTTCGTAGATGTGGAAACTGAAATACCAAGATATGAAGCAACTTGCCTGGTGATAGGAAGTTAATAAGGAGCAAAACTGGGTCTTGAACCCAAGCTAGCTTAATACATGCTAAAAAATCTCTAGTTCACCTTTTCTTCATTTCCTGCCACCACAACCTTAGTCAGACTCTCCTCACCTCTTGCTTAGATTTTTATAATGATCTTCCTGTTGAGTTCCCTGCTTCTATATTTAATCACAGAGAACTTCTAAATTTGCAAAGTTGATCATACAGTTTTTTTCTGCTCAAATTCCTTTAATGACATCACCTATAGTCAATTATGATCCGGTGTCCACCTGTCTATTCAGAATTTTTCCCAGTACTTTCTTCCTGCTTCTTTCTTTCGCTCCCTCATTCTTTATTTCCAGCTTTTATGATGTGTAATTGAAAACTAAAATTGTAATATATTGTGTGTATAATGTGATGATTTGGTATGTTGTCATTCAGTCATTAAGTCATGTCCGACTCTTTGCGACCCCATGGACCGCCACACCCCAGGTGTACTTGTCCTCCACTATTTCCCGGACTTTGCTCAGATTCACGTCCATTGAGTTGGTGATGCTATCTAACCATCTCATCTTCTGCTGTCCTCTTCTCCTCTTGCCTTCAATCTTTCCCAGCATCAGGGTCTTTTCCTATGAGTCAGCTCTATGCATCAGGTGGCCAAAGTATTGGAGCTTCAATTTCAGCATCAGTCCCTCCGCTGAATATTTAGGGTTGATTTTTAGGCTTCACTGGTTTGATCTTGCAATTCTTTGGCGGGTTTGATATTCATGTACACTGTGAAGGGGCTTCCTAGGTGACGCTAGTGGTAAAGAACCCACCTGCCAGTGCAGGAGACTCAAGAGAAACAGGTTTGATATCTGGGTCAGGAAGATCCCCTGGAGGAGTACACAGCATCCCACACCAGTATTCTTGCCTGGAGAATCCCATGAACATAGGATACAGTCCATAATGTCGCAGAGTCGGACACAACTGAAGCGACTTAACACACACACATACACTGTAAAAATATTCTCACAATTGAGTTGATTAGCACACTCATCACCTTACATATTTACCTCTTCTTAGAGGGAGAGGGGGAGAAGGCAATGGCAACCCACCCCAGTACTCTTGCCTGGAAAATCCCATGGACGGAGGAGCCTGGTAGGCTGCAGTCCATGGGGTCGCTAAGAGTCAGACATGACTGAGCGACTTCACTTTCACTTTTCCCGTTCATGCACTGGAGAAGGAAATGGCAACCCACTCCAGTGTTCTTGCCTGGAGAATCCCAGGGACGGCAGAGCCTGGTGGGCTGCCATCTATGGGCTCGCACAGAGTCGGACACGACTGAAGCGACTTAGCAGCAGCAGCAGTTAGCAGGGGGAGAGGTGGTGAGAACACTTAAGTTCTACCGTCTTTACAGAATTTCATTTACAGTTAAATTTCAGTTATTATCAACTCTAGTCACCACATTATACATTGGTTCCTCAGACTTTATTTATCTTATAACTGAATATTTGTATCCTTTCACCAACCTCTCCCTGTTCCTCACCCCAACCCCCGTTCCCCAGGCCCTGGCAACCACTGTTCTACTCTTGGCTTCTGTATAAGCGTGACGTTTCTCTCCTTCATTCTTTCCCACTTCAGCAAGACACACCTATCTGTGGTTAAAAAATTGTGTTATTTCATGCCTCTCACATTGTTCCCTCTGCCTCAAACACTTTCCCTACTCATCAGCCTGGCAACCTCCCCGTCTAAAGTGGGTCTAGGTGTCTCTCTGGCATGGATCTTTCTTCCACCACAAAGAGTGAACATACATCTCCTGCCCCACCCCAGCACAGAGCATGGCAAGACTCTCGGTCATGTTTTACTTATTCCCCAGCACCTGGCACATGATGGACACCTAGTAGGCACGCAGCAAATGCTCTTTAATGTGGTACATGGCAAACTCCTACCCAAGCTGCCCTCAGGTGGGCGGGAGTGAGGGTGAAGGGTGTTTTGAGAAACCCAAATACACCAGGAAAGGAGAGGAGGAAGATGGCAGAAAGTCTGTTTCACTTCACAGCCCTCCATGGCCCTTCTTTATTAGCAGAAGACCAACAGCCCACTTGGCCAGCGTTCTCACAGGAACTAGAGATTTCTCCTCCTCATTTTTGAACAAAGCAGAGTTCCACTTGAAGATTTCATTGTTCTCTGCCTGCCTCTTTTGCCTAATTGTTTCTCCTAGGAATTGTCTTTGTCTTGGGAGAAGGTTTTCACAAAACACAGCTCGTCACAAAGAGCTGTGGAATAGTACCTGGGGTGTGTGGGGGGGGCTCCTTGGCCCTGCCATGTGTGGGTGGAGGAGCAGCAATCCTGGAGCGATTCCTCTTGCCCGTGGTGTGCACGTAGCGAGGAAGGGAGCTTTGTTAACGGAGGTGTAGCTGAGCGAGCTGACTCTCTTCCCCACTCGACCTTGCCAGAAAATTGTGTCAGTAGAATAACTATTGTTTTTGATCTTTAAAAACAATTTGCATCTTTAAAGAATTTTTACTAAGTTTCTGAGAAAGTGACTGTTTGACCGACATTCAGCTTTGGGGAGGTGTGAGGGGTAATCAGCAAACCAACCTTGATGACCGGTGGACGGGCAGGAGCCCTAACCAGGGCTTGTCCAGACCAATTTCATTAAAGCTATGCTGTCCTGGAGTGAACGGTCGTGGACTCAGGGTCCTTTCTGCCAAGGAAAGCTAGTCTGTCATCTGACCCCACTAGTAAGCTCCACGTTCCTCTGACTGCTCTGCAGGGAAGCTCTCTGCCCTCAGCCCAGGTCAGGTACACCACCCGTGGCCTTTTGCATCTGTATTTTCCCTCCATAGCACTACCAGTTTGCAAGGTGCATTTGAAGGCTTCTCTTATTGACTACCTCCTCCATTGACCTTGAACTCCATAAGGAAAGAGTGTGTCTGTTGTATGTAGTCTCCAGTCCAGAGGCTGGCCATGGCATGTGCTGAATAAATGTTGTTATGCAACCTTGGAAGCTCTTGGGGTTTTACAAAATTCTTTTCTCATGATGCATTATTCCTCATTCACTAGCATAACAAGTCAGACCTCACTGGTTGAGACAAGGCCACTTCTAAGCTGCATGTCCAGGAGTGGAGGTAGTTGGCATTGACAGTTACAAGCTCAGTCTAAGCCAGTTTCCCTTCCATCTTTGCTGTGGTTTGTGCCAGGCATTATGGCAGGATCTTGGTCAAGGCTAAACTGTGTCCCCTCAACATTCATATGTTGAAGCTCAAACCCCCAAAGTGACTGTATTTGAGAATAGGGGCTTTATAGATGTAAAGTTAAATGAGGTCATATGACCTAAATCAACTCAGTGAGGTCCTAATCCAATAGGTCTGGAAAGGCCATGTGAGGGCAGAGAAAAGGCAGCCATCTGAAAGGCCAGGAGAAAGGCTTTAGGGGAAACCAAACCTGCCAACACCTTGATCTTGAATGTCAGCATCCAGAACTGTGAGAAAATAAATTTCTGCTGTTTAAGCCACTTAATCTGTGATACTGTTAGGGCAGCCCTAGCAAGCAAATATAGGGCATTACTGTAAAAATAAGTGAATAGTGTGGAAATGTAAGGGAGAAAAGCATTGCTTCTATGGCATCTTGGAAGTCTTTGAGGAGGTTAATATTTAAGCTGCTCTTGAAGAAATGAAGGAACTTTAGCTGATGACTATGGAATGTCTTTGGGTACCAAGCATGGCCAGAGGCTTTATTTGTGTTACCTCCCTTGGGGGTAGATGACAGCATCCCTGGGAGGTCTCTAATCTCCTCTTTCCAGGAAGAAATTGAAGCTAACTGAAGTTAAGTAATTTGTCTAAGCTCAGCAACCCACTACGGTATTCTTGCCTGGGAAATTCCATGGACAGAGGAGCCTGGAGGGCTACAGTCCACAGGGTCACTAGAGTTGGACACAACTTAGCAACAAAACTGCCACCACCACACCATTAATAAGTAGTAGAATCAGAATTTGACCTCAGAACTAGTTTATACCAAAGCTGCTACTCTTTCTATTTCGCTAGGCACAGTGTGTATCTGCTGCTGCTGCTGCTAAGTCGCTTCAGTCATGTCCGACTCTGTGCGACCCCATAGACGGCAGCCCACCAGGCTCCGCCATCCCTGGGGTTCTCCAGGCAAGAACACTGGAGTGGGTTGCCATTTCCTTCTCCAATGTGTGAAAGTGAAAAGTGAAAGTGAAGCCGCTCAGTTGTGTCTGACTCTTAGCGACCCCATGGACTGCAGCCTACCAGGCTCCTCCGTCCATAAGATAGTAATAATAACACCTACAATAACTGTAAGCCTGGCATGCACATAAATTATACACATCATCCAATTTAATCGTTTCTAAAAAGTGAGGGAGACACTCTGATTATCTTAATTTTATAAATTACAGGGGAAAAACACAGACAGGCTTAATAACTCATTCAAAATCATACAGTTAGTAAGGATCTGGGAATTGGACCCAAGCTGTTTAACCATTTCATTTAATTTTTTCATATGTGTACATGTATGGAGAGTTGAGGGAGGGGAGGAGTGGGACTGAATGTTGCTAGTTTTATTGTTTGGGGGCTGAAGGTCTTTTAGGATAAGGATTGATTGGCAAAATTCTGTATGAGCAGTAATAATAGTAGTAATCAGTAATGTTAAATAGAGCCAAATATTTGCTTTCTCTGGGGCAAATCAATTAGGGTAAGAACAGTGTGTCTCCCTAAATCACTTCTACTCCCTTGAGTGGGTGCATCATCTCTGGTGGGTCTAGGATTAAAACATCTGGTCTCAGTTCCTAGAGGTGGGTGCTTCAGTGACTAACAACCTCTGAGGACACTGCAGATCTCTGGGCCCTCAGCCTCACAGCTGTGTTTGCTACCAACTCTGTATCTAATAGTCATCCCTCAGCCTGGGAGTGAGAACCAGGCTGGAAGCTTAGGCTCCTGGGAACCTGAGGTTCAGGACAGACCAAGCCTAAGTCTTATTCCTGCAGCAGCAGGCAAACTGTGAGGTTGAAGGAGTAGGACAGCCACCTTTCGGCCATGGCAACCAGTAAACCGTCAGTGCTCTATCACTGCAGATTAATGGTCAGTCTGTATAGGATGGGCAGAACTTAGCTTAGCTCCATGTGCAGAGTTCCTCAGAAACAGGCCCAGGGTCTCCCTGGCTTTCTATTTCTGCTCTCCTTACCTCTGCCACACCTGTGGGCAGTACCTACAGGAGCCTGGAGCAGTTGCTGGGCAACAAGTCATCTTGACATCCTCCTTGTAGTTTCTAGACTTCTCCACTTGGATCCCCTGTCTCTGTGTCTGTCTCCTCTGCAGCAGAATTGGCCAGACCTGGACCAGAGACTTGGCAGGACTCCGTGCTCCCTCCAAGAAGATCCTCCCTGAGAACCAGTCACTGCCCTTTGGGAGCCTCCATCTTCCAGCATTGCTAACATGTCCAGTTTATCACATTAAAATATGTGTATTCCAGAGGCAACTCTTTATGGAAGGGTTTACTTGTTCATCCATGGGTTATCTGGAAGTTTTCCTCTTCTCACTCATGCTATTATATTCTGGCCATTTTCTGCTAGGAGTCAGAGGTCTCTGGGTAGAGAAGAGAAATCTACGTGCCACGATTTTGGAGTGGCAGGGACTAGAGCATGCATGACACCTCAAAATACCCCTCTTTGGCTTAAGGATTGTTTTGAGCTGAAGGCAGTTGAGGAACAGCAAACATGGGTAAAGCTCTAAAAACAAAGCATGTTTCTCTTCTGTAAGGGAAATTTTACATTTATAAATGCACTTTGAGTTCATAAAGGTGTCTCCCTCTCCTGAAGTAGGAAGAGGAGGACTCTTAATAACCCATCAGTGAGGCAGGGACTAACATCTGCAGAGCAAACCTTTCCAAACAACCCTTGTTTACCTGCTTTTCCTGATTACCTTTCCAAACCTTGTCCCCACTGTCCAGAAGCCCCAAACCTCTGTTTCTTGGCCTATCCTCTTCTCTACACTGTTGCCCTTTAGGGTGGTATATAAGCCCCCACATTCTAAATTCTTCCTTGAGCCACATTTCCCTTTGTGAACTTCCATCATATATACACAATTAAATCTATTTTTTTCTCTTGTTAATTTTTTTTTTAATCTTTCAGCCACATGGCATGGCATTTTGGATCTTAGTTCCCAACCAGGGATTGAACCTCTGCCCCCAGCATTGGCAACACAGAGTCTTAACCACTGGACCACCAGGAAAATTTCTCTCTTGTTAATCTTTCATCAGTTTGACTCATGGGTCCCAGACATTGAACCAGGAGGGTTGAGGAAGAATATTTTCCTTCTACTACAAAGCAGTGATTGGGATACCCAACTCACTCTGGAGGCTACAGTTGGAATCTTGGGGCTATCAGACAAAGTCAGCAAAAGTTGAAAACTCTCACTAAATAAGCCTCCTAGATTTCTGCCTATAGGGTTCAATCGACAGAGGGCAGCTAAGAGTCTCTTCATATTTTCCTTTCCAAATTTAGATTATCAGGCGAAAAATGTTGGTAAGAACCATTTACATTGTGACTCATGTGAATTTTGTTTTGAGTACTCATTGGTTGGGCTTCCCTGGTGGCTCGGCAATAAAGAATCCGCCTGCCAATGCAGGAGCCACAGGAGACCAGGGTTCAATCCCTGGGTTGGGAAGATTCCCTGGAGGAGGGCATGGCAACCCAGTCCAGTATTCTTGCTTGGAGAATCCCATGGACAGAGGAGCCTGGCGGGCTACAGTCCATAGGGTCACAAAGAGTCAGACATGACTGAAGCGACTTAGCATGCAGGCACGCACTCATTGGTTATTGGTCCTTTCCTTCTTTACAATTTGTCTTGCGCCACATCCTGACAGCTTGGTTTGGCTTTCTGCCTACCAGTGGGCACAGGTTGGTAGGCTTGTGTCTGTAGATGGCAAACTGTTAGGTTGGAGGCCCTGAGAATTTGTAGATGGCCGTACAGAAATGTGGGGTGCACCCAGAGTGTGACTGATGTCTTCCTGACAGTTGCCTGTTCCAGAGAGTTCATGTTAAGTCTCTCTTTCAGCTATCATGGGGAGAGACTCTGGGTCATGCGAACTACATCTTTTGCACTGTCTTTGGGAACACTTCTGTTTCCCTGGTTAAGTTATGAAAAGGCTTATTGGTTTTCAGAACTGGAACAGGGATATCTTTGTTTTGTTTTAAAGCCCCAAATCCCTTTTCTTTAGTCTAGCCTCTTTTCCACCCTCTATTGCCCTTTGGGGTGGCATAGAAACCCCCCAATCCTATCTCTACACATAATTTTAAAAAAAGGTTTTCTCTTGTTAGTCTTTTGTCACTTTAATTTCCAGGGACCCAGATGGAGAACCCAGAAGGGCAGAGGGAAAAGTTTTTCCCCTCCCCTACAGGAGGGAATGTGTTATTGAGTATACTAAATTTTTTTTTCTCAGTTTTGTGGTCAGAGGTGAACAGTTTGCAGAATTACAAAGTGAAATATTAAATAAACCACACTCACCCCACCCCAGTTGTCTTCCTCTTCATGAATAGGAGGCATGTGGCAGCGCCATGCAAAGGCTGCCCAGTGCTGCTTCATTTCTGGTCAGTCTTTATTTCAGTTCAGTTCAGTCACTCAGTCATGTCTGACTCTTTGAAACCCCCTGAACCGCAGCATGCCAGGCCTCCCTGTCCATCACCAACTCCCGGAGTCCACCCAAACCCATGTCCACTGAGTCGGTGATGCCATCCAACCATCTCATCCTCTGTTGTCCCCTTCTCCTCCTGCCCTCAATCTTTCCCAGCATCAGGGTCTTTTCCAATCAGTCAGCTCTTTGCATGAGGTGGCCAAAGTATTGGAGTTTCAGCTTCAACATCAGTCCTTCCAGTGAACACCCAGGACTGGTCTCCTTTAGGATGGACTGGTTGGATCTCCTTGCAGTCCAAGGGACTCTCAAGAGTCTTCTCCAACACCACCGTTCAAAAGCATCAATTCTTAGGTGCTCAGCTTTCTTTATAGTGTCCTGCTATCCCCCTGGATTTCACACCTTGCTTCCACAGATCTGGTGGAACTATAAGCAATACAGGATTAAAGAAAATGTCAGTTAACTAAGAGAGTGCTATTCAGCAGCTTTGAAAGAAACCACCTGGAAGATTTCTACCAAAGATCCCAAAGCATGTTCATGGGTCTTTTCTGGCTGGATGCCACCCAACACACACCTCACCTCAAAGAACAACATCCTTGGTGTCCACCGTCCCTCTTCTCTCCCACCCTGCCAATAAGGAAGCTCTCTTCTCCCCAGATTCTTGGCCTCCGTCTAGGGAGTCTGTTCTCCTGAGCAAGGCGTGGCCTTAAGACTGGAGTATCAAGGGGAAGAGAACCAGAGTGTATGAAGGATTACCACTGGTCAGGCACTGAACTAGATGCTTTCTCTACTTTTTGTACAAATCCGTTCAACAATCCTGCAGTGTGTAAATCCTGTTTTAGAAATGAGGACTCTAAAATTCAGAGAGGTTAAGGGATCTGTTCACTGCCATACACCTGGTAAAACCCTCAGCTAATTTCCCCTGTACTCCAGTCAGTTTTTCCACTCAGGGTAGAGTCCCCAGAACAACAGGACCTTGCTAATCCTCACAGCTATTCATGAAAATCTCATGGCTCAAGCTTGGAAACCAAAGGAAATGGAGTGGCAACTGGTGTTTCAAGCCTAGGTGCTAACGCTTGCCATTACCTGGCAAACAAAACAGAACTGATCAGAGAGCCCAGAATAACCAGAGGGTTAAGGAAAGCCATCAGGAATGAGCAGGTTTCAAACCTCTTTTGTTCCTTGGATGTCCTTGAAAGAGTTTAGAAATACTGCTGTGAAGACCTTGCTGTGTTTTCTGAATGGGCAGATCTGGAAGCTAAATGGAGGTTAAGGTATGCTTAAGAACATGATCATTTCCTTTTCAAGGAGAGCTGTGGTCTGAAGAAGAAGAATTCACCTGCTGCATTCTGTGATCCAGCAGGAGCAGCAGACTTGAACTGCCATCTGTTCGTTGCTATGGGAACAATTTCCTACACATTTACTGAAACCCTCAGGTCTGGGTAAATGCTGCCATTGTCAGTGCCTACCCTTCAGCTGGCTCATTTGGAGAAAGAATGGCGAAGTGATCACGTACCAAAGACAGAGCCTGAAGACTTCTTTCACCACTTGAAAACTAATTGATAGGCCCATTTTTCTAAATCATAGGGGTCCCTGTAGGCTCTGCCCTGTGGTACATTCAAACTTTCCCCTTGGGCTTGCTTCCTCGGTGAGCACTGGTTGGTGAAGGAGGTGCTGCTGGTTCAAGTCAAGGAATGCATACTGGTGACTCTCATCCTAGGAGCCTTAGTTCAGTACAAGCACAAAGAAGCTATGGATGAGGACTGTTGTGTGCCCATACTCATTCTCACCAAACACACACACACACACACACAGAGCCCAGTATAATTATTTTGTGCTCTACTATGTTCCCTTCCCAGAGGTCACATCACATTTGGTCAGCAGAAATCCACCAAACATTAGTTCTCAGGAAAAGATCACTTCTTTCTGCATTGAGACCCAGAGTCTGCACACCATTTTTATTTTGCATTGCTGTGCAAGATATTTACTTTTTCTTTTTGGCTGCGCCACACAGCTTGTGGAATCCTAGTTCCCAGAACTGGGATTGCACCTGGGTCCCCTACAGTGGACGTGTGAAATACTAACCACTGGACCACCAAGAAATTCCCTGGACATTTGAATTCTAAAGGAACAGGAGGACATTTTGCCCAGGGTTGTTTTTCAGTCGCTAAGTTATGTCAGACTATTTGCAACCCCATGGCCGGCAGTACACCAGGCTTCCCTGTGCTTCATCATCTCCTGGAGCTTACTCAAACTCATGTCCATTAAGTAGGTGATGCCATCCAACCATCTCATCATCTGTCACTCCCTTCTCCTCCTGCCCTCAATCTTTCCCAGCATCAGGGTCTTTTCCAATGAGTCTGCTCTTTGCATCAGGTGGCTAAAGTATTGGAGCTTCAGCTTCAGCATCAGTCCTTCCAATGAATATTTAGGACTGATTTCCTTTAGGATGGACTGGTTTGATCTCCTTGCAGTCCAAGGGACTCTCAAAAGTCTTCTCCAACATCACAGTTCGAAAGCATCAATTCTTTCCACTCAAACTTTATGGTCCAGCTCCCACATCTGTTCTTGACTACTTGAAAAACCATAGCTTTGACTCTATGGACCTTGTTGGCAAAGTTATGTCTCTGCTTTTTATTATGCTGTCTAGATTTGTCACAGTTTTTCTTCCAAGGAGCAAGCATCTTTTAATTTCATGGCACCAGAACCATCTGCAGTGATTTTATAGCCCAAGAAAATAAAGTCCGTCACTGTTTCCATTATTTCCCTGTCTATTTGCCATGAAGTGATGGGACTGGATGCTGTGACCTTAGATTTTTGAATGTTGAATTTTAAGCCAGCTTTTTCATTCTTCTCTTTCACCTTCATCAAGAGGCCCTTTAGTTCCTCTTCACTTTCGGCCTAATGGGTGATATCATCTACATATCTGAGGTTATTAATATTTCTCCCAGCAAGCTTGGTTCCACTTGAGCTTCATCCAGCCCAGCATTTCACAGGGTGTACTCTGCATATAATTAAATAAGCAGGGTGACAATATACAGCCTTGATGTACCTCTTTCCCAGTTTTGAACCAGTCCATTGTTTCGTTTTCATTTCTGTTGCTTCTTTTTATATATATATTTCTTTTAATTAATTTTTTTATTGAAGGATAACTGCTTTACAGAATTTTGTTGTTTTCTGTCAAACTTCAACATGAATCAGCCATAGGTATACATATATCCCCTTCCTTTTGAACCTCCCTCCCATCTCCCACCCCATCCCACCCCTCTAGATAGATACAGAGCCCGTTTGAGTTTCCTGAGTCATACAGCAAATTCCCATTGGCTGTCTACTTTACATATGGTAAGGTAAGCTTCCATGTTACTTTTTCCATACATCTCACCCTCTCCTACCCTCTCCCCATGCCCATAAGTCTATTCTCTATGTCTGTTTCTCCATTGCTGTCCTGTAAATAAATTCTTCAGTAGCATTTATCTAGATTCCATATATATGCATTAGAATACAATATTTATCTTTCTCTTTCTGACTCACTTCACTCTGTATAATAGGTTCTAGGTTCATCCACCTCATCAGAACTGGCTCAAATGCATTCCTTTTTATAGCTGAGTAATATTCCATTGTGTATATGTACCACAACTTCCTTATCCATTCATCTGTCGATGGACGTCTAGGTTGCTTCCATGTTCTAGCTATTAGAAATAGTGCTGCAATTAACAATGGGATACATGTGTCTTTTGCAATTTTGATTTCCACAGGATATATGCTTAAGAGAGGGACTTCTGGGTCATTCCTAGTTTTTTAAGGAATCTCCATACTGTCTTCCATAGTGGCTGTTTCAGTTTACATTCCCACCAACAGTGCATGAGCGTTCCCTTTTCTCCACATCCTCTCCAGCATTTATTGTTTGTAGACTTTTTGAAGATGTCCATTCTGACCGGTGTGAGGTGATATCTCATTGTAGTTTTGATTTGCATTTCTCTAATAATGAGCAATGTTGAGCATCTTTTCATGTGTTTGTTAGCCATCTGTATGTCTTCTTTGGAGAAATGTCTAAGTCTTTTTCCCACTTTTTGATTGGGTTGTTTTTTTTCTGGCATTGAGTTGTATGAGTTGCTTGTATATTTTGGAAATTAACCCATTGTCAGTTGTTTCATTTGCTATTATAAGGAAATGGCAACCCACTCCAGTACTCATGCCTGGAAAATCCCGTGGACCGAGGAGCCTGGTAGGCTACAGTCCATGGGGTCACAAAGAGTCGGACACGACTGAGCAACTTCACTTTTTCACTTCTCCCATTCTGAGGGTTGTCTTTTCACCTTGCTTATAGTTTCTTTTGCTGTGCAAAAGCTTTTAAGTTTAATTAGGTCACACTTGTTTACTTTTGTTTTTATTTCCATTACTTTAGGAGGTGGGTCATAGAGGATCTTGCTTTGATTTATGTCATCAAATGTTCTGCCTATGTTTTCCGCTAAGAGTTTTAAAGTTTCTGGTCTTTAATGCATTTTGAGTTTATCTTTGTGTATGGTGTTAGGAAGTATTCCAATTTCATTGTTTTACATGTAGCTGTCCAGTTTTCCCAGTACCATTTATTGAAGAGGCTGTCTTTGCCCCATTGTATATCTTTGCTCCTTTGTCAAAAATAAGGTACCCAGAGGTGCATGGGTTTCTTTCTGGGCTTTCTATCTTGTTCCATTGGTCTGTATGTCTGTTTTTGTGCCAGTACTGTAATATCTTGATGACTGTAGCTTTGTAGTATAATCTGAAATCAGAAAGGTTGATTGCTCCTGCTCAATTCTTCTTTCTCAGGACTGCTTTGGCTATTTGCGGTCTTCTGTGTTTCCATATGAACTGTGAAATTTTTTGTTCTAGTTCTGTGAAAAATGCCATTGGTAGTTTGATAGGGATCACATTGAATATGTAGGTTGCATTTGGTAGTATCGTCATTTTCACAATATTGATTCTTCCTACCCAGAAACATGGAATATCTCTCCATCTGTTTATGTCATCTTTGATTTCTTTCATTAGTGTCTTATAATTTTCTGTGTACAGTTCTTTTGTCTCCTTAGGTAAGTTTATTCCTAGATATTTAATTCTTTTTGTTGCAATGGTGAATAGGATTGATTCCTTAATTTCTCTTCCTGATTTTTCATAGTTAGTGTATAGAAATGCAGGTGATTGCTGTATTGATTTTGTATCCTACAACTTTGCTAAATTCACTGATTAACTCTAGTAATTTTGTGATACTATCTTTAGGGTTTTCTATGTACACTATCATGTCATCTGCAAACAGTGAGAGCTTTACTTCTTTTTTTCCAATCTGGATTCCTTTTATTTGTTTTTCTTCTCTGATTGCTGTAGCTGGGACTTCCAGAACTATGTTGAATAATAGTGGTGAAAGTGGACACCCTTGTCGTGTTCCTGATCTTAGGGGGAATGTTTTCAGCTTTTCATCATTGAGGATAATGTTTGCTGTAAGCTTATTATATATGGCCTTTACTGTGTTGAGGTAGGTTCCTTCTATGCCCATTTTTCAAAAAGTTTTAATCAATCATAAATGGGTGTTGAATTTTGTCAAAGGCTTTTTCTGCATCTATTGAGATTATCATATGGTTTTTATCTTTCTATTTGTTAATATGGTGTATCACATTGATTGATTTGCATATATTGAAGAATCCTTGAATTCCTGGAATAAACCAAACTTGATCATGATGTATGAGCTTTTTGATGTGTTGCTGAATTCTGTTTGCTAAAATTTTGTTGAGGAGTTTTGCATTCTATGTTCATCAGTGATATTGGCCTGTAGTTTTCTTTTCTTGTGTTGTCTTTGTCTGGTTTTGATATCAGGGTGATGGTGGCCTTGTGAATAAGTTTGGAAGCATTCCTTCCTCTGAAATTTTTTGAAAGAGTTTTAGGATAGGCATTATCTCTTCTCTAAATGTTTGATAGAATTCCCCTGTGAAGCCATATGGTCCTGGGGTTTTGTTTTTTGAGAGATTTTTGATCACAGCTTCAATTTCAGTGCTTGTAATTGGGTTGTTCATAATTTCTGTTTCTTCCTGGTTCAGTCTTGGAAGATTGAGCTTTTCTAAGAATCTGTCCATTTCTCCCAGGTTATCCCTTGTATTGCCATATAGTTGTTCATAATAATTTATTACAATCCTTTGTATTTCTGCATTATCTGTTGTAACCTCTCCTTTTTCATTTCTAATTTTGTTGATTTGATTTCTCACTTTTTTTCTTGATGAGTCTGGCTAAAGGCTTGTCAGTTCTGTTTATCATCTCAAAGAACCAACTTTTAGTTTTATTAATCTTTACGATTGTTTCTTTCATTTCTTTTGCATTTATTTCTGCTTGGATCTTTATGATTTCTTTTTCTGCTAATTTTCCAGTGTTTTTTCTTATTCCAGTTGTTTTAGATGTAAAGTTAGGTTGTCTATTCAATGTTTTTCTTGTTTCTTGCGGTAGGATTGTATTTCTATAAACTTTCCTCTTAGAACTGCTTTTGCAGCATCCCATAGGTTTTGAGTTGTTGTGTTTTCATTGTCATTTTTTTCTAGAAATTTTTTGATTTCCCTTTTGATTTCTTCAGTAACCTGTTATTATTTAGAAACATATTGTTTAATCTCCATGTGTTTGTGTTTCGTACAGTTTTTTTTTTCTTGTAATTGATATCTAGTCTCATAGTGTTGTGGTCAGAGAAGATGCTTGATACGATTCAGTTTTCTTAAATTTACTGAGGTCTGATTTGTGACCCAAGATGTGGTCTATCCTGAAGAATGTTCCATGTGGACTTGAGAAGAAGGTGTATTCTGCATTTGTATGGAATGTCCTGAAGATATCAGTGAGATCCATTTCATCTAATGTATCATTTAAGACTTCTGCTTCCTTATTAATTTTCTGCTTTGATGATCTGTCCATTGGCGTGAGTGGGGTGTTAAAAGTCTCCTACTATTATTGTGTTATTGTCAATTTCTCCTTTTATGTCTGTTAGTGTTTGTCTTATATAATGAGGTGCTGCTATGTTGAGTGCATAGATACTTACAATTGTTATGTCTTCCTCTTGGATTGATCCCTTGATCATTATGTAGTGTCTTTCCTTATCTCTTGTAATCTTCTTTATTTTAAGGTCTATTTTTTCTGATATGAGGATTGGTACTCCAGCTTTCTTTTACTTCCCATTTGCATGGAATATATTTTTCCATCCTCTCACTTTCAGTCATGTGTCTTGAGGTCTGACGTGGGTTTCTTGTAGACAGCATATATATGGGTCTTGTTTTTGTATCATTTCAGCCAGTCTGAGTCTTTTGGTTGGAGCATTTAATGCTTTTACATTTAAAGTAATTGTTGATATATATGTTCCTATTGCCATCTTCTTAATTGTTTGGGGTTGACTATGTAGACCTTTTTTCTTCTCTTTTATTTCTTGGCTATATAAGTCCCTTTAACATTTGTTGTAAAGCTGGTTTTGTGGTACTAAATTCTCTTAACTTTTGCTTATCTGAAAAACTTTTGATTTCTCCATCAATTTTGAATGATATCTTTGCCTGGTACAGTAATCTTGGTTGTAGATTTTTCCCTTTCAGTACTTTAAATATATCCTGCCATTCCCTTCTGGCCAGCAGAGTTTCTGCTGAAAGATCAGCTGTTAAGTGTATGGAGTTTCACTTATATGTTACTTGTTGCTTTTCACTTGCTGCTTTTAATATTCTTTCTTTGTGTTTAGTCTTTGTTAGTTTGAATAATATGTGTCTTGGCATGTTTCTCCTTGGGTTTATCCTGTATGGGACTCTTTGGGCCTCTTGGACTTGATTGACTATTTCCTTTTCCATGTTGGGGAAATTTTCAACTATAATCTCTTCAAAAATTTTCTCATACCCTTTTCTTTTTCTCTTCTTCTTCTGGGACCCCTCTATTCGAATGTTGGTGCATTTGATATTGTCCTTGAAGTCTCTGAGACTATCCTCGGTTTTTTTCATTCTTTTTACTTCATTCTACTCTTCAAAAGTTATTTCCAACATTTTATCTTCCAGCTCACTGATTCGTTCTTCTGCTTCAGATATTCTGCTCTTGATGCCTTCTAGAGTATTTTTAATTTCAGTAATTGTGTTGTGTGTGTGTGTGTGTTTATTCTTTAATTCCTCTAGGTCTTTATTAATTGATTCTTGCATTTTCTCCATTTTGTTTTCAAAGTTTTTGATCATCTTTACTATCATTATTCTGAATTCTTGTTCAGGTAGTTTGCCTATTTCCTCTTCATTTATTTGGACTTCTGTGTTTCTATTTTGTATAGTATTTCATTTGTATAGCATTTCTCTACCTTTTCATTATTTCTTTTTTAACTTATTGTGTTTGAGGTCTCTTTTTCCAAGGCTTCAAGGTTGAATTCTTTCTTCCTTTTGGTTTCTGCCCTCCTAAGTTTGGTCCAGTGGTGTGGGTAAGCTTCGTATAAGGTGAGATTTGTGCTAAGTTTTTTTTCTGTTTGTTTTTCCTCTGATGGGCAAGGCTGACTGAGGTGGAAATCCTGTCTGCTGATGATTGGGTTTGTATTTTCGTTTTGTTTGTTGTTCAGATGACGTGTCCTGCACAGGGTGCTACTGGTTGTTGGATGATGCCAGGTCTTGTATTCAAGTGGTTTCCTTTGTGGGAGTTCTCACTATTTGATAGTCCCTAGGGTTAGTTCTCTGGTAGTCTTGGTTCTTCGAGTCAGTGCTCCCACTCCAAAGGCTTGATCTCTTCTGAATTCACCACACAGGATCCAGGAAGATAGTCCTAAAATTCCAAACCCAGTCGTGGGATTTCTTCAAGACAGTCAGTAGTTCCTTCTGGTTCCTCTTTCCAAACAGAGATCTGCAGACTCCATGTAGACAGTGTCCTTCTTGGCTTCCTGAGCTTGGTGAGAGCTGAGTCTAGAAGCACTTTCTCAGCTTGAAGAGACCAGGAGCAGGGTAGCAGGTAGGTGAGAGTCTGTTGCTTCTTAACCTGCATACTGGTTTCTTAGGAGGCTGGTAAAGTGGTCTATTTTCCCATCTCTTGAAGAATTTTCCACAGTTCATTGTGATCCACACATTCAAAGGCTTTAACATAGTAATGAAGCAGATGTTTTTTTCTGGAATTCCCTTGCTTTCTCTATGATCCATTGAACACTGGCAATTGATCTCCGGTTCCTCTGCCTTTTCTAAACCCAGCTTATACATCTGGAAGTTCTCGGTTCACTTACTGTTGAAGCTTAGCTTGAAGGATTTTGAGCATTACCTTGCTAGCATGTAAAATGAGCGCAATTATGTGGTAGTTTGAGCATTCTTTGGCATTGCCCTTCTTTGGGATTGGAATGAAAACTGACCTTTTCCAGTCCTGTGGCCACTGCTGAGTTTTTCAAATTTGCTGGCATATTGAGTGTAGCACTTTCACAGCATCATCTTTTAGGATTTGAAATAGCTTAACTGGAATTCCATCACCTCCACTAGCTTTGTTTTTTTAAAGGTAAAATTTCCAAGTAGTGGTACCATCAACATATGCAGAAAAGAAGACTGGAGTGAGACTTGAAAGTTTTGTCCGGCCACTGATCTAGCTATGGGACCTTGAACAAGTCACGTGGCCCACATGGATGACATTTTTCTCATCTGTAAAAAAGAGTGATTAAGCCTCCTTCACAGCCAGATTGATACAGTTAAACTAAATTTGTTCATCCATTGAACAATTATCTAGGGCTGGAAATATCTCAAATGCACATGAGACAAAATCTCTCCTCTCATTATAAGGTACATATATAAATGAAAAATAATAAATAGGGTGTAAATAGTATGCAGTTGAGCTATTTCAAATCCTAAAAGATGCTGCTGCTAAAGTGGTGCACTCAGTATGCCCGCAAATTTGGAAAGCTCAGCAGTGGCCACAGGACTGGAAAGGTCAGTTTTCATTCCAATCCCATAGAAAGGCAATACCAAAGAATGTTCAAACTACCACACAGTTGCACTCATCTCACACATTAGCAAAGTAATGCTCAAAAGTAATGCTCAAAATTATAGAAAGCGAAGAACTAAAGAGCCTCTTGATGAGAGTGAAAAAGTTGGCTTAAAACTCTACATTCAGAAAACTAAGATCATGGCATCCGGTCCCATCACTTCGTGGCAAATAGATGGGGAAACAGTGGAAACAGTGACGGACTTTATTTTTGGGGCTCCAAAATCACTGCAGATGGTGACTGCAGACATGAAATTAAAAGACGCTTGCTTCTTGGAAGAAAAGCTATGACCAGCTTAGACAGCATATTAAAAAAAAGAGACACTGCTTTGCTGACAAAGGCCCATCTAGTCAAAGCTATGGTTTTTCCAGTAGTCATGTATGGATGTGAGAGTTGGACTATAAAGAAAGCTGAGGGCCAAAGAATTGATGCTTTTGAACTATGGTGTTGGAGAAGACTCTTGAGAGTCCCTTGAGCTGCAAGGAGATCAAACCAGTCAATCCTAAAGGAAATCAGTCCTGAATATTCATTGGAAAGACTGATGCTGAAGCTGAAGCTCCAATACTTTGGCCACCTAATGTGAAGAACTGACTCATTGGAAAAGACCCTTATGCTGGGAAAGATTGAAGGCAGGAGGAGAAGGTGACAACAGAGGATGAGAATGTTTAATGGCATCACCAACTTGATGGACATGAGTTTGAGCAAGCTCCAGTAGTTGGTGATGGACAGGGGAGCCTGGCCTGCCACAGTCCATGGGGTCGCAAAGAGTTGGACACAACTGAGTGACTGAACTGAACTGAACTGAAACAGTATGCAGATGAATAAACAGGGGAGTGTGGAAGAAGCGACTGGACGTTTGCTTTAGACTGGGGATGCGGGTAGTCAGAGTACATATCTCTGAAGAAGTAGCATTTAAGCTGAGTTCTGAATGACAGGAAGGGACCATCCAGGCAAAGTTGATGGGAAGGTCAATCAGTAGAAGACACATATATTTCAAAGGTCCTTTTACAGTAACAAAGTTAAAGTATTCTAGAAACTAAAAAAAGGCGTGGCTGGAATGTGGTGAGTGAAGGGGAGAGGGAGCCAGGGGCCAGGGTCCTGCAGCCCTTTGTAAATCCAGGTAATAAATTGGGATTTTTTTTCTAAGAGAGATAGGAAGCCGTAGGAATGGTTTCATGAGAGAGGGGATGTCATGATTTTATTTTTGTTTTAAAAAGATTTCTATCATCACTCTGAGGAAAGTGAAAACCAAACAGAAAGAAGAAAACAAGTCAGGAGGCTGTTGTATGAGTCCAGGTAGATGATGATGATGAATTGGTCCAGGGTGGTAGGAGAGAGATGGAGAAGAATGGATACTACTCACTTATGAGTCTTCATTATGGATTGGATATGAGGGAGAAAGAAGAATAAAGGTTAGGTCAGATTTTTGGCTTGAGCAGCTGGTTGAGTGAAATGGGGAAGCCTAGGAAAGATACAGGTTTGGAGGGATCAATGATTCTTTTCTTTTTTAAAACATTTTCACTTTTCAATGTCTTTTAAGTATCCAAGGAGAAATGTTAGCCAGGCAGTTGGATATTGGGGTCCAACACTCAGGAGGCAGGTAGGAGACGGAGATAGAAATGAGGAATTCATGCATAGAGGAGTTGTTTAAAGCCATGGAGCTGGATGAGTTACCTAAG
Source organism: Okapia johnstoni (assembly GCA_024291935.2). NCBI lineage: Eukaryota > Metazoa > Chordata > Mammalia > Artiodactyla > Giraffidae > Okapia > Okapia johnstoni. Next base: position 57,539,228 of record CM044317.1, on the reverse strand, counting down.
AGAGGATACATAAGGACTGAGCCCCAGAGCTCTTCAACATTTAGATGATGGTGAGGAAGAGGATGCAGCAAAAGAGACAGAAGCAGTAGTCACTGAAGTCAGAGGAAAAGCAGAAGAGTGTGGTGTCCCCGAAGGCAAGAAAAGAATGGAATGTCTGACCAGGAGTGAGTGGTCAACTGAGAGGCCAAGAGATAAGAAAAGTGACCCTGAACCTGACAGTGAGGAAGCAGTCTCATCAAGAAGTTGTATAGGATGGAAAAGAGCTTTGAAAATCATGAAGTGCTGGCAGTGCTTCTTCAAAGGAAGAGGTACCCAAAGAGAGCTTTCTCAAAATACACATGCCTGGACTCGGCCCCTGATCAATTGAATCCAAATCATCGGGGTGCTTTTAAAGCCTCTGAGGCATCCCTAATAATAGCCTCCATGTAACCGACTGTAGTTATTGTTACTATTACCTCTGTGTACCCATCCCAAGTATATTCTGTGTCACTTTTACCCTTTCTACAGATGTCTTGGGGGCATCTCTAGGGAGGACAGTTTACATTCTTATCACTAGTTATACTGGCAATGTATAGCAATCACGTTCAGTGACCCTACTGAGATATTCTACATACAAGAATTCTTTGCATTGTCCAAATACCCTTGGAGCTCTGGATTTAATAACTGAAGAATTCATAGTAAATATTGCAGATAGGGGTTTCTAAATTGGTTAATGAAATCTTCCCTCTCAAACATGAATTCAAGTTGGTTTAGATGAGAAAATAATTGGTAATTAAAAACACCCTAACAGTCAATTTCAAGGCACGGCAAACGAGGTATGTTCCAACCCACGGCAGGGAGCCATTGATGACCGGTGGCAAGAAGCTTGCTCACCATTCCTATTCTCTTCATCCAGCTCTGTACTTTTGACTTTGTTTTCATTTTCTTCTGTTTTAGGGGCTCTGGATCAATGAAAAGATGTGGAGAGGGTGAAACAGTGAAGGGAATTTTTTTTTAATCTTTTAAGTGCTTTACTGATTTTAAAAATATGGTTTTGAGAGTAATATTGGTATGACAATTGCTTCTGAAGAGGCTGCTGATCTTCTTAGGAAATGATTATAAACATTATTATGTCAATTATCACACAAATAATCAAACGGCCCTCTTTTCACCCTTATACACTTGGACGTGGCTTAGGCGGGCTGTTACAGGAGTATGCTTCGCTGTGATATCTTTATTAACGAGCAAGAAGCAGAGGTAAACATTGAGCTAATTAAATCTACTGTGGATACTCATCTAGAAGGCACAGCTAGCCAGGGGGAAGCACAGATGTCACACTAACTCACTCTGAGTTTTTAAGTATGTGAAATGAGAACAGTAAAATGAATTTTGATGATAGAGAAGGAAAATGAGAGGGAGAATATCCTAGATGCAAACTATCAGAAAGATAATAAGAAGAAGGGAATACCAATTATTATCATTATAGTTCACCAGGAACCCTGAGTTAGCATGGCCTTGCCCATAAACTGGATCTCCAGAGAAGACTGGAATATTAGTTGGAAAATTAGTTTTCAAGGACAGGAAAGAGGAAGCCAGGTGGTTTGAGACTAAGTTTACAGAATGGGTGTTGTTGAGGTGTAATCAGTTAAGCCCTACTAGAAGTAGAGTCCAGTGGAAACAGCCACCTTAGTGGGAGAAGCCCAGATGCAGTTGAAGCAAAAGAAAATTGATGTTAACACCTCTTTCCCTCAAGATCCAATGGGTAAATGGTCAATAGGAGTCTCATTGTACAGAGGTTGACAGAAAGACTTCCCCAAAGGCTCAGCAGGTAAAGAATCCACCTGCAATGCAGGAGACACAGGAGATGCAGGTTCAATCCCTGGGTCAGGAATATCCTCTGGAGAAGGAAATGACAACCCACTCCAGTATTTTTGCCTGGAAAATCCCATGGACAGGGGAGTCTTGTGGGCTACAGTCCATGCAGTCTCAAAGAGTTGGACATGACTGAGTGAATAACAACACTATGGTGATTATACCCAAGAAGGAAAGGGAAGAAATGCCTTTACTCCTCTGATGATCTAAGCCACTTTTCACATTTTCTTCCATTTTCCAAAGCTCCTACTCCCTTAGGATTATTCCCCTCTTCTGTTAACTCTGGGCTTAGCCTCAAGAATGAGTGGGAAGAATATATTCACAGGAACCTGAAGAATTAACCTAACCTCTTATGTGCTCCTTGTAGTGCTTGCTAGGTCCAAGGAGACAACAGGCCCCTTTGACACACAGGTGGAGGGTTTAGAGAAACTGAAAACATAAGCTCTTACATGGACCACTGCATCCAACTTCCTTGGATGTGGAAAGTTTAATGGATATGGGGCCCATGAGAAAGACCTGAGCCCTTCCCAGTAAGGACCACATTCACTCACTCAACGTCGTTCCATACACACTCAGTGGGAAACTGCCACAGCCAGGGTCTGTGTGAAGATCTTGGTAAGCAGGAAGAACAAATCAACAAACCATCTCAACATGCAAAGTCAATAACTTGTCCTAAGAGTGTTGGGGCACTGAAGAGGGTGTAAATCACTCATCTTTGGGCCTGAGGACCATAAGGAAAGGCTTCATGGAGGAGACAAATTCTAGGTTCCAAAAACCAAGTAGGAGAGTTGCCCAGGAGATATGTTGTCAGAGAAAGAAAGGCTAGGAGAAATGAGACAGGAAGGAGGAAAGAGGCATTCCCAAGAGGGAGAAGAGCATGTGCAGAGGTACAGAGGCATTGCACAGCAGAGTTTGCTAATGAGGCCACAGCACATGGTGGACATTACTACTGTTTAACAGTTTCTGGCTCTCTTTTTTTTTCCTGAGCACATGACAGGTTACACTTCTCACTCCCTTTGTGAGGATGTGGTCCCACAGGCGACTTGGTGTGACTAAGAAATAAATGTCTGGTATGTTAAGCCCCAGAAATTGGTGGGGATAGACCTCGGGGTGGGGATTTGGGAGCAGCTTATTTGTGTGCTAAGGAGTTTGGATTCTCTGGGCCGTGGGGAGATGTGAAAGGTACTTTAAAAATGAGAGTGACATGATCAGGTTTGGGGGCTGAATGGAAAGAAGTGATAGTTGGGAGATAATTGAAGCAACTGAGTAATACCAAAGACTTGAACTAAGGCTGTGGAGGTGAGTTGAGAAAAAATATGGTAAAACTAAGAGGGCTTAGTGACTGCTTAGGTAAAGGGAGAAAAAGAAAAGGAAGAATGTAGAATGACTTTCTGGTCTTTGGCTTAGGTGGATATATAATCTCTTCATCATTAAACAGAATTCAGGATGGTGGACAGGTTTGGGTGATAGATTATTTATTGTTTTTTTTCCCTATAAATTTCCCAGAAGAGCTTAGCATTACATTGAATAAAAAGGTTAAGTCCACAGGTTCAAGCTTCCATGTTCTTCCTCTAAAATGTGTCCCAGCCACATCCTGGGTCCAGTACCACAAGCAAAATTATTCCTAGGAATTTTTCATGACGTTGATGGAAAAAACTGTCAAGATATCCCTCCAGAATGTTAGGCTGTGAAATCAGGGTCTACCCTGCCTTCACATTGCACAGTGTGACTTCTAGTGAAGTCATATCACTTGGAATAGCACATAGTAATGATCCAGATGCCTTTAGACTCCAAAACCTTGGAAGGCAATGGCTGAGGAGGACAATGCAAGCAGGGACAAATGATGACCTCTGAGACTTCAATGAGAAAAATGAACCCATGGCACCAGCTCTTATCCAGCCCAACACCCTTTCTAGCGTCCCCTTCCCCAGAGTAAAAAATACATGAAAATTAGAGGGTACAGTGATTACCAGAATCTGGGAGCTTGTTCCCCTCACAGGCTTTGGATCTCAGTACAGGAGTTAAAGGCATAGGTTGACTTCGCTACTTACATAATATTTTCAAATGGGCCCATAACCTACCTTTTCTGAACCTTATGTTTCTCATCTAGAAAGTGCAAATAACCTGCCTCATAGAATTATTGTTATGAGGATTAAATCAGATAAGTAAGGTAAGGGGAAGATTCCTACTCCCACCTACAGCTCATGTATGGAAAAGTGATCTAAAAAATGGAAAATGGGAACACCCACCTGAGACAGTTTTTATTTTTTCTTTTTAAATTAGTTTATTTATCTATTTTTTTAACGTTACAATATTGTATTTGTTTTGCCATACATTGACATGAATCCACCATGGGTGTACATGTTTTCCCCTTCTAGAACCCCCCTCCCACCTACCTCCCCATCCCATCCCTCTGAGACAGTTTTTAATGATAGAAGAGGAACTTGGAAAGCAAATTCAGGAAGATGCTGAAACTATGGAGTTGGATTGTAAGGACTGTATACCTCTAATTTCCTCCCAGCTACAAATCTCTAGTATAAGCTTCATCAGAGTCTGTACCCAGAAACTCTGACTCACTTGGGGTTTTCTTTCATTCTTGGTTGCTGTGTGTAAGTCCCACCTATGTGATAGATTTTATGCTTGGAACCATCTGTCTACCAGGGCTTTTGTTGTTGTTTAGTTGCTCAGTCCTGTCCAACTCTTTGTGACCCCGTGGATTGCAGCATGCCAGGCTTCCCTGCCCTTCACTATCTCCTGGAGTTAGCTCACAGTCATGTCTATTGAGTCAGTGATGCCATCCAACCATCTCATCTTCTGTCATCCCTTTTTCCTCCTGCCCTCAATCCTTCCCAGCATCAGGGTCTTTTCCAATGAGTCAACTTTTCACATCAGGTGGCCAAATGATTGGAGCTTCAGCATCAGTCCTTCCAGTGAATATTCAGGGTTGATTTCTTTCAGGATTGACTGGTTTGATCTCCTTGCTGTTCAAGGGATTCTCGAGAGTCTTCTCCAGCACCACATTTCAAAATCATCAATTCTTTGACACTCAGCCTTCTTTGCGGTCCAACTGTCACATCCATACATGACTATTGGGAAAACCACAGCTTTGACTATATCGACCTTTTTTTGGCAAAGTGATGTCTCTGCTTTTGAATACATTGGCTAGGTTGGTCATAGCTTTTCTTACAAGAAGCAAGCATCTTTTAATTTCATGGCAGCAGTCACCATCTGCAGTGATTTCAGAGCCCAAGAAAATAAAGTCTGTCACTGCTTCCTTTTTTTCCCCCACTATTTGCCAGGAAGTGATGGGACGAGATGCCATGATCTTAGTTTTTTAAATGTTTTAAGCCAGTTTTTTCACTCTCTTCTTTCACCTTCATCAAGAGGCTCTTTAGTTCCTCTTTACTTTCTGCCTAATGGGTGGTGTCATCTGCATATCTGAGGTTAATCATATTCCTCCTGTCAGTCTTGATTCCAGCTTGTGCATCATCCAGCCTGGTATTTAGCATGATGTATTCTGCATATAAGTTAAATCAGCAGGGTGACAATATACAGCCTTGATGTAACCGGTTTTGAATCAGTCCATTGTTCCATATCCGGTTCTAACTGTTGCTTCTTGATGTACATACAGGTTTTTCAGGAGGCAAGTAAGGCCTAACATATAGATGTTATCTCTAGCTACAGATCAAAATCTTGCTTCAGGTCGTGTAGCTTCACAATATCTCTGGACTCATTCTGAGGGGAACATTTCTGCTCATACCTGTGGCTCTGATGATGTGCTTATACCACCAGAGTATCATTTCAAAGAGGAGAAGGAAAGCCAGAGGCTCAAGCAAGCTGAAAACCTAGCTAATTAGCAAAGCAGTCACATTTTCTAAATATCAGGTGCAGTGCAATCTCCCAGATGTTAATATTCAAACAGCTCGTCACAGTGTTGAGCAAATAGCAGGCATTTAGGACACACTATTTCTGAGAGGTTCAGAACAATATTCCTAGGAACAGGAATTTGGTGGTATCTATTGGTGCGTCAGTGGTAAAGAATTCTCCTGCCAATGCAGGAGATGCAAATTCAATCCTGGGTTTGATCCCTGGATTGGGAAGATCCCCTGGAGAAGTAAATGTCACCCCACTCCAGTTTTCTTCCCTGGAAAATCCCATAGACAAATGAATCTGGCAGGATACAGTCCATGAGGTGACAAAGAATCAGACACGACTTAGAGACTAAACAATAAGAACAAGCAGAACTACAGATGCATTTGCCCTTTGACTCAGTCACCCCACTTCTAGACTTCTACCTCAAACATATTAGAAAAACTACTGGATGCTATATGTGTAAAACTATTCACTTAGCCCAATGTGTAATAGCCAAAACTGAAAACAAACCATATGTCTATAAACAAAGAATTGGTTGAAAAATCTGTATAACATGCTTACAATAGAATACAATATAACTGTCAAAGAGAATGATAAAGATCTCCATAAACTGCTACGAGGTGATATCTAGAACATACACAGACACACACACAGCTGACCCTTGAACAGCACAGGTTTGAACTTCAAGAGTTTATTTATACGTGAATTTTTTCCATAGTAATACAATAGTAATTCTGTGGTTCATTGAGTTAGAGGATGCAGAATCTTGGATAGAGAGGATCCATGGATACGGAGGGCCACCTGCAAATTAGAGACAGACCATGCCCAAGGTAGGTAGCCCTGATCTCGTGCTGTTCAGGGATCAAATGTGTTTGAATATGATGACACGTGTGTGTGTGTACACATATAGGGATTCCCAGGAGGTACAGTGGTAAAGAACCCACCTGTCAATGCAGGAGACATGCAAGAGACGTGGATTCAACCCCTGGGTAGGGAAGATTCCCCTGGAGGAGGGCATGGCAGCCCACTCCAGTTTTCTTGCCTGGAGAATCCCATGGATAGAGGAGCCTGGAGGGCTACAGTACGTAGGGTCACTAAGAGTTGGACATGACTGAAGCGACTGAGCACATATACATATAATATGTGTCACACATACATACATATACACACAAACAGTCATTTTAGAAAAAGTTTGAAGAGGAGAGAGAAACAGAGGCAAGGGAGTGGCTTGGGGACTTGGGGACATTTATACCTCTCTGAATGCATCTTGTTTGTGGTTTGATTTTAGAACCAGTAAATGTTTTATATAATTTTTAACTAAATAAAAAGAATCCCCTAAAAATGGATACCAAACTGAAAGAAAAAGTATTTGTGTATCTATCTAGTGGGTGGCACAGCCATTTACTGGAGGCTTATTTCAAATGACTTTAAGTCACAGTGTTTTCACTACACACCTCTAGTGGGACCTATCACAAGGACCTAAAACAACCACAAAGATGTCAAAAAACCTGACTGTGCATTCAGTGGTCTTATCAGTGGTAATATTGATATTATTATTTTGAAACCAGAAAATAAGATAAAACATGTATGTTTGCTCAAATCTTGTTAGGAAGGAACCAAGATTTTCCATGTAAAAAGATGAAACATAGACATATAAATGAATAAAATCAGGAAGTTGAAATAAAATCTTGTAATTCTTCAAATTGAAAATATTCCTATTAACTCACAATTTACTCTTTTTTTAAAACTTTGATATTTCCTAGTGACGTCCATTGAAAAGATTTAGAAACAATGGTAACTCAATAACAACATCACCCCTAGTCCTTGGATTGTAGTCTCTAGATTCCATTTCCCGCTAAAAGGAACAAGGCCTTCTTGAGCTGGAACATCTTGTCATGCCTGAAAGCAAAGAAGCTGTCAAAGATTACTGTCACATCAAAATGACATGGTAGTTAACCTGAAGAGGCCCCCCACTTACTAAAGATAAAATGGTTTGAACTTCAAGAAAAAAAAAAAACCCACACTGGAATGGATTGAAATACATCAATATGTAAAAGTTCCTGTGTTCATAATGATACTCCATACCCCCTATGTACACTCCATACCCCTACCCAGGCTCCATACCCCCTACCCAGGCTCCATACCCCCTACACACACACACACCACTGCCACAATAGGGAAAACCTCTTGAGTTACTTTGGAAGTTACCAGAACACCGAGTCATCATTCTGAAAATTGATAATGAAAGAAAAGGAATCAAGTAGTTATCCTCAAGCCTCATAGTTTGTATCTCACAGCAAGCAAATATTTGCTGTAGGGAAATTATTTATGTAAGATACACAACTGGTAATGCGATAGGAATAATAAAATTGGGCTCTCACCAATGTGAAAATCCTGACAAAATACCCTTGAAGGGTTCAAGGTGACAGGCACCAATAGCAGCTAAAGCCGTTAGGTTAAAGGTTGATGGGGAATTCAGTGATCCTGTTGACACTGTCTGAACCAAGATCAAGGCTAAATGAACCAGGTGTTACGTACATCCTGATGTGACACAAATGGAAGTACACAGCATCACCTACAAAGTTTTGTCCTCCATCTCCCCCAAAACAAAGAACCTGAATGTCATCAAATTCTAGGTCTAATTCCCAGTTCTCAGGAAATATGGGATGAAAAAGGAACACATTAAATGACACATTGAGTCATTGAGTCAGAAACATTAAGTGTGTGAAATTTTACAGGTTACATCAAGTAGTTTAATTCAAAGATAAATTATTCTTTTTTAAAAAGAGAAGTGAAACAATTGTACATAAAAAGAGACTTAAGACATATCAACTTGAAAGATATACAAGTGTTCATTATAGTATTCTTTTCACTTCTCTGTTCAAATTTTTTTAGAAATCAAAGGGAGAAAAAGACATATTAGCCAAATGAGGATGTGTGGCTCTTGTTTGGAGGCAAATCTGAATGAATCTTAATTTAAAAAGATATATCTGAGACAACCAGGGAAAATGGAACATGTGCTTTATTGTAGATTATTGTTAATTTTGTTGAGTGTGAAAACTGTACTGTGATTATGTTTTTAAAAGTCATTAATAATGTATATAATAAAGCAGTAATAAATGAAAACTTACTGATACAGAGGTAAGACACTAGAGTACAGGAGCAAGAGCATGTTAGGTGTTATTAGAGCTAGGACTTGGGCTCAAATTCTCATTTCTCCACCTTTTAACCAGGAGGACTTACTTGAGTTTCTTGAGTTTCTCTTAACTTTGCTGTTTTTGTTTAGTCACCGTTTCCACCAAATACCATCTTCCATGTAGGACTGTGAGAATTAAATGAAATAATGTTCATGATAGTGCCTTATACATAATTGTTATTTAACAGCACTTTAAACAAAATGCAAAGTTATCCCTTACAGATGGATTTGCACATAACCAATGTCAAGATCTTTATCTAGTGTCTCATGATAGATTTTCAGGCATTCACTAGAAGCTCATGACTAAGTTACTCCTTAGATCACATGATGCCTGTAGTTACTGGTCCTGAAAGAATCATAAAGGGAAGAAATCAAAGAGATATTTGAAGGAATGGGCAGTCCCATAATGGCCATATCAATGAGGTGCTCATAGAGTGGTCCGGGGAAGGCAATGGCACCCCACTCCAGTACTCTTGCCTGGAAAATCCATGGATGGAGGAGCCGAGTAGGCTGCAGTCCATGGGGTCGCTAAGAGTCGGACAGGACTTGGCGACTTCACTTTCACTTATCACTTTCATGCCTTGGAGAAGAAAATGGCAACCCACTCCAGTGTTCTTGCCTGGAGGCTCCCGGGGACAGGGGAGCCTGGTAGGCTGCCGTCTTTGGGATCGCACAGAGTCGGACACGACTGAAGCGACTTAGCAGCAGCAGCATAGAGTGGTCAGATAAAATGAGTTAATGCTTATAAAATGCTTGGACAATGCCTGGTTCATAGTAATATAATAAAAGCAACGGTCAGTAATAATAATAATGACCTAGCAAGAATACAAGCCAACTTCCAACTTCTTCAAATTCCTCCTTTTTCTGTTTCTCTGAACTCCCTCTCAGGTACTGAGGTGACAGTCTATAAATTGATATACTTTTCCTAGGCTTAGAAAGGATGACTCAATCTCTTAATTCACAGATTCTGCTCTTGTCTTGGACTTGAGCCATTTTGAGTTTCCATTTTGACTGCATTATCGCTAATGGGTCTTTGGCTCTCATGGTTAACAACTGCCTTGACCATAACGATGAGGGAATTGATGGGGTCCTCCCCCATGGGGTCCTCCCCCAGCCTCATCCTGCTCCTCCAAGGGAGCCTGGTGCTCATTGTAGCTGGTGGTAATCAGGGATAGAGACACTAGTCCTTTGCTAATATCCCTGAGAAGTTCTCAGAGAAGAGCGTGGGCTAACTACCACCCTAGGAAGTCTGCCAATTTGTATCCTTTTTGCTAGAGAGGAGATTTCTATGCATTTCAAATTCTTCCCCTGATCATGGACTGCACAGTCTTAAATCTCCATGTAACACGTACTCAGTGAGTTGCTCTAGGGATGTTCACTTTGGGCTTGGAGATGATCCAAACAGTGAATGTGGACTTAGAAATGTGACCTGTATAAGAACTTTGTGACATTAGTAAAACATCCAAAGACGGTTTGCAGTGAACCTGTGGTCCTGGATCACATCAACCTTGGAGTAAAACATTCCATTGTGTTTATGTCAACCTGAAACTGCAGGAACCTCAGCCCCCTAGAGCTTCCCTGGTGGTTCAGTGATAAGGAATCTGCCTGCCTGCCAATGCAGGAGGTGCAAGACACATGGCTCCAATCCCTGGATCGGGAAGATTCCCTAAAGAAGGAAATGGCAACCCACTCCAGTATTCTTGCCTGGGAAATCACATGAACAGAAGAGCCATGGACTGAGCTGGCTATAGTCCATGGGGTCATGAAAGTCGGACACAACTTAGTGACTCAACAACAACAAACAGCCCCCTAGAACCCACTGCGTTCCCAGGCTACTTCCTACTCATTCTCATAGTTCTAGCCCTCCTGGCAGAGTGGTGACCATTGCTAGCCTCATCTCTCTCTAGGTTCTCACCACAGTTCTGCCCCGAGGCCTCTGTTGCTCACTGTGGAGTGAGGGTGGAGATATCACTACAAGGCCTCCTGAAGGCCACTCTCCTGCTTCCCCTGTGCTGTGCTTAGTTGCACAGTCGTGTCCAACTCTTTGCAACCTCAAGGACTGTAGCTCATTAGGCTCCTCTGTTCATGGGATTCTCCAGGCAAGAATACTGGAGTGGGTTGCCATGCCCTCTGCCAGGCGATCTTCCCACCCCCAGGGATCGAACCCAGATCTCCCACATTGCAGGTGGATTCTTTACCATCTGAGTCACCAGGGAAGCCCAAGAATACTGGAATGGGTAGCCTATCCCTTCTCCAGGGGAGATTCCCAACCCAGAAATTGAACCAGGGTCTCCTGCATTGCAGGTGAATTCCTTACCAGCTGAGCTACCGGGTAAGCCTACCTCTGATGCTGGCTGATCCTCTGATATCACTTTGCTTCATTTTTTTTTAAAATATTTATTTTTTTGTTTGGCTGCACTGGGTCTTAATTGTAGCACATGGGATCTTTGATCTTTGCTGTGGCATGTGGGATCTAGTTCCCTGACCCAGAAAACCTGGGCACCCTGCATTGGGAGCATGGAGTCTTAGTCACTGGACCATCAGGGAAATCTCCTCATTTTGCTTTCAATTAACAAGGATACAGGTCAGGTGAGGGGCTGTGTTGCTAGCTGGTGACTCCTTGGAGGAAAGCATGTGGGTGAGATGACTGGGTACTTGCCTAGCATCTCAGCAGTAAAGAATCTGCCTAGAATGCAGGAGCCACAGGAGACATGAGTTCAATCCCTGGGTTGGGAAGATCCCCTGGAGAATGAAATGGCAACCCACTCCAGTATTCTTGCCTGGAGCATCCCATGGACAGAGAAGCCTAGCAGGCTCAGAGAGTCAGACACAACTGAAGCGACTTAGCATGCACGCATGCAAGATGACTAGATGGTAAGGTTCAGAGGCACTGGGCCACACAGCAGTGTTAACTGATGAGGCCAGATCAGGGCTTGAGTTTCAGGGAGACAGGTCAATTGGAACTGAAAAAGGACTTTGAAACAGAGTGAGGGCTTCTTAGTATGACCCAAACAGCAGTGAGCAATCCTCTACTGAGAGAAGCCCAGCAGAAGCCCTCTGCTGGGGCTAAAGTTACCTGACTTAGTGGGGTTTTCTGTCCAGGACCCACGTTACTGTCTAAGGTTATTGATATTTCTCCTGGGAATCTTGATTCCCGCTTGTGCTTCATCCAGTCTGGTATTTCTTGTGGTGTACCCTGCATATAAGTTAAATAAGCAGGGTGACAATGTACAGCCTTGATGTACTCCTTTTCCTATTTGGAACCAGTCTGTTGTTCCATGTCCAATTCTAACTGTTGCTTCCTGACCTGCATACAGATTTCTCAAGAGGCAGGTCAGGTGGTCTGGTATTCCCATCTCTTTCAGAATTTTCCACAGTTTATTGTGATCCACACAGTCAAAGGCTTTGGCATAGTCAATAGAGCATAAATAGATGTTTTTCTGGAACTCTCTTGCTTTTTCAATGATTCATCAGATGTTGGCAATTTGATCTCTGGTTCCTCTGCCTTTTCTAAAACCAGCTTGAACATCTGGAAGTTCACGGTTCACATATTACTGAAGCCTGGCTTGGAGAATTTTGAGCATTACTTTACTATTGTGTGAGATGAGTGCAATTGTGCAGTAGTTTGAGCATTCTTTGGCATTGCCTTTCTTTGGGATTGGAATGAAAAGTGACCTTTTCCAGTCCTGTGGCCACTGCTGAGTTTTCCAAATTTGCTGGCATATTGAGTGCAGCACTTTCACAGCATCATCTTTTAGGATTTGAAATAGCTCAAGTGGAATTCCATCACCTCCACTAGCTTTGTTCGTAGTGATGCTTTCTAAGGCCCACTTGACTTCACATTCCAGGATGTCTGGCTCTAGGTCAGTGTGAGTGATCACGCCAATCATGATTATCTGGGTCGTGAAGATCTTTTTTGTACAGTTCTTCTGTGTATTCTTGCCACCTCTTCTTAATATCTTCTGCTTCTGTTAGGTCCCTACCATTTCTGTCCTTTATTGAGCCCACCTTTGGATGAAATGATCCCTTGGTATCTCTAATTTTCTTGAAGAGGTCTCTAGTCTTTTCCATTCTATTGTTTTCCTCTATTTCTTTGCATTGATCGCTGAGGAAGGCTTTCTTATTTCTCCTTGCTATTCTTTGGCACTCTGCATTCAAATGGGTATATCTTTCCTTTTCTCCTTTGCTTGTCACTTCTCTTCTTTTCACTGCTATTTGTAAGGCGTCCTCAGACAGCCATTTTGCTTTTTTGCATTTCTTTTTCTTGGGGATGGTCTTGATTCCTGTCTCCTGTACAATGTCACAAACCTCCATTCTTAGCTCATCAGGCACTCTGTCTATCAGATCTAGTCCCTTAAATCTATTTCTCACTTCCACTGTATAGTCATAAGGGATTTGATTTACGTCATACGTGAATGGTCTAGTGGTTTCAGCTATTATCTCTTCAGATATTTTCTCAGGTCCTTTCTCTCCCTCTTCTCCTTCTGGGACCCCTATAATATGAATGTTGGTGTGTCTAATGTTGTCCCAGAGGTCTCATAGGCAGTCTTCATTTTTTTTTTTCCATTCTTTTTTTTCTATATTCTCTTCTGTGGCAGTGATTTCCACCATTCTGTTCTCCAGGTCATTTGTCCATTCTTTTGCCTCAGTTATTCTGCTGTTGATTCCTTCTGGTGTATTATTCATCACTGTTTGTTCTTTAGTTCTGCTTGGTAAACCTTTCTTGCATCTTCTTCATTGTTTTCCTGAGATTCTGGATCATTTCACTATTGTCATTCTGAGTTCTTTTTTCTGGAAGATTGCCTATCTCTACTTCGTTTACTTGTTCTCCTGGGTTCTTTTCTTGTCCCTTCATCTGGGACATAACTTTCTGCTCTTTCATCCTGAATTACATTCTGTAATGGTGTTTTGCCTCTAGCCACTGTGGGATCGTGGTTCTTCTTCTCTCTGCTCTCTGATGGAGGAGGCTAGGAGGCTTGTGTAAGCTTCCTGATGAGAGGGACTGGCTGTGCCAGTTCCTAGTTGGGTCTTGCTCTGGTGGGGAGGGCCTTGCTCAGTAAAGATTTAATCCAATTATCTGGTGATGGGTGGGGTTGTGCTCCCTCCCTGGTAGCTGTTTGGCCTGAGGCAACCCAGCCCTGGAGTCTACAGGCTCTATGGTAGGGTTACTGGTGACCTCCAAGAGGACTTACACCAAAGGGGACCTTCCAGGACTGCTGCTGCCAGTGCCCCTGTCCCTGTGGTGAGCCTGTGCCAACCCATGCCTCCACAGGAAACCCTTCAATACTAGCACGTAGTTTTGGTTTAGTCTCCTGGACTGGTTCAGCAGCGGGGTCACTGCTCCTCTCCTCTGGGTCTTGGTGCATGCAAGATTTTATTTGTGCCCTCCAAGACTGAAGTCTCTGTTTTCCCCAGTCCTGTGGAAGTCCTATAATCAACCTTCACAACAATGGGAGAACTTCTTTGGTATTATTGTTCTCCAGTTTGTGGGTCACCCACCCAGTGGGTATGAGATTTGATTTAATCGTGATTGTGCCCTTCCCACCATCTCATTGTGGCTTCTTGTTTGTCTTTGGATGTGGGGTATTGTTTTTTGGTGGATTCCAGCATTCTTCTCTCGATGACTGTTCAACAACTTGTTGCAATCTCTTTTTGACTTCTAATTTAATTCTGAGTAAATTAGTGATTCTGATTAAAGCAACATTCTCTTTAATGGAGAGGTAGAGAAGACAGGAAAAGTCAGAAATACCAACAGGTGACTAAATTTGGCCCCAGGAATGTATGAGTCTTCCCTGAGGCCATCACTGATCAGTCTAGGGTGGGAATTTGACCCCAGATCTCCACCAAGGGCTTTCAAGGGACCCTTGAACTTAGCACCAACAGAGATTTTGAAATCTGAAACTGTAGATGGTAACACTGGGAAACTTTGATTGAAATCATGCTTTTTCATCAGTTTTATTGAAGTTGTGTTTGTTTTGCCATGAAGATAAGCTAACATACAGCAAGACAAAGTATGAAGCACAAGAAAGGAAGTAGGCAGAAGTAAGCAGGTGAAAGAGTGCCCCTATCTTCTGGTCCTTCCAATCCATTGAGGGTCCTAAGACCCTCAGTGATGTTCCTGTCCTTTCTTTCCATAATTTCCTCCTGGTATAAGCATGTTTGAGCTTTGCTTCTGTCCCTTATAACAGAAAAGTCTTCACCCACACCCCTGCACTGAGACATGGCCTGAAACACACAGGGGTTGCAGTGGGCAGGCCTCAGCTATAGGCAGGGGATCAGTCAAGCCAAAGTGAAGGATGATAGTGTCGCAAGAGGCAGCAATGAAGCAAGAAAAGGCTTCAAGTTTTCTTGAATGTGATAATGGTGACCAGCAACTTTACCTGTGGTGCTGGAAAAAGGCCACGTTCATCTGAAGCCTCAGCAGAGGCCAATACTGAGCTGTGCTCAGGGCAGGGGTGGGCCTGGGAGGTCAGTGAGAACCGCAGCGTACACTTAGAGCAGGGGTGCAGGCTGTCCCCCATCTACCCCCAACCTCAAGCCCTGCTCCAGTCTCCACAAATCCTTGTTCTTGCCTGCTTGTCTCTGCTGCAGCAACTGACTCCAGCAAGCATTTCCCCTGCATGGGGTTTTCTCCCCTGCCTTCTAGATGAAACATGACTCCAGCTTTCCTTTTCTGCCCCTCCCAGACACTGAGTGGATCCTTGGCATTTTCAAGGGTGTGTCAGGCAGAGAGCCTCCTTTGAGTCCAATCAGAGTCACTGCACATGTACAAAGTATGCTTGCCTGTGGCCTCCTAACCTGGCCCTCCCTGAAACCCTGGGAGTCTCCTAAGGGAACCAGCACACCCACTCTTCCAGCCATCATTGTCCTGTCTGAATGTGGGATTTGAGAGCTAAAATAGGAAGCTCAATTTTCAAGTCACTTCCAAATGTTGCTGTCTTTGGTTCAATCTGGGGCATGTTGTGAGTAATAGTCATTTATTCCTGTAGGTGTTACTATTAATTATAAAGTTTTCGGTATAGGAAAAATGAGTTTGATAATATGACTGTGTCTAATGATTTAGTTAAGCAGTACCAGCTTGATTCTACAATTGAGGTCGCCAATAAGGAGTGATAAAAAGGAATAAGTAATGCTAACCAGACATATTTTAGACTGTGTGGTTTAGACTTAATCTTTTAGAGCAGTTTCAGGTTCACAGAAAAATTGAGAGCAAAGTACAGAGTTCCCATATAACCCACCCACCATGGTCTACCCCCTACAGTCAGTAACCCCCACCAGAGTGGTACATTGGTTATAATTGATGAACCTGCATATCCTAATCACCTAAAGTCCACAGATTACATTAGGGTTCACTCTTGGTATTGTGCATTCTGTGAGTTTGGACAAATGTATGATGACACGTATGCACCATAATAGTATCATATAGAACAATCTTGCTGCCCTAAAATTCCCCTGTTCTCCATCTACTTACTCTTTTCTCTTTGAACCCCTGGCAACCACTGGATTTTCTACAGTCTCTGTAGTTTTGCCTTTTACAGAATGTCATGTATTTGAGATAAGACAGAATGTAGCCTTTACAGACTGGCTTCTTTCACCTAGCAATATACGTGTAAGGTTCTTCCATGTCTTTCCATGACTTGATATCCCAGTTTTCTTTAGTGCTGAATAATATTCTGTTGTCTGAATCACCCAGTTAATTTATGCATTCACCTGCAGATGGGTATCTTGGTTGATTTCAAGTTTTGGCTGAAATTATGAATAAAGCTGCTATAAACATTCATGTACAGGTTTTTGTGTGGACATGTTTTCAACTCCTTTGGATAAATACCAAAGAGAACGGTTGCTGGATCATATGGTAAGAGATTATTTAGTTCAGTAAGTGTCTAATACACATTTCTGGTTTTATCCTCAGGGTAAAGTTCTAGTGTCACTTGGGTGAACCTCATGTTTAATGGTTTAGCAAACTGAGACTCCAAGAGGTGAAATGACTTCCCCAGATCACCAGATTTGGAACCACAAATCTGTCTGGGAGGAGAACTTCTTCACCACTGCTGAATCTCAGCCCCGGCAGGCATTGGCCCCTGGCAGGCAGACCTCTCTGCTGGCTCCCTCTCCGACATGCCTCTTGGGCTGTGACTGGCCAGGATGCCCAGAAGGGGATGGTTCAGTGAACCCTGCTGCCCACCTTTGAGTGCTTGTAGCAACTCTTGTCCATCGCTCACTACTCCCTCCCCAACCCCATACTCCACACCCCTGACTTTTGGGGAACAAGATATGATTCTGTTTCTCAAAGGTTTGGGAAGCTGCCAGCTCCACAAATATGGTTTGTCATCGGTTCAGACCAGTTTATCACGTAAATGGTAAAGCCCCTTACCTTGTGTCTGAGTCCCTGTAGGCTGTGTCATTCTTTGGATGCCCAGGGCATTCTCCTGTGAGAACCTGTGTGATGCCAGGGAAGGAGGCCGAGTAGTAAGAAGATGGTTTGTGGCCATCATAAACACACTGAATAGCAGTAGAAGGGAAGTTTGGACCTGTTTCGTCCTTGAAGGACAAGCAACCCACAACAATAGTCAATCAGTTGTCTTGTGGGTTTCCCTCCTTTTTGCAAAAACAAAAAAAAAACCACAAAAAACTTTTGAGCTCTATTTTTCAGCAATTATTTGTTTAAAATCATTTCTTCAGAATTGCCTCTTTGTACTTTCCTAAATGTAGTACTTTGTGTTTCCTGTACAGTGTGTCCTCTTCAGAGGACTCAGGGAAGCCATACAAACAAGGACTAGGCACATTTTGTTGTTTTCTTAACAGATATTTCATGCCTGAGAGGACAAATCACTCAGAACCTGGGAATTTTCTATTCGGTAAGATAGATGGGAAATTGCTGGTGGCATGATTATGATTGTCTTTTATAATTATGACTGAGATCAATTTATCCAGCCTGCGTAGCTATAGAAAAATAGGAGGGACAAGCTGCCAAAGGACACAGCCCTTCATTTCTTCTTCACATCTTAATTTCTTATTTCATTCAATAAGGAGGCAGATACAAAAGAAGGCAACAAAGTGGCTTTTAAACATTAGCTAAGCATCAGGTGTACCCAACTCCACAGGGCCAGAAGCGCTGGCACCCTCTCATGCCCTCAGACCTTGCCCTGTTCCATTGGGTTCTTCCTGAGCTGTCCTTTATAATGAAACTGTATATGTTTCATATATAATTAAGCATCAGGATATGTTGATCACTCAGATGAGGGTGGTGAATGTTTTTAATGTTCCCTTTGAGCAACCATTCCAGTGATTCAGAACTCTTAGAAAGCTGATGGGTAAAGCAGAAGGCAAGGACAGGGACAATGAGTGACCAGCCTTGACAATGCTCATCTGTCATCATGACAAAGCATCCTGCGGTGTGTAGGTATGGCTCTGTGACTGTGACTCAGGAGCAGTGAGCTTCAAGTTTTGGACAATATAGGTTCCTCAGGGCTGGTGACAGATGTGGGACTTCTGTGTGCCTATGCTCAGGGGAGCAGGAATGCTAACAATCAACTGCTTCATCCAAGGATCCAGACATCTGTGAACTCAGGGGGCAAAGAAAGGACTGAGTGAGAGAAACTGGGAGAGAGGGTCTGAGAGGGCTTCCTGGTGGCAGTGACCTTTCTGTAGGGTTTTAGTGCAGAGAGTTGGGACAGAGAGAGGAGAAGGCTTCTCAGCTTGTGCTCAGGCTGGACATGCATCCTGGGATGCTCTGTGATGGGAGGAGTTTATGAAGCTATCCGGGCTGGAAGGAGAGATCCAGACTGATGATGATCTTGTGGGGAAAGGGGGTCTGGAATGGAGTTAGATGGTGCTGAGAGAAAGTGGAAGCACCACCATTCATACCAGATGAGCAAATATCTCCATTTCAGGCCTGGAACCTCCACCACTTGAACATGGTTTGCAGATGGTAGAGTGAAATCAGACTCATGCTTTTGCCTTTAGCCAAGGCTTTTTTTTTTTTCAGACAGCACATGGGGATTTTCTGCCCTTCTTTACTTTCTTTCTCCCACTGACTAAAAATCTATGGCCAGGAATGGGTCTCTCTGAAGTGAGAATTCTTGCCCTCTATCTCTAGGAAGTCTTAAAATGTTTTTTTAAACCTTCAAAAACATAAGAATGATTCTATAAGAGAGCCTTTCAGGATGCTCATCTTAGTGAATATTTATTTCAACAAATATTTATATAGACTTACTATGCACGAGGTGCACTGCTGGGTGCTGGGAATAAAGGCACCCAGGGACTGGAGTGGGGATCAGGATGTGCACATACCTTCAGGGGGACAGGACCACCCACTCTGGAGGGTGTGGATGCCAGAGTGTCCTGAACATAGGGGAGCCACTTCGGCGCCTTCTCCTCTCTGGTCCTTCCTTGCTTCTGTTAACTCACTCCAGGCTTTCCCTACAGGAAAGAAAAATCATCTCGATTCCTCACTCAAGACAGCACTGACTCTTCACCCCTCAGCATCTGAAAAATGGAAATAATAATGCCCATCTCCAAGAGTTGTGAGAGTTGAATAATTGAATACACACAAAGTATTCAGAACAGTGCCTGGCACATAATAAGCACCCAGTAACCATGACTATTGTTATTAATTCAGTCTTACGAGGGAGTGGGAGGCTAATGCATCTACTCAGACCATGAATCCTGAATCAGAACCTAATCAGTAA
Source organism: Okapia johnstoni (assembly GCA_024291935.2). NCBI lineage: Eukaryota > Metazoa > Chordata > Mammalia > Artiodactyla > Giraffidae > Okapia > Okapia johnstoni. The sequence continues at coordinate 57,519,617 of CM044317.1, read as the reverse complement.
CTATTGCCATAGAGATAGCACATATTAAAGTCTTTAAAAAGCAGATTATTAAATAGTAATTTTGTTGTGGTTCCTAATTTGGGGAATATGTGTATTTTTACAGAAAGATTAGTAGATGTTATGGGCTGGATTGCATACCCCTAAAATTCACATGCTGAAGCCCTAACCCCCATACTTCAGAACCATGTTTGGACCCTATTTGGAGACAAGGTCTTTAAAGAGGTAATTAACATGAGGTCTTTAGGTTGTGTCCTAATCCAATATGACTGGCATCTTTAGAAAACGGGGAAATTCAGACTCACATATGCACCCACACAGAGGGAAGATCATGTGAGGACACAGAGTGAAGAGTCACCTGCAAGAAAAAGAGAGGTTGCGGGTCTCAGGGAAAACAAACTTGCCTGCATCTTGACCTTGGACTTCGAGCCTCCAAGACTGAGAAAATAAATGCCTTCAAGGAGATCAAACCAGTCACTCCTAAAGAGAATGCATCAGAGTTATATGTACAAATAAGAAAACAGCTCTAAACTATCTTATTTAAAAACGAGAAAGCGAGGAGGAGACAGCAGCAGAAGACTAGTATAGTATGCTGCTTCTTGCATGAGACAGAAGGACGTATCTGGTTATGTGTGTGCTTGTGTGGCTGAGCCGTAATTAGAGATTTTAACTTGTTTTCTGTACCCATATATTTTCCTCCTTTGCCTTGGGCTTGCCAGAAGGAAGAGCCGAATTGTACCTGGTGAAGGCTCCCCACCCGGAGATGCCTTCAAGGCCCTGGAGCCTGGGGTGGGGTTGGGTGGGGGAGTGATGACTCTGCCTGTAGCTGGTGGCTCAGTTGGTAAAGAATCTTCCTGCAATTCGGAAGACCTGGGATCGATCCCTGGGTTGGGAAGATTCCCTGGATGAGCGCATGGCAACCCTCTCCAATATTCTTGCCTGGAGAATCCCATGGACAGAGGAGCCTGGCAGGCTACAGTCTATGAGGTCTTGAAGGGTCGGACACAACTAAGTGACTAAACACAGCACAGCAACCCCATCAGAACCACTACAGCTATTCCTTAGGCCAGCAGCCTAGAAACAGGACTCACTGCATCACAGCCAGGTGCTCACCCACCACCCCCGACAACTCCTGGCTGAGCCCCACAACTCCTGGCTGGGCCCCACAACTCCTGGCTGGGCCCCCTTGACTTGGCTCCATCTCTGACTAATTTAGTATATACATGTATCCCTCATGCCCCCGCAGTATCCCAGCACAATCAAGAAAAGTTGGTGGGACCTGGATACGTGGGGAGGGACGCTTGGATACTCCCTCTTCCAGCTGTGGAAAGACATGAGGACCTTTCAACTGTCGTTCTCTGGAATGGGGCACCAGGAGCTGAGGTGGGAGAAAACTGATTATTGAAACCCCCACTTCTTAGTCCTCTCCTTTTTGGCCTGCCTCCTGGGCGCCGCCCTCCCCTGGCTCTGTTCCTCCTTCATCTCACAGCTGCTACATCCTAGCAGATGCTGAGGGCCTGACGGTTCTTGGTTTGAATCTTAGCTCCATCACTGTTGTGACCATGAGCAAGTCGTTTAATCTGCTCTGGTTAGTTTCCACATACATGAAATGGTGAGAATTATAATACCCACTTAAAAGGGTGATAGTGAAGATTAAATAAGATAACATAGGTAAATGCACAGCACAGTGGCAGGTGCATAGCAAGCACTTAGTAAACATTAACTAGAATTTCTGAGGAGGAATCGTCAAACTAAACTAAAGGGAATAGTTTAATTACAAGGGTAATAAGAGATAGTGGACCCCTTATAACATTTGCTCTCTGAAAAGCAAGCCGATCATTGTCCATCAGGGACTGGCCAAAATAAGAGCTGAAGTTATTCCCCCATGGTACTCCCAACTCTCTGCTACAATGAGAAGGAAGACTGCCTGGCACAGAGCAAGTATTTAATAGTGTTTTATTGGATAGCATTGGGGAAATATAAAACAAGCAAAATGTCCTCTTAATCCGGAAAACCCCTCTACAAGAGTGGTAGAGACAAAACAAAGAAAACAAAAGTTTTATTGTTGAATAAGCATTACATCAGAGTGTGATGCGCATCGAAGAGGGTCAGAGTATGTCTCCCCAAAACATGTCACTCTGCCATAAGGGTTATCTTGAGCTGGAGGCAATTGAGAAAAAGGAGACACAAGAAAAACTGTGCCCTCTCCTTTCTGCTAGGACTCAGCTGAGGCATGTGAGATCAAGTTCCCAGACCAGGATTTGAACCCAGGTCTCCTGCATTGGGCTTCCCATGTGGCACTAGTGAGAAAGAACCTGTGAGCCAGTGCAGGAAATATAGGAGATATGGGTTCGATCCCTGGGTTGAGAAGATCCCCTAGAGCAAGACATGGTCACCCACTCCAGTATTGTTGCCTGGAGAATCCCATGGACAGAGGAGCCTATCAAGCTACAGTTCATAGGGTCACAAAGAGTTGGACACGACTGAAATAACTTAGCACGCATGCATGCATGCCCCTGCATTGAGAGCTCAGAATCTTAGCCACTGGGCCACTAGAGAAGTCCCTAAACCCAAGCCCTCTTGGTGTGTAGATTTATAAACAGAGGGACAGATGGATGAATTGAACCTGGGACGAAATGAAGAGTTTTTAAAACTGCAAATGAACTTGAAAATTAATGCAGGATGCTTTGGGAAGTCTGCAAGATATTACGCTTGTCGGAAGGGAGATATTGTCTCTAAGTTCAGCAAGGTAATTCTTTCTCCATGCCCTTTTCACTCCAGTGTCTGGGTTCAGTACACATCATCTCAAAAATTCCAACATTGGTAGCAGTTTTTGATTTGTTACAATGATAAAATTGCAAAATCAAATGATTGCCAATTTTAATTTTTGCACACAAGTCATGCCCTCAATGATTTGTTTTCTGTGTCTTCCCCAACCATCCCAGTTTTGGAAGAAGAAGCTCAGTGTGGTTCCCAGCACACAGCCCGTTTCCAGGAGACAAATACTGAGATTTTACTTTTAATGCCCCTTTCTCTTTAACTTCCTTTCCCCATCATTCAAAACCTTGTCAGAGGACTTTCTGGAGGGAAGAAATTTCTTCCCTTTCTTTTTCTCAGAAAGATCGCTCTGCAATTTGGAAATGTTACTTTTAAAATATTTTTATGATTTAAAAAAATTTTTTTCCCGAAGAACATAAGATTTGCTCAATAGCATTCTGATATTGTGCAGTGTAGGTGGTAAAATTTTAGAATTGTGTCTGATCCTACCCCCAGGCTGGCATTCCCATGCTGACTTACCTGATTTACTATGAGAATTTTAGGGATACACACACACGTGTGTGTATATAATACATGTAACACAACCAAAATGCATTTACTAGGGCCCCATGGACATGAAATGTTGCCATGGACTTGATACTGAAAATCAGAGTAGTCTCTGCCCTGTCTACTCCCTCAGAGGACAGTCATGCAGAAGACAGACTGAGAGGGAGAAGAGGAAGGACTAGAGGAAAGGAGAATGAAAAAGTGAGCCCCTTTGCCGGAGGAAACACAGCCCAATCACATGGACATGGCTTCAGAAATCAGCACAGCCAGAGTCTGTTTAATGACATGGTGGACTGTTATAGGTAGAATTGTGTCCTCCTACCGAAAAACAAACAGACAAAAACTGAGCTCCTAATTCCCAAATACCTGTGAATCTGACCTTATTTGAAAATAGGGTCTTTGCGGATTTAATCATGTTCCAAGGAGGTTATTAGAATAGACTTTAATCCGATATGACTGCATCCTTATAAGAAGAGGGAAATTGGACCTGAAATGCAGGGAGAACACCATGTGAAGACGCAGAGACATACAGACCCAGAGGAAAGACTCCACATGAAGATGGAGACAGACTGGAGCTCTGCTGCCACAAGCCAAGGAACCTCTGGGACTACCAAAAGCTGGAAGAGGAAAGGAAGGATCTGCCCCTGGAGCCTTCAGAGCAAGCATGGTCCCGCCAGCACATTGATTTTGGATGTCTGTTATGGCAGCGTGAGGAAACTAACACATGGATTCTGTAGGGTATAAGCAAAAAACAATTTTATTTTCTTTCCTCTACTGCTAGACCATTCATGCCCTTCCCTGGATGAACTCTCTAGATCCCAATGCTTTTTCTGGTCATTTTGAGATATGAGTGGTCCAATTCTGTCTAAAATCAAAACTTCAGTCTTCATTCCCAATTGTAGACTTAACTCAAGGTCAGAAACCTGCAGTGGTAAAAGGCAGCATAGCTGGCTTCTTCACTGTTTCCCCACTGACGGGCCACCTCATTTTCTTCTCACTCATTTTATTGCCTCTAGGGTTGGAGTAAGGGGGCAAATAAATTGGGAACAAAAAAGGGCTTTATTTGATGTGTGCACTTATTATTGGATGGTGAATTCTCTAGATATAAGTCAAATGTTCAAAGTCCATGGAGCACAGATTATAGTCATTCCAAATAATGAATCTACCCTGTAGACCCTTGTAAGGTAGAGCCTTCTTGCTTTAGGGTACCCTACTGTGGAGGATGTTCTCTGAAGATCATTTATATCTTACGTCAGTGATGCACCACCGACCGCTATCAACTATGGTCACCTCTCCCCTTGCAGGAAGCCACAAAAGACAAAACACTAGCCACCTGTCATAGGCAAAGATCTTACATGGGCAGTTATATAAAGAAATGTGGTGATGGTGATTTAGTCACTAAGTTGTGTTCGACTCTAAAGAAATATACCACTGGCCAGAAAAAAAAAATAAAAGAAGCAACTTCTTTATCCATTCATTTGTTGGTGGGCATTTAGGCTGCTTCCATGTCTTAGGTATTGTGAATAGTTCTGCTATGAACAGAGGGGGTGCATGTATCTTTTTGAATTATAGTTTTATCTATATGTATGCCGGGGAGTAAGACTGCTGGATTACATGGCAATATAATTGAAGAACTTTATACTGTTTTCTAAAGTGGCTGCACCAACTTACATTCTTAACCAACATTGTAGAAGAGTTCCCTAAGAAAAGGAAATATTTATTTCTTGATTAATTCTAGAAAAAAACTAATTTGGGGTGTTTTATAGTTACTAAAAAACAAAGCAAAAACCGTATCTGTATAGATCAGGTCTGTTTTTAATGCCCTATTCTAAAACAATCATTTGCCACAGTTGCTGAAAATTCCTTTTTATAAGGAGACAACATCTAAGCAATTCTGCCAGTTAGCTCATTCAGTTAAAATATCAATTAAACAAAAAAGAGTCAATGAGTAAAATTTTTAAACATCTCACCAAAGAAGATATACAGATGGCAAATAAGCATATGAAAAGATGCTCACCATCATATGTCATTAGGGAATTGCAAATTAAGATAATCATGAGATATCATTACCCACCTATATCAGAATGGCTAAAATACAAAACACTGACAACACCAAACACTGGCAAAGATGTGGAGCAACAGAACTCTCATTCATTGCTGGTAGAATGCAAAATGGCACAGCCCCTCTGGAAGACAGTTTGGCAGTTTCTTACAAAATTAAACATTCTCTTACCATACAATCCTGCAATAGAGCACCTCAGTATTTACCCAAAAGAGTTAAAGACTATGTCCACACAAAAATCTGCACACAGATGTTTATAGCAGCTCTATTCCTAACTATCAAAATTTGGAAGCAACCAAGATGTCCTTCAATGGGTAAGTGTATAAACAAACTGATACATTCATGTAATGAAATATTACTCAAAAATAAAAAGGAATGAGTGATCAGGGCACGAAAGGACATGGAGGAAAACTAGATGAATGTTGCTAAGTGAAAATGACTATGCAAAGTCTACGGACTATATGATTGACATTCTTTTTTTTAATATTTGTTTTATTTTTCACTCATACTGGGTCTTTGTTGCTGTATGCAGGCTCTCTCTAGTTGCAGAGGGTGGGAGTACTATCCAGATGCCTTGTACAGGCTTCTCATGGCTGTGGCTTCTCTTGTTGTGGAGCACAGGCTCTGGGGCACTCGGGCTTCAGTAGTTGCTGCACGTGGGCTCAGTAGTTGTGGCTCGAGGGCTTAGTTGCCCCACGGCATGTGGGATCTTCCCAGACCAGAAACTGAAACAGTGTCCACTGCATTGCAAGGTGGATTCTTATACTGGACCACCAGGGAAGCCCTATGACTGAAAAAGCAGACTGTGGAGACAGTAAAAAAAAAAAATCAACGATTGCCCAGGGCTGGGGAGAGATGAATGGATGGAGCACAGGGGATATTTAGGGCAATGAAACTATTCTGTAAAATATTGTAAGGGTGGATACATGACATCATACATTTGTCAAACCCATAGAATGTGCAATACAAAGAGAATCAATGTGCACTATGGACCTTAATGAGTGTAATGATGCTTGTGCTTAGTTGCTTCAATCATGTCTGACACTTTGTGACCCCATGGACCACAGCCCGCCAGACTCCTCTGTCCACGGGATTCTCCAGGCAAGAATACTGGAGTGGGTTGCCATGCCCTCTTCCAGGGTATCTTCGTGAACCAGGGATTGAACTTGGGTCTCCTGTGTCTCCTGCATTGCAGGTGGGTTCTTTATCACTGAGACACTGGGGAAACCCCAATATAATGATAAAAATTAATAATATATAAGTCTGTAACTACAATAAACATAAATATATAATAATAAATAGTGAAGAAGAACTAAAGAGCCTCTTGATGAAAGTGAAAGAGGAGAGTGAAAAAGTTGGCTTAAAACTCAACATTCAGAAAACTAAGATCATGGCATCCGGTCCCATCACTTCATGACAAATAGATGAGGAAACAATGGAAACCATGACAGACTTAATTTTTTTGTACTCCAAAATCACTGCAGATGGTGACTGCAGACATGAAATTAAAAGACGCTTGCTCCTTGGAAGAATAGCTATGACGAACCTAGACAGCATATTAAAAAGCAGAGACATTACTTTGCCAACAAAGATCCATCTAGTCAAAGCTATGGTTTTTCCAATAGTCATGTATGGATGTGAGAGTTGAACTATAAAGAAAGCTGAGCACCGAAGAACTGATGCTTTTGAACTGTGGTGTTGGAGAAGACTCTTGAGAGTCCCTTGGAAAGCAAGGAGATCCAACCAGTCCATCCTGAAGGAAATCAGTCCTGAATATTCATTGGAAGGACTGATGCTGAAGCTGAAGCGCCAATACTTTGGTCACATGATCTGAAGAGCTGACTCATTAGAAAAGACCCTGATGCTGAGAAAGATTGAAGGCAGGAGGAGAAGGGGACGATAGAGAATGAGATGGTTGGATGGCATCACCGACTCGATGGATGTGAGTTTGAGTAAGCTCCAGGAGTTGGTGATGGACAGGGAAGGCTAGCGTGCTGTAGTCCATGGGGTCGCAAAGAGTCAGACATGACTGAGCGACTGAACTGAACTAAATGTATCACAATGACTCATCAGTTGTAACAAATGGGACACACTGTTAGTAATTTGGGGGAAGCTTTGTGTAGGGAAATGGGGAATGGAAAACTTTATTTTCTGTTTAATTTTTCTGTAAACCTAAAACTGCTATAAAAATAGTTTATTAGTTTAAAAAAAAAAAGAATCAAGCCAGCTGTTTCAGTAAGTTGACTCTCAGAAAACAATATCCAGTGTTTTGACATGGTCTTGGAGTAACTATAATCTGTGGTACGTTACTGTTTTCCTAGGCCCTTTGACTAACATGACTCTGTATGTTAATTCTGTTATGAAAATATCCACAAGTTTGCAATGGTAAACTGGGATGTTTTCAGGACCTGTGATAGTGACAATAAGTGATTTCTCTTTGAATGCTTGGTGCCCATTGTCCCCAGTGCCAAGAGTCTCAATACCTCTGTCCCCCCTCCCCAGCACACCACCCCTGTACTAACAAAGCCTACTCCTAGTGGTGGAATGGCATTGGCTTCTCTGCCCCCAAAACTTGGCTTCTTTGAGCTTTTTTCCTCTTTTTCATGTGCAGGAGAAAGAGTATTAGAGTACTGCTTAGTTCCTATAAAGACAGTCTGCTGCACCCCCAGAGTGCATTCATGCTGAGCAGAGAGTTGTAATTGTGCGTGCCTTGGCGCTGGGCAGCCCAGGAGAGTACCCAAACTGAGGGTAAATCAGAGCTCAGAGTGAACTCTAATATTAATGGCTTCACAAGAAGCTGTAAGACTGAACCTTGAAGAAGGGTCAGGGAGGGATGTGACAGTACTATTTGTGCAGACACATTGATCCTGGGCTTCCAACCCCATACACAGGCCACATCCCACGCATCCAGTATGACTAGGTCAGCCTGCAGGAGGGTCAAAATCCCAGACAGTCCTCACTGTGAGAGCAGATGGCAGAAGACGTGTGGCACATTCCTGGGGTTTTCCCCTCAAGTGTACCAAGCCTTTCCCAACGTCTTGTGCTGCTCTACAACGACTTCCTGCCAACCTGGTTTTCCACCTACCCCTGCTACCTTTAGCTGAGTATAGGTAGAACTGTTGATTTTTTTTTTATTTCATTCATTTATCTGTCTGTGTTGGTTGTAGCACTCAGGATCTCTTGTTGCATCATGCAGGATCTTTCGTTGCAGAGCACTAACTCTCTAGTTACAGCACTCAGGCTTAGTTGCTCTACAGCATGTGGGATCTTAGTTCCCTGACCAGAGATCAAACCAACATCCTCTGCATTACAAGGTGGATGCTTAACCACTGGACCACAAGTGGAAGTCCCAGTAGAACAGTTCTTTAGCTCCTCTGTCTTCTTTTCCCTTCTGTAGCTCTTTTTTTTTTTTTTACAGTTTTCTAATTTAGAAGCTAAAGTTATAATTGGGAAGAGGACATTCAAGAAAGTTCACCTTATCTGAGTGAAGCTGACAAGTAGAGCAGAGCTCAAAAGTGGTCTGTTAGTAAGTATGCATCCCCTCAGTGTGAATCAGTGGCTTCACATGCATCAGATGCAAAAGACAAAATAGTGCATGAGAAAATGCCCTCAAGAGACTCATAGTCCATGGGAGAGACAGACACTGAAGAGGTTATTAGAATTCCAGCTCCAGTATCTATGCATTAAATCATTCCCATTTGAGGCAATTTAGACTCAGGAAGTAGAAAGGATAGAGCTTGAGGATGAGTGCAGACAAGAGAGATACTGTGAATGGTGAAGCTAAAATGGAGACATTTTTATTGCAACGTTGGGAGAGAGAGCAGAGAAACTGGGAACCTCTCTCAGGAGAGAGAGAAGTGCAGATGTTTACCAGATTGGTGATCAGAAAGGAAGTGCATTAAGTTATCATGGACAGAGCAAAGGCTTTAGCCTTTTGCAAGAGTGAGGAAGTTGAGATACTTGTATGTGGTCAAGCTTTCCAGCCCTCCAAGCTATTTTGAATCAATGAGAGCTGGAAGTTAGGAGCCAACAATTTCAAGATATAAAATCAGAAAGCCTTTGACCATTTGGGTAGCAAAGCAGACACAAAAGAGAATCCCTTTTATTGGGCAAAATATCTCTGAGAAAGTAAAATTTTCACTTTTAAGGGTTTCATTGAAACAACCAAGGAAAAGAGAGCTTAAAGATATCTCTCTTAAATGAAAAACAATTATTGTATATTAACACATATATGTGGAATCTGAAAAAAAAATGATATATATGATTTTATTTACAAAATAGAAATAGAGACACAGAGGCAGAGAACAAACCAGTGTGGATACCAAGTAGGAAGGGGTGGTGGTGAAATGAAGTGGGAGATTGGGATTGACCTGTATATACTATTAATACTATGTATAAAATAGAGAACTAGTGAGAACATACTGTACAACAGAGGAAACTCTACTCAGTGCTCCGTGGTGACCTAAATGGGAAGGAAATCCAAAAACAAGGGGATATATGTGTATGTATAGCTGATTCACTTTGCTGTACAGGAGAAACTGTTGTTGTTTAGTTACTCAGTCATGTCTGACTCTTTGTGACCCCATGGACTGCAGCATGCAAGCCTTCCCTGTTCTTCACTGTCTCCCAGGGCTTGCTCAAACTCTTCCAACCAATTTTGGTGATGCCATCCAACCATCTTGTCCTCTGTCATCCCCTTCTTCTCCTGCCTTCAATCTTTCCCAGCATCAGGGTCTTTTCTAATGAATTGGCTCTATGCATCAGGTGGCCAAAGTATTGGAGCTTCAGCTTCAGCATCAGTCCTGCCAATGAATATTCAGGGTTGATTTCCTTAAGGATTGACTGGTTTGATCTGCTTGCTGTCCAAGGGACTCTCAAGAGTTTTCCCCAGCACCACGATTTGAAGGCATCGATTCTTTGTTGCTTAGCTTTCTTTTTGGTCCATCTCTCACATCTGTACATGACTACTGGAAAAACCAGCTTTGACTAGACAGACCTTTGTTAGCAAGTGACTTTTAATTTCATGGCTGCAGTCACCAACCACAGTGATTTTGGAGCCCTCCAAAATGAACTCTGCCACTGTTTCTACTTGTCCCCTATTTATTTGCCATGAAGTGATAGGACTGGATGCCATGATCTTTGTTTTTTTGAATGTTGAGTTTTAAGTCAGCTCTTTTACTCTCCTCTTTCAGCTTTGCCAAGAGGCTCTTTAGTTCCTCTTCACTTTCTGCCATTAGAGTGGTATCATCTGCATATCTGAGGTTGCTGATATTCCTCCCAGCAATCTTGATTCCAGCTTGTGATTCATCCAGCTCAGTATTTCACATGATGTACTCTTCCATATGGGCTCCCCTGGTGGCTCAGCTGGTAAAGAATCTGCCTGCATGTGGGAGACCTGGGTTCAATCCCTGAGTTGGAAAGATCCCCTGGAGAAGGGAAAGGCAACCCACTCCAGTATTCTGGCCTGGAGAATCACTCTGCATATAAGTTAAATAAGCAGAATGATAATATTGATGTATTCCTTTCCCAATTTGAACCAGTCCATTTTTCCATGTCCAGTTCTAGCTGTTACTTCTTGCTTCCTGCATACAGATTTCTCAGGAGGCAGGTAAGGTGGTCTGGTACTCCCATCTCTTTAAGAATTTTCCACAGTTTGTTGTAGTATTCCACACAGTCAAAGGCTTTAACATAGTCAATGAAGTGGAAGTAGATGTTTTTTCTGGAATTCTCTTGCTTTTTGTATGATCCAGTGAATGTTTGATCTCTGGTTCCTCTGCCTTTTCTAAATCCAGTTGTTCTTCTGGATATTCTCAGTTCATGTATACTTGAAGCCTATCTTGAAGGATTTTGAGCATTACCTCCTAGCATGTGAAATGAGCACAATTGTACAGTAGTTTGAACATTCTTTGGCATTGCCTTTCTTTGGGATTGGAGTGAAAACTGACCTTTTCCAGTCCTGTGGCCATTGCTGAGTTTTCAAAATTTGCTGGTGTATTGAGGGTAGCACTTTAACAGCATCATCTTTTAGTATTTGAAATAGCTCAGTTGAAATTCCATCATCTCCACTAGCTTTGTTTGTAGCAATGCTTCCTAAGGCTCACTTGACTTCACACTCCAGAATGTCTGGCTCTGGGAGAGTGACAACACCATAGTGCTTATCCAGGTCACTAAGACCTTTTTTGTATAGTTCTTCTGTATATTCTTGCCACCTCTTCTTAATCTTTTCTGCTTCTGTTAGGTACTTGCTGTTTCTGTCCTTTATTGTGCCCATCTTTGCATGAAATGTTCCCTTGGTATCTCCCATTTTCTTAAAGAGATCTCTAGTCTTTCCCATTCTATTGTTTTCCTCTATTCCTTTGCCTTGTTCACTAAGAAGGCTCTCTTTTCTCTCCTAGCTAGTCTCTGGAACGCTTCATTCAGTTGGGTATATCTTCCCCTCTCTTCTTTGCCTTTTGCTTCTCTTTTTTCCTTAGCTATTTGTAATATTAACAGGAGAAACTAACACAACATTGTAAAGCAACAATACTCCAATAAAGTTTTATAAAGATTTTTCTCTTAAATATATATTAATCATAAAATGTATATTATTATTAATGCAGAATGTTATTAATGCTCTGTTTATCTAATATCCCATCTTTATTATTCTATTTTAGTGAATGTAATAAAAAGTGTCAGGGAGTTACTTGTAACCTCCACTACTCAATCTGTATTTTCAAATAAGGTGTTAATTTCCTACCTATTGTATTCTCTAGGGGTTGTGGGTTTCTGGCACCTATGTTACAGAGCTTGAGAGAAATTTTACAGTAGATACTATTGGAGAACAAAGAAAGGCAAGTCCATGTTGATCTGGAGAATTCAAGGGTATCTTCGCAGGAGGTGATTTTTTTAGGCTGGGTCTTGAAGGATGAGATGACATTGCCAGGAGACAAAGAAGCAGACATCATTGCCTATTTCACATCTTGGTCTTTTTCAGGGTCCCCTCCATAAGACCATTCTGCCCTTTTTGGGTTGTGTCTCCAATATAACAGAGCTGAGTAGGAGTGTCAGAGAGGAGTAGGATCAATATTAACAAATCACCTCTATCTACATAACCTCATTTGAGCTTCACAAAACCCTGTGCAATAAATACAAAAAGCTCAATTTGTAAGTGAGGAAACTGATGCCCAGAGAAGCTGAAAAACTTGCCTAAAATTATGCAGATGATAAGGAATGGAGCCAGGATTTCAATCAGGTCTTTCAATGCTCAAACCTATATACTTTCAATACTGGTTTACTGTTACCCTACACATGTCAGAAGGAATGCACCATATCAGCATGGATGTGTTCTATTATGACCAAAAAAAAAAAAACTAGCTAGATGACATTTGGAACTATTTTGGAATGGAAAAATCCATTATTTGAAATCTTAAAAAAAATATTTTGACGTAAAAATGACTCCAATAAATGACGGTAAGCAAGGCAAGTGGAGAGAGAGAAAGGGCTAATGCCAGCATTACATATTTAGAATAATGCTAGTTGAACCAACTTTTACAAACACCAAGGAAAAGTAAAGAGAGCATCAGAAATCAATAACACAATTTTAGTGTCAGCTGCATTTAAGTGAGACAGCTCTGACTCATTCAACATGTGATGTCAGGCCAAGCAGGTTACAAGGGGCAAAAATATATTTTGGGGGAAAGTTGGAAAGGGAATGATAAATTTGAATATACTACCTTGGCAACTCATCCCTGTGGACGGAGATAAAAGAAATCATGAGACTTTCTTGGAATGCTGATGCATCCGTATCCTTTCTTAAATCTTCAGAGCAGGACAGAGCATACATTGCCCTGTGTAGAAAGCCAAGGCCATATTCAAATCGCTGATGACAAAAAGAAGATGAATTCTAGAAAGCCAGAAAGGGAGAAAGTCCTAGGGACCAAAACAGGAAGTGTTCTTAAAGCCCCAGTAGCTTTAATTCCTACAGGGAAGGAGTGATCTACAGCAGCACAGAAGGAATATCTTAAATGCCAAGAAGAAGAGAGTCTCTGATGGTTCTTAGTGGTCCAGTCCGCAGTTGATAATTTTTCACTCAGGAAGGATCTTCTGTTATATCAAGTTAATCCCTTGTTATATACAATTGAACCAACTTTTCTCTGTCCTTGGAGTCCCTGATTTTTCTTTTCTCCTCCTTTGTCTTCTTGATCTAACATCTACGGCAGGATCCCTTTGGCATTGCTGTTGGGAGACAGGGTTGACTTGATATCACAAAACTGATGTTGTTGTTCTACTCTGTTGTTGTTGTTCAGTTGCTCAGTCATGTCAGACTCTTTGCATCTCCATGAACTGCAGCATGCCAGGCTTCCTTGTCCTTCACTATCTCCCAGAGCTTGCTCAAACTCATGTCCATTGAGTCAGTGATGCCATCCAACCATCTCATCCTCTGCTGCCCCCTTCTTCTCCTGCCCTCAATGTTTGCCAGCACCAGGGTCTTTTTCAATGAGTCAGCTTTTCACATCAGGTGGCCAAAGGATTGGAGCTTCAGCTTCAGCACTTGTCTTTCCAATGAATATTCAGAGTTGATTTCCTTTAGGATCAACAGATTTGACCTCCTTGGGGTCCAAGGGACTCTTAAGAGTCTTCTCCAGCACCACAGTTCAAAAGCATTAATTCTTCAGTGATCAGTCTTCTTTATGGTCCAACTCTCACATCCATACATGACTACTGAAAAAAATTACGGCTTTCACTATATAGACCTTTGTTGGCAAAGTAATGTCTCTGCTTTTTAATACACTGTCTAGGTTTGTCATAGCTATTCTTCCAAGGAGCAAGTGTCTGTTAATTTTGTGGCTACAGCCACTGTCTGTATTTATTTTGGAGCCCAAGAAAATGAAATGTGCCACTGTTGCCATCTATTTGCCATGAAATGATGGGACTGGATACTATGATCTTAGTTTTTTGGATGTTGAGTTTTAAGCTAGCTTTTTATTCTCCTCTTTCACCTTCATCAAGAGGTTCTTTAGTTCCTTTTCATTTTTTGCCATTATATTCTATTCTAAGAGGCACAATTTGACCCAAGACTCTCTAGAGCCATGTGACAGAAGGTATAGGTTTTATTTTATTGTTTGCATTTGTTGTCTTCCTTGAATAAAATGATGCTTTATCCAACAACATTCATGAGTCTCTTCCCTAAGTTGTAAAAATTTCTGTTACAAAGATTACTTTTCTGACTGCTGTTTCTCCCTGCAGAATTTCATGAAGCTCATATACTAGAAAAGCTTGTTAAGATGGGCTATGAGATTCCAGCAGGCCAGAGAAGATGGGCTCCAAGGCAAAAGATAGGTGCGCGTGGTTTGGTTTATAGCTAAATTTATAGCAAATTCTGAAGCTGTGTCTTCAGGTACTGGGAGCCCCAGGCAGGGGAAACTTTAGAATGGGCACTTTGCTTCCTCAGAGTGAACCAAGCTTAAGTCGTTGCCAGCTCCCAGTGTGCCTTCCAGCTATAAAGTGGCTGCAAAAGGCCGTAGCAACTTAACTACATCAGTAACTGCCGGGGTTATTGAGCCAGTGAACTCAGTGTCATTGCGATGCCTCTGGGCTGACAGACCAGGCCAACTGGAGACTGTAGCCATGGGCCACACATCTTACTTTAAGCCATTCAGGCTTCTTGTCTCCAGCACCCTCTTATTAGATAACCAGGGCCTTGGGTTGTCGTGAAATAACCAATATTCTTTTGGAATTCATTCTCTCTTATTATCTAGGAAGGGGCAAACCCATCCATATTTGTGGTTCAGGCTCTCAGGAGACTGGGAGTGATTCATCTCCACTGTAAAATGAAGAGTTCTGCAGGATATGAAATACTGTTTTTCAACCAAAAAAACCCTAGATTGTTTATTCTCTTTCACTTTATTGAATTTTTTTTAATACAAAAGTTACCCATGCTTGTTTTTACAAAGCAGACAGGGAGGAAGCTGCCATTTGACAGCTGGGTCCCCACCTCCACCTGACCCATCATCACCTTGTGGTGAAGTCTGTCCCAGCCTGAAGTGCATCCTTTCACGTCTTTCTCAAAGTGCTTCCACATACATACCAGCACACAGACATCAGTGCAGCAGTGGACCATTAGTCTACCTCTTCCTGCGGGCATCTCCAAACTTCCCAGTTTGAAATCAAGTTTTTTACATTTCCTTCATCCTATGCGTGTCCAGGGTGCTCAGCGTTTCAGTTAGTATCCAATCTGCTGTGGAAATAGAATGAAAAGTGGTAAAGGAGACCCCATCCAGGGATGGGCTCCTGGAGTCAGTGCTCTCTGCGCCCTGAGGGGCCAGTGGCCAAATAAATCATGTTGCTGAGTCCCTGTCTGGTCTGGGCTTGCTGAAGGTGTGAGGGCTGACACAATGAGATAGCTCTGTTGACCGTAGTACAAAAAGCAGAATCTGGAGACTTCTGAGCCAGCAGGAGAAGCTGGGGAGAGGATGGTTGCTCTCCTTTGATAGCTGGTTCTGGAATATTCTGCAACAGTGAGTGGATTATTCAGGACTCTTCTCCACCTGAGTCTCCAGCTGACCTTCCAATGAATATTCAGGACTGATTTCCTTTAGGATTGACTGGTTTGATCTTGCATTCCAAGACTAGTGAGTGGGACATTCTCTGTCCCCCTTCTGATGTCTATGTCAGAAGCTTTCACTGTCCTTTTTCACTGTAATAAAACTTCTGCCACACAAAACTCTGAATGATCAAGCCTGGTCCCTGGTCCTGAATTTAAATCTTCTTTGGAGATCACAAATCTGACACCGCTCACCGTAAGCTATCAGGACCAGATGCCATGATCTTTGTTTTTTGAATGTTGAGTTTTAAGCCAGCTTTTTCACTCTCTTCTTTCACCCTCATCAAGAGACTCTTTAGTTCTTCTTTGTTTTCTGCCACAAAGGTGGGGTCATCTGCATTTATGAGGTTGTTGATATTTCTCCCAGCAATCTTGATTCCAGCTTGTGCTTCTGACATTACTCAATTCCCATCATTGCTCATCTACCAAACTGATATTTTAAACAAGAATGTATGATTTCTAACTGTATTGCATGTGTGTTTCATTCTCCTGTGCAGAATTCTGGTAGCAAAATATTACTAAAGACTGACAGATAAAATAACAAAAGATTTGGAAATGGGCAAAAAAGATCACTGGCTGTCTTTTCAGTGATGTGCTGGGCCCTGTCTAGTGGACTTGTATCTCTCTAATGATCAAGCAATTTTACAACCCCAATAGAAGTAGAAGTTAAAGAAAACTGAGAGTAGTGGTTCTTATCCACAGCCATGCCAATGAATATTGTCCTGTAGGGCTAAATTGCTTCTGCATGTTTGTCTGTATCTGTTTTCTTCAGATTCACCTTTGAGCCTGTTTTAACATCTTCCTGGTACCCTAGTTCATTAAAATATCTAATGTGTTCATTTCAAATTTGTATGAAAGTGTGATTTTATCTTTTTGGAAGTTATGCCTCAGGAAGTTCAACTCGAATTCAGCTAGCAGTTAAACCTCCCAGGCTCCACAGTGATTTCTCCCTTCTCTGAGGAGCTCTGGCACTTACAACCTGTATCCCTCAGTTGCATTCAAGTAAGGCTGTCAGAATTAGCAGATAAAAATACAGCATACTCAGAAACATTTTTATTTCAGATAAACAGCAAATAGATTCTTAGTATAGGTATGTTTAATAGAATGTTGTATAAACATACTAAAAATTTGTATTTACTTATACTACAAATGCATGAGTTGCTTATCTGAAATTAAGATTAACTGGGTGTCCTATATTTTATATGTGAACCCTACATTCAGGGAATCGGCTGCCCCAAGGTGACATTGATAATAATTAAAGTGAGAAAAAGCTAACATACATAGGGTACCGCATGCATTGCTAAGCATTTTTATCCTCTTAACAACCCTATAAGGTGGGTACCATTATATGTATTTTACAATAAAGTAACCAATGTTGATAGAAATTTAGTGATATGCCCAATACATAGTCAATGGTAGGTCTCTGGTTTCAGAGTGTCTGCTCTTCACCACCATGTTAACTGCCTCACTAACCCTCTCTGGAGGTACTTAAGCAATAGAGGGATTGACTGTCCATCAGGGGATAATTATCCATCAAGGGGTGACCAGGGACCAACAGAAAAGATGCCTAAATCCTTCATTTTAACTAGTCTGTCACGTGAAGCCTTGCATTCTGTCTTTTCTTCTGTATGTTTTTCCCTTGTCTTTGAGGATCACAACCATATCTTTGACCTCTTGTGTTCATAGAGTACCTCTTAGATATTGTCCAGTATCACTGTTGAATAAAAATACTCTGACTACTAAGAAGAAATAAGAATGTGTATGTGTGTGTGTGTGTGTGTGTGTGTGTGCGCGCGCGCGCGCAAATATGTGCAAGTACACGTGTGTGTATTTTTCAAAAAGAAACACAGGAAAAATAAAAACTAGTGAAATTGGCTACTTACAATGAGGGATAAGATAGAAAGGAGCAGAAGAGGTATAAGAGGGAGTAACGTTTCTCTGAGTATAGCATTTTACCTAGTTTTCATTTTGAAAGTGTGCTAATGTTTATTTTTAGCTAAAACAACAGGGATGGGAGTTGGGGAAAACTGAATTCAAACAGAAACAAATAACTAGGTTTCAAGTGAGTAATGTGATCACACAGAAGAGAAATAAAGAACTAATTCAATTAATTTTTGAAGGCAATATTCTAACTATACATCCTCAGTCTAAAGACAAAGAGATGTACAAACAAATCTCAAACTCTCAGTATGTTTTTGCTGGTAGAAGTAAGGATGTAACAATTCTGAAATTATTCTGTGTATATTGTAGAGCTGAGCAAAAACATAAATATTTTGATTTGGGTGAAGGATTCAGTATTATCAGTATGTGACACCATATTTTCAGTGAGTGTTCAGTGTTTACATTATTTTGATTACAAGACTGTCCTTCACTGCAACCCAAATTGTATAATAAAATTCAATTTCCTTTGTTGTACAATTTTCTTGTTTTCCCAGTATTAATTATCTTTTTTAACTGGGTGTTTTAATCATTATCACAACTTCTTCAAAAACTCCTCTAAATGCTGTTTTCCGTACAATTAAATCATTATGTACCTCATTGTTTGTTTCTGCTAACATTTTTAATGCTGATGAGTTTTATATCATTCTCCCAATTTTCCTTTTTTTTCCCTCCTTTTGGTCCTCTGCTGCTAGATTTAGTGCTTTATGTACATTGTATAGATGAATCTTCTCTGCAGTATAGTCATTATCCCCACTTTGTAATGATGAGGAAATGAAGGTTCAGAGAGGTGAAGCAACTAACTTAAGGTCACACAGCTACTACAGGCCAGAGATGAGTTTGCTTTTTCAAAAAAAAATTATAGTAAACACACGTACACACAAGGAACTCCACCCTCTTAACAGTTTTGGTGTACAGGACCAGTCCTATTAACCACATCTACATGGTATGGCGAATCTATACAACTTTTTCTTCTTGTATGACTGAAACACTATGTTCACTGAAAGCGACCCCTCTCATTTCCCCCCACCTCCAGTTTCTGGCAACCATCATTCTCCTTTCTGCTTCTATGGAGTATGACTACTTTAAAAACCTCTTAAAAATGGAATCATGCAGTATTTGTCCTTCTGTGACTGGCTTATTTCAATTAGCATAATGCCCTCAATTTTCATTTATGTTGTAGCACGTGACAAGGTTTCCTCCTCTTTTAAGACTGAAAAATAATCCTTTGTATGTAGTTTATGCCACTTTTTATTCATCCATTTATTTGTCTATGGACATTTAGTTTGCTTCTACTTCCTGGCTATTGTGAATCACATTCCTTTTTAATAGCAAGTTCTTTTTGGCTTAGGGGTGCATTCTCTCCAAGGCTATTAAGATTTTTTATTTTGTTCTTAGTTTTCCTGTCTCTTTCTGTTGAATTTGGTTTTCGCTATTTACTTATTTAGATCTCTATTTTTTATGTTAAAAACATTTCTCCAGTGTCTGAGTACACTTGTTTTTTGTTTGTTTGTTTGTTTTTGGCCACAGGACTGGGGATCTTAGTTCCCCAACCAGGCATTGAACCCGAATCCTCAGCAGTGAAAGTGCAGAGTCCTAACCATTGTACTGCTAGGGAATTCTCTGAGTACGCATGCGTGCTCCGTCCCTTCAGTCGTGTCCAACTCTTTGCGACCCTTTGGACTGTAGCCCATCAGGTTGCTCCATCCATGGGATTTTCCAGGCAAGAATACTGGAGTGGGTTGCTGTGTTCTCCTCTAGGGGATCTTCCCGACCCAGGGATCGAAACTGAGTCTCTCATGTCTCCTGCATTGCAGGCAAATTCTTTACCCGCTGAATCATCTGGGAAGCCCTCTCTGGGTATGCTGTTCACTAAACCCTACAAGGTTGATGGAAGCTCTGTGTGTGCATGGGGGGAGGGGCTTGTCCATGTATGTGTAGACTTTAGTGGGGAATCTGTAGGACAGTAAAGTGATTCAGGGAGGACTTGGATTTCTTCTTCCCTCCCCCTCCCTCCGTCACCCCAAATGCCATCTGTGCCATCTGCACACCTGGTGCCAGCCTCCTGGAAGTAGGGACAAAGGAAGAGTGTGGGGAGTCCCGTGGTTTGGATATAGATGTTCGCCATCAGAACAGCACTTTCCCCCACTCTCTACTGTGCTGCAGCCCCACTCTGTCCTGCTTTAAAACAGTATGTCTCCTAGCCTCTTGGGTGGAGATGGATGGCTCTCCTCTTAGCTGCTCCAGTTGGCAAGTGACTTGAGATCTAATTTCTCTTCAAACAGAATTTTAGTCACACCTCTTGTTCTTCACCACCACTGCCTAACATAGAAGGCATGCAGTAATTCTTCATCTGGTTGAAAGAAGCTCAATTTACATAGTTGGTGCTGCCCAAAAAGCTAGGAAATAAATGGCCCCTTAAGGCCTCAGTCACCATCCTCCCATTCTGTGTTAAAGATAATCTTGATGAAAGAAGTTTTTCAAGATTGAAGCAAAAATCGCAAACTCCTGTTCATATAGTACCTTGTTTACAATGTGTACAGTCTTTTCTGACTCAAGGAAGTGCTTGTTTTACTTAGAAGTCATTGCTTTTCAAAGCCTGGCAATTCTCATTAGTTACCAGGTGAGTGAGTGTTAATACGAAACATCTCCTGACTGAACTAGGAAAAGCAATGGAACAAAATGTATAGTTTCCCCGCCCCCCCCCCCACCTTGCAAACCAAATAGATCCTGCGCCATACTTATTGGAAGAAAATTGACATGGGTTATCTAAGATGTATTTTTTCCATGCATACAAATAGAAGTGGGCATGCAGAGGAGAGACCTTTGAGATCCAGAAAAGAGCTGTGCTGAGGAGAGCACTTCCCTCTTACAGAGATGTAATGGTGGCATTGCTTCTCTGCTTCCAGGGAAGACTGTGGAAGCAGCTTGTATGAGTTTCCTAGGGCTGCTGTAACAAATTAGCACTAATGTGGTACTTTAAAATATCAGGCTTGTTTTCTTATAGTTCAGGAGGCCAGAAATCCCAAACCGAGATGTCAGCAGGGCTGGCTTCTTCCGGAGGTTCTGAGACTCTATTCCCTGCCTCTCTCCTTGTGCCTGGTGGTGGCTGGCAGTCCTTGGCATTCATTGGCTTATAGATGTATAGTTCCCATTTCTGTCTCCATCCTCACATGGCCTTCTTCCCATCATGTGTGTCTCTGTCTCCAGATCTCCCTCTTCTTATAAGGACACCAGTCACTGACTTCGTTGTTTAGTCAGAAAGTTGTGTCTGACTCTTTTGCAACACCACGGACTGTAGCCCACCAGTCTCCTCTGTCCATGGGATCTCCAGGCAAGCATACTGGAGTGGGTTGCCATTTCCTTCTCCAGGGAATCTTCCCAGCCCAGGGATCGAACCCTCATCTCCTGTATTGCAGGCAGATTCTTTACCACTGAGCCACCAGAGAAGCCTCGATGCCAGTATGATTGCATCTTAATTTGATTATATCTTCAAAAACTCTCTTTCCAAATAGAGTTACATTCTATGGTTTCAGGTTGACATAAATCTTTTGGGGACATTATTCCATCCAGCATAAAGCTTGCAATCTTTATCTTCCGGCCACCTACTTTTAATATAGTTTTGGGGACCATGTTTGTAATCAAATACTTTCAGACAACTGGTATAGGAAAAGACACAGGAAACTCCCACAGAAGGGGCCTGGACAATGGGGCAAACAGGCTTGCAGGTGGAGCTCCCACCCTTGGGCCGGGGTTCTTAACCTGGGCTGCACATTGGAATCACTCCAGGTTTTTACTCCTTTGCCTGACATCAGTTTTTTTTAAAGCATCCCAGGTGTTCCAGTGTGCACCCAGATGCAACCTCTGCTCCAAGCACTCTTCCTCAAACACTTGTTGTTGAGGCTGCCTTATCTGAGCTCCACCATCCTCTGTTGAATCAGGTCCAACACGTTTGTGCTTTTGCTGACTGCTGGGAATTTAGTACCAGTATATGTGGCTTTCATTTCTGCTCCTTCATTAGCTTGGAAAGAGAACAGCTTCACTGGTAGTGAAAATTCAACAGTTAATAAGGAAAAAGAACATTTGTGGGGGATGTGAATAGGAGGGAGGTTAACATTTAATTTTATTTTTCAGAAATAATTTTTTACTTATCAAAATAACTATTAATAACATGTCCTCATAGAAATGTAAGAGCTCCCAAAAACACAGTGAAGAATATTACTTATAATTCTGTCCTTCTGGAAAGACAATGATGTTGTGAATATTCCTCTAATGATTTTTTTTCTGTGAATCTATAAAGTATGTATTTTACAAACATGGGATTATGTGGTTTTGGACATTAAGCTCTTAATTTAGCAAAAGTCATTAAATATATATCAATAAGTGCATTCAATAAATATTTCCCATTAAGTAGTCTTCAGATTTCAAATAGGAACTAAGAGGATTCTGTGCCCAATCCCCAATTTCAATGTGTAGATGTAGCGAGGAGCGTGAGTTGCCTGTGGCCAAGTGGGTGCTATGAAAGGAAGCCAGGCTGTACTGCTTTTCTGGATCCCTGCCCAGGGGACAACAGCAGCAAGAACCTGTGGGCTGGACTTGGAGTAGGGCAAGGTCCAATGGAAGCACATCTCCATGTGGGGTAACTGTTGAAGGGAGGCATCCCACAGACTCGTGAAGAACTCACCATGGGCTCAACAAGACAGGGAGCATCCTGATGCCCAATACCCAGAGGATGTGGAACCCAAGATAAGACCACACCAAATACTAAGACTTCTGCTCCTTTTCTCTCTTTTGCACAGCTGCTGCCTGCTGCCCTGGAGGACCTGGAAGCAGCAGAGTGTTGAGAGAATTAATTCTTAAGTAGGTTGATAAGAAGTCCAGGGTCCCCAAGGAGGAGAAAGGGGTCTGGGGTTCTCCAAGGGGATAAAAGGACAAGCATTTTTTTTCCTACATTGTTTTGTCTTAGTCACATAAGACGTTTTTTCTTAAACTCTGAGTTGTTATGACAACAACCATTAATACTAACTTTCTTTAAGCCCAGAGCTAATGATTACACAACAAAAGAACTCATCTTGCTCAAGGGTATGTTTTTCCCTAAGCTCTGTACTAATGATTATATAACAACTATCTTGCTCAAGGACATGTTTCTCCTTCTTAACAGGAACCTTCTGACTAATCTTGGTTATTTTAGGAGTGGGTCTGGTAAGACGTTTCTGTTGTTAGTTCTAATCTTGTTAATCTAAGATGTATGTTGTGGGAGTAGGTCTGGTAAAAGTATATAAGGCCTTGATAAGACTCTCTTTCCCCCTTCTGATGTCTATGTCATAAGCTGTCTCTGTCCCTTATTATACTTTAATAAAACTCTGCTACACAAAAGCTCTTGAGTGATCAAGACTGGTCCCTGGTCCCAAAGGTAAATCTTCTTCTTCTTCAGAGATCATGAATCCAACATCGTTCACCGTAAGCTATCAGTGTAAGCGAAGAGGAAGCGTGAAAGAGCAGCACGGGCCCTCTCCCCAAGTGGGTCCCCAAGCCTTGGAGGAGAGAGGACATTGAAGTAGACAGTCAGTACAGTAGCTTGTTCGTGTAGATCAATAATAGCTTTTAAAATATGCATGCTCCCTGATCCAGCAGATCCCTCTATAGACATTTATCTAAAAGAGTAATCAAAGATGTATAGAAAGATTTATGTAGTAAGAGAAACGCCATATATAAAAAATATTTCCCCATATCCTTTAACATGAGTTTTTAAAATTAATTAATTTATTTTAATTGGAGGATAATTACCTTACAATATTGTGCTGGTTTTTGCCATACGTGAGTATGACTCGGCCGTAGGTATACATGTGTCACCCCCGTCCTGAACACCCCTCCTGCCTCCCTCCCCACCCCGTCCCTCTAGGTTGTCCCAGGGCACTGGCATTGGGTGCTCTGCTTGCTTCATGCTGGGACTCACACTGGTTGTCTATTTTACATATGGTAATATATTTGTTTCATTGCTGTTCTCTCAAAGCATCCCACTCTTGCCTTCTCCCACAGAGTCCAAAAGTCTGTTCTTTACATCTGTGTCTCCTTTGCTGCCCTTCATTAACTTAAGTTTCTACATTAAAAATCATCTATTTTTTAATAACAGTTAACAGAATTCTGATGGTCTAATTTGTATGTACAGTTGCAATATACATATACACAGTGCTAATAATAAACAGAATTGCTCAGAACCAAGAATAAATGGTTTAGAAAGCTGACCATTACAGAGTTAAGGACACCATGTTCCAGCTGGGTGCTGGGACTCTGAAGGGGAAGAAGGTACAGCACCTGCTCTTGAACAGTTCTGAACCTTGTGGAGACAAAGGGAATAAAACACATTTCTGCAAGGACTGTGAAATATGCATCCTACTGGGACTCAAAGGAAGAGTGACTAACCGAGCTAGGAAGCAGGTGCTTGTGGAATTGTTTTTCCACTAAAGAAGAAATTACTTACTTGTTAACATTTGCCCGACTGTTCAGAAGAGTGCCGTAGGGGTTTTATCATCAGCCTACTGCTCATAAAGTAACTGCTTCTCACATGACTGTAGGAGCACAAGGCATTTGCAAGTCAAGGGGTGGAAAATGTGGTTGGGGAAACTCACAAACAGAAGAGACTTGACAAACAGTTTCTTCAGAAATAGCTAGCAGAAGCAAGACAAGTTGCTTGTTTTTGCGCATGGAATTGATATACATTTTTTCTGCACAAAAAGAAGAAAATTACTTACTTGTAGAAGTCATAAATCATGGTCATAACACCTGTGCTACACCTGGGCCAACCCATCCTGGGCCCCTGGGAGACAAGTGCCAGCAAAGCAGACGGCTGTGGGACAATGGCCTGGGGTGGAGACCTGCTCAGGGCCCAGCAGGGGCTTGGGGACTCTGGGATAGTGTCTCAGTCTGCTCGGGCTGTGCTAACAGAATACCATGGACTGAATGGCTAGGTCAACAGACATTTATTTCTCATACTTCTTGAGGCTGTGAAGTACAAGATCCAGGTGGCAGCTGATTCAACGTCTGGTGAGGACCCTCTTCCTGGTTTGCAGAAGGCCACTTTCTTGCTGTGTCCTCACACAGTAAAGAGAGAGTTTTTTCCCTCATGTCTCTTGTAAGGGCACTAATCCCATCATGAGATCTCTCTCTCTCTCTCATGACCAGTTAATTAACTCCCAAGGGCCTCACCTCCTAATACTACCACATTGGGGGTTAGGGTTTTATCATATAAATTTGGGGGGACACAAATATTCAGTCTATAGCAAGGAGGGTATCTGAGTCCTGAATACCCGGTGCCTGGCACCGAAGGGGAGGGCCCACGACTGTGAGCAGGTTCCTCCCCCTGACCCATTGGATTCCTGGCTCGGGCCAAAGCTGGGCCCTCGAAAGCTCAGCACCCAGGACAGGGGAAGGGTGTGGTACCATCTAGCCCACCATGTCTCCAGACACTCACTCAGTGATTTCAGAGGAAACCAAGAGACCAGAGACGAGGCTGTTTGACAGAGACATGGGGCAGTTTCTGGGAAGGCCAACTGTAAGTAAGAAAGACTGAGGTCAGGGTCACTAACTTCTACTTATTGTACTTAAGTATCCCTTATCACTGCTAATGTCTTAAAACATAACTGGTGTTTTTGTTGTCGTTGTTGTTTTTAATCTCACATGGAGACAAGGTTGTTTCCAAAGTAATGGTTTAATTCTAACTTTTTTTTGAAAGCATCTGGCTGAGAGCCTGTTAGTAGCTGTAAAGATCAAGCCTTTTTTTCTTTTTTCCCCACTGAATTTCCTGGGCTCAAACCAGTCTCTGAGTCAGAGACTTTACAGGTTTTTGTTGTTGTTCAGTCACTCAGTCATGTCTGACTCTTTGTGACCCTGTGGACTGCATCATGCCAGGCTTTCCTGTCCTTCGCTATCTCACGGGGTTTGCTCAAACTCATGTCCATTGAGCTGATGATGCCATTCCAGCCATCTCATCCTCTGTCGCCCCCTTCTCTTCAAGCCTTCAATCTCTCCCAGCATCAAGCTCTTTTCCAGTGAGTCAGCTCTTTGCATCAGGTGGCCAAAAGATTGGAGTTTGAGCTTCAGCACTAATCCTTCCAATGAATATTCAGGGCTGATTTACTTTAGGATTGACTGGTTTGAACTCCTTACTGTCCAAGGGACTCTCAAGAGTCTTCTCCAGCACCACAATTCAAAAGCATTAATTCTTCAGTGCTTAGCTTCTTTATGGTCCAACTCTTACATCCATACATGACTATTGGAAAAACCGTAGCTTTGGCTATACGGACCCTTGTTGGCAAAGTGATGTTTCTGCTTTTGAATACGCTGTCTAGGTTTGTCATAGCTTTTCTTCCAAGGAGCAAGTGTCTTTTAAATTCATGGCTGCAATCACTGTCTATAGTTATTTTGGAGCCCAAGAAAATAAAATCTCTCACTGTTTCCATTTTTTCCCCCATCTATTTGCCATGATGTGATGGGACCAGATGCCATGATCTTAGTTTTTTGAATGTTGAATTTTTTGGGAAAGATTGAGGGCAGGAGGAGAAGGGGACAACAGAGGATGAGATAGTTGGATGGCATCACCGCCTCAGTGGACATGGGTTTGGGTAAACTCTGGGAGTTGATGATGGACAGGGAGGCCTGGCATGCTGCAATCCATGGGGTTGCAAAGAGTTGGACACGACTGAGCGACTGAACTGAACTGAACAGAGTTTTAGGCCAGCTTTTTCATTTTCCTCTTTCACCTTCATCAAGAGGCTCTTTGCTTTCTGCCATTAGTGTGGTATCATCTGCATATCTGAGGTTGTTGATATTTCTCCCAGCAATCTTAATTCCAGCTTCTGATTCATCCAACCCATCATTTTGCATGATGTACTCTGCATATACGGAGAAGGCAATGGCACCCCACTCCAGTACTCTTGCCTGGAAAATCCCATGGACCGAGGTACATGTGCCATATGCTAGATTGGGTGGAAGCACAAGGAGGAGCCTGGTGGGCTGCAGTCCATGGGGTCGCTAAGAGTCGGACACGACTGAGCGACTTCACTTTCACTTTTCACTTTCATGCATTAAGGAAATGGCAACCCACTCCAGTGTTCTTGCCTGGAGAATCCCAGGGACGGGGGAGCCTGATGGGCTGCCGTCTATGGGGTCGCACAGAGTCGGACACAACTGAAGCGACTTGGCAGCAGCAGCAGCAGCACTCTCCATATAAGTTAAATATATGGGTGACAGTATACAGCCTTGACATACTCCTTTCCCAATTTGGAACCAGTGTGTTCTTCCATGTCTGGTTCTGTCTCTTGCTTCTTGACCTGCATACAGATTTCTCAGGAGAAGTATAGTTTCTAAACTTTACAGATTAGAAAGTCAATTTATACAAACTTCTGACCTACTCAGAAGTTTTTGAGAAGTTTTGATGCTACAGGCAACAAAAAGCATGCCTCATTCAGTCCTGGCTTTACCTTAGCTCCCCAGGTCCCAGCTCAGAGTACCCTGAAGGATCCCCTGGGACACTCAAAAATGCTGGTGCCCAGTCCCAGCCCCTGACCAATTAACAGAGTCCCGGGGCAGAGCCAGGGCCTTGGTATTCTATCAGAGCTCCCAGGTGGTTCTCACTCCCACTTTTCCACTCCCCCACCCAACCCCCCGGCTACCAGGGTCATGAGAACAGATACTGTCTCATTTTGCCAAGGAGGACAGTGGATGTCTCATAGGACCAACTCAGAAGCAGAAGCGCCCTGTTAGCAGTGGGGGCAGGGTGCCACCTGCTCTGCTCTCAGCAGGGGGATTTGCATGAACCTGGGATTGTGCAGTCAGGCTGGTGCCAGGGATTCTTCACCAGCTTCTCCTCCTCCCAGCGCTGACTGCTCTTGGATAAATAAAATATTCTAAAAACAAAAATTCACAAAACTATTCTTAATGGCAGCAAGCAAACTGGTAAACAGGGAGGGGAGGGAAGAAAAACACCTCTGAAGCAAATATAAATCTAGCTCCCATGAGAGAGCACAGTTAAGATCAGTTGCTGAGACAGAAAGGTTTTTTTTTTTTTTCAAGGTTACAGAGATATGCATAAAGCAACAGAACAGAGCGGAAATCAAACTACTTAACTGCAAGCCAGTTTTGGAAAAGAAGGTTTTGAAGAGAGTGCTGAAATTGAAGAATAAACTCTAACCCATAAATTAATAGCAAATCCAGCTAATCTCAGAGATTGAAGTTCTTTGATGAAAAATTTTCCTGAGACGTCAGAGTGAGTTGCTAAATCAGAATCTTCTGGGAAGTAAGATCTTTTCAGGGACTGGAAGACCAGCCAGAGAAAACCTGTGGATCAGCCATCAGCCACTGCTCTGTGCCCTGTTGTCCACACACAGGCTGAGAACAGGTGAGAGTTCAGGGCCACAGCCCACAGTCATCTGCCTCTCCAGCTGCACCTCTAGAACAACCACTGGTCACACACTCATTCACACATGTTCCTTGAAGGCCTATTACATAGCAGGTATGGGTTATGTGCTGAGATAGATACAAAGAAATAAAACCAACTCCCCCTAAAAACGAAGTCCCTCTGCTGAGTTTGCGATTCTTACACCTGTTCCCCACAAGACTGAGGAGTGTCAAAGAGAAGTGGGGATTGAAACCGTGTGGCCCTCCCAGGTCCAAAAGCCTTTCCATGTGCCCCATTTCTTGTTTAGGTGACAGCCTCCAGCCTTCCAGGCCTTCCCTGAGTTTCAAAGGTCAGGTCCGAACAGTTACTACTTATGGAAGAGAGGTGATGCAGAAACAAAGGAAGAGCAGTCCCCAGACAATAGCGCAGCTATGGGGCAGGGTCTCGGTTCCTCCTCAAGGAATACATAGAATAATACATCCTTGAGTTCTTCTATAGGAACTAAGACCCCCACCCACATGAAGGAGATAACTTCAGGCTGAGCACAAGGACACAGACCCCAGATTGTTTGAAGTCTGAAGGCTGATGGTTGAGATCCCTGGAAACTGGTATCTCACCCCCAACCAATCAGAGGGAGGTCACAAACCCTGCAGCCCTTCCCCCACCCCACTTTGGCCCCATGGTGACTGGTTCCCATCCTCGGTGCAGCGCTGTTCTCAAAGGTGGAATCAAGTCCTTTTCCTGGGAGAAAAAGGTTAGGAAGGGCCTGGATGGGGCATGATGTTCTTGGGAAGAGATGCCTTCAGTCATTTGGGACTTCAGGTTCCTTGTGTAGTCAGTTGTGTGTGTGTTTTGCTCTATTTCTGTGCTTTATGTGACAATACAGAAAAAGGTTTTCTATTCACCCTGCTTTTGTGTTACTGGACCAAACTTGGGTCTGCCCTCCCATGTGCAGTAAAGTCATCTACTGACACAAGACTGTGAAGGAAAGCAGGACACCAAGCAAGGAGTCCAGGACAGCTAGGGTTGAAACACCTGAACTCCAGATGGATTTCAGCAAAGCATTTTTTAAGTCCACGTGAGGGAACGGCGTCTCAGTGTGTGATCAGCTTGTGCACAGTTCTCTGGTTGATGGTAGGAACAGGACAGGGTCACAGGAGTTAACATCATCCATCCTCAGGCTCCAGTATGTCTGGCAACTACGTGTTCATGGTCCTGTGAACACATAGTCAAGTAGTTAGTTAACTTCATCCACTTGGTCAGAGTTTTAGCGTCTGTAAAACAATTCAGAAAATGTGTATCAGATACTGTTACCTTTTAGAGAGGAGCTAAAGCAGAGGATATGGGGGAGGGGTCTGTCCTGGGAAGGCCCAGTAGGGTCCTGCTTGGTTACATTTGGACAGCTAAAGTCTTCAAACCTTACTTGAATGTTCGGCAGAATTTCCCTGCACCCACAGTTCCTGTTCCCACCCAGGAGTGTGTGCACTGTCATGTTCAGAGCAAAAGTGCTCTGGGTGACCATCAGTGGCTCCTGGGAATATCAGCTCCAGGCCACGCTCTTAAAGGCCCTGCCCCCCTCGCTTTTCTCTCCCTCTTTTGCCTTTCTCTTCCACCACACCTGCCAGCTCTAATTTTATACATGTATTTTCCCACACTTGCCAGCTATAATCATATACCTCCCCCACTCCACCCCACCCAATGCTTGGAGGTCAGGAGCTGGATCACCCATCTTGGAAATACCTCCCTGAATCTAGAAAATGTGGTGTGCTCTGTGGAGGGGAGTTTCACCCTCAGTAGCCATGTGGGCACAGTAAACATGTGTTAATATCATCTTTCTCCATGTTTGTTGGTTCACACATTGCATTATTCATGAAAAATAATTAAAACTCATCATCTCCTTCAAAATGAGGCTGCAGAATTTAATTACAAGAATCAGAGAAAGCAATGACATTTTAACTATAATATTTTTTCCTAAAGGAGTTTTACCTAATTTGGTACGGTGCTTTAAAGCAACATTTGAATTTTTTTCCCAAGTGAAGACAAAGCTGAAAAGTCACTGCATAAGGTTTTGAGCACCCAGGTAGCTGTCTGATGTCAGAATCAAATATCAGTTTTTTGTGTTACCCTCTACTCTGATTGTTTTGCTTTGTCTCTTGTTAATGGTTTGGCCCAAATAGAACATTCCCCTTGACTTTGTCCCAAACAGAACTAGAGAAGCTCACCATGTTCATCACAAAATGGACTCACCCGCAAGTTCTCTGACCAGAGGCAGCTGCAGTACGATATTCAAATGAAAAATTTAGAGAATTGAGCATGAAGATTAGAGGGGAGTAAAGTTGGCCACCTCCAAAGTGGCACATAGATTATTTTGATCATGAAAACAATCAACATTCAAAAGACTTGGAAAGAACCTTTTAACCTGCCTTCTAACTGCTTAAAAAAATTTAGATAGATAGCCATTTCTGGAATAGAGCTATCACCAGAGATGTCTGCAAAGAATATGGGCTAGGTGTGGTGGGGGGAATTCTGCAGGTCCCAGAGATCAGGCAGAGATCAGACAGGACCTAGAGATGCAGACAGTCTCTAGTCTGTCCAGACTCAAAAGGAGGGGACGTAGACCCCACCTGTCTTTGGGAAAACTGTCACAGTCACATCATAAGGACAGCATGTGGAATGGGGGCCATTGCTACGGTGGACATCTTTGAAAATGATAACCTGCCACAGCCCCTCCTCCAGGACCCTCCAAAGTCTACACTTGCTTCCCTGTCATTTTTCCTGTGTGTGTGTGTGTGTGTAGAAGGGGAGTGAAACCCACAGTGGGGAGGCGAAGCAAAAGAGAATTTCCCCTTTTTCAAAATCATCAGACGTTTTGGCAGTTCCAGTAGTCCTCTGCTTTCTCCCCTGTCACTGGCTCGGGGAAACCAACCGGGAAATGTTCCCATCACTTCCTTCGTCATGGCTGTGGTCCCTAAACGGCCTGGCTCTGAGGGAAGTGGAGAGTAAAGAGGAGTGAGCAATCAGAGGAAAAGGTCATTCTCCCTAAATATTCTCCCATGTGGAAAATAACGAGTATCTTGCAGACTTTTTGTTAGAATTAACCTGAGCACATATGCAAAGCCCTGTTAATCAAACTTGCACTGAACTTATCTGCCTGTGCTCTGCAGGGACAGCCCCTAGCACAGCAGGGCCCACCCTCAGAGTTGCTGTCTGTTGCTGGGCAGGGTTGACTTGAGGAGAGTGAATTAAGATAAACCTGGACTTGATGGTAGGGATACCTAAGTGGTCCTTTAAGAGCATCTGGAGAGGGAAAAGCTATTTCCTCAAGCCCTTTATGGCTCTAAACTGCCTCTCCAGCTCTCTGAGTCCATTCCACTGACCCACTTCCTGGCGCCCCAGAGTCCCTCCAGCAGCTCCTCACTTCAGACTAGACTGTCTGTATGACCTGAGGGGAAGCCTCCTTTGGGTGCATTTGGCCAGGCTTGGTGCAGAGTGAGCGGTGCTTCTTCAAATTCAGTGTCTGAATATCCTCAACAAGTGGACTCTTCAAGCATTCCAGCCTGTGAGGTCACTGCTAAATACCACCCCTGAAGACCAGAAACATAAGAACCCCCTGTGGTAAGGAGTGGCCTCCCCCCATCAGGCTGCCAACCTGCAAGGAGGCTGTGGTCCTGGGCTGTGTTTGCACAGGGCTCCAGCCCTGAAAGTTTTTGTGGATAATTTGTTGCCTGTAGTACCAAAGAATGTTAACATCTCCTCTGCCCTTTCTTCAGAAAGTAGGAGTGAAGTCAAACTCTCAAAATGAAAACAATTTTTCAAAAAATGTATAGAGAAATCACTTTGTGATTCATGGCAAAAGGGAAAGTTTGATTAAACCCTTTCATGGGTGAGCTTTACCCTCTCAGAGCAAGAGAGTGGAGTGTGATGGGCTCAGACTGGGTTGGTTGTTGTTACCAAGGCTGGAAGCAGAAAAGGCAATCCCTCAGCTTCTCTGAGGCGTAGACGATAACGAAGCAATTTTCAGTGTGTGTGTGTGTGATCCCAACAGTCTTTCTAATACCACAACCTTTGGTGATATATGTAAAGGTGTTGAAAAGATGAGAACAGTGCAAAACTGGTCAATAATCTTTGCAAAACAAACCTTCCTATGACACAGCCCGGTGATTGTCAGATTCCTGTCATTCCTCCACAGCAGCCTAGTGTTTGAGCAGAGCGATTGCTGCCTGAGCTACCTGTCCAGTGGTCTGGGCCAGCTTCTCCTATGGCCCATGTGCAGGAGCTCTCCCTTTTGAGCTCCACCTCTCATCTCTTACCTGCCGCAGGGGTAACCATTCCACATCACATTGCCCAACCAGCTGAGCCCCGTTTCAGTCTGACAACACAGTCCTGCTGTCTGGAAACTCGGGGGTCATTAAATGAGTTGGATACACTGATTAAAAATTGATAGCACATTGGTGAAGGGATTCCTGCACACCAATGGGGAACCAATGGATAAAGTGTCCACATGAAGCCTTGTTTTAAATCTTATTTTACCTACCCAGCAAAGTCCTGCTGGCCTGGGTACCCTCCTTTGTGCCCTGTACTTTCTACCTCACCACACTTACCATTACAAATCCAAATGCCCCTGTCTTGCCTGTATTGTTTACAGACTATAAATTCCTTGAGGAAAGAACCTATGTTTTGTTTGCCAGTATATTTTTGGTCTCTAGCAAAGAGCTTAAATGGAGCAGGTGGTCAGGTCTAATCCTACAATGGTCCTGCTTTGCCATACAGCAAGTTACCTTTTCCTTTTTGGCAGCTGGCAGACATACCTGGGGAGACCTGGCCCCTAATTCTACACTACACCTAAGTCTCTATGCTTCCACCCAATCTGGCATATGGCACATGTACCAAAAAAAAAATAGTTTGTTGAATGAATTATCTGGAGACGTGCTTAAACCAAGGAATAAGTGAATGCATACATTTTAGTTAGGCAGCCACCTTCTCATAGCCTTTGGAGGCCTCAGTTGGAGGAGAGAGGGAGCTTTTAAGACAGGAAGAGTCATATTGAAGGTTGGTGGTTGTCTGGTTGGGGATGGCAAGAATCAATGGCCAGAAGCCTTGCCACTCACTTCTAAGGCTGAAGAGTCGTTCAGGAGCTCAAGAGTCTCTATCTGGGCTCCTTCCCAGGAGCCTGGATGCCAGGGCTCCACCTTCTGCAGGGTTCCTTCCTTCCTGTCTTTGTCCTGAAATCCCCACCCCAAGGCTGGGCAGAGTTCCCCATTCTATGTGGACACCAGAGAGCCCTGCCTTCTAACCAAAGAAGGAAGCCCTACTGGATGGTCCTCCATAGGAAATGTTTGCCCCACTACAGGTTTCAACAGACTGTTTCTTGAACGTATTTCCCTAATAAAGAAACAGCTATCATTATTGGCCCTGGGAGTTCCAATCAGAAAACTTTCTCATGTTGAGGAATGCACACCTGTTTTTTCAAATATGAAGACACTGTTTAATTTGAAACCAACCTCTGTGCATTATTATATATAAAGTAACTGCCTCCTAGCCAGGTTTTATTAAAAACCCGTAGTGTTGGCATGTATTAAATGAAAGAGTCACAAAACCAGGCAACCTCAGCCTTTGAACAGTGCCAGCCACCATTTCCCTGCTATTTCTAGGGCAGAGGCTAGCCACAAACAGCCATTCTTGGTCCACATCTCAGCACACCTCTAGTTCAATCAGATTCCAATTGCTAAAGTGAAAGTGAAAGTGAAGTTGCTCAGTTGTGTCCGACTCTTTGCAATCCCATGGACTGTAGCCTATCAGGCTCCTCAGTCCATGGAATTTTCCAGGCAAGAGTACTGGAGTGGGTTGCCATTTCCTTCTCCAGGGGATCTTCCCGACCCAGGGATCAAACCCGGGTCTCCCACATTGCAGGCAGACGCTTTACCGTCTGAGCCACCAGGGAAGCCTGGAGTCTAAAAGATATAACTTTAAAATGACCTAAAGATTTTCATAAATATGGTTTTCTGGGCACCAGAAGAGCTTACCTTCAACCTTAACAGAATGACTTTATTTATTTATTTTTGGATGAACTGGGTCTTCATTTTATTGCTGAGTGTGGGCTTTCTCTAATTGCGGTGCACAGACTTCTCACTGCAGTGGCGTCTGTTGTTGCAGAGCACGGTCTCTGGAGTGCTGGCTCAGTAGTTGTGGTGCACAGCCTTAGTTGCTCCTTGGCATATGAAATCTTCCT
The DNA here is from genome assembly GCA_024291935.2 of Okapia johnstoni. Taxonomy (NCBI): domain Eukaryota; kingdom Metazoa; phylum Chordata; class Mammalia; order Artiodactyla; family Giraffidae; genus Okapia; species Okapia johnstoni. The sequence continues at coordinate 57,485,089 of CM044317.1, read as the reverse complement.
GGGCCAGGGGTTGAACCCATGTTCTCTGCATTGGCAGGTATATTCTTAACCACTGGACCACCAGAGAAGTCCAACTGAATGACTTTTTAAAAGGAAAATGAGGTTGTCTCTTTGAAGTGTTAAGTGAAGTGTGCCTGGTATGCATTCCTGATCCCCATCTCTGGTCCCTGTGACCCTAAGCTTAGCTTTGCCATTGTCAGCAGCCTGGACTTGCTGGCCTCCTCCAGTTACTCTGTTACTGGGTTGCCCTGCCCCCACCCCCAAATGAGAAGCTGTTTTTTTCTTCATATGCACATGCCTCCCCAGGAGTTGGAATCCTTGTTTGCTGAGCTGAGGTTATGCTCGTTCCTTTCAGTCTTCCTAACTTCTCAGCCGTGCATGTCTTGGTGGAAAGGGCCCATGGGGCAGACCGCATCCTAGAGACTGGAAAACATCTTATGCTATCCTATTGACATAACCTCTGTGTTACACTGTCTCAGTCAGAATGGAGACCAGATCATTTGAAAGTCATCAGCAACCTAACAGCTGAGTCTAGACCAACAACATACCCTGAAATTATAGTCCACTGGCACTGTACGTGACCGCTCCATGCTGCAACAGAATTATTTCCTTATGGTTTTCTTCCCTGATCAACCAAACCAAAAGGTCCTGAGGGCAGGGGTGTTACTAGGTGTTACTCACTGTTGTAAGTCCCTGCAGCAGCACAATCATGGGTATTTGATAAATGGTGCAGAACTCTGCCTGGTAGTGACTGGTAGCCATGGAGGTGCACCATTCAGACCTCCGTCAAGAAAGAGGGTGCCATTCAATTGTGAGGACTATAGCTGGCTGACACCCTAGCTATATCAGGGTAGTGTTGGAGATATTGCTGCTGGTGCATAGCTACCAGCCAATGACAGGGCAAAGTGAGGGTGCTAAGGATTAATCATTTCCATTCAATGAGGCAATGGCATTCTTTTTATGGAGCTCTGCATCAGGTTGGGGTCTTATCAGCATGGCAATGTTCATTGCCCGGTGTTTTGTCTTTCACAGACTTGTCCTCCAGTAAACCGCTCACATTTCTAACACAGCATCTGCTTCCTAAAAAACTTGAATTGACAGAGTGGCCAATCTGTTGCTAAAACCCTGAGAAAACGCACCATTCAGATCTTCTGCTATGTTGAGCATACTTAATTGACACCTCAGCTGCTCCGCTGTGGGACCACCACTGCATTTGTCCTAAGGCCACGTTCCTGCAGGCTGATCCCAGATGGTACTGAGCAGGGGAAGGGGAAGTTACTTCTGAAGAGTGACTGGCTTAGGACTCCCCAGCAGCCTGGCCAAACCTTCCTCAAACTGTGTAGAGTCTGAGATTCTTCCTACCTGATCCTCCTCCCATGTCCCCTCTCCTTCACAGGTGCTGGAGACTTCGCTGGGCTCCCCTCCTTTATCTTTTACAAACATGTTCCCAATACATCTCTGCTGCTTCCTGGAGAAACTGAACCAACACAAGTGTCAGGAACATGGTTGCCAGATTAGCAAATTAAAATACAGGCTTTGTTGTTTTCCGTCTCTAAGTTGTGTCTGACTCTTTGTGACCCGATGGACTGCAACACACCAGGCTTCCCTGGCCTTCACTATCTCCCAGAGTTTTCTCAAACTCATGTCCAGTGAGTCGGTGATGCCATCTAACCATCTTATCCTCTGTCGCCTCCTTCTCCTCCTGCCCTCAGTCTTTGCTAGCATCAGGGTCTTTCCCAATGAGTCAGCTCTTCGCATCAGGTTGGCCAAAGTATTGGAGCTTCAGCTTCAGCATCAGTCCTTCCAGTGAATATTCAGGGTTGATTTCCTTTAGGATTGACTAGTTTGATCTCCTTGCTATCCAAGGGACTCTCAAAGAGCCTTCTCCAATAATACGGTTCTTCAGTGCTCAGCCTTCTTTATGGTCCAAATCTCACATCTGTACATGACTACTGGAAAAACTATAGCTTTGACTAGACAGACCTTTGTCAGCAAAGAGATGTCTCTGCTTTTTAATATGTTGTCTAGGTTTTTCATAGCTTTTCTTCCAAGGAGCAAGCGTGTTTTAATTTCATGGCTGCAGTTACCATCTGCCGTGATTTTGGAGCCCCCCAAAATAAAATCTGTCACTGCTTCCACTTTTTCTCCTTCTATTTGCCATGAAGTGATGGCACTAGATGTCATGATATTAGTTTTTTGAATGTTGAGTTTTAAGCCAGCTTTTTCACTCTCCTCTTTCATCCTCATCAAGAGGCTGTTTAGTTCCTCTTTGCTTTCTGCCATTAGAGTGGTATCATCTACATATCTGAGGTTGTTGATTTATCCTAGCAATCTTGATTCCAACTTGAGCTTCATCCAGCCCAGCATTTCGCATGATGTACTCTGCATACCTAGTCATATTTGAATTTTAGATTAGTGATGATTGTTTTAGCATAAGTATGTCCCAAACATTGCATAGAACCTTACACTGAAAACAAAAATCCTGACTGTTAATCTGAATTCAAATTTAACTGGATATTCTGCATTTTATCCAGCAACACTAGAGGAACAACTTAAGAAAATAGGCATTAAGTTGAATTCATATACCTGATAAGGGGCAAAGAGGACACTGCACCCCACACTCCTGAGCAGTGCACAGTCGCTAAAGATGTCATTAATGGTGACCTGGGAAATGTCCTGGTAGACTCAACTGTCCTTGGAGATGCCACAATGGAGGCATTTGCAAGACATGGATAGAACAGTGTCTTCAAGGACAGTGACATTAGTTGGTTACTGCTCAGCTATGTTGATGCTCTGTAGAGGGACAATGAGAAAATGGAAGACCATAAACAAGCCATTAAAGTCTAAATATGAGCACCAGAAGGCTTCTTGGGAGGAGCTAAAAAGAGCCCCTTTTCTTCTGCTGTGGAGAGTGTGCACAGTGGTGCAGCCTGCTGAAGACTGGAGAGTTGAGCTGAGTCACAGAGCTCCAGAAATGTCAAAATGCTGAGTCAGGGCAGGTTGGTTATGCTAAAGTCAGAACCCCAATTGAGAAAATCTGGACTCTGAAGTATGGGCTAGGGGTATCTGGATGGATGCCCCTGAAGATGTCAGCTCTGCAGACCCCCTGAATGCACAGAGCTTGCAGAACTTACTCTCCTTGGTAAAAGCTAGCACTTCCCCATGCTAGAAGATGCTGCAAAGGCCTCTCCTTAACAAAGCAAATAGCAACCCCTACAGTTTCTGGCCTGCTCACCAGGCTACAACAAGGGTTAATCCTGGCATAACCTGGCTGGGGATGTGCTAGGCAGGTAAGGGAGGAAGGGCAGTGTACACCAAAGGAGCTGTAATAATTAGCATGTGTGCATGGCTAGAGCCAGGAAAGTGCCTAGAATTGGATCCTGATTCCTAAATCATCACATCTGCAAGGGCTTTCACCCCTACTGTGTGGCTTGGTCAAGAGGCTGGAATGTTAGACTGGGTAAACAAGAGTACATTGACTTGGGGACACTTTATTGAGATACAGGACAAAGTTACTCAGGGTGGTTATCAGAAGCTCAGGGAAGATAAATGACCCATGTGCTGAGCAAAGTGGAAATCCTTGAATTGCTCTGGCAGTTGTTGGAGGAAGTGATAAAGAGGCTGAGGGAAGTGAGAACGTTAGCATGTATTTATTATGTGAGGGCTGAACACATACCCTTCAGCAAGACTATCAGGAGTGCACCAGTGAGAGAGGCACCAGCAACATTCAGAAGTGCTGGGAGGGTCTCTTCTGCTGGCCAGTGCTTAGTGGACACAGGAGAGGTAGCTGCAGAGCTGGGCTTCTTGATAATCACAGGGACAGAGGAGACCTATACTGTAGAGGTCAGGTCCTGCTAGAGCCAGGAAGCTACTAGTGCTGTACTTGCATGCTAAGTCACTTCAGTTATGTCTGACTCTTGTGACCCCATGGACTGTAACCTACCAGGCTCCTCTGTTCATGGCATTCTGCAGAGAAGAATACTGGAGTGGGTTGCCATTTCCTCCTCCAGAGGATATTCCTGACCCAGGAATCGAGCCCATATCTCTTGAGACTCCTGCATTGGTAGGTGGATTCTTTACCACTAAAGCCATCTGGGCTTCCCTGGTAGCTCAGATGGTAAAGAATCTGCCTCCAATGCAGGAGATCCGAGTTTGATCCCTGGGTCAGGAAGATCCCCTGGAGAAGGAAATGGCAACCCACTCCAGTATTCTTGCCTGGAGAAATCCATGGACAGAGGAGCCTGGTGGGCTACAGTCCGTGGGGTCACAAAGAGTTGGACACAACTAAGCACACACACGTATACATTTTTTTTTTTCTCTTTCTAGTGCTGTGCTGTGTGCTGTGCTTAGTTGCTCAGTCATGTCCGGCTCTTTGAGACCCGCCAGGTTCCTCTGTCCATGAGGATTCTCCAAGCGAGAATACTGGAGTGGGTTGCCATGCCATCCTCCAGGGGATCTTCCCAACCCATGGATAAAACCCAGGTCTCCCGCATTGCAGGTGGATTCTTTACCATCTGAGGCACCAGGGAAGCCCTACTAGTGCTGAAATGAGCACTGAATTGGGACAGTCCAAGGAGCTTGACCCACAAGGTGAAGATGATTTGTAGAGTGTGGTGTTCCTTGGCAGAAAATGGGCAACCAACAAGAGTGCTGCTTAACAACCAGAGTGAGAAGGAAGAAGCAGGAGGCTGAGGACACCCCAGGAAAAAGTCACAATCCCTTTGCGCAGTTCCCAAACCTGAGCAATTTTCACATCAAGCACCTACCAGCTGAAGAAAGTGAAAAAGTGAAAGTCACTCAGTCATGTCCAACTCTTTGTGACCCCATGGACTCTACAGTCCATGGAATTCTCCAGGCCAGAATACTGGAGTGGATAGCCTTTCCCTTCTCCAGGGGATCCTCCAAACCCAGGGATCAAACCCAGATCTCCCACATTTCAGGTGGATTCTTTACCAGCTGAGCCATGAGGGAGGCCCAAGAATACTGGAGTGGGTAGCCTATCCCTTATCCAGGGAGATCTTATTGACCCAGGAATCTAACCAGGGTCTCCTGCATTGCAAGTGGATTCTTTACCAACTGAGCTATGAGGGAAGTCCTATAGCTGAAGAAGTGCACAGCTATATATCCTATGGTGATTCCCCCTGTCTTTCCCTAAAGTGACCTATGGCCATTTACATCCATGACTAGACACTGGGGAAAGGAAACTACTCAGACATTTCAACAACCCTTACAGATCTGAGTTGACAGTGATTCCTAGAGATGTAAAGTGTAAAGTTTTCCCTGTTGGAATGAAGATTCCCAGAGGTCAGGTAATAAATAGAGAGGGCCAGGCTATGGTGGCAAACTGTGGACCCAGTGGGTCCATGGTTGATGTTTTTCCAGACCTTGAACATATAATTGGAATAGATATACTTGGTAGTTGGAGTAACCTCCACATTAGATTCTTGGACTGTGAGTTACAATTCTCAGAGTGAGGATGGCCAAGTGGAAACCCCTTCTCAAGGGCCATGATTGCAAAACAAAAAATATCACACCAGGGCATAAGGTAGAGATTAGTGCCACTGTTAAAAAACAGTTTTGTACAGCCCTGGGTTGCTCCTGGTGCCCTAGAAATAATATCTCCAGGGTAAGTGCAGGCATGGGGCATTTCCACTCGCAGCCAATTCTGACCCAGGTCTAGAGGACCACCTTCATGGTGGCCTCCAACACCCTGCAAGCTGATTTTGTTAAGAACAGTAATAAACTCATCCTTGTAAGTATGTCAAACAAGAGCCCTTAGAGCAGGTCATTATTTGAGTTTCCTGAATAGACATTTATTTTAATGCAGAAGACTCTCAGAAAGTTCACAGAGACATTTAATTCTACTATTCCAATGATTTAAATCTTTGTCCCAAAAATTTCATGAGAAAAAGATAAAATAGATTTTTTACACAAGCTTAATTGACCTGAAATGATGATTAGAAAGGTCATATACTTCCATTTACTAAATGTTTTCTGTGAACAAGCTGACCTGTGAATTTCTGTCTCCTTAGATAAAGACAAAATTAAATGTTTTATTGAACTGAGTGAAAGATGACTTCATAATCAGGGAAGAGAGATTCATAGAGGTTTTACCACACGTGATTTGCCGACATGTGGTATCTTTTCTCAGCTTGGTTTTTCAGAGGCTTTAGATTTTATTGAGGCAAAACCAGACTTCACAAAATGGTTATCCATATCTCGGAAAAAACCAGACCCCTGCAGCTAGTCATCTGGAAGTGGAAAGTTACATTTTGATTCTCCACAGTTAAGTGGGAAAAAAAGTATATTAATATAATTTCTAGTCTATGCTGCTGCTGCTGCTAAGTCACGTCAGTCGTGCCCGACTCTGTGTGACCCCATAGATGGCAGCCCACCAGGCTCCCCGGTCCCTGAGATTCTCCAGGCAAGAACACTGGAGAACATTTCCTTCTCCAGTGCATGAAAGTGAAAAGTGAAAGTGAAATCACTCAGTCATGTCCAACTCTTCATGACCCCATGGACTGCAGCCTACCAGGCTCCTCCATCCATGGGATTTTCCAGGCAAGAGTACTGGAGTGGGCTGCCATTGCCTTCTCCGTTTCTAGTCTATATTACCCTGCTAAAAAGCCATCAAAAGTCAATAAAAAGGGGTGAAATAGTACTAAAAATAGTTAAGAATTTTTAACATTATCAATACAATTTTTAGTATGTTATAATCACAAAACCCATAAAAATCTAAGGTTCTGCACTAGCTGATCATTTTGGATGTGATAAACAAAAGCAAATTCTATATTCACATAAGTCTCTTCTCCAGAAAAACAAGGCATATCGTCTGTACTCAGAACACCCCTGGTTGGTAGCAGACAGTCATGAAATAGATTGGGGTTAAAAGAAGGTATAGTCAACGCTTCCTAGGGCAGCTTTTATTTTATTATTTATTTAACAAGAGAAAAGGCAGAGTTTTATACATATGGGAGTTCATGAAGAAATATGATCCAAAGAGCCAGTTAGAATCAGAGGGTTACATACCACCTTAATGGGCTTCCCAGGTGGGGCTAGTAGTAAAGAACTCACCTGCCAAGGCAGGAGACATAAGAGATGCAGGTTGCATCCCTGGGTTGGGAAGATCCCCTGGATAAGGGAATGGCAACCCACTGCAGCATTCTTGCCTGAGAATCCCATGGACAAAAGAGCCTGGCAGGCTATACCCTTAGACAGCTTTTTTAAAAGGAATGAGCTTACACTTTTCTAAATGGGCTAAACATTCCTAGGCTAGAGGATGATTCAAGTCACCTGCTGGTTCTGAGCCTCCACAGTGTCACACTGCAGCCAGAGTCACCCTCAAAGCAGTCAGGCGACAGAAGTTATGAAGTCCCAGCTGGGGGGCTCTGGACTTAGAGGTGCAGGTGAGTGCAATATGACTCTCTCACAGGATGCTGTCTTCTTGGGGGTACAGGTACCTAACACACCCTACAGAATACCATGGTAAGTACTGTAAGAAGCCCTGGTGCTGTGCGCACCCCAAAGAGGTCATGTCCAACCAAAGCACCCTCTTTAAGACCCTCGTGGAGCCAAACTGTCCACTACTGACCACCTGAAGCCTGTAATCTCTTAGTGCACTAGTTCTCAAGATGCAGGGTGAGACTTCCCACTACCCGTTCAAGGAGTTGGTCAAGTCAAACTCTTCTCATCCTGATACTAGGATATTGTCTGCCTTTCTTACTGTGTTAACACTGACGCTGATGGAGCAAAGGCAATGGGAATAGAACTGCTAGAGCCGCCACACCAATCCAGGCAGGGGGGCTATCTGTATCTTTGGGATGGTGTGCTTCACCACCGCACACTCTCAGTAAGCAACCAGCTTCACTTGAGTGTCCCCAATAAAGTAGCAAAAATGATTGATTGTAGTAAATCTCCACCCTTGAATACAGTCTTTTGAAACAGTCCATGTGATGATATGGGAATTGTACCTGAAGAACAGTGGTTGTCTTGAGGAATATTGCAATTGTTTGAGTTGTGAGCTGACCTAGCCCCTTTTCATGGAAGACCATTTTTACTTGAAAGAAGGACTGTCAAACTATAATTATGAGGCTTGAGTATTTGGCAACTTCTCTCCCCCACTCCCCATCCCTTTTTCTGAAGATGAATAAGGGGAGCCTGCCTGTTATTACTTAGAAAACTGGCAGTATTTGTTGCCAATGATAACATTTGAGCTTTCAAGCAAAGATTAGAATTTTGGGAAACTTGTATCTACACTATGAGCTTGGCAATTTCCCAGGGCTTAAAAGCTTTTCTAGAGGATTGGTTGACTATAAAGGAATATGTCAATATTTGGAAGCTCTACCTAACTCAGTGAGCCAGTACTTTCCAAATAAGCAATGCACAGTGTTACAAAATCAAGCATGGGTAAAATATCCATCCTAAGTGCAAGATGGACCAACGGATTTTAATGTCACAGACTGAAAACTTCAATTATACAATTTCGGATTCCACAGCATAACTAATCCTTTAAGAAGTGAAAGTGTTAGCCCCTCAATCACGTCCCAGCTTTCTGTGGCCCCAGGGACTGGGGAGGAGCCTAGCCCGCCAGGCTCCTCTGTTCATGGAATTCTCCAGGCAAGAATACTGGAGTATTCTCCAGGTGATCTGTTGGACCCTCAGATCAAAGCTGGGTCTCCTGCACTGCAGGCAGATTCTTTACCATCTGAGCCAACAGGGAAGCCCAATCCTTTAAGAAACTATCACTTATTGAGTTTTGGTGTAGTAAGAAAGAATATCCACAATTATCTAAAAAGATGGTTAAAATATCCCTCTTTTATCCAAATTCATATCTGTATAAAGATTGAGCTTCTTCATAAGCTTTAGCCAAAACAATTTATCAAAATAGATTGAATTCGGAAGAAAACATGGGAATCCAGCTGTCTCCCATTAAGCCAGATGTTAAAAAGATTCAAAAATGTAACACAACGCCAATCTTCATTAAGTATTTTGTTCATTTGTTCTGGAAAAGTTACTTTTCATAAACAATGCTATTTTTGCTAACATCTGATGGTTTTGTTATTAAGGTTTTTTGTTTTGGAAAAGTTATTTTTTTCATAAAAATACGCTGTTTATGTTATGAATATGAGTTTATTGTTGCTATTTTAATGAATTAATACACATTTAAAAGTTATCACTTTTGATCTCTAAATGCAATAGATACTGATAGACAGCTACTCGTGTAAACAAAAGCTCTTGGGGTCTTCAATAATTTTTAAGATTGTAATGGGGTTCTGGCAGCAAAAGTTTGAGAACCACTGCATGAGCCTATTAGGCCCTTCCCCATCTCACTTGACCTATCTCTCCAACTTGATTTCCTGCCTTCTCCCATCATCTCCCCCTTCTCCACAACTATTCCCATTTCTCACTATGCCTGATGTCCCCAAGGCAGACAGTACCCCTTATTTCCATGGTTCTTTTAAATGCTCTCTCTGGTACCCTATGTGTCGAGTTCCTACTCATTCTCTTAAAACCAAGCTCAGGAAAAATGTCCTCATTACCCTAGAAGTTAGTAGTGGGCCCCTTCTCAGGGCCCCTGCAGCCTGACGCAGAGCCGTGATCTTGAGAAATCATTTTGTATGAGGTTGTTTACACATCTGTCTTTCCCTTTATGCTTCAGGCTCCTCAGGGCGAGGAAGGCATTCCTCACCCTGTACTCATAAACTCTGGAAGCTAGCATGGCCCCCAGCACACTGGTGATGCTCACTGAATTCAAGAAAAGGAAGAAAGGAGGGGTGGAGTCCCATCTCATTCCTCTGCCCTGACCTAACAACTCTGGGGCAGAAGGAGGGATAGTGGCAGTTGGTGTAGGGTGGGGCACCCCTCGGAAGAAGGGGCACCCTAGACAAAACATCAGGCACACACTAACTGCTCAGCACACACACAGACCTCCTCCCTTCCTCCAGCCACTTCTAGAAACATCTTCTGATATACACCAGAGATCTCCCACATAAATTTAAGCATGCACTCTCTCCCCACAGGAAATCACCCAGAGCCCCATCCAGCTACTGTAGCCAGAGGCATGTCACTATGCCATCACCATCATTCCCTGAATGCAAGATCTCTGGGATGTTCCTGTCTTAGATATTCTGCTTCCCTGGAACCAGACAGTTAATTTTATTATTAGCCCAAACACATCTCAGTTACAAGGACTGGGGGATGCAGAGAAGGGCAAGGGAGATAAGAACACTTGGTTTCAAATTATAATTCCCATTTTAAAAGACAAAAATAATCATGTTAGGGGAATGCCAGAATGACTTGCCTTTCAGCAGTTATTAATTTAAAAAATGTAGATTGAGGCATTTCCTTCTTTCTGCAACCAATCTTGAGGCAACAGTATCTTTGATCCTCTTCCTATCATCCATGCCATGTCTCACTTGCCTTTGACCAGCATCTTGGCTGCTGCCTACTTTAGCAGCAGCTATTTCTCTATTCCCAGTCCTTTTATCTCTTTATAAACTAACATTTAGTTTTATAATTTTCTTTGTGACCCAAGTATTCGCCAACTACCAAGGATCAATTCAGTTGATTCAATTTTATTTACCAATTGGATGGCAATTACATGGGAGTCCATTCAGATGAATATATTGAGGAAATGAACCCCAAAAATATTTTGTGTGTGGGTAGAGTTAAATGATAGCTTGCTGTTCTTTATTAGTAAATGGCCCTCCAGCTTCTGGATATGATAAGGAGAATCAAAAGCTGATTGAAGAAAGCTGTTCATATGCACATAGAGACCCCCTGACCTACCTGGGAGCACGTGGCCACACGTGCAGCTTCCAAAACAATCTATCACCTCTTCCAAAGGGAGGGAATTAAGTCTCAATAAGGAAGTAAAACAGATCATTCTTCTTTCAGTGAAGGATTTATTCAGCTATAACAATAATCAGTTAGCTCTATTGTTTGTTGAGCAGGAGAGATTCTGACAAGCCTACTTATCTCAACGTAACAAATCAAAAATGCCACGAGGACAAACCAGTAAAAGGGAACGTATCTTTAAACTCATTTTAAAACAGCAAAACATGATTTCAAGAACAACATGTTTGGAACACGAGGACAGCTTTGCCTTCTCTGTCCACTCTAGAAATTTCATTCTGAGCAGCCAGCCCCAAAGGCACGTGTAAGGACAATTGTGACACACGTTTTTTGAAAGACAAAATACTTCAACTCGGCATCGGGTAAACTCTAGGAAGGAGAAAACTGAGTTGGGAAAGAAGCCTTTACTGTGAGACATGGTAGGGTAAAGAATGATTTTGGACTTCTCTGGTGACACAGTGAATAGAAATCTGTCTGCCAGTGCAGGGAACACAGGCTCGGTACCTGGTCCAGGAAGATTCCACATGATGCAAAGCAACTAAGCCGGTGTGCCACAACTTCTGAGCCCGCAATCTAGAGCCCATGAGCTACAGCTCTTGAAGCCTGAACACCCTAGAGCTGCACACTGCAACTACCAAGCTGGAGTGCTGCAACTACTGAAGCCCATGTGCCTAGAGCCTGTACTCTGCCACAAGAGAAGCCATTGCAGTGAGAAGCCTGCACAAGGCAATGAAGAGTAGCCCCTCACTTGCTGCAATAACTAGAAAAAGCCCTTGCAAAGCAATGAAGACCCAGTACAACAATAACAAAACAAAACAAAAAAGGATGTTTTTCAAACTCTCCACCTGCAGAACTAAAGTTGGCATCTCATTTTCAAGTGGCAATTAATTTATTCACATGTAAGAAAGAACAAAGTCTATTTGAATTCAGAGAGGAGTCACTTTTCTATGGAGAAATGAATTTCATGTAATTTCAGTTTGTATTCACATAATCTAAAGTTAAACTCTTCTGAGGACAGATTACAGTCATATAAATTCTGCTTCAGGATGAAAGAAGGATGTTTCATGCCAAGACCATTTACGCCATATGATAACAGCCTTCCCAACAGCATAGCAACAGCATGCAGGCTGGAAAGGTCCAACCAAGCCAAAGCATCTCTAGGTTTGACAAAATGAAACATAGTTTCCTCTATCACCTGTCTAGATTTATACAAAGTGGCTTTAAGAAATAACTGTTCTGGGGCTTCCCTAATGGTTCAGTGGTAAAGAATCGGCCTGCCAGTGTTGGAGACATGAGTTCTATCCCTGGTCTGGGAAGATCCCATATGCCATGGAACAGCTAAGCCCCTTTACCACATCTACTGAGCCTGTGCTCTAGAGCCCTGGAGCTGCAGCTACTGAAGCCCAAACACTCTAGAGTCTGTGCTTTGCAACAAGAGAAGCCACAGTGATGAGAAGCCTGTGCACCACAGCTGGAGAGTAGTCTCCACTCACCACAACTAGAAAAAAGCCCAGGCAGCAAGGAAGACCCAGCACAACCAAATAAATTTTTTTAAAAAAGAAAGAAAGCATGTTCTCCCACCATTACATGCATACCCCTAGCTCAGTCGTGCCCGACTCTTTGCGACCCCATGGACTGCAGCACGCCAGGATTCCCTGTCCATCACCAACTCCCGGGGTCTGCTCAAACTCATGTCCATTGAGTTGGTGATGCCATCCAACCATCTCATCCTCTATCATCCCCTTCTCCTCCTCCCTTCAATCTTTCCCAGCATCAGGGTCTTTTCCAGTGGGTCAGTTCTTTGCATCAGGTGGCCAAACTGTTAAGAGTTTCAGCTTCAGCATCAGTCTTCCAATGGATATTCAGGATTGATTTCCTTTAGGATGGACTGGTTTGACCTCCTTGCAGTCCAAGGAGACGTTTTTTGGGGGGATCCAATCCTACACATTTTATTCTCGCACCACAAAGAGGCAAAATATTCTATTTATTTTAAAATAAGTTGGTTCCCATACAAATAGCTATTTTAAAATGTACAAATAAGGTTCAAGTGATAAAATCTAGCTCTGGGTCTGGCGGTCGAGGGAAGAGGAGATGGGGTGTCTTGGGGAAAGTTCCCAAGTGCCAGTCGGTGGGGGCGCCGGAGAGGACCCCCATGCCGAGGGAGGTGGGGCAGCGGGACTCACTCCAGCTCTAGCCCAGCTCCAGCCACAGAGCTCACTCCAAGTCCAACATAGCTCCAGGTGCCCCAAGAGTCTTCTCCAACACCACAGTTCAAAAGCATCAATTCTTCAGTGCTCAGCTTTCTTTATAGTCCAACTCTCACATCCATACATGACTACTGGAAAAACCACAGCTTTGACTAGACAGACCTATGTTGGCAAAGTAATGTCTCTGCTTTTTAATATGCTGTCTAGGTTGGTCGTAGCTTTTCTTCCAAGAAGCAAGTGTCTTTTAATTTCATGTCTGCAGTCACCATCTGCAGTGATTTTAGAGTCCCCCAAAATAAAGTCTGTCACTGTTTCCGTTGTTTGCCCATCTATTTGCCATGAAGTGATGGGACTAGATGCCATGATCTTAGTTTTTTGAATGTTGAGTTTTAAGCCAGCTTTTTCACTCTCCTCTTTCATTTTCATCAAGAGGCTCTTTATTTCTTCTTCATTTTCTTCCATAATGGTGGTGTCATCTGTGTATCTGAGGTTATTGATATTTCTCCAGGTAATCTTGATTCCAGCTTGTGTTTCATCCAGTCTGGCATTTCACATGATGTACTCTGCATATAAGTTAAATAAGCCAGGTGACAATATGTAGCCTCGACATACTCTTTTCCCAATTTGAAACCCGTCCATTGTTCCATGTCCAGTTCTAATTGTTGCTTCTTGACCTGCATACAGATTTCTCACGAGGCAAGTCAGGTGGTCTGGTATTCCCATCTCTTTAAGAATTTTCCACAGTTTGTTGTGATCCATACAGTCAAAGGCTTTGGCATAGTCAATAAAGCAGAAATAGATGTTTTTATGAAATTCTCTTGCTTTTTCTATGATACAGAGGATGTTGGCAATTTGATGTCTGGTTCCTCTGCCTTTTCTAAACCAGCTTGAACATCTGGAAGTTCACGGTTCACATACTGTTAAAGCCTAGCTTGGAGATTTTTGAGCATTATTGTGCTAGCGAGATGAGTGCAATTGTGCAGTAGTTTGAGCGTTCTTTGGCATTGCCTTTCTTTGGGATTGGAATGAAAAGTGACCTTTTCCAGTCCTGTGGCCACTGCTGAGTTTTCCAAATGTGCTGACATATTGAGTGCAGCATTTTTACAGCAGCATCTTTTAGGATTTGAAATAACTCTACTGGAATTCCATCACCTCCACTAGCTTTGTTCATAGTGAAGCTTCCTAAGGCCCACTTGACTTTGCATTCCAGGATGCAAAGGTGGCTCTGGGTGAGTGATCACACCATCATGGTTATCTGGGTCATGAATATATTGTATTGTTAGTTCTCTTTGCCACCTCTTCTTAATATCTTCTGCTTCTGTTAGGTCCATACCATTTCTGTCCTTCATTGTGCCCATCTTTGCATGGAATGTTCCCTTGGTACACCCTTAAGCGGGTCACAAACAGTGAAAGTGAATGTTGCTCAGTCATGTCAGACTCTCTGTGATGCCATGGACTATACAGTCCACAGAAATCTCCAGGCCAGAATACTGGAGTGGATAGCCTTTCCCTTCTCCAGGGAATCTTCCCAACCCAGGGATTGAACCCAGGTCTCCTGCATTGCAGGAGGATTCTTTGCCAGCCAAGCCACAAGGGAAGCCCCTTGTGGAGGAGGGTCACACTGTATATTAATGTGAACATCTCACTTGGCTCTTAGGTATGATAACAAAATTTTATTTCATAGGATCTTATCATTACTTGCTGATATTCTAATTTATCATCTACTATGTTTCAAGGTTCATTCAGATAGCTTCTTTTAAAGGATTGAAATATATAATATCCAGCTGAAGTAGAAAGGCTTCTCCTTTCTCAGTGACTAGGGCATGGTGGGTGGATACATGGTCCTGGTTTGAGATGATGCTCAGGCACCAGACTGTTAAGTGCTGGTGATTAACACAATATTGGTTATCTTTTTAGGCTGAAATTTAGTGAATGTTTACTATGTGATAGACCATGCTTTATAGGTATTAGGCTATTTCTTTCAACAACTCCTAGATCAGATGAGAAAATTGAGGTTTAGAGACACTGAGTCATTGTTCAAAGCTCTGCAGCAGCTTGTAAGTGATGGGGGCCACAGCTCGTATTTTTTTCAACCATTAGATATTTCTCCTCTTTGGGTCTGAAAATTGGAGCAGCCTCTCTACTTTCTATTGCATGTTAGCTTTTTAGTGCTTTCATGTATACATTCTTTCCATTTATATGCTCCTTTAGGTCATTAACTTCTTTCTAGAGGTTAAATATTATATTTACTTTGCTATCAATTTATAAGGGCTTCCCTGGTGGCTCAGCAGTAAAGAATCCACAAGCCAATGCAGGAGATGTGGGTTTGATCCCTGGGTGAGGAAGATCCCTGGAGAAGGAAATGGCAACCCACTCCCAGTATTCCTTCCTGGGAAATCCCATGGACAGAGGAGGCTGCAGCCTGGCAGGCTGCAGTCTATGGGGTCACAAAAGAGTCAGAGACAACTTAGCAGCTAATCAACAAAGTTAGTTTGTAAGGGCTTTCATGTACAGTAAAGTTGAAATAATCTGAATTAATGCCAAACTTAATAGTTCAAATACCATCTTATGTCAAACCATGTTACCTGTGAGGACACAGACAGCTGCCTTAAGGGGAGAACACCATGGTGTTCGCAGAAAAGCACCATCATTGCCACGACCGCCACTGCCCACCACTGTTATATCAACAGCAACTATCCATTCACTGAGCGTTTATGTGCCAGGAACCACAGCCACCTGTTTTACACACGTTACCTCAAAACTTCACATTACACTAACAGAGTAGAATTGTTATCCTTACTTTACAGCTTAAAAAAGGTTATGAAAGAAGACTTGGGTTCCAGATCTTCATGAAGCCTCCATTCTTTTCATAAGGAGATGGACGCTGGAGAAGCCATGTTAAAAATAAATTTTAAAAAGAGAGGATCCATGTTTGGTCTATAACCTGATTTCTCCTTGGCAACTTGGGAGTATTCTTGGATTTAGGGAGACTAGGGTGAGATCCCACACCATAGCAGCTATTGCTATAGATACTGCAATAGCTATTGCTTGTAGATATCTGTCCAGGCCACCCAAGATGGCTGTTCTCTTGCTCTGTGTACATCTCCTGCTTGACCAGCACCTGCTTCACCTACATTCTAGTCACATGACTGACCTTCCTGCATACTGGGTTGGCCAAAAAGTTTGTTCAGATATGTCATGGAAAAACCTGAGGAACTTTTTGACCAACCCAACTCTTAACCCTGACCCTGCCACAGCTGGTGACTGTTCTAATTGAAAAATTAGAACATCTCCACCTGATAGCTTCTCAAAGAGGTGGTGAGGGGCCTGCCTCTGTTAGTTTCCTTGGTAACCCACGAGCCCACCTGACATCAATTCCCCCTATAAAAGGTAACCTCCTCCCTCCAGCTGAAGGCAAAGTTTGCCGCCATGTTCTGCCTTGTCTGCTCTCTGCTGCACGCAGTGGAGTGTCAGTCCAGGACCTCGCTTCAGACGTGTAAGTTCCCCCATCCATGAAACCATTGATGTCTCTGTCACTGACTTCAGGCTCTTTCTTCCATCTCAAAGCTGTGGTGTGCCGCCCAGGGGACAGAGAAAACTTCCGTGAGCGCTGAGATTCTGGGAAATAAGGATGGGGAATGGAAAGCTGCAGGCGTGTCCACTAATGTTTTGGGCCTGAAAGTTCCAGGGAAACCCTGGAGTGGCCGTCCGCTAGTATGTGGGGCCCTGGTGTGGCTGTCCTTGATGAGTGGGGGTGCCAAGAGAGTACGGAGAGCTCAGACACCCCTAAGGCTGTCGTGGATAAATTGGCTGCTGTTATGTTACTGAATTAAGTTGTAGGGACCCTGCTCAGGCCCTAACCTGGCCGAGGCTCTCTGCCTTGGCAGGGAGGATTTTTTTTTTCCATTCAAGTTTGAGTAGGCGAACAACAAAACTGAAGGTGAGATGGACACAGCACAGGCTTCATTCAGTGGCCAAAGAATAGAGAAGTGGGAACTAAGTTCACCTGGAGAAAGGAATTTAATTTTAAAGACTAAAGACAGAGGAGGAGCGAGGTCAATGACGGGGCATGTATGTGTACTCAGCCGGTAAGTCCTATCCAACTCTTTGCGACCCCATGGATGGTGGCCCAACAGGCTCCTCTGTCCATGGGATTTCCTAGGTAAGAGTACTGGAGTGGGTACCATTTCCTTCTCTAGAGGATCTTCCCCATCCAGGGATCAAACCTACATCTCCTGCTTGGCAGGCGAATTCTTTACCACTGTACCACCTAGGAAGCCACCTGCCAAGCAGATGGGGGGGCATACACATTAGTCTACCAGGGAAGGGGCAAGGCTTTCTCTGAGGCAGTGGGGTTCCACCCCCTTTTTATCCTATTTTGGTTTTTAATGTCCAATCATGGCCTTCGGTAGATGTGTCATTTAATACATGAATGTAGTAAAATCAAGGTATAATGAGACTTGGAGTCTGTTAGAAGATTTGTCGCCGTGTTGGTCCCAGCTGGTTCTGTCAGGGTTGTTTTTTTTGTTTGTAACTTCCTTATCTCTGGACCCTTTAAGATTTATGTTAACTCCTGCTAAAGGTGGGGTGAGTGGTTGGCAGGTTTTGAGCAAAGGCCTGGAACAGCTCTGGCAACAAAGTCTCCCTGTTGCACCTCCTCATTCTTGAGGGGCTCTAAGGGTGAAGGTCTGACTTCTGAAGCTGCTTTCTGTTGAACATGAGTGTGGTTTTTCCCTGGAGAGAGGAGCAGAACTGTTTCCTGACTGGCCTAAAATAAGTCTGATTGTCACCCTTCTGCAGTCCCAGTTGCTGGTGCCCTTGTGTTAGTGTGATCTGAAGTCTGATGGCTTCAAGCTATTTGCTAATGAAGTTGACAAGGCTGTTAAAGAGGCAAGGCCCCCAAATAAGCAGGATAATAGCAATTAGTGCAACTAGAAATGGAAGAAGCCAAGTTAAAATGGAGAGGCTCTGTTTGACAGTACTGCAGATGGAGCTTGGATCTGGACCTTGTGTGTTATATCTATGTAACCATTGAGCTTGCTTGTATATCTTATTTATTTGAGTATCACACATGCATAGTTGCTCTACAACGTTGTGTTGGTTTCTGCTGTACACCAAAGTGAATCAGCCACATGTATACACATATCCTCTTCCTTGGATTTCCTTCCCATTTAGGTCACAACAGAGCATTGAGTAAAATTCCCTGTGCTATACAGTCCGTTATCATTACTTATCTACTTTATACACAGTAGTGTGTATAGCGGAGAAGGCGATGGCACCCCACTCCAGTACTCTTGCCTGGAAAATCCCATGGATGGAGGAGCCTGGTAGGCTGTAGTCCATGGGGTCGCAAAGAGTCGGACACGGCTGAGTGACTTCACTTTCACTTTTCACTTTCATGCATTGGAGAAGGAAATGGCAACCCACTCCAGTGTTCTTGCCTGGAGAATCCCAGGGACGGGGGAGCCTTGTGGGCTGCCGTCTATGGGGTCGCACAGAATCGGACACAACTCAAGCGACTCAGCAGCAGCAGCAGTGTATATAGGCCAATCCCAATCTCTCAACCTATCCCCCCTTCCTTCCTTAGTCTCCATATATTTGTTCTTTACATCTGCGTGTCTATTACTGCTTTGCAAATAAGTTCATTTATGCCCTTTTTCTAGATTCCATATATATGCATTAACATACAGTATATATTTTTCTCTTTCTGATTTATTTCACTCTGTATAACAGTTTCTAGGTCCATCCACATCTCTGCAAACGACATAATTTTGTTCCTTTTGTGATTGAACAAAATTCCCTTGTATCCTTTGTAGTTATGTACATCTTCTTTTTCCATTCCTGTTGATGGACATCTAGGTGCTTCTGTGCTCTGGCTGTTGTAAATAGTGCTTCAGTGAACATTGGGGTGCATGTATCTTTTCACTTTATGGTTTTCTCTGGGTATATGCTCAGGAGTGGGATTGCTGGGTCACATGGTAATTCTATTTTTAGTTTTCTAGGGAACCTCTATACTCTTTACCATTTTCCATAGTAGCTGCACAGTTTACATCTCTACCAACAGTGTATGAGGGTCCCCTTTTCTCCACACCCTCTCCAGCATTTGTTTGTAGAATTTTTGATGATGGCCATCCTGACCAGTGTGAAGTGATATGTCATTGTAGTTTTGTTTTAATAATTTTATTTATTTATTGGTTGTACGGGGTCTTCATTGCTGCTCAGGCTTTTCTCTAGTTGTGGAGAGTGGGGGCTATCCTTCATTGCAGTGTGTGGACTTCTTATTGCAATGGCTTCTCTTGTTGCTCAGGCTCTAGGCGCACAGGCTTCAGTAGTTGCAGAATGTGGGCTTGGTAATTGCAGTGTGCAGCTCTAGGGTGTGCAGGCTTCAGTAGTTGCAGCTCACGGGCTCTAGAAATGGATGAAGAAGTTGTGCATCAGCTTAGTTGCTCCACAGCATCTTCCCCAAACAGGGACTGAACCCAACTCTCCTGCATTGGCTGGTGGATTCTTTATCACTGAGCCACCAGAGAAGCTCCTCATTGTAGTTTTGACTTGCATTTCTCTAATAATTAGTGATACTGAACATCTTTTCATGTGTTTGTTTGCCATCTGTATGTCTTCTTTTGAGAAATTTCTATTTAGGTCTTCAGCCCATCTTTTGATTGGGTTGTTTGGTTTTTTGATATTGAGTTTTCTGAGCTGTTTGTATATTTGGAGATTAATCCCTTGTCAGTTGCTTCATTTGCAAGTAGTTTCTCCCATTCTGAGGGTTGTCTTTGCATCTTGTTAATGGTTTCCTTTTGTGCAAAAGTTTGTTTATTTATTTATTTTGATTGCACTGGGTCTTCACTGCTGTGCATGGGGTTTCTCTAGTTATGGTTTTATTAGTTGCTCAGTCATGTCTGACGCTTTGTGACCCCATGGACTGTAGCCCGCCAGGCTCCTCTGTCCGTGGAATTTTTCAGGCAAGAATACTGGAGTGGGTTGTCATTCCCTTCTCCAGGGGATCTTCCAACCTGGATATTGAACCCAGGTCTCCTGCACTGCAGGCGTATTCTTTACCGACTGAGCCACCAAGGAAGCCCAGAAATTCCAATACAAAGAAGTTCTCGGCCCTACAACAAAAGTTTGGCAAATGAATGTACACTTCTACTTTATGTTAAAATGAAATCTCTGTAAGACACCATATTTACATATGTATATATTTATCATTTGCATCCCACTTAATTGCCTTTTTTTACCTAATTGAACAACTGTTCACCCAGTGAGCAGGGTCTGCTGTTTGCTGTATGCACAGGCTTCTCATTGCTGTGGCTTCCTTTGTTGTGGACAACAGGCTCTTGGGCATGCAAGCTTCAGTAGTTGCAGCACACAAGGCTCAGTAGTTGTGTCGCATGGGCTGTATTTGCTCTGTAGCATGTGGAATCTTCCCAGACCAGGGGTTGAATCCACGTCCCCTGCATTGGCAGGCAGATTCTTGTCCTCTGTACCACCAAGTACACCTGCTATACAAAAGCTTTTAAGTTTCATTAGGCCCCACTTGTTTATTTTTGTTTTTATTTTCATTACTCTAGGAAGTGGATCAAAAAAGATCTTTCTATGTCAGAGTGTTCTGCCTACATTTTCCTCTAAGAGCTTTATAGTGTCTGGCCTTACATTTAATCTTTAATCTATTTTGAGTTTATTTTTGAGTTTATTCTTATGTATGGTATTAAGGGGTTTTCTAATTTCATTAACATGTAGCTATCTAGTTTTCCCAGCACCATTATTGAAGAGACTATCTTTTCTCCATTGTATAGTTTTGCCTTCTTTGTCAAAGATTAGGTGACCATGGATGTGTAGGTTTGTCTCTTGACTTTCTATCCTGTTCCTTCAATCTATATTTTTTTGTGCCAGCACCATTCTGTCTTGATTATTGTAGTTTTGTAGTATAGTCTGAAGTCAGGGAGATTGATTCCTCCTGCTCCATTTTTCTTTCTCAAGATTGCTTTGGCAATTTAGTATTGCCTTGGAAATTCAAGGTCTTTTGTGTTTTCATACAAATTGTAAAAATTTTTTCGTTCTAATCTGTGAAAAATGCCATTGGTAATTTAATAGGGATTGCATTCATTATGTAGATTGCTTATAGTTATTTTCGTAATATTGATTCTTCCTACCCAGGAACGTGGAATATCTCTCCATCTGTTTATGTCATCTTTGATTTCTTTCATTAGTGTCTTATAATTTTCTGTGTACAGTTCTTTTACCCCCTTAGGTAAGTTTATTCCTAGATATTTCTTTATGTTGCAATGGTGAATGGGATAGATTCCTTAATTTCTTTTTCTGATTTTTCATTGTTAGTATATAGAAATGCAAGTGATTTCTGTGTATTGATTTTGTATCCTGCAACTTTGCTAAATTCACTGATTAGTTCTAGTAATTTTCTGATAGTATCTTTAGGGCTTTCTATGTACAGTATCATGTCATCTGCAAACAGTGAGAGCTTTGTTTCTTTTTTTCCAATCTGGATTCCTTTTATTTGTTTTTCTTCTCTGATTGCTGTAGCTAGGACTTCCAGAACTATGTTGAATAATAGTGGTGAAAGTGGACACCCTTGTCTTGTTCCTGATCTAAGGGGGAATGCTTTAAGTTTTTCACCATTGAGAATAATGTTTGCTGTAGGCTTATCATATATGGCCTTTACTATGTTGAAGTAGGTTCCTTCTATGCCCATTTTTTTAAGAGTTTTAATCATAAATGAGTTAATTTTGTCAAAGCCTTTTTCTGCATCTACTGAGATGATCATATGGTTTTTATCTTTCAATTTGTTAACATGGTGTATCACATTGATTTGCATATTTTAAATTAATATATTTATTTTAATTGGAGGCTAATTACTTTACACTATTGTAGTGGTTTTTGCCATACATTGACATGAATCAGCCATGGGTGTACATGTGTCCCCCATCCTGAAACTCCCTCCTACCTCCCTCCCCATCCCATCCCTCAGGGTCATCCCAGTGCACCGGCCCTGAGTGCCCTGTCTCATGGATCAAACCTCGACTGGTGATCTATTTCACATATGATTTGCGTATTTTGAAGAATCCTTGCATTCCTGGAATAAACCCGGCTTGATCATGGTGTATGAGATTTTTGATGTGTTGCTGAATTCTGTTTGCTAAAATTTTGTTGAGGATTTTTGCATCTATGTTCATCAGTGATATTGGCCTGTAGTTTTCTTTTTGTGTGTTGTCTTTGTCTGGTTTTGGTATCAAGGTGTTAGTGGCCTCGTAGAACGAGTTTGGAAGTGTTCCTTCCTCTGTAATTTTTTTTGAAAGAGCTTTTAGAAGGATAGGCATTAGCTCTTCTCTAAATGTTTGATAGAATTTTCCTGTGAAGTCATCTTATCCTGGGCTTTTGTTTATGGGGAGATTTTTGATCACAGCTTCAATTTCAGTGCTTTTAATTGGGTTGTTCATAATTTCTATTTCTTACTGGTTCAGTCTTGGAAGATTGACCTTTTCTAAGGATTTGTCCATTGTTCCAGGTTATCCATTTTATTGCCATATAGTTGTTCTTAATAGTCTCTTGCAATCCTTTGTATTCTGCATTGTCTGTTGTAACCTCTCCTTTTCCATTTCTAATTTTGTTGATTTGATTCTTCTTTTTTTTTTGGATGAGTCTGGCTAAAGGTTTGTCAATTTTGTTTATCTTCTCAAAGAACGAGCTTTTAGTTTTATTAATCTTTACTGTTGTTTCTTTTTTTTTTCTCATTTATTTCTGCTCGGATCTTTATGATTTCTTCCCTTCTACTAATTTTGGGGGTCTTTTTGTTCTTCTTTTTCCAGTTGTTTTAGGTGTAAAGTTAGGTTGTCTATTCAATGTTTTTCTTGTTTCTTGAGGTAGGATTGTATTTCTATAAACTTCCCTCTTAGAACTGCTTTTGCTGCATCCCATAGATTTTGAGTTGTCGTGTTTTCATTGTCATTTGTTTCTGGAAATATTTGATTTCCCTTTTTATTTCTTCACTAATCTGTTGGTTATTTAGAAACGTGTTGCTTAATCTCCTTGTCTTTGTGTTTCTCATAGTTTTTTTCTTGTAATTGATTTCTAGTCTCATAGTGTATGGTTGGAGAAGATGCTTGATATCATTTCAATTTTCTTAAATTTACTGAGCTTTGATATGTGACCCAAGATGTTGTCTATCCTGGAGAATGTTCCATGTACACTTGAGAAGAAGGTGTATTCTTCTGCATTTGTATGGAATGTCCTCTCGGATATCAATGAGATCCATCTCATCTAATGTATCATTAAAACTTGTGCTTCCTTATTAATTTTCTGTTTTGGTGATCTGCCCATTGGTGTGAATGTGGTATTAAAGTCTCCTACTATTATTGTGTTACTGTCAATTTCTCCTTTTATGTCTGTTAGTGTTTGTCTTAAGTATTGAGGTGCTACTATGTTAGATGCATAGATATTTACAAGTGTTATGTCTTCCTCTTGGATTGATTCCTTGATCATCATGTAGTGTCCTTCCTTCTCTCTTGTAATCTTCTTTATTTTAAGATCTATTTTGTCTGATATGAGGATTGGTACTCTAGCTTTCTTTTGGTTCCAATTTGCATGGAATATATTTTTCCATTCTCTTACTTTCAGTCTGTATGTGTCTCGAGGTCTGAAGTGGGATTTTTGTAGACAGCATATATATGCGTCTTGTTTTGTATCCATTCAACCAGTCTGTGTCTTTTGGTTGGAGCATTTTATCTATTTACATTTAAAGTAATTATTGATATATATGTTCCTATTGCCATTTTCTTAATTGTTTGGGGTTGATTTTGTAGATCTCTTTCTTGTATTTTTTGACTATATAAGTCCCTTTAATATTTATTGTAAAGCTGGTTTGGTGGTACTGAATCTCTTAACTTTTGCTTGTCAGAAAAGCTTTTGATTTCTCCATCAATTTTGAATGAGATCCTTGCTGGGTACAGTAATCTTGGTTGTAGATTTTTCCCTTTCAATATAAATAGCAGAGACATTACTTTGCCAACAAAGGTCTGTCTAGTCAAAGCTATGGTTTTTCTAGCAGTCATGTATGGATGTGAGTGTTGGACTATAAAGAAAGCTGAGCACTAAAGAATTGATGCTTTTGAACTGTGGTGTTGGAGAAGACTCTTGAGAGTCCCTTGGACTGCAAGGAGATCAACCAGTCCATCCTAAAGGAAATCAGTCCTGAATATTCATTGGAAGGACTGATGGTGAAGCTGAAACTCCAATACTTTGGCCACCTGATGTGAAGAGCTGACTCACTGAAAAGACCCTGATGCTGGAAAGATTGAGGGTGGGAGGAGAAGGGGACAACAGAGGATGAGATGGTTGGATGGCATCACCGACTCAATGGACATGAGTTTGAGTAAACTCCAGGAGTTGGTGATGGGCAGGGAGGCCTGGTGTGCTGCAGTCCATGGGGTCGCAAGAGTCGGACACGATTGAGCAACTGAACTGAACTGATACAGAGAACAAACGATACAAGTACATGGTGTGTCCACCCTGACTGATCATCAAATATCAAACCATGTAATGAAACTGCTTATGCAAAAGCTATGTATAGGAACACAGTTTTAATGTTTTATTTTGATGTAATTTTACATTTACAGAAGTTCAAAGAACTTGTGTTTTCCTCTTTTCCATATTTACCAATTGTTAATATTTTGCTGCATTTGCTTTATCATGTGTTCTTTTTTTCCTGAACCACTGGAGAGCACTTTGTTGACATCTTGTCTCTTTATCTAGAAATATTTCATTGTTTATTCCCTAAGAACAAGGGCTTTCAAAATAAATTTTTATCAACATATAAAGTTAACATAAAAACCATCAGAATAAATTTTAAGAAGTGCTAACTACAAAGAAAAATACTCTGCCTTCACTTCACACAGGAGGAAAATCTGGACCTGTTTTGTTTACTGTGATATTCCCAGACGTGCCATAGGGCCTGGCATAGAGCAGGCCTTTTTTGTTTGTTTTTTTTTTAAGAGTCATTTATTTATTTTTGGCTGCTTTGGGTCTTCCTTGCTGAGTGTGGGCTTTCTCTAGTTGCTGTGGTTGCGGGGGAGCTGCTCTTCATTGCAGTGTGCAGGCTTCTCATTATGCCGGCTTCTCTTGTTGCGGATCATGGGCTCCAGCGTGTGGGCTCAGTAGCTGTGGCACACAGGCTTAGTTGCTCTGCCGCATGTGGGATCTTTTGGACCAGGGATCAAACCTGTGTCCCCTGCATTAGCAGGTAGATTCTTAACCAATTGACCACCAGGGTAGCCCCACAGCAGGTCTTCAATAAATACTGTTAACATCTAAATGTGATGGTGTGATGCTACATTAACCACATTTCTAAGCAAAGTATTTCTAAAATAAAGCAAAGACAATGACAGAAAAATATTCAGTCATTTCTTTATTATTAATACCAAGGATTAGTAATTAACCAGTTATAAAAAGAGTAAAAGCCTTCCGATGTAAAGGACTGATAGGAAATTATCTTTTTAAGATGAGACAAACAGGTTAGAATGTAAGTAAGTGGGACTTTGGTCCCCCTCTGGGCCCCCTGTGGGGACCTGCTCTCTCCTCACAGGTAGCGGTTCCTGATGTATTCTCGGTACATGGAGGTGTCTTCTTTCCCCAGGGGCTGCATGATACCTTGACTGGCCTGGATGTGGGCATGGAAGATCTCTGTAGACTTTCTGTCTACTTTTGGAGGCTGAACCTCATAGATGTTGTCTTGGGAGAAAGCAGAGATGGGTGTTCTGTAGAAGAGAAGGGAGGACAGGGCAACATTAAAGAAAATAAAGGACCACAGGGACCTGTGACCTCAAGAGAATTTGAGAGTCACTGACCTTGGACAAGTGAACTTAGTAACAAGCAGTGGTAGTGACCTCTCGGCTGGCTTCCTCCCCTGCGTGGAGGACGGCAAGAACAGTGCCTGCCCAGGGAGCTTTCCCCTTGTGTAGGCTGGGTGGGCCCCCTTCCTCTGTTCCTGCAGCCCTGAGTGCACCCATGTCTGTGTGCCCATCTGCCTCTCTCCCAGGACTCAAGTAACTTTAGGTGGGGGCTAGACAGACTTTTTGCTCCCTTTCCCTGGTATCTGGTACGTACCCAGTAGTTTGTTTTTTTTACAGAAGACTTAGGAGGAATCAGTGAAGCAGGGGATACTGATGATTTCTGCCTCACACATTGATGGCAGGAGTAAATGAGTTTAATCAGTAAAGTTCTCCCTTAGCCTAGTGCCTGGCACACTATTAGTGCTCAGTAAAAGTAAACTATTGTTAACAATTACCAGTGCATAATTCCTTATCTGCAATTCTGAAATCCCCAAAGCTGTAATAACCAAACATGACTTTGCCAGCAAAACCTGACCCAACTGAAACTCATCTGGTGGTACAACATGCAAGTCATCCCATTTCATGTGAATATTAATGTGTTTAGTTATCAGCCTCAGATCATGCAGGGGATGTTCTTATAAGGTTGCTGCTGCTGCTAAGTCGCTTTAGTCGTGTCCGACTCTGTGCGACCCCATAGACGGCAGCCCACCAGGCTCCCCCATCCCTGGGATTCTCCAGGCAAGAACACTGGAGTGGGTTGCCATTTCCTTCTCCAACGCGTGAAAGTGAAGTCACTCAGTCGTGTCCGACTCTTAACGACCCCATGGACTGCAGCCTACCAGGCTCCTCTGTCCATGGGATTTTCCAGGCAAGAGTACTGGAGTGGGGTGCCATTGCCTTCTCCATATAAGGTTGCTAACACCCCTCAAATTCTGAATTCTGAAACGCATCTGGCTTTAGGCTTTTTAGATGAAAAGTTGGAAATCTGTAATAGGCAGCTTCCTTCCTTTCTGGGGTGATTTGAAAAGCACCCAAGAACCTCTCAATTCAAAAGCTTCCCTCTATTCCTGCCCCATCTAGCCTGCCATAGTGCTTGAAACTTCCATCCACCCTTGGGGAAGGCACTGTCTCCAAAAGAGACCTTGTCAAAGTGTAGCTGGGTGCCTGACACATCCTCAGTTCATTGCAGTGTGAACACCTGCTAGTTACTATATCTTTGGCTGGGGGCCGGCCCTCTAGGAATGAGTCAACCAGCAAATCAGGTGTGCTGCAGAGTGAGTGTGCATGGAAGGTCAAAATGAGGCCATGGGTAGGCAAGGATGGTAAGCTAGACCTTGTGAGGGACTGCGGGTACAATGACAACACACTCCACCACTTAGCCCAGGGCTGGCCCTGCAGGGGGAAAGGATAGTTCTCCACTTCAGGGTACTAAGATAACAGAGAAAACATCTGGAGCTGGGACCTCAGCCATGCTCGTGCACATCTTATCAGGGGAACAGAAAGGAATCCGGATGCCTGGCTGTTTAGTTAGCTGGGACCCTTGGAGCTAGGGCAGGGAGGCGGGATTCCCTGCAGTCAGAAGCAGAAATGAACCTCAGACGCAGTTAGGTCTGTACTTGCAATGTCAGCATTTTGTGGGACACTAGGCAGGTGCAGTGAGTGACACACAGTCAGAGACGAGAGTTGTACAGTAAAGCGAAACTTGGGTCTTTCTTACTTAGGGCTTCCCTGGTGGCTCAGATGGTAGAGTCTGCCTGCAGTGTGGGAGACCCAGGTTCGATACCTGGGTCAAGAAGATCCCATGGAGAAGGAAATGGCAACCCACTCCAGTATTCTTGCCTGGAAAATCCCATGAACAGAGGAGCCTGCGGGCTACAGTTCATGGGGTCTCAGAGAGTCAGACATGACTGACTTCATTCTCTCTCTTTCTTATTCTTCTAAAAAAGTCACGTTATCTCCCTGTTCTTTGCCTTTAGAAAACTAACACATCCTGCTGTGGCTGGAGACTCTGCTTTAAAAATGGTTTTGAAATAAAATATAACTCAAGGTGGAATGTTCTTTCTGGAAGGCAGCCTCAACTATCTGACCTCAGGGTTAACACAGTTAAACTCAAATTTGGTAAATGGTTTATGAAATACTCCCATTTTTCCAAAGCACTATAATAATCTCACATAATCTTAGACTATATCCTTATGTAAGAAAATAAAAACCAAAGGATATAGTGATTTACTTATAATTAAAAAAAAAAAAAAAAAGGCCAAGGTGAAAGAATCTTGAGATGTCTGAATCTCAGTTTGAATGCCAGCTTGGCAGCAGTGCTTTTCTTCAAAATACAAGTTAGTTATTCAAATATCTGTGGTTAACGTGGGGAATAATTGGGATGATTAATATGTGAACTCTTCTCAATTCTCCCTCACAAAAACATAGCAACTCCTCAGTTGCTTACACAATTCAACGCAAGATGCTAAAATCTTTTTAACAGTTGATAATATTCAAGGTCAAGCCATTTTAATCTGAACCCTTACAAGGGGGCTCCATTAGTGGTTTTAGAGATTGCCATCAAAGTGCCAGTCACAGCAACACCTCCTGTACCACACCATCCACACCTGTCTAGCGTCTACACCCTCCATTTTACAGATGAGACACTTGAAGTCAATTTAAAATGGAACTAATGGTTTCTGTGCTTTGAAGCCACACCTTTGCCTGGAACCCTGTGTACATTAACCAAGAGCTTTCTGGAGGCATACCAGAGAGGTACCATCTGGGAACTAAACCTTAATGCAAGTGAGAAAGGGAGAGTCCAGGTCGTTGTTTTGTCCTTCAGCAGCTCAGCTGAGTACCTGGGTGGGCAGGCTGGAGGGAGAACAGCAGAGCCGGGTCAGCCATGAATGGGGCCGCGAACAGCCGCTTCCACCCAGTGCCTAGGGTTTCTTATCAGGAGTCCTCACTCTACTTCTCAGTAAATGGTATCACTGCCGTGTGGAATAATAAAAAACGCATTAAAGACTGGAAATGTGAAATGTCTAACCTCAGCTTTTAACAGTATCAGCCTGAGTGGCAGGTGGGTTTAGGGCTCCAGCACCACCTCAGTGTGGTTTCAAAACAATGTAGGGAGTCAGAAAACGCATCAATCAGCCCTTTTGTCTTTTTCATTCAGACAAGATTCAAAGTCTATATTAAACAACAAAACTGTAATGTTAGAATGTTTATTATTGGATTGGGGCCAGAAAGAAGCTTAAGACATACCCAATACTTTTGGCACAATCAGAAAGAGGAACAGGAAGAAAGGGATTTACAAAGAAACCTTTGTTTCCTCACTGTACTCAAGAAACCTATCCCAACAAGCTCCTCCTGGTCTTAATGCAGTGGTTCTTCAGATATGGTCCCCAGGCCAGTGGCATCCGTGTCACCTGGGAATGTGTTAGAAATACAAATTCTCAGGCCCTACTCCAGGCCTACTGAATCAGAAACTCCGGGGATGAGGCCCAGCAAAGGTGTTTGGTAACGGGCCTTCCAGGTGATTTTGCTACTTATTAAAGGTTGAGAATCTTGGGTCTGAGACCAAACTGTAATCTAAAATGCTAAATAAAATCTTATTTGTGGTCAGTCAACAGCACTGAACATTTTTAAGTAGAAATTTCTTCTTAAATGACGTCCTACCACCAGCCCTACATTGAGCAGGCATCATTTAACATTTAACTGTACAGATATAAGTAGCAATATTCCATTTCCTAATGAGGAGACGCTTGATTTCCCCGTTGGCTTATGCAAGGCAAGGAGGAAACATAAAAACATCCAAGACCCTCACAAGGGGGTGCTGGCGGGCACCTTGTCTCTGAGGGCATTGGAAAGGGATGGAGGTAATCCCAATAACACTTCCAATACTATGTGGGTTAGTCTTTTTATTAGCTTAAATGGCCTTTGGTTGAGTGAAAAGACCAGTATTTCAACACTAACTGATGTGGAAATTGTGAGACTCTTTTCTTATTCATTCCAGTAGAAAGAGACGGCTTATTATTGTGCTTTCATGGTGGAAAAAAAGGTTCCACGTTTCTCTCCTGTCCATTAACAGAATTTTTGTTTATGGCTTCTCCTCACAGTCCTCTTCAAATCCTAGTACTCTTTTTGGAGGTGAGATATTATTACAAATTTGCTGGCTCATTTCTCTTATCTACAAAACCAAGGCCCCTTTTCAAGGGGGTCTCTGTATCTCCCCTCAAGGAATGTTGCAGTCTTAACTAGTGCATTTATGCACTGCTGTACCCACTCAGTGCACCGAAGATTATGACAATTAGCCTTAACTGCTTTGCAGTGGTAAAGTATCTGCCTGTCAATGCAGGAGACGTGGGTTTGATCCCTGGGTTGGGAAGATCCCCTGGAGTAGGAAATGGCAACACACTCCAGTATTCTTGCCTGGAAAATTCCATGGACAGAGGAGCCTGGTGGGCTACAGTCCATGGGGTAGTAAAGAGTCTGACACAACTGAGCACATGCATGCACACACACACACACACACACACACACACACACGAGAAGAGAAACACTTTAGGCAGAAATTTATTAGACACACTACATGTTTTTAAAGAAGATCCTTATTGGTGCCCTTTATGCTCTATCTTATTCTTTGTAAAATAAATATATTTATTTGGCTGCTCTGGGTCTTAGTTGTGACACATGGGATCTTCAATCTTCATTGTGGCATGTGGGATCTAGTTCCCTGACCAGGGATCAAACATGGGCCCCCTGCATTGGGAGTGTGGAGTCTTAGCCACTGGACCATCAGGGAAGTCCTTATGCCCTTTCTCAAATTACTTGCTTGTTTGGTTATAATGTAATCATGTACTAAAATATCCAGATCTTATACTTGGATGCGTAACTAATGTTTGAGTTCCTTTCAAAGTTCCTATTGATGACTTTTCTAACTTAAACATATTGAGTACCCAGTAAGCATTTGTTGGTTTGACAAGAAAATATTTAATTGATCAGATTGAAATGTTTTCTGGATTTAGTAATATCATGATTTGTGGTTGGTCATAGAAGAATCAGATAATACTTGCATAATTTCAATAATTTTATACTTGTGATACTTTTCCAACATGCTAAAATCTTACACTTTTTTTTTTACAACGAGCATTTTGTCACACACCAAATCCATTTGGCTTTTCCAGAAAATTTAGTAATGGTTCTAAGCACAAGATATATTTCCCTTCTGTTGCCACCACAAACACCAAGTTTTCCCAAGTTGCTGTTTTCACATCACCAAATGGTTCTCTGTTGTTCATGACTGAGTGACAAAAGAATATTTCAGTTGAAGAGGCCCTTATGTAAGACCCTGTCCAACAGCCTTACTTGCAGATGATGGTCATTAGGTCATTCATTAGATCATTCCTCTCATTACTATCTGGTTATCTACTTTCCGAGAGAAATCAATCATAAGGGCAGGATCAAAGTTAATCAGATGCTCTGGTCTCAGTGGGGCAAAAACCTCAGCAAATGTCTTAAGAGAATAAGAAAGCATGAATCCTTTCTTCTTCTCTTTCTGGCAGCTTTGTAATTTTTATTAGGAAATAACACCCCTTATCACCTACCCAGCAGAGAGGGGCCTATGGCACACATTGCCATGCAGTGATTTTTCTCTCTTTTAATCTTTTAATACTGCTCAGAGCCTTTAGCCTTTAGTTTGTGGGTACCATTCTAACATCTTTTTGTGACCATCCATTGCTTCTCTTTAGCCCCCTTATTAGGTTGCTTGATCTTGTACCTTTCCAACTAAGTCCTCAAACACTGAAGTCTAGTCATGAATCTATTCTACAAAGATGATACAGTGAGAATGTGTTTGGTTCTTCAAGTTAAAAAAAGAAATAAAGATACTGCTGCGTATTACTCCCATTCTGTGTACAAGTATAGACACCTAAAGTCCAAAATATAGCTCTCAAACCATGCTTGTCCAATATGGTAGCCATTAGCCACATGTGGCTATTTATATTTAAATTAAATACAATTTAAAATTCCTCAGTAGCAGTAACCACATTTCAAGTTCCTTAAAACCACATGCAGCTAGTGGCTACTGCACTGGACAGTACAGTATAGAACATTTCCATCATTATAGAAAGTTCAGCTGGACTTTTCTAGAAACTCTTTCCAGTTATTTTTTTTTTCCCCCTTGGGAATTCTGAGTATTTCTTTCTAAACACATTGCCCTAATGTCTCTGCATAACACTTACCACTGTCTGATCTTTTATTATTTATATACTTTCAAGAATGTGAATTCTATCTTGTTTACCTCTTTATCCCCAATGCCCAGAATAGTATCTGGCATATAGTAAACATTCAATCATTATTCTCTGAATGCATGAATGATCTCTGGTTAAGGAAGATGATTTTATCTTGAATTTCTAAATTCATAATCTGAATGCAGTGTGATTTGGTTTACTCTGGATGATAGGGAGGTAGGATTCCCCAACAGAAGTCTGGCAAATTTTAAGTTCCTTTCCTCAGATAACCCATACAGTGGACAGGGGCTTTATGTCCTATCTAGGACACTGCCCACTTCCCTCAGGGGAAGTTGAGGTGCTTTCTAGTGGCACAAAATTATCAAAGCTCAAGAAACAAGAGTGAGGCAGGAGGGGTGTGTTCTAATTGCCCATAAATCTCCCATTTATGCTACTTATTGCATGCTAAGTCACTTCAGTCATGTCCGACTCTTTGCGACCCTATGGACTGTAGCCCACCAGGCTCCTCTGCCCGTGGGATTCTCCAGGCAAGAATACTGGAGTGGGTTGCCATGCCATCCTCCAGGGGATCTTCCTGAGCCAGGGACTGAACCCACATCTCTTAAGTCTTCTGCAGTGGCAGGCAGATTCTTGACCACTAATGCCACCTGGGAAACCCACAACAATGACTTAGAGAGATTAACAAATTCACTAAATGGGCTGAAATCAAGAGGAATGCATCAATCTTCAAACAACTTGTAATAAAACAAGGCAAAAGATGTCCCTATATCCTGGGAGGCAGGCTCTGCCTATGTAACTCACTTTTAAATACCCTGTCAAGCCACGTTCAATGTTGGAGGTATGGGTAAGCACATTTGCTGCCTTCCCCTCCACAGGCTTCCCTGGTGGCTCAGATGGTAAAGAATCTGCCTGCAATGCAGGAGACCTGGGTTCAATCCCTGGGTTGGGAAGATCCCCTGGAGAAGGGAATGGCTACCTACTCCAGTATTCTAGCCTGGAGAATTCCATGGACAGAGGAACCTGGAAGGTTACAGTCCATGGGGTCACAAAGAGTCGACTGAGTGACTGACTCCAAGGGCATTTTCATGTATCTTTGGGTAGACATACATGAAATCACAAAGTTAAGGCCACAGGCTTTAGGGGCAAGCACTTATCTATGCGTTAGGACATGAAACCATGTTATTAGCTGCTGATAACATTCTAAACATCATCAAGGTAAAAATTAAAAAGAAAAATTATTTCTTGACAGCAACTCTATCTTATACACACAAAATGCTATGAACCTAATGCATGACTTCCCCAAAGTCCAATTAAATTTTCAGTCTTGTTATGCCATTGAGACATGGTGTGAACATGATACAGA
Organism: Okapia johnstoni; assembly: GCA_024291935.2. NCBI lineage: Eukaryota > Metazoa > Chordata > Mammalia > Artiodactyla > Giraffidae > Okapia > Okapia johnstoni. Next base: position 57,451,587 of record CM044317.1, on the reverse strand, counting down.
ATAGTGTATAAATCTGGTTCCTTCAAATCCAAACACATTCCAAACCCTTTTAACAGCTGCTATTATAATAGATGACTGGACTGTCCTCCAGCAGGGACACTGGAAGGGATGTTAGAAATTTCACAAGCAGGTTAAAATGCATTAAAGCAAAGATGACAATAATGCCAGTCCCTAAACAACCCACCATTAGAAGAAGCAAGAGGCATGATGAGAAGGAACTGAAGAATATAATCTGTGATGATGGAACATAAAATGTGCAACATTGCAGACCCAGGGAGCAGGCAGCACTGTCTGTATATAAGGCCCTTCAAAGGCTCAGCAGTAAGGAATCTCAACTCCTTAGATAGACTAGGTCTTTGTAGATTTTGATAGGAGAGGAGTAGATGCCGCTGGGTATGGAGTGTGAGGACAGCAAAACTTATTGTGTTTCTCTAACACTTCTCTGCCTTCAATGTGTCAGGGAGCTGTGTCAGTGACGGGCGAGCCAGAAAGGCACTGCAGTCTCACCAAAGTTAGGATTTTATGCCTAAGCCTAAAAGCCACATCAAGAGAGAAAGTTATTTACAGATCAAAGTACACAGGGACCTTAATATATCAGAGAAATTCATGCATTTGAATGTCTAAGGCTGCTAAACTCTTTTTTTAAGGTGCTGTTGATTTCATCAGATGAAAAAAAGTATATAGTGTGTACATAGACACATATATGCTATGTATATAGATATATTCAATAAATAATATTTATATGTAACATTTATGCTTATATACATTTTAATATATACGTATGTTTTCTTTAAACATAATGCTGAGGAAAGGGTTATGTGTGTGTATATATATTTAAACATTCCCCACAAAGTGATATATACTTCAAATGAGTCCATGGGACCTCATTTTTACAATGTCCATTCCACTGTGCAGACACTGGAACAAAAGTATAGTTGATGAGTATTTAGGGTGCTGTGCTCAGTCACTCCATCTAGTCCAACTCTTTGCGACCCCATGGACTGTAGCACGCCAGGCTCCTCTGTCCATGGGATTATCCCAGCAACAATACTGGAGTGGGTTGCCATTTCCTCCTCCAGGGGATCTTCCTGCCCCAAGGATCAAACTCACATCTACTGTGGCTCCTGTATTGGCAGGCAGATTCTTTACCACTGCGCCACCTGGGGAGCCCTCTAGATAATGTATAACACTTATTCCTTCTTAGAATGGAAACATCTTGCTTTTAAAATGTGACTTTCTATTTTACACTGCTATACATAAGGGCCTTAGAGGCTGTTACAAGCTTGTAAGAGTGAAGTTTTTGGTTAAAATGTCATTATATCGCTGGATCATCAAAAAAGCAAAAGAGTTCCAGAAAAAACATCTATTTCTGCTTTATTGACTATACCAAAGCCTTTGACTCTGTGGATCACAATAAACTGTGGAAAATTCTGAAAGAGATGGGAATACCAGACCACCTGACCTGCCTCTTGAGAAACCTGTATGCAGGTCAGGAAGCAACTGTTAGAACTGGACATGGAACAACAGACTGGTTCCAAATAGAAAAAGGAGTACGTCAAGGCTGTATATTGTCACCCTGCTTATTTAACTTATATGCAGAGTACATTATGAGAAACGCTAGGCTGGAGGAAGCACAAGCTGGAATCAAGATTGCCGGGAGAAATGTCAATAACCTCAGATATGCAGATGACACCCCACTTATGGCAGAAAGTGAAGAAGAACTAAAGAGCCTGTTGATGAAAGTGAAAGAGGAGAGTGAAAAAGTTGGCTTAAAGCTCAACATTCAGAAAACTAAGATCATGGCATCCTGTCCCATCACTTCATGGCAAATAGATGGGGAAACAGTGGAAACAGTGTCAGACTTTATTTTGGGGGGCTCCAAAAATCACTGCAGTCATGAAATTAAAAGACGCTTACTCCTTGGAAGGAAAGTTATGACCAACCTAGATAGCATATTAAAAAGCAGAGACATTACTTTGCCAACAAAGGTCTGTCTAGTCAAGGCTATGGTTTTTCCAGTAGACATGTATGGATGTGAGAGTTGGACTATAAAGAAAGCTGAGCACAGGAGAATTGATGCTTTTGAACTGTGGTGTTGGAGAAGACTCTTGAGAGTCCCTTGTACTGCAAGGAGATCCAACCAGTCCACCCTAAAGGAGATCAGTCCTGGGTGTTCATTGGAAGGACTGATGTTGAAACTGAAACTCCAATACTTTGGCCACCTGATGCAAAGAGCTGACTCACTGGAAAAGACCCTGATGTTGAGAAAGATTGAAGGCAGGAGGAGAAGGGGACGACAGAGGATGAGATGGTTGGATGGCATCACCGACTCAATGGACATGAGTCTGGGTAAATTCCGGGAGTTGGTGATGGACAGGGAGGCCTGGCGTGCTGTGGTTCATGGGGTCGCAAAGAGCTGGACACGACTGAGCGACTGAACTGAACTGATATCACTGCCACACATGCATGTTAAAAACAAAAAGAACAATGTTTATCCAATATTTATCATGAAAAACTGCTGAGCTTTAAATCTATCAATGCTTTTCACCTTTTTATTGTAAATAAGACATATAATAGAAAGCCACACAAAACAAACACATAGAATTATTAGAAGGTAAACATAAGCTGGGTCAAGAAGCAGAAATTTTGGCAGCTGACCCAGAAACCCCTTCCATGTGCTCCATCCTCATCACAACACCCTCTCTCCCCTTATAAGGAGCCATCAACCTGACTTCTACAGTATTCACTTCTTTGCACTTTAAAAAGATTTTTTTCATTCACATGTGCATCCCTAGACTATAGTTTAATCTTGCACGAGTGGCCTTTTTTAATCTACAGATTCTCCCTCCTTTCTTTTCCGTAACAAGTTATCTGTCGAAGAAACCAGGTTGTAGAATTCCTCTCAGTCTGGGTTTCTGGGTTTTGCTGATGGCATATTCATGATGCAGTTCGAAAATGTTCCTCTGTTCTTTATACTTCCTGCATGTCAGCAATTGGATTTAGAGGCTTGGTGAGATTCACAACTGCTGTGGTGAACACACTGGAGGTAGAGTGCTGTGTCATCAGAAGGGCCGCAGTGTCTAGCTGTTTTTTTACGACTTCCAGAATCACTGATGCACAATGGCTAGATCAACTCATCACACTTTTTTTTTTTAAATGTATTTATTTATTTGGCTGTGCCTGGTCTTACTTACAGCATGTGGGATCTAGTTTCCTGACCAAGGATTGAACCCAGGCCCCCTGCACTGGGAGTGCAGAGTGCCAGTGGACCACCAAGGAAGTCATATGCTTGATTCTTTCACTTTATTTGCCCACTTTCCAGATAATGAAATAGTTCCTTATTATCCTTGTAAGGTGACCACATTTTTAAAAAAATAATCATAAACTCATGGATTTAAACATATTTGAGTTCCATTCTATTGCAATTACTATTCTTTTTGAAGTTCAAACGGTCCCATCTTTGTCCAGAGAGCCAGCATCACTAGAGTATCATAGTGCATATCACTAGCCCAGGAAAAGATCAAAGTTCAAAATTTGAAGCAATTTTCTGTTGAATGCATATCACTTTCACACCATCGTAAAGTCAAAAAATTAAGTTGAACCACTGTAAGTTGGAGACCGTCTGCACTCCACTTTTTTTTCCCTGACATAAAGTGTTGCATTTTAAAAGCCTGAGAATAACCCAATTTTCTTTCCCTTAAAAGACACTTTGTCTTTTAGACGTCTAAAGGAACTTTTTTCCTTTAAAGTCCAGTTAACTTACTACATGGTATTATTTTGGGTCAGTATTCTCACATATGTTGTGCTCTTTGAGTAAGTAGTTTTCAGTTTCAGGAAAAAAGTTTTTTGGCATTACCGTTTTTAGTAGTTTTTCAGTTCCCTTGCTTTGTTTTTCTTCATCAAGGCTCCTCCTGTCCATGCTAAATCTTCCTTGCCTATTGCCAATATGTGACATTTTCTCTTAAATGTTTTTAATATCTTTCCTCATTATTTTATTTTTGGCCGTGCTGGGTGTTCGCTGCTGCAGGCTTTTCTCCAAGTGCGGCGAGAGGGGGCTACTCTCCAGTTTTGTTGCATGGGCTTCTTGTTGCAGTGGTTTCTCTTGTTGCAGAGCACGGGCCTCAGGGCATGAGGGCTTCAACAGCTGTGGCATGTGGGCTCAGCAGTCGTGGCTCCTGGGCTCTAGGGGACAGGCTCAACAGCTGTGGCGCACAGGCTTAGCTGCATGTGGAGTCTTCCCAGACCAGGGATCAAACTAGTGTTTCCTGCGTCGGTAGGCGGATTCTTATACACTGTGCCACCAAGGAAGCCCCTCTCATTTCTTTTTGAATTTTAGAGTTTTATATTTTAAGCTCATTTTGAAATACTATGCTTCAGTGTTTCTTTTTTTAAAATAAAATTTTATTTTATTTTTTAACACTGAAAACATTTTGCATTGGGGTATAGCCAATAAACAATGTTGCGATACTTTCAGGTGAACAGTGAAGGGACTCAGCCATACATATACATGTATCCATTCTCCCCCAAACCCCTCTTCCATCCAGGCTGGCACATAACATTGAGTAGAGTTCCATGTGCTATACAGTAGGTCCTATACAGTAGGTCCTTGTTGGTTATCCATTTTAAATATAGCAGTGTACACATGACTTTTCCAAAGTCCTTAACTGTCCCTTCCCCCTGGCATCCATGAGTTCGTTTCTAAGTCTCTTTCTTTTTTTAAAGTAAGTTCATTTGTATCATTTCTTTTTAGATTCCACATATAAGGGACGTCTTATATTTCTTCAGTATGACACTCTCTTGATCCATCCATGTTGCTGCAAATGGCCTTATTTCATTCTTTTTAATGGCCGAGTAACATTCCATTGTGTGTTTTTATATACACATGCACACACACATAATGACTTCTTTATCCATTTCTCTGTTGATGGACATTTAGTTTGTTTCCATGTCTTGGCCATTGTAAACATTGGCCATTGTAAACAGTGCTGCAATGAACACTGGGGTGTATGTATCTTTTCAGGTCATGTTTTTCTCTGGATATATGCCCAGGAGTGGAATTGCAGGCTCATATGGTAGCTCTATTTTTAGTTTTTTGAGGAACCTCCATACTATTCTCCTTAGTGGCTGTACCAGTTTACATTCCCACCAACCGTTATGCTTCAGTTTTGACCTCTTCCATCAAGTTGTCTTTCCAGCATGCTTTCATCAGAGGGATGTTATTCTACTCCGTGTTCTTTCATCTCCCTAGTAACTTCTTATGAGCTTGGAAGTCGATACTTTTCTGTTGCTCATTATGCAAAATTAGCTTTTCTGAACAGTTAGAAGGAAGTGCAATTCAGGAAAATCTCACTAACTTGATAGAACTCCCTCTTTGGTTATCACCGTGAAGTGTTTAAAACCATGGCCTCTTGCTTTCTGATATTTCCTGTTGTTTAATCGTTAAGTCATGTCGACTCTTTGCGACCCTATGGATTGTAGCCCAGGAGGCTCTTCTGTCCATGGGATTTCCCAGGCAAGAATACAGGAGTGGGATGCCATTTTCTGTATCTCTTCCTTTTCCCCACTTCTATCTGGACTTCCTCTTTCCCTGCAGCTGAAAACTGCAGGGCCCACCCGTGGCTGCTCCCTTAGTGATGCAGAGACTGGGGGGGAGTGGGGAGAAACACGGTAGAGCCTATAACCTTGTGGTTTATCTGCATTTAGCTAATCAAGCATTATTACCTCAGTGGCAGCAGAAAAAAGTACAAGTAGAGATAGAAAAACTAAAAAAAAAAAAAGAGACTGCCTACCAGCTTTACTTTTGTTGCAGCTAATGCAAGATGGCTAGGATTTGGGTCATGGGCTTAACAGAACAAGGGAGCCCTTCCGACGGCTACCCAAAGACCTCCCTCCATCATGCAAGCAGGTGCTTTCACTGTTCTTGCCTCGTGGAATTTGATGACTACTAATACAAATGACAACTGTATGTTCCCATTTTCTCCCTTTCTGGAGACCTTCCATTTTCCTTTGCCTCCAGTATACATTGAGAGCAGACAGGCCATCTTTTAACTTTTAGGTTACTAGGTCACAAGCAGCCTTGTCTGGACTTGATAAGGAGAGCTGCACAAAACCCAGATATCCTGGACTCTGAGTAGGATGCAGTGATGAATGGAGGAGGGAGCTGGTTCTACTTATAGCAAGAGGAATGTGTGTGGATAACGAGAGGGGCAGACTGTGACAGATAAGATAAATTTGATTCCTCAGTATCCATTTGAATTTCCTGTCCTACATGCAGAGGTTGAAAAACAAAAAAATAACATCTCAGACACCCTTGCAATCGAGGTTCAAAATGTGATTTAGATTCTTATCACCACTTACACTCACAAGAGTCTGATTTGGAATAGAGTCATATGGGAAGAAGCAATATGTAGGGTATTTATTTTGCAGACTGTGGCAAAGGCAACACGCTCTTGAGCTGGCCACCGCAGTGGCAGCTTCTTGATTTTAGCTGAAGTGGCTGGTTTGCGGCCAGCAGCCACTGGGATTCCTTCCTGATCTAGGCAGATGCAGCAGCCACGCTGAGGGTTTGCCATGTGGTTTGGGGAGTCATTCCTGGCAGCCTGGTCTACAGTCTGTCTCTTTAGCCCTCCAGGGATTCTGAAAGCCACTGAAAATCCTATAAAAATCACTTTTTGTTTAGTCTACCTAGAGTGGATTATGTTTTCTGCTACTAAACTCTGACCCATATAGCCTGCCAGTGCACAAAGCAGAGGCAGCTCCAGCTCTCTTGCTATACCAGGAGCAAGCACCCAGGTGCCCAGGTAACCCCATTTCTGGATGCTTCTAGCAACAAAGGGGATAATTCTTGCAGTTGAGCATGTGTTTTTACTGCCCTAGGAGACAGAAGGGACAGTCTGCCACAAGCACATACATGAGTGGCGATGGTGGTACTTTTGATGTTTGGGCCATAGCTGTTGGTATTTTTATTGGTATGGGAGAATGATACTCTTCTACATTCTCTCTGAGAACTGTAAAATTAAAATGTTGTTTGTGATTTTTATTTTTAAATTAATTTTTATTAGAATACAGTTGCTTTACAACATTGTGTTAGTTTCTACTGTACAGCAAAGTAAATCAGCTATGTGTATACATCTATCCCCTCTTTTCTTTTTTCTTTCCACTTAGGTCATCACAGAGCACCAAATAGAGTTCCCTGAGCTATACAGTAGGCTCTCATTATCTATTTTATAGATAGTATAAATAGTGTATATATGTCAGTCCCAATCTCCCGATTCATCCCACCCCTACTCAGCCCCCTTTTGCATCCACATGTTTGTTCTCTACATCTGGGTCTCTATTTCTGCTTTGCAAATAAGATTGCTTTGTGTTTTTTAAAAGGACTTTTGGCTTTAGACAAACAAAGTAAGATGATTTTGGGGGTAAAACGCTTCCAATTCAGGACACAATTAATACATTGTAGGATTTCCCGCCCATTTTGTAGGATATGTTATCTGTCCTAGAATAAAAAGAAATGTAGTTTTTCCTCTCTTTCAGGCGTGTCTATGATTACAAACACCAGGGACGCACCCAGTGATAAGTGGCTACATGGTTTTGTAGTCTTTGTAGGTTTTTGTAGACTTGAACATTTTCAGCTGTTTGGCTTTGAGCCACTGGCAACAGGGACTGGTTACCGTGCACAGCACTGGGTCTGCTCTGCCAGTAAAGGCTGCACATCAAACCCATAACAGCTGTTCTCAAAGGGCAAAGAACACAACTGCCCCTCCCAGAGTCATCCTTCCTCCCTGCCTGTAAGCAGGCCCACACTCTCCCCCTCAGGGAAACTGGTCATCTATGAGACCTTTCCACGGTGACCTTTGGGAGCAGTCTGTCCCTCCTGTCCTTAAATTTCCTGGAAGAGCAGCAGCACTGGACTGTCACTCCTGGAAACGCACACCAATGGGCTGCAATAATGGCCCCGTGTCTCATCTCCCACCATGGAAGTGATGACCCCTACTTATATCCTTCATGCCTATTTGAATACTTTCATCTTTTCCTGATGATTTACAGAGCGCTATCATCGAGTTTGCCACATCACACCATTGCATCCCCTGTAAACTGCATCTTTTTTCTAACACTTTTTATTGTAGAACCTCTTCAGATTTATAGAATTCTGTACAGAGTTCCTACATACCCCCTACGTACCCCAGTATTCCCTATTAGTGATGTCTTCCATTAGGATGGTATGTGCTGCTGTCCTGTGCTTAGTTGCTCAGTTGTGTCCAACTTTTTGTGACCCCATGGACTATAGCCCACCAGGCTCCTCTGTCCATGGGGATTCTCCAGGCAAGAATATTGGAGTGGGTTGCTATGCCTTCCCCAGAAGATCTTCCTAACCTAGGGATCGAACCCATGTTTCCCGCATTGCGGGCAGATTCTTTACCCTCCGAGCCACCAGCGAAGCCCAAGAATACTGGAGTGGGTAGCCAATCCGTTCTCCAGGGGATCTTCCTGACCCAGGAATCAACCTGGGGTCTGCTGCATTGCAGGTGGATTCTTTACCAGCTGAGCTACCAGGGAAGCCCCTAGGATGGTATATTACTTGCAAATAATGAACTGATGTTGATATTTATTGTACCTAAAATCCACACTTCACTTTAATCCAAAGTCCTTTTTCTGTTCCAAGACTTCATCCAGGATACACTGTATTTAGGTGTCATCTCCCCTTAGGGTCCTCTTGGCAGGGACAATAGACTGTCCTTATTTCTGATGACCTTGACCGTTTTGAAGAGCATTTAACCTGCATCTTTTCAGAATTATCCTTCACTTTAGTAACAATAAGAATCAGAGAAAACTGATTTTTGGAAGGAGCTATCAGTAGGATCAAGAGCCCTCAAACCAAATCCTACCTGTCCTGAGTTTTCAGAAAGCTCATGTGGTTTTATCTCTATCAGTGTCCCTCTGTGATGGAGGGCTGGGTGCAGGCCCAGTGGCTATTCAGACAGCTGCTGCAGGAGCTGGAAGAGTTGGTGGAGTGAGGGGTTCCACAACCTGCTGATTGTTACAGTCAGTGGAGAATTTTGTAAAGCACAGATGCCCAGGCCTTAGCCCAGGTGTACTGGATCAGAATCTCTGGCCATAGGGTCTGGAATGCTATATTTTGTATTGCTTAAAAAATAATAACCTTGCTAATTATATTTTTAATATAGAAAATTATAAAAAAACATGGGCCATAATCCTATGAATATACATAGAAGTATAAATGTAGAAAATGTAAAGAGGAACCAAAAATCTAAAATGAAAAATGAAAGCCTCCCTATAATCTATACAACTATTTTTTAAGGACGCTTCAGTTTCTCCCTGTTTTTAGTGCTGTCTTTTGTTTGCTTGAGGTTTGTATTTGTGCAAGCTTCCAGAGTATTCTGGTGTAACCAGAAATTTGGAACCCACTACAGATGAGATTCACAATTCACCTGGCCGGGGGTGGGGTGGGAAGAGAATGTTCGTTTCAGTGCTGACATCCATTATAAAATCACAGAGGCCTGCTCTTTCCCTTTCCCTCCCTGAAGAAGTCAGCCCTAAAGCCATCAGTTGGGGCACAGCAAGGGGAGGCAGCCTGTGACAGCCTGTTGGAGCCCAGCTGGAGTGACAAGGGCTTCCTACAGAGGACAGATCCTGGATGGGGAGTTCAGGCCTGAGTGTGTGAGGTGGGCATCCATGGATAGGGAGCAGTGGGTGTGAGTATCTATGTGGAGGGATGGCCTGGGGCCCAAGGGGATAAGGAAGGCATTCATGAGGGTGGTATCTCTGAGAAGGGAGTCAGTGCCTGAATAGAGGGCATCTTTGGCTTCCCTAGTGGCTCACATGGTAAAGAGTCTGCCTGCAATGCGGGAGACCTGGATTTGATTCCTGGGTCAGGAAGATCTCCTTGAGAAGAAAATGGCAACCCACTCCAGTATTCTTGCTTGGGAAATCCCATGGACAGAGGAGCCTGGCAGCCTACAGTCCATGGGGTTGCAAAGAGTCTGACACGACTGAGTGACTGATACTTTGTGGGGGAAAGGGTGGATACAGTGGTGATGAGAGGCTGGTTATATATGCGGGAATGAATTAAAGAAATAAAGATAATGGGAACCATGTTTCTCACTGTTGGACAAGGAAGTCACTAATATGCAAAGGGAGAAGGACAGAATAAACCCAGAAAGAAAGTGAACTCCCCATGGACTATACAGTTCATGGAATTCTCCAGGCCAGAATACTGGAGTGGGTAGACTTTCCCTTCTCCAGGGGATCTTCCCAACCCAGGATTGAACCCAGGTCTCCCACATTGCAGGCAGATTCTTTACCAGCTGAGCCACAGGGGAAGCCCAAGAATACTGGAGTGGGTAACCTATCCCTTTCTCCAGGGGATCTTCCTGACCTAGGAATTGAACCAGGGGTCTCCTGCATTGCAGGCGGATTCTTTACCAACTGAGCTATGAGGGAAGCCCCAAAGTACCCTACAATTAGAGATACCAGTATGAACTTATGGATTTAAAGATATAAATATATATTTATATTATATTTACAAATATATACATTTATATTATAGAGTATATAAAATATATGTGGTATATATTTGTAGATACATATGTGTATGTTTGCATGGTTGTATATATTTACATATATGAATATATTTAAATGTATATATGTCCTTTGAATGGGCTTGAGAGCAATAATATTCCATTGGTAGTAGGTACACCCAGTGCCCACTCTTTGGCCATAATACCGCTTTCCACTAAAAAGAACCAGAGGTCCTTGGAGAAATGACTGATTTCAGGGCTGGGGCAGGCAGAGAACATGATGAGTTTAGAACATCTTGTGCCAGAAATCAAAGACATACTTAAAGAATGATGAGGACATGTCCAGAGAACACAGGAGGCAGGCTGAAAGGACTCGGGTGAAATTTGAAACAGTTTGAACATTAAAACAAGTAATGACAGTAACCCACTATATCCCATCCAATAAGATAGAAATCCAAGACCTCATACTGAGAACAGTAAATGAAAGTTTGAAGGACTATTTACATAGTTTCAAAGCTTCTCCCACAATATATTCATTAATTAAAAGAGAAAAAAAAGAGCAACTTCACAATGGAAAATCCCAGAAGATTCTACGTTAATCAAGGGACTAAAATAAAGATGACTAGTAATGGCATGAATTGAAATTGTGTGTCACCCGACAGGCTGCAATGAAAAGCACCTATCATCAATTCTGTGATATTCCTGCCTGTATGCATTATGTACCTGAAGCCAACAAACATTTATTTTGTCACAGTTTCTGGGGTCAGGAATCTGAGAGTGGCTTCATTGGGTGACTCTGGTTTTAGGCCTATTATAAGGTTAAAGTCCAGCTGTCGAGCAATAGACATCTTGGGGTTTAACCAGGGCTGAAGAATTGACTTCCATGCTCACTCACATGGTTGGCAGGCCTCAGTTTCTCCTGGCTATTGGCTAGACGCTTCAGTTCCTTGCCATCTGGGCTTGTATGTAGGGCTGCTCACAACATGACGTTTGCTTTCTCTAGAACAAGTGATCCAAGAAATTACTTCTGTAACCTAACCACTTTGGCTCTATGCTCTTGCTTACAAAAACCTACTCTGGTACCACATGAAAGAAGACTGCATGAGGGTTTGAATAATAGGCATGCATGTGCTAGGCTGTTTCAGTCATGTCCAATTTTTAGCGACCTCATTGACTATGCCAAAGCCTTTGCCTGTGTGGATCACAATAAACTGTGGAAAATTCTGAAAGAGATGGAATACCAGACCATCTGACCTGTCTCTTGAGAAACCTGTATGCAGGTCAGGAAGCAACAGTTAGAACTGGACATGGAACAACAGACTGGTTCCAAATAGGAAAAGGAGTATGTCAAGGCTATATATTGTCACCCTGCTTATTTAACTTATATGCAGAGTACATCATGAGAAACGCTGGGCTGGAAGAAACACAAGCTGGAATCAAGATTGCCGGGAGAAATATCAATAACCTCAGATATGCAGATGACATCACTCTTATGGCAGAAAGTGAAGAAGAACTAAAGAGCCTCTTGATTAAAGTGAAAGAGGAGAGTGAAAAAGTTGGCTTAAAGCTCAACGTTCAGAAAACTAAGATCATGGCATCTGGTCCCATCACTTCATGGGAAACAGATGGGGAAACAGTGGAAACAGTGTCAGACTTTATTTTTGGGGGCTCCAAAATCACTGCTGATGGTGATTGCAGCCATGAAATTAAAAGACGCTTACTCCTTGGAAGGAAGGTTATGGCCAACCTAGATGGCATATTCAAAAGCAGAGACATTACTTTGCCAACAAAGGTCCGTCTAGTCAAGGCTATGGTTTTTCCAGTGGTCATGTATGGATGTGAGAGTTGGATGGTGAAGAAAGCTGAGCGCCGCAGAATTGATGCTTTTGAACTGTGGTGTTGGAGAAGACACTTGAGAGTCCCTTGGACTGCAAGGAGATCCAATCGATCCATCCTAAAGGAGATCAATCCTGGGTGTTCATTGGAAGGACTGATGTTGAAGCTGAAACTCCAATACTTTGGCCACCTCATGCGAAGAGTTGACTCATTGGAAAAGACCCTAATGCTGGGTAGGATTGGGGGCAGGAGGAGAAGGGGACGACAGAGGGTGAGATGGTTGGATGGCATCACTGACTCGATGAACATGGGTTTGGGTAGACTCTGGGAGTTGGTGATGGACAGGGAGGCTGGCGTGCTGCAATTCATGGGGTCGCAAAGAATCGGACACGACCGAGCGACTGAACTGAACTGAACTATGGACTGTAGCCTGCCAGGCTCCTGTCCATGGGATTCTCCAGGCAAGAATACTGGAGTGGGTTGCCATGCCCTCCTCCAGGGGACCTTCCTGAGCCAGGGATCAAACCCACGTCTCTTATGTCTCCTGCACTGGCAGGCAGGTTTTTTTTTTACTGCTAATGCTACCTGGAAAATCTTGAATAATAGGAAGTGGGGCCAATTTAAGGCTGGCTATCAAACTGCCCAAAATAATCATGACAAACTCAGATAAGGAGCTGTTCTACAAAATCATTTATCTATATTCTTCAGAGTGTCAAGGTCATGAAAATCAAGGAAGAGACTGAGGAACTGTTCCAGAATGAAGGAGACTAAAGAGACATGACTGCCAACTGCAATGTGAAATGCTGGACTAGTTCCCTTTGAGATTAAGGACACTGGAGGATGACTAGCAAAAGTTTGCATGGGGTTGAAGGATTAGCTGGCAGCAATGTATTAACGTTAATTTCCTGATTTTACTAGATTGTACTATTCTTTTATAGAAGAATGCTATTTATAGAAAACACCCATTCAAACATTAGGGAGAGATAGGAAATCAGGTTTGTAACTTACTCTCAAAAGGTTTGGGGCAGGGAGGGAAGTATTCTTTATTCTTTTACTGCAACTCTGAGATAAGTTTGAGATTATTTCCAAATTAAAAACGTATATACACTTTTTGCCCCCTGCTCTGAGGAACCTCAGGCAGCCACCCCCATGGGCACGTGCCCAGGTGCTGTTCCTGCCCTGGGCTCCCTCCCTTTGCCTTTTACTTCTCAGCTGCCAAGATCTTGGAAGGCTGAACATTCCCAGGTACTTCAGTTGTTCCTTATGTAAAGTGCAGAAGCCCCACCCTTACAGTTGCCATCCTATGTGAGTGATGATCCAGTAAAATTTTTGCAAGAATGAATCAGGAGTTTCATGACTAAGTGTTAGAGAAGATAGCCTTTTCTTTTCAGTTTCTACTTGTGGCCTGAAGGTGAGATCTAACCCTGAGCCTTTGGAGTGGGAGCACTGACTCCAAGACCCTAGACTACCTGAGAACTAACCCTAGGGAGTAACAGATAGTGAGAACTCACACAAAGGAAACCACTTGAATACGAGACCCAGCATCACCCAACCACCAGTAGCACCCTGTGCAGGACGCCTCATCTAAACAACAAACGAAACAAAAACACAAACCCAGTCATCAGCAGAAGGATCACCACCTCACTCAGCCTTGCCCATCAGAGGAAAAACAAACAAAAACAAGAAAAACTCAGCACAAATCTCACCCTATACGAAGCTTACCAAAACCACTGGACTAACCTTGGGAGGGAAGAAACCAAAAGGAAGAATGAATTCAACCCTGGTGCCTGGGAAAAGGAGACATCAAACACAGTAAGTTTAAAAAAAAAGTAATAAGGAAAAGGCAGAGAAATACCATACAAAAGAAGGAACAAACCAGAAACACAGAAGTCTGGATAGATGAAGAGGAAACAGGCAAACTACCTGAAAAATAATTCAGAATAATCATAGTAAAGATGATCAAAAACCTTGAAAACAGAATGGAGAAAATGCAAGAATCAATTAACAAAGATCTAGAAGAATTAAAGAATAAACATACACAGACAAACAACACAATTATTGAAATTAAAAATGCTCTAATCAATAGCAGAATATCTTAAGCAGAAGAATGAATCAGTGAGTTGGAAGATAAAATGGTGGAAATAACTTCTGAAGAGCAGAATAAAGTAACAAGAATGAAAAGGACTGGGGATAGTCTCAGAGACCTCTGGGACAATATCAAGTGCTCCAACATTCAAATTATAGGGGTCCCAGAAGAAAAAGAGAAAAAGAAAGGGTATGAGAAAATTTTTGAAGAGATTATAGTTGAAAATTTCCCCAACATGGAAAAGGAAATAGTCAATCAAGTTCAAGAGGCCCAAAGAGTCCCACACAGGATAAACCCAAGGAGAAACATGCCAAGACACACACTAATTAAGCTAACGAAGACTATACACAAAGAAGATTGAAAGCAGCAAGGGAGAAGCAACAAGTAACATACAAGGGAAACCCTATACGATTAACAGCTGGTCTTTCAGCAGAAACCCTGCAGGGCAGAAGGGAATGGTGGGATTTATTTAAAGTCCTGAAAGGGAAAAATCTACAACCAAGATTACTTTACCTGGCAAGGATCTCATTCAAAATTGATGGAGAAATCAAAAGCTTTTCAGACAAGCAAAAGTTAACAGAATTCAGTACCACCAAACCAGCTTTACAGCAAATGTTAAAGGGACTTATATAGCCAAGAAATACAAGAGAAGAAAAAAGATCTACAAAATCAACCCCAAACAATTAAGAAAATGGCAACAGGAACATAGATATCAACAATTACTTTAAATGTAAACAATCAAATGCTCCAACCAAAAGACACAGACTGGCTGCATGGATACAAAAACAAGACGCATATAATATGCTGTCTACAAGAAACCCACTTCAGACCTCAAGACACATATTAACTGAAAGTGAGAGGATGGAAAAATATATTCCATGCAAATGGGAAGCAAAAGAAAGCTGGACAAATGCTCAGGGCTGGGGCAATGGGATGACCCAGAGGGATGGGATGGGGAGGGAGGTGGGAGAGGGGTTCAGGATGGGGAACACATGTAAACCCATGGCTGATTCATGTCAATGTATGGCAAAAACCACTACAATATTGTAAAGTAATTAGCCCCCAACTAAAATAAATAAATAAATAAAAAGCTGGAGTATCAATCCTCATATCAGAAAAAATAGACCTTAAAATAAAGAAGATTACAAGAGATAAGGAAGGACACTACATAATGATCAAGGGATCAATCCAAAATGAAGACATAACAATTGTGAATATCTATGCACCCAACATAGGAGCACCTCAATACATAAGGCAAACCTTAACAGACATAAAAGGAAAAATTAACAGTAACAAAATAATAGTAGGAGACTTTAACCCCCCACTCACACCAATGGACAGATCATCAAAACAAAAGTAATAAGGAAACACAAGTCTTAAAAGATACATTAGATGAGATGGATCTCATTGATATCTTCAGGACATTCCATCCAAATGCAGA
The DNA here is from genome assembly GCA_024291935.2 of Okapia johnstoni. NCBI lineage: Eukaryota > Metazoa > Chordata > Mammalia > Artiodactyla > Giraffidae > Okapia > Okapia johnstoni. The sequence goes on along the minus strand of CM044317.1, from coordinate 57,435,686 downwards.
AGAATATACCTTCTCAAGTGCACATGGAACATTCTCCAGGATAGACCACATCTCAGGTCACAAATCAAACCTCAGTAAATTTAAGAAGATTGAAATCGTATCAAGCATCTCCTCCGACCACAACACTGTTAGACTAGATATCAATTACAAGGAAAAAACTATGAGAAACACAAACGCGGATATTGAGCAACACGTTTCTAAACAACCAACAGATTACTGAAGAAATAGAGAAATCAAAGGATTTCTAGAAACAAATGACAATGAAAACACGACAACTCAAACCCTATGGGATGCAGCAAAAGCAGTTCTAAGAGGAAAGTTTATAACAATAAAATCCTACCTCAAGACACAAAGAAGACATTGAATAGACAACCTAACTTTACACCTAAAACAACTGGAAAAAGCAGAACAAAAAACCAAAAAATTAGTAGAAGGAAAGAAATCACAAAGATCCGAGCAGAAATAAATGAAAAAAATGAAAGAAACAATAGAAAAGATGAATAAAACTGAAAGCTGGTTCTTTGAGAAGATAAACCAAATTGACAAACCTTTAGACAGACTCATCGAGAAAAAGAGAGAAGAATCAAATCAACAAAATTAGAAATGAAAAAGGAGAGGTTACAACAGACAATGCAGAAATACAAAGAATTATAAGACTATTATGAACAACTATATGGCAATAAAATGGATAACCTGGAAGAAACGGACAGATTCTTAGAAAAGTTCAATCTTCCAAGACTGAACCAGGAAGAAATAGAAATTATGAACAACCCAATTACAAGAACTGAAATTGAAGCTGTGATCAAAAATCTCCCAAAAACCAAAACCCCAGGACCAGATGGCTTCACAGGAGAATTCTATCAAACATTTAGAGAACAGATAATGCCTATCCTTCTAAAACTCTTTCAAAAAATTTCAGAGGAAGGAACACCTCCAAACTCATTCATGAGGCCACCATCACCCTGACACCAAAACCAGACAAAGACAACACAAGAAAAGAAAACTACAGGCCAATATCAGTGATGAACATAGATGCAAAAAATCCTCAACAAAATGTTAGCAAACAGAATTCAGCAACACATCAAAAAGCTCATACACCACGATCAAGCTGGTTTTTCTCAGGGATACAAGGATTCTTCAATATACAGAAATCAATCAACGTGATACACCATATTAACAAATTGAAAGATAAAAACCATATGATCATCTCAACAGATGCAGAAAAAGCCTTGACAAAATTCAGCACCCTTTTATGATTAAAACCTTTTGAAAAATGGGCATAGAAGGAACCTACCTCAACAAAGTAAAGGCCACATATAATGAGCCTACAGGAAACATTTTATCCTCAATGGTGAAAATCTGAAAACATTCCCCCTAAGATCAGGAACAAGACAAGGGTGTCCACTTTCACCACTGTTATTCAACATGGTTCTAGAAGTCCTAGCTACAGCAATCAGAGAAGTAAAAGAAAAAAATGAATCTTCTTCAGAAAAGAAGTAAAGCTCTCACTACAGATGATATTTGTACATAGAAAACCCTAAAGATACTATTAGAAAATTACCAGAGCTAATCAGTGAATTTAGCAAAGTTGCACAATACAAAGTCAATACACAGAAATCATTTGCATTTCTATATACTAACAATGAAAAATCAGAAAGACAAATTAAGGAATCAATCCCATTCACCATTGCAACAAAAAGAATTAAATATCTAGGAATAAACTTACCTAAGAAGAGAAAAAAACTGTACACAGAAAATTGTAAGACACTAATGAAAGAAATCAAAGATGACATAAACAGATGGAGCGGAGAAGGCAATGGCACCCCACTCCAGTCCTCTTGCCTGGAAAATCCGATGGACGGAGGAGCCTGGTGGGCTTCGGTCCATGGGGTCACTAAGAGTCGGACAGGACTGAGTGACTTCACTTTCACTTTTCACTTTCATGCATTGGAGAAGGAAATGGCAACCCACTCCAGTGTTCTTGCCTGGAGAATCCCAGGGACAGGGGAGCCTGGTGGGCTGCCGTCTTTGGGATCACACAAAGTCGGATATGACTGAAGCGACTTAGTAGCAGCAGCAGCAAACAGATGGAGAGATATTCCATGTTCCTGGGTAGGAAGAATCAATATTGTGAAAATGACTATACTACCAAACGCAATCTACAGATTCAGTGTGATTCCTATCAAATTACCAACGACATTTTTCACAGAACTACAACAAAACTTTCATAGTTCATATGGAAACACAAAAGACCCCAAATAGCCGAATGCAGTCTTGAGAAAGAAGAATGGAGCTGAAGGAATCAACCTTCCTGACTTCAGATTATACTACAAAGCTACAGTCATCAAGACAGTATGGTACTGGCACAAAAACAGAAATAGAGACCAATGGAACAAGATAAGCCCAGAGATAAATCCATGCACCTATGGGTGCCTTATTTTTGACCAAGGAGGCAAGAAAATACAATCGGGCAAAGACAGCCTCTTTAGGAAATGGTGCTGGGACAACTGGACAGCTATATGTAAAAGAATGAATTAGAACACTTCCTAACACCATACACAAAGATAAACTCAAAATGGATTAAAGACCTAAATGTAAGATGAAAAACTATAAAATCTTAAAGGAAAACACAGGCAGAACACTTGATGACATAAATCAAAGCAAAATCCTCTATGACCCACCTCCTAGAGTAATAGAAATAAAAACAAAAGTAAACAAGTGGGACCTGACTAAACTTAAAAGCTTTTGCACAGCAAAGGAACTATAAGCAAGGTGAAAATACAACCCTCAGAATGGGAGAAAATAATAGCAAATGAAACAACTGACAAAGGACTAATTTCCAAAATATATAAGCAGCATACAACTCAACACCAGAAAAACAAACAAGCCAATCAAAAAGTGCGAAAAAGACATAAACAGACATATCTCCAAAGAAGACATACAGATGGCTAACAAACATGAAAATATGCTCAACATCGCTCATTATTAGAGAAATGCAAATCAAAACTAAAATGAGATATCACCTCACACCAGTCAGAATGGCCATCTTCAAAAAGTTTACAAACAATAAATGCTGGAGAGGGTGTGGAGAAAAGGGAACACTTGTGCACTGTTGGTGGGAATGTAAATTGATACAGCCACTATGGAAGACAGTTTGTTGATTCCTTGAAAAACTAGGAATAAAACCACCATATGGCCCAGTAATCCCACTCCTAGGCATATACCCTGAGGAAACTAAAATTGAAAAAGACACACATATCCCACTGTTCACTGCAGCACTATTTACAATAGCTAGAACATGGAAGCAACCTAGATGTCCATCGACAGATGAATGGATAAGGAAGTTGTGGTACATATACACAATGGAATATTACTCAGTCATAAAAAGGAATGCATTTGAGTCAGTTCTAATGAGGCGGATGAACCTAGAACTTATTATACAGAGTGAAGTGAGTCAGAAAGAGAAAGATAAATATTGTATTCTAACGCATATATACGGAATCTAGAAAAATGGTACTGAAGAATTTATTTGCAGGGCAGCAATGGAGAAACAGACATAGAGAATAGACTTATGGACGTGGGGAGAGGGTAGGAGAGGGTGAGATGTATGAAAAGAGTAACATGGAAACTTACATTACCATATGTAAAATAGATAGCCAATAGGAATTTGCTGTGTGGCTCAGGAAATTCAAACAGGGATCTGTGTCAACCTAGAGGGGTGGGATGGGGAGGGAGATGGGAGGGAGGTACAAAGGGAGGGGATATATGTATACCTATGGGTGATTCAAGTTGAGGTTTGATAGAAAACAACAAAATTCTGTAAAGCAGATGTGCTTCAATTAAAAAATTAATTTTAAAAACATATATAAACTTATAAAGTCCTATGAGGGAAATCGTCTAAGGTGGAAAATCCAAATTCTTTTAGGTAGAATTATACTGCCTCAGATGTTTTTGTAGGTCAAAATGTATGCACACTGGTAACTTCATATGGTTCAACTTAATATAAGAACATTCCAACAAACTACAAACTAATCAATAAAGGCAATGCCATTTTCAACTTCCATAAAAAGGCCAAACAGTTCACAGTCCCCTTTTGAGGATCCTTCTGCAGTTAACTACCAGCATCCTCAGCGTCTGCCTCTCTGCTGACCCCCATCTGTCAGCACACGGAGCAGCTGCTGTAGTAGCTCCGATTTTAGAATCGAGGCCTTGACTTCATACCCTCCAAAGGCAGTCCTACCTCTCAGCACCCCTCCGCAGGATTTTTGAAAGAATGGTTTCTTCTCCCTATATTCTCTTACTCACTTCCCAATGTTCCCTAAATTCACTGAAGAGGGCTTGCAAAGCTACCACCCATAAACAATTGCTCATCAAGGCCATCAATACCTCCCTGATAATTTTTCCCTATTCAATAATTTTTCCCTTTTCAAGACTGCTGCCCACTCTTTTCTTTTTGAAATATTTTCTTCTGGCTTCTGTGAGAGCACACTTCTCTTGAGTTTCCTCCTATTCCCCTCTTTGCTTACATCCCTGGCCCCTACAATTCACCCTCCAGAAAGCACCCGTAGTCACCTTCTAGATACAGCACCAGAGCATGCCACTCAATGAAAATATCCCCCGCCCACCCCTGCACCCCATGCTTCTCACTGGATAAGCAACGGCTAAGCTCTGGTGAGATCTGGCCCCTATCTAGGCCTTACTCCATCCCAAAGCACAGCCCTCTGTGCTTCTCACTTGACTTTGTTTGCTTCTGTTTTTTATGCAATATTTTTGCTGTATTTTAACCTATATGCTTTTAAAAAACTGAAGTATAGTTGGTTTACAGTGTTAGTTTCTGGTGTACAGCAAAATGATTCAGTTTACACACACACATGCACACATTCTTTTCCATTATAGTTTATTACAAGACTGAATATATAGTTTCCTGTGCCATACAGTAGGACCTTATTTTATATATAATAGTTGTTTAGTCGCTAAGTTGTGTCTTACTCTTTTGCGACCCCCATGGACTGTAGCCCACCAGGTTCCTCCTGTCCATGGGATTTCCCAGGCAAGAATACTGGAACGGGTTGCCATTTCCTTCTCCAGGGGATCTTCCCTACCCAAGGGTCAAACCCACGTCTCCTGCATTGACAGGCAGATTCCTTAACACTGAGCCAGTTGGGAAGCCCTATATATAACTGTGTGTACCTGTTAATCCCAAACTCCTCTAATTTATTCCCCCTCCCCACTTTCCCCTGTGGTAACTGTAAGTTTGTTTTCTATATTTCTATTTTGTAAATAATTTCATTTGTATCATTTCTTTAGATTCCACATATAAGTTATCTATGATATGTCTGTCTTTGACTTATTTAATATGATAATCTCTAGGTCTGTCCATGTTGCTGCAAATAGCATTATTTCATTCTTTTTTATGTCTGAGTAGCAGTCCATTGTATATATGTCCCACATCTTTATTTATTCATCTGTTGATGGACATTTGGCTGCTTCCATGTCTTGGTTACTGTAAATAGTGCTGCAGTGAACACTGGGGTGCATTATCTTTTTGAAGTGTGGTTTTCTCCAGATATATGCCCAGGAGTGGGGTTGCTGGATCGTATGGCAACTCTCAGTGTTTTAAAGAACCTCCATACTGGCTGCACCAAATTACATTCCCATCAACAGTACAGGAGGGTTCCCTTTTCTCCACACCCTCTCCAGCATTTATAATTTGTAGACTTTTTGATGATGGCCATTCTGACTGGTGTGAGGTGATAACTCAACGTAGTTTTGATTTGCATGTCTCTAATAATCACTGATGCTGAGTATCTTTCCATGTGCCCACTGGCCATCTGTATGCCAAGCTTGTTCCTGCTCTGGTCTTCCACACATGTTCTCTCTGCTTTGAACACTCTTCCCTAGTCTTCTCAGGACAGATGCCTCCCCTGCATTTAGGTCTCAGTTCAAACCTCAATTCCTCAAAAAGACTTTCCCTCAAACCCTAATCTAAAATGGCTCTTGACCCTTCCCTGCCCCAACCACTCTCTCCCATCATTCTGGATTATATCCCACAAGGCATGTATCCTAATATGAAATTGTTTTGTTTATTAGTTCAGAACTTGTCTGCCTACCCTAGAACATTAGTGCCTTGAGGGACCTTGTCAGTCTTGTTCTTTACTGTATCTTCAGTTTCTAGAAGAGTGACATATAAGGGCTCAGTGAATCTGGTGGATAAATAAATCATGTACTCTCTAATAATCCCAGCCATAAGATGTCTGATGGCTGTGATAATAATTACAGAATCCTAGAGATGACCTTCCTTCCAAATAATCTTATCTACACTCAGATTACATGAAAAAATCCTCCACTACACTGCTGGTAGAAGGTTATCCAGCATCTATTTGAGGACTTTCAGTGATAGAATGTGACTTTTAATAATGGAATGTTTACATGTCATTGTTGATAGCTCTAATTGCTGGAAAGATTTTCTGTTCAGTGACCCTAAATCTTCCTCCCTATATATTCTACTTATTGATCCCAAAACAACTTGAAAAAGCCCTGCTTCACCTGTCTGTAATTCAAATATTACTTGAGGGAATGATCACATGATTTTAAGCTCTGAGATAAATTCTCCCAGTGTTGAGATAGCAGTGTTGATCATCTCTTCATGTGACATGAAAAATTAACCAGCCCTGCACATGAGAAAAGTCTGCAAATGTTTAGCAGCTTGGTTTAAATAAATAAAGCCTTTCTAAGCATCTTATCTGAAAAATAAAACCTAAGTGTGCCTGCGGGTATTCAGAGAACATGGTCTCGTTTCTCATGGCTGTCTTTCTGTTCTCTTAACAGCCTATATCTCTGCATCACACTCTTTCTGAGGGAACTACAGATACTGAGGGAACTACAATAATCACAGATAGGCCCATGAGCATCTTCCCTGAGACAAAGACTTATCTTCTGCAGAAGATAAGAAATATATAGTTTATATTTCAGTAAGATGAGAGAGAACTTTCATGATGTAACTGTTGGCTAATGAGCTTTGTGGCAAGTGCTCTTTGCTGAAGGCAGTGAATAATTTATTCTATGAGTGAAAACAGTTTGGATCTTACACCCCTTGGGGGTATCAGTGTGTGTAGTATAGGAGGAAGAACATCTGTTGTGATTAAATGGGCAACATTCTAGTGCATATTTGTATCCTTCCCAATGACTTCCACAGTAGAGTAAGCACTCTATGTATTTTAAAAACTTTACTGGAGGGACTGCCCTGGTTGTTTATTGGTAAAGAATCTGCCTTCCAATGCAGGTGACTCAGGTTCCAGCCCTGGTTGGGAAACTGAGATCCCATATGCTGAGCAGCAACTGAGCCCATGGGCTGCAACTACTGAGCCAGTGCCACAAGTACAGAATCCGTGTGCCTCCCACCTCCGGCATGAAGCACCCATGAGCCGAAACTAAGACTTGACACAGCCAAATAAATAATAAAATTTTTTATTGGAGTATAGTTGATTTACAATGTTGTGTTAGTTTCAGGTGTATAACCAAGTGATTCAGTTATACAAATATATACATGCATTGTTCTACAGATTTTTTTCTTACATAGGTTGTCACAGAATATTGGAAGCTCCCTGTGTTCTACATAGGTTCTTGCTGGTTATCTATCTTATACATAGTAGTGAGTGTATGTTAATCCCAAGCTCCTGAATTATCCCTCCCCTTTGGTAACGATAAGTTTGTTTTTGGTATCTGTGTTGTAAATAAGTTCATTTGCTTCTTGTTTTAAAAAGTTAGATTCCACATATGAGTGATACCATATTTTTGTCTTTCTCTGTCAGACTTACTTCATGTATGACAGTCTCGAGGTTCATCCGTGTTCTGCAAGCGGCATTATTTCATTCTTGTTTATGGCTGAGTACTGTTCCATTGTGTATGCATACGCACCACACCTCCTTCATCTGCTCCTCCCTCGATGGACACTTAGTTCACTCCCACGTCTTGGCTGTTGTGAATGGTGCTGCTATGAACATTGGGTGCAGCTATCTTTTCAAATCATGGTTTTCTCCAGATATATGCCCAGGAGTGGGCTGCTGGATCATATGGTGGTACTATGTTTAGTTTTAGTTTTTTAAGGAACCTCCATACGGGTTCTCCATAGTGATTGTACCAATTTACATTCCCACCAACAGGGTAGAAGGGTTCCCTTTTCTCCACACCCTCTCCAATACCTAATGCTTATAGGTGATGGCTATTCTGACTGGTGTAAGGTGATGCCTCACTGTAGTTTTGATTTGCATTTCTCTGACAACTGGTGATGTTGAACATCTTTTCATGGGCTTTTTGGACAGCTATATGTCTTCTTAGGAGAACTGTCTATTTAGATCTGCCCATTTTTTGATTGGGCTGGTTGTTGTTTTTGATATAGAGCTGCATGAGCTGATGTATATTTTGGAGAATAATTCCTTGTCAGTTGCTTTGTTTGCAAATATTTTCTCCCATTCTGAGGGCTGTCCTTTTGTTTATGGTTTCCTTTGCTGTAGAGAAGATTTTAAGTTTAATTAGGTCCCACGTTTGTTTATTTTCATTACTCTAGGAAGTGGATCAAAGGAGATATTGCTGTGATTTATGTCAAAGTTTTCAGCCTATGTTTTCCTCTAGGAGATTTATAGTGTCCAACCTTACATCTAGGTCTTTGATCCATTTTGAGTTTATTTTTGTGTATGGTGTTAGGGAATATTCTAGTTTCATTCTTTTACATGTAGCTCTCCAGTTTTCCCAGAACCACTTATTGAAGAGACTATCTCCTCCATTGTATATTCTTGCCTCCTGTGTCACAGATTAATTGGCCAGAGGTGTATGTGGGTTTATTTCCAGGCTTTCTACCCTGTTTCATTGATCTATATTTCTGTTTTTGTGCCAGTATCATAACTAGCTTTGTAATATAGTCTGCAGTAAGGGAGCCTGAATCCTCCAGCCCTATTTTTATTGGGATTGCTTTCAACTATTTGGGGTCTTTTGTGCTTCTACACAAATTTAAAAAACTTTTTGTTCTAGTTCTGTGAAAAAAGCCATTGAATGAAGGAGTGAGTGAGTGAATAAAGAAACCAATGAATCAGAAGGCATCAGAACCAGTGCTCTAGTCCAAGCCCTCATGTTACAGAGGGAGCAGGGTCCTGACAGGGAAGGACCCATTCCTCAACAGTGCCAGATGTGGGACCAGGCCCCAGGGCTTCTGATTCTCAGGCTTAGCATTCTCTCCACTGGTTCACACTGCCTGTCTTACTGGGCACCTGTGAACATTTCCAGTTAACTGAGTAAGTACAGAAGGATTTTTTTGTTTTGTTTTTAATAACTAAGTCATTGTGCATAACTTCCTTATATTCATGTCCCCCAACTGGTTATTTTACACCAATCACAGTAAGCCCATGGACCCTGGCAGTGACAAGTTTAGGGACTGCCATGTGACACATGCTGGCCATCAAGGCATGAGAAAAGTCCACTGGGCAGATTCTGACTCCTTGTAACTGAGGAGTCATAGGGAAAATGTCCCTCTTCTCCCTCATACACTACTTTGTCTGACTCATACTTGGACCTGCTGCAGCCATCTTGCTGCCAGTCTGAAGATGGGAGAGCAGAAAGATGGAAAGAATCTGGGTGCTTCCACATCAGCAGCTCTGGAGGCTACCCCATCTGTAATCTTTCAGTGAAACAGAAAGATAAATTATCTTATTTAAACCAAGTAAGTTAGATATTCTGTTATTCAGAGCTGAAAGTATCCTAAGAGGTTCAAACAATTTGACAGTTTCCTTTTAAAGGTTTCTATATGCTTCCTTAATTTCTTAAACAACAAAAAACTACAGAAAAATGAAAATTTCTTCAAATAGTCAGGAATATCATTCAGCTGGCAAGGCTATAATGTAGTGTTGCCTTGGTGCTGCATACTGATATAAATTCTATGTCTTTTTAATCTATCTTATGCCTTTTTAGTCTCAAGACCCCTTTATATTCTTAAAAACATTATTGAGGACCTCCACTAAGTATTGATTTATTGGGCTATATTTATTATTACTGTATGAGAAATTTTAAATTTCTATTACTTCATTTAAAAATAAGAAACCTCACAAATACTATTTTCCAAAATAAAACAAAATTTAAAAGGAAGCAGTGCTTTACATGTTAGGAAATCTCTTCAATGTTAGGTATTGTTGTTCAGTCACTCAGTCATGTCTGACTCTTTGTGACCCCATGGACTGCAACATGCCAGGCTTCCCTGTCTCTCACTATTTCCTGGAGATTGCTCAAACTCACGTCCATTGAATCGGCAATGCCATCCAACCATCTCATCCTCTGTTGTCCCCTTCTCCTCCTGCCTTCAATCTTTCCCGGCATCAGGATCTTTTCCAATGAGTTGGCTCTTGGCATCAGGTGGCCAAAGTATTGGAGCTTCAGCTTCAGCATCACTCTTTTCAATGAATATTCAGGGTTGATTTCCTTTAGGATTGACTGGTTTGATCTCCTTGCTGTCCAAGGGACTCTCAAGAGTCTCCTCCAGCACTACAGTTGGGCATCAATTCTTCAATGCTCAGCCTTTTTTACTGTCCAGCTCTCACATCCGTACATGACTACTGGAAAAACCATAGCTTTGACTATACAGACCTTTGTAGGCAAAGTAATGTCTCTGCTTTTTAATATGTTGTCTAGGTTTGTCAATGCTTTTCTTCCAAGGAGCAAGTATCTTTTAATTTAATGTTTGGTATAACAAGACAATTGAATTCTCACATCTGCTTCTAGCTGAATTGGTCATAATACATTGTTTTGGTTGAAATGTACATATGAGGAACATCTGAACTCAATGTAATTGGAAAAGAAGTGTTTTAACATCCTTCCAGATAACTGAGGATATTTTTCTTTGATACTACACCAAAACTTGACAAGTTTCTTAAAGGTTAGTTGCAATCTAGAATCTGAAATCATATCAATGATCTTTTCACATACTTTAATCTTAACACATTATTGATCAGGGGATTTTTGCAGAAACTAATGCCTGTGGCCAATGATTTGTTATATAGATAATAATGAAACACCCATGTTTGAGTAAATATCAACAACTTTTTTTGCACTTAATGTAGTTATTTGAAACTCTGTTCATGTCTTACTAAAGCATTCTAATATTTCTTTAGAGTGTGATAGGCAGTATAGCAGGCACTTCTGTGCAGGAGAATAGAAGATCTTTTACAAATATACTGTGTTTCACTGCACTTTTCCCTGGCAGAACAGACCCTACACTTTCTGGCAGCATTTTGCTCTTTTAGTCCTGTGAGTACTGTTTCCTCTAGGATATGTTCATTTATTTCACCTGGTAGTTGACAAGGTAGGTCTTTGTCAGGAGCTTTTTTAGAAATGCCACAAGAAGGACCAGGTGTGGGACTACAGTCACCAGAATGGTCAGTTACCCATTCTCTAGCTACTGCTAACAAAACCTGTCATTTTATTCTGTGCATTAAGGCTACAGTAAATTTTAAATGCACTGAATAAACCACAATTACTCAAACAGAAACCCACTTTTTTATACTATTTTTTAGTTTTCCAGAGGATATTGTAGTTTGCTAGGTATCGATCAGATCAATCAACTTCTTTCATATATTTATTAAACCCTAATATACAAGTGGGCTTAGTTATGTGATGGCCAGTCCTCCTGTCTTCCGTACTTATAGATGCTATGGAGGCGTCATGAATAGTTGTCACCATGCAGACTAGCCTCTTGTCTTTCCGTATAAGAACAATCACTTTTACCTTCTGTAAGAATGTCATTTCTCTTCTCTGTAGATTTTTAGATTTCCCCTTCAACTGGTTTGTAGAAACATGATTCTCTCTTATAGTCCCACAAACTCTGGTTTTAGTTTTCAACAATATTTCAGATGGACGCACTGTTGTAATATAATAACTGTCTTGGTAAATATAGTGCCAAGAACCAAGATAAGGTTGTAGGACCAATAATACTGTTTCCTGCAGTTTCTTTCTTACACCTGTGTGAATCTCAAGGTTGCATATATATCCAGTTTTCACTTTCACTCACCTTCCTGACCAAAATTCCATGTTTTGTAAGTTTTCCTGGATTATAGGTTTTTGATCCTCTCTACTTTATCATTGCCTCATCAAGTGATAGCTCTTGTTTGGGTATATATATATATCGATTGAAATTTTGGTAGAAAATAATCCAAAAGAGGTTTGACTGTTGAAATTCTGTCTCCAGGAAGTGGAGTTTCTGAGTTACCATTAAAGTAAAAAAAATGTCATTATTTGTTCAAACCTTCTCATCATAAATCTTTCAAAGATCAAATAAGGAATCAGTCGACCAATATTCTTCCCAGGGCGGCTTTATTTGTCCCAAGAAACTTTTTCATGTCACCATTGGTTATATCAGTCCATTTTAAAGCCTTATACTTTTCATATGGTTTTTCATTCTGTTGGTGATACAAGTTTGTTTGAGAAGCAACCGACTAGAAAAAGTCATTACCAAAAAATTAACTCTGGCATTTTACTAACACTTTGTTGGTTATTACATTCAATAGTTACTTTACACTGACACAGCTGTAAAGTTTTCTAATTTTCATGAAATGTTCTCTTCAATCCACTCTTTTGTAGAACCAAGGAAGCATTCTCCAGCACTGTGTGTTTCATTTTCACTTTCCGTATCAGAATCAATCACTAAGGTTTTTGTCTTTTTATTGGTTTAATATTCACAGTCGTTATAAGAACTATATTCTGAGGAACTATCATCTTCTAAGACACTAGTATATATGTTACTCGGACAACCAAAGAAAGTATCTGCATAAAATTCACTGAAAAATTCTTCACTCAAAATTTCACAATGCATCATTTTTGAAAATTTTATGGTTAAGCTTGCATTTATAATATAAACAACGTTAGAATAAAAACCTAATGGAGGACATGGGTAAACCTATGGCTGATGCACGTTGATGTTTGGTAGAAACCAACACAACACTGTAAAGCAACTATCCTTCAATTAAAAATAAATGAAAAACCTAACAGAGCAAAATGTGAACAATGACAATCATAAGCTGTATAATGAACTCTTGATTAATTTTAAGCTTTAACAACTTTGCATGGTGATACAGTTAATAATATATCACTCTCTAAAAATGTATTGATGCACCTCTGTCAGTAACATTTGGGTAACAAAAGACATTGCTATGTCTCTGGTCAATAATGTGTTAGAATCCATTGGTCCATCTTATACTTGGAATGAGTTTTCTTATCCATGGATGTTTTTTTAAAAGCATGGTCATTTCAATAATACTGACTCACTGAGTTATGAAGATCCTCCAAGTGGTAAGACATTTCATTATACAATATCAAGAAAAAAAAAATTCACATTGGTTAAAATCTCACCAGAAAAATCTTTTAAGTATTGCTCATGATGGTGGATACAGGTTTTCCAAAATTCTGATTTTGGCTTGAAATATCTAACAAACATTATCACTGCTAACAAGTACTTTCAATTGTTTTTCTTGAAGTGACAGGCTTACTCCATTTTTTTTTTTTTTTTGCCTGTTCAGGAATGGACACCATTATTGGTGTCTTTTTATTTATTTATTTATTTTATTTATTTATTTTATTTATTTATTTTAGTTGGGGGCTAATTACTTTACAATATTGTAGTAGTTTTTGCCATACATTGACATCAATCAGCCATGGGATCACATGTGCTCCCCCTCCCGAACCCTCCTCCCACCTCCCTCCCCATCCCATCTCTCTGGGTCATCCCAACGCTCCATCCCTGAGCATCCATCCCATGCATAGAACATGGAATGGTGTTCTGCTTCACATATGGCAATATACATGTTTCAATGTTATTGTCCCAGAACGTCCCACCCTCACCTTCTCCCTCAGAGTCCACAGGACTGTTCTGTGCATCTGTGTCTCTTATTCTGTCTCACATATAGGGTTACCATTACCATCTTTCAAGTTCCATATACATGCATTAGTATACTGTATTGGTGCTTTTCTTTCTGGCTCACTTCACTCTGTATAATGGGCTCCAGTTTCATCCATCTCAATAGAACCGATTCAAATGTATTTTTTTTAATGGCTGAGTAATATTCCATTGTGTATATGTACCACAGCTTCCTTATCCATTCGTCTGCCGATGGACATCTAGGTTGCTTCCATGTCCTGGCTATTGTAAACAGTGCTGCGATGAACATTGGGGTACACACGTCTTTTTCAATTCTGGTTTCCTCGGTGTATATGCCTAGCAGTGGGATTGCTGGGTCATATGGCAGTTCTATTCCCAGTTTTTTAAGGAATCTCCACACTGTTCTCCATAGTGGCTGTACTAGTTTGCATTCCCACCAACAGTGTAAGAGGGTTCCCTTTTCTCCACACCCTCTCCAGCATTTATTGCTTGTAGACTTTTGGATAGCAGCCATTCTGACTGGTGTGTAATGGTACCTCATTGTGGTTTTGATTTGCATTTCTCTAATAATGAGTGATGTTGAGCATCTTTTCATGTGTTTGTTAGCCATACGTATGTCTTCTTTGGAGAAATGTCTGTTTAGTTCTTTGGCCCATTTTTTGATTGGGTCGTTTATTTTTCTGGAATTCAGCTGCAGGAGTTGCTTGTATATTTTGGAGATTAATTGTCTGTTGCTTCGTTTGCTATTATTTTCTCCCATTCTGAAGGCTGTCTTTTCACCTTGCTCCTAGTTTCCTTTGTTGTGCAAAAGCTTTTAATTTTAATTAGGTCCCATTTGTTTATTTTTGCTTTTATTTCCAATATTCTGGGGGGTGGGTCATGGAGGATCCTGCTGTGATTCATGTCGGAGAGTGTTACTCTATTCATTTTTGAAAACCCAGGGAGGCCTGGCGTGCTGTGATTCATGGGGTCACAAAGAGTCAGACATGACTGAGCGACTGACCTATAACTATACAACTATATCTGCCAAATACTCAAGTCTGAAGACCATAGTTTGTCTCTCAGTCATTATTTTAATTAGTGTTCCATGAAAAAACAATGGGTTCAGCTCTCATATGTGCTTTTCCTTGAGACAGTCTCCATATTTTGATATACAACAGAATTCTTTTACGCGCATCTCCCCTTTTGCCACAAATCATATTAAAAAGACATGCATTCAAGGGTTGATACTTAAGTAATTCCTTGATGAAGCACTAAAAATTAAGTGGAACTAGCCTACCTGCCTCTTACTCTTTCTCCCATCCCTCTCTTTCACACACACCCACACCCACACACACACCCACACACACACACACACACACACACACACCCACCCACCCCCGACCCTTCCCTCATGGCCCCTCCAATCCTGAAGGTCTGGCTGGGGATAAACGTACATTCATTTTAGGAGCCAGGCCAGAGAAGGAATTGACTCAGTCGGGGCTGGAGGACTCCCTAGGAGTTTGCAGACCACATTTGTGCCTCACTGCTGTAGGCTTTTTATAACTTTCTTTGGTTTCGAGGTACTAGTTGTCCCTATTTGTTACTGTCCATGCTGCCTGTGGGAGGCTCCTCCACTTTTAGATGCACCCAATAGGAGCATGGGTTGGAGAAATTCCAGCTGCCTGGCTCAGGATTTCATGTTTTTGGACTTTGGGTTTAAGTCCCAAAGAAATGAAGCTGAGTTCCAGATTCATCATTTAAGAGTTCTATAACTAAATGAACTGCAAATCTTCTGCAGGCCTTGTTTTCTTAAAAAATCAGAGGACTGAGTCCAATGACCTCTAAATATCTTCTAGGCCCCAAACGTTACGGTCCTAATATGCTAAACACATGTGTGCACAAATGGAACATTCAGAGTATGCTGTCTTGCACCTTTCCTCACAACTCTGACTGTATTTTTGAATCTCTAGAAGTCATTACAGACAAGTTTTGGGAGGAAAGAAGTGTGCAAAGAGTTCAGATGAAATCAGCTGATTTTCTCATGATGAGACTATTGGGAAATATCCAAGATTCCATATGTAAAAATAGAAATTAAATGCTAAAATGAAATAATAAACTAGTAAAAAAAAAATAAATTCAATTTAACTGTATCATCTACATGATATACAAAACCAGTAACCGATTTCATTACAGCATGAGAAAATCCAATTAAAAGTTAAAACCTACTGTGTTAAAACCATTCAAACCAAGTAAAAGCAAAATCTTTGGGCAAGGAAGAGTAATAATGAGTAGAAGAGAGTGTAAAGGATGAAGTTATTGGTTTCAGAAGCTTCAAATATTATTTTATTTAGAGTTCCCAGAAAGGTACCTAAAGTTATACTTTTGCTCTTTTTCTGTCTACTAAATATCTACTGATGTTTCTGAGATGATCAGAATTTTTTTCCCTAGCTCTGTTCTATTACTGAAAGTAAATGTATCTGAACATACTAACTTTATTTAGTCAATTTACTTCCCTATTTTCCAACCACATGATAAAGGAACTACCAATTTAGCTATTCATCTTTTGAAATAAGTCTAAGGTTTTATATTTAAAGAGGTATTACTTTGATGTACAATGCTTAAAAAGCACTAATTGACTTTATTTTGACATTAAGTAATGAACTTCTAACACAATTATAAATAGTAAAACAAAATGGTTAAGAAAGTCAAGATAGTCTCAAGAACTCTTTTTTTCTGCATGAGTAACAGGATATATTTTATTCAGGTATTTTGGGACTTAATTAGTGTTTTGGTGACATCACACATACAGAAGAGAAACTGTGACCCTTTACTAACGGACGTAAACCATCTTATACAGTGTTTTTGCAAGCAAATGGAAAGTGGGTTTGCGAGGGAAGATTTTTTTTTCAGTGTAAAAAGTTTCCTTCTTTGCAACTGAGGTCAAACTGCCATAATTTTTTTTTTAAATTGTAAGATTCTAAGAGTAAGTTAAATATAAAAACAAGGCAAAACTTTCAGAGTTTCACATATTTGGAAACAACAGGCAAATGGAAATCAAGAAATCATGACTCAACTCTAGGCATGTTGATCAAGGGATTCTTTTGAATAGCTTCAGCAATCTGAACTGAAAATAAGAAAATCACGGATCAAGATGGCAACGTAAGTTGTCCCCAGTGCCATCCCCCTCACAAGATTGGTACTTAAACAAGTTACTTAAACATAAATCGGTACTTAAACAAGTTACTATTGTGAAAAATCCCAGAACCCAGAGGGTGAGGTGGGAGCGCCCCCCTGGACCCACAGAGAGCAAGAAGGAAAGCATTAGAAAGGTAAGAAGAATGTCTACACTCCAAATGCATTGCCCATTCTCTGGATAGTTACAGAGCCACATGAGATGGCCCCTGGGCCTATAGCTTTTTTGGGGGGTGGGGGAAAGGGGAGAAAATCCATCTCCCCTAGCACTGTAGGGTGCTTCCCAGAAGGTCTACTTGGGTCTCCCCTCACAGGGATCACTGGGGAAATCTGTGGGGCTTGGCCATGGAGACTTAGACATGGAGAAGGGGGGCCAGGTTTATAGTAACCATCACTCAGATATTGGCAGAACACATTCCTCCCTGCAGCTACAACTGATCAGAGATTGCAGCCAGAGGCTCTTTCCATCTGCACAGCTGTGCTGGTAGCCCTGTCTGGCCAGGGATCTTGGTGGACAGTGGAAAAAAAAGGATGCTAATTTAACATTGCAAAAACCTATGAATGTGTAAATCTCACTGGTAATAGTAAATACATGGTCAAAGTCAGATTCTCTAACATTGTGTTGGTGGTGCATAATTTGCATACAACTCTACTCTAAATGTTCAAAATTAAAAACCACCACAATTAGAATAATTTGTTATTGGGCACAGTAAGTCCCCTACAAACCTTCAAGTTGCAAACTTTCAAAGATGTGAATGTGCATTTGCATGTCCAACCATGTATGTTAGTTCACGTGTCTGGTGTACACTGTTGTGTGCATGTATCCTCTACAAGTAGTTGTGTTTTTGTCTACTTTATTGTACAGTACTATACAGAATACAGTAGTACACTATCTTTATTTCAAGCCCAGGATGTTCAGAAGCAAGTGTTAAAAGCAGTGGTGATGTAGCTGTTACTACTATACTCTTCAAGGTACTGTATTGTACTGTAAGATTAAAAATGTTTTCTTTTCTGTGTGTGTTTATGTATTTGTGTGAAAAGTATTATAAAACTAGTACAGTACTATATAGCCTACTGTGTTACTTCGATATTCTAGGCTAACTATCGGACTTATGAACAAATTGGACTTATGAATATGCTCTTGGAACAGAACTCATCTGAATGTAGGGGACTTACTGTATATAATAAAAAGATGTCAATGGTATCATCAGTAACCTAAAACACAATGGATGGTGGAGTGGATATAAAAGTACAAAGTTTCTGTATGCTGCTGAAGTTATTATCACCTTAAAATAGAATACTATAAATATATTTTATGTAAGTTTCATGGAACCATAGGAAAAAAAATCTGTAGTGGACACAAAAAAGACTGAGTAAAGGAGTCTGAGTATATTGGTATAAAAAGTCATCAAATCACAGAGGAAGATATCAAGAGAGGAAGCAAGGAACAAAAGATCTACAAAAAACTATGAACAAAATGGCAACAGTAAGTCCTTGCCTATGAATAATTTCTTTAAATGTAAATGGATTGAATTCTCCAGTCAGAAGATGGAGTGGGTGAATAAATTAAAGAAGAAGATCCAATGATATGCTGCCTGCAAGAAGCTCTCTTGAGCTTTAAGGATGTACAAAAGACCCCAAACAGCCAAAGCAATCCAGAAAGAAGAGTAAGACCAGAGGCATCACACTTCCTGATTCCAAGCCATATTACTCAGCTGTGGTACTCAAAGTAGTATGGTACTGGCATAAAGACTGACACATAGGTTTATTTCTGAGCTCTCAGATCTGTTCTGTTGGCCTGTGCATACATGGTTGAATAATGTTTGACCAGAGAGCCAACAGTACTCAATGGAGAAAAAATAATCTCCTCAATAAATAATGCTGGGAAAACTGGATATTCACATCCAAAAAAAGTGAAAATGGACCCCTTTCTTATGCCACAGACAAAATAAGAACTGGATTAAAGACTTAAATGTAGACCTGAAACCATCATTTTCTTAATAAAACACAGCAGACAAGATCCTTGATACTGGTCTTGTCGATTATTTTATGGATAGGACACCAAAAGCACAAGCAACAAAAGCAAAAACAAATGGGGCTAAATCCAACTAAAAAGTTTCTGTAGGGTAAAAAGTGATCATGAAGAGGCAACCTATGGACTGGAAGAAAATATTTGTAAACAAACAATGTATCCGATAATGGGTTAACAGCCAAAATACATAGGAACTCAAGCCACTCAACAGAACAAAAACAAATAATCCAACTAAAATATGGGCAACGAATGTAAATAAATGTTTTTCCAAAGAAGACATAAATGGCCAACAGGAACATGAAAAGGTTCATTGGTGAAATGAAAACCGAAACCACGACAGGCTCATCTCAGAGCTATTAGAATGTTATCAAAAAGGAGAGATGACAAGTGCTGGCAATAACATGGAGAAAAGGGAACACTTGTTCATATTAGTGGGAACATGAACTGGTACAGCCACTATGGAAAACAATATAAAGATTCCCCTAATAATTAAAAATAGAACTACCATATGATTCAGCAATCACAATTCCAACCATTTATCTGAAGAAAACAAAAAACACTAACTCAAAAAGATATATGCACCCCACTGTTCATTGCAGCATTAGTTACAACAGTCAAGATGGGAAAGCAACCTAAGTGTCCATCAATGCATGAATGGATAAAGATGTGTTATATATACACACAAAGGAATATTATTCAGTTATATATAAAAAAAAGGAAGTCTTGCCTTATGTTAAATGGACGGAACTTGAGGGCAATTTGCTAAATGAAGTAAGTCAGACAAATACCATATGATCTCACTAATTTGTGGAATCTTAAACACCCCCACCCCCCAAAAAACCCCAAACAGATTGGTGGCTGCCAGAGGCAGGGGCTGAGGGATAGGGGAAATGGATGAAGGTAGTCAAAGGTACAAACTCCTAGTTATAAAATAAATTCTGGAGATGTAATATACAGCATGGTGATTATAGTTAATAATACTGTTTCGTACATTTGAAAGTTGCTAAGATTAAATTTTTAAACGTTCTCACCACATACACACACACACATATACAACTGTTACAGTGTGAAGTGATGGTTGCATTAAGTAACCTTATTATGGTAATCATTTTGCAGTATATCCATACATCAAATGATTACATTGTACACCTTTAACTTACACATACTATATGTCAATTCTATCTTAATAAAGCTGAAAAAAATTTAAAAAGAAAATCATGATCCTATTTTAGCTGTCCTACTAACATATAAATTAATAACAACATCAATGGTTTGTCAATTGAGACAATCATGAGAGAATTGCCAAGAACTCTGTGTTGTTACACCTAAAACTGAAAATATACTATAGTGAAATGAAAACTAACAAATATTTATCATTTGTCTTGCCATCTGCTTCAATTTGTTAACCCTGACATTTCTTTTTTTTCCCATCACACTTAACTATTGCATGACATTCCTTAAAGAAGTTAAACTACTGAATATTACTCATTCATAATTTATTTAATGCTTACTGCACACCAGGTCTGCCATGAACTGCAGACACAAAGGCAGGTAAGCCTTGCCCTCAAGTAACTTAACAGCTTTTTTTTTTTTAATTAATTTCAGATTAAAAACACCACAGCTTTTTTTTTAATTCAAGGACTTTCTGTTCCCATTAAATTGGGAGGGATGACAGAAGGATGGTTATAAAAATGAATGGACCTTTAATTTTGAAAACATAATGCAATACCACATAATGCATACCACATAATATGGTAGTATTTCTTTCTTCATAAACCATAAGAAAAATAATATTAAAATGCTAAACACAATTACTGATCCAACATTAAGACTATTGATGCCTATTGGTGGATTTTAAAACACAATTAGGACTTAATGGGATTTGTACTTTATTTTTAAAATCATGTGTAAAAGCCCCAAGGGGTTCTGAGTCACACATAGGATGACAGATCTATATTTAAATATAAAATTGAAATGCTTTTTTCTTGTATTGGAACCCAAATATTATCTTAGCTGGAAAGACTTCTTGCAGAAGCTCAGAGAAGACAAGGGCAACGAATACATCATACCTGGGCCCACATCGTCATCGTGCAAAAGGAAAGGCTGTTCAGGAAGGCACGGTGACATAGCACAAGGCTCAGGAACCACTCCATCTGCCCAAAACCATCCCACTCACCTTCCATCCACAGAAGTGACGATAATTTGGTACACTAACAAAATAACAAAAGGTTAAACAGTTACAAAATGTGATTCTTGTATGCAGAGCTAGGAAAACCAATGAGTAATACTCTTCACGTGGCCCTATCAGATATGCAGATCTGTTCCCTCAGGACTGACCTGCTTGTTCATGTGAAAAAATAAGTATTTAAGGGCTAAAAATACATTTAAACCCCTAAATTCTTCATTTCTATAAGTAACTGAAGGATCCCTACCCCCTTTAATAGGACCATGAATCTCCAAAACATTTAAAAAGCACATATAATAATCTATTTAACTTGGACCCCATCAAAGAAAAATACAAAATTCAACTTACTTTCTTTTAAAATCAAGACCAGGAAGAAAAACCAAAAACAACCTCACAAAATCATTGAATCTCTGTAAAACCTCTTGCTGTTGTTTAGTTGTTCAGGCATGTCGACTCTTTTCAACCCCAAGGGCTGCAGCATGCCAGTCTTCCCTGTCCCTCATCATCCCCCGGAGCTCCAGACAAATAACAGGGTCGTATCATTGTCCCAAACTTGCATTTGTATTTCCAATTCTGGTGACCAGATCTAGTCAACATAGCTAGAACACTCCTGCCTCTAACATTCCTCACACCTAACTAGTTACCAAATTGTACCATGTCTTACAGAACCTACCTTTACAAAATAAATCCCTTTATTCCAGCAGCCAAAAGCAGACACCAATCACTTTCTTGCCCTGAGGTTTCTAGTAGATGTGCTGTTTACCTCTTGGCCTCCAATCCATTCTCCATGCTATTTCCACAGTAACTTTTATCACTTCCCTTATTAAAACAGGCTTTTAGGACAAGGGTCACTGTCTCTCACTTAGCATCTCTTTCTGATCTTGTTCCTGTCGGTCTGTGTCTCTGGCCTCCTTGCTGAAAATCCCCTTGCATTAGACACTGAATTCTGTATGGGTCTCCAAAAGTGGTGTGTGGTCTTGAACCTTTGCCCTTTCTGCATTCTTCAACCAGCTAACTCCATTTTCCCTTAAAATTTAGCCTGAGGGTGAAACCTGCCCAGGAATCTGTCTGATTTGGATTCTTCTTTGCACTCCTACAGCTTCCTCTTCACACCAACTCCCACCTTCACAGCACCTCCCACCATCTGGAATTTCCTGACACCAGGGAAACCCTCAGAAGCAAAGACTATCTCTATCTCTCACTCAACTATGTATTAATGTACATATACCTAACCTGGCATAAAGTGAACAGTCAATAAATACCTGTCCTTTAGTGCCTGTAATGCCTTACTGTATTACAAAAGTATGCCTTGGGCTTCCCAGGTGGCACAGTGGTAAAGAATCTGCCTAACAATGCAGGAGACGCAGGTTTGGTCCCTGGATCAGGAGGATCCCCTGCAGGAGGAAAAGGCAACTCACTCCAGTATTCTTTCCTGGGAAATTCCATGGATAGGGGGAGCCTGGCAGGCTACAGTCCACGGGGTCGCAGAGAGTCAGACACGACAGAGCACACACACAAGTATATCTTACCTTAAAGAATCACTAGCTAGGTTCTTGGAAAAAAAGAAAAACCTATATTGGTGGGGTGGAGACTCAAGTCCTCATGTGAACCTGCAGAATGTCCATAAATGGTATGCTTTGTAGTCACCAAAAGTCAATATACTAAATTTTTAAAATATCAAAGTTATTTTAGCTACATTAAATTAATTACACAATTACCAACAATTAAATTTCCATTTATTACTCCTTATATGCTAG
Organism: Okapia johnstoni; assembly: GCA_024291935.2. Classification (NCBI taxonomy): domain Eukaryota; kingdom Metazoa; phylum Chordata; class Mammalia; order Artiodactyla; family Giraffidae; genus Okapia; species Okapia johnstoni. Next base: position 57,412,626 of record CM044317.1, on the reverse strand, counting down.
AAACCTTTCAGGATAGCCTTCTCTGAAAGGTTCAAAAAATTCACCCTGTTCCATTAAATTTTGTTTAACATAGCATGCAGGTACTATAATAGATAATATTCAGAATGCAGGCACTATTATAGATAATATTCAAAGAGGCATTAGCTTTTCTGTCTTTCCTTTATACATCTAATAGTTTTTCATTTTGACTTTCAGCTGGAGCTTCCTGCTACCTCCTTCCTTTTTCATGGTCATCCCAGTGCTCAACTCATTGTAAGTAATGAGAGTGTATTTTCCAAAGCCTGCATTTACTTCACCCACTTTAGATACACCACAGAAACCTCTTACACGTCTTTCTGATCCCTTTTCTTCCTGACCTCTTTCTTGTCTATTCCAAACAGAAATTATTCACATATTTTCATTCAAACAACAAACATTCATTAAGTGCCTGGATAATGGGAACAGAGTTAAGATTTTTAATTCATTTGGTCTCAGAAAAGGTGCATTCATATAAACTCAATCTGTGACTGTTATCCACAGTGTGAAATGCATTTTGCATGGCAGATTGGTACCCAATGCTATATTTATGTATAGAAATAAAATTTCATGAAACAAGACCTAACCCCTGTGCCATGCACTAGAGCCTTCTACCGGACTCAGTTCAGTTTCGTTTTTCATTTTGTTGTGTGGAGGCCACTAAATTAATTTCATGGCCCACTAATGAGTCTAGAATTACAATCTGAAAAGTGCTATCCTAAAACACAGGAAAGAAATTTGTGTTTTGGAGAGATTACTGTATTTTAAAAACTAAACAGAGTTAAAAATACCCTGGAGGGGTTGGAGAGAGGATGGCAAAGGAAAAAAGAGGGAGAAAGAGAGGAAGGCAAAATAAACTGGGGGTTAGGGGGAAGTAGAAAGAGATAATTAGAAAAGTATATATAAGAAAAGTCAGAGAGGGTTAAAGAGAGAGAAATAAAGGCCTGAGTCAAAGAGAAAGAAAGACTTCTGTGGAAATTTCTGGGGTGAGAGAAAAGGTCACAACCTAGTTTCCTTGGGCTGAGGAATTGTCACCATCATCTCCCTCCTGTGGAGCGTATTAGCTGCTAATCATTGATCACTGCTTCCCAACTGCTCTAATCCTTAAACCTTTAAAGACTGTACCCCTGGGTGTTTGGAAAAAATAACAAGAGTGACCCATTAAATACTTTTTCAGCCTGCAGCAGAGACAAGAGCATTATCTGCAGAGGACTAGATGAAATCAATGGTGGGGTGGGAACCCTGGAGTGACATGTATGTAGATACAGCATTGAAAATGATACCATGAAAAGTCAACAAAGTTGAGCTAAGCACAGCCTAGCGTCATGCTCACCTCACGGGTGTGAAAACATGCCCTGACTCTGTGTAAGAGCATCCTCTGATGAGCGAGAGGATCCCCTCGCCGAAGCCCAAACCCAGGGGCATTCCCTCTAAGGTCAGCAAATGCTGTTTATTGTGAGATGTTCTTACAAATAAACTCAACCTATGGTCCTAATGCAGTAAAACACTTATTTAGCTCATCCTCCATTGGAAGGATCCTAAATTAGACAGGTTTTACCAAACTCTATGTATTACATTTTGAACCATTTCTTAGAGACAAATGTTTAAACAAGAGACATATACCTAGAATAGGTGAGCCGTGGAATAACAGGCACTAATAATACACGTGTTCATGTTCTTCTTAACCTCCACTGATTGGCATGTGTTGCTTAGTTAAAAAGTGCTGAGACCTGGGAGTGTACAATGAGGGCAGGGCGGTCCTGCGTGAATGCAGTGCCCCTCCTGCCCGGGCACAGTGGGTTCTTCCCCGCAGGCCTGTCTCACTCTGCATCTGGTCACAGGTACAAGTGGAAGCAGGGCAGAGAGGAAAAAATGCTAAACCCTTGATGTGCTTGCTTTTCCCCTCTATTAGAAGGCAGTAGGGAAACAAACAGGAGAGGGCAGAGGGTTTATGAGCAGGAAACAGAATAAGGGAAGAACTAACAAGTGATCAAGGGTGGATGAGGTGGGCTGTGAGAGATGCTCACAGCGCCCCACGCAAACTCGGATAGTAATGGGGGTGTGGTGGGGGGGTGAGAGTCAGTACATTTCAACAGACATTTACTGAGCACTCAGTTTAGGTACAATTCACGATGCAGCAGGGGAACTTACAACTTAGGATGGCAATCAACAGGGCAGAAACACTATGTTTGCATCTGGAGCCCTAAACAGCAGGATCAAAATAAAAACAACACTCTTGAGCAGTTGCCATGACAACATAATACAAAGCCTACAGTTATTTTTTAATCTGTGCTAAGACTCAGAAAAGCAAATACTAAATACTGTAAGAAAAAGAATTTAAAAGTAACTTATCAGCAAGACCAGTTACAGATCAAAGTAGACACAATGTTGAAGGAAATGGGACAATGTTTTTCTTTTATTTTGTATGCTATATTCCTTTCAGTATCTGCTCCTAAATTGTGCCATACTATTTTAATGGAAGAATCAATTCAAATAATACAATTTGATAACAGAGTCTCTTATTTTACCAACACATTTAAACACTTTTCCTTCTCTGGCCACCTCTAATATCAGCTCATTTGGGAGCTCATACTTCCGTATGCTAACTAGACATAAGAAAGAAAACCTGTTTCTAAGTTCATGAGCTCTTATGTTTTTAAAGAGAGAAAAAAAAAGAATAGTGACAGAGGAAGGAAAGAAAGGATAAATAGACCTTTTGGAGGCTGTGATAAAATAATCTTGGTTTTCTTTCCCCTTCTCTGATTAGCCATCTCTGTGTCTCTTCTCAGTGTTAAACCCAGATTCCCTTACGACTCACTTGTATATCTTCTCAGTCTGTTATTTTCTTAAATGGTGTCATCTTTGACCAATGTCTTCAGTTATCATCAATATGCATTCATAATCCCAGAGCCTCTTTTCTGAGTTCAGATCAGTTGATTCAACTGCCTCCTAAACATGGCCACTTTGGTTCCCACTTGAAAGGCAAATGGGGTTCTCCTACAGCGAGCGCTCTTTACCTTGATAAATGGCAGGTCCTAATAGGTATTAAGTACCTATTTGCTAAGTGAATGAATGAATGAATCAATCAATCAAACCTACTGCACAAACCAAAAAACCTAACGACCATCCTTGGTAAGGCCTTTTTTCCATATCCAACTCCTCTCTATTTCACTTCCTAAACATTTCCTAGATTGATCCCATTTCCAAAATTCTCCCAGCCACTACTCTCTAAGCCACCAATCTTTGCCTCGATCACTATAGTAGCCTCTTAACAATCAGGAACAGACAGATATAGTACAGACAGAAGTCAGGCAATCAGTATCAGTGGTTTATTAAACTAACTGATAAAGTTGGACTAAGAAAAGGGAAGAGAACATTTACTAAATGTCAACTCTATGCCAGACACTGATCTAGACGCATTACATATTCCACCTCACTTAATCACCACAGTGACCCATTTTCATAAAAGAAACTCAGCTGAGCACACGGCATCAGGGAGCCACTCCTGGTCACAACCTCTGCTCTGTTTGGTCCCAAAAAGCAGAGAACAGTGATAAATACAAAGAAGAATGTGACGATGCTGATGATCACAATGTAATGAGAACATATTCCAGACATGGATCTAAGCACTTTGTATGCATTACCTCATTAAAAGTGTCACCACCCTCCCATGAAGCAGGAATTATCACATGTGCAGATAAAGAAACTGAGCCACACAGGACTTAAAATTACTTGCTCAAGGTAAAAAACCCAAAAAGTGGCAGAGTGTTTATTTAAAAATTTACCAAACAAGTTAAAAGAACTGGTGAAGATACAGTGCTAGAAAAGACAAACCACTCCTGCCCTCAGGGGTCTTGTAGTGAACTTGAGGAGCTTGTCTCCAGGGTCAGATCTGTTTTTTCATCCCGGCCCTACCCGCTGGAGGGAATCCCCCAGCAACTTCAATCCCATTTCTAAAGGGCGCATTTCAAGCACAGGTCAGGCTGCCAGCCTCTTCCGCATCCCCACAGATACCCAGTTCTCCTCGAACAGGATACCAGGAGGAGATGCTTTAGTGCTTATACTAATTTGGTCACAATATTTCTCTTACAAAGTCTTAAAGGCATAAATACAAAGATTATTTGTACAAGGTCTAATCTAGTACTTACAATTTTATAACTCCATCTGGGCACCTGGAACAGAACTGCTGGCTGTTCTTGTCTTGTTTATGTTGACTCTGCCCCAGCTGCACAAATCTACAAATTATAATGTGTAAAATAGTAAGCTAAAGGAACTACCTGCCACAAATTCAGTAGATCACACAAATTGTATGGGTGTTCGAATGACAGTAATATACTTCTATCAGAAAAGCACACAAGAGGGCTCTATGTGACACAAGACTCGGTTTATAAATGACTGCCTGGTGTTAGAGTGGGTTTATGAGAAGCAAAGGAGGAGGAACTGCTTAAAGTTTAAGTCATAACATGGATATAAAAATGAAAGAAAATGCTTACTTTGTTGCATTCTGTTTATGCATTCTGTTTACTCAATCGTGATATAGAACCTGAGCCAAAATGTTCCTGAGGCCAGAAAGATGATCGTAAGCCCTTTCGTATCTGAGGGTGACAGCAGCAGGAGCAGAGGAAACAAGGGGAGGGGGGTGGTGCTTGCAGCGAGACAGATGACAAGGAAACGGCAGGATCAGGCTAGAGATCCATCTCTTGAAGCAAGGATGCTGCTAAGAACCCAGGACAAGGACTTGGTTCCCCAGGACCACAGGAATCCCCAGCAATACATCAGCCACTACTAAGGGTACTTTCAACAGAGACAGAGGGGACCGAGGAGACCACCTGCTAAGCATCACTGGCCCACCATCCCTCCTCAGAGAAGCCTCCAACAACACTAATCTGGACTTGCAGCTAAGGGCCAAAGCAGGCCCCAGGCCCGCTCAGCAAGGTGAGAGGTTGCCTAGCAATGGGCCACTGATATTTCTCAATTACACCCATCTGAGGTGTGGCCTGTGCTCCATGCATCCATCTTACCCTCAGGGATGCAGCCTGTAGTTTTTATTAGGTTTTTTAAAGGTCAGGAAAAGTGCTTCAGAAACTACCAGTTATTAAATCATTACAGTACTATGAAAAACTTTTAAATTAGCTTAGTCTTGTCCAGCTTTCATCTTCAGCAAGTGAACATCATTGACATGTATACTTATGCTCTCTGCAGTAAGTAGAGTCATGTTAGTCACTAACTCCAGATAATTCATTCTTCCAGACCATGTTGCTTACAGAGGTCTATTTCAACTACTATTAAGAGTTGAGTGACAGAGTGTGACAGCTGTTGTGAATGTACTGTGTGTCCAGGAGTGAGGAGGGTGTGGCTGAGTTCTGAATGACTCAGTTGACTTCCAGTAGGACAGTAATACATAGTCATACCAGTGCTTCTGCAGTTAAGAAATGCTATATATTTCTATATTTTACATATTCTACAGCATATCTTACTAATTTGAAGTAGAGAGTGAAAAATAATCAGTTCAATGGATTCTGCAAAGCAAATACCCTCCTTAAAAAAGACCTGAAGACTAGTATTCATTTATATTACATTTTACGTAAGCCAAACTTACATAGGTGGGACCATGTTCATTTGAAGTAATTAAGAATTCTTAATACATATATTAATACTAGGTTGAAAGGGTGTTTAAATGGGTGTTTAATCCTCAGGTTTTTGAGGATTTGGGGGTGAGGAATTCTTTAGAGAATCTGATAACTATTAGTCTTCTCTGCAAACACACACAGACACATTTTTATATGCATGATTTTATGGATACCTTTTGGTAGATCTCCACCTTTTAGCTAGATCTTCCTAATAAAAGTCTATTAACACTCTGAATTGTTCCTTTACATCACTGCTTCCTTTTTCCTCCTCAGTCACCACTCTCACCAGCACCACATCCACCCCCATCCCCCACCCCAAGCTAAATTGACTACAAAGTCCTCAACTGTCAATATCCCAGGTTCATTTTGTAAGAAGGTATTTGATCTTGAGAATTTGTTCATGCAGGAATGCAGAAATGCACCTGAACTTCAGTTTGCAGTTTATATTTGGGCAGTGAAATATACGTGTAAGCATCATAATCTTTTATCATTCAGGGGCCCAAGAGTCTCAGGCAGTAAGTAAGTAGGCTTTTTAACTCCAAATATAAGTTGTTTCAGAATCTGAACAAAATGCTTCTATTCCAAGTGGAATTCACTTCCTTCTGTATTGTTGACCACTTTCAATTTTTAAAAGTTATATTAGATGTAAGTTATTGTAATACATTTGCATTTGTCCTTAATTTCTCTTGAAAATGCTTTACCTTAAATAAATGGAAAGATCTTCTTCTGAGAGGCCATCTGAGAGGTTGATTCCATACACCTCTTTCATGGGCTGGACTACATTCTGGGGTCAAAAAATAAGGGAATCAGGAAGAGTTCTTAGACATCTAGCATATTAATAATTTCCAAAAATGAAGAAAACAACCCTGTGACTTTTCCCATAAAAACCATCACAATGTTTCTTCAATGTATTCATTAAATTTCTCAGTTAATGATTTTTTAAAAATTTTATTTCATTTTCACTAAAATAGTTTATTTTATGATAAAAAACTATTTGGTAATTACTAACTGCTTTTGTATAATGTAAGAGTTGGCAAACATTTTCTGTGTAGGGTCAGGCAGTAAATACTTTAGTTTCTTTGGGTCACATCATCTCTGCCACAGTAGCATAATTCTGCTGTTACGGGGTGAAAGCAACCATAGATAACATATAAACAAACTGGTATGGCTGTAAATAGGTATGGCTTGTTGTAAATTAAACTACTTAGAAAAAATGGCAGCAAGCTGCTTTGGCCAATAGGCTGCATTTTGCCAATGCCCAGAATCACAGATTTAGTTCCTATATCATTACATTTTATTTGTCATGTCTACCTCAAATGACTTCTGGCTCTTTCTAGAAATCCAGTTCCCCTAAAGCTAAATTTGATTTTTCTGTTGTTCACTTGCCTTTTGTTTTCCCTCAGTATACTCTCAATATCAAATTCAACAGGATGAACTTCCCACTGGGATTAGGCGGAGATTTTGAGGCCCAGGTGCAAACCCTGCATCCCCGTAATGTGCTAAGGGAACAAATGGACCTGGAGTGGATGGGTTGCTCAAAGAGGGACAGGATTCTCTTTAAGAATTCTGAAGTGACAAGAAATTTACTCTTACACGTGGAAGCAAAAACACCGATTTCAGAAACCATTTTCAGTAGTATCTTTGCCAAATGTATTCGTCTCTGAAGCACCTCCCACACCGCGCATGAGAAGGGTGGAGTGAGGTGATGTGACTCTTCCTCGCTCTCAGCCTTTTAGCTGAAAGCGGAGTTCTGGAGCTGGGTGTCCAGAGCCTCACTGGACAGCACCCTCTCCTGGGTCCCTCACCTCTGTCGCTTTGGCACTGTCGCCCGTGTCGGCCATCTTCACTGGGGTGGAGCGCTGGGACACGGAGCCCTCCTCCTCTCGGTCGGTCCCAGAGTCGTCTTCCGAGCTGCTGGACACGGCCTCCTCGCTGGGCGGCGGCGGGGCACTGGCGGCCGTTTTCCGCTGTAACACAGCTTCTTCTCTGTTGCTCTTATTTCTTTAAAAAGATGGATATGGATATGAAGCATCTGTAAACTGCACCCTCAGTGCTCACCGTGTATCACTCTGTCCCAAAGCCTTAGTCCTGGAGAAGTGTTAAGAAAATGACTGTGAGAAGCTAGCGTCTGGATTCAAGTTGTGCTGAAGGGAAAAGTTTAATATTTTTATCATGTACATGTACTGACCTTCTATGAATTTAAGCTTTGCTATGAATTCAGAAAATAAGCAAGTGTGTGCTTGCAGTGTGCAGAAAAGCCTTTCTCCCACTTGGCTACTGTGTCTTCCCCTTTGGTAACTGAAATCAGGATTTTCAAAATTTATAGTACAATAGAAGACTGTTATGTTTGAGATACTAGTGAAATTACCTATAACTTGTAGAAGCATCAAGAAAGAGCTGACAGCCAAATCCATGTGTATTTCTGGTTTCCCTATGAATTTTTACCAATAACAGTGGCAGCTGATTAGTAAATAACTATGTTTGCTGAAGATATCTTCTAATAATAGAGAGTGAATGAGGGGGAACAGAAAAAAGTACACATTATTTGCTTTTATTTCAGTGCCAAATTTGAGAGTAGTCAGAATACTGTTTTTTTCTTAATTAAAAAAATGTATGATAATATTTTTGGATTTTATGAAAAATATTTAATATATTTAATATTCTTACTTGAAAAAATTCTCTGCAAGGGACTTGAAATATAATATTCTACATTTTCTAGAAACAAAATATGTAATACTATCTAACCATGGGTTAGATATTACAGAAAATAAATTCATTTCTGACTTTATGAAACTAAAAATTAAAGTGGATACATTTCAGAACTATACACTAATATAAATAGTCATTGATGTATTTGTCCCAGAGACTCTTTAAATTCTAAATGTCCTGAGGACATTCCTTCTTTTAAATTCCTCATAGCACCTGGTCCAGGACACATATTTAAGCCACATAAGTAGTGTATCTGGAAAATAGTAATATGAGTATATATCTCATTGTACAAATCACACACGTAGTTAGAATCCAATTAAGACCCTGTACACACTCCCAAATACAATTAAGACTCGGAATCTACAGTCTGGCCAGGGCCTAGGAGAATTCTCATCACTGGGATCACTCAGGTCAGCGCCAGTAACAGAGGTGCATACACTAGGACCCATTTCATTCCAGTCTCAAAGCATAAAGATTTAAACATGGTTTGTTCTCTTCCTCATACTACTGTATACAATAAAAGAACAGTCATCCCCCACACAATGTTAACGTAATACACAGAAAATCTATTAAGTCCTCTGTCTGAGCATTTGCTTTAATGTCTTCTCAGGGTGCCAGCAAAAATAAACACAACGAATATACATTTTTACCTAAGTCTTTTGGTTGTGGGAAACAAAGGATGTGGAGTTATTAAAGGTTATACATAACATCTGCTACCTAACTTTATGCCATCTACAAAACATCTAATTTAAGTAAAATGTCCTGTGTTGCTGAAATTCCCATAAATTCTACTGTCGGTGTCAAACACGTTTTAATAATCCCAGTGGTATAAATAAGCTACCTGTATAGGTGCGGTGGGCTTCTCAGGTGGTGCTAGTGGTAAAGAACCCACCTGCCAATGCAGGAGACATAAGAGATGCAGGTTCTATCCCTGGGTCAGAAAGATTCCCTCAAGGAGGAAATGGCCCACTCCAGTATTCGTGCCTGGAGAATCCCATGGATGGAGGAGCCTGGCGGGCTACAGTCCATGCGGTCACAGAGAGTCAGACACAAATGAAGTGACTTAGCATACCCATAGATGCAGTGTATGTATTATGCTCTAAACTATATGACTTGAAGTTATTAGTTTTGGGTGAAGATTATATTGCAAGTGCTATATTATTTTTACGTGAATCTTTAAAATTTTATTCTACACATAAATCTTACCCCAATACTGATTTTCCAGTTTCATCTGGCTTACGTACAGTAAATGGACTTGGATCAATACCAACGGTCTTAGGCATGAAGTCACTGAAGAAAGGGGAAAAAAATTCCATGTGAATTACTGTCCATCCAGATGATATCAGCGTCCCTCTCTATTCACATTCTTATACTATTCCTTCTTAGCCTTCAGAGGTATATATATTCTAAGTGAAATACTCAAGGGAGTTTAGGTGATCTGGGCCATAAGACTCCATGAATTAATGGCACTCGGTAACTTCAATGTTAGCAGTCTTCACTGTGAATTTTCTCTGATTTAGAGGCCCAATGATTTTGAATTCAAGATTTTGTTTTCTGGAGCAGAGTTGATATCTGAATTACTATTAAGATTCATCTCTGGTTGTATATCATGATTCATTTTCAAGTAAAATTAAACTCATAAAACTGAGGACAAGACCCTAAGCTGCTCGGTTTTATGGACAATGTTTTTATTACACTATACCACCTAAGGAGGCAGACACAATTATCAAAAACACAGTAGTATGAATTGAAGTATCAACATCTATCTCATTAGTCTGGAGTTAATTCATTATAATACTGGAACTCTTTAAATAGAAACTGTTAATTTACCACTTACTGTGATAAGCTGAAGCTACTTCCTCATGATATAGGGGCTACCTTACTATTAACTGCTGAAGCCAGACAAAACTCCTTAATAGATGCCAAAGAAGCAATGGTTACATGATTTATGCAGATAAAACTCAAAACTTCTGGCAAGGATACTGCTCCAAGCATGTGACTCAATATTACATTTTTTGAAGGAAAAAAAAGTAATATTCAATCTGAATCAAAATGCCTACTTAACAGTTTGGAAATGTTCCTTTCAAATGTAAGGGGTTTAATTTTTCTTTCTTTTTGAACTACTCAGTTGATCCTCATGATTTATGGATGACATATTTGAGAATTTGCTACTCACTAAAATTTATGTATAACCCAAAGGAAAATGACGATAACCTCACAGTTAAAACTGCTAAACTTTAACAAGTATAACTGAAAATCAAGCAAGTAAAAATTCCAAACTTTCTATCTGAAACCAAAGCAAAATGTAGAGTGATTTCTAGGAAACAAACCATGAAATATGTTTCAACATGTACTATATTTTTAGGCACACATACATCACATTTGAAGAAAATGTGAAACACAAAAGGTAAATTCAAGAATGCAAACTTTAGTATAAAACATAATGATCAAAAACTGATTTTCTGAGCCTAATTTTCTTAATCTAGACCCATCATTTTCCTAAAAGGCCCCATTAAAGTCCAAAAGAGACAGAAAAATGAAGTATGTTCAAAGGTGACAGACTAGGATGGAGAGCTGTCCAACAATAGGACTGCCTCCTGAGTAATGGGCTCCCAATTGCAGAAGGAATTTCAGAGGTTGGACAACCACCGGCAGCTGGCATGCAGAACAGTAAAGGAAGACATAGCTCAACAAACTAGGAAAACCACAGTTGCCCAATGCTTCCAGTTTCAGAGAATTCACAACATACCGTGCTGAACTCGTCATGGCCAAGCAAAAGGTGTCATCAAAGCTACTCAGCTCGTATGGTCGAAAGAACTCATTGTGGATATCAATCTCCTCTTCATATTTGTGAAATTTCTTCACTACCAACTTCTTTAAGTTCGCAGCACAGATAACTAAGAGAGATCCTGACTGTTACTCTTAAAAGTCTTCAGATTACATCTCATAAACATTTCTGTAACGTCAACTGTGTTCACAGAGAGTACCCTGAACAAGGCTCAGATTGTGCCCCTGGCACTTACACACTTGGAACTGACACCAGACACGTGCACAGAATACACACTGCAAAGCTGAGCAAGATGACCTCTAAGGAGGCGGAGGCCTCTGGAAGCTGGGGTGGGCGTGGGGAATTATTTAAGAAATCAGGTCGCTCAATTCTTTAAATTCCTTTTTTCTCTTAAATAAACACCCTCTGCCTTAGAGATAAAAATTATGCAGCTATTTTATTAAATTTTCCATTATATTTCAAATCCTCTTTATTATGGGCAACATTAGGTTGTTAAATTCCTATCTTTTTTCCCAGAACAACTGAATCTTCTTAGCAGCAGTATGAGTTATGATTTTGCCCAGAATTTCAAGGTTAACAAATGTTTTTAAAAGCTAATTAATAATTTGTTAAGAACTCATTTGCAATCTTCTTACTTTATGGCCTTCACCATACCATCCAAAAACAGGATGGTCAAACGTGACTAGATGGAATCTTCAACTGGAGTGTTCCAGATTGGCAATAGATAGTCACATCCTTTCACCATTGAGAAAATTGGCTTGTCCATGGTCGGAAGAATCAATAATAGAGTCAAGAATAAACTCTATTTCAAACTGGTCAATTATTTAAACTTGGAAACATTGTTCTAATATGTTAAAATATATTTGAGGGTATTCTTTGAATGTAAAAACTTTCCCACCTTTCTGACAAATTAATATATAATTTAATCTTCAGTGACTAAAATATACTTTTATACATACATCTGTACCTTTTTTCACTGCTTAGATATACGGAGAGTTTTTATTTCTCCTTGTGAATGGGTCCTCACCTCCTCCCCATTCCCCCCAAATATGTAGGAATATATCAAGTACTAATTTTAAATGATGAAATAATATATCCACTAAACATCTGAGTGACATACCTGATAACCGGTAAGACACAATACAAAGTATTGGCCTATTTAGACAAAAGAAGTACAATACAATCTCTACCCTTTAAAAAAAGCTAAGATGTTATAATCTCCTATCTATTATAACAGCAACATAACACTGAATAGTCATTCATTTCTTTCCAATAAAATATTATATGAAAAGAATGCTTCAAGCTCATTTAAGAGTAATTTCCAAATAGGTTGGCATAAAAACTAAAGGAGAAACAGCATACCTACCTTCATCGTAAGGCAGTGGTAAATGTTTTATTACCTCTGGTGTCCACCAGTAAGTGTAACTATTAAAAAAAAAAAAATAAAGGATTAAAATAGGCCAAATGTAAATGTTGGTTTTCTACAGTTCACTAGATAAAATGTGTTCTCTAGACGAACGAACTACGGTGGGGGGTGGTTAGTACTAGGATAACAGGAAAGGCTCTTGAAGTTTTGCTCGAGACTGAAGTTATGCTTTAGAGCTGTGCTTCTCAAAGGCAGCGTACACATGAACCACTTGAAAATCCTGTTAAAAGGCAGATTCTGATTCAGTAGGTGGGGCCTGAGATTCTGCATTTAAGACAAGCTCCTGGTGGTATCAAAGGGGCTGGTCCTCAGACTACTTTTTGAATAGCAAGGCTTTAAAGCATGGGGGGAAAAAACCAAAACAACAGAAAAGGGATAAGTCTGCTGCTTACAAAGATTTCATTCAGTCTTTCACCCTTTATTAAGCACTTACTGTGTGGCAAACACTGTTCTACGCTTTAGAAATGCCATGTTGAAAATAAAGAGAAAGTAGAGCTACAGTAGTGTTTCTATCTTCACCAGCACAAGTTTCATGCTGGAAAGAGAAATGCACAAGAGGGAACTGTGCACGGCCCAAGAGGTGGAAGGAAACAGTATAGCATCTCTAGGAGCACTCAGGTGTCCTGGTAGAGTTGCGATCAATACTCTCTTTAAAGAACAGAACTGACACTGGAAGTGGGCAAATGCAGTCTTGACGTTTGAAAGTGAGAGGGTGAAAGACTCCAGAAACTATACAGCAATGAGTGTGATGTCAATGCAGGCAAGATAACAAATCAAGTTTTTACTAGAGATGGGAGTAACCTAAGAAGATGACCAGTGACTTCTATGAATCCACATCTATTCATAAATACAAGCCACACCAGGCTATTCTCATTTCCTTTTCTAATAGAATCTGATTATCAGATCAAAGGAATGAAAAAGACATGGGCTAACTCATTTAGGAGGGTGTATGAGTATTAGAGAAAGAACTCACCCACGAGCAAGCACAGGCATAAATTCTAATGATGGCAGATAGAACTGGCAGAGGAGGAAAGCAGAGAAGGTTATCAGCGCACATATAAATAATTTACTAAAAAATGGTTACTTAGGAAAAAGAAGAAAACATTATAAAGAATATGTTTTAACTCAGAATGCACCATGTGGAGAAAAAGAATTAAGAGAGAATTAAGAGATCAGGCTATAAATTTTTAAAAAATATTACTAAACTGTATCTCTTTATGCAAAATAAAGCCTAACAATACTTTTTCAAAAAAGCTAGTCATCAAGACAGTATTGTACTGGCACAAAAATGGAAATATAGGCCAATGGAACAAGACAGAAAGCCCAGAGATAAACCCACACACCTATGGGCACCTTATCTTTGACAATAGAGGCATACAATGGGAAAGAGACAGTCTCTTCAATAAGTGGTGCTAGGAGAACTGGACAGCTATGTTAGAAGAATGAAATAAGAACACTTCCTAACACCATACACAAAGATAAACTCAACATGGATTAAAGACCTAAATGTCAGACCAAAAAGTATAAAACTCTTAGAGGAGAACATAGGCAGAACACTGTATAACATAAATAACAGCAAGATCCTCTATGACCCACTTCCCAGAGTAATGGAAATAAAAATAAACAGGTGGGACCTAATTAAATTTAAAAGCTTTTGCACAAAGCACAAAGGAAACTATAAACAAGGTGAAAAGACAACCTTCAGAATGTAAGAAAATAATAGCAACTGAAACAACTGACAAATGATTAATTTCCAAAATATACAAACAGCTCATAAAACTCAATACCAGAAAAACAGCCCAATCAAACAGTGGGAAACTATGGAAGATGGTATGGAGATTCCTTAAAAAACTAGGAATAAAACCACCATATGACTCAGCAATCCCACTACTAGGCATATACCTTGAGGAAATCAAAATTGAAAAAGACACAAATACCCCAACGTTCACTGCAGCACACTCACAATAGCTAGAACATGGAAGCAACCTATATGTCCATTGACAGATGAATGGATAAAGGAGCTGTGGTACATATATACAATGGATTGCTGCTGCTGCTGCTAAGTCGCTTTACTCAGCTATAAAAAGGAATGCATTTGAGTCAGTTCTAATCAGGTGGATAAACCTAGAGTCTATGATACAGAGTGAAGTAAGTCAGAAAGACAAAGATAAATATTGTATACTAATGCAAATATATGGAGTCTAGAAAGATGGTACTGATGAGTTTATTTGCAGGTCAGAAGTGGAGAAACAGACATAGAAAACAAACTTAAGGACATGGCATGGCGGGGAGGAAGAAGAGGGTGAGATGTATGGAGAGAGTAACATGGAAACTTACATTACCGTATGTAAAATAGACAGTCAATGGGAATTTGCTGTATGACTCGGGAACTCAAATAGGGGCTCAGTATCAGCCTAGAGGGGTGGAATGGGGAGAGAATGGGAGGGAGGCTCAAGAAGGAGGGGACATAGGTATACCCATGGCTGATTCATGTTGATATTTGGCAGAAAACAGCAAAATTCTGTAAAGCAACTTCCTTCAATTAAAAAATAAATATTTTTTTTTAAGTGGGCAAAAGACTTAAACAGACATTTCTCCAAAGAAGATACACATATGACTAATGTGCTAAGTAACTTCAGTTGTGTCCAACTCTTTGTGACCCTATGGACTGTAGGCTGCCAGGCTCACCTGTCCATGTGATTCTCTAGGCAAGAATACTGGAGTGGGTTGCCACACCCTTCTCCAGGGAATCTTCCTGACCCAGGGATTGAACCCGTGTCTCTTGGATGACTAATAAACATGAGAAGATGCTCAACACTGCTCATTATTAGAGAAATGCAAATCAAACCACAATGAGCTATCACCTCATACCAGTCAGAATGGCTATCATCAAAAACCCACAAATAATAAATACTGGAGAGGGGTATGGAGAAAAGGGAACCCTCTTGTACCATTGGTGGGAATGCAGACTGATACAACCACTATGGAAGACAGTACAGAGATTCCTTTAAAAACTAGAAATAAAACTACTATAAGACCCAGCAATCCCACTACTAGGCATATACCCTGAGGAAACCAAAATTGAAAAATACACATGTATCCCAATGTTCATTGCAGTACTATTTACAATAGCTAGGACATGGAAGCAACCTAGATGTCCATTGACAGATGAATGGATAAGGAAGCTTATCCATATATATATATATATATATATATATATATATATATATATATATATATATGTATATGTATATGTATATACATAGACACACACACACACATATATACACACATATATATATAGTGGAATGTTAGCCATAAAAAGGAATGCATTTCAGTCAGTTCTAATGAAGTGAATGAACCTAGACGTATTATACAGAATGAAGTAAGTTAGAAAAACAAATTTCGTATATTAACACCTATGTATGGAATCTGGAAAGATGGTACTGATGAACCTACTTGCAGGGCAGCCATGGAGACACAGACATAGAAGAAAGATTTATGGACACGGGCTGTGGGGAGGAAGGCGAGGGTGAGATGAATGGAGAGAGTAGTGTGGAAACATATACACTGTTACCATTTGTAAAGCAGATGACCAATGGGAATTTGCTGTATGATCCAGGGAACTCAAACCGGGACTCTGTGACAACCTAGAGGGGTGGGAAGGGGTGGGAGGTACGAGGGGGGTTCAAGAGGGAGAAGATGTATGTATACCTATGGCTGATTCATGTTGATGTATGGCAGAAATCAGCACAATATTGTAAAGCAATTATCCTTCAATTAAACGTAAATAAAAAATTTTTAAAAGTCCAACTGTTCGGAGTGGGTCTCAGAAGGAAAGAAGCCCAAAGAAATACCTGCTCTGGGGAAGCTGGGCTGAGATGGCTAGAGGAGAGCATCCGAGAGGATTGGGCCCAGGACTGAGAGGCATCACCTCCCCGACCAGCACATTCACCCAGGGGAAGAGCCCCTGCACCAGGACAGAAATCTGCTTCCGGACCAGGTATCAGAGGACAGGAGATGGCAGGACAGTGCCACTTCCTCCCTGCATAAACACCTAGTAAGTCAGCTTCTTTTCTCTTTTTTACTCCCCAGTATTAAGAGTGTTCAATTCTATTGGCTCACATAGAAAGGAAGATTTTAAAAGGCTCTTTAACTCCCCTAGTAAACTTGGGAACTCTCTGAAATAACATATATGGATCTGAGCAAAAGCAACTGATATATATGAACAAGACAGAGACATGTGGGCAGGACAGTCAAGTGTTGACAGCATGGTTAGTTACAGCTGTTTAAATGACTCCAACCAAACATCACAAAACAGTGTCAAGGTGGAGGGAGTTGTTGGGTGGTATCCCACAGGGCTCTGCTATCTACCCTATTCTGTTCAAGGACTCACCCTATTTCATCAAGGACTTCCATTAGGATCAAGATAGTCAGCTGATTAATTCTGAAGAAATCACAAAGCTAGAGGAAATAGCTAATATATAGGATACATGTTTACGTTTTTTTTTCTGGAAGCAGGCAAAAAATACACAAGCATGACAAGATGGCAGAGATAAGGCATGGCAATAGGACATGTTAAAAAGACTTGGGTTCGATGCATGAGACAAATGCTCAGGGCTGGGGCAATGGGATGACCCAGAGGGATGGGATGGGGAGGGAGGTGGGAGGGGGGTTCAGGATGGGGAACACATGTAAACCCATGGCTGATTCATGTCAATGTATGGCAAAAACCACTACAATACTGTAAAGTAATTAGCCCCCAACTAAAATAAATAAATTTATTAAAAAAAAAAAAAAAGACTTGGGAGTTCCAGTGGATAGGAACCCCAGAGAATTAACATTACAATAGCATTGCTGAAAACAGTCAATGTAACTTTGTACTTCATGATAAAAAAACAGATTACCCAGGACAAGGGGAATGATGGTACCAATGGTCCCACAACACTTGGCACAAATCAGACCCAACTCGGACTACTATTGGACCCAGGTTTGAATTCCACAGTTTAAAAAGAGCACTGACATAAACTGGAATACAGAAGAAAGCCTTCTGAATGCTAACCAGACTTAAAACCACAGTATAGGAGAAACAGTTAAGAAAGTGGAGCTATTTAACCTGGAGAAGAAGAGACTTTGCGAATGTGTGAACCTGTCTTCAGATGTTTAAAAGACCATCAAGTGAATGAGAAAATTGTGTTCTTAAGGTCTCAGGGGGTTAAACTAAGATTAGTAGGTAAAGTTACAGACAAACGGATCTCAGCATGATATGAGAAAAGAATCATGTGAGTGAACTGTCCAAAAATGACTACCTCTCAGCCTGACAGGTGCTGGTTGACAAACCAACGCCAGTCAAGCACAGTATAGCTGAGCCCCACCTGGGAAGACACAGAGGAACCCATAGATCAGACAGAAGATAGTGCCAGGAAATCGCCCAACTCTGAGTCAGAGATAATTAATGCATAATGCCTAAAAATACCCTGGTGACTTTATTAACACTGATTCAAAAAGTGGCATCTGAGATGATATATGACATATTAACTTATTCCAGAACAAAGCTTCAATCAGCAGTTTTGAACAGATTCATAAACATGGGATTTGGGGTCACAAAAGTAGTTATCTCAAGAGAACTGGTTTGGAGGAATTCCAGGCAAAGCTAGTTTATCCCCCCTTCCCTTATTATTTTATAAAAATACTATTTCAGAATTAATCATTGGTAAACAGTGTAAACTATAGATGGTCACAAAGTTTGGAAACACAGACAAATACATAATAAACTGTTCACTGATAGTATGTTATAAAATAGATCTTAATCATCTGAATAACCACAATGGTATGGTCACTCACCTAGAGACAGACATCACAGCATGTGAAGTCAAGTGGGCCTTAGGAAGCATTACTATGGAAAAAGCTAGTGGAGGTGATGGAATTCCAGCTGAGTTATATCAAATCCTAAAAGATGATGCTGTTAAAGTGCTACATTCAATATGCCAGCAAATATGGAAAACTAAGCAGTGGCCACAGGACTGGAAAAGGTCAGTTTTCATTCTAGTCTCAAAGAAGGGCAATGCCAGAGAATGTTCAAATTACTGTATAATTGCACTCATTTCACATGCTAGCAAGGTAATGTTCAAAATCCTCCAAGCTAGGCTTCAATAGTATGTGAACCAAGAACTTCCAGATGTACAAGCTGGATTTAGAAAAGGCTGAGGAACCAGAGATCAAACTGCCAACATCTGTGGGATCATAGAAAAAGCAAGAGAATTCCGGAAAAACATCTACTTCTGCTCTGTGTGGATCACAACAAACTGTGGAAAATTCTTAAAGAGATGGGAAAATCAAACCACCTTACCTACCTCCTGAGAAACCTGTGTGCAAGTTAAGAAGCAACAGTTAGAACGGGACGTGGAACAATGAACTGGTTCAAAATTGGGAAAGGAGTTCATCAAGGCTGTATATTGTCACACTGCTTATTTAACTTGTATACAGAGTACACCATGTGAAATGCTGGACTGGATGAATCACAAGCTGCAGTCAAGATTTCTGGGAGAAATAACAACAACCTCAGATATACAGATGATACCACCCTAATGGCAGAAAGTGAAGAGGAACTAAAGAGCCTCTTGAGGAAGGTGAAAGAGGAGAGTGAAAAGCTAAGCTTAAAACTCAACATTCAAAACACTAAGATCATGGCATCTGGTCCCATCCCTTCACTTCATGGCAAATAGATGGGGAGAAAATGGAAATAGTGGCAGAGTTTATTTTCCTGAGTTCCAAAATCACTGCAGACAGTGACTGCAGCCGTGAAATTAAAAGATGCTTGCTCCTTGGAAGAAAGCTCTGACAAACCTAGTCAGCATATTAAAAAGCAGAGACATCACTTAGCCGACAAAAGTCTATATTGTCAAAGCTACGTTTTTCTTTTTTTTCCAGTAGTCATGTACAGATGTGAGAAACAGACCATAAAGAAGGCTGAGCACCAAAGAATTTATGCTTTTGAACTGTGGTGCTGGAGAAGGTTCTTGAGAGTCCCTTGGACAGCAAAGAGATTAAACTAGCCAATCCTAAAGGCATTCAACCCTGAATATTCATTGGAAGGACTGATGCTGAAGCTCCAATACCTTGGCCACCTGATGCAAAGAGCCGACTCATTGGAAAAGACCCTGGTTCTGGGAAAGATTGAGGGCAGGGAGAGAAGGGGACGACAGAGGATGAGATGGTTGGATGGCATCACTGACTCAATGGGCATGAATTTGAGTAAACTCTGGGAGATAGTGAAGGGCAGGAAGCCCGGTGTGCTGCAGTCCATGGGGTCACAAGGAGCTGCACACGACTTAGTGAATGAAAAACGAAAAATAAGTGATAAAATAATATCTAAGTTTCCAGACTTAATGGCCATTCTATATGATTTTTAACAAACATTACAACTAAGGAATGTAGTCGTTGTAAAGAACAATAACAAGACTAATATCTGTTGGACTACTATGTGCTAAGGATTTATATCATATCATCTGATTCTCAGAAAAACCTACAGGTCAGACATTATCACTATCTCTTATCGTACTGATGTGGAAACTGAGAATTGGACCGGTTATATGTCTTGCTTACAGTCACACAGGTATTAACTGTAGGCAGTCCCTCCAGAGCCTAGCTGCTTCCAGACTGTGTGGATCATGTGTCAGACCCAGTAGGAAGTACTTCCCATTCATATTTTATTTAATCCTTAAAGTGACCTGTGAGGTGTGTGTAGTCATTTCCTTTCTATAGTTGGGAAACAAGATTTCCAGAGGTTTACAAACAGGTCTAAGGTCACACACCTGCAGAAATTCCAACTCAGCTCTACCCTAGCATCCATGCTCCTGGCTGGTTATTGCCTCTGGCTAATTCTTCTGAGAATCAGCATAAGGATTTAACCATCATCAAAATAACTAGTATCGGTGGGTGACTAGAAAGGCCAAAATAAAGTACTGAAATTTATCCTACAGTCTTTATTAGAACAGTTGATAAGCAGTATCAGTTGTTGATGCCAAAAATCAATTTTTGGAATTTTCACATTCTAGAGAAAAACAAAACAAGGAGACCAAGTCAACTGTGAGAGCCACAGTACCTACTTGGATAAAAGTTTATTCTCAGTGGGGGGTGTTTAGTTGGTTTACTTACTGTACTGTCTAATCAGCTGCATAACCTCAGTCAAGACACATTTTCTCTGCAATTGTTTCCTTTTTTTATTTTAAAAATGGGAATGTAACATCAGCTTCCTTTTATTCCCACAAATAAGCACCAACACTGCCTGCCTCAGTTATGTAACTCTAGGTTTAACTTATGCTTGTAATTTACTAGCTAATTTCAGCAACAGAAAATCGAGTTTTGCTTGTTCCCCAAGTTGTATCTTAATAGCTTCAATACTTTAAGGTAATATAAAGTTTCAGAAAATCAACCATATTTACCCATAGTCAATTGCATCAACAAAGCTAAATATAGGTATTTACACTTATCTCTCATGAAATAAACATAATTAGCTCAAGATTTTTCTGTCAGCAAAAATTTGTGGCAATCATTTATTAATATAGTGGAAAAATCAGCACTGCTTCATTTACAGGGAAAGTAAAGTCAAGCATTAAGCTGGTTATTCCAAGAAAATGTACTTAAAGGAACAAAACTGAGAAACATATAAACTCCGACAGTTTCTTAATATTTTAAATATTCCTGAAGTAACAGAGAATTTGGTAACATCTGTAACATTAGCACTTGCTAATTCACCAGTTGTTTGTGGTCTGTCCACACAATTAGCACAGAGCAGCAATGAACCCTGTAGTGTTTGCAAGGCACTGTTGCACAAAATGAGGGCTAGATCATATGGATCCTGTGAGGAGAGTCTTAGGAGCAGACTTGACATCACAGGCCCTTTGAGCAGAAGGGACCAGGCTCAAGTCTCATATGTGAAAAATGTTGCCCATTATTAGAACATGACTCTTCAATTAACAATGCTGAGACCCAAAAAAGATGTCCCTTTCATTATAGGGGACTGGAATGCAAAAGTAGGAAGTCAGGAAACACCTGGCGTAACAGGCATATTTGGCCTTGGAGTACAGGATGAAGCAGGGCAAAGGCTAATAGAGTGTTGCCAAGAGAACGCACTGGTCATAGCAAACACCCTCTTCCAACAACAAAAGAGAAGACTGTACACATGGACATCACCAGATGGTCAACACCGAAATCAGATTGATTATATTCTTTGCAGCCAAAGATGGAGAAGCTCTATACAGTCATCAAAAATAACACCGAGAGCAGACTGTGGCTCAGATCATGAACTGCTTACTGCCAAATTCAGACTTAAATTGAAGAAAGTAGGGAAAACCACTAGTCCATTCAGGTATGACCAAGATCAAATCCCTTATGAGTATACAGTAGAAGTGACAAATAGATTTAAGGGGCTAGATCTGATAGACAGAGTGCCTGATGAACTATGGACAGAGGTTCGTGACATTGTACAGGAGACAGGAATCAAGACCATCCCCATGGGAAAGAAATGCAAAAAATGCATAAAAGCAAAATGGCTGTCTGAGGAGGCCTTACAGATAGCTGAGAAGAGAACTGAAGTGAAAAGCAAAGGAGAAAGGGAAAGATATTCCCATCTGAATGCAGAGTTCCAAAGAATAGCAAGGAGAGATAAGAAAGCCTTCCTCGGCGATCAATGCAAAGAAATAGAGGAAAACAACAGAATGGGAAAGACTAGAGATCTCTTCAAGAAAATTAGAGATACCAAGGGAACATCTCATGCAAAGATGGGCTTGATAAAGGACAGAAATGGTATGGACCTGACAGAAGCAGAAGATATTAAGAAGAGGTGGCAAGAATACACAGAAGAACTGTACAAAAAAGATCTTCACGATCCAGATTATCACGATGGTGTGATCACTCACCTAGAGAGAGACATCCTAGAATGTGAAGTCAAGTGGGCCTTAGAAAGCATCACTACGAACAAAGCTAGTGGAGGTGATGGAATTCCAGTTGAGCTATTTCAAATCCTGAAAGATGATGCTGTGAAAGTGCTGCACTTGATATGCCAGCAAATCTGGAAAACTCAGCAGTGGCCACAGGACTGGAAAAGATCAGTTTTCATTCCAATCCCAAAGAAAGGCAATGCCAAAGAATGCTCAAACTACCACACAATTGCACTCATCTCACACGCTAGTAAAGCAATGCTCAAAATTCTCCAAGCCAGGCTTCAGCAATACATGAACCGTGAACTTCCAGATGTTCAAACTGGTTTTAGAAAAGGCAGAAGAACCAGAGATCAAATTGCCAATATGCGCTGGATCATCGAAAAAGCAAGAGAGTTCCAGAAAAACATCTATTTCTGCTTTATTGACTATGCCAAAGTCTTTGACTGTGTGGATCCCAATAAACTGTGGAAAATTCTGAAAGAGATGGGAATACCAGACCATCTGACCTGTCTCTTGAGAAACCTATATGCAGGTCAGGAAGCAATAGTTAGAACTGGACATGGAACAACAAACTGGTTCCAAATAGGAAAAGGAGTACATCAAGGCTGTATATTGTCACCCTGTTTATTTAACTTCTATGCAGAGTACATCATGAGAAACGCTGGGCTGGAAGAAACACAAGCTGGAATCAAGATTGCCGGGAGAAATATCAATAACCTCAGATATGCAGATGACATCACTCTTATGGCAGAAAGTGAAGAAGAACTAAAGAGCCTCTTGATGAAAGTAAAAGAGGAGAGTGAAAAAGTTGGCTTAAAGCTCAACGTTCAGAAAACTAAGATCATGGCATCTGGTCCCATCACTTTATGGGAAACAGATGGGGAAACAGTGGAAACAGTGTCAGACTTTATTTTGGGGGGCTCCAAAATCACTGCTGATGGTGATTGCAGCCATGAAATTAAAAGACGCTTACTCCTTCGAAGGAAGGTTATGACCAACCTTGATAGCATATTTAAAAGCAGAGACATTACTTTGCCAACAAAGGTCCATCTAGTCAAGGCTATGGTTTTTCCAGTGGTCATGTATGGATGTGAGAGTTGGCCAGTGAAGAAAGCTGAGCGCCGAAGAATTGATGCTTTTGAACTGTGGTGTTGGAGAAGACTCTTGAGAGTCCCTTGGACTGCAAGGAGATCCAACCAGTCCATCCTAAAGGAGATCAATCCTGGGTGTTCATTGGAAGGACTGATGCTGAAGCTGAAACTTCAGTACTTTGGCCACCTCATGTGAAGAGTTGACTCACTGGAAAAGACCCTGATGCTGGGAAGGATTGGGGGCCGGAGGAGATGGGGACGACAGAGGGTGAGATGGTTGGATGGCATCACTGACTCAATGGACATGGGTTTGGGTAAACTCCAGGAGTTGGTGAGGGACAGAGAGGCCTGGCGTGCTGCGATTCATGGGGTCGCAAAGAGTCAGACACGACTGAGCGACTGAACCGAACTGAACTGAACGAGTCCTCTCATTAAACCCTTAGGATGCCTCTGTAATGTGTGTCCTGTCATTTACTTTGTGCGGGGGCGGGGGGGGGGGGAATGAGACTTAGAGACGTTAAATAACTTGTCCAAGGTCACACGGCTGGAGAGACGCCAACTCAAGTG
The DNA here is from genome assembly GCA_024291935.2 of Okapia johnstoni. Taxonomy (NCBI): domain Eukaryota; kingdom Metazoa; phylum Chordata; class Mammalia; order Artiodactyla; family Giraffidae; genus Okapia; species Okapia johnstoni. The sequence continues at coordinate 57,388,456 of CM044317.1, read as the reverse complement.
CCCCTGACCCTGCGGCCTGTGCTACAGAGGGAGTTTTGTCCAATCCTCAGGAAACAGTTCATTTATTTCGGGACTACTGCTACCAATTTAACTGTCATCAAAATAGCCCACACGGCGAATGACTCAAGAAAGCCCAGACTGAGCAACAGGGCTGGTGGGAGTGGTACCTGCCACCAGCACCATGGCTGCAGTTTCCTGTCCTCCCCAGCATCACCACGAGCTCCCTGTGCTTCCTGGAGGAAGGAGCATTGGAATTCCAGAGTGAGGCTGCCTAGACACCACATTAAAAATCAAAGACAATTCCTTACATGTTAGAGTTCTTTATCACCCCACATCTGTAGGAAGCACTCAAAAGTTATGTTACTGGTTTGCTCCAGTGGAGCTTCAACTTAAGGTTCAATGATGAAGCTCTGAAACTTTGTATCTTATGAAAATGGCAAAACAACTGCATTTGTTAATGACGATTTCCAAAACCTACTCTCAGGACATCAACAATACTAAATTCCTCCTGGCAAACATGTAGCAAGGCTGACTACTTTAGCCTATATAATCATTTCTCAAAAAAAAAATTCTCTCATAGTCAAAATAACATCAAAGCTGAGTTTAACATAGTAGACCACGAAGAAAAATACCTTCTTCTTGTTGGTAAAAGTCTCATAGTATTTTTATGATGCAAATAAAAATCTGTCGGGAGTTCCCAGAGATGAGGTTTCCCTTCAGTGGGATGGAAAACTCCCAGGAAGAGATTAATGGAATCTTGTCTGTCAGCATCTAAAAAGCAAAAATACATAATTCAGGAAATCCATTACTCACATAAACAACCCAGGGGAATGCTTTCTTAGGAGGATAAGGGAACATCTGGGATGTCATAGAACACACCTCTGAAAATAATAGCATTTATACTGTAAAAGTCATACACAACATCTAAAACACCCACCAAGATTTTGAGAATTAAAATCTTATTTCAAAATGTTTCCTTTTTACTCTATACGTCTCATAACATAGAGGACAGTGAATATAAACTGCTTCTTGAATTTTGAGAGACTCTTAAAAGTCTTTAAGAACTGCCCTAGTTACCGTAGTGATTTATTTTTAGAATAAAAACATTCTCACCATTTGTTAGTTTACCTGAAACAAAGAACATCTTCACTTGATGGAAAAGACAGAAGAGAAGTCAGACAAATAAAGCAGCCCAATTCCTACCCATATTCTGTTGCACATCCTTGAACAAGTCGGTCATCCAAGTTTCTGCTTTTAATCCATGAAAACATACAACGTTTGCAACATTTTGTTTCCCCTGCAGCTGTGTTTGATAACGAAGGCAGAGTGTGCACACGGAAAACAGCGTCACTCGAACCATTCAACCTCTCCAAAATTACCTTTTCAAAACAGACTACAAACTAATAAAACTGACCACACACACACACGCACGCGCGCACACACACACACACACACACACACACACACACACACACACACACACACACACACACACAGTCTCTCTCCTTCTTTTTCTCATCCTTCCTGTCCTGCACAGCCCCCTCCCAAGCATCCTTCATTCCTTCCATTCTGGTCTCTGAGCCCTTGTGTATTCAAGTTAGGGGCAGACATCCACAATATAAATAATAATCTCTTTCTGAAATTGAGCACAGAACCAAAAAGACAACAGAAATGACTGCTTTTGAAACAGGATAACATCATCATAAAATCAATTTTCTTCCAACAGCTATAGTGAACACAGAAAAATCTGAAATTAGCAACACTGTTCTCATTGGGCTATTTGGTCATTTTGGCAGAAGCAATAAATGAAATCTGGTACATTAAACATGGGTTCCAGTTATACATTTTGACAGGAAGCATTCCATTAAAACAGCACTCACCTTTTATGCTACAAGTAATATTTGAAAGGGATGTGTTTATATGATGAGTATACTTGGAGCCTTTTTTCCATTTGCTGAGAGAAAACATCAAGTATTAAGTGATGCGGGCATTACCACCCCAATTTGCACCCTCTTAACACAATATGAAAGTAAACATACTGCTTTTATAGTAATTATATTCTTTATGATTCTTGGATAGACTTAATGGCACTTAATAATTCACATTATGCAGTACCTCAAAATATCTTAATTCTATCTAAAGAAGCTTTCCATTTTTCAGCTACATTTTCAAGGAGTTTCTTTTATCCCTAATTAAGCCTAATTTTTAGCAAGTATCCTTTAATTTTTGGCAAGTATGATAAAATGTAAGATTGACAAACCTAACCAAATAACAGATATGCCTTCAAAGGATCATAATGGAGACTTCTTGAATGTACTGCTGTTACATTAACTTACAGTGTATCTATGGTATTTACGGTCACCTACTAAGCTTGGAATCTAAGGCCAGCCCTAATGAGCCTCAGGAACTTTTCCTGGCTACTTTCGACTGCAGATGAAGTTTTCACCCTCTGTAAGACAGTAGTACTTTGGACCGAGACAAAAGCTTAAAATAGGTAGGTTCTCTGCAGTTGCAGATAACAAGAGGGCAAAATAACTACCTACTTTTATATTCAATTGTGCTTTAAAGGAAAAAGGAATATGCACCTTTCAAACTCTATTCAAATGGTTAATCACTAATGCACTGTATTTCAATAGGTCAGGCTTGAAGATAACAGTTCTTTTTAATTAGCCAAAAATTTTTATTTGGAAACTAGAATATTTGTTGACCTAATATTAAATTAAGTCCATGATAAAGTGGCCTCTGAAATCAGTAGTGGAATGGGATGCTATTCGATAAACAGTACTATTTAACCAGGGCGAGGAGCAGACAGTGAACTTAGACCACTATGTCCTACTGTATGTTGAAATAAATACCAATTAAATGTAAGAAGGACAAGGTCAACACCCTAATAGAAAAACATGCAATTTTTAAAAGAAACAAATAGACGATAAACATTCAAAAACTCAACTTTACTATTTTTCAGTAAACAATGCAAACTGAAAACAATATACCATTTTCTACTTATTAAGCTGGCAAATACTTTCCAAAATGGGCACTTCTATACTCTGCTGAGAGAGAATTGATTGCTACATCCTTTTGTTAAGGCTATCTGGCTATACATATATGTTTTTAAAGATCCTGAAAATATCTATACTCTGACCTAATAAATATGCTTCTGAAATTTTCATAAGATAAAAAACATGCAAAAAAGATGTTCATTTAAAAGAAACATAAATGCACAATAAAAACAGGTAAACTCACTATGGTGCTTCTAAAGGACAGACTGCCACAAGGCTACCAATAATTAAGTCGTAAAAGAATATTTAGGGTCATAAAGATTACTCACATTATCTAAAAGGGCAAAAGCAGATATACATTACCTGTACAGTAACTAGAAGGATCATGTTCTGCTAAATATGAACAAGTTGCTATCTCTGAAAGGTGAGGATTATATGATTTATTTGTGAATTATTTTACAGTTTTTATAATTGGCATATATTACCTTCATAACTACAAAAAAAAAAAAAACCCACCATTCATTCATCTAAGAGCCTACTATGTCCGACACTAGGGATACAGTCTCTACATAACTGATTCTGGCTTTCACGGGGCTTATATCCCACAGTGGGAAACAAAAGTAACACTCAAGTAAATAAGGTACAGGGTACTTTCAGAGGATGTTAGTTCTATGAAAAAATAAGAGTGACATGAGAGTGATGAGAGAGAAGAGGGACACTTAGGTTGTCGGGTAGTCAGAAAGCAGGTGGAGGCTGCACAATGTCAGGGACAGCACGAAGGTGGTGGAGGGAGCGGGGGGCTGGGGGCAGGGCCAAAGAAAGAGCAGGACTGGGGACAGCGAGGCAGACCACACACGGCCTCGAAGGTCATGGCAGAGAGTCCGATCTTAAATGCGATGAGAAGCCCTGGAAGGGATTTCAGAGTGGGGAGTGATACGATCTAACTCTCGGAAGGATCACTGTGGCTGCCGTGAAGAGCAAGAACGGAAGAGGGGAGGCCGAGGGAGGAATCAGGAGCCACGGCCGCTGTTCAGAGCCACCAGCTGTCTGCACCAGCCCAGCAACAGTGAGGGGGAAACACAGCAGAAGGATATGGGATACACTCTGGAGGTGGAGCCAACCGGGTCTGCTGAGAGATGAGACCGGGGAGGACAAGGAGAAGAAAGAATTAAGGATGATTCCCAGGATTCTGAACTGAACAATGGGAGCAGAGGTGAAAAAAGAAAAAAAGTAGAGAAGTTTGGGGCAGAGTCAAGAGTTCCTGCTGGAAATGATTAGTTTGAGATTCTTCTCAGATATCTGTGGTAGGAAGAAACGTGGCCTCGTGACCTTCCCTCCATAGTTTCTCATGAATATTTCATCTTAGATGGCAAAAGCGACTTTGTAGATGTAACTGAAATGACTAATCAATGACTTCAAGGCAGGAAAATTATCGTGTCTTACCTGGATCGGCCTCTGGAATCACAAGAATCCTTTAAGGGCAGAAGAGGAAAGCAGACAGATTTGAAGCACAAGGGTTGATGCACCATTACTGGCTTTGAAGATGGAGTGGACCACAAGACAAGGAAGGCAAGCAGCCTCTCAAACCCGAGAATGAGCCCCAGCCAACAGCACATGGGGACAGGAGTCCGAGAACCGCCTGGGGTTCTGCCAACAACCTGAATGAGCCCGGAGGCCTCCAGATCAGAGCCGACATTCTGACTTCATTGCTCTCATCTGGACTTCAGCCAGGAGAGAGCCTAAGCAGAGAACACAGCTGGGTAATGCTTTTCCCAGACTTCTGAACCACAAACACTGGGCCATAATAAACGGGTGTTGTTTTAAGCCACTGAGTTTGTGATAACTGGTTATGGCGCCTGTAGAAAACTAACACAATATTCAGGAGGAGATGCCTGCAAGGTAGGCATTTAGATAAGTAGTCTGGAGTTCAGTGGAGGAGTCAGGGAAGAGATATATATCTGAGTGTCAAACGCCTGGTATTTAAAAGCTGGGTGAGATGCCCCTAAGGTAAAAGTGTTGAAAAAGAGGAGAGTTTAGAAATAGGGCAGGAGAAGTCACCAGCGAGACCGAGACAGCACAGAGGTGAGTTGCAAGAAAGAGGAAGTGCTCCACCATGATACAAGCTGCCAAATAGCTGAGCAAGATGAACACAGAAAAGGAGCCCCTAGTTTGGCAGTGGGAGATTGTGGGTGATTGTGACAGGCATGGGTTTGGTGGCATGACAGGGCAGAGGCTCAGTGAAGCAGCTGGAGAGAACAGGATATGAGAGAGGGAACAGGTGTGCAGATAACTCTTCCAAGGGGTTTTGCTTTAGGAGAGCAGAGCTTTGTTAGCAGTGGGTGTGGTTAAGAACGGAAGGAAAGATTAGATGGAAAACATAAGGTATGCTTTTATGCTCATGGAAATGAGGCAGCAGAGGGGAGAAATTGACCACATACAGCAGTGAGCATATAATGACAGGGGTTCAGTCCCTGGGTCGGGAAGATCCCCTGGAGAAGGAAATGACAACCGACTCTAGTATTCTTGCCTGGGAAATCTCATGGACAGAGGAGCCTGGTGGGCTACAGTCCATGGGGTCACAGAGCTGGACATGACTGAGCAACTAAACAACAACAACACACACACACACATATATGTATATACAGCTGGTCTATTATTAACTGTGCAGATATCTTATCTTTTTTTTCTTAAAATAGGATTTCAATTCAATAAGCTTCAGAAAAAATATTCAGGTTTACCTACACATAAATATAAAAGAAAATTAGAGCTTGACAAGGAATTACAATTACAAACTTCTTCCTAACATTCAAAGAGAATAACTAGGTACTTGTTCTTTTCTTATTGACATCCTACAACTGCTTATGTAGCCAGTAATGAGAGAAACCAAAGGACATGTCTTAGAAAGAAACCCCAGCATATGGTAATAATATGTGAAAACTCAAAACAGTTTTTAAAATGAAACTGAAAGGGAGTCAGGTGGATTACCCACATAGTACTCATCTGTCTATATGCTGCTGCTAAGTCGCTGCAGTCGTGTCCGACTCTGTGTGACCCCACAGACGGCAGCCCCACCAGGCTCCCCTGTCCCTGGGATTCTCCAGGCAAGAACACTGGAGTGGGTTGCCATTTCCCTCTCCAATGCATGCATACATGCTAAGTCGCTTCAGTCATGTCTGACTCTGTGCGACCCTATGGACAGCAGCCCGCCAGGCTCCTCTGTCCACAGGATTCTCTAGGCAAGAATACTGGAGTGGGTTGCCATTTCCTTCTCCCTCTGTCTATATGAACCAAGGATAAAATTCTTAACAACCTAGTTTCAAGTACCTTCCTGTCTACCTCAGAGACATAACATGGAGAGACTGATTCACAAAGTTATCTTGAGTGCTTAAAGAAAATGGTTCTATTAATATTACCATTATATAATATCCATTGTAATTTAAAAATAAGTTGTACACCCCTATGGCACCATGCTTCTCAAAGAAGTCTGTTTTAGCCATATTATTCATAAAATAATTCCTTTCATAATAGTTCCTCTTTCAGTTGTGCATAATTTTGCTTTACCTTTCCATCGTGTCCACGTTACTTACTTATGACCACCTTCTGTCTTTTAATTGTTCTTTCGTTTTTAATCACGCAGTTACACATTCACTCTCTGTGCTCTAATCTTACTTAAAAACACATGACTTGGTCCTTAAGTGTCAATAATGACTCCCAATTCAGGAACAACCCTGAACAGGAGAGGACAGAAGACTGGACGCCCCTTTCCTCAAGGCAGTTTTAAACCTTGTTCATAATAACACATACCCAGAGGTATATGTACTTGTTGGCATATAACTTACACAGCTGTTCAAGCTGAATTGTGTTCCCCACACAAGGGATAAGTCTTGAGCCCCAGGACCTGTGAATATGACCCTATTTGCAAATCAAGTCTTTGCAGATGTAATCCTGTTAAGATACAGCCACACTGGAATGGGGCAGGCCCTGAATCCAGTATGACTGGTGTCATCATAACAAGAGACACATGCATACAGGCAGGAGACCACGGAGACACAACACGAGAGGAGAATGTCTTGTGACACGAGAGACAGAAACGAAAGCAGTTTTAATTGCAAGCCAAGGATCAGCAGCAAACCATCAGAAAATAAGAAGCAAGTAAGGAACCTCCCCTGGAGCCTTCAGAGGGAGCACAGCCCTGCTGACATTTGATTTCCAACTTAAAGCCTCCAATGCTGTGAAACAGTGCATTTCTGTTGTGTTAAGCCACCCAGCTTGCAGTGCTTTGTTACAGAAGCCCTAGAAAACAAGTGCAATAATGAAATATAGCCAGTGAGACTGCCTTTAGAGAGACTACCTTAAAACCATTCTAATTTATAGAAACAAGTGAAACCACATGCTATTTTTAGTGTTTTTAGCTATTTACAATAATCATTTGCAATAATGTTGGAGCCATTTGGAATACATCAGTACATATTAATATCTTTATTGGGAACTACAGCAGTAAGTGTAATAAAGGGTGATGGGAATACTTCAATATTTTTGCTTTAGAAATCTAGAATTTAAACTTACACCATTGACCTGAATTTCTAAATTTGACTTTCCTAACTCTTGATTTTTGTTCAGATTAATATACTTTGATTGTAAAGTTCCTAAATCCAGCTCAAGGAGTCATGCATACAGAGTAATATTCAAATACTCTAAAGGTCTGTAGTGGCTTTGTGGTTTATGTTATGCATTGAGCTGACCTGGAGCTGTACAATGGCCATAATTCTCAGTGAACTTGAAAGACATGATTTGAGCAGCTTAAGACCATTACTGATAAGCTACATGTTATTAGGCTGATATACTTAGCCCTGTTGATTTCTGAATTCAGGGAAAAGGGGAAGCTGGGGAGGGCACAGGTAATGAATTAACTCATGTGTTTATTAATTCAGTCCCTAAACAGTTCATGTACCATGAGCAAGGCAGCAGGGACACCATAGTGAACCAGTAGTAAATAAGATGCTCATGAGCTCTTGGGTCTCACGGTGGGGGATACGGGGACACACAACACAACTAATAGCACAGTTAAGGATTTAAGTGCAATTGTGCCAAGTGCTGCAAAGGTACAGAATACTACAAGAACAAAAACTGGAGTACCTTCCTTGAGAAACTGAAGGCAGAGTGAGCTCTGAAAGGCTCAGAAGACTGCAGTCTTATGTTCCAATGTTCCAAGGGGTACAGCAAGAGCCTCTGGCAGAGAAGCCTAACCTAGTCAGGAAAGAGTGAGAAGGTCTGTGTGTCTGGAGAGCTGTGATGGGGGAAGGGGATGGCATGAATGGCAGAATGGCAAGATAGGCGGGGCCAGACCACACAGGACCTCTAGGTCTGTCCTGCACGTCCCCCCACACCCACCAGGCTGCCAACCAGCTTCCAACCCCTCTGCAGTGTGGAAATAGGGATGGTCTTACTTGGTCTCAACTCCAAAGTGACCCCCATGCCCCCCACTTTCTGCTGTTCATGTTTTAGTGTGATAGATATCCTGTGCTGTGTAGTGAATTCTTTCTCTCTAAAAAGATATACTGAAGCCCTAAACCCCAATATCCATTAATATAATCTTATTTGAAATTAGGGTCTTTTCAGACATAATCAAGTTATGTGTGCTCAGTTGCATTCGATTCTTGGTGACCCCATGGACTGTAGCCCGCCAGGCTCCTCTGTCCATGGGATTTTCCAAGCAAAAATACTGGAACAGGTTGCTATTTCCTCTCCAAAGGATCTTCCTGACCCAGGAATCAAACCCAGGTCTCCTGTGTTTCCTGCATTGGTAGGCAGATTCTTTACCATTACGCTACCTGGGAAGCCCAGATCAAGATAATGCCATACTGAATTAGGGTAGACCCTAATCCAATTAGGGCTTCGCAGGTGGCACTAGTGGTACAGAACGTGCCTGACAATGCAAGAGACGTAAGAGACACAGGTTTGATCCCTGGGTCAAGGATCCCCTGGAGAAGGAAATGGCAAACCACCCCAGTATTCTTGCCTGGGAAATCCCATGGACAGAGGAGGCTGGCGGGCTACAGCCCATGTCACAAAGAGTCGGACATGACTGAAGTGACTGAGTGTGCATGCATGCTAATCCAATATGACTGGTGTCCTTACAGGAAGAGGGAAACTCAACACAGACTTAGACACACAGAGGAAGGAGACCACGTGACAATGGAAGCAAGACAGTTGGAAGCCAAGGAACACCGAGGACTGCTGGCAAAATATCAGAAGCTGGGAAGAAGCATTCTCCTCTATGGACTTCAGAGTGAACTTGGCTCTGCTGACAACTTGACACTGAACTTCTACCTCTGAACTGTGAGATAAGTTTCTGTTGTTTTACATCACCTAGTTCTTAGTATTTTGTTGCAGCAGCCTTAGGAAACTGTCACAGATTTTGCTCATGGGTGGGTGGGACCACAATTTGCTTCTGAGCAATGGTATATGGCAAAGTGATGGCATGTCACCCCACGACTGCATTATGTTATATAAGACTGTCTTGCCAGAAGTCTCATTCTAGAGACCCTTTCCCATGCCAGTGATGAAGACGCAAACTGCCATGAGCCCTACAAGGAACAAGTCCACAAGGAATTGAATTCCCCCAACAGGCACGTGAGCAGGGAAGCAGATCCTCCCCGAATCAGGCCTCCGCGTGAGACCACAGTCTGACTGACATCTCCACTACAGCTTGGTGAGACCCTCTGTAGAGAACCTGGCTAAACTGTGCCTGGAATTCTGACCCACAGAAATCATGAGATAATGAATATATGTTGTTTTAAGCTCTCAATTTTTCAGTAATTTGTTAGATATCACAGAAAACGAATATGCCTGCACAGTAGTATAGCAAACCGCCTTTGCATTCTCTCTGGGCATGGAAAAGGCTGAAGGCTGACTATTTTGTGGATGTTTTCATGGGCTCTCCTGAGGTTCCCAGCACTGGGGACACCTGCAGTTCCCTTGGTGTGAGCACAGACATCTTCTCACATCAGGCATTTTCCTGCTACTCCTTCCTTGGGAAGCCAGTGATCAATCACCTCCTGGTCCCCACTGCTATGGTCCCTCTGGCCAGGAGCTAGGCCAATGCCATGACAGCACCCTCCCCCACGGGGCCTACCTCTGTCACCTGGTAGGCCTAATGATCCTCTGGCCTAACCAACTCTAGGAAGGGAGGCCATTCCCAACATGGCAGCCCGCTCCTCAGCCCGTCCCTCTGCTTCAGCTTTGCCACACAGCAGCCCAAAGCCAACAGCTCCACAGGGTCCCTCCAACGAGAGAACACTACATTAAGCCTGTCCAGAGTCCAGTTCTCTCAAGGCTGGAGGTAAAGGAGCAGGGGTGGGGAGAGTCACTGCATAGCAAAAATTCAAAGAATCTCTTTGCCGATCTCTCTTCTCTACATTTTGTAAATGTTTTTATCTTTAATCTAGCTCAAGAGTCCAAGACTCACAAAATCAACCTCAGCTCTTCCTTTAAAAATTCTGTGCAAGGGACCTATCTCACAATCACTTTGGTGGGTGACATCAGAATGGAGGCAGAAAAAGTGCCATTTTAACCACCTGTTGCTGTTAGTACTCCCAAGTCAAAAAATGAGAAAAGACTAAAATTAAGTGTTAATGTTACTTCCCATTTCTAGCTGACATTTAAAAGAATCAGTGATATTCACATTCTTAGACAACTGTTTAAATGATGAACTCTATTTAAAAATAATTACTCAACAGTCTTAAATTGATCTATGTATTACCAGGGTTTCCCTGGTGGCTCAGCTGGTAAAGAATCTGCCTGCAATGTGGGAGACATGGGTTCGATCCCTGGGTTGGGAAGATCCCCTGGAGAAGGAAAAGGTTACCCACTCCAGTATTCTGGCCTAGAGAATTCTATGGGCTGTATAGTCCGTGGGGTTGCAAAGAGTCGGACACGAGAGTGACTTTCACTTTCACTTTCACTACAAGCAGAAACTAGGAATGAGGCAGAAGCCAAGGAATCACAGTACTGTGAAGTATATGAAAGCTCCAGTTATGGGTGGCCAAAGTGCCCTACTTAATATACAAAGTTTATTCATTCATTTACTGCATATTTACTGAGCACCTCCTAAGTGACAGATTCTGTTTTATTTAAAATTTTAAAATATTTAACTTTGACATTACTTTTCCAGTTAGCTTTAAAAACAGGGATATGTAAAAGAGAAAAATGTGCATCAGGATAAGTCTCAGAAATGCATACAACTCCAGAATTACCTGAAAAAGCATTGCTGTAATATCGAGATAGGGTCTGCATGATGTCTTTTGAGTGTTGGGTCCACGGTGCTATCTTTCTGTAGGTTTTTACACGATGAACAAGCTGGGAACCACCATACTGAAGGGACAGGGTATCCCCATGGTCTTCATAGAGTTCCTCAAACAACCTAAGAAGCCCAAGGAAAACACACAAACACTGAAGAATTTCATCCAAAGTATTATACACCTTATTCACTTAGCTATAGATTCAAAACAAGTCTTTTCCTACATGAATTCCTCTGAGCCTTTCTTTTCAAGTAGACTCTTCAACATTTTGAAGATAAATGTATATGCAAAATGTATTACATTTTCTAGTAATAGTCCAATAAGCAACAAAATCACAGAAAACTCTAAGGGAAAAAAAAAAGCAGGGGGACCAAAAAGCATAACCCACCCAAGCCTAGACCAAGGTGGTTCTACTCTCTTAAAAGACTCCTAACTTTCTGCAGCCTGCCAGCTCAATTTACCTCCCGTGACAGAATTTTCTGTTCTCTCTGAATTGCCTTTGGAAGAAAGGACAAGCTCTTGTCACATCAAACCATATTCTTTCCTAGAGATACATGTTTGAAACTTATGTTTCTCAAGTGCCTGTTAAGGTTTTTTAATGCAGTGATGGCTGAGATCTGGCCATTTGTAAGCTGAGCACTCTTTTGGACAGAGCCTTTATGACTGTCTCAGAGGACTGATAATAGCGATCACTGCATTTCAATAAACAGTATTTCATTCACTGTCATGGACCCAATGGACAGTGAAATAATAGTATTTCTTACAGAAGCACCAATCTTTTATCTATCTTAAGTTTAATTCAAAATATATGAAGGCATATTACTTTTTTTCCTAACGCAGTCTGAGACTTTTTTTTAAAGAAACTCACTAGTTTGGATTTATCTAAAGTACACAGTGTTTTTTGATTATTAACACAAACAGGAAAACAAAACCATGGCAACAACACAAGGGCTTTCATAGATGTTACCGAACTTAAATAACGTCTTCTAACAAAATAATTTTTGAGAAGCCAAAAGGAGAAATAAGTGCATAAAAGTCCTTTATGATTAATCAAGTTTGCTTTCTGTCATTACCAGCGTTTGAAAGGCAAAAAAAATAAAGCTTACCTAACTGCATCTGTATCAAATTGTAGATTTGGTTTGTCAATTAAGCCCAAGGAGTACAGTTGATAAGCTAGAGCACATTTCCCCACCATAAACTGTGCTGTGTTGGTGCGATCCAAACAGTCCACACAGTTGGTTCGAAGAACACCAGTCTAAAGAGAAACACCTTAAACAGTCAATCATTATTCAGTCACCAGAACTACTTCCATCCTACTCAAGATTTCTTTAAGAAGACAAGCTGCAAGTAGGGTGTTATTCCTGAACAAATAATGAAGAGCTTTTTTTTTTTCATTATGAAAGGTTACATTTGCTATTCGCAATATTGCTCCAATAGCATCATTATACCTTCTAGTCTATATTTGAATTTTTCTTTATAATTTAACAAGATAAAACAAATAGCTAACATTTTCCACATGTACCAATCAGTTAAATATGTGCTTTTCCTCCTGATCTGTCTCCTTTACTGTACAAACCAAAATATTTAGTGGCTGAGACTGTTTCATTCTTAAAGCATAATTAATATATATAGTGATTATCTGGCTCATTTTCCAAAGTCCTTCTAATTTATTCTTTACACATTTCTGTTTATGTTTCTATTTCCAATAATTTTATACTATATGAAAAAAATCTGTGAAAGTGAAAGTTGCTCAGTTGTGTCTGACTCTTTGTGACCCCATGGACTATACAGTCCATGGAATTCTTCAGGCCCAGAATACTGGAGTGGGTAGCGTTTCCCTTCTCCAGGGGATCTTCCTAACTCAGGGATCGAACCTAGGTCTCCTGCATTGCAGGTGGATTCTTTACCAGCTGAGTCACCAGGGAAGCCCAAGAATACTGGAGTGGGTAGCCTATTCCTTCTCCAGCGGATCTTCTCAACTCAGGAATCGAACCAGGGTCTCCTGCATTGAAGGCGGACTCTTTACCAACTGAGCTATCAAGGAAGCCCCCCCAAAAATCCATGGGCCATTACTATTTCAGCCACACATCCTTTCCAAGAGTTAAACACTAGCTGTAAGGCATTAAAACTTGTTCTCAAATGATTAATAATGTTGCATTCAATAAGAAGTATCTCTCTCCATGGTTGCTTTCAGAAAACATCACACACAGTGGATACAGATTCTGTTCATTATTAACACAATGTCATCTATACCTGCAGGCGACCAGTGGGAATCACGCATCCTCCTAGTTCATTCCACCTGTGTTTAAAAATACATGCTTTAATTTTAAAATATTTAATAACATAATCTATATTCATATTTGGTACCAGCTCTTTACTAAGAATCAAAGTAATAGGGCTGAATGCCCCTGAATAATCAGTTGATTCAGTTTACTCTCTCAGGTAAGTGAATTTGCAAACAACAGAGATGGAATGCTACCCATGCTCTCCTCAAAGGGAGGCCAGGAAAGGAGCATCTTAACCTTCTCCAGCCCCACGCACTAGCATTTTGTCACCCACATTCATCCAAAATGAATCCAAAGTGGGCTTTAGTTAAGCCCACTTCCTGTTCGGTCTCTATAAACACAAATAATAATTGCAGATCAACTTTATAATACAATCTACCAGGCCTGCTCCTTCTCCCCTCGACTTTAGGAGGTTCTGCTTCCTCCAGCTTTTCTTCATGGAGCTTTGCTACAGTCCTTTCATTGTTTTTACAAACTTCTTTATTATTTTCCTTCCCACGTGTTTTCTCCACGTGCCAGTGCAGGCATGGGGAAATATTCTAAGTACTATGTAATGACATTAATCTTTTAATTATTTAAAAGAAGGTGCAGTGCAGAAAAAGAGTTAACACAGCAAGCCTGACTGCTATCCTCAGAAAGGCCCGCTTACAAGGCTGCCCCGTGGCTGGTGCCGGGAACTTTAATTTTCATTATTCCCAGAACAGACAGGCATGGCTCACGGTGCCTAAGCTGTTTGTAGAAACAACGTGGTTTGCTGAACAGCCTCTCCTTCTGGGAGCCTGAAATTTTGGTAGCTGCCAGACAGAGCTGCCTGTGGGACCACTTCCAGTAAAAACCCTGGCACCAAGTCTTTAATCATTTCCCCTGGTTGGCCACACTTCACATTCGCTGTCACAAGTTGCTGGGGGAATTGAACATGCTTCGTGTGACTCTAGCAGGAGAGGACTCTGGAAGCGAGTGCCTCATTTCCTCTGGACTTTGTCCCATGTGCTTTCTCCCTTGGCTAATTTTGCTTTGTTTTGATTGTTCATAATAAATCACAGCCAAGAGGACAACAATACACTGCGACCCCTGAGTTCTCTTAGGAAATCACTGAGCCTGGGAGGAGTCTTAGGGACCCTGGTCACAGGTGCCCTGAAATTCAAACTATAACAGAAGGATTACTTGCAAAGATGTACACATTAATAATTGGTTAGGTTGGGTTTTTTTTCTGGCTTTTTGCATGTTTTTTCTTTACCACTATAGCTAACTTTGTTAACTGAACATAAAATGCTGGGAACACATAATACTGGTTCTTCAAAGATAAATTAAGCACAGATGCTTGATCTGAAGAAGCTCACAAAGTAGTAATGAAGAAAGATTTGTGGGCAAATAACTACAATACAGTGATAAATTTCATTAAAATGTTAGTATAGACTGGTCTGACTCTTTGGGACCCCATGGACTGTAGCCCACCAGGCTCCTCTGCCCACGGGATTTTCCAGGCAAGAATACTGGAATGGATTGCCATTTACTTCTCCAGGGGATCTTCCTGACCCAGGGATCGAACCCAGGTCTCCTGCAGGCAGATTCTTTACTGTTTCAGCCACCAAGGAAGCCCCAATGAAGAAAGATCTGTGAGCAAATAACTAATACAGTGACAAATTTCATTAAAATGTTAGTATAAATACTAATCTATAGACGGGTGCATAAGAAAAAATTTTCCTGCTCCTATTTAATACTGAAACACAGAATTCATTACAGAAAGTTTTATTTTACAGAAATACTTTATGTAACATTTATTCTAAGAAGCAAGAGATTCTGTGGCTTCCATCTCAAGGTATGTAGCTGCCAGGAGAATCTCCCACCCCCATGAATGTTCATTCCACAGACACGTGGGCAGGGTGTCATCTCCCCAAAGGAATAAAGTCATCTATCTTCCAAGGAGTACAAACTGCTCATGTCTAGAATATTTTTTGTCTATAAGAGCTAACTTCTTGATATCTTTTAGGTTTTAAAACACCATACGTACTTTTCATCTGGCCGCAGAATGCTACAGTAAGAATCCGGGCGGTTCACAAAGAAGCCTGTTTTCTTCACCACACTTTCTGCAATCACGTTCAGGCGATCTAGAACATTACACAGCTTGCTGAGAGCAAGGAGGAAGAGGAAGAGAAGTGAGAAGGGCCCAGCTCTTAACACGCACCTATGTTTACACCTAAAGGAAAGGCTACAGTAATGATACTTGGGAATGTAATTTTTTAAATCTCTGGTTTGTACTCAATAGGGACATTGTAAGAATTAATTTCTAGAATTAGGTGTACTCAATAACTAGCAAGATTTGGCACAAGGGCCTGTAACTCAATAGCAACTGTTGGCAAGCCTTAAACTTGGCACATGGCAACCCCCAGCAAGAGCTTTTTCCAAAGCCTTTCACTCCCCAAGAGTGGAGTCAGTGAAGTCAACACGCAGTCATGAAATGTGAAGAGAGCACAATGTTTAGTGCGGTTTCGGGAAGAAAACACTGTAAATAAATTACTACGAATGGCACCAACCAGTAACCAGGCTTATACTCTGGGAAAGTGTGTGTATGTGTGTGTGCACATGCATGTATCTAACTACATAAAATGATTCAGAGGAAAGTACAATGAGTCAAGTGCAAAACAATGCAGTGACATTAAGAAAATGAGAGAGACCTTGATGTGAACCTAGTGTTTGTATGATGCCCAGCAAATGTGTCAAAGGACAATGCAAGGTTAATGAGAGTTCCTTGGAAGAGATGAGTTTTGAATCAGAACTTGAGGGTAAGAGAGGTGGGAAGGCACCCTGGTGGGTAGGGAGGAGGGGTGGAGGGAGAAGAAACAATAGGAACAAAAGGTCCAGAATTGGACCTCGGCGCTACACTGGAGACAGAACACGACGGTTAGCTTTTCAGGAGCAGAATAGCCATGGGAATAAAGAAGGAGTTATTACATTCTGGAACCAACCAGATTTGGGGGCTTTCACATTACACCAAGGGGTCTGGATTTACTATAAATGGTCGGGAGTTAGTGCTGGTTCACCCACGAGTGAGAACATCTGAAAGTGGCGTCTGAGAAAGGAATTAATAGGGAGATAGAATGAAATAGAAAAAAAAGGTGAAACTAACACCTTTGAGGAAAAGCAGCAGAGGAGAGGTGTTCTGAAGTCACTAGGATACCTCAAAGAGAATTTGCAAATGGTAAAAATGGTGGGCAAAAGAGTTTGATCAATTAATTTAAGCCCTCTAATTATACACCAGCAGTTAAACAGCCCCTCAAGCAGATCCACAAAGGAAAATAAGAGTAACTTTACGGGGAAGGTCCTCCCTGCTACTCTACATCACAAGAAGAGGAAAACCTAACCAGGCAAGGGGAGCACCCGCTCACCTTTTGGTGTACTTGGCCATGTCCCACGGAATATAAATAATCGTGTGCTCGGGAGGCAAAAACTGGTTGAGGTAGGTCACAGCAGCTACAAGCTCTTCGCTCAGAATTCTCTCATGCTTCCTTTTTTCTCGTTCCTTTTCCAAAAATTAAACATCGTCAGTGTTCAAACTGCCTTAAATTGGAGGAACAGACTTTTAACATAACTTTGCCACGAAGGCAAGACAAAAAGATGAAGTGCTAAATATAAAAAAAATGAAACCTACCTTATTAAGGTTAAAATAAATGCAAATAAATAAATACGCCACTGAATTATGATCAACAGATAATGAGCACTAAAGACTCAAGGAGATCAGATTTCTTCCTCATAACCTCCTAAAGTCCCAACAAGTCCAGCTCACCCTACACAAGCCTGTCCTACACCCTCCACACCCCATTGGGGAGAACTCCCCAAAGGCCAGAAGAAAAGACCCCTAAGCCCCAGCCAGCTAAGGACCAGACAGAAATCAACTGGGCTTGGATGGATAATCCCCAAACTGGCAGAGCGAAAGCGCTTTCATAGCCTTCACATGCTTTTAAACCTGACTCTCATAAAACCCCCTGGAGGTAGCCAAGGCAGCCTTGTCTTCCCCTTTTACACTGTGGCTGAAAGCACTGAAGCTGAGAGACATGAATGGGACTACATCTTAGCGGTCCACCTCCTCACCTGCCTGCTGTAGCTCTGGAGAGACCACACTGCCTCCCATTCAAGAGGGGCTGGTGCATTATTACTCAGTCGTGAGCTTGGAGCTCATTCTCTGCCTCCTACCAGCCAGACGGCCTCGGTTAGGCTCTCAACTTTCCTGAATTTCCTCATCTATAAAATGGGTAACAGCAGCACCTCCCTTAAAGGATTAATGTGAGGTTTAAATGAGATAAAACATCATAATTTCTTATCAGAGCATCTGACACATGTTAAGTATTAACACAAAACAGACCATTTGTGTTATTATTCTGATCAGGACTTTACTCAGAAACAAACATGCAAACAAAAAGTAACTCGGCAATAGGGACTATTACTGGCGTCAAGATAGGTCTACGCTGTTTTCAGCCATGGTGGTTACTTTTCAACTGTCATGAATTTAATTAGATAATCACTGAGGAAACAAAAGAAAATGTATCTATTTTGCATAACTGTATATATCAAATGGAGGAATTAGAGTTGATTAAGACCAGTGATAAATCAATTTGAGATGAACAAACATTAGCTCATTTTTACATCTGAGAAAATTAAATTACATACCTGGAATTTTTCTCAAAAGTATTTTAAACCAACTAGAGAAACAGAAAGTTTGTGAATTTCTTATGTCAAATCTGACATTTAAGGAGATGCAGAGGTAAGGTTATTTCATCAACCTTGGATCATCTCTATCCAAAGAACATGCTTTATGCACTGTTTGCCCACAGTGGATTAGTTACTGAATTGTTTAGTCAACTGCCTTTGGGCCATAGTCTCATTTAACAACCAGATGAAAACTTTACATATGCAAGTGACTTTGTACATCATTTCAAAGGGTTCCGAGATCCCCCCAATAGCATCCAAGGCCCCCAGATTAAAGTCCTCTGATGGACAATGACAACAGATCCTTGGTTGGCTTCCTATTAATCCTGAGCAGCAGCACTCACAGTTTAAGGATTCCTGCAAAACTTTTGTCAAGCAGTGTCTCAAGCTTAACACATGGTGGGGTAGGGGGTGGGCAGGAGATAGTTCACACACAGGACCAAAGGGAAAAATCAAGAAAGGTATTCCATTTTAGACACTTCATACAGAGGCAGAACAGTGACTGTCCCTTGATATGCCGCACACACACACGACACACTTTGACAAGTTAATATGGACTTCTTCCAAGTGAACTGAATAAACATCTTCTATGAATAAAGTAACTGATGACAAAAACAATAGAACATTTTTTCTATTCTACAAAACAGCAACTTAATCTCCAAAGAATTTTCTAGTTTTTTTGTCAGGATCTTTATGACAATGAAATAATAAACAACAATAATTTTAAAATCTACTGACTGGCATTTAAATATTAAGAAGTAAATATTCATTTGAGAAATCTGGGCAGGAACACTTTATAACCACATGTATCTGATATTATATTTTGAACCTGCATACTTAATAGAGAAATAGCTTATTTCATACATCATGAATCTCCATTTAACCATAGCTTTTAACCACTCTACAAGGACTCTGTAATATAAGAAGAAAATTCACTAATTTAGGTTGACATTTATATTCTAGTGATAACTTTTTAATTTAGTGCTTCAGCAATAATTTATTTCTATACAAACAATATCTTATTGCTTATACATTTATTAGAAAATTGTTCATGAAGGTTCTTGTTAGTAGAGTTTTGCTTCTTTTATTTTTTTATGTTTCTTATAGCTACTGTGTAATATCAGGCTGAGGTTATGGATCATCCAGCTATTGTCTTATATTATTCTGAGTTGACAATGAGAGAGATTAAATTTCTGAACTGATGTGAACAAAAGTATAGAAAGTGATGTATTTAATACTTGATTTATTTTACAAAGTCAATCCCTGATTATTATTATTATTATATTATATATAATAATATTACAGGAGTTTTGGGTGTTGGCAGTCATCTAATTGAAGCAGACCAATAATTTCCTAAGCCAAAGAGTGACAAAGGGAGAACTAAAGCTTCCTGCTTCACTGTCCACAGCTCCTCTCATCACCTTCCTCCTATCACACACACACACACACCCCCCGCTCCTTTGAATCCAGGCCCTAAGGCCCTAAAACTTCCTGCCTCACTGTTCACAGCTCCCTGCCTCATCACCTTCCTCCTCTGAAAAAACACACACACACACACACACACACACACGTACCCTTATGATTCTGTCCTCCCATTAAAATAACTCCTCCCTCCAAGTTTCAGATTTCCTCCTTTCCTCTCAAGTACATGATGCCCCTGATCATCCCTTCTCTTTCCTGTATTCTCTCCTCTCCTGAAGGATCTCAAACAGATCCTTCCCAAACACTTTTAAACACATCATTACGATCTCTTCAAGAAACAACAACCAGATGAAAACACCAACTCTTCCACATTTCTCACTAGGTGCTTCATTTCTCCAAGAGGATCAAACCAGTCCATCCTAAGGGAAATCAATTCTGAATATTTAAGGGAAATCAATCCTGAATATTTATTGGAAGGACTGATGGTGAGGCTGAAGCTCCAATACTCTGGCCACCTGATGCGAAGAACTGACTCACTGGAAAAGACCCTCATGCTGGGCAAGACTGAAGGCAGGAGAATGGGACAACAGAGGATGAGATGGTTCGATGGCATCACCGACTCGGTGGACATGAGTTTGAGCAAGCTCCAGGAGTTGGTGATGGACAGGGAAGCCTGGGGTGCTGCAGTCCATGGAGTCACAAAGAGTCGGACACGACTGAGCAACTGAACTGAACTGAGGGAAAAAGTCCTCCTACAGCTCAGTCCATGTCACTCAGTGCCTCTGGTGTTGGGAACATCAATGAGCATATTTTCTGTCTTCATCTTACCTGACCTGTTAGCAGCCTTTGCCACTGTCAGCTGCTTACTTCCTTCATCACGAAACATGCTTTCTCTTAGTTGTCATAACACAGCACTCAGCTGGTTTTCCTCCTACTTTTCCATCTGTCCTTTCTCTGACTCCTTTATGGATTCAGCCTGCTCTACCTAGACATTAGGAGCTGAAGGTTCTCAAGTCGAGACCAGAGGCTCTTCACTCTTCTCCCTTTATACCCTCATTTGGGCA
Source organism: Okapia johnstoni (assembly GCA_024291935.2). NCBI lineage: Eukaryota > Metazoa > Chordata > Mammalia > Artiodactyla > Giraffidae > Okapia > Okapia johnstoni. The sequence goes on along the minus strand of CM044317.1, from coordinate 57,367,682 downwards.
TCCTCTCTGCACCCATGTCTTCAAATATCGCCAGGACTCAGATGGGCCATAATAGCACATATCAGCCCAGACCTCTCTCCTGAGCTTCCATCTCACACAGCGACCACCTACTTACCATCTCCTTTGACAGGACTCAATCCATCTCAAATCTCAACACATTCAAACCGCACTCATCACCTTCCCTCACAGACAGTCTGTGTTCCCTGGCTCAGTGAGTGGCATCGCCACACATTCACCTGAGTGAGCCAGAAACCTAGGGATCAAGTCTTACCCCTTCCTCTCCCTCATCTCAGACCCAGCTCATCACTGAGTCTACTGCCTGTGTCCACTCCTTTCCACCTCTACCATGCTACCCTAGCTGAGGCCGTTACCCCTTTTCTGGATAATTATCACAGCGGTGGGGCCTTCCAACATCGGCTTTAGTCTGTACCAATCCATTCATTCTCTACCTTGAGATCAGGATAACCTTCTCAAAACAGAAATCTGATCACCATCTTCTCAACTCTACAAAACCTTCAACGGTTTTGGAAAGTCAAGATAGGACATGACTCATTGACACACCCTACAAGGCTCTACAAGTCTGGCATAACTACCTCTTCAGTCTCTTCTCACAACAGGCTCTCCTGCCCGCATTCTCTGAGACCCGGTCAGAGAGGCCTTTTCTTCTTCAAAGGCACCTTATGCCCTCCTGTCCCAGGGCCTTCGTACCTGCTGCTCTCTTTCCTCTTGGCCTTGGAAAGGCCTCTTCATTCAGAGGCGTTGCACTGACTCATCACTTCTTCATGGAAGACTTCTCTCCCGCTATAAGCTCTCAGAGCGTCGTATCCCTGTCTTGGTACCTCTGCATCACTTTACCATCTCCTGTTAGACTGTGAGCCCAGAGAAGGCAGGGACTGTTTTTATGATTGCCTTGGCACAAGGGAAACCTTCAAAACTGTTAAACAGTGGCTTAAATGGACATAGGATTCCTTGGTTTCTAATTAAACTGAATTATACTTATTATAACTAATGATCTCGGTTATCCAGGTCATACAGTCAGCAAAAACAAGGCTGGGAGCTGACTGGGACTCAGATCATGAGCTCCTTATTGCAAAATTCAGACTTGAAGAAAGTAGGGAAAATCACTAGGCCATTCAGGTATGACCTAAATCAAATCACTTACAGTAGAAGTGACAAGTAGATTCAAGAGATTAGACCTGATAGAGTGCCTAAAGAACTATGGACAGAATATGGACATAACATTGTATAGGAGGTGGTGACCAAAACCATCACCAAGAAAAAGAAATGCAAAAGGCAAAATGATTGTCTGAGGAGGCCTTACAAAGAGTTGAGAAGAGAAGAGAAGCATAGGGCAAAGGAGAAAAAGAAAGATATACCCATCTGAATGCAGAGTTTCAAAGAATAGCAAGGAGAGACAAGAAAGTCTTCTTAAGTGAGCAATGCAAATAAAGGAAAACAATAGAATAGGAAAGACCAGATATCTCTTCAAGAAAATTAGAGATACCAAGGGAACATTTCATGCAAAGATGGGCACAATAAAGGACAGAAACTATGAATAATACAGAAGCAGAAGATATTAAGAAGAGATGACAAAAATACACAGAAGAGCTGTACAAAAAAATTCTTAATGACCCAGAAAACTATGATGGTGTGATCACTCACCTAGAGGCAGACATCCAGGAGCGCAAAGTCAAGCAGGCCTTAGGAAGCATTACTATGAACAAAGCTAGTGGAGGTGACGGAATTCCAGCTGAGTTATTTCAAATCCTAAAAGATGATGCTGTTAAAGTGCTGTACTCAATATGCCAACAAATTTGGAAAATCCAGCAGTGACCACAGTACTGGAAAAGGTCAGTTTTCACTCCAAATCCAAAGAAGAAAAATGCCAAAGAATGTTCAAATTACCGCACAACTGTACTCATTTCACATGTTAGCAAGGTAATGCTCAAAATCCTTCAAGCTAGGTTTCAACAGTACGTGAACCTAGACCTTTCAAATGTACAAGCTGGATTTAGAAAAGGCACAGTAACCAGAGATCAAATTGCCAACATCTGCTGGATCACAGGAGAAGGCAATGGCACCCCACTCCAGTACTCTTGCCTGGGAAACCCCATAGACGGAGGAGCCTGGTAGGCTGCAGCCCATGGGGTCGCGAAGAGTCAGACATGACTGAGCGACTTCACTTTCACTTTTCACTTTCATGCACTGGAGAAGGAAATGGCAACCCACTCCAATATTCTTGCCTGGAGAATCCCAGAGACGAAGGAGCCTGGTGGGCTGCCGTCTATGGGGTCGCACAGAGTCGGACACGACTGAAGCGACTTAGCAGCAGCAGCAGCAGCTGGATCACAGGAAAAATAAGGGAATTCCAGAAAAACACCTACGTCTGCTTTATTGACTATGCCAAAGCCTTTGACTGTGTGGGTCACAACAAACTGTGGAAAATACTAAAGAGATGGGAATACCAGACCACCCTGCCTGCCTCCTAAGAAACGTGTATGTAGGTCAAGAAGCAACAGTTAGAACCAATTTCAAACTAGGAAAGGAGTACATCAAGGCTGTATATTGTCATCCTGCTTATTTAACTTCTATGCAAAATACATCATGCAAAATGCCAGGCTGAATGAAGCTCAAGCTGTAATCAAGACGGCCAGGAGAAATATCAACAACCTCAGATATGGAGAAGACACCACCCTAATGGCAGAAATTGAAGAAGCACTAAAGAGCCTCTTGATGAAGGTGAAAGAAGAGAGTGAAAAAGCTGACTTAAAACTCAACAGTCTAAACACTGAGATCATGGCAACTGGTCCCATTACTTCTTGGCAAATAAATGGGGAAAGAATGGAAACAGTGACAGACTTAATCTTTTGGGGCTCCAAAATCACTGCAGACAGTGACAGCAGCCATAAAATTAAAAGATGCTTGCTCCTTGAAAGAAAAGCTATGACAAACCTAGAGCGTGTATTAAAAAGCAGAGACATCACTTTGCTGACAAAGGTCTGTATACTCAAGGCTATGGTTTTTCCAGTAATCATGTACAGATGTGAGAATTGGACCATAAAGAAGGCTGAGCACTGAAAAGTTGATGCTTTTGAACTGTGGTGTTGAAGAAGACTCTTGAGAGTCCCTTGGACTGTAAGGAGATCCAACTAGTCCATCCTAAAGGAAATCGGTCCTGAATATTCATTGGAAGGACTGAAGCTGAAGCTCCAATACTTTGGCCACGTGATACGAAGAGCCGACTTTCGGACAAGACCCTGATGCTGGGAAAGACTAAAGACAGAGGGAGAAGGGGGTGACAGAGGGTAGATGACTGGATGGTATCACTGACTCAATGGACCTGAGTTTGAGGAAACTCTGGGAGACAGTGAAAGACTGGGAAGCCTGGTGTGCTGCAGTCCATGGGGTCACAAAGAGTCAGACATGACCAAGTGAATGAACAACAACAAATACTTGTAACCAACTTCTCAGAATAATCTCAGATACCAGAAGGTTTGGCCAACTGCCATAGCCATAATATAACAAAACACTTGTTTTTCATACTCAGGGTTTTCCTGGCCACAGAATGAGATTCCTCCATTTCATCTGGTTGCAACAGACACAGATAAAATTTCCTACCTGGTCTCCTACCCTCCACACCAGGCCTTTGACCTGGCTGCCTACTCATATACACAAGACACGTTGACCAGACAGTGTACTCTGACATGGAAGCACAGAATTATGAGACCAGGTCACCACTCTGTCCACCAGATTCCTGAGCCACAACTGCACCCCAATTTCTGAATCTAGTCCTTAGATCCTATTACCACATATTATCTTGCCCAGCAGATCTTCTGGATTGTCAAGGGAAGTTACTCTATCAAGGCTAGCCTGTGGGTGTTTGATCTCCATGCTTCCTTCTCCCAGATGTCCTGGAAACTGAGGCAGAATTTCATCCATACCTAGTTCACCCCAGGAAATTAGAAGACAGACATGCTCATTTCTCTCTTTCCTAGGAAACCCACCACAGATTCTCTGAATTACCCAGGGAAGAGGCCACGTGGACTCTGAGGCCAAAGGACAGAGGTTCAGACAGTTCAGACACACTGAGTCGTCATAGCACGATCAACCCACAGCCCTCTCCTCCTTTAAAGCAGGCTAGTTAAGCCCCTTCATGTTGTCCAGTGTGATCGAATTTCATAACCAAACAGAGAGCATGTCATACCTTCACTAAATTCAAGACGATGATGGGTGAGCCAAACCTCTGAAGCATCTGGTCAAAGTGAAGGGCAGCCACGTGGGCAAACGGATCTGCCTGATCCACTGGGAGGAAAAAAAAAATAAGTACCAGAATGAAAATTACACAGCAAGAATAAAAGCAGCACAGCGTCTTGTTTCACTTTACAATGTTTATAGAAATGTAACTCAATTGATCTTCTGGTAGTTTCACATCTCAAATTCCTCTTAAGCATATCATTCTTCATATATTTATTGAATTTGAATGATTCTTACATTTCTGAATAGAATTAATTATATTTAAATATTTTAAAATATAAATAATTTTCTAGTGGCCAATATTAAAAATAAATGTATATAAAGTTGTTGCATAAAAAAATATCAGTAGTCCTGATTCTAAGTTATCTACTTTTCAGTACTAAAACTCCATGCTTTTATGAAATTTCTGTTGGCAGCAGTTTACTCTCTAATGTGGGTAAAGGAGAGTTACTATTGAAAAGACTGTTCCACTCACATGTAATAGGGGGCTTAGGCATCATAGTTGAAATGTCCTGTGACCAGTATAAGGGAACTGATCCTCTAACTTGTACGTAAGAAGAATAACTTCCTGCAGTAAAAGACATGACAGAAGCATCGCAGAGTATTTGCTCAGTTTCCACTTCATTTGCAACATCACCCTGGAAAGAAAGGTGCATTTGCAGATGTTTTATATTCTCAGAATTTTTTCATGGAAAAAATGTCAAGTACACAATGAAAATATAATTCCTATTCTTAGGATATTTTAAAAGAGGTGAGTGCTGATCAATATTTGATGCACACATTAAAAAAGGAAAATCATTAAGATGCAACAAAGGAAGGCAATTAAAAATAGCAGAGAACAGACGAGGGAAAAATCAAATTAAATAGCTAATAATACAGGTAATAGAGTGCAGAGAAGGAGAGAAAAGGAAAACAATTACAAGATATTACAGGAGATTAGTAAGACCAATGAAATATAAAAATTCAATTCTGAAGACCAAGCAGGAATGAAAGGACAAAAAGTAAGATTCAAATAAAATGCCTGATGGACAGAAGAAAAAAAATCTTGAGACAGCTTTACTTATAAAGTATATGAGAATGCAACAAAGAATAATTTTAGAGGCATTAATAACGTGCCTGTCTAATTACCCTCGATATATCCAAAACTACATAACAGAGCTGCAAAACGCTGTTCTTGTCCAGTGGCTCAGTCGTGTCCGACTCTTTGTGACCCCAAGGACTGCAGCTCGCCAGGCTTCCCTGTCCATCATCAGCTCCCGGAGGTTGCACAAACCCATGTCCATTGAGTTGGTGATGTCATCCAACCATCTCATCCTCTGTTGTCCCCTTCTCCTCCTGCCTTCAATCTTTCCCAGCATCAGGGTCTTTTCCAATGAGTCACTTCTTCACATCAGGTGGCCAAACTACTAGAGTTTCAGCTTCAACATCAGTCTTCCAATGAATATGCAGGACTGATTTCCTTTGGGATTGACTGGTTTGATCTCCTTGCAGTCCAGGGGACTCTCAGGGGTCTTCAACACCACAGTTCAAAAGCATCAATTCTTCAGTGCTCAGCTTTCTTTATAGTCCAACTATCACATCCATACATGACTACTGGAAAAACCATAGCTTTGACTATATGGACTTTTCTTGGCAAAATAATGTCTCTGCTTTTTAGCACGCTATCTAGGTTTGTCATAGCTTTTCTTCCAAGGAGCAAGCATCTCTTAATTTCATGGCTGCAGTCACCATATGCAATGATTTTGGAACTCAAGAAAATAAAGTCTATCACTGTTTCCATTGTTTCCCCATCTATTTGCCATGAAGTGATGGGACCAGATGCCATGATCTTAGTGTTTTGACTGTTGAGTATTTAAGCCAACTTTTTCACTCTCCTCTTTCACTTTCCTCAAGAGGCTCTTTTAATTCCTTTGCTTTCTGCCATAAAGGTGGTATCATCTGCATATCTGTGGTTATTGATATTTCTCCCACAATCTTGATTTCAGCTTGTGCTTCACCTAGCCCGGCATTTAGCATGATGTACTCTGCATATAAGTTAAATAAGCAGGGTGACAATATACAGCTTTAATGTACTCCTTTCCCAGTTTGGAACCAGTCCGTTGTTCCATATCCGGTTCTAACTGTTGCTTCTTGACCTGAATACAGGTTTTTAGGAGGCAGGTAAAGAGGTCTGGCATTCCCATCTCTTTAACAATTTTCCACAGTTTGTTGTGATTCACACAGTCAAAGGCTTTAGCATAGTCAATGAAGCAGAAGTAGATGTTTTCCTGGAATTCTCTTGCTTTTTCTATGATCCAGAGGATGCTGGCAATTTGATCTCCAGTTCCACTGCCTTTTCTAAATCCAGCTTGAACATCTGGAATTTCTTAGTCATGTACTGTTGAAGCCTCGCTTGGAGCATTTTGAGTATTACTTTGCTAGCATGTGAAATGAGTGCAATTGTACGACAGTTTGAACGTTCTTTGGCACTGGGATGAAAACTGATCTTTTTCAGTCCTGTGGCCACCGCTGAGTTTTCCAAATTTGCTGGCATATTGAGTGCAGCACTTTAACAGCATCATCTTTTAGGATTTGAAATAGCTCAGCTCGAATTCCATTACCTTCACTAATTTTGTTCGTAGTAATGCTTCTTAAGGACCACTTGACTTCACACTCTAAGATGTCTGGCTCTAGGTCAGTGATCACATCACTGTGGTTATCTGGGTCATAAAGACCTCTTTTGTATAGTTCTTTTGTGTATTCTTGCTGCCTCTTCTTAATATCTTCTGCTTCTGTTAGGTCCATACCGTTTCTGTCCTTTATTGTGCCTATCCTTGCATGAAATTCTCCCTTGGTTATCTCTAATTTTCTTGAAGAGATCTCTAGTTTTTCCCATTCTATTGTTTTCCTCTATTTCTTTGCATTATTCACTTATGAAGGCTTTCTTATTTCTCCTTGCTATTCTTTGGAACTCTGCATTCAGATCAGTATATCTTTTTTTCTTAAAGCGACAGTTATAACTATGTTCATTGTCGATATGATTTTAAGAATGAATGTTGCTATATTAAGGCAGGATCAAAACCCAATGTCTCGCTCAGTATATCTACTCGATCACACATCTGTGTAAGACTCCAGTTGTCTGTTGCAGAAAGAGACAAAACACTCAAAACACGCTACATGACCAAAGGCAGAAAAGATGAATATGTTGTTTTTTTCCTAGGGATGAGCAGAAGGAGTCTGTCTTGAGCCAAACTAAAGCAGAGGGAAGTGGGTAAAGGGTTTCCAGGCCTTGCTTTACTCAGTTTTCTCATCAAGGATGCTTTTCCAAAGAGCGCTCCCCTTGGGAGGAGCATATTCCTTGGGTGGAGGTGCTTTGCTATTTTAGTCTCTCCACTAAATATGTACTGCATTTTTAAATCTATTACAGAAATGGCTCATCCTCCAAAACATTAGACATTTCATAACTCCCCAAGGCATTGCATAATGCTAAGATAGCTATTTTTCAGAACATCTGTACATTAGTCATATTCCTCACAAGTTTCAGAGACTCTAGAGAATTCATTATTCTCTTGATAATGTCCCAAACTAAGAAATTCAACTTTCTGAAATTCCACTTTGCTTTATCTGTCACCAGAGCTGAAATAAAAAGTTATATTGCCAGCAGCAATCTTACCTCACAGTTTGCACCTCTTTTGAGAAAACGGGTCCCAGCGAACTTACTGGATCTTCTAGCTATTAAAGTGACATACACAGGCCGTCCATAGATCAACAGCTCTTAGAAATCTAGTTAAAGCTGTTTAGCATTCATGACCATCACGCCCTACCAAGAGAATCATTCTACCTTAAATGTATTTTGTCCAGTAGGTTAAAGAACACCAAAAAGCTCCACCCAAGAAATGGAACAGCACTGGGTCTAACTGCTCTTTCAAAGTACGCAGGTGTTAAGGCAAAACTGAACCTCACTAACGAGTGCTTTCCGTGAATTTCAGAGGAAATGGTAACCAGATGTAGGGTTATTGGTCAAAGGAAGACCTGTGGTCCCTCCTTGCAGCCAGGTAAGAATGTAAAAGGTACAACTAATCCTTCTTCGTCTTCAGAGACCATACACCTATCAAAGTGAGCACCTCTCCTTTAACAGGGTGTTTAAATTATGAAGCAACAGCTAACTCTGAGGGAACGGAGTTAGTATAGTACTGTAAGAGCACCCAAATTTGTCACCTAACTGCAAAACTGAGCACTGGGAACTGTTTAACCAAAATAAAGTTTATTAATATTGTCACTTGAGTTAACTTTCTGAGCCTCCGTTTCATCTTCTGTAAAATGGTGTAAGTGCAAAAAAAAATAAAAGTAACCAATTTTATTAGGTGGTTGGGAAGACTGGCTTAGGTAACGTGTTCAATGTGTGCCTGGCTTGTAGCAAATGTTCAATAAATAGCAATGACTGTTATCATCATATAGATTCCAGAATTCATTAAATGCTTGTTAACTGGGAGACTGGATTCATCATTTCAACTAATGAGCTTTAAAATTATAATCTATGGTGCTATTTATTACTTTAAAGAAACAACCATTTATTGTACTTAATACATGCCAGGCCCTGAGTTAGCTCTTGAGAAATAAAAGACAGTTTAGAATTACTTTTTAGAAACTGTAACACCTTCTCTTTAGAGTCCTTGGTGGTGGAAACCGTGTGTTTTTTCCAGGTTGATTCTACTTTTGGAAAAATATATAGTAATTCGGGGCCAAATCTCATTATTCAGTTAATGATCAAGCAGATAACACCACTCACTGGTTGAAAATGAGTATAAGGTAACGAGCCATTTTATGTGTCACACATAAATCTCACCATCTTCATTCCAGAAGTCCTCTTCATCTTCATCGAGCCTCTCCTCACCCTTACTTGCCACAAAGGAGGCAAAACAGGCCCTCTCCAAAGCCAACCTCTCCAACTCTACCTTTGACTCCCTGACTCCACTCCTGTCAAATGTTCTGGTGCAAGAAAGCACATAATTGGTTAATCACATTCACCCACTCAGTGGTCTCAAAACAACCACTGCTTTAAAGTGTTCACTCTAGGTTTCCAACAAACCTAAAACACAAGGAAGAATGTCAACCAGAAAGCATGCTAGGTGCAAACGTTCTTCAGGATCTCTAAAAGGGGCAGGAAAAAACTTACCACCACCTCTAAAAAGTAGACATTGCCGTCTTAAGCCTCATAAGAACACATTCAATATAGCCAGAAATCAAATAAAATGACAAAAGGTATTTATAAGATTGATTTACCAGCTTAACACCAAGCTCAATCTATATCTATTTAATCTATTATGACTCTTCACAATCCAGATCTTCATTACACCTGAACCACTGCAATCTTGTCCTGATCCATGTCCCTTGGTCTAGGGTGGATCAGATGGTAAAGAATCTACCAGCAATGCAGGAGACCCAGGTTTGATCCCTGGGTTGGGAAGATACCCTGCAGGAGGAAACGGCAATCCACTCCAATCCTGCCTGGAGAATTCCATGGACAGAGGAGCCTGGAGGGCTACAGTCCATGGGGTCACAAATAGTGGGACATGATGGAGTGACCAACACACTTTGAAAATGGCTACCCACCCAAGCTTCCTAAGTACTGATTTGTATGTTACCCTCTTGAAAAAAAGTTTCAAAAATTCTAGCACCAAACCCAAAGTCCTTCATCTGACCACCAAAGTAATCTAGTGATTGGCAGTCTGACTCCCCACTAACCCATCTCCTTCCCACCCCATTGCACCTCCAAGGCATTTTATACACAAACCACAAGTACACTCCCATGAACTTTTCCATCTCTACACTCACGATGCTTCCCCAACCCACAGTCTCACTGCCGAGGCCTGCTTCTTGATCAAGTCAAGCCAAGTTCAACTCTTCCTATGAGCCTGGGCCCATCCTCCCCTCCTGTTAGCGATTCTGCTCCTGCTCTTAGGTAAGAATGACACTTACTACCTACAGCACCTTCTGTGCACAGAGTATTTTCTTCCTTGTTATTTACCTGTCTGTAGACATAATAGATCTGCATCCCTCTTTGTATTTCAACCACACAGAATGCATAATTATAATCTATCTGCTGGATGTACAGATAATTGTAATGATCTTATAATTCATATACAGATTTCTACAAATTGGTATAGCATAAATTTAATAATATGTATCTTAATGTTTTAAAAAAGGATACTTGACTGCCCACAGAATCCATGAATAATGTATAGCAGCCAGTCACGATGGACAGTGTTTTTAATTATATCTAGAAGTTCGCCGTTCCACACATACTTCATGTAAGGCTCACTAGAGATCCCAAATACACCTGAAAAAATAAGAGTCGGTATCAGGAATATCAGAAAATTGGTTGACATTCAATTCATTTTTAAGTTCTTAAACTTTTGTTTTTTAATTTCAAAATGTCTGATAAATATCACTGCTGTTTTCAGTGGATATAACTCATGTCATTGCCCAGAACACTGTGCTGATTCTGTACAAAGTTAAAGAAAAAACACATTTTCTGATGTGTGAGAGTTTTTAACCTAGAGAAAAGCAAACAACTGGGAAATTAAGGACAAGCATACAAATACATGAATAAGGCTGACAGACAGCAGGAGCAGTGACCAGGAGCATGGCTCTGGTATCACAGCGCCTGGGTCCACATCTGAGCTCTGCCTCACCAGCAGGGTGACAGGTGTGACCAAGAGGGTCACTTACTCTCAGCGCCCCGTTTGCTCATCTGTGCCCCTTTCATGCGATTATTGTAAAGGCAAGTTGATAATGCACATGAAACGCTCAGAACAAGTCTCGTGTCTTACTCATAATTCCGTAAGTGGTAGTTATTATTCTATCAAGCTTTTTTGATATGACAAAATTAATTTCATCAAGCATCATTTCAGGATATCCAAATAAATTTACTAAATATCAATAAGTTTTACAAAACATATATCAAGTATAAGAAATAAGTATAAAATAATGGCTTAAAAGATTGTAACAGTTCTGCTTAGAGACAGTCAATACTATTTTTCTTCTCAAAACATGTATGTTAAGAGTGTTTATATATACTATGACAAATACCCTTTCGTTTTATTTATAAAAAGTAAGCCTTCTCTGCCCCTTCAATGACATTACACTGAGCATGAATAATGGACAGGAGTCCTGTCTTTGTCACTTACCAATTCTGTGACCTTTGGCAAGTTACATAACATCTCAGAACCTCAATTTTCTAAACTGTAAAATGATGGTACCACTCACCGCAGAGACATAATTCAGATTTTAAAAAAATATAATATATGCAAAGTGACTAACATGCTGCCTGACACATTAGAGGCTTTTTTTTAAATGTATTATTTTCCTTTTCTACCTACCCAGACAACTTTCGCCCTCTCTTTCTCTTTCCTATCAGTTTTCCCCTGTGTAGTAGGAGGATAATGCGTCCCTTCCCCACAGAAAAAATATCTTATGTTCTAATCACCAGAACCCATGAGTAAGTTACGTCACGTGGCAAGGAGAAATTAAAGCTGCAGATGGAATTAAGGTTGCTAATTAAGATGGGCAGACTATTCTGAACTGTCCAAGTGGGCCCATTGTAATCACGTGGGCATTGTGAGTGAAAGAGGGAAACAGGACTGAGAGTGTCAGAGCGATGTCATGTGGGCAATCCTCAGCAGCCATTGCTGGCTTTGAAGATGGAAAGGGTAAGGAAATGGCTTTTTCCTTAGGGCCTCAAGAAAGAAACGCAGCCTTACCAACACTCTAACTTTAGTCCACCAAGATTTCTTTTGGGCTTTTGACTTCTGTAAGATAATAAATGTGTATAGTTTTAAGTCACTGAGTTTGTGGACATTTCTTATGGCAGTCATAAAAACCTAATACACAGTTTATTTATATCTATCAAGTAGAACTGCTTGACCCATAGTAAAAAGTTAGGTGGCTTTTGGAGTCTTAATTCAGGTCTCAGTACAGATATTCAGATTCATATGAGAGATGACACACAGTGCATATTTACTAATGCTTTTAGCTTTTCTATTACTAAGCACAATATTTAGAAGAAATGATGTGACAAATATTCAGGTACAATTATCTTACCCTCCACCTGCCTCGAGTGGCACAGATTACAATTCAGATGTCTGAACCACAGCAAATTTCTGTGATCTAGATGTTTTGGGGTAGGGAGGGTGCACTGGCTTTGGCTTTAGCTCAAGTGATAGTCAATAATAAATGAACAAGAGTCAAAGGCAATTAACAGAGATGGCATTCAGTTGAAGTAAGTATCAGTCTTCTTAGAGTGGACCAGAGCTTCTGGCAAAGGGCTAACAGAGCACAGCCTCTTCCTGAGTGTCCTGCAAGGACAGACCTTGTGGAACTTACCTTCGACCTCTGCACCCACATCTTCATCACTGTCACAGAAGTGGCACTGAGGAAGGGACCCAAAGACACTACTGACTTTTTGTTTCCACAGTAAGGTCAATTCAGCTAAACTGTCTTAACTTGACATTTGAAGCAGTTCCTTCACAACATTCACTCTGGCAATGTCTCTGGCCTTAGAGTGCTAGACCAATCCCTAAATCTAGGGATAAAGGTATCCATTCTGCTGTGTGGCTGGTTAGTCTCAGATCCCCAGGGTCACCCTAGATTAGTCACACACAGGTCCTGCAGTAACCCCAGAACAGTCCTGACAGAAGCAGGGTGTGGGAGGGACAGGGGGGTCAAGCTGAGACCAATCAAAGTCAGAAGAGCCTCTGACCTCCTGCAAGGGTTCCTCTGGACACTGGCCTTGTGATCTTAACCTCTAGGTCTTGGCTTCCTACTTAGCCTTTATTTCCTATTGAGTAGTTTTTTACAAGGATTAGAGATATGATACATAAATCTAGACTGCAACAGGCAACCCAGGGTGATTTTTTTCTACAATTCAACTCATACACAATTGGTCTCTATGAAGAAAAAATAGGTGGTGGTGTGTATTCTTCAATATTTAAAAAGAAAATTCTACAGCCAAAGACTAAAGTTGAATGTACTCCATAAAAGGTGCATGAAATTTTGCTAGAAAACATCAGCATACAATTTTCTGGCTTGCCCACAAATGAAATCAATTTGGTAATGTTTGATCTCTGGACTTCCCTCATAGCTCAGGCAGTAAACAATCTGTCTGCAATGCAAGAGACCCAGGTTCAAAATTCCTGGGTCAGGAAGATCCCCTGGAGAAGGAAATGACAAGCCACTCAGGTATTCTTGCCTGGAAAATCTTATGGACAGAGGAGCCTGGCAGGCTACAGTCCATGGGGTCACAAGAGTCGGACACTACTTAGCGACTAAACCACCACCATGATCTCTATAAAAATGAATTTGTTAAGTTCATATATCTGAAGCAACTTCATGAAAGGACAAAGAGCAAATAGAAAAGGAGAAATATGAAGGAAATGTGAGTGAATTTAATGAGATGCCGTTTCATAGATGTCACATTAACATATATTGGCTGTGCTGAAAACCACCTACCGTTTCCACCCTGTGTAATCAATCCTTCATCTTCAAAGATGTCGAAACTCTCCTGGCGAGTCTGGGTGGTTTCTGACTTTAACATCTCCAGGGGCATTCGCAAGACTGTGAGATTATACTGAAGTGAGTGGGACAAATCATAGCTGTAACTGAGAAGAGAAAGCTCAATAAGAATTAGAAAAGCAAAACATATTTCATAATCTTGGCTCCCAGAAGGAATTAAAACCTATGAACTAAATTAGTTAGCACCTAATTATGAACTGAATTTGTTAGCACCAACAATGAAAGCAATGTTGTTCAAATAAGCACCTTAAACATAGTAAATCATGAATATAATTGGAAATTTAAAAATCATTACGTGACTTAGGCATTTGCATAAGTAGAAATACACAATAAAATGTTAGTAACCTACATTCACTGATTTACATATGCCCTTTGTGCTTCACACTGAAATTAATCTAACTTCATAGTCTTGTATAACAAAGTCACACTTCTATATGTGTCTTAATGGACTATTAAAAATGCTATAATATCCACTCTAATAGTATTATACAAGGTCTGTTCTCTAGTCTACCTTTGAATGAAAATAATTATATTAATTACTAATGGTGGCACAACTTATTTAGTAATAAAATAAGAATAAGCAAATAACACAAGCCACTACAGTGAAACATGTTTGAGAAGCATGTCATTAAAAAAAATTATAACAGTCTGTGCAAATAAAATTTGCACAAAATCAACAACTTTTATAAGTATCTTTAGCTATATATTTTTAGCATAGAATTTCACACAGTATCTAGAATTTTTTAAGTTATACAAATTTGAAAGTATTTCAGTCATACCTTAAAATGGTTACAACTTCAGAGATTCTCACACATTTTTATTTCTTCTTTAGTTTATTAATATAATTTCAAGTTGATTTTTATTTAATCTGTTAAATTTAAATGTACCACATTTGCTTGATAGAGCCATTAATTGTATTAGCATCTGATCTCAGAGAGATAAAAACTGTATTAAGAAGTTGGTTTCTCAATCCCATATACAAGAGCATAAAAAAACCTTAGGAATAAATTTCACCAAAGAGGTAAAAGATCTGTATGCTGAAAATTATAAGACATGAAGAAAATAAACGAATAAGACACAAAGAAATGGAAAGATATCCAGTGTTCACAGAGTGAGTGAGAGTCACTCAGTCATGTCCAACTCTTTGTGACCCGAATTCTCCAGGCCAGAATACTAGAGTGGGTAGCCTTTCCCTTCTCCAGGGGATCTTCCCAACCCAGGGATCAAACCCAGGTCTCCCACATTGCAGACGGATTCTTTACTAGCTGAGCCACAGTGGAAGCCCAGTGTTCATGAAACAGAAGAATTAATACTGTGTAAATAACCATACTACCCAAAGACATCTACAGATTCAATACAATCTGTATCAAAATCCCAATTACATTTTCCACAGGAATAGAAAAAAACAATTCTAAAATTTGTATGGAACCACAGAAGACTCCTAGTAGTCAAAGCAATCTTAAGAAAGAAGAACAAAGCTGGAGGCATCAAACTTCCTGATTTCAAACGTCATTACAAAGTTACAGCATCAAACAGCATGTTACCGAGATAAAAAAAAAGACACCTAGACCAATGGAACAGAATTGAGAGCCCCGAAATAAAACCACCCAGATACAGTCAACTAATATTTGACCAGGGAGCCAAAAAGACGCATGGAGAAAGCATGGGCTTCCCTGGTGGCTCAGACAGTAAAGAATCTACCCGCAATACAACGCAGGAGACGCAGGTTTGATCGCTGGGTCGGAAAGATCCCCTGGAGAAGGGGATGGCCGCCTGTTCCAAGAATGGAGAATTCCATGAGCAGTGTAGCCTGGTGGGCTAGAATTCCATCAATGGTGTAGCCTGGCGGGCTACAGTCCACGGGGTCGCAAAGAGTTGGACACAACTGAGCGACTGACAACCACTTTTCCAAAAAGACAAATGGAGAAAGGACAGTCTCTTCAATAAATGTGTTAGGAAAACTGGACAACCACCTGCAGAAGAATGAAACTGGACCCCTGTCTTACACCACTCACAAAAGTTCACTTAAAATGGATTAAAGACTTAAATGTAAGACCTGAAACTATAAACTAATAAAAGAAAACACAGGGAAAAGCTCCTTGACATTGGCCTTCACAAAGATTATTTTTGGACATGATACCGAAAGTACAAGCAACAAAAGCAAAAACAGCCAAATGAAACATCAAAATAAAAAGCTTTGCACAGAAAAAGAGTGAGTGAGCAAAATAAAAAGGCAACGTTTTGAATGGGAGAAAATACTTGCAAACCATCTAACTGTTAATGGGTTGATGGCCAAAATACATAATAAACTCATACAACTCAACGACAAACAAATAATCCAATTTTAAAATGGGCAAATGACTTGAATAGACATTTCCCCAAAGAAGACATACAAATGGCCAATAAATGCATGAAAAGATACTCATCATCACATTGGGAAATGCAAATCAAGACAACAATGAGGTACCACCTCATACCTATTAGAATGGCTACTATAAAACAAGAAACAGCAGGATTGGCAAGGATGTAGAAAAAAGAGAACTCTGCACTGCTGGTGGGAACATAAATTGGTGTAGCCATTATGGAAAATAAAATAGCAGCTTCTAAAAAATTAAAAACAGAACTATCATTTGACCCAGAAATCCCATTTCTGGGTACATACCCAAGAGAAAAAAGATCACCATCTCAAAGAGCTATCTGCACCCCCATGCTCACTGCAGAATTAATCAAAATACCCAGATGTGGCAACAACCACAAATGAACAGATTAATAACTTAACAAAGGAACAGATAAATAAAATGTAGGGTATATTAAAAAAATGGCAGTTGCCAGTGGCTGGGGGAAATGGAGAACTATCAGTCAAAGAGTACAAACTCTTAGCCATAAGATAAACAAGATCTGGGTATCTAATGTACAGCATGGTAACTGTAATTAACAATACTGAATTATGTGCTTGAAATGTGTTAAGGGAATAAATCAAGTGTTATCAGTACCACACACAAAATCACAGCTATGTGATGGGATGAAGGTGTTAACTAACACTGTGGTAATCATTCTGCAATACGTCCATGTATCTAATCATCACATTGTACGACTTAAACTTACAGATGTCAGTAATATATCAACAAAGTTGGAGGCGGAGCGAGAAACTGGGCTTTTACTTTTAGCAATCAGCTTTTCCTATTCAAAACAACTGATTTATCCTAGCTGAATCTTAAGAATGTAATATAACCTTTTTTAAAGTCTTTAACCTCATATTTTTTACTTATGGAATAACTTGATAAGAACTCAGTAGGAGAATGCAGATGAACTTGAAAAACATGAAGGAGAAATCACTTCTAACAGCTCAGCTCCACTGAGCTTCAGTAATACCTCAGAGAGACTATAGACAATTAAGCAATGATGGCTGAAAAGCAAATGATGGAGACAAATACAATGGAAATATACTTTCATAAAACATTCCCAGAAGCGAAAATCATTCTTTAGAAGCCCTTCACTATACTATTGCTAAATTAATTTTCTTCAGTTTCACATCAATGAAGACATAATCCTCTATACATAGTAGACATATTTTTCTTTATTTCATAAATAAATAAATGGTTAACTACATTAACAGTTTAAAAATAAATTTAAAATAATGCAAAGCACCCTAGCAGTAGATAATGCCAACAGCTACAACACTCTGGGTCCTCTTAGTCCTATGACCCCAGCCCATTGATACATGCTGTTTTGTGTTCTCCATTTTACTTCGGACACTGTAAGTGACAGAATTTTTCATGCAGCACAATAACTTGCTATCTACCTGGCCTACATATTGGTCACTTCAGTGATGGTATAACACTCTCTCAGTATACTCTGCTATACTTTACTTGCTTATTTTTCAATTCACCATGTTTGAGTTGTCCCTGCATTGGTTGGTTTGCTTGTTTGGGCCATGATAGAGAAGCTATTTGTAAAGCTAGTGCCTTTACAAACAGGGACTAATATTTTCCCTCCTGATTTATTTTCTTCAGATATATTTTCATACATACTTGATGTTACATTCCTCTCCAGGAATATTATTAATTTACAATGCCAACAACAATATGTTGGTACTACAACAGTTCTCCCTATTTTAAGTTCATTTTTACCTAATTTTTACTAGATTGTTAACTGAAAACTGTGAAACAGTTACAACTCTGTATATAAACTTTTAAAAATTTTATTTATTTTAATTGGAGGATAATTACTTGACAATATTGTGATGGTTCTTGCCATATATCAACATGAATCAACCACAGGTATACACGTGTTCCCCCCAACCCTGAATCCCCCTAGACTTAATGCACATTTAATTTTTTAATTCAAAATTACAAAATAAGCCATTACAGTATATTGAGTAGAGATCCCTGTGCTATATAGTCAGTCCTTATTATTTGTCTACTTTGCATATAAATTTATTCCTCTCCTCACTTAACCTTGGCAACATAAGTTTGTTTTCTGTATCTGTGACTAATTCTCTGTAATGGCCTATATGGGAAAAGAATCTTAAAAAAAAACAGAGTGGATACATATATCCCCTCCCCCCAAGAGCTGACTCACGTCGCTGTACAGCAAAAACTAACACAACACTGTAGATCAACCATACTCCAATAAAAATTTTTAAAAATTGCAGAAATAGACATGACTTTCAATATTTGTTTTGTTAATGTTTTATAGTTTGGCCCTTAATTAATTCAACAACTGTGTGTGTGTGTGTTAATCTCTAGATTTAATATCTTGTGACATTTTCTATTTGGTGTGCTAGATGAAAATGTATATTTGAGAACTGGCAATAATTATTTTTAATAGAGTGCTTCTTGCCAGTCCTACAGGAGTAAGTAATTTAATTTCTTCCATCTTTAATTTGCTCTTCTGTAAAAAATAAAATATCAGTGTATAATTTTAAATTATTATTGCCACTCTCGTTTGAATAAAGGATGCAGGAATTTTAAAGTTTCCTGTTCCAGAGATGATGATAATATTGAAAACTTCAGAAGTAAATATGCTCAAACTCAAAAAAAATGACAAAAGTATTTCTTTAAAATCATAATGAAAAGATGATTTTTCATAGTAAGAATAATTAACATTTATCCATTCAAAATTTCAAAAATTAGATTTTTAAAAGGAGGAATACTTGTATTTGTATTATTTCAGATGAAAAGATTCAGCTATTTTTTAAAAAAAGAATAATCAAAGTACTACTGTGTCCTCTAATTCTGTTTTTACACTGTAGGAAATAATATAAACATTTAAGAGACTGACAGGAACAAAACTAAGCTCAAACTTACCTAAAGTAAAAATTGCTGGATAGGTCCACATTTTGGAATATTCGTAGATACCTTAAAAAAAATGATTACTATAGTTAACAATATGATGACTACAGTTACTGCTGCTATGATATATATGAAAGTTAAGAGAATAGATCCTAAAAGTTCTCATAACAGGAAAAAAAAAAGTTCTCCTTTTTATTGTGTCTTTATGAGATGATGGATGCTAACTACACCTATTGTGGTCATCATTTCACAATACACATAAGTCAAATCATTATGCTGAACACCTTAAACTTACACAGTGGTATTCGTCGATTTTATCTCAATAAAACTGGGCAAATATGACTGTAAACTACATGAGATATAATTCTTTTCAGTTAGTGTAAGACAAAATTCAACTTTATCTGGTAAACTCTGCTTACTCTTGTCTGAAACAAAATTATTTTTTTACCCCACTTCCAAACATCAAAGACAGGTCACAAAGTTCCAGAAAACCACTATCTAAGAAGGTTTTAAGCAAGAAAACCATCACCTTTAAATTCTGGTTCATGTTCTAGAACAACACTATAAAGGTACAAAGTGTAATTAAAATCTAAGCTGCTATCTTCCCTAAAAACTCATGCCTAACTTTGTTCCATTTTGAGTTTTTATAATATCAAACCAATTCTAGCATTTTCTCTATCAATTTATTAACAGTCTTTCCCCATATATCCAAGGTTCCAATAATTTCCCCAAAAAACTTTCTGAAGCTTTTGAAATGCATAGAAAAATTGGGGGGGAAATAGTATAATGAATAGCAGTATGTCCTCCACCCGAATTCACTGTTAAATATTTCTCCTTACACATACATACATTCTCTCTCTTTAAATACACAAGTACATTTTATTTTTCTACACCATTTACAGTAAGAAGCAGACATGATGACAGTCCTAAATATTATATATCTTAATATTATGTATCTATTATGAACAAGGACAATCTCCTAAATAACCACAATGTCACTATACACTCAAAATTTAATACTGATCCAATACCCCCTAGTATATAGTTAATATAAAACCATTCCAGTAAAGTCCTTCACAGCTCTGTGCCTGTGTGTGTGTGTACACACTGTGTACATATTTTAATCCAGGATCCAACAGAAATTCAAGTGCTGCCCTTTGTCATGTTTATTCTAAAACCTAACTCTCTGGCTCTTCCTGTATTTCACGACACTGACTTCCTGAAGGGTCTGGGCCAGTTGTCTTACAGAAAGTCCCACGTATGGATTTGTCTGATTATTTTACTCATGCTTAGATCCAATTTAAATATTTTTATCATACTTAGATTCAATTTAAATATTTTTAGTAAGAAAACTACACTGGCTATTGGTGTCCTTCCCACTGCTTCATATTAAGAGGCAAATAATGTCAGTTTTGTCTCATTATTGGTGACGCCAAGTTTGATCATTTGGTTAAGTATGTTTGTCATTTTTTCCTCTTTGTAAATAATAAAATATTCACGAAGTACAGTAAGTTGAGGTATTCATGAAGTACAGTATGTCAACAATAACCTCTCACCTAATGGTTTCAGCAGCCATTATTGATTCTTGCCCAAATCAATTATCATAATGCATGGTCTTCAATAGCGCTTGAACAAAAGCTGTAACATTCTGAGCCAGTCTTTATATTTTAACATTTATAATCTATTGATTATGTTTTGCTTTCCAATTGGTCTACAGATCAAAAAAATAGCAGTTACCACCAGTACATACCTAGCTTCATCAGGATGACTAATCCGTACAGAATCATTGGGTATATAGATCATATTTGTATCTTCAATCTTATATATCGCATGACCTCCAATATCTGCCATCTTCCTCCTTTTGGTTATTAACACAATATAATAGCCTTCTAAAAACCTGACAAAACCTACACAACAACAACAATAAAACAAAGATAAATACATCTCCTAAACTTAGTAATGCTTTCAGATACATATTTAAAAGGCAAAAAGACTTTGACATATTTCCTGCTTTATTATTTCTCTAATTTACAGCCATACAAATTTTCAGCTGTTTTAGAATTATCCTCTAGAAATATTTATCTCACTTAAAACACTACTCTGAACAATCTGATTATAGGAAGACCGTATGTGTTAAGGTTTAGTAACACTAAGTTCCCAACTACACACTAGTTACCATACAGTCTTGGTTAAAAATGTTCTGGCTCCCAGAACTTTTGCTTTGGGAGTTAAAACTAATTCTCTTGGTGGTTGCGGGGAGGGAGAGGGGCTCACTTCTAAACTGGCTATGTGACGAGCTCAGCAAACCCTCTCCCCAATGACTGGTGAAAATTATAAAAACAAAACACTGACAGTTTCTGGAAATTCTCCTAATGTCATACAGCAAATGGAGAAACATTTATTCAAAAAAACCTACTAGATCTTGGAAAGACCAGCCAGTCTGTGGCATCCGAACCACAGCTTGCTTCCCTCCTACACCCTTCTCCCAATTCAGAGTGTCTGCTCCCAGTAGGTGTCCCCAAAAAGACAGTAGCCCCTCTTCCCTCCCCAGCTCTTAGTCTAGGGCCCTGGTTTCTGCTCTGGAGGTGCAGGCCACCAGCGTTTCTCACCCCCTCCAGCTCTGCGCTGCAAATTCTTTACTCCAGGCGAGCACGTCTGAAACTGGGGGCTCCTTTCTTCTAGCCAGTTCCTACTCGCAGAGTGATGCTCTACCCCAGCACAGACACTGGATCCCGTCACCCCAGCTCACTCACTGCGGGAGTCAGACACGGTCACACACAGCTGACTTCCTACCAGAAACAGCAGAGGCCAAAAGGCTGTGGGATAACTTTTCCAAAGCACTGAAAGAAAAACTCAACCAAGGATCTCACATATACAGCCTAACGTTTTTTCAAAACTAACTTTCTTGTGTGCACGTGTGGGTGTCCCCCTTGCACTTGCCCTCTTTCTCTCTCTCCGAGTGTTGCACTCTATAAAGTCTGAGCTAGGATCTTGGGGCTATAAATTTTTGCTCTAGAATTGGCAATACCCATAGTCTCTGTCATGTCATTCTTAGTTGAGATTAGTAATTGAACGTACTAATGTAAATGAGCCAAAATATTTAAGAGAAAGATACCATAAGGATTTCAATGAACCGCGTTACTGCTATTAAAACAATGAAAAAATACTTACATTCTGGAGAGCCACTAAGCACATTTTTTTAAAATGTTCATTTGTGCTCCTCCTCACTAGAGAGAAATGGCAACCTACTCCCCACTATTAGGGAGAATTCCATGGACATAGGAGCCTGGTGGGCTACAGTCCATGGGGTCACGAAGAGTCAGACATGACTGAGTGATGCATCTGGGGTACTTCCACTTGGAGACTAGCCCAAAATTCCCTGACTAAAGCTAAAGGACATAAAATAGGGAAAAAAGCTTAATATCAACCTCATTAAAAGCAAGTTAGGAAGCAGTTATCCTTTAAGAAGGCCAAAACCTACAAAAGCAAGGGTCTTGGAAGCAGCATAAATACCCAAAAAGGGTATCTAACTGAGTTTAAGTAATAAATATTTCCAAGACAAATCAGTTTTCGTTTTGTTCTTGTTATGTATTTTTTATATAAGGAAAATCCTCTCTGTAATAATTTCCCCCAACCTGCATTCCAATTGAATTTTAATTTTATGTTTTCAGTTCTAGACTATTTCATCCTACATATCCCTTTATATTTTTAATAAAGTAAATATACTGTACAAAAGAACACTCTCTACCAGCATAAGTGCTTTTTGCATATTATGAGATTATTCTCTTTTTACTACCAATTGGAAATGTCACTTGTTTTTTTAAAAGCCTCCCATCAAATACAGCCAACAGTTAAAAGGCTTCAGTCTGGCACAGATCTCTGTCAAAAGTCAGCCTCATCATCATTTTAACACATGAAAAACCAGGACAAGTTTTTTCATCTTCATTCTGTGCACTTCTGGTCCCAGACCAATTTTCCCAAGCTCTTCCCAGAAGCCTAGACGACAGTCATCATGAAAAAGTGACTTCTTTTTCTCCAAGTAGAGACGGCTGTCATTTGTGATGGACACCAAGAAAAGTAAATAAAAAGGGACAATGTGAGAGGATGGCATGATGTGGGGTTCTGGTGGCTGGAGAGGACCCCACAAGCTCACCAAGAGGGCAGAGGGCAGTATCCTGTTGGGTCACCATGTCAGCTGGTCACTATCTTCAGAGCCTCTGGGCACTCTCGGACAGAGAGGTATCAAAAATCACAAGGGACCAAAGTGACACTCTAACACCAGATCTATCATCCCCTCACGAGTTGAGGCCCATGTGCCATTGCTGTTTTCCCTTTCTCTTGGATCTGCAAACTGTCTCTAAGGGTGCTGCTTTAAAGAACAACCAAGCCCATCACTTAGTCTACTATAAAGACACTCTACCACTCCCCTTCAACCCACTAGCAGCTTACAAGAGTATCCTCTCACTGGTGACACAGGCAGAAAAAGGACATATATCAAAAGGAGCTGGATGGTCAGAGTACCAAGAGTAGGAAGGACTACAGGCATCCACCCATGTCCCAGGACCTCATTAAAAACTGGTTGAGAGTGACTAACACTTTTCACTTTCACACAGTCTTGTAACCACTGCTGAGATCCAATATAATATTTCCATCACTCCAAAAACATCCCCTCAGGCTCCTTTGATGTCCATCCACTCTTCCCACCCCCAGCACCTGGCAACCACTGATGGATTTTCTGACCCTGCAGATTTGGCTTCTGTAGCGTGTCACAGAAAGAGGCAGGGGCATAGAAACAAAAAAAAAAACCGGGTCAGTGATGCTCATGACCTATCTGGTGGTCTCCCAAACCTCCTGGCTGTCAAACCACAATGGAACAAGTCATAAATGGGCACCACAGCTACAGGACAGGCTCAAACCATGTCTAGGGACCAGAGATGGTCCATGAGCTTTCAGTATCAGTCCATGAAAAGAAATGCAAACAAACTGAAAGGAAGGGTTTAGGATCATCAGAGTTCATGACCAACGAACCTGCCTTGAACAGGCAAGACTAGTTTGGATATTATGAACTTATGTGACGAGTCACATGTGGTCCAAGCTGATGGCAAGTTATGCTCAGTAGGCTCTTGTGTTGGTCTTGACACATTGCTGGAAAAAAGACTGGTCCTTTACTATAGACAGTTGAGAAGCATAGCTCTAGATTCTTATAGACTTTGAATTAAATTCCATGGTAACCATGGTAACAGTTCAAAACCGTCCAGCAAAAATACTATTCACAAAGTGGGCATGCTGAAAAAATTGAGAGAGAAAATACTTCAGCCGCAGAACAGAAGACAACCACTCAAGTCCTTTCACACATGTATTATTCTGACAATCAGACTATATATACTTCCAAGGTAAGTATTTTGTGTTTTGCTATTTCAGTAGCCCTCATTTGTCTAGCCAATACTAGACAAATCATAGTCTTTTATTAAGTCCTTATTTACTCTTCAAAGATTCTAAGCATGGTTGAATTAGAATAAATAAAGTGCATTTCCACGAAAGTAATAAATGCTTACTTAGTACATTACTGTGTCACTTTACTGGCAAGTCAACCTTACAGTGACTTCACCATCCAAGAAGAGTCTCAAAGGGGCCTCAAATTGTGATAGAAATGTACCATAATATCTAAGAATGCCACCTAAGAGAAACATGGCAATATCTTCAGTCCTCATCCAAAGCTTATTAATAGCTGTGTATAAAATGAGTATTTATTTGGCTATAAACTTGGTTATCTGTAGATTAAAATAAAGCTATGGTTTTACAAGCTTAGTTATCAATAGATTTACAATGAGGCAAGGAATATTGCTAAAAGCAAATATACCTAGAACAATGAAGAATGATCAAAGTACCATTAAAGTAACACAGTACACCATCTGCATGCATGCATGCATGCTAAGTCATTTCAGTCGTGTCCAACTCTTTGCAACCTATGGGCTGTAGCCCATCAGACTCCTCTGTCCATGGAATTTTCCAGGCACAAATATTAGAGTGGGTTGCCATGCCCTCCTCCAGGGGATCTTCCTGACCCAGGGATCGAATCTGCGTCTCTTACGTCTCCATTGGCAGGCGGGTTCTTTACCGCTAGTGCCACCTGCAAAGCCCAGGACAGCATCTAGAGGCCACTTAATGTAAAAAGCAAACTGCCTGATACAACTCCAAAACACCCAAGGGCAGCTATTTTAAAATATAGTTCAATGGGCTTCCCAGGTGGCGCTGGTGGTAAAGAACCCGCTTGCCAATGCAGGAGACATAAGAGACACGGCTTTGATTCCTGGGTGAGGAAGATCCCCTGGAAGAGGGCATGGCAACCCACTCCAGTGTTCTTGCCTGGAGAATTCCATGGACAGAGGAGCCTGACGGGTTACAGCACATAGGGTCACAAAGAGTTAGACATGACTGAAGTAACTTAGCACACATACCCACAACTGATCTTCAACTCATTATACTTAATTAGCAAGGAAGGTTCAAGTTTGAATATTTAACTCTGACTAATTAGGCATTCAATATTACATATACCTTAGGAAATTTACTTTTTTCAAAAGTTGTAATAAAGTATTAGCATTTAAAGAAATGAGTTTAACCTATTAAGTATCTGATTAAGTCTAATGTATTTAAGACACTTTTTTTATTTCTAGATCTTTTTCTTTGACTAAGAGTTAAGTAACACTTAAACTGGAATTTAACATATATGGAATATATGGAATTGAAACACATGAACTCACTTGACATACGCTAACATGCACATGTTATCCATTAAACGTTATCCATTAAACACTTATCCATTAAACATGAAACCTCAAGGGATTTGTCAAGACTAAGCAGAAGGTACACAGAAAGTGCCAGTCCTATGCAAAAGAAACTAATCATACCGACCACTCTCAACCTTCCCTGGCAGCTGCCTAGGACACAAAAGGGACCTAAAGGGACTCCACATGAAGGGCTATGAGAGCACATCGAGAAAAACAAACTTCAAACACAGCAGAATGCGCATAATCAAAGTCTCAACAAGTACACATTCACCAAATAGAAAGCGCTAATTAGAAAAATGAACCCAAGAATATGAAACTATATAGCATAAGTCAGTCCATATTAATTTTGTTAACATCTACAGACACCACTCGGTAAATATTACAGACAGTTCAGCGGGTTTAAGAAGCAGAAAGATAATTTTGTGTTGGGGAAAAAAAAAAAAAAACTTGAAATATGGCCATGCCAACAGAGAAGCTGAGACACAACTGCTCTCTGCCTGGCTTCCAAGGCCCCAGTGATCTGGCCTCACCGACCGCTTGCCAGCATTCCAGGACCCATGGGCATCTTCACACTGATGCTTCTGCCGTCACCCCTCCTGGAGCTCTCTCCTCCGTTCCCCACATCCATCCAAAGCTTGCTTCTCCTCCAGGGTCCAGCCTGAGTCTTATCTTCTCCAGGAAATCTTTCCTGGCCACTCCAGGTCCAAGCAGTCTACCTCTTATGTAATCTCCAGCATTTACTATTGACTGCACAACTGGGATCCAAATTCCAGTCCTGGAGTTGTTTCCTGGGCACTGGGTTTTGTGCCCCCCCCCCAACCCCCCATCCAATCCAATCACCCTAAGACTCCCTGGGACAAATCCAGGAGCAAAGACAGGTTTTCTGACCCACTGTCACGAGGGACAACGCACCAGAAGAACTGCGGGGCATCTTCCAAATGCCCCACAAGCGGAGCCATGGACTCCTTTAAAGGCCAAGGCCACTTCTATGCTTGTTCATGAATAAGTAAAGGCGTTATTATAGGATTTGGGAAAGAGATTAGGTAAAATTTAAATGAAGAGGCTCAAACCGGAGCAAGACTGAATGTAAAGAGATAAACATCAGGTCTGGACTGTGAAGCAGACTCGGGGTCTCATTTCCTTGAAAGCAATAAAGTGAACACAGCTGCAGTCGCCGCGCCCAGAAAGCCCTTCTCTGAAGCTCCGCACTCGCCCTGTCAACCAACGCTGCCTCTCGGCGTCAAAATGACTTAGATCATCCAGGCGACGGGTATGTTTTCTCTCACCGACACGATTTTAAAGAGCAAAGTTTCTGACTGTCTGTGATTTTAGAGAACAAAGTTTCTCTGAGAGTAAGAAAGCAGCTGTCGCTCAGAGAAGGGGCTTGTGACACTTTACACTGCAGCGTGTCCTTGAGAGAAACTCCTCTAATTTAAAAGCTGGTTTTACCTGTATCTGTTTTTCCAGCTGATGTTTACAAGTCCAAGCCAATTTTCACTTTTTCATTTCTTGACAAGCCAGACTCTTTAGAGGTCCAAACCATCGCTACATTTGTTCATATCCTATACGAAACTGAGCGCAGTTCTGCGCATATAGCAGATATTATATACGGGCTATCTGATACCTGGATGGTAGATGATTCAGTTGTAAATAACCAAAGACACAGAAGCTGGGTCACATTTACAAACCTATATAAATATGAGCCTTGCAAACTATCTTCAAGTAGTCTATACAGGAAAAAAAAAAAAAAAGAGGTTGAAAGAGGGAGGCATCTTTCTTACCTACAACACCAAAAGCTGAAACGGCTCGAAATAACCCAGAGGAGCCTTTCTGTCCCATCTTTGTCCTGTTTCCTAGATCCAAGCGCCCAAGTAGTTCTCGCACTTCTTGTTGAGTATATACATGCTAGAAATAAGCAAATTAATCTGTAAGGTTGTGTTCCATTTTTAGATTCATTATTTATTTACCTCGGAAAATTAAAAGTTTCCTGCAGCTTTACATCATTAGCTATTTCACAGAGAAGTATATAAAAGTGCAGGACTAAGATACAATTCTAAAAAGCCAACAAATTTTTTAACATTAGCAGTTAATTAAGGGTGGTTACTGGATCACATGTTGCTGTACTTAAAAGGTATACCAAAACCTTATCGTCTGGAGCAGAGATTCAGAGGTATGAGGAATCCACAGACAAGTTTCAAGAAATCTATAAACTCCTTAAAATTGTATGCAAAGTTTTGGTTACGTGTATTTTTATGAGATGACCCATAGTTTTTCTTAGATTCTCAAAGAGATCCCCGATCAACCACTTCTACCCCCAAGTAAAGCCAAGTATCATTACGTAGTATTAATAAATACTGCCAGATGGTATGTGTGTGGGTGAAGGAGGACCATGATACCCAAGAGTATGGGAAGTCACAAAATACAATATATCCAAAGTTATTATAACATAGAAATTGGTTTTCCAAAGAGCTTAGTGAAAATGAGTTCCAAACTACAGCTATTGATACCTTTGAAAAACCAGGAATCCACATGGTTTTCGAAATATTCAGACAGGAACTTCAACACAAAGTGTTAACTGTTCTCACCTGGGAGTTAAAATTAACTGTTCAATTCCACCTTACTATATTTCTCTTTTAACTAAAAGTCTCATATTTTTGTGCCACCTGAATTAAGTCCCAACTCTAATAATATGACATGTGGATAAGAATAGCTTAACATTTCTCTAGCAAGTCATCAGAAGTGACCCTACCAATCACTTTTAACAGTATAATAAAAAGTCTGCAGTAGAGAAGTCCTTTTTGACTTCAAGGAGCTTCATATTAAAGAAGAAGAATAAATAATCTCTTCGGTGGATGCAATATTGAGAGTTATACCAGATCCTTAAAATGGCACCCCTTTAAGAAAATATATTCATTATCTTATCCAAAGACTTTGCTTCGTAAAATATCAAAATGAAGGACAAAGTGTAATTCTGGCAAACGTTCTGACTTCAGTAATTTTAGAAACCAGATTAGAGATTAAAAATTCTAGCCAACCATGAAAAACCGTCATTTTTAGATTATGATAAAAAAAGTATACATTGCTAGAAGCTGTAAGGCTATTTCTTATCTATTAAAAAAGCAGTACAAAGGTTTCTGTCTGTATTCAGGTTGTCAAGGTACTTACTCTGTCATCAATGATAACCAAATCTTTTGGTTCTGTTCTGTCAATTTTCAAAACACGGTATTTTGTTTCTGCATGATTGCTCCCAACCAGGAAGTATCTCTATGAAGAAAAAGAAATGTCATTAGTGTTTTACGACAGCTTGCTTTAGACACATTTTATAATAACTGTGGTTTTTTTCTCATTAAATACATTGTCAGGTTACTTTTTAATAGAAATATTTCTGTTAAGTACAACTGGCAGATTAAAGAAAGGCTGATTCTAAAAGGTCAACTTTAAAATTGAAATATTCGTCGTGGTGTCATGATTAGCAGTCTGATATTTAAAATGTACCCAGTAACCAGGTCAGATGAATTTAATTATATTATACAGAGATTAACCTAACTGATTGGGGACTGATGTTTAAACTTTGCCAGGAAACAGCAGCTCTGGTAAGAATTAGAAAGCTCAACACATAATTAGGAATGCTTAGACAATTATAGCTATTAAAATATTAATATTTTATGAAATAGACCTTTATACATTTTCTGTAGAAGACTAAAAATGACTTTAATATAGCAACTGTAAAAATCAACCACAAAGCCCCGATAAAAAATTAAAATGAATGTACTTTCCGAAATGGCTTTTTATAGATAAGCTACAGGAAATAATTAATATTCTTTCTTTTCTGAAACACTTCCTTGGAGCATTATACCTGAACACATTAGTCTTCTTAAATGAATACTGAGAATGAAATGAATAATAAAAATGCAGAATAATCATCCTATATTCAAAGAAAATGCTTTTCAGAAAACCTAAACCAGATGAATAATTTTTAAACTGTTTAAGAAAATATGTAAAACTCCATTAGGAAAAATATATTTAAAATATTTTGCTTCAAAAAAGTCCTTTAAAGTGACTCTTTTTCAACACTGCAAAAATTAGGAACACTTTGCCACCATCAACTGGCATCTAACCATCTCATCAGTCACATAAGACACAGATAGACAAAGCAATGAAACAACAAATAAGATTCTTTAGATTAATAGCCAAACTGAAGTACAGGTACTGAGAGCAGGAAAGATTAATGTTAGGTACTAAAGGTGCAGAAAACCTCAGAGGACTTAGGACTTAAATTGAGCCCTGAAGGTTGGAGATTTTTTAAGGTAAGATTTTATAATAGAAGATCGGTATAATAGAAGATACACGTGTGCTCAGTCATGTCCGACTCTTTGTGACCCCATGGACTGTAGCCCACCAGGCTCCTGTATCCATGGGGA
This sequence comes from Okapia johnstoni, assembly GCA_024291935.2. NCBI lineage: Eukaryota > Metazoa > Chordata > Mammalia > Artiodactyla > Giraffidae > Okapia > Okapia johnstoni. The sequence continues at coordinate 57,337,373 of CM044317.1, read as the reverse complement.
TTCTCCAGGCAAGAATACTGGAGTGGGCTGGCATTTCCTACTCCAAGGAATCTTCTCGAACCAGGGATCGAACTCACGTCTCTTGCGTCTCCTACATTGGCCAGTGGACTCTTTACCACTGTGCCACCTGGGAAGCCCCATAACAGAAGATGAGAACTTGGTTATATTAATACTAAAGCTGTAAAAACGGATAAGTTTTTAAATTACGTATATATCTGTTTACAAAGGTATATCTAGACTTTCAGATTATAAAGAACAAAACTGTATGTTAAAAGATGATAGGTTAGGAACTTCCCTGGCTATCCAGTGGTTAAGACTCTGTGATTCCACTGCAAGGGGCATAGGTTCAACTCCTGGTCAGGGAACTAAGATTCTGCATGCCACACAGAGCGGCCAAAATAAATAAATACAATTATGTTAATTAAAAAAAAAAAAAAAGATGAGTTAGCCCATGCTTAAGGGGAAAAATAACCAAAATACTGAATCCCTCGTCTTCTAGAGAGAAATAGAGTCTAGATGAGAGTATCAGTTATCATGAGGAAGAAACAGAGCAATTATAATAAATTAGCAAACTAAAACAAGACATCCAGTGACCAGGATGCACTGGAGGAGCAGCTGGAAGGGCAGGGACCCAGCGAGAGGGAGGAAGTCCAAGTTCTTAGGCTGGCCTCAGTGAGTTCCTCCCCAAGACCCTACCCACCGCTGAGAGGAAAGTGGGGTCACAGCCTAACAAACTCAACCACAGAAGAATGGCCTATAAACCACAAGTTTGTTAGCAGAAAAGGAAACCACCTTCTTGAGCACTTGAGGAAAAACAGGTTCCCAGGAAAGGAAACAGTGAATGCAAAGACTTGAACAGCGAAGAAGCTCGCCGAGTTTGTCAGAGGAACAAGATGAACGGAGAAGCTGCTTATAAAACACCTAACACAGTGACGTGTCCGACACAAAAAAGGCACTCAGTGAGGGTTACTTTCCTTTGCTTTACTTGTTAAGATATTAGCAGGTCTATGTCATTGTATTTGAGAAAAAGACTTCAAAAAAGAGGAAAAAAGAGAGAGCCCAGAGGGAAAAAAAGCATGCATGGGACCAGAATGGAACCAGAGTGGGGAAAATACACCAACCTATTAGTAATCAGTCTCTGTCCTCAGGAGAGGAGAGCATGCAAAGTCACAACCATGAATAGCGCGCTGTAACAGAGGTCTGAACGGGACAGATGACAACACATGAAGGGCACTTCGCTCACTTGGGGAGGGACAGAGCACGCTGTCCAGACAGGCTGGTGTCGTCCTGATGCTGAGTTTGGCCTTGGAGGGTCTCTAGACAGGACTCGATGTCCTGAGCCAAGATAGAGCAAGTAACATCCCTCCCTCCTGCCCCTACCTGAGCACTTTTGCTTATATCTGAAGTCAGCACTTCCTTCTGAGCGCCCTGCTAAATTTGTTTGGGGCTACTCTATCCCGTTTGCCTATTATAAGCAGCTTTGGAGTCCGACTCTCGTGGTTTTTAATTCTAGTCCAGTAGTGCACTCTGGTTCTGCAGGCATTGAGCACATGTTAAATGAAAGAACAATCGCTCACCACAGGCTAACCATTTAATCTGCTGGGTAACTTTCTACAACACTTACACTAAGCCATCTTTCTTGGTTAACTGCACAGAAAGACAGTCCTTCTAAGTCAACCACCTCATGGGATTCTCCGGGCAAGAATACTGGCGTGGGTTACCATTCCCTTCTCCAGGGGATCTTCCCGACTCAGGGATCAAACCTGCGTCTCTTGTACTGCAAGTGGATTCTTTACCGTCTGAGCTACATAGAACTGAATCACTCAGTAAGGAGCCACATCACAGCTTTGAGAGAGGTAAAACCGCTGAGTGAAATTCCTAGAATTTCAACAGATCCTAGGAAATCTAAAGATGAACTGCAGTAGGACCATGACTTGGCAGTTTGTAATAAAAAGAGTGAATTCCTGGGGTGGAAGTAGACAAATGCACTCTTGGCCTTTGGAGCACACACAGGAGAACGGATCTGCACCCCTCTCATCCAGACCCTTCCGTGAGCGGAGGAGCCAAGCAAAAATCCACAGAACTCAGAAGCAGATCGGAGTGGGAAGAAAGAAACGGGAAGCAGTATAACTATCCACATTCTCTATTAAAGTGGTCTAAGAATCCTGAAAATGTTTTGTGCAGAGAAGAGCGACCTCTTGTGGAATCAGTTATGTGGGGGAAACCCACAGCGCTCAGCAGTGCACAGAATGACGCTCCTGCACTGCCCCCTGGTGGGCAAGCCCAGGCTTTCAGGCCAAATTTTTAAGAGGTAACTTTTCCAGGAAGGCCTTAATTCTACTTGGTTTGATTAACTACACACACACACACACACACACACACACACACACACATATATACACATATATATCCTTAGGCTTTATTATATTTAACATCATGCTTCAAAATTAATTTCAGCATTTTGGGGCTTAAAAATAGCCCTGAAATATCTTTTCCTTAAATTCTTCTCCACTGTTGATTTTTTTCTAACTTTTTTATTTCCAAAATTTTTCAAACCTACAGTAAAATAGAATGGTAAAATGAAAACTCACATTCCACTCAGCTAGATTCACACATGGTTAACTTTGTGCTACATTTTTTTTCTCCCTTCTTCCTTCTAGAGATAAGCTGGTTTTTTTTTTTTTCTTTTGAACCATGTGAAAAACAAGTTGCAGGTATCATAACACATCATCCCAAAAGCCCTCAACTTTTATTTTCTAAATACAAGTACACCCACCCACATAATCATAACAACCATTGATACAACATTACCTAAAATCCATCAAGTTTCCCCAAATGTCCCAAAGGTATCCTTTATGTGCTAAGTCCATTCAGTTGTGTCCGACTCTTTGCGACCCCATGGACTGTAGCCCACCAGGCTCCTCTGTCCATGGGATTCTCCAGGCAAGAATACTGGAGTGGGTTGCCATGCCCTCCTCCAGGGAATCATCCCGACCCAGGGATCGAACCCACATCTCTTAAGTCTCCTGCACTGGCATGTGGGTTCTTTATGATTAGCGCCACCTGAGAAGCCCAGTATCCTTTCTAGCTAGCTTTAAATAAAAAAACAAACATGGAATCCAATCAAGGATTCTGTTTAGCACTTGTTACCAGGCCTTTATAAAATATCTTTTAATCTAGAACACTCGCCCTGCCTTTACTTTCAAAGACTGTCTTTCAGAACATGTTAAGAGAGCCCACAATTTTAACAACAATTTTCCTGGCTTCCTATTGACATCACTCATCTGCCCATGTACCAGTGAATGCCTCCTGTGTGCCAGGCACTGGACTAGATACCTAAGGGCAACGATACACTGAAATTATATTTTAGGCACATGCCTTGCTAGTGGATTAGATTGGGGAAAAAAAGGAGTAATCAATCTAGTTACTTTTGCTTGATGAGCAAATGCTGCGGAGAGGGCCCACGAAGGTGGGGTCTGAGGACAAGAGCTTATGAGTGGTCTTTCCAGGGGCAAGGGGTTGTCTCCACAATGGAGTGGGGGCAAAAATCCACAGTAGAGCTGGGTGACCAGCAACTGGGTAGCCTTCCAGGCAAAGAGAGAGGAGTGGAGGGCTCTGCTCACCCCCCCACCCCAACACTAAAATCACAGTAAAGTTTTTTATCGTCATTTTCTTAGAAGCCTCAAGGGCAAGAGAAAGAGAGAAGCAGATTGCAGGGGGAAAAAAAAATCATTTGAAACTGAAAAGTATGCCCAAGAAAGAAAGCAGTAGCAAGTCAAGAAGCAATCCAATTTGCACTACAGAACCTCCAAAGGCACGAAAATTTGTGGCAGCTCTTATCTCTGGAGGGGGAAGTGTAAAACTTCAGAAAACTGAAGATTAAAAAGGAGCTAGCACAAGCATCTAAGGAGGAAAAAAGGCTTCAAGCTAAAGATCAAGAATGGTGTAACACCAGAAATTCTCGACAGCAAAACTGAAGGTGGAAGACAGGGACATGATGCCTTCAAATTTTTAAGGGAAAATTAATTTCAATCTTTAACTCCCCATTAGGCCTATCAATCAAACCTGAGGGCCTAATAAGTGCATTTTCAGATATTGTTGTTGCTGTTCAGTCACTAAGTTGTGTCTGACTCTTGCTAGTGGATTAGATTGGGGAAAAAAGGAGTAATCAATCCGATTACTTTTGTTTGATGAGAAAATGCTGCAGAGAGGGCCCATGAAGGTGGGGTTTGAGGACAAGAGCTTGTGAGTGGTCTTTCTGGGGGCAAGGGGTTGTCTCCACAGTGGAGTGGGGGCAAAAATCCACAGCAGAGCTGCGGATTTGATTTTCCCCATGGACTGTAGCATGCCAGGCTCCTCTGTCCTCCACTACCTCCTGGAGTTTGCTCAAATTCATGTCCATTGAGTTGGTGATGCTATCTAACCATCTCATCCTCTGCCTCTCTCTTCTCCTTTTGCCCTCAGTCTTTCCCAGCATCAGGGTCTTTTCCAATGAGTCGGCTCATCGCATCAGGTGGCCAAAGTATTGGAGTTTCAGCTTCAGCATCAGTCCTTCCAAGGAATGTTCAGGTTTCCTTTTTGGATTGATTTCCTTTTGGATTGATTAGACTGATCTCCTTGCAATCCAAGGGACTCTCAAGAGTATTCTCTAGCACCACAATTCAAAAGCATCAATTCTTCAGTGCTCAGTTTTTTTTATGGTGCACTCTCACATCCTTACATGACTACTGGAAAACCCATAGCTTTGATTACACATACCTTTATCAGCAAAGTGATATCTCTGCTTTTTAATACACTAAGTTTGTCACAGCTTTCCTTCCAAGGAGCAAGTGTCTTTTATTTTCATGGCTGCAGTCGTCAGCAGTGATTTTGGAGCCCAAGAAAATAAAATCCATCAGTGCTTCCACTTTTTCCCTTTCTATTTGCCATCAAGTGATGGGACTGGATGCCATATTCTTAGTTGTTTAAATGTTGAGTTTCAAGCCAGTTTTTTCACTCTCCTCTTTAATCTTCATCAAAAGGCTCTTTAGCTCCTCTTCAATTTTTGTGATTAGAGTGGTATTATCTGCATATCTGAGGCTGTTGTTGTGGCAATCTTGATTCCAGCTTGTGATTCATCCAGCCCAGCATTTTACATGATGTACTCTGAATACAGGGTGACAATATACAGCCTTGTCATACTCTTTTCCCTATTTTGAGCCAGTCAGTATGTCTGGTTCTAACTGCTGCTTCTTGACCTGCATACAGATTTCTCAGGAGGCAAGTAAGGTGGTCTGGTTTTCCCATCTCTTTAAAAATTTTCCACAGCTTGTTGCAGTCCACACAGTCAAAGGCTTTACTATAGCCAATGAAGCAGAAGTAGATGTTTTTCTGGAATTCGCTTGCTTTCTCCATGGTCCAACAAATGATGGCAATTTGATCTCTGGTTCCTCTGCCTCTTTGAAACTCAGCTTGTACATCTGTTTTCAGTTCATGTATTGCTGAAACTGAGCTTGAAGGAGTCTGAGCATAGCCTTGCTCGCGTGTGAAATGAGCACAACTGTAGAAAGGTTTGAACGCTCTTTGGCATTGCCCTTTCTTGGGATTGGAATAAAAACTGACCTTTTTCAGTCTTGTGGCCACTGTTGAGTTTTCCAAATTTGCGAGCATATGGAGTGCAGCACTTTAGTAGCATCATCTTTTAGGATTTCAAATATTAATAGCTCGGCTGGAATCCCATCACCTCCACCAGGTTTTTTCACAGTAATGCTTCCTGAGGCCCACTTGACATCCTACTCTATGATGTCCAGCCCTAGGTGAGTGACCACACCGTCATAGTCTTCCGGTTCATTAACACCTGTTTATGTGTGTGCAGTTCTTCTGTGTATTCTTGCCACCTCTTTTTAATCTCTTCTGCTTCTGTTAGGTCCTTACTGTTCCACACATCCACGGATTCAAAAAGATTCCTGCCGAGGAACCCTTCCTCATGAAGCAATTGAAGGAGATGCTCCACCAAAATGAGGGCAGAACTCAAGAGAGAAAAAAAAAATCCAGGATCTGGGAAAGTAAGGAAATCATCACAGGAGAGGTGATGGGATGGTAGTTAAGGGAGATCCCAGGATGGTGGCTGAGCCGGAGGCAGTGGGAGCAACCAGTCCAGATCTGCGCCACTGCTTCAGGAAGAATACCTACTGTGTGAATGTGCTGAGAGGGGACCTACATATCTGGAAAGTTGGGCTGAAACCATTATAAATTAGGAATAACGGGATTTTAGGAATAAGGAAAGGTCATCTCAGGTACCTGTAGTCTGAAGTTCAAATGGTGAACGTGAAAGAGGAGGTAAAAAAAAAAATGCCAAAAAGCAACCAAGAGAAAAAGGGAGTAGTAAGTGGAGTGCCCAGGACTTTCATCGTCAGGCACACGCCAGCTGGACCGCCTGGGCGCGGGCACACACCGGGGGAGAGGAATCGCCCCTGCTGGGGACACACCTGTGTGTGTCAGTAGATTCGCTGAGGGGCGGAGGGGCTGGCAAGAACTGGGGTGCAGAATCAGGACACCAAAAGAAGCTGGTTTAAGATGCCCATTAAGACAGAAGATGCTCTGAGCTGACTTTTCCAAGTATCAAGAAAAAGCTTAAAATCTCACTATGCAGCTTTAACAGCAGTGACTTGGTTTAACGATGAATGTGTTTCTAAAATACATGCAAAATATATATATATATAATACATATTATATATACACATATATACAAATTATATATATAATGCAAAATATATATATATATATTTATATATATAAAATATATATTCCATTCTAAAATGGAATACAGAAGGTAATCCACTTAACAGGAAATGCAGTTATCTACTAACATTATCATCTTCTTTGATAATGACAGGCTAATTAATCACTCAGTTTTCAGCTGAGGGAAGAAAATCCACTTTCTTGAAAGAGGAGACATTTTAGGTTGTCCTGACAGCTTCGATTAATGTTAAACTGCACTTGAACTTTCAGAATAAAGGTATTATTTCTAAAGATCATCACAAAGTCACTTCTCACAGTCTTTAACAGTCTTTCAGGCCTGCCACCTCGCTGATCCCAGCAATCCTACAACCAGTAACACAGCCCAGGAGGAGAAGGGCGATTCTGACAGTCAGAGGGATGCTGCCAAGTTCATTCTTCACAGCGTCAGGGCTTTGCTGATGGGGAAGCATTAAATCCCCTCTGGAAACAAGTGGAAACTTTGTCACCTCCAACCACATGTTCTAAATCGGCCATCATCACCGTGATTCTCGTTCCAACTTCACATCAACCGGTTCCCAGTCCCAGCCCCTCTGTGACCCACATCCTGTGATGTCCTCTCCTGTCCTCTAATTTCCAAACCAAGGCTAATTAAATGAGCTGCATTCCTCACAAAGTGGTTCATACACACTTAATTCTGTTTCATGTGATGGGATGGAAAGAAGGAAGAAGTTACCTTAATCCTTTTAAACAAGGCAGGACTTGAATAAACACAAACATACACACATATACAATAATAATTTTGCGCTAGTAAGAGTAAAAATTATCTCAACAACCGTATACCCACAAAACACATATGCAGAGACAAAAATCTACCACAGTTCTGTTCAACTATCAGTTTTAAAGTTAACCACTATAATGCTCCTTCCTTTGTTATAAAATGGTCACTTATTGCAATGGTAAGACCCCAAGGGTATTATGGACAAAGCAAGGACTAGACACTGGAAATCACCTAAGGCAAGCTAGTTTCTTCCAGGAAAACAGCAGGTTGCTAAGTCTCCAATGGGAAACTCCTAGTTACACTGGGGTATATGAGCATCAGGGTAAGATATAGCCCGAATTTATCTGTAGGCCTGGGTCACAATGAGCTAAAGGAAAAATAAAGGTGCTTAGTGACAAAAAGAACAGGTAAGATTCTGGAGGGAGTAGAACCAGACCTAAAGCATGTAATCTATAAACCTATCTCCCTTGCTACCCAAATAGTCCTCAAAATCCATCGTTAAACACAACTAACAACACCAACATAAACTTAACCTCAGGAACAATTCTACCCAGTTACCATTCTAAATGAAGGCTCAGGACAGGACCATATCTTGCCCAGTATGTCTCTTCAATTAATGCGTCTCGTAATGCCTTCCTCACCAAAGAATACACTCCCACCACCCAAAACAAGAATTCCCGTTACAGTCAGACACTTGCAAACAACAGTTTTGGTCAATCAATGCATCAGTGGATATCTAACAAATGAAAACCAAAAATCCATTTTCATAGTACTACCCTACAATGGACCCAGCTAGAATCATACTGAGGGAAGCAAGTCAGAAAAAAAAGAGAGAGACACCACAGGATGTCACGTATCACTGGACAGCTGAGAATGGATGCCCATGAAGCAACAAACAAAACAAAGAAACTCAAAAAGTTAGAAAACAAAACTGCGGTTACCAGAAGGGACAGATGGGAGAAGGTGACAATTAGCAAGGTGGCGGGGGGTTAACTAATCCACTAATATATATAAAATAGGTAATCAAAAAGGAGCTGCTATAGATAGAGCAAGGGAGGTCTACACAGCACTCTGTAAACACCTACATGAGAAAGAACCTGAAGGCGAATGGATATATGTAGAACTGGAAAAGATTCCCTACATCTGCAAAAAAAATGACATTTTAAAACTTACTTAATTAAAATATAAAAATAAAATTAATTTAAAAAAAAGACAAATAATGAGACACGAGCTTCTGGGTTACTGTGCCGGCATACTCCACGCTCATTTACAACCTAGGAACACCACGTCCACTAAGGCCCTGATTTCTGTAGTAACTGGAAATGGGTGTGAAGAAGTCCTGCTGCCTCGTGGCCATCTCCCAAAACAGCAACTTTAAAAACAATGCTTACTCTCACACAATATTCACAAGGATTGCAGGGCTTAGAGGACATCTGCCGTCACTAAATGTCCTGAAGAAGGTAATAAAAAAAAAAAATTCAACATATGGCCCACCTTCAAGGAGCCAATATCAACAAGTAGATTTTATTACAACCATTAAAACAAAAAAGAACCCATGTGATGGTGCACAAAATGCCCAAATCACGCGGTATACAAATCAAAACTACCAGGACTCAACTCACCCCAGTCTGACAGGCCATCATCAGTGAGTTGTCAAAGAACACGTGGAGGAGAGGGCCTGGAGAAAAAGACAGCCTTCTGTGGTGCTGGCGGGGATGGAACTGGTAACAGTCTACACAGAGGAGTGTGCAGGGTCTGGAAACCAAATTGAGAGCTACCTATGCCCCTGCATCAAACACTTCAGAGAATATCAGGGGAAAACCGAAGCTCAAAAAGAAACACGCTCTAAAGCTGCTGAGGGGCACAGCTACAAGAGCAAAAACCCGGAAACAAAACAAAGCGTCCATCGAGAATGAATTCACAAAGAGGAACTGGTACATGTCCACCATGGAACACATCTCAACCGTGAAATGCAGTGAAGTAACACCAGTGGCGGCAACCTACATGGAACTAGCTCTAAGCAAGATGAGAGAGGAACTCAGAACGAAAGGGCAGATATCATATGACATCACTTATATGACACTGTTAGTTGCTCAGTTGCGTCTGATTCTTTGCAGCCCCAGGCAAGAACACTCGAGTGAGTAGCAATTCCCTTCTCCAGAGGATCTTCCCGAGCCAGGGACTGAACCCACGCTATAGGTAGACTATAAAAATTAATATCAAGAAACCAGCTGACTCAAAAGTAACAGACTCACAAGACTAGAAAATAAAATTATATTTAACAAAGGGGAAAGATGCAGAAAAGAGACAAATTAGGAGGCTGAGATTAACAAACAGAAACTATTACTTGTGAATACATAATCAATAAGGAAATAGGTATATGACAGGAGCTCTACTAGATTTTGTGGAATAACAGCTATGGGAAAATAATGAGGATCTCTCTATATATGTATATGTGTAAATGTGAAAGTTCTGTACACATACAACACATTTATCATTTTACGCCGCTATGACTTCAAGCAAAATGACACATTACCAAGAAGTGATGAGACCTAAGCATTGGGGTGTTGCATCTGGCACATTACAGGCTAATTTACACCCCACACCACAACTTCCACTGAAGCTGTTTGCAGAGGAAGCCGAGCTGGGCTGTGCAGAAATGCTGCTGCCTTGTGGCCATTTTCTGCAACAGCAACTTAAAAGAAATGCAACAAGGCAAAATGGTTGTTTGAGGAGGCCTTATAAATAGCTGAAAAAAAAAGAGAAGCAAAAGGGAAAGGAGAAAAAGAAAGATATACTCATCTGAATGCAGAGTTCCAAAGAACAGCAAGATCCAATAAGAAAGCCTTCTTAACTGAACAATGCAAAGAAATAGCAGAAAACAATAGAATGGGAAAGACTACAGAGATCTCTTCAAGAAAATTAGAGATATCAAGGGAACATTTCATGCAAAGATGAGCACAATAAAGGACAGAAATTTTATGGACCTAACAGAAGCAACAGATACTAAGAAGAGGTGGCAGGAATACACAGAAGAACTGTAATAAAAAAAAAGGGGGGGGGCGGTCTTCATGACCCGGATAACCACAATGCTGTGATCACTCACCTAGAGCCAGACACCCTGGAGCATGAAGTCAATTGTCCCTAGAAATCATACTACAAACAAATAGTGGAGGTGATGGAATTCCAGTTGAGCTACTTCAAAACCTAAAAGATGATACTGCCAAAGTGCTGTACTCAATATGCAAGCAAATTTGGAAACTCAGCAGTGGTCACAGGTTCAGTTTTCACTCCAATCCCAAAGAAGGTTCAAACTACCACACAACTGTACTCATTTCACATGCTAGCAAGGTAATGCTCCAAATCCTTCCATCCAGGATTCAACAACATGTGAACCAAAAACTTCCAGATGTACAAGCTGGATTTAGAAAAGGCAGAGGAACAGACATCAAATTGCCAACATCTCTTGGATCATAGAAAAAGCAAGGGATTACAGAAAAACATCTACTTCTGCTTCACTGACTATGCTAAAACCTTTGACTGGGTGGATCACAACAAACTGTGGAAAATTCTTAAAGAGATGGGAATGCCAGACCACGTTGCCTAACTCCTAAGAAACCTGTATGCAGGTGAAGAAGCAAGAGTTAGAACAGGAAATGGAACAACGGACTAGATTCAAATTGAGAAAGTAGTATGTCAAGGCTGTATATTGTCACCCTGCTTATTGAACTTCTATGCAGAGTACATCATTTGAAATGCCAGGCTGGATAAAGCACAACCTGAAATCAAGATTGTCAGGAAAAATATCAACAACCTCACATATGCAGATGACACCACCCTTATGGCAGAAAGCAAAGGGTCACTAAAGATCCTCTTGATGAAGGTGAAAGAGTAGAGTAAAAAAGCTGGCTTAAAACTCAACATTCAAAAAACAAAGATTATGGCATCGGGTCCCATCACTTCATGGCAAGTAGATGAGGCAAAATGGAAACAGTGACAGATTTTATTTTCTTAGGCTGCAAAGCACTGCAGATGGTGACCTGCCATGAAATTAAGAAATTCCTGCTCCTTGGAAGAAAGGCTACAATAAACCTAGACAGCATATCAAAAAGAAGAGATGTTACTTTGCCGACAAAGGTTCATACAGTCAAAGCTATGGATTTTTTAATCCAGTAGTCATGTACAGATGTGAGAGTTGGACTATAAACAAGGCTGAGCACCAAAGAATTGATGTTTTTCAATTCTGGTGCTGGAGAAGACTCTTGAGAGTCTCTTGGAAAGCAAGGAGATCAAACCAGTCAATTCTAAAGGAAATCAACCCTGAATAATCATTGGAAGGACTGAATCTGAAGCTCCAATATATGGCCACCTGATGTGAAGAGCCAACTCATTGAAAAAGACTCTGATGCTGGGAAAGATTGAGGGCAGGAGGAAAAGGGGGCCACAGAGGATGAGATGGGTTAAGCAGCATTATCAACGCAATGAACACAAGTTTGAAAAAATTCCAGGTGAGAGTGAAGGATGGGAAGCCTAATGTGATCAATTCTTGGGTGCAAAGAGTCAGACATGACTGAGCAACTCAGTTCAGTTCGGTTCAGTCACTCAGTCATGTCTGACACTTTGTGACCACATGGACTGCAGCACGCCAGGCTTCCCTGTCCATCACCAACTCCTGGAGCTTACTCAAACTCATGTCCATCGAGTCGGTGATGCCATCCAACCATCTCATCCTCTCTCGTCCCCTTCTCCCACCTTCAATCTTTCCCAGCATCAGGGTCCTTTCAATGAGTCAGTTCTTCGCATCAGGTGGCCAAAGTATTGGAATTTCAGCTTCAGCATCAATCCTTCCAAGGAATATTTAGGACTGATTTCCTTTAGGATGGACTGGCTGGATATCCTTGCTGTCCAAGAGACTCTCAAGAGTCTTCTCCAACACCACAGTTCAAAAGCATCAATTCTTCTGCACTCAGCTTTCTTTATAGTCCAACTCTCACATCCATACATGACCACTGGAAAAACCATAGCTTTGACTAGATGGACCTTTGTTGGTAAAGTAATGTCTCTGCTTTTTAATATGCTGTCTAGGTTGGTCATAGCTTTTCTTCCAAGGAGCAAGCATCTTTTCATTTCATGGCTGCAGTCACCATCTGCAGTGATTTTGGAGCCCGAAAAAATAGTCAGCCACTGTTTCCATTGCTTCCCCATCCATTTGCCATGAAGTGATGGGACCGGATGCCATGATCTTAGTTTTCTGAACGTTGAGCTTTAAGCCAACTTTTTCACTCTCCTCTTTCACTTTCATCAAGAGGCTCTTTAGTTCTTTTCACTTTCTGCCATAGGGTGGTGTCATCTGCATATCTTAGGTTATTGATATTTCTCCCAGCAATCTTGATTCCAGCTTGCGCTTCATCCAGCCCAGCATTTCGCATGATGTACTCTGCATATAATTTAAATAAGCAAGGTGACAATTTACATCCTTGATGCACTCCTTCCCCAATCTGGAACCAGTCTGTTGTTTCATGTACAGTTCTAACTGTTGCTTCTTGACCTGCACACAGATTTCTCAGGAGGCAGGTCAGGTGGTCTGCTATTCCCATCTCTTCAGGAATTTTCCATAGTTTGTTCTGATCCACACAGTCAAAGGCTTTGGTGTAATCAATACAGCAGAAGTAGATGTTTTTCTGGAGCTCTCCTGCTTTTTCAGTAATCCAGCAGATGTTGGCAATTTGATCTCTGGTTTCCTTGCCTTTTAAAACCTGTGGTTAAAGGGACTGATATTCACAAGGAGAGTTTGGCTGTAAGATACCTAAAATTTGCTGCAAGTAAGTTTTCTAAAAAAAGAAAAAAACTTTACAAAGGGCAGAATTTCATTATTTTCTTTAAAAAAGTACATGAACTAATGCAGACAACCACAAACCATGAGAGACATGCAAATCAAGATTACAATGAGGGATCACCTCACAGCATTCAGAACAGCCAGCATCAAAATGTCTATAAACAAAAAATACTAGAGTAAAGGTGGAGCAAAGGGGACCTGCTTATGTTGCCAGTGGTACATAAACTGTCAAAGCCAAAATAGACCATAGAATGAAACTGTTTTTCAGTGGGAAAAACACAGTTGCCATACACATTTCAGCAGTCCCATTCCTAAGAGGACCAGCAAAGACAATCACAGGTTTAAAAGAAACTTGCGCCCAAATGTGCACTACAGCACCACTTCCAAAAGCCAAGATCCAGAAGTAGGCAAAATGTCCAAAAACAGATGAACGTACAAAGAAGCAGTGGGGTGTGTCCACAATGGCATAATACTAGTTATGAAAAAGAATGAGACAATTCTAACTGCAGTAATGTACGTGGACCTTGTTGTAATCATATCGAGTGAAGTAGGTCAGGAAAAAAAAAAAAAAAAAGATACCATTATTGCTGGAATCATAAAATTGATGCCCATGAACCAAGTGAACAAAGAGAAAAGACTCACAAAATCAGAAAACAAATTTAGGGTTACCTAAAAAGGGGAAAATGGGGAAAAGTAACAATTAGGGGGTTGATGTTAGCAAATCCACAATAATACATATAAAACAGGTGGCCAACAAGGACACACTGTAAAGCAAGGGAGGTCTACACAACACTCTGCAATACCCTGTGTACAAAACCAATACGTGATGAATAGACACACAGAGAACTGGCAAAGATTCTCTACACCTATATTAAAGACAACATTTTAAAATAATTTATTCCATCAAAACATAAAAACTAAATTATAAAAAAAATACATAAATGAGACACAAGCTTATGGATGTTGTGACTGCACAAAAATTTACAACCCAGGACACCACTTCCATTAAGCCTCTGCTTTCTGTAGTAACTACCGCTTGGCATGTAGAAAGACTGCCGCCATGTGGCCATTTCTGAAACAGCAGCTCTAAAACCAACGCTTATGGGCACTCAATACTCACAAGGGCTGCTAGGCTTTGATGTCTGCTATCACTAAATGGCCTGAAGAAGGTAATCAAAACAAATTCAACACATGGCCCACTTTCAAGGAGCCAATTTCAACAAGTCACTTTTATTACCACCGTTAAAAAAAAATAAAAAGAGCACATGACATTGTGCACAAAAAAAGACTAGTTCTTAGAGACATGCAAAGCAAAACTACAATTGAGGGGTCACCTCACCAAAGTCTGAACAGCCATCATCAAGGAGTCCTCAAAGAATCCACGGTGGACAGGACCTGGAGAAAATGACCCTCCTAGGGTGCAGGTGGGATGAAACCGTTAACAGCACCTACACAGAACAGTACACAGCTGTCTTTCCAAAAAAAAAAAAAAAAAAAAAAAAACCAAAGCTACCAATGATCCAGTATTCCCTGGCTTAAGAGAATAACCCCAAAGAACCAGAATTTGAAAAGAAAGATGCACCGAAGCTGCAGTGGGGCACAGGTGCAAAAGCAAAGATCTTGGAAACAAAGTGTCCATCAAGGAGAAATGCATAAAGAGCAACTGCTACATGTCCACCATGGAACATACATCAGAGTGAAACAATACCAAAGGCAGCAACCTCCATGGACCTAGTAATACTTCTAACCATGCTGAGAAAGGTAACTCCACATAAAAAGACACATATCAGATGATAAGACCTATATGTGGAATCTAAAAATGAATACCAAGAAACCAACTGACCAAACAGACTCACAGGAGTCGATAATAAAATTATTGTTAACAAATAGGAAAGATGCAGGGAAGGGATAAATAAGGAAGTGGTGATTAACAAACAGAAACAATTTCATATAAGATATATAATTAACAAGGACATAGTATTACCAAGAGAGGTCTACTCAACATTTCACAATAAGCTCTATGAGAAAATAATTTGAAGATCAATAGATACATGTATATGTGGAAGTGTAAAAGACTGTGTACACAAACAACACATAGAACACTGTGTATATCAGTGCTACTCCAAGCAAAACTATACATTAAACTGACAAAAAAAAAAAAAAAAAGTGAAAAGAGGCAAGCTTTGGGGTGTTGCTTCTGGCACATTCTGCTGCTGCTGCTGCTAAGTCGCTTCAGTTGTGTCCAACTCTGTGCGACCCCATAGACGGCAGCCCACCAGGCTACGCCGTCCGTGGGATTCTCCAGGCAAGAACACTGGAGTGGGTTGCCATTTCCTTCTCCAATGCATGAAAGTGAAAAGTGAAAGTGAAGTCGCTCAGTCGTGCCCGACTCTTTGCGACCTCATGGACCGTAGCCCACCAGGCTCCTCAGTCCATGGGATTTTCCAGGCAAGAGTACTACTCAAACGCAAAACGGCAAACCAGGGCTTTCCCCTGAGGCTCTGTTTGCCAGAGTAAGCAGAGCTGGGCTGCGAAGAAGTGCTGCCACCTTGTGTCTGCTTTCTGCAACAGCAACTTGAAAACGACGGCTTACGGGACTTGCATTCACCAGGAACGGCCGGGCTATAAAGATACCTGTCCTGAAAAATTTCCAGAGGTAACTATTTCAAAAGACATCTTTAAAAAAGGCTAGAGTTTCATCAAGCAGTAAGAAAAGGCAGATACTACTGACATTATTTTTTAAAAAGCATATGAAGTGATGCACAAAGTCACTAATTATTAGAGATATGCAAACCAAGATTCCAAAGCAGGATCACCTTGCAGCAGTCAGAATGGCCATCATCAAAATGTCTACAAACAATAAATGCCAGAGTGAGGGTGGAGAAAAGGGGATCATCTTATATGCCAGTGGCATTTAAATGGTAACAGCCACAGAACAGCATGAAATTGTCCTTAAAAGGTAAAAACAGAGCTACCATATATTTCAGAAGCCACACTCCTAACAGCATATTCAAAGGCCACCAGAATTCTAAAAGAATCTTGCCCCCAAAGTGCATCTTAGCACCATTTTCAATAGACAAGCTTTTGGAAACAAGCAAAATATCCAAGGATAGATGAATACATATAGAAGTGGTACATGCCCAAAATGGCATATTACTCAGTGATGAAAAAAATGAGAAAATGCCAACTGCAGCTACATACACAGACCTAGACATAAAAAAAGACAAATTATACTTACCAGTGGAAGCTGAAAATTGATGGAAAAGCCCATGAACCAACTGACAAAGGAGAAACAGACTCACAAAATTAGAAAACCAAATTAGGATTACCAAAAGGGAAAGGTGGGGGTAGAAATCAGATAAGAGCTTGTGTAACATTCCACAATAATATGTATCAAATAGGCAATCAGCAGGGACCTACAGTAGAGCAAGGGAGGTCTACACAACACTCTGAGACAACCTGTATGAGAAAAGAAGCCAAAGTGAATAGATACATATAGAACTGAAAAAGATTCTCTACACACACAAAAACATTTTTAAAACAACTTACTAAATTACAAACTAAATTAATAAAAACAAAAGGTAATGAGACACAAGCTTATGGGTGTTTGTCCTGGCACAGGCCACACTTGTTTACCACTCAGGAACCCCACTTTCACTAAGGCCCTGCTTTCTGTAGTAAACAGAGTTGGGCATGAAGAAATCTTGCTCCCTTGTGGGCATTTTCCAAAACAGCAACTTTAAAATCAATTCTTGCATGCATGCATGCTAAGTTGATTAGGTCATGTCCAACTCTGTGACTCTATGGATCAGAGCCCACCAGGCTCCTCTGTCCATGGGGCTCTCCAGGCAAGAATACTACAGTGGATTGCCATGCCCTCCTCCAGAGGATCTTCCCAACCCAGGGGTCGAACCCATGTCTCTTACGTCTCCTGCGCTAACAGGAGGGCTCTTTACCACTAGCACCACCAGGGAAGCCAAACCCAATGCTTAAACACTGGCAATACTCACAAGGAAAGTAGAGTTATAAATGACACTTGTTGTCACTAAATGTCCTGAAGACATAATCAAAAAGTTCAACACATGGCCCACTTTCAAGGAGTCAATTTCAACAAGTCAATTTATTACCACTTAAAAAAAAAAGCCACATGAAATGGTGCACAAACTCCAGGTTCTTAGAGACATGCCAATCAAAACTACAAAGAGGGCTCACCTCGCCCCAGTCTGAATGGCCATCATCAATGAGTCTTCAAAGAATACAGGATAGAGAGGCCCTGAAGAAAAGGAAAGCCTCCAAAGGAGCCAGCCCATGGGATGAAACTGTTAACAATCCCTACAAAGAACAGTATGCGGGTGCCTGAAAGGAAAACTAAGCTCCCTATGAACCAGCAGTCAATGCCTAAGAGAATATCCAGGCAAAACCAGAGTTCAAAACGAAATATGCACCCAAATCTTCAGTGGACCACAAGTTACAACAGCTAAGATCTGGGAACAAACAAAGTGTCTGTCCAGATGAATACATGAAGAGGAACGGCTACATGTCCACCAGGAGCATGACTTAGTCATGAAACAGAATGAAATAACAACGGCAGCAACCCACTTGGACCTAGTTCTAACCACGCTAAGAAGGGCAGCTAAGAAGAAAAAGACAGACGGCACTTACAGGTATAACCTAAAAATTAATACCAAGAAACCAATGGACCAAAGAGAAACAGACTCACAAAACTACACAAGAATATTATCGTTATACAAGGTGAAAGACACAGGGAAGGGATAAATAAGGAAGTTGGGATTAACAAACAGAAACAATTTTTATAAAATACGTAATTAACAAGGACACAGGTATACCAAGGGAGGGCTACTCAACATTCTGTAATAACCTTTATGAGAAAAAAATTGGCAGATCAATATGCATATATCTGTATGTGCAAACGTAAATGATTGTGTACACATATGACATATACAACACCATATATCAGCGTTACTCCAGGCAAAACTAAACATCAAACTGACCAAAAAAAAAAAATTAGTAATGAGACCCAAGCTTTTGGGGTGTTGCTTCTGGTACATTGCAGTCTAGTGTACAATCCCAACCAGGACTTCCACTGAGGCTGTGTTTGCCCGAGTAAGCAGTACTGGCATCGAAGAAATGCTGGCACCTTATGGCCACTTTCTGCAACAGCAACTTGAAAACTGTCCTTCAAGGGACTTGATAGTCACAAGGAGGATCAGGCTCTAAGATATCTGTCCTCAAAATTTTTCCGGGAGTAACTATTAGAAAAGAAATCTTTACAAAGACAGAGTTTCATCAATACCTATGAAATGGTAGACATGACACAATATTTGAGGAAAAAAATGAACATGAAATGATGCACATAATCAGGAACTGTTAGAGACATGCAAATAAAGATTACATGAGGGAGCACCTCACAGCACTCAGAATGACCATGATCAAAACCCCTACAAACTAAAGGTCACAGAGGGGTCAGTGAAAAGGGGACCCTCTTGGATTGCCTATGCTATGCAAATGGTTAAGAGCCACAACAGAGCACAGTATGAAACTGTCTTTAAAAGCTAAAAAGCGAGCTACCATACATTACAGCTGCCCCGCTAGGAGGAGCATATCTGAACGTCACTAGGACTCTAAAAGAATCTTGCACCCAAATCTGCACTACAGCACCACTTCCAATAGCCAAGACCTGGAAGCAACCAAGACATCCAAACTGATTGAACGCAGAAAGAAAAAGTGTTACATGTCCACAATGGCATACTGCTCAGTCATGAAACAATGACACAATGCCAACTGCAGTAACACATAAGGATCTCTTGCAATTATACTGAATGAAGTCAGTAGGGACAAAAAAAAGACAAATAATGCTTACTGGTGGAAGCTTAAATTCATGCCCATAAACCAACTGACAAAAGAGAAACAGACTCACAAAATTAGAGTTACAGAAGGGAAAGGTATCAATTAGAAGGTGTGGATTAACAAATCCACAATAATACAGATAAAATAGGTACTCAACAAGGACCTGGAGCCTGTGATGACCTATATGAGAAAAGAATCCAAATATGAAGATATATATAGAACTGAAAAAGATTATCTACACTAACAGAAAATGGAAGCATTTACAATAACTTTTTACATTAAAAAATTAAATTAATAAAAAAAATTGCACATTCCACACTAATGTACAACTCAGAACACCATTTCCACTATGGCTTGCTTTCTGAGGCAATGCAAAGAAATAGAGGAAAACAACAGAATGGAAAATACTAGAGATCTCTTTAAGAAAATCAGAGATACCAAGGGACATTTTATGCAAAAATGGGCACAATAAGGGACAGAAATGGTATGGACCCAACAGAAGCAGAAGATAGTAAGAATAGGTGGCAAGAATACACAGAAGAACTATACAAAAAAGATCTTAATGACCCAGATAACCATGATGATGCGATCACTCACCTAGAGCCAGACATCCTGGAATGCAAGGTCAAGTGGCCCTTAGGAAGCATCACTACAAAAAGCTAGTGGAAGTGATGGAATTTCAGCCAGACCATTTCAAACCCTAAAAGACGATGTGCTGCACTCAATATGTCAGGAAATTTGGAAAACTCAGCAGTGGCCACAGGACTGGAAAAGGTCAGTTTTCATCCCAAGCCCAAAGAAAGGCAATGCCAAAGAATGTTCAAATTACTGCACAACTGCACACATCTCACACACCAGCAAAGTAATGCTCAAAATTCTCCCAGCCAGGCTTCAACAGTATGTGAATTGTGAACTTCCAGATGCTCAAGCTGGATTTAGAAAAGGCACAGGAACCAGAGATCAAACTGCCAACATTTGCTGGATCATCGAAAAAGCAAGAGAGTTACAGAAAAATATCCACTTCTGCTTCATTGACTACGCTAAAACCTTTGACTGTGAGGATCACAACAAACTGTGGAAACAGTGGAAAATTCTTCAAGAGATGGAAATACCAGCAGCCCCCCTTACCTGCCTCCTGAGAAACCTGTATGCAGGTAAAGAAGCAACAGAACTGGACATGGAACAACAGACTGGTTCCAAATAGGGAAAGGAGTACATCAAGGCTGTATAGTATCACCCTGCTTATTTGACTTATATGCAGAGTACATCATACAAAATGCTGGGCTGGATGAAGCACAAACTGGAATCAAGATTGTCAGGAGAAATATCAATAACCTCAGATACACAGATGACACCACCCTTACAGCAGAAAACAAAGAGGAACTAAAGAACCTCTTGAAGGTGAAGAGGAGAGTGAAAAAGCTGGCTTAAAACTCAACATTTAAAAAACTAATAAGATCATGGTATCCAGTCCCATCACTTCATGGCAAATAGACGGGGAAACAGTAACAGACTTTTATTTTCTTGAGCTACAAAAATCACTGTGGACGGTGACTGCCGCCATGAAATTAAACAATGCTTGCTCCTTGGAAGAAATGCTATGACAAACTTTGACAGAGTATTAAAAAGCAGAGACATCACTCTACCAACAAAGCTGCATATAGGCAAAGCTATAGTTTTTCCAGTAAGTCATGTATGGATGTGAAAGTTGGACCATAAAGAAAACTGAGTGCTGAAGAATTGATGCTTTCGAACTGTGATGCTGTAGAGGTTCTTGAGAAGTCCCTTGGACAGCGAGGAGATCAAACCAGTCAATCCTAAAGGGAATCAACCGTGAATATTCATTGGAAGGACTGATGCTGAACCTGAAACTCCATTACCCTGGCCACCTGATATAAAGAGCTGACTCACTGGAAGAGTCCCTGATGCTGGGAAAGACTGAGGGTAGGAGGAGAAGGAGGCAACAGAGGATGAGATGGTTGGATGGTATCACCGACTTGATGGACATGAGTTTGAGCAAACTCTGGGAGATAGTGAAGGACAGGGAAGCCTGGGGTGCTGCAGTCCATGGGCTCACAAAGAGCTGCACACAACTGAGCAACTGAACTGATGGGCTGGCAAAATTTACAAGGACAGTAGAGCTGTAAATAACACCTGCTGTCACTAAATATCCTGAAGAAGGTGATCAAAACAAAAATTCAACATGTCCCACTTTCAAGGAGCCAATTTCAACAAGTCAATTTTATTACCAACCCTAAAAAAAAAAAGAGCTCATGAAATGGGTGAACAAAATCACCAGTTGAAAGAGACACGCAAATCAAAACTACAACAAGGGCATATCTCGCTACAGTATGAATGAGCATCATCAATGAGTCTTCAAACAATACCTGGTGGAGAGGGCCTGGAGAAAAGGAAAGCCTCCAACGTGCTGGTGGGATGAAACTGCAAACAGCCCCTAAACAGAACAGTATGCAGGTGCCTGAAAGGAAAACTAAGCTACCTATGAACCAGCAGTCAATGCCTAAGAGAATATCCAGGCAAAATCATAATTCAAAAAGAAATATGCACCCAAATATGCAGTGCACTACCAGTTACAACAGTTAAGATCTGGAAACAAACTGTCCGATCACATGAATGCATAAAGAGGAACGGCTACATGTCCACCAGGAACATGATTCAGTCACGAACAGAATGAAATAATACCAACTACAGCAACCCACATGGACCCAGTTCTAACCATGCTAGAGGGTTAGTAGCTAAGAAGAACAAGACCGACAGCACTCACAGATGGAATCTAAAAATTAATATAAGAAACCAATGGACCAAAGAGAAACAGACTCACAAGGCTAGAAAATAAAATTATCGTTGTAATAGGGGAGAGACATGGGGAAGGGATAAACAAGAAAGCTGGGATCAACAAACAGAAACTATTTCATATAAAACCCATAATCAACAAGGACGTACAAATATCAAGGGAGGTATAACCAGCATTCTGTTATAACCTCTATGAGAAAATAATTTGAAAATCAATAGATATATGTACATTTGCAAACGTAAAAGACTGTGTACACATACTTGCCTGGAGAATCCCCAGGGACAGAGAAGCCTAGTGGGCTTCAGTCCGTGGGGTTGCAGAGAGTTGCACACGACTGAGCAACTAAGCACAGCACAGCACAACATATACAACACTGTGCATTATGTTTCTGCAAGCAAAACTATAAACTAAACTGACAAAAAACCAGAAGTGACAAGACACAAGCTTCGGGGTGTTGCTTCTGACACATTTCAGTTTAATTTCCAACCCCAAACCAGGATGTCCACTGAGGCTCTGGTTGCCAGAGTACCTTGCATTGGTACTGGGGAAATGCTGCCATCTTGTGGACGTTTCCAGCAACAGCAACGTTAAAACAAGGAGAAGGGAATGGTTAACCGTTTCAGTATTTCTGGATAGAGTATTTCAGTATTTCCATGGATAGAGGAGCCTGGCAGGCCGCAGTCTATGAGTCAAAAAGAGTCAAACAGGGCTTTGAAACTAAACACACACACACACACACACACACAGGAAACTGGGCTTCCCTGGTGGCTCAGATGGTAAAGAATTGGCCTGCAGTGCAGGACACCCTGTTTCTATACTTGGGTCAGGAAGATCCCCTGGAGAAGGGAATGGCTACCCACTCCAATATTCTTGCCTGAAGAATTCCATCATCAGAGGAATCTGGTGGGCTATATTACACGGGGTCTTACAGGATGGAACACAACTAAGAGACTAACACTTTCACTTTAAGAGGACTAACATATTCACAAGGATGGCTGGGCTGTAAGATACCAGTCCTCGAGAACTGTCTGGGTAAATATTCTAAATTTTTTTTTTTTTTACAAAGTGCTGAATTTCATCAAGAAAATATCAAGAGGTAGATACCTCTCACACTACTTTTTTAAAAAGCACATGAAATGATGCACAAAATCACAAATTATTAGAGATGTGGAAATCAAAATTACAATGAGGGAATCACTTTGCAGGAGTCAAAATGGCCATCATCAAAATGTCCACACACAATAAATGCTAGAGTGGGAGTGGAGAAAGGAGACCTTCTCAGATGCCCACGGTATATAAACAGTTACAGCCATAAACGCAAACAATAGGGAACCGTCTTTAAAAGGTTAAAACAGAGTCACCGATTTCAGAGTCCCATCCTAACAAGATATCCAAAGACAACCAGAATTCTAAAAGAAACTGGCACCCAAATGTGCACTACAGCAGCACTTACAAGAGCTAGAAGGAAATAAAGTGTCCAAGGACAAGTGAATGCTAAAGACGTGGTACATGTCCGCAGTGGCATATTACTCAGTCATGAAAAAGAATGAGACAACACCAACTTGTAGGCACCAAGACACATGGGCCTAGTTGTAATCATACTGTGTGATGACAAGTCAAAAAATAAAAGACAAATGTCACTTATCTGTGGAATCTGAAAACTGATGCCCACGAACCAACTGAAAAAGAGAAACCGATTCGCAAAATTTGAAAGCAAAATCATTGTTCCCAAAAGGGAAATGTGGGGGGACAAATTAGCAGGTGGGATTAACAAATCCACAACCATACATATAGAACAGGTAGTAACCAGGACCTGTTGAAGAGAGAGGGAGCCGTACACAAGATTCTGTAGTAACTCATAGTAAAAAGAAAAAACCTGAAGATAAATAGATACATATAAAACTGAAAAATATTCTCAACACAACCAAAAAACAATACATTTTAAAACAACTTTCTACATTAGAAAATAAAAATTAGATGAATAAAATTAACACACTAAGTCATGAGACACAAGCTTAGGGGTGTATGTGCTGGCACCTGCCACACTAATTTACAAGCCAGGAACACCACTTCCATTAAGGCTCTGCTTTCTGCGGTAACTAGAGTTAAGCATAAAGAAATCCTGCCGCCTTGGTGGCTGTTTTCCAAAACAGCAACTTCAAAACTCAATGCTTATGGACATGCAATATTCACAAGGACTACAGGGCTGTAAATGATACCTTCTGTTAATAAATGTTCTGAAGTAGGTAATCAAAAAAAAAAAACAACACCTCATTGACTTTCAAGGAGCCAATTACAACAAGAAGTCCATTTTATTACCATTGTTCAGGGGAGAAAAAGAGCACATAAAATGATGCACAAACTCACCAGTTCTTAGAGACATGCAAATCAAAACTACAACGAGGGCTCACATCACCAAAGTCTGAATGGCCATCATCAGAAAGTCTTCAAGGAATCCTTGGTGGAGAGGACCTGGAGAAGAGGAAACCCTCCTAACGTGCTGGTGGGATGAAATGGGTGCGCTCTCTTTAGAGAACAGTATGCAGGTGCCTTTAAAGGAAAACTGAGCTACCTATGATCCACAGTCCCATGCCTATAAGAATATCCAGGGAAAAACAGAATTCAAAGAGAAACATGCCTCCACAGCTGCACTTCACCACCAGTTACAAGAGCAAAGACCTGGAAGCCAGTAAAGTTTCCACTGAGAGATGAATGCATTAAAGAGGAAGCGGTACACGTCCACAATGGAATGAGACTCAGCCATGAAACAGAAGGAAATAATACCGAACAAGCAACCCACATGGACCTAGTTCTAAGCTTACAGAGATGTGTTACTCAGGAAAAATGGACAGATATCATATGATATCACTTATAGTGAAATCTAAAAATCAATGCCAAGAAAACAACTGACCAAAGACAGACAGACTCACAACAGTCAAAAATAAAATTATCGTTAACCAAGGGGAAAGATGTGGGTAGGGATAAATGAGGAAATTGGGATTAACAACGGAAACTATTACATAAAAGTGCATAATCAAGAAGGACTTGAGTAACCAAGAGAAGTCTAATAAACATTCTGTAATAATCTCTATGGGGTAAGAATTTGAAGTTCAGTAGGGCTTCCCTGGTGGCTCAGCTGGTAAAGAATCCGCTTGCAATGCAAGAGACCTGGGTTCGATCCCGGGGTTGGGAAGATCCCCCGGAGAAGTGAAAGGCTGCCCACTCCAGTACTCTGGTCTGGAGAATTCCATGGACTGTATAGTCCATGGGGTAGCAAAGAGTCAGACACAACTGAGCAACTTTCACTTTCAGACATATGCATATGTGCAAATGTAAAAGACTCTGTACACATACAACACGTAGAACACTGTAAATCACTGTTAATTAAAGCAAAATTATACAGAACAGTTATGCAGATGCCTTTAAAGGAAAACAAGAGCAACCTATACAGCAGTCCCACGCCTAATGGAACATCCGAAGAAAACCAGAATTTGAAAAAGGAACATGCATCCAAAGCTGCACTGCATCACCAGTTACAGCAGCAAAGACCTGGAGGCAAACAAAGTGTCCATTGAGAATGAATGCACCAGGAGACAGCTGTTCAGGTCCACAACGGTGCATGACTCACCCATTAAATAGGATTAAAAAAACACAAAAAACCACGTGCAGCATCCTACATGCGCACAGTTCTAACTATAATCAGGTAACTAAAAAAAAAAAAAATACATATCACATGATATCTCTTACACATGGAATCTAAAATATAACCAAGAAAACAACTGACCAAGAGAAACAGTTACCAAGTAGAAAATAAAATTATCACTAAGAAAGGAGAACAATGTGGGGAAGAAGTAAATTAGGAAGTTAGAGAAACACACAGAAATCATTATATACAAAATACATGAGGAAGTTTGTATTAACATATAGAAACTATTACATTTAAAATATGTAATCAACCTGGTATACGAAGGGAGGTCAACTCAACATTCTGTAATAACCTCTATGGAAAATAATTTGAAGATCTATATATATATATGTAAATATAAAAGTTTCTGTACACATCCGACATCATACAACATTGTCACGCCCCAAAACACTAAACACTGAATTTTTAAAAAAAGATGCGACAAGACACAAGTTTTGGGGTGTTGCTTTTGGTATATATCAGTCTAATTTCCAGCCCCAAACCAAGATGTCTACTGAGGCTCTGGTTGCCAGAGTACCCAGAGCTGGGCTTGGGGAAATGCTGCCACCTTGTGGACGTTGCCCGCAACACCAACTAAAACCTGTTGAGACGGGAACAGCCACCGGCTCCAGTATTCTTGCCTGGGGAATTTACAGAGGAGCTGCAGAAATACAGTCCATGGGTCGCAAAGAGTCGGACACATCTGAGCAACTAACACACACCACAGGAAATTGGGTGTCCCTGGTGACTCAGACAGTAAAGAATCTGTCTGAAATGCAGGAGGTCTGGGTTCCACACCTGGGTCAAGGTAGATCCCCTGGAGAAGAGAATGGCTACCCACTCCAATATTCCTGCCTGGAGAATTCCACGGACAGAGGATCCTTCTGGGCTACATTCCATGGGGTGACCAAGAGTCAGACACAACTGAGCGACTAACACTTTCACTTTAAGGGACTAACATTCCCAATGATGACTGGGCTGTAAGATATCAGTCCTCAAAAACCCTCCTAGGTAAGTATTCTAAAAAATTTTCCTTACAAAGGGCTGAATTTCATCAAGGCAATATCAGGAAGTAGAAACTACTCACACTATTTTTTTAAAAAAGCACATGAAATGATGCACAAAAATCACAAATTATTAGAGACATGGAAATAAAAATTACAATAAGGGATCACATTGCAGTGTCAAATGGCCATCATCAAAATGTCCACAAAAAATAAATGCAAGAGAGGGGGTGAAGAAAAGGGCCTATGGTATATAAACTTAACAGGCACGAGAGATAACAATAGGGAACTGTCTTTAAAAAGTAAAAACAGAGCTACCATTGATTTCACAGTCCCTTCCTAACAGCACATTTGATAACAACCAGATTTCTATAAGAAACGCGCACTACAGCAGCACCTGCAATCGCCACCAGCTGAAGCGACTAAAATGTCCAAGAACAGATGAAGGGGCATGTGTCCATGGTGGCATAGTATTCAGTCATGAAAAATAATACATATGGCTGAGTTCCTTCACTGTACACCTGAAACTGTCACAAACTGTTAATCAGTTATATCCCAAAACAAAATGTTTTGGGGGTTAAAAAACTAAGTAAATAAGTTTTATTTAAATAGAAAAAATAAAAATAAAATTAGATGTTCTGTTCGAATGCTTTAAAAAAAGAGAATGAGAATGAGACAGTGTCTACTGCAGCAACAGACGTGAACCTAGGTCTAATATACTGAGTGATATCAGTGATATCATCAAAAAGGACCTACTATGGAGCAAGGGAGGTCTACACGACACTCTGTAATAACCCATATGAGAAAGAGGCCCAAGAGGAATAGATACACACAGAGCTGGAAAAGATTCTCTACACAAGCAAAAACATTTTTTAAAATAATAAACTAAAAAACAAAAATTAAATTAATAAAAAAACAAATATTGAAACACAGCTTATGAGTGTTTGTGCTAGTACATTCCACACAAATTCACACCCAAGAACACCATTCCCACTAGTCTCTGCTTTCTGTAGTAATTAGAGTTGGACATAAAGAAATCCTGCCTCCTTGTGGGCTTTTTCTCAAACAGCAACTCTAATATCAATGCTCATGGGCACGCAACATTCACAGGACTGCAAAGCTGCAAATGACACATACTGTCACTAAACGTCCTGAAGAAGGTAATCAAAACAATTCAACACATGGCCCACTTTCAAAGAGCCAATTTCAACAAGTCAATTTTATTAACACTTTAAAATATATATATATATATATATATTTTAAATTTGCCAGTTTTTAGGGCCATGCAAATCCATACTACAATGAGGGCTCACCTCATCCCAATCTGAATGGCCATCATCAATAAGTCTTCAAAGAATACTGGTGGAGAGGGCCTGGAAAAAGGCAGAGCCTATAAGGTGATGGTGAGATGACACTGGTAAAAGTCCTGACACAGAATACTATGCAGGTGCCTTTAAAGGAAAACAAGAGCAACCTATGATCCAGCAGTCCCACGCCAAGGGAATATCTGGAAAAAAACAGAATTCAAAAAAGGAACATGTATCCAAAGCTGCACTGCATCACCAGTTACAGCAGCAAAGACCTGGAGGCAAAATGCCCATCGAGAACGAATGCACAGATGGACAGCCGTACAGGTCCACAATGGTGCATGACTCACCCATTAAACAGAATGAAAAAATACCAATTACAGCAACCTACAGGCTGAAACTCCAATAATTTGGCCACCTGACGTGAAGAACTGACTCAATGGAAAAGACCCTGATGCTGAGAAAGATTGAGGGCAGGAGGAGAAGGGGACGACAGAGGATGAGATGGTGGGATGGCATCACCAACTTGATGGACATGAGTTTGAGCAAGCTCCGGGAGTTGGTGATGGACAAGGAAGCCTGGCATGCTGCAGTCCATGGGGTCTCAAAAAGTCGGACACGACTGAGCCACTGAACTGAACACAGAAATAGTTCTAACCATACTCAGAGAGCGAACTCAAAAAAAAAAAAAAAAAAAGACATATCACATGATATCACTCAAAGGTGGATTCTGAAAATTAACCAAGAAAAACTGACCCAAGAGAAACAGAGTCACAAAATAAAATCATTAAGAAAGTGGAAACATATGGGGTAGGGGTAAACTAGGAAGTTGGTTTAACAAATAGAAACCATTACATGTAAAATACATAAGGATGTTTAGATTAACAAATAAAAATTATTACATATAAAATATATAATCAACAAGGACATAGCGATACTAAGGGAGATCAACCCAGCATTCTGTGATAAGCTCTATGGAAAATAATTTGAAGATCAATAGATATATGTGTATGTGTAAATATAACAGTTTTGTACACATCCAGCCTTGCACATCACTGTTACACCCAATAAAACCTAAACATTGAATTAGAAAAGAAATAAGTGACCTGACACAAAGTTTGGGGTGTTGCTTCTGGCATATTTCGGTCTAACTGCCAACCCCAAATCATGATGTCCACTGAAGCGCTGTTTGCCCGAGAACCGAGTTGGGGTTTGGGAAATGCTGCCGCCTTGTGGCTATATTCCGCAACAGCAACTTGAAAATTGTTAAGGAGAAGGAACGGTGACACAATCCAGTGTTCTTACCTGGAGAAGTCCATGGACAGTGAAGCCTGGCGGGTTTGAGTCAATGGGTCACAAAGAGTCGGACACAACTGAGCAACTAACACACACACAGGAAACTGGGTTTCCCTGGCGTCTCAAACTGTAAAGGAATGGGCCTGCAAAGCGGGAGAGCCGGTTTCCATACCTGGGTCAGGAAGATCCCATGGAGAAGGGGAAGTACTACACACTCCAGGATTCTAGCCTGGAGAATTCCATGGACAGAGGAGCCTGGAGGGCTACATTACATGGGATTACAAAGAATCAAACACAGCTAAGCGACTAACACTTTCACTTTACGAGGACTAACATTCACAAGGATGACTGGACTTAAGATACGAGTCCTCAAAAATTGTCTAGGGTAAGTATTCTAAAAAATATATATTTTTCTTTTTACAAAGGGCTGTATTTCATAAGACAAAATCACAAGGTGAATACTACTCACATGATTTTTTTAAAAAGCACATGAAATGATGCACAAACTCACAAATTATTAGAGACACGAAATCAAAACTACAATGAGGAATCACTTTGCAGCAGTCAAAACTGCCATCATCAAAATGTCCACAAACAATAAATGCTAGAGTGGGGGTGCAGAAAATGCCAGTTGGCATATAAATGGTAACAGCCACAAGACAGAACAACAGGGAACTGTCTTTAAAAGGTTGATAAATGGCAAAAATCATCACAGTATTGTAAGGTAATTATCCTCCCATTAAAATAGAATTTTTTTTAAAAAAAGGTAAAAACAGAGCTACCATAGATTTGAGAGTCCGATCCTAACAGAATATTCAAACAGAACCAGAATTCTAAAAGAAACTGGCACCCAAATGTGCACTACAGCATCACTTACAATAGCCAAAATAATAGTTATTAATAATAACTAAATTAATTTAAAAACCAGTTAAGTAATGAGACACAAGATTAGGGGTGTTTGTGCTGGCACGTTCCACACTAATTTACACCCAGAAACACCATGATCGCTATGGCTCTGCTTTCTGTGGTTGGGCATGAAGAAATCCTGCCACATTGTGGCTGTTTTCCCAAACAGCAAGTTTAAAATCAAAGCTTATGGGCATGCAATATTCACAAGAATTGCAGAGTTGTAAATGATAACCTTCTGTCAATAAATGTCCTGAAGTAGGTAATCCAAAAAAATTCAACACCTGGTTGACTTTCAGGGAGCCAACTACAAGTCAATTTTATTATCACCATTTAGTTAAAGAAAAGAACATATGAAATGGTGCACAAATTCACCTCTTCTTAGAGACATGCAAATCAGAACTACAATGAGGGCTCACAATGCCAAAGCCTGAATGGCCATCACCAATAAGTCTTCAAAGAATCCACAGTGGAGAGGGCCTGGAGAAAAGGAAAACCTACTAAGATACAAGTGGGATGAACCTGGGTGCACTCCCTTTAGAGAACAGGATGTAGGTGCTTTTAGAGGAAAACTGGAGCTACCTATATGATCCACAGTCCCATGCCTATGAGAAAATTCAGGGAAAACCAGAATTCAAAAAGGAACATGCATCCAAAGCTGTACTGCATCACCAGTTACAAGGCCAAAGACCTGGAAGCCAACAAAGTTTCCATCGAGAGATGAATGAATTAAGAAGAAACGGTATATGTCCACGGTGGAACAAGACTCAGCCATGAAACAGAAGGAAATAATACCAATTGCAGGAACCCACACGGACCTAGTTCTAAGCATACTGAGAGATGTTACTCAGAAAAAACAGATATCATATATCACTTAAAGGTAAAATGTAAAAATTAATACCAATAAGCCAACTGACCAAAGACAGACTCACAACAATCAAAAATAAAATTATCATTACACAAGAGGAAAGATGTTGGGAAGGAGTAAATGAGGAAATTGGGATTAACGAATAAAAACTATTACATATAAAATACATAATCAACAAGGACTTGAGTATACCAAGAGAAGTCTACTCAACATTCTGTAATAATCTCTATGAGATAAGAATTTGAAGATCAACTGATATATGTATATGTGCAAATGTAAAAGATTCTATACACACAGAACACCGTATATCACTGTTACTCAAAGAAAAACTATACATCAAACCAGAAAAAAAAAAGGAAGCAACAAGATCCACGCTTTAGGGTGTTGCTTCTGGCACATTCTAGTCCAATACACAACCCTAAACCACGACTTCCACTGAGGCTCTTGTTTGCTAAAGGAGGCCGAGTTGGGCTTCGAAGAAATGCTGCCGCCTTGTGGCCGTTTGACGCAAAAACAACTTGAAAACTGTTGCTTAGGGGACTGGTGGCTCAGAGGGCAAAGCGTCTGCCTGCAAGGCGGGAGACCTCGGTTCGATCCCTGGGTCGGGAAGAACCCTGGAGAAGGAAATGGCAACCCACTCCAGTATTCTTGCCTGGAGAATCCCGTGGACGGAGGAGCCTGGTAGGCTACAGTCCACGGGGTTGCAAAGAGTCGGACACGACTGAGCGATTTCACACTTCACACTAGGGGACAATATTCAAAAGGACGGCTGGGCTGCAAGCTACCTGTCCTCAAAATTTTCAGTAAGTACTCTAAAAGAAATCTTTACAAAGGGCAAAGTGTCATCAAGACAATATGAAAAGGCAAGTACTACTGACACTAATTTTTTAAAAATCACATGAAATGATGTACAAAGTCACAAATTATTAGAGACATGCAATCAAAATCACAATGAGGGATCACCTTCTGGTGTTCAGAATGGCCATCATCAAAATGTCTACAAACAATAAATGCTAGAGTAGGGGTGGGGAAAAGGGGATCCTCTTACATTGCTAAGTAAGTGTTAGTCACTCAGTTGTGCCTGACTCTTTGTGACCCTATGGACTGTAGCCTGCCAGGCTCCTCTGTCCATGCGATTCTCCAGGAGTATGTGAATGATAACAGTACAATACAGAACTATGAAACTGTAAAAACAGCTACCATATATTTCATCAGTCCCACTCCCAACAGATATTCATAGACAACCAGAATTCTTAAAAAAAAAAAAACAAAAATAAACTTGCACCCAAATGTACCCTACAGTACTACTTCCAATAGCCAAGACCTTGAAGCAAGAGAAATGTCCAACGACAGATGAATGCATTAAGAAAGAGTGGTACAGGTCCACAATGGCGTATTAGTCATGAAAAAGAAAGAATGAACCAATTCCTATCACAGCAACATGCATGAAAGTAGTTGTCATCATACCGAGTGATGTAAGTCAGAAAAAAAAGACAAATATCACATATTGGTGGAATCTGAACATTGATGCCCATGAACCAACTGACAAAAGAGAAACAGAGTCTCCAAATTAGAATACAAAATTATGGTTACCAGAAGGGAAAGGGTATTAACTTGGAGGCTGGGATTAACAAATCCACAATAATACATATAAAACAGGTAATCAACAAGGACCCATTATATAGCAAGGGAGTTCTACTCAACACCCTGTTGCAACCTATTCGAGTGAAGAATCTATATGTTGAACTAAAAAAGATTCTGTACACCTATAATAAACACAACATATTAAATCAACTTTACTGCAGTAAAACATAAAAATTAAAGTGAATTTTAAAAAAGAAGTAGTGAGATCCACTGTACCTGAGTGTGATGAGAAAAACACTATTTTGAGTTGTTCCTCAACTCAAAAAAGCAGTATTCTTCCCTGCTCATACCAACAGTGTGATGTTTAGATAAACGAGGGAGCTGAGGAGTCCTACCATAAATTCCTGGTTTGCTTTTCCCAGAGCACCTTTTAAAATAGCCACTTAGAGGTAAGCCCTCAATAAGTGAGTGACCTCCACTCCAACCACCTTAAACGTACTAGTGTGTCTGCTACCCTGCTTTCTATCTCCTGTCTGCATGTGACCTGAGACGGAGGACAGCCCTTCCCCTGGTTCATATTGCTTCCCTGGCCTACACTTCTGAGACATGTAAGTAATAGACAACAGTCTAAATGTGGTAACATTCTAAGTCAGTATTGTTAAGGGATATCAAAGCTGTGGAATACCTATACAGTGGATGAGTGCTCAATAAGAAGAAGAAACTAACTACTAATACACACAACATGGATGAACATCAAAGACATGATGCCAACCAAAAGACACCAGACTCAAGACAGTATGTACTGTACAATTCTATTCATATGATATTCTTTAACGGGCATATCTAAGCTAACATTTAAAAAACAGAATATTAATTGCCAGGAAGGGAAAGGGGCAGGTGACTGGATATGGACACAAGGGAATTTTCTGTGACAACACAGGAGTGTGGTTATATATGTATGCTTCTGTCCAAATTCTATAGCTTAGATATGCACGATCAATTTACGTAAATTTTAAAGAAAAAGAACCATATGAAATAATATGTGGTGGGTGGGAAGTGGAACAAGTTATAGGTAATAGAGGACGACAGAATGTTGGTAATTTTGGAGCTGAGTGATGGCTAGATGGGAGTTTAGAATTCTGTTTATTATTCTGTCTACTTTGTATTTTCTTGAAATTTCCATAATAAAGGGGAAAACAAAAAACCAAAGACATTATCCATAAGCCCTATGTTTATCTGATTCATCTGAAATACAATTACTCTGTCAAATTGCTGTAAAAATTTCTAGTCATGTTCTCTCAATTTATACGCGCAATTTGTTGTCACCCAGTTACACAGTATCTATGCCTGGCACCAGTTACCAGCCCACACCACTCAATGTCCTAACCTTTCTTTGCCTCATTTTTTCCTTCACCAAATAATAATAGTAAGAGCAACAATATTTCCCTCCGAAGTTTTATGAGGATTAAACAATGAACTATGTGGAGTGTTTTGACCGGTGCCTGGACTATATAACTCTTCCAAGAGTATTAGCTGTTATTCTCATTAATACAACCTGTTACCATTTTTTAAAATTCCTTGGATCTATTTAGTTGCCAGTAACTAAACTGCAACTTAAGGGATGCAGAGTTTCCTCTCCTCAGAATGGGAGCCACTAAAGTTTTTGAGCAGAAAAGCCCTATAATATGAATTGTGTTTTAGAAAGAACATTCACATATCAGCCAGTCCTCAGGCATGCTCGGCTTAATGGGCTGAAATTGATGTGTTTTAAACATAGTATGTATGTTTCTAACTAGGGACATTGATCAGCATTTGTACAGAAAGCAGAAGCTTTTGTTTCAAAATGATACTTCTGTATGGCACTCCTCAGGGGACAATTGAAGGTATCTGCATACACACAGTATGCAGATATAATCAGATAAAGCTGTCACCAAAATTAACTTAGGGTCAACATTGTTTCTACATTAATGATGACCTCAGGCAGACAAGCTATTACGACCCTGTTATAACCAAGAAAGTGTTAGGATAACTACCTTCTTATACTCTCCTATCTAATAGAGACAGCCCACGTTCGACTGATGATGCCTAAATTTTAGGGAAGCAGTTAGCAGTAACCTAAAAACGAGTCTGCTTATTCTACGAGCAACTATTTTCATGGCGATTTGAAGAAATAAAATAAAATGTGTTGGAAAAGTCAAGTGAAAAGCAAAACAATGTTACCCAAACAAATCGACTATCTTTAAAGAAAATACGTTTTTCTTTCCTTTCAAATCAAGAGAAATACGTCAGCAAGTACAGCGCACGTAATTAACATCAATCTCAGCGATGCTATGCCATGATCAAAAATACTCTCCATACCCCTGCCTGCACTACAACCAGTGAACTGCAGAACTCTTAAGCCTTTCTGAAAGTTGAAAAGAATTCAGTAACTCGTATAAAGCCCCATTAACAGTTTCTGAGATAACCACGAACACCTGTTGCCCGTGTGCTCCGACCGTGGCTTTTTAAGTGGACATGTTTGCATGCAAAAGCAGCAGTGCCCCGGGTGCGATTACAGGGCGAAGACCGCCCCCCACCCCCCGCCCCGGACGCATTCCACTCTGCGGGGATGAGGGAACTGAGAAAACGGGGGGAGCAAGGGGGGAGAATGCTCCCTGCCCCACACCTACTCGGCCGCCATCCTCCCGCCGGCGCCCCACGGCGTGGGATACTCACAGCTCTAGTCTCGTACAAGACCAGCTTCTGAACCGAGCTGATGATGGGGGCAGCAGCCGCGGGCATGGCTCGAGCTAATATGGGGGCCCCCACGGCGGGACACCAGGCCGCGGCCCGAACTGCGGCAGCCTCGGGGCTGCCCCCAAAAGATTCGAAGAGGAGACGCCTTAGAAGTTGGACGCCAGGCTCAGCACGAAAAAACACTGCCTGGACGCTAAATTTATAAGGGACTAGCTAATACGGTTCAGGTGTTTCCGGATCCCTACGCCCCACCTCCAGGCAAGCCCCGCCCCAGACGCGCGGGGGCGGGGCTGGAGGATTTACCAACGAGAGGCGGTGTAGCTTTCCAGAACCTGCGTGCTGCCGGGGGAGGAAGCAAAGGGCGCCATGTTTGATGCTGGCAGGAGGAAAAGTGGGCGGGGAAGAGCGTTGCGGGTTTAGTTGGATTTCTCGCTTCTCTAGTCCTTCCTTTTGGAAAAGTGGATAATTTGGGACTGGATTGCTTCTTTTGAAGCGGTTCTCCGAGTTGCGGACACATTCATTCCCAAGTTGATCTGTTTTCCCTGTCTACTTCCACTTCTGCCCTTGTATTCCTGGAAAGCTACTGTGTTCTTTCACCGAGAGTCTGGTTTTCCCTCCCGTCTCTTTGTTGTCTATTTTTACCCTTAGGAGAATCAACAGAATTCATTTTATCCAGAGGGTGTGTGGTTCAGGTAATTTTTTTTAATCACCTAAAGTTGGAAATTTCCAACTTTGCCACATATTTGTTTGTGCATAAGTTTAACCATTTGTAAATTGTAAAAGTGAATTGCGGAGTGTAACGTAGTGCCGTGTATCTATGGCTTTGGAGTTCTGCGTTAAAATAAGATTTCTTTCTTTTGATGTACGTGAACATAGACAATGCATGTACCCTCCTTGATCATCACCTTCCATATTTGTGAAAAGGAGTGTATTATAATTATGAATACAAAATTGGGTACAAAAGTGAATATTTAATAAAAAGAGAAAATAAGTCAGTAAATCATAGACCCCCATCCATAGGTCCCGCCCCCCAAGAGGCTTTGCGCTCTTCTCGGCCTTGGGTTCCCTCAGCAACCGCTCAACAGATCCCTTGGCAACCGCTCAACAGACCGTTCCGGGAGGCGGCCGCGACCAACCGGTGGGGTCTGCCGGGGTCTGCTGAGGCCAGGTAAGTAGGGGTCGGAATTTACCGCTCACTTGCATGTTGGTGTCTCATGAATGGAATCCCAACTCCTGCGGGGACGCCAAACCAGTGCCTTTTCTTGCAAAACTATACTTTGGGATCTCCATAAATCCTGCTTTTTAAACCCACTTCCCTTTTCAGGGGATAATGTCTTCATTCCGCAAATATTTACTGAGCACCTACTGTGAGGTGTTAGATGTACTGGAATGGCAGCTGACCTAGCCTAGGTAGAAGTGCTAGACTTCCCAGGAGATGGCCCCTTGTTAATCGCAGAACTCACTGCTAGAGGATTTTCCAACTGCTAAATGTGTTTCAGTTGCTCAGTCGTGTCCGACTCTGCAACCCCATGGACTGCAACACGCCAGACTTCCTTGTCCATCACCAACTCCCAGAGCTTCCTCAAACTCATGTCCATCAAGTCAGTGACGCCATCCAACCATCTCATCCACTTCTCCTGACTTCAATCTTTCCCAGCACCAGGGTCTTTTCCAATGAGTCAGTTCTTCACATCAGGTGGGAAAAGTAGTGGAGCTTCTGCATCAGTCCTTCCAATGAATATTCAGGACTGATTTCCTTTAGGATTGACAGGTATGATCTCCTTGCTGTTCAAGGGACTCAAGAGTCTTCTCCAACCACCACAATTCAAAAGCATCAATTCTTCAGCGCTCAGCTTTCTTTATGGTCCAACTCTCACATCCGTACATGACTACTGGAAAAACACCTGTCTAGCTCTAACTAGACAGACCTTTGTTGGCAATGTCTCTTCTTTTTAATATGCTGTCTAGATTTGTCATAGCTTTTCTTCCAAGGAGCAAGTGTCTTTTAATTTCATGCCTGCAGTCACCATCCACAGTGATTTTGGAGCCCAAAAACATAAAGTCTCTCACTGTTTCCATTGTTTCCCCATCTATTGCCATGAAGTGATGGGACCGGATGCCATGTTCTTAATTTTTTAAATGTTGAGTTTTAAGTCAGCTTTTTCACTCTCCTCTTTCACTTTCATCAAGAGGCTCTTTAGTTCCTCTTCATTTCTGCATTAGAGTGGTGTCATCTGCATATCTGAGGTTGTTGATAATCTTGATTCCAGCTTGTGAGTCATCCAGCCCAGCATTTCCATAATATACTCTGCATACAAGTTAAATAAGCAGGGTAACAATATACAGCCTTGACGTACTCCTTTCCCAATTTTGAACCAGTCCATTGTTCCATGTCCTGTTTTAACTGTTGCTTCTTGACCCACATTTGGGTTTCTCAGGAGTGAGGTAAGGTGGTCTGGTATTCCCATCTCTTTAAGAATTTTCAACAGTTTGTTGTGATCCGCACAGCCAAAGGCTTTAACATAGTCAATGAAGCAGAGGTAGGTGTTTTTCTGGAATCCCCTTGCTTTCTCTGTGATCAAACAAATGTTGGCAGTTTGCTGTTGGCCCCACTGAAAACTGATAGCTTTCCCAGGAGGGATTCCTTGCTTCAGTCATGTCTGACTCTTTGCGACCCTATGGACTGCAGCCCACCAGGCTCCTCTGTCCATGGGATTCTCCAAGCTAGAATATTAGTAGTGGGTTGCCATGCCCTCCTCCAGGGGATCTTCCCAACCCAGGGATCGGACCCAAGTCTCTTACATCTCCTGCATTGGCAGGAAGATTCTTTACCACTAGCAACACCTGGGGAGCCCAAGGTGACAGCTTTCCAAGTCACCCCTTAAATGAATCAGAACAGTATTCCCAAGTGTTTTACATGCTGCCTCTAAAAATTAAAAACACTTACAAAATATTGCACTTCCCTTTTAGAAGTAGAAGGTGTAGGGTATAGTAATTTGTACTTTACATTGGAGAGAATGTCTCAGAATGTCCCAGACCACTGGCCTTTGAAAACGTCACCAATATATTATAACAGGTTCTTGAGTCTTTAAAGGCTTATTTCCCACTTTTTACTGCTCATATATCTTATGAGAGCATCTAGAACACTGGCTATTTCCTGCTTACCAGGCCTGGTATTGTCAATACTGTGGATCAGCAAGACCCCTTTGTACTATATTTGTTACAAAAAGCAGGAGAGTCCTGGGGTAAGACTAAATGTCCGCTGCTGACTATTCTAAGTAAATACAAACTGCTTCTGACCCTCCTCCTTGATGTGTATTGGAAAAAATACATTTTCCAGTTGAGTAGCTACATATCAAGTACAAGAAACTGTGTCCCTCTAGAAAAAGGGCTCTGCACAGCAGTTGAAATTAGGGCTGCCCCTTGGTGTTGGAGAAGACTCTTTAGAGTCCCTTGGACAGCAAGGAGATCCAATCAATCCATCCTAAAAGAGATCAATCCTGGGTGTACATTGGAAGGACTGATGTTGAAGCTGAAACTCCAATACTTTGGCCACCTCATGCGGAGGGTTGACTCATTGGAAAAGACCCTAATGCTGGGTAGGATTGGGGGCGGGAGGAGAAGGGGACGACAGAGGATGAGATGGTTGGATGGCATCACCAACTCAATGGACATGGGTTTGGGTAGACTCCGGGAGTTGGTGATGGACAGAGAGGCTTGGCGTGCTGCAATTCATGGAGTCGCAAAGAGTCGGACATGACTGAGCTACTGAACTGAACTGAACTGAACTTGGTTAAGTTTACAGTGGCAATATTATCTGTCATGATCTGTCTGGATTTTGCGAAACTCAGACTACAGAATTAAACAAGACTGTGCATCTCTTAAGGGCTTCTCAGGAGGCTCAGTGGTAAAGAATTTGCTTGCCAATGCAGGAGACACAACTTCAATCCCTGAGTTGGAAAGATCCCTTGAAGAAGGAAATGGCAACTCACTCCGGTATTCTTGCCTGGGAAATCCCATGAACAGAGGAGCCTGGAGGGCTACAGTCCATGGGGTCACAAAAGAGACATGACTGAGTGACTATACAACAACATGATGCATCTTTTAAACAGTTTGGGGGTAGCACTCTTCCATTTCATTCAGAATAACTTACTTTTTTGGCCAGAAGCGAAGGAGTGGGTATGTAGTTTCAGGAGTTTCCCCTTGCCCTTTTCTACACAATGGCCCTTACTCTACAGTTAGGGAACACCAGTGAAGGTTTTGCCAGCTGCAGTCCCTGTTATGCACTCAAGAACCATGAAAAGAACCACCGAGTGATCCTGCAAACACTTTGGATGCACTGTAAGACAGACTTGAGCCAAGGCCTCATTTATCACTGGTTCTCCATTTGCCCTCATTCTAACAGGAGGCTATGATGGCATTTTGGATTAGCTGGTGTTGAAGTCAGCTCAGACCCTGTGTCCCATAACTTGTGAAAAAGAATATTCCTATATCCAGAGTGTCTGCTTCTCTGGTTAATGGTTATAGGTTCTCTTGGAAAAGGGCTGGGGAATCTCTATTGTCAGTACTTATTATGGGGTTTGCAGGCTCCATCCTCGAGGGCTCCTTGCCTTCCCTTAGGTAAATTGGCTCTGGAATCATGAACAAGGAATAATGATTTCCACCGTGGCTGCTGACATCAACCTTTTGTTCATTTGCCCTGTGTTGTTTTAGAAATGTAAGGTAATCAACACTCTCATTGACCATTTATCTGTCTCAACCCCTAGAAAGTCCATGGTTGTCAACACTGCCACAGATCTCTGTGAGTCGTGTTTGTTCCCATTTTGGGCTTGCTGCCCAGTATAGTAATTATACCTACTTTGTTTCTGACAGTCAAGTGCTGCCACCTGGCCTCTGCTCTTCCATACCCTGTCAGCTCCTCTGACACATGAGAACCCAGCATCATAGCAGCCTCTCCCTTACCTTAAATCCTGGCCCCCCAAACAGGCAGCCACCTCTGAGCTTCTTAATGATGACGGTGCCCGCTTACTAGCTTATTCTTTAATGTCATAATGAGAAGAGTATACCCTGGCCATCCCAAAAAGTAGAATTGGCTCGTGGGTTTCTGGCCTAACATAATAAATCTATTTAACACGTCACTTCTATGAGTATTTAACACCTTCCTCTGTGCTCTGCTAAGGCAGTCTGGCATTTCCACCTCATTTACTATAGTCTATTGGTTTTTTCCAAGCGTCAGGTAACCTTACCAGCAGTGAAAATTAGGACTTGCTCCAGGTGTCCTAGCTGGGATATTAAACTGAGTAGTGTGAAAGAGCCCACATATCAGTTAACTCCTATCCAGTCTACATTGCCCCCACCTGACACCCTCAAGATCTTTCCTGGGCATTTTCTCCTGGTTCCTATTGGCACATCACAGTCAGGCCCTGGAGCTCTTGAGTTGCATAACTTTCATCCTGTCCAGTGCCTCCAGTTGTGCTGGGCTGACACTTAACCCCAGTTACTGCTCTAGAAGTTATGAGAGAAAATAAAGGTAGGTCTTGTAAAGGTCAAGCACTGTTTTCTGAGGCATCTGCCTCAGGTGAGGCAAGGAGAAGCTGCTCTTTTCCAGATGTGAGAAAACTAATTCTGTTAATGCAGAGCATTTGGGGTTCAAGACTCAAGGTGCTTAGACATCCACCTAGATATCCCAATCCCAGGCTTTAGGGCCCTGATTCTACTGTATATTATGGAGATTCCTTAATAAATGCATGATCTCTTGAAAAGGTTTAGATACATTTTCCCCTTTACAACTACATTTTATACTAATTTTCATGTTTTTTTTTTTCTAATCTGGAAATTTCAGGCCTTTAGTTCATTAAGTTTTCATCTCAATTTTTTAATATACTAGTAATGTTTCTTACTATATCTTGTTTCATATTGTCATCTTAAAATAATATTGGTAGTTTAAGCCATTTGAATATTCTTAACTTCCACAGAAAATGTAACCATATCACATTTACCTGGAAGTATATAGTCCGCTCTGGCTTACCCAGTGTCTCAATGGTAAAGAATCAACCTGCAGTGCAGGAGACGCAGGAGATATGGGTTCAATCCCTGGGTTGGGAAGATCCCTTGGAGAGGGAAATGACAACCCACTCCAGTGTTCTTGCTTGGATAATTCCATGGACAGAGGAACCTGGCGGGCTACAGTCCATGGGGTCACAAAGAGTCGAACACAACTGAAGTGACTGAGTGCACACACACACACACACACACATATTCCCCTCTAATCCATTTTTCATGGTTCCATGAGCAATTTTCCAGACCACTAGGACAAAGTTTTGGTCCATCTTTCATGGAAAGTCTGCTCATTACAATATTTTCATAAGGTTTTATAACTTTTCCATAAAGGGCTTATATATCTTTTGTTCTGTTTAATCCTAATTAAATTATTAGTTTATGTTTTTGCTGCTAAGTCATATTTACCTTTGGTTACATTTTCTTGCTATTTTTGATTTATAGAGATACAACTGAATTTTGTATAATGATTTTGAATTCAGCAAACTGGACTATCTTATTAATTCTTAAAATTTATCTGTGGTATATTTGAGTTTTCTATGTAAACAGTCATATCATCTGGAAATAATTACAGTTTTGTCTTAAAAAAGAATATTTTAAGTATTTAATCATTAAATATAATGGTTGTCTTTTTGTCATACACTTTACCAATAAAAGAACTTCTATTCTTAGTAGGTAATAGGTTTATCTTTTAGCGATCATTAAAGGGTGCTGAGTTATTTCATACTTCTATTAAGATGATCATATAGTTTTCTCTCCTTAAATTTATTTTAATATGAAAATTAATTTTCCCACATTAAACTGTCCTTGAATTCCTGGGGAAACCCAACTTAGTGTAATGATCTTATCTTCTTCATATATTGCTAAATTCAACTTGCTAATTCTTTGATTAGGATTTTTAAGAATCTTGTTCATAAATGAAATTGGCATATAATTTTGCTTTTTTGCACTATTCTCTGGTTTAGGTATGGAGGTTATATGAGACCCATAAACTGATGTAAGAAGTCTCCACTTTATCATTTTTCTAAAAGACTGTCTATATAATTATAAGACTTGGAGCACTTCAATAAAACCATCTGGTTTCCTTGTGGGAAGACTTATAGTTACTGATTCCGTTTCTTTAGTGGTTATAGAACCACTCAAGTTTTTCTCTTTTTCTTAAGAAGCTGATTTTTCTAGTAATTTGTCAGTTTTGCTTAAGTTTTCAATTTATTTGGGATAACTTTATGATAGCATCTTATTATATATCTGCAGCGTTATTTTCCCTGTTTTGCTTCCTTCTATGTCTAATATTGTTTGATCAAGTAGACAATAAATCAGTAAGTATTATGGAAGATTTAACCAATGAAATTCACAAACTTGATGTCAACATTTAAAGAATACTGCATCAAACAAATATAAAATTTTTCTTCTCAAAGGTTTAGGGAATTTTTTTGAAAATTATCATGTGCTAGGCCATAAGACAAGACTTGACAAATTTCAAAGAATTATTATAACATAGAGAACATTCTCTGACTATAATGAAAGAAATAAAAAATAAAAACATAGGAAAATCTTAGTTTTGAGATGTGAGAAAACCCACCTCTAAAAAACTAACGTCTAATATTGTCTGTGCTTTCTATCTTCTGTTCTTGATCAATCTTGATAGAGTTTTCTACTTGTAAATCTTTTCAAAATACCACTATTTAGCTTTGTTGACCTTTACATAATGTTTATTTTCTAATTTATTAATTTTTAAAATATTCTATTTTTCCTATTTTTCTTTTTCTAACTTCTTAAGTTGTAAGCTTATATATTTTGTTATATATTAGTTTCATTGTTTTTCAGTTCTACATATTTTCTAATTTCCATTAGGATTTCTTTTAGAGCCACTAATAGGCCCTACATACATGCTGCTGCTGCTGCTGCTGCTAAGTCGCTTCAGTCGTGTCCGACTCTGTGCGACCCCATAGATGGCAGCCCACCAGGCTCCCCCATCCCTGGGATTCTCCAGGCAAGAACACTGGAGTGGGTTGCCGTTTCCTTCTCCAGTGCATGAAAATGAAAAGTGGAAGTG
This sequence comes from Okapia johnstoni, assembly GCA_024291935.2. Classification (NCBI taxonomy): domain Eukaryota; kingdom Metazoa; phylum Chordata; class Mammalia; order Artiodactyla; family Giraffidae; genus Okapia; species Okapia johnstoni. The sequence goes on along the minus strand of CM044317.1, from coordinate 57,293,857 downwards.
AAGTCGCTCAGTGGTGTCCGACTCTTAGCGACCCCCTGACTGCAGCCTACCAGGCTCCTCCGTCCATGGGATTTTCCAGGCAAGAGTACTGGAGTGGGGTGCCATTGCCTTCTCCGCCCTACATACATACCCATAGACAAATTTTTATGTGTGTATACATATAGCATTTAATTTGATTTTTTAAAGTGTCTGCTATTGAGCTTTTTTGGGTGATTGTACAGTAATTTGACCTTTAATAAAATACACACATTAAAACATATGTGTATATGTACATGTGTGTATTTTTTCCTTAATTTAGTCTTTCGAAGAGACTTTATTTTATCTGTCTTTTATGTAGCATATATTGGCTTTTGCTTTCTGTCTCAAACTATGAACCAAGTATTGTTTTAATAAATCAGTTTAACTTATTTGCCATTACTGGCAAAACCAACCTCTCAGTGGAGTGAAATGGCTTCTGAGCTTAGTAAATTCACAGAATATTCTAATTCTCCCCAACCTGCCTGCCTATTTCTCCTGAATTAGGCACTTTAACAATCTTACTCTTTCTTGCCATAGTGTTTTGTATTATGACTTCTCAAGAGAAGACAGAAGAACATCCTTTTACGGATATATTTAATGAAGATGAAGCTGACATAAACTTTATGTTGTCTAAACCCGTTTGCTTTGTTGTATTTGGGAAACCAGTAAGTTATCTCTTCTAACTTATTATTTAATATAATTTAAAAATTTTAAAGTCATAATCTAATGTTACCATATAAGAATGAAAACCACATAATGTGCTAATTTTTTGAGTGTTTTTTAGACTTTCATTGTATGACTTGAACTCTGATATAGTATTGGTTGTAAATTATAACTTTCTCTCCTCTTGTGCACTATTACTGAAAAGGAACCTAGGTTGTATTTATCTTTGCTTTTATATTATGAAAAAATTAACTCATCAAAGCACTGCTCCATGACAATTATTAACAGTGTGTGATCCAAAGTTATTTCACAGTTAATTTTCACATAAAACTTCTGTGAAATTTGTTGTGAGGCTCTCTGGATATGTGAAGACAGGACGCTAAAGAGACAAACGGAAGATTCTCCCATCAGCGTCTAAAGCTCCTGAGAGGGGATGTGCTTCATCTTCAGCCACAGTTTGTTAGTGGACCTATGTATCAGTTTTGCACAAAACAGGCAGAAACAAAGAATGGCTGTTGTAAGATAGCTTTCCTTCCTAGGCAGTTCTAGTAAGGACCTCTAGATGAGAGCTGTTTTCAGCCACTGAGCTAGTTGGTAGCTACCATTAAAGGGCCTGAGGTGGATAATATAAAAGCCTCTCTGGAATAGCAGAGTCTTAGGACTGAACCTGACTTGTTTTTCTACAGACCCTGGGACAGAGTCAAGAAATGTTTCCAATAACTTTTATTATGTTTCTAAAAACATAATGGAGTTTTAAAAGTCAACAGTGGAAGCAATCAGATGTAAACGTTACTTCATTGAAGTGAGCTTTTATCTTTAAACTATGATACTTTTCAAAGATATCTATTAAGAAGCAAGTTTTTGCTCTTGAAAGTTACTATATGGAAGTCTTTACATTTAGTCATTCACAATCATAAACTTTAGCAAGGAAATAAAATGATGAATCTCAATATTATCACAATGATTTGTATTCAGAATTATAAAATTTAGCAATTGAAGAGTGCAATACCTAGAATACCATTACAGTACACCTTCCTGGTTTCAGGACTATTTTCTTAATTAAAAAAAAAACTTAAATCACTTCACAAAATGTGACAAGTGGGACAGTTAACAGAGAAAAATGAAGCTATAAATATTTCATACCTAGGGTCTATTCTTTGTTTATTGTATGGAAAAAAATTTACTTGATAATATTTATGTAATTGAGGTACCTATTAATATAATCTTTAAAAATTGTGTTTTGTTGGCAAATAGCTATTCTCTTAGGTTTTACATAATGTCTTTCTTTTTAAGGGGGTTGGGAAGACAACATTAGCCCAACAGTTAACACAGGCATGGAAATGTATTCGTGTAGAAGGTAAATTTTACCTTTCCACCCCCAATATTTTATTATGAAAACTTTCAAATATGCATTGAAATGTAAAGCATCATACAATGAACACCCATACGCCCATCTACTTACTATCTAAAGTCTTTGATTATTTGCTGTATTTGCTTTATCAGACATCACTACCAACCTCGTTTAATATTATCTTTAAAATAGCATCAAACATGTTTTGCCCTTCTGTTAGTCTTAATTTTGGTCATGGAATTTAAGATGTTTATGAAACATCTTTGACTCCATTCTACTGCCTCCAGTTCTCTAACTGCATAATTTGGAATGAATGGGGATGCATGTGTTGTAGGTATCTCCCTATGAAAGATAAGAAGAGATGGAACTCTTACAGCTGCTCATGGGAAGATTTCCCAGGACTAAATTATCTTCAATGATTAATTTTATTTTTTATCATTTGTAATTCGCTTTTCATTCTTTGCAATATATAAGACAGGGATTTGTATCTTTGAACATACATATTCTTTTAATCAATATAACCATTTATGCCTTAATAGAAAAATAAGTAAAAGAATGAATCTATAATTCATAAAAGTGGAAATAAAAATGGACAAATATACGAAAAAGAGTTCAACTTTCTTATTATTCAAAGAAATGCTAATGTAAATAATCTGATCCATATTTGCTGAATGGATTGGCAGTGAATCTTTACAGTTTCTACTATCATTGCTGGCAAGAATGTTATCAAATGAGCATTTCACATGCTGTTATTGAAATGGTGATCTGGTACATCTTGGAGGGATAACAATTTGTTAACACATAACACAAATACAAAAGTTTTAAAATGTCCCCTTTTTCTTTATCAAAATAAAATCCACTTATAGAAAATCTTAAAAAGCACCAAACTTGTCATAGATTAACAGCAGATGGGGACATCATAGGTTCCTGGGTCCTCGCCTAGGTTATGCCCCTGTCATTTCTGTCCTAGAATATCTTTCATCGTGGGATTAAATATCTCCTCTTAAAAAGGAACCAAGTTATTAGAATTTTACCCTCAGGACCTGTTTTTCCTACATTAATTTCAGAGTTTTACCTATTTTTAACATTTCTTGATGTATAATTTCCTTTTATACAATCAGTGTGCAAAATTAATGGGCTGTAGATATTAACTATGCCTAGTTATAAAATTATCTGGACTGGTAATGTTAATACTAGTGTATACTTTGTACAATACTTTCTAATTTCCAAATCACTGTCATATACAACCTCATTTCATCCGTATTCCCTGGTGTACTACACAGGGCACAAGCATACAAGGTGCAAAGGTGTTTGGGAAGTTAGCTTCCCCAGGATCTTTTAGCTGAGTGAATGTCAGAGAGAAGTTGTTTATGGAATACATTCTGCTACCTTGTACTTTAGATAGGCTTAAATGATATAATGAGTGTAAATGTGCCTTGTAAACTCTAAAGTGACACAAATATCAATCTGTGTTACTAGTTAAAAACACACAAATATGTTTCTTACTTGAAAATTCTCAGAACAATTTGTGCTAATATTCTGAATTCATATTTTAGCTTTAACAACTTTGGAAGAACAGATTGCCAGTGACACTGTAACAGGAGCTATGGTAAATCTAAGTTTCAAAACTGTTATGATTTCTTTAAAAGCTGTGTATCACATGCACATTATACAGTCATATACAATATCTATGGTTGTTCTTAGTTGCAGTCGATGCTGATCAGTGGCCAAAGCATTCCTGATGAACTTGTCACAAAGTTAATGTTGGAGAAGTTGAACTCCTCAGAAGTCTCTCACTTTGGTATGTTTCTTTTTATACACCAGTGGCTCTCAGAGCAGCCGTAAGACTCATGGTTTATCTGAGGCACAGATAATTCCTGGAGTTATACTTTTTATTTTTTTCCCCTGGCACAGGAATCCCAGAGTCTGAATTCAGTTGAGCAAGTCTGATAGTTTTATTTGCATGTTTACTTGTTTTTGTTCTTCAGAATCTACATTTGTTTTCAAAATTTATGTAATTCAACCTTTTTTTAGCAATGTGCTACCCAGCAAAAGCATCAATAATCTGTTGTGGTCCTTTATGCAATGCTGACAGCCTCTGCTAACTGCTTTCCTATTTGCCCTGAGTTTTATTACTAAGTCCTGTCAATGGTTAGGTTTCTCTGCATTAATCCACACTCATAAGACAGTAATGGGAACTAGAATGACGCCAGATTATCCTCTGGCTCCAGATACTGGAAGGCTTCAGCCTCTATCCAGTCTACCCTCTGACTCTGGACCCTAGAAATATCTGTGCTCAAACAGATGCTGAACTGGAACTTTGGACCTAATTTCCAAAGACAGACTGCTAAAGTTCAGGATGAGGAAAAGGGCAAACTCTATGGCATTTGCAAAAGAAGGAAGAAGAATAAAGATGTGTTTGGGAGGAAATCATCCACCTGAAAGAGATTTACTGAATGAGAGAAAAAAATATAGAGATCTGCTTTATAGTCTCAGTACATTAAGAGAGGGCACTGTAACTATTAAGAATACAGGGATAGAAATAAAGTGCAGTACAATGAAAATCAGTAGTGGAAATAGCAACAGCAGACTTCTCACTGAAGACTATATATGTGTGTGTGTGTGTGTGTGTGTGTGTGTGTGTGTGTGTGTGTGTGTGTGTGTGTGTGTGTATACGTATATAGCTGCTGCTGCTGCTGCTGCTAAGTCGCTTCAGTCGTGTCTGACTCTGTGCGAACCCATAGATGGCAGCCCACCAGGCTTCCCCGTCCGTGGGATTCTCCAGGCAAGAACACTGGAGTGGGTTGCCATTTCCTTCTCCAATGCTTGAAAGTGAAAAGTGAAAGTGAAGTCGTTCAGTCGTGTCCGACTCTTCGCGACCCCATGGACTATAGCCTACCAGGCTCCTCCGTCCATGGGATTTTCCAGGCAAGAGTACTAGAGTGGGGTGCCATTGCCTTCTCCGACATATATAGCTAGTTGCTGTCAATGTTGATCAGTGGCCAAATGCTGATCTATATGTAGAAATATCTATATATACAGAATAAACTAATTCATACATAAATATATTAATACATCCACATATCATCTCTTTCATTTCATATAAGTGTACTCCATCTATCCATCCATTTATCTATCTACTGATCAGTAATAAAGAGAATGTGCTTAGTTGCTCAGTTGTGTCCTGACTCTTTTTGACCCCATGGACTGTAGCCCGCCAGGCTCCTCTGTCCCTGGGGATTCTGCAGGCAAGAGTACTGGAGTGGGTTGCCATTCCCTCCAATAAAGAGAATGAACTTAGGAAAAACACTCAAAATGAGGAAAGTAAAATGAATAAAAAGGTAAAAAGGACAATCACAGAATTCCGACATAGGTCATTAAATGACCTCAAAAGTATAATGATTGAAACTGAAGAATATATATAAAGGTAGATAGGCAAATATCTTTTTGTTTATTCTTTACTTCACCTTACCTCTTAAGAAAATTTAGCGTGACTTACTTGGTCACAAAAAAATGGCATAAATTGTAAGTACTGGCAAAAAGAGAAAGAAAAAAAAACATTAGAAAAATAAATCCACTCAGCTATGCCATTTTCAATGTTCATAACCTTTTTAACTTCTTATTATGGAAAATGTCAAATGAAAGTAGAGATTGATACAAAATCCCCCATGTGTCTATCACCCAGCTTCAACAATGACAATTCTTGTCCTGTCTTATTTATTCGTACTTCTGCCTGTATCCCTCCCCCAGCTAACTTTACTTTGAAGCTAACCCATATCATATCAGTTCATCTGTAAATGTTTTAGTTTGTATCTCAAAAAGATAAGGATTCCTTTAAAACATCATATTACCATTGTCATATCTAAAAATTAATAATAATTTATCTACTAACCCGTCTGTGATCAAATTTCACCCTGTGCCTTATATTTATTTTTTCTAGTTGGCTTTAGTTTGTGTGTTTGTTTGAAGCAGGATCCAACCAACCAGGTTTCACATATTGCTATTGCTTTGTGTGTCACAATTCCCTTGCAATCTATAAATTGCCCCTACCTCTGTCTAGCATCTTGTGTTTTTTTATGCTGAAGAAACTGGATATTTGTCTTTGAGTTTCCTAAACTTCTGGATTTTGTCAGTTATACCCCCTGGTATCATTCAATGTATTCCTCTTTCCCCTAGACTCTGGTACACTGGTACTGGTCCTGGGAGCTGGCAGAGGAAAAGTCAGTCTTATAATAATTCTTGAGCCTGAGGGCCACACTATGAGCATGCAAGTGCATGGCCTCAGTCTAGGCATGCACAACTGGGCTCATTTAAAGGCTATAGTGAAGGCAGGACATTGAGTCCTTTCTACCCAGCCTCCCCTCACCCATCCTACAGAAGCCCCAGAGAAATTTCTTTGGAACCTAGCACTTCGCTAAACACAGTTTGAAATTCTCTGCTAAGCAAGGATTCTTTCTGATCCCTTTAGTCTTATCCAGCAGCCTGGTGGATGGTAGAAGTGATACTGGAAGTGAAGGGCTTTTAAAATAGATATATTAACTTGGGTTGGGGCTGGGTGAGGCTGGGTAATTGATGACTCCAAAATCGCAAAGATGGATATATGCTGCCAGGGTCACTGCACAGTAAAGTATTGCCAGATCCAATCAATGTTTTCCTGCACCAGAGCCCTTTTATATTTGGAGCTTCTATCACTATTTAGAAAAACTTTACATTATCTATTAGTTATAAACCTTTTATTCACAGCCTGTCATGCTGTGTTGGCCTTGAGCCAAAATCAGATTCCATGAGCTGCATCCTCACCCAAGAGAAAAAGGAAGAGTCAATTCCTAGGGATCCTAAGAAGCCCCTCTCTGCTTTCTCCTTCTACATTCCAGAAAAAAATCATTTTCCCAAGTGACTGATAGACAGCCCTGGTCTGGGCAGCCCCTCCCCCAGTGTGTCATATTGTAGATGGTACTGTAAGTCATTGGTCACCAGTGTGTCCATTCATGTCAGGCTGGCATGAGGTGAGATAACTATCAGGGCTGGCTGGACACTAAGCTACCCGATGTCCATCGATCTCTCAACACTTCAGTCTAAGAGCAGTGGCATGCCATCTTCGGTTGTGTGGGAATACCTTCTTCTTCCCACTGTGCCAGAAAGTGGTGGCAAAGTGATGATATGAGCCAGTTGGCTTCCCCTGGGCAGTGATGTGAACAGTCTGAGTTGTTCCTTGGTGGGAGTGATGCAGGCTGGGCATTAGCCTGCCGAGTGCCTATCTTGCCTATGATGGTATATGCAGAGCTTCCCAGAAAGGAGAGGCGTGGGGTCTACCATTCTTCCATCTTCAGCATGGAGTGCAAAGGCTTAGTAATGGTGTCAAGGAAAGGTGGGATGGGATGGTGGAATCCTCACCTATGCTTCCATCTTCACAACGCATCTCTGGGATTAGGTTAACAGTGGGCTAAAGCCACTCTAAGAAGTATCCCCATGAGATCTTCCCAGAATGGGATCTAGAGAACTAAGTTATTCCTCTAAATCTTCAATGGTGAGACAAGCAACATAACTATCTCTGCCACAATTCTTCCATAAATATATTTCTGGGGTCTGGATATAATGATACTGGCCACCTCTCAAGGGGTAAAGTCCCCAAATCCATTGCTCAGAACACTGAGGCAGAACACTAAGAGCCAGACCCCATGGAAACAACCTGCTATTTCTGCGGGTTCCACCTTCCTGCTGGCTCCACAGGAAAGAGACCAAGTAGGAAATTCATTTGAATATACACGTATACCCAAGGTTTGGCATGCCTGCAAACTGTCACACTTGGAATGCCTGAGAAGCTCTCTGAGCAGTGGCAGTGGTTGTGGTAATGGGCAGGGTGCCAGAGAGCACTACAAACAGGGTGCCAAGCATCTTTTTGTCACCCACTTGAGATACACAGAGGTGGGCAGTGCTGGCAGCACAGGGGATGGGAGGGAGGTCTTGTGTAGTCCCTTGTTGCTTAGAGGGGGAGGGCATGATCTCTGGGGACTGACTGGTCTCTGGATTTATCTGATCAGGATGGGTCAGCTGGGCAAGGGTGAATTCAGTCTAGGGCTAAGTCATGCAGTCACCTTCACGACAGCACCCAGCTCTGCAGTGCGTCAGTCCAAGGGGTTAATGCCAGCCACCATGTCCCAGAGGAGGCACTGGTCAGTCTTGACAACCTCACTCCACTAACTTTTTATAAAATGTGTGCCAAAAATCAAAGCTTAATAACCATAATTTGTCAGTTCCTCCAAGGAAACAATATTCTATGAAAGAAGAAAAATTTGTCAAAGGCCTTTAATTTCCAGTGACAGAGTCAAGACTTTATTTTGTTCTATTAAGAGAAAGGTTTCTCTGCTGTATGGCTCAGGAAACTCAAACACGGGCTCTATATCAACTTAGAGGAGTGGGATGGGGAGGGAGATGGCAGGGAGGTTCAAAAGGGAGGGAGTATATGTATACCTATGGCTGATTCATGTTGAGGCTTGACAGAAAACAACACAATTCTGTAAAGCAATTATCCTTAAATTAAAAAATAAATAAATTTTTTAAAAAAAGAAAGGTTTCTCAAACAAGAGAGTGACATATTAAATATATTAAGGAAACTAATATGGTAATGGTAACAAGGGTGAATTTCAATAAGCAGATACAGGTTTTTGGGTAGGGATGCAAGCCAATAAACATACTAAGCCAAAATCATATTAATAATGTTGTTTCTTTAACTGTATGAGGGTTACATGGGTATTCTTTTTTACTCTCTGTAACTTATATAAACACTGTATATGTATAGTCTATTATATTATGAAATATTAATTCAAGAAAGAAAAATAATATACCATGCAACCCCTATGATTTACCTTTACCACTCATCATATGAGTTTTCCTAAGATGAGTTAAAGAATTACTGGCATGGAATTTCCTTCTCTAGGCACCTCTTGTGCCTAAAATAAATGGATTTGGAATTTTTAAAGATGTCTCCTCTGGCCCAATAGTTTTATTGCCAGAAAAACATTATTCATAGTTATACTTCATGTGACAATAACCTTAACTATTAATTTTAAATGTCAATAGATATTTTAAGATCAGTGTTAGTATTCATCAATAAAGAAATGATGTTTTTATAAAGTAACAATAGATCCACTCTCTCAGATATTGATAATATTATAAAAACGTTTAAAATTATATTTCACTCTACAGGCTATATTATCACTGAAATACCATCACTTTCACAGGATGCCATGACTACTCTGCAGCAAATAGAATTAATTAGAAATCTAAAATTGAAACCTGATGTTATAATCAATATTAAGGTAAGAATATGTCTTTCTAGTATAGAGTATATAAACATTCTTTTTGATAGTAGTTAAATTCAAGGAATGTTATTAATTTTTTAAGGAGTTAAGGAAAAATAACATGCATCAATTTTAGGGACCAAATTGCATTTTTTCATACCTCCGTTCTTTTGCTTCTGTAGCTCTGTCCACAGGAAATACCTTCTTGTCCCTTCACCAGGCTTAATCATAGTTATTCTTTGAAAGTCAGTTCAGGCATCATATCTATAGAATGTTCCCTGATGACCACCCGCTCCATATTAACACAAACATTGACTGATTCTCATTCCTACACTCGCTCTCTCTCCTTATACCCCATACTTTACTCACCACAGAAAAGTTAAACATTGTCTGACAACTGTTCATGTTGCTCTTTTCTATCGTATTATTAATACCGCATTATATTATAATTGTCCATTTTCTTCTAGACTCATGCCTTGCTTGGAGGCGGGAGCCATGTGTTACTCCTGTAAACATCAACTAGCAAATAAATGTACCTAATAAGTCTGCCAGTTAAATAAATAAAAGGATGAACAAATGATTCAGATGTATGAATGTTAATAACATTGCTAAGTTGGTCCCAATTCTTTCCTTTACCAACTGTAGAACTTGGTAAAGCCCATTTAGGAGCCTCAATTTGCTCTTCACAAACATGATACCAAGATAGCTGCCTCATAGGATTGTGGTAAGAATGCAGTGAGGTGAGGGTCACTCGTTTATAAAATGAATGGCAACTATTTATAATAATACCCTGCCTGGTTCCCCAAAGGGTTTGACGACTCAAAATAAATAGATGGTTCTCAGCTCAGGTGCAGGGACTCGGTGGCGTGTTTGGGCCAGCTGTGAGAGACAGGTGGCAGACAGTGCTGGGTGTGGGGTCATCTGCAGCCCCAGCCACAGATCATGGTCAGGAGACAATCAACATCCCTTTGTGACTTTCGGAATGTCACCCATGTGAACATGTGTATAATGGAGAGAAGAAAAAAACCTCAAAGATTTAACTGAAACCAAATATAAAGTCTAGGCCATGGAAAATGGAGAGTGTATAGGAAATTAAGACATAGTGGAACAAGAACACACAGATATACAGGCAAGTAAGGCCCCAAACACTCACTAAATTTGGGTCATGAATTTGGTTCTAAGTTTGACAAGCCAAAGTGGAAGGGGAAATGTGACCAGTTATATAAAATTCACATTGTCCTTGAAAAGATGAGGAATTCCTCAGGAAAAACTAAATGAGAGATATATCTTAACATGGGTTCAATATAAGGATTGAACTGTGTGTAAAGAATGAAGTCCTTAACCCCACTGATATTATGTGTGACAGTAGGTGTCCATGGCAGTTTCTATAGGTAGCTGGAGTGTAATCAGAGGACCTCATATGAAACAAAATTTCAATACAGCACACACTTCTCTGATGGCCTGACCTTATTTGGGACTGGAGTCTGGGATTTCTAGACCAGAAGTTCTAAGCCTGGGGTCCAAGAACACTTAAGCACCCATGAACCTTCTGAAATTATATGCAAATTTTAGGTGTATGGGCATTTTCCTGAAGCAAAAGCTTATGGCATTCATCATATTCTAAAGATGTCTGTACTTAAAAAAAGAAAAAAGCATTCAAGGCCAGTGATCCACTACAGAAATGGTCCTCGGAGTTTGTTCCTAGAGCCAACTGCATTAGCAGCACTCAAGAAGCTTGTCAGAAATGCAGATTCTCAGGGAGCAACCCAGAACTACAGAAACTGTGGGGAAGGCGTCCAGCTGTCTGTGTTGAAAAAGCTCTCCAGGTGACACTGATGCTGCTGAAGTTTGAGGACTGCTCTGAGGCACAGCCTCACTCTAAGACTGATAAATCACTTCCTATATGTGAAAAGGTCCATTTAGTCAAAGCTATGGTTTTTCCAGTATTCATATATGGATGTGAGAGTTGGACTATGAAGAAAGCTGAGTGCTGAAGAATTGGTGCTTTTGAACTGTGATATTGGAGAAGACTCTTGAGAGTTCCTTGGACTGCAAGGAGATCAAACCAGTCCATCCTAAAGGAAATTAGTCCTGACTATTCATTGGAAGGACTGATGCTGAAGTTAAAACCCCAATACTTTGGCCACCTGATGTGAAGAACTAACTCATTTGAAAAGACCCAGATGTTTGGAAAGATGGAAGGCAGGAGGAGAAGGGGAAGACAGAGGATGAGTTTGTTGGATGGCATCACTGACTCGATGGATATGAGTTTGAGCAAGTTCCGGGAGTTGGTGAAGTACAGGGAAGCCTGGCATGCTGCAGTTCATGGGGTTGCAGAGTCGGACACGACTGAGCAACTAAACTGAACTGAACTGATACGTGAAAACAGGAGACAGCTAAAGGTGATAGTCTTTGCCAAGGACCCACAATGTGGGTGTTCTAGGTTGCTGAATGAGGGCAAATATGCATTTTTTTTAATTACCAGTATGGGTTGAAATCTTTTTTGTGTGTGAAAAATTAGAAAGCCTCAATAAAAGTCTTGCCTCAATAAATTCCCATCCCGTATGGAAATAGTCTGAGGAAATCAGAATATTAGCATGAAAAGTTCTAAAGTTTCTTGCCACTTTTCTTTCTCAAACATGTGGTGCATAAACTGTTGGCATCAGAATCACTGAAGATGTTTGTTAAAATGTCTGAGCCTCACTCCAGACTTAATAAATCACAAGCAGAAACCTTTATTTATAGTCCTCTATATAGAGTTACACTCTAATGTTTTAAAACCACTACTAGAGAATGTCATCCAGAGGTTTTTACCCTGAAAAATATTCAGAGCAGGCTTGACAGCCCCAAACCTTAGTTTATCATTAATAATGAGTTACAGCATGTGGGCTATGGAGCAGAAGGCCAGGTCTCAGGTTGTAGTTTCCCCTCATGACACTGTGACCCGATGCTGCCAGAGCAGTCCTTCTCTGATCTGAAAATGGTTTGAATCCTAATATTGTATTACTTCTCTGACAGGGTTAGTTTAAGAACTGAGTAAAACATTATACACTTGAAAGCACTTGAAATGAGAAAATCACTCCTAGACTTTGGTTTTGGCCTTTTTTACTATCTGGATTCAGTTTTCTCCTTTGCAGATGATAAGGTTAGACTAAACCAGGTGACCTTTCAGATCCCATTCATTGATGCTACTTTATGAAATATTTCACCCATAGAGCTGTATATCATAGTAAATACTATAAATACATGATATATTTTTTGTTGGCATAATGTGGCTACCCCACCATTTTCGTCCATTCTCAGCCTTTTCAAACTAATCTGACAAAATCCTCCTGTGTACCTCTGCTAACTAAATAGATCTGTTCTACTTCTCTAGCTCTTTCTACTGTTATTCTAATTCTCTTTTTTTTATCTTACAGCTTCTGAAACTTTCTCATATGTGTTACATTTGGGTAAAGAAAATTGTTGCCATAACATTAAAGTTGTATCTTGTGCCTCTCTTGGCATGTGATGAAATCTGATTCAAAATACCATTTACAGTACGGCATTTGCTCAGGGTTTTGAGGAATTTGAGGGTTTATATATTGCATAATATATGAATGGGAAGTAAGGGCATATTCAAAATGTTTTGAGTAATAATTAATGTTGCTCCTTAGTGCCCCGATTATGATTTATGCCAAAGAATTTCGGGGCAAAGACAGCACAGTAGTACAGGACACATATACACAAGAGATCAGTGGGATCCTGAAGTCATTGAGAATCGTAGGAAAAAGAAGAAAGAAGCCCAAAAGGAAGGAAAAGGAGAAGAGGAGGGGGAAGAGGAAGAAGAGCAAGAAGAAGAAGAGGTAATACCGGTATACAAGATACTATACTTCTAAAATTTGCTATAGGGACTTCCCTGGTGGCCCAGTGGTTAAGACTTCGCACTCCCAATGCAGTAGGGGCTGGGTTCAACTCCTGATCAGGGAACTAGATCCCACAAGCCACAGTTAAGACCTGGCACAGCCAAATAAATTAAAATTTTAAAAAAGAGAAATAAAAAACACCTTGTCTGGTATATCAGTTTCATTTTTAAAAATTGCTATAATTAAATGACAGAATATGAATATAGACTATGAATATTCTATAGAGAAAATTATATTTTCTTAAGATTTTATTTAGTTAGAGGAAACAGCAAAAATATTTCATGTTTTCAAGAACTATTAGATCATAATGTAAAGGTCATGAAGTTTAAGGTCATCCTTCTTGTCAGGATGGAAGTCCCTCCATATCCTGACAGCTAATCTGCTTCATTTCATAGCAACAGAGAGTTACTGGTCACCTACCATGTGTCAAGCACCATGCAAGCTAGAGTGAAGAGTCAGAGCAACAGAAAACATATGTAATTTGAGGAAGAAGGTAGCCCAGGTAGAATCCAATTTATGAAGTTAACATAACCCCAATTCTAAACTCTGACAAAGAGAGCACATGAAAAGAGATCTATAGCCCAATTTCACATATAATAACAATCCTAAAGTCAATACTAGTAAGCATAATGCAACAGGACCTCAAAAGAATCTTATACCAGACTTAATGAGGAAAATTTGAAACTAAAGTTCAGGGAGATCCTCTGGAGAAGGACTAGTGTTCTTGGGCATCCCTTGTGGTTCAGCTGGTAAAGAATCCGCCTGCAACGCTGGAGACCTGAGTTCAATCCTTGGGTTGGGAAGATTCCCCTGGAGAAGGGAAAGGCTACCCACTCCAGTATTATGGCCTAGAGAATGCCATGGACTGTATAGTCATGGGGTCGCAAAGAGTCGGACACGACTAACTGACTTTCACTCACTCGCTCAAGAAGTTTGTTAATAAGTGATGGGCTGGATTTAGCCCACGAGGATGACAGGTCATAGTTTGCCAGTCCTTGCTCTCCTGAAATATACCTGTGATTTCTATTGTACATTTACTTATTTATAATGTTTAATAATTTTAAATAGTTTCTATAACTTATAAATTATCATGAATAAATACTATTTCTATGAGGGCCTAGACTCGGTTAAGTCTGATGTTAATGTAAAGAAGGATACATTGCAAATCATTTGTCTAGTAGAAAAGATAAGCCCCAAAGACAACAGTTTTATTGCCCTGAAGGATGTTAAGCAGGATATCAAACTTTGCACTCTGATTTCAGTGATTATATATACTTTAGTTTTGTCATCCTGCTGGTTCCCTCACTAATGGGTTAAATGAATTTTTGACATTTGTTCTTTCATTTAAGAGTAGATCTTAAAAGTTCTCATCACAAGAAAAAAATTGTAACTATGTGTGATGATGGTCTTCCCTTGCGGCTCAGACAGTAAAGAATCTGCCTGTAATGCGGGAGACTTGGGTTCAATCCCTGAGTTGGGAAGATTCCCTGGAGAAGGAAATAGCAAGCTACTCCAGTATTCTTGCCTGGTGAATCCCATGGACAGAGGACTCTGGGAGGCTACAGTCCACAGGATCATAAAGAGTCGGACATGACTGAAGTGACTTAGCACGCACACATGCATGTATGATGATGGATATTAATTAGACTTATTATGATCATTTCACAATAAGTACAAATACAGTTGATCCTTGAACAGCCCCAGGGTTGGGGCAGCAACTGTTTGTGCAGTTGAAAATCCAAGTTAACTTTGTAGTTAGCCCTCTATATCCACGGTTCTGCATCCTACCAACCACAGATCATGTAGTACTATAGTATTTACATTGAAAAATATCCTATCAGTGGACCCACACAGTTCAGACTCACATTGCTCAAAGATCAACTATATTGAATCAGTCTATTGTACACCTGAAACTAATGTAATGTTATATGTCAATTGCATCTCAATTTTAAAAACCTATTAATGTAAGAATACCCATTTAAAAACATAAAATAATCTTCCCTGTGCAAATAGGCATTAGATAAATAACCAGCAACTATTCTAGGTAAATATTCCAAGTAAAACTCATAGCAAATAGGAATAAAAGTGTGTCATTTTAACATGAATAAAGCATACCATCATAATTAGGATAATATATATGATGATGTGCGTGTGTGCCAAGTCACTTCAGTCATGTCCGACTCTTTGCGACCCTGATGACTGTAGCCCACCAGGCTCCTCTGTCCATGGGATTCTCCAGGAAAGAATACTGGAGTGGGTTGCCATTTCCTCCTCCAGGGGATCTTCCCGACCCAGGGATCGAACCCGCATCTCAGTCTCCTGCATCAGCAAGTGGGTTCTTTACCACTAGTACCACTCGGGAAGCCCAAATATGATGATAATAATGGGGTAATAAATATGATACAAATGTCATTTTTGTCTGTGAACCCTTTCATAACCACCTTCCCCCATCACTCTCCATCCCTTCTCCCCTGCCATTATCTTTCATCTTAGCTCTTACCACCACAGCCTAACCTGTGATGTACATATTTGTCTACTTGTTTATGCTCTGTCTTCCTCAATTGGGATGTGTGCTCTCTAAGCCCCAAGACCTTAGTTTTGTTCTCTGTCATATTTCAATCTCCTAGAACAGTGTCTGGCAGGGTAGGCATTTAAGCTTTACTATTAATAAATGAATGAATCAATGAATGAATGAGCTACAAGCTCAGATACTTAGAGAAAATCTAGCTTCTTTGTTTTGTCTCTAAAAATCTGATGTTATTCCCATACTCTTCCCTACTCATTGGGGAGCAAAAAGAAATGAGTAAGTATCCAAGTCAATTTAAAGCTTTATTCCATCTGATAAAGGACCTTCAGGGTGTTCAATCTCTCTAAAATAAAAATCCTATTTCTAATCTCCCTTATTTCCTGCTTCTCACCCCAAAATGGCATGCAGGTATAGGGAGAGAGGGACATGACTTGCAAATGAAGTAATCATTAACATAAAAATATTTAACATAACTTCTTTTCCATTTAGGCATTTATTGCTGAAATGCAGATGGTGGCTGAAGTTCTTCAACATCTTGTTCAGAGACCTGAGGATTATTTGGAAAATATAGAACATGTTGTTAACCTTTATAAGGAAATAATTCTTCATCCTTTAGAAGTAAGAAAAAGACACATTGCTGAAAAAGGAATGTTGATACTTGTGTTTTGCGTGCATGTGTGCTAAATTGCTTCGGTTTATGTCCAGCTCTTTGTGACCCTATGGACTGTAGCCCACCAGGTTCCTCTGTCCATGGGATTCTCCAAGCAAGAATAGTGGAATGGGTTGCCATTTCCTCGTCCGGGGGATTTTCCCAACCCAGGGATCAAGCCTGCGTCTCCTGCACTGCAGGCAGATTCTTTACTGCTCAGCTGCCAGTGAAGCCTGATTTGTGTTTTATCCCTGGTTAAACAGCTTTCACGTTTCTTCACCTCACGTGTTATCTGCTTCATTCTCCTACTCTTGAGCTTGGTAAAATGCTGTCAGAACAAGGTTGTATTCCAAAGGCTGTTTCACAGAGCAACATTATTTTACTCTTACAAAGCAGCAGTGCTGCTAAAAAGTGATAAATGAATTGCATTTTTCAAAAGTCATTAGGGGAATTTATTTATGGTTGGGGATTGGAAAGCCCATATTAAGATGTCGTTTTGTGACAGCATTTTGAATCCAAAATGCATGGGTTTATAAAAACAAATGTACACTTAAGGTACATCTTTTATTCTGAAAGGAACTGTTAATTTAGTTAAATTACACTAAAGAAAGCCATCCCAGACTGGTTTCTCTGTGTATCCTATTCAATGCTGGTTATTTGTAAACATGATAAGGCTATTATATATTGTAATAGGAAAGTTTTAATTAAAAGAATTAGCATTTTAAAAGGATATTTACTGAAATTATGATTATTGAAAAGCATATTTTTATGGTTAAAAATCCAGGGCAGAGCCTGCCCAATTTGTATTGGAGATTTATTCAACAAACATGTAGTATCTGGTATTTGGCCAGATAGCATGCTAAGCAATAGAACTACAAAGACAAATGAAAAACAGTCCTCAAATTGCCTCTTCCCATCTGATAGAGAAACTAAAAGAATTTGTTTCATGGTGTTTTATAATGTTTATATATTTTTAGAGACAGGTGTATCATTTTCATTCCCATTGTCCACCCCCTCAGTGAGAACCAAATTGTTTAATTTTTTTATTTATTTACAATATTGTGTTAGTTTCAGGTGTGCAGCACAGTGATTCAGTATTTTCGGTTTCTTATGTATGACTTTGATTCCTCTCTTCTTCCTCTTCTACCCCTGGCCTCTAAACATAGCTTCTAAAGGGTAATTTACATGTCTAGCTATAACATTCTTTCTCCTTCAACAAAAATATTCTACATATTCCTTAAGTGGCTGACATTGGGTATGAATAAAGCATAATTAAAATCAGATTCAGAAGATTATAAAATTATATTCATGAGCAGGGAGTTGGGAGTGGGAAGCAGAGGTAGTCTCTTCAAGGATAGGGATTCCCAGCATCATCAATGTCCAGGGCAGTGCCCAAAGCTGGGCAAGTGGTAAATGCTTGACAGATGTTCAGCTGAACAAATGATGAGATCACAAAGGAAAAAGAATAACAGCTTCCATTTCATTGCATGTAAATTTCTGGACATAATTTTAAAAATCTTTACTCAAAAGAAAAATATCCACATTGACTATGATAAAATATTTAAAGCTTTAATATATTAAAAGGCCATAGACTCACAGACTTAAAAAACAGACATAATTGACAAGGGAATGGTGGGTAGAGGGAGGATGGATTGGAAGTTTGGGGTTAGCAGATGCAAATTAGTATTAATATATATAGAATGGATAAACAACAAGGTCCTAATATATAGCACAGTTAACTATATTCAATATCCTATGATAAACCACAATGGAAAAGAATTTAAAAAAAGGAAGTGTATGTCTATATATACATATACATATACAACAACCACTTTGCTATACAGCAGAAATTAATACAACATTGTAAATCAACTATCCTTCAATTTTTAAAAATGTAGGAAAAAAAGATCATAGATACAATTTTTCTAAAACCTGTAAGGTCTTACCCTCCAGATGATAAATGGGTAACAAATATGAGCAGACAATTCACAAAAATCAATGACAAAAGAGTAACAAGTCTATAGAAAAATATGCAGCTTTACTGATAATAATTAAATGCTAAAGAACTATTTCCCCAATTAAATTTTAAAAGATGGACAAGGAATAAGAATTCCTAATTCTAGCAAGTACATATGGTAAAGCAAACACTCCCATACCCTGCTGAAAGGAATATAAACTAGTATGGTGGTTTTTAGATAGCTTGCCTGAGAAAAGCACAGAAGTGGAAAACTTCTAGGGCCTGCAGCAAAGCATAGATAAGAACTGACTGCTCAGACAAAAATTTCTAGGCCAAGAACCTAGACTTCAGGTCTAGTGATGCTTGCTGAATAGTATATAGCTTGCCTTGTATGGTAATTCCAGGGTGCTGATATGTGTGTAGGGAAGTCGGAAAGAGCCTTGAAAGGCAGGAGCCTATAATTCCAGCCTCCTCTGATCTGGCTGACACATGGATTCACTTGGGAGGCCAAGACCACCAAAATTCAGTGTTCCTCTAAAAGACATGAGGAAAGCAAGTAGGAACAAAGTAACTGCATCAGTGTCTGGTTTCTATCCTGCTTCAGGAGTAATCCAAGGCCAAGTCTTCATTCTTCCCTGTCTTCAAATCCCAGCTTGACTACTGGTCTGACCTGGTGTTTGTGTCTTTAGCCTAACTTCATTCTTAAGAACCTAGCTTAGGACTTCCCTGGTGGTCTAGTGGTTAAGACTTTGAGATTCCACTGCAGAGATTGTGGGTTTGATTCCTGGTCAGGCTACTAAGATACCACATGCTGTGTGGTATAGCAAAAAAAAATTTTAATTTAAGATAAAAAGGCTATTAAATAAAAAGAATCTAGTTTAAGGACAGTATCTGAAATGCAGAAAAGCATAATGTACATCCTTGTTTACCACATTGTAATTTATGGTTGGATTCTTGGATTGTACTAGAAGAATTGATGCTTTTGAACTGTGGTGTTGGAGAAGACTCTTGAGAGTCACTTGGACTGCAAGGAGATCAAATCAGTGCATTCTAAAGGAAATCAGTCCTGAATATGCATTGGAAGGACTGATGCTGAAGTTGAAATTCCAGTACTTTGGCCACCTGATTTGAAGAACTAACTCATTTGAAAAGACCCTGATGCTGGGAAAGATGGAAGGCAGGAGGAGAAGGGGACGACAGAGGATGAGATGGTTGGATAGCATCACCGACTCAGTGGAAAAGAGTTTGAGTAAATTCCAAGAGTTGGTGATGGGCAGGGAAGCCTGGCTTGCTGCAGTCCATGGAGTCGCAGAGTTGGACATGACTGAGTTACTGAACTGAACTGAACTGAATTTACAGTTAAACAATGCAGGCATAATGGTCCTTCTATCTAGAAGTAGAGAAACACTTAGAACCTAACCTTGCACAGCATTATGAAAAATGAAATGTACTAGACATTTAAGTAGGTGATTTTGTACAGACTATGGCAACAGGAAGAATGTTCACTAGTGAGGACTTTCTCAAAGAAAAGGAAGAGACGGGCTAGGGTTTTATGGAGGCAGGTAAATAAGGGTCTTATGGAAACCATGAAAGAAGATGGAGATGGATCTTATCCGAGTTTTGAGGAAGGGTAGAGGTAGATCTATGGCACCCCACTCCAGTAGTCTTGCCTGGAAAACCCCATGGATGGAGGAGCCTGGTAGGCTGCAGTCCATGGGGTCACTAGGACTGAGTGACTTCACTTTCACTTTTCACTTTCATGCATTGGAGAAGGGAATGGCAACCCACTCCAGTGTTCTTGCCTGGAGAATCCCAGGGACGGCGGAGCCTGGTGGGCTGCCGTCTTTGGGGTCGCACAGAGTCGGACACGACTGAAGCGACTTAGCAGCAGCAGCAGCAGCAGCAGAGGTAGATCTTATCTCTCCACCATCCCCACTTTCTGGGAAAATTTACAAGAATATTAATACAATCTTGAGATACAGAAAAATCTAATTTAAAGAAAAAAGGAAATTCAGAAACAATGATAAGAGATTTCATCATAAACATATTTTTAATACAAAAGATACCATAAACAACATGAAATGATAAATCATAGCCAGGTAAAACATTTGCAAACCATATGGCAGATAAAGGTTAAAGACTTGCCATGAATGTTAAGGAAAAGAAAGGTCTAACAAAATGCATAGAGGTTATGCTTCAGTAGTTTACAGAGATGGATTTCTAGATCCTGAACATCACCCACAGCCAGGGGAATAAAAAGTGAAACAAACCAAGCCCATTCTTCACCTAGCAGTTTGGTAGAAATTATTCTATGAATGTATGCGGAGAGATGGATGCCCCCAAACATTTCTATTGGGAAAGACTGGCTTCACTGTAGAGAAAAACAGAAGAAACAGAAAGAGTAGAATTCATGGTAAGACTACTTTAGACTTTTGTAAAAGTTCTCCTGAGCACTGAAAATAACATCCAGTATGTCATGTATAAAGCAAATAATTTAGCATTAAAGATTTCTTCACGGTTTATGAAGACTCTGAACTTTTACCAATGATCCTGAATGATAAGTCTTCTTTCAATTATCTGCAGGAAGTAATGGCTGAACACGATTCCCAGTATCTCATTGAGCTAGATGGAAATAAGCCCCCAGAGGAGCTGTTCATGGTAAGTGCAATGCTCAGTAAGAATATGTCAGTTTGGAAAATCAAAAAATTATTGACTGATTGATACTTATTTTCATATCGGAAATAGATTTACATTTTGAATACCATTTATTTTTGAAACATTCATTTTGACACATAAAATTTGACATTTAAAAATGACATTTATTCATCTGTCCATATTTAAATCAAAACTACATTTGAATTTAAAACCTTTGTGTGACAAAAAGTATCTTGAAAAAAAGTAAAAGCAGATAAGAACCATAAACACATGATACAATGCTTAACATGAATAATAGGGAAATGCAAACCAAAGCTATAAGGAGGTATCACTTCAAATCCACTAAGATGGCTAAAATTAAAAAGAAAAAGAAAAAAAACCCAGATAGTAACAAATGTTGGTAAGGATGTAGAAAAATCAGAACACTCATACACTGTTGTGGTAGTGTCATTAAATCATGTCCAACTCTTACAACTCCATGGACTGTAGCCTGCCAGTCTCCTCTGTCCATGGGATTTCCTGGACAAGAATACTGGAGTGGGTTGCCATTTCCTTCTCCAGGGGATCTTCCTGACTTCGGGATTGAACTGGAGTTTCTTGCATTACAGACAGTCTCCTGCACTGCTGAGCCACCAGCAAAGCCCAACATACATTGTTGGTAGGACTGCAAATGGTGTGGCCACTTTGGAAAACAGTTTGGCAGTTCCTCAAAAGGTTAAACATGGAGTTACCACATGCATCAGCAGTTTAACTCCTAGGTATATGCCCAAAATAATTGAATATAGGTGTTTAAATGAAAATTTGTATGTGAACATTCTTAGCAGCACTATTCACAATAGCCAGAAGGTAGAAACAACCCCAATGTCTAACAGTTGATGAATGGATAAATAACATGTGTTGTATTCATACAATGGATGTGCTAGTTGCTCCGTTGTGTCTGGATGGGAATGGATGGGAACAGGTGAATTTAGTTCAGATGACCATTATATCTGCTACTGTGGGCAAGAATCCCTTAGAAGAAATGGAGTAGCCCTTGTAGTCAACAAGAGTCTGAAATGCAGTACTTGAATGCAATCTCAAAAATGGCAGAATGATCTCAGTTTGCTTCCAAGGCAAACCATTCAATATCACAATAATCAAAGTCTATGCTCCAACCACTAACGCTGAAGAAGCTGAAGTTGAATGGTTCTGTGAAGACCTTTAAGATCATCTAGGACTAAGACCAAAAAAGATGTCTTTTTCATCACTGGGGACTGAAATGCAAAAGTAGGAAGTCAAGAGATACCTGGACTAACAGCTAAGTATGGCTTTGGAGTACAAAATGAAGCAGGGCAAAAGCTAACAGAGTTTTGCCAAGAGAATGCACTGGTCATAGCAAACACCTTCTCCCAACAACACAAGAGACGACTCTATTCACATGGACATCACCAGATGGTCAATACCGAAATCAGATTGACTATATTCTTAGCAGCCAAAGATGGAGAAGCTCTACACAGTCAACAAAAACAAGACCAGGAGCTGACTGTGGCTCAGATCATGAACTCATTACAAAATTCAGACTTATATTGAGGACAGTAGGGAAAAGCACTAGGCCATTCAGGTATGATTTAAATTAAATCCCTTATGATTATACAGTGGAAGTGGCAAATAGATTCAAGGGATTAGATCTGATAGACTGTCTGAAGAATTATGGGTGGAGGTTCATAACATTGTACAGGAGGCAGTGATCAAAAACTTCCCAAGAAAAAGAAATGCAAAAAGACAAAATGGTTGTCTAAGGAGGCCTTACAATATCTAAGAAGAGAAGCAAAAGGCAAAGGAGAAAAGGAGAGATATACCTATCTGAATGCAGAGTTCTAAATAATAGCAAAGAGATAAAACCCTCCTAATTGAACAATGCAAAGAAACAGAGGAAAACAATAGGATGGGAAAGACTAGAGAGCTCTTCAAGAAAATTGGAGATACCAAGGGAACATTTTATGCAAAGATGGGCACAATAAAGGACAGAAACAGTATGGATTTAACAGAAACAGAAGATATTAAGAAGAGGTGGCAAGAATACACAGAAGAACTGTGCAAAAAAGGTCTTAGTGACCTGGATAACCACAGTTGTGTAATCACTCACCTAGAGTCAGACATCCTGGAGTGCAAAGTCAAGTAGGCCTTAGAAAGCATCACTACAAACAAAGCTAGTAGATGTGATGGAATTCCAGTTGAACTATTTCAAATCCCCAAAGATGATGCTGTGAAAGTGCTGCACTCAATATGCCAGCAAATTTGGAAAAGTCAGCAGTGGCCACAAGACTGGAAAAGGTCAGTTTTCATTCCAGTGCCAAAGAAGGGCAATGCCAAAGAATGCTCAAACTACTGCACAGTTGCACTCATTTCATATGCTAACAATGTCCTCTAAGCTAGACTTCAACAGTATGTGAACTGAGAACTTCCATATGTACAAGCTGGATTTAGAAAAGGCAGAGAAATCAGAGATCAAATTGCCAACATCCATTGGATCATAGAAAAAGGAACAGAATTCCAGAAGAACATCTACTTCTGATTCATTGACTACACTAAAGCATTTGACTGTGTAGATGACAACAAACTGTGGAAAATTCTGAAAGATGGGGAATACTGGACCACTTTACTTGCCTCCTGAGAAATCTGTATGCAGGTCAAGAAACAACAGTTAGAACCAGACATGAAATTACAGACTGATTCCAAATTGGGAAAGGAATATGTCGAGGCTGTATATTGTCACCTGCTTATTTAACTTATATGCAGAGTACATCATGCAAAATGCCGGGCTGGATGTAACACAAGCTGGAATCAAGATTGCTGGGAGAAATATCAATAACCTCAGATGCAGATGACACCACCCTTATGGAAGAAAGTTAATAGGAACTAAAGAGCCTCTTGATGAAGGTGAAAGAGGAGAGTGAAAAAAACTGACTTAAATCTCAACATTCAAAGAATTAAGATCATGGCATCCGTTCCCATCACTTCATGGCAAATAGATGGGAAAACAGTGGAAACAGTGACAGATTATTTTCTTGGGCTCCAAAATCACTGTAGATGGTAACTGCAGCCATGAAATTAAAAGACACTTGCTCCTTGGAAGAAAAGCTATGACCAACCTAGACAGCATATTAAAAAGCAGAGACATTACTTTACCAACAAAGGTCCATATAATCAAAGCTATGCTTTTTCCAATAGTCATGTATGGATGTGAGAGTTGGACCATAAAGAAAGCTGAGTGCCAAAGAATTGATGCTTTCAAACTGTTGTGTTGAGGAGGACTCTTGAGAGTCTCTTGGACTGCAAGGAGATCAAACCAGTCAATCCTAAAGGAAATCAACCCTGAATATTCATTGGAAGGACTGATGCTAAAGCTAAAGCTCCAATACTTTGGCCACCTGATATGAAGAGCTGACTCATTGAAAAAAAAACCCTGATGCTGGGAAAGATAGAAGGCAGGAGGAGAAGGGGACAACAGAGGATGAGATGGTTGGATGGCATCACCAACTCAACGGACATGAGTTTGAGCCTGCTCTGGGAGATAGTGAAAGGCAGGGAAGCCTGGGATGCTGCAGTGCATGAAGTTTCAAAGAGTTGGACACGACTGAGCAACTGAACAGCAACAGTTGTGTCCAATTCATTGCAACCCCATGGACTGTAGCCCACCAGGCTCCTCTATCCATGGGATTTCCTGGATACTGGAATACTGGAGTGGGTTGCCATTTCCTTCTCCAGGGAATCTTCCCAACTCAGGGACCAAACCTGAGTCTCCAACATTGTGGACAGATTCTTTACCATCTGAGCCACCAGGAAAGCCCCACAGTGGATATTATTCAACAATTTAAAAGAATGAATTATTGGCACATGTTACAACATGGATGAATCTTGAACACAGGCTAAGTAAAAGTTACCAGAGATCAAACACCATATGATTCCACTTACTGAAATGTCCAAAATAGACAAATCTGTATAAAGACAAAAAATGGATTAGTGGGAGGGAGTCAGGGGTGGAGGGGAGAATGGGTACCACTATGGGAGATCCCAGGATAAATGTGGAGTGACTACTAATGGGTTAAGGTTATCTTTTGGGGGAGACAGAAATGTTCCAGGATTAACTGTGGTGATGGTTGCACTGATTATACTAAAAACCATTTCCTTATACACTTTAAGTGGCTTATGAATTACGTCTCAATAAAGCTTTTTTTAAAAATATATATATATGCATATTTCAAAATACAATATTATTTTCAGTATTAAAAAAGCCAAATGACAATGAGGGGAAATAGTTCCCATACTTATTATAAACAAATGTAGAATACCTTTTATTATTTAAATATTTTAAAAATTCTGATATTTCAATAGGAAAAAATCAAATACAATACAGGAAACAGGCAAAGGGCATGCATGAGCAGGTAATTTAGAAAGAAATGTTTAATAATTATTTTTAAACTACTGTAATCCAGTTGTGGGGTTTCCCAGATGGCGCTAGTGGTAAAGAACCCAACTGCCAATGGAGGAGACATAAGAGGCATGGGTTTAATCCCTGGGTTGGGAAGATCCCCTGAGGAGGGCATGGCAACCCACTCCAGGCAGTATTCTTGCCTGGAGAATCCCACGGACAGAGGAGCCTGGCGGGCTACAGTCCATAGGTTCACAAAGAGTCAGACATAACTGAAGCAACTTAGCAATCAAATTATTATTCAAAGAAATGCAATCAGCATAAAAATTAAAGCAGCATTTTCTTAGCAGTTTTAACAAATTTATCTAATATCCAGGATTGTGGGGAGCATTTACAGCATGCTCTCATGTCCTTTCAGTAGAAGCATGCAGGGTACAATCTTCCTGGAAAATAATAGGGCATATATATATTCAAAAGATTTTTTTATCCATCATGGTCAACAAAAGAGTCTGAAATGCAGTACTTGGATGCAATCTCAAAAACGACAGAATGATCTCTGTTCATTTCCAAGGAAAACCATTATCACAGTAATCCAAGTCTATGCCCCGACCAGTAACGCTGAAGAAGCTGAAGTTGAACGGTTCTATGAAGACCTACAAGACCTTTTAGAACTAACACCCAAAAAAGATGTCCTTTTCATTATAGGGGACTGGAATGCAAAAGTAGGAAGTCAGGAAACACCTGGCGTAACAGGCAAATTTGGCCTTGGAGTACAGAAGATGGAGAAGCTCTACACAGTCAGCAAAAACAAGACCAGGAGCTGACTGTGGCTCAGATCATGAACTCCTTATTGCCAAATTCAGACTTAAATTGAATAAAGTAGGGAAAACCACTAGACCATTCAGTTATGGCATAAATCAAATCCCTTATGATTATACAGTAGAAGTGACAAATAGATTTAAGGGACTAGATCTGATAGACAGAGTGCCTGATGAACTATGGACAGAGATTCGTGACATTGTACAGGAGACAGGGATCAAGACCATCCCCAAGGAAAAGAAATGCAAAAAAGCAAAATGGCTGTGGAAACAATAGCTGACTTTATTTTGGGGGGCTCCAAAATCACTGCAGGTGGTGACTGCAGCCATGAAATTAAAAGACACTTACTCCTTGGAAGGACAGTTATGACCAACCTAGACAGCATATTAAAAAGCAGAGACATTACTTTGTCAACAAAGCTCCATCTAGTCAAGGCTATGGTTTTTCCAGTAGTCATGTATGGATGTGAGAGTTGGACTATAAAGAAAGCTGAGTGCTGAAGAACTGATGCTTTTGAACTGTGGTGTTGGAGAAGACTCTTGAGAGTCCCTCGGATTGCAAGGAGATCCAACCAGTCCATCCTAAAGGGGAGAGCAGTCCTGGTTGTTCATTGGAAGGACTGATGTTGAAGCTGAAACTCCAATCCTTTGGCCACCTGATGCGAAGAGCTGACTCATTGGAAAAGACCCTGATGCTGGTAAAGATTGAGGACAGGAGGAGAAGGGGACGACAGAAGATGAGATGGTTGGATGGCATCACCAACTCAATGGACATGAATTTGGATAGGCTCCAGGAATTGGTGATGGACAGGGAGGCCTGTCATGTTCAGGCTGCAGTTCATGGGGTCACAAAGAGTCGAACATGACTGAGTGACTAAACTGAACTGAACAGGGAACTAGATCCCACATACCACAACTAAGAGAATGTAGGAACTAAAGATCCCACATGCTGCAAGGAAGATTGAAGATCCTACAACTAAGATGCCACAACTAAGACCCAGCGCAGCCAAATAAATAAAATATTTTCAAAAGATTCTGGTTCACCATCACCACCACACTGCCCCAAATACACTCCTCCCACAAATTTCCCCTCTCAGTAAATGCCACATCCGTCCTTCCAACTGCCCTTTTTCTCACATCCTACAACCAACCTGTCAGCATATACAGCAGGCTTTTTCTTCTTCAAAATACATTCAGAATTTGACTACTTTTTACAATCTGGGGCATACTTTCCTCAAGGGAAAGGGCAGAAGTTCCAACAGGCGTGGTTGAAACTCACCAAGGTTGTTAAGGCCCCAGCTGGCATTGGCACCCTGGTACTTCTGCCTACAGTTAATTGGCCAGAACAAGTTACATGGAGAAGCTCAGTACCAATGAACTAAATATTTCCACATAAACTAGGGCATTAACAAGGGAGGGGAGGAAAGGATGAATTGTGAACAAATAATCCAATCCACCATAGATTACAACACACCATCAAGACCTTGTCTATCTTACCATCTCTCATCTCAGACTGTTTCATAGTCTTCTACATAGTATATTAGTTTATTAGTGCTTCCATAACAAAGTACTGCAAACTAGGTATTTTACAATGACAGATATTTATTACCGTTCTAGAGGCTTGAAGTCTAATATCGAGGTGTTGGCAGAGCTTCACTCCACTCAAAGCCTCTAAGTGAGGGTCCACTTGCCTCTTCCAGCTTCTGGTAACACCAGGCACCACTTGGCTTGTGGTAGCATAATGCCAACATCTGCTTCCATCTTTACATGGCTGCCTTCTTCCCTCTGCCTGAAGACATCCCGCAGTGTTAGACCTCAAAGGGCATGACTATTTGAGGACCCAAAGGCAGACTCTAGTGGGTTGAATTGTTTTCCCCAAAAAAGATAATATTGAGGAGCTAAGCTTCAATACCTATACGTGTGACCTTATTTGGAAATAGGATCTTTTCAGATGTAATTAAGTTAAGTTGAGGCCACAGTGAATTAGGAAGGGCCCTAATCCAATATGGCTGGCATCCTTTTAAGAGATTTATGAACGCAGGGAGGAAATGGCTCACAACAGACACAGAGACTGGAGTGATGCAACTACCAACTAAGCAACAGTAAAAATTACCAGCAATCTACCAGAAGCTAGGAAGAACAAGGAAATACTCTGCTCATGAGCACGTGACTTTTTCAAAATATTTGAAATGTTCAAATGCCAATGTATTAAAAGACTTATTCTTTAAATTTAGACAGTTCTGGATCGACTTAAATATCTGAACCTAAAAAGAGCAGCTGTTATAACTAAACTTCAGAGTGCAGAGGAAGATATTAATGACACAGTGGAAAATGTAAGTTATTTTTAACTGTTTGAAAGTCTACCCTTTCCCTCTATGTTGTGCCCTTAATTTGTATCTTTTCAAGGTTTAAAAGGATCTCAGAATACCTTTTATAAAAATAGATTTGATTTTTCAGAAGCTGTAATATTGGCACAATATCCTTGTAAACACTAAGCAAAAGTTTTGAAACAAAGAAAGACAATAAATCAGAACAATTTAATAAGTATAATAAGAAATAAAGAAACCCAAGTTTAGTTTTAAAAAATTGCAACACCAAAGACATAACAGCCCTCAATTCTCTAAATATTCATTCATTCCCTCCATCATTCAACCAGTTTTTAAAATAACTACTAAAGTGACATATTGTGGATATGACAGTCATCAACTTACAATTGCCAAGTGCTAAAAGGGCCACCAGGACTTAATCTATTCTGGGAAGTTTAGATTCACCTTTTTAAAAAAATAGGAATTAAACAACCAATGCCAGAATCGTAAGTAGATATTGTAATTCAAATAAAATGATCTTTAAGGATAGAGTCATTTTGTTTTCCTGTACTGTGTAATCCCTAGATTTTAATGGGTGAACATAGCTGGAAATAGGTAACACGAATTGATGCTGAAGAGGAGGAAAGGTGGGCCTGATGCACACAGAGGCTCTGTACTGAGCCTCTTCTTCTAGGGCGTCATTGAAGGAAAATTTTAAAGTATTCAGAAAACCTGGAGGTTTTTCCAACCTGCAGTTCCTGGGGTCTTGGCGTCAGGGAAAGGACGATGGCATTGAGGAGGGTCCAAGCCAGGATAGGGCCGCTCCGGGTACCGCTGCAGCTCTGAGCATGGTGGGCGGCAGGCCACTGTGGCTAGTTCTCAAGTTCTCGCAGGAAAAGAATGAGAATGAGCCTGAGAGGCCCTGGGAGAGTGAACCCCAGGAGAGGAGGGCGCTAGCGAGGGAAAGGGCTAGTGGAGGGTAGCTTCACAAGGAGAAGTCAAGTGGGCTTAATCTTTCTCTTCTTTTGGTTCAGCCTCTCCCAAAGGTAAGCATCCAGTCTTTTGGCTGAGGTCTTCTGAAGAGGCAGTGGCTGACTAAGTGAAGTGGGGTGCAGCCCTGGCCACTAGAACCTCCTCTTTAAGATTCTCAGCCAATCCTGTCTTCTGCTCTCCATTCCTCCCCTTCAGAGGTGCCTGCTGCAGGTCCTGAGCCTTTCTGAAACTGTGCAGTGACTTGATTTGCTTCTTGTTGTCCTCAACCCATCCTCCATCACCTTCCCCGTCACCACAGACACTGAGCTTTCACTTTCCTCTGACCTCAGTTACCACTAGTCCATCTGCTTTATAGTTTACAGAAGTATGTAGCTGCAACTGCCCAGCTGTCAGCTCTTCTGGTCTCTTTTCCCGTGTTTCTCTGTCCATTTCTCATGAAATGAACTCTGCTGTGATTTACGCAAGGTTTTAGGAAATCAGCAAACCCAAATGCGTGTGTTCAATCTGCCTTGTTTAACCAGAGGAAGTCCTGGTTGTTTTTAAGGCTGTGATATCAAATTCATTTGAAAGCTCATCTTCTCATCACCCCAATAGATACGTGGCCCAGGGACTTGAGAGGGGAGCATGGTTGGCTACCCAAACACTTTCCCCAAATTTGGACAGGAAATAAGGATGGTGAGGAAAAAGCAGCTGCTTCCTGACTTAACTGTGTACCAAGGGAAAGGCTACCCACTCCAGCATTCTGGTCTGGAGAATTCCATGGACTGTATAATCCATGGGGTTGCAAAGAGTCAGACACAACAGAGCGACTTTCACTTTCACTTTCAGTCCCTAGCTCATTGTCTGTTGATTCATGGAGAAGGGTGGTAGCCCAGTGTACCCCACTGACAAAGTTCTCTGTCTCCTGCAGCTCGCCTAAGCATTAACAGTTTTCTTCAAGTTTAGCTTCTTGTAGCCTACAACTGGGGACATCCATGCAGGATCCCCACAACCAGCATGCCTCTTTGCTCTCTGATGCTGCAACAGTAGTTCTTAATTCTTTGGAGGTGATGAATGGAAGATTACTGAGGGAGACTTTATATTTAAGAAAAATGAAAGAGCTAAGTCAGTACAAATCTGCCTATGGCATCTTACTATTTTAAAACTTAGGTAAATTAACTAAAGTAATTATTTTCAAACCTTTTCAATAAGAATTTTTCAGACTTTCCTGAAATAGATAATAGAAAACCCTTTATCCACCTTATGCTCATTCTACCCTACAAGAGAAAATACTTGGTAAAATTTAAACAAGGTCTTAAAACAGAAATGAAAACTATTTATCTAAGTAAATGTTGGACAAGTGCAGATGGCTGCAATTAAGAGAAAAAACCCAAAATTTCCTGTCTTACTTATTTCTTAAATAGTAGAGCATGATCAAACAACAAATGAAATAATAATGTGAATTTCAGCAAGACTTATGCCAACATGTTTAATGTTTGTTAATAACAGGATGAGCTGTTCCGTACTCTCGCATCTTGTAAACTTATTGCACCAAGATATAGATGGCAGAGAAGCAGATGGGGACGTACATGTCCTGTGACTTTAAAGGAAGGTAGCATTTTTCAAGGATTGACAGATTTTTCTGTGAGGTAGGTAAGATTTTCAGGATTTAATTTTAAATCTTGCCCATACTTCTTTTCGGTTGTTTATGATAATGACATATTTTTAGTTTTCTAGGTAAAATGTATTGTCTTTCATCAGAAGAAACATTAAAAACATTTCTATTGAACCCACGTCCCTATCTTCTTCCACCTATGCCAGCACCACCATTTAAAGTATTCATATTTGGACCTCAGTCTTCAGGGAAAACAACACTTAGCAATTTGCTTGCAAAACATTACAAAGGAAAGGTAACTACTTAGCTGATTTAATTTGAATTTCCCTTATGACTAATGAGGTTCAACATTTTTTTATACGTTATTCATGTATTCTCTTTTAGAAGTGTTTGTTCAAGCTTCTTGCTCATTCTTAACTTTTTTGCATCAATATTGGCAGGAGTTCCTTATATTGTATATATACAGATTTTTTGCTCTAGACATTATGAATATTTTCTACTGCTCTGCTTTGCCTTTTCACTTTTTAAATGAAAAATGTACCATAATATTTAAAATAAGTCATTAAGTCCTGCCTAACTAAAGAAGATGGGAATTAGGCTTCACCTTCTGAAAAAAAGAATATTAAAGGATTTGTGGATATGTTTTAAAACCATCACAGTACGTGTCAGACAAAAGAATTATGATTTTAAAATGTAAAACATTTTTACAAATCAGTATTTAAAAGCCCCAGTGGAAAAAGATAGCAAACAGGCAATTCATGAAATAATTGATCCAAATAGCCATTACACATGAGAAAAGGATTATCACCTTGATAATCAGGGAGAAGCCAAAAAACCCAGAGATATATTATGTCAACCTCACTGTTGAAAAATCACCCAATACTGATATATGGCTAGGATTAGGAAAGTACATTCTCATACATTGCTGGTTAGAGTGTAACCATTCTGGATAGCTATTGGACATATCTATAAAAGTCTAAAATCGATGCATATCCTTTGAACTATAGATTTTTCTTGAAGAAACTATCAAAGATATATACATAGCCATAGCCTAGTTTATAATAGCAAAATCATGTATATCTGAATATGTATTATTGGTACTTTAAATAAGTCGTAATATTTTTATCTAGTACAATACTGTACATCCATTAAAAATGATAAGGCATATATTCATGCATATTTAATGAATCTAGAAGAATGGTACTGATGAACCTATTTGCAGGGCAGGAATAGAGATGCAGACATAAAGACAAGACTTTGGACACAGCAGGGAAAGCAGAGGGTGGGACAAATTGAGAGAGTAGCAGTGAAACATATACATTACCATAGGTAAACTAGATAGCTAATGGGAAGTTCTGTATAACACAGGGAGTTCAATGTGGTTCTGTGACAATCTAGAGGGGCAGGATGGAGTAGGGGGTGGGAGGGAGGTTCAAGAGGGAGGGGACATATGTATACTTAATGGCTGATTCACATGGTTGTATGGCAAAAGTCAATACAATATTGTATTAATAAAGCAATTATTCCCCAGTTAAAAATAAAATTTTTAAAAATTAATGGATTAATTTAACTATGTGAATTGGATGGTATATCTCAATAAAGCCATATTTTTAAGTTAAAAAACAACTGTGAAAAAAATGATGGTGTGGATGTATTTTTATTGGCATAAGATAAAATAATGCAAGCATATTGAAGGAAAAGCAAAATGGAATCTAGAAGTATTAAAATATTATTTAAACTTAAAAGACACATATAGAAATCTAACATCCCAATATTCAGTATTAAGTATATTATCTACCAAACAAAGGACTTATATTCAAAATATATGTAGAATATTCAAAATATATGTAGAATTCTAACCTAGTTCTTTAAAAGTTGAACATATGCTTAAAAACATATGGGTAAATGAACTACCAATACATTCATAAAATTGTTAGTGGTTAGGGATAGTTAAATTTACAATACAATGAGATTTCTCACCAACTAGGGTGGCTAAAATGTAAAAGATTCGCAAAATCAAGTGCTAATGAAGAGGTGGAATAACTGCAATTTTAATACTTTACTGCTAGGAATATAAACTACTTTCAGCCACTCTGGAAACAGGTCAGTGGTTTAGTATAAAGTCGAACATACACTTATCACATGACCCAGTAATTCTACTCCTCGGTGTTTATCCAACAGAAATGAGAACATAGGTCCACAAAAAGACTTTCTCGCAAGTGTTCATTGCTTCTTTATTTATAATAGCCCAAACTAGAAACAACGCAAGTGTCCATGATGAATGAATTAAAAAACTATATATTCATACAATGATACTGCTCAAAAATACAACGGAATAGATTACTGAGATATATAGTTACATTGTTGAATCTCAAAAACATTATGCTAAGGGAGAAAAGTTTAGGGAAGATTATATACTGTTTAGTTCTGTTTACATGAAATTCTAGAATAGGCAAAACTTGTCTGTATTTGATGGAAAACAAAGTGGTTGCTAAGGGCCAGGCACTGAGTACAAAGGACGATGAGGAGACTTCAGGGGCTGATAAAAATGTTCTATATTTTTATTGTAGTGGTTTTTATGTATATATTTGTAAAAACTCATCAAACTCTGTACTTAAAATGGGTGCCTTTTATTGTATGTAGACTGTAAATATAATGTTGATGTTTAAAATATATATGTAATTTGAACACATATTACACGATCATACATATATAAATATATATACATGAGTTTATATATATATATACATACATATGCATATATATACTGAATTTCTTTGAAAGCTAGTACTTAAAATTCGGTGAATTCTGAAAATAACAAACCTCAAGCAGCATTAAGATTTTTGAGACACAGAGATATAGCTGTAGAAATAGATGTTGATGAAAAATGTGCTTAGTTTTCAGAGTAACTTGTGCTTATATCGGTTTTGTCAAATGTTCTTTGCAGGTAGTTGACTATGACAAAGCGATTCAACCACGTTTTGATAAAGCCCTTGAAATGTTAATCAGAAACACTATAGCTGAGGCCACTGAAGCAGCCATTAGAGTTGTCAAAGAAAGGCTTCTCTTAGAACTACAAGCTAAAAAAGGTGAACTATTTTTTTAATGTGTGTTTTCACAGCAGTTAAGCCTGGCTACCTAAGGGCAAGGTCTTGGTTTGTTTGTCTTGATATCCCTGGGGTCTTGCACACTGCAGCCTCAGAGTAAGTGGTTGAAGAAATGAATATACATAAACCTGAATCATACACTGGGAAAAAGATTCCAACTCTGGTCTTCTAAGGAAAGGAATCATAAAGAGCTTTCAAATTTAGATTTCTTTTCTTTTATGGATCTGCTTCCTGGGCAGAATTTACACCTTTATTTACACCAGTGGCGATGACAACAACAGTTTGTCTGACCCATGGAGTTTGCGTTGTTGTTGCTGCTGCTGCTGCTGTTGTTCTAGGCCTCTGTGTCAACCTTGATTGCAATTCAGTGTTTTTATTTGGGGAATATTATCTTCAGATTCAAAATGTTATAAATGAAAAAGTCATCGATGAGGAAACAGAAGCACAAGAGGTTAAATGGCTTCCTGAAATTCATCCAGATGGTGGCATAGCTAAGACTTGAACATCCTCTATTTGTCAGAATTTGCTATCAGGATTTCACTAACATTTTACATACACTGGAAAGCTTCCCATCATTTCCTATGCTTGAAACTATTTAAAGATGAAGGAAATTACTTCTTATTACATGGCAATATTGAGCTTTTGCTAGGAAAGAGCACAGGTTTTGCCTAATAAATCTGCCTCTCTTCTTTCTCATTAACCTATAATCAAGTAAGAAACTCCAACCTGGTGCCTGAGAGATTACAAAAAACAACCACAAAAAGACCGGCATTGAAATAATATGCCATCCAAATGATCACGGATCAGTGGCAAAGAATCCACCCAGAATGCAGGAAATGCAGGAGACACAGGTTCAGTCCCTGCATTGGGAAGATCCCCTGGGATAGGAAATGGCAACAAACTCCAGTATTCTTGCCTGGGTAATTCCATGGACAGAGGAAACTGGTGGGCTACAGTCCATAGGGTCACAAAGAGTCAGACACAACTGAGCGATTGAGCACAGATAATAAAGAATGAATTCATGTGTTTATCATATTATCTTCAGAATTAAGACCAAAATAAAAAAAAATACTCTTAGATAATTAATAACTATGTGAAATACCTGAAAATATTGACCCAAATTTCTAAGAGGGCTTGTCATTCAATTTTGAATAACAAAAATGAATAATTGATGCAAAAATGAATTTTTGAATTCAAAATTGAATATTTTGAAATGAATTCAAAATTCATTAAAAAAAGAATAATTTTTAAATTAAAAATAAATTTATTCAAAAATGAATAATTCTTTCAACAAATACTTGAGCACCTTCTTGTGTTAGATATTATTATAAACATTGAGCTGCAGAGGTGAACAGACGCTTGAAGCTTGTCCTTGAGGTAGTTACATGTTAATAGAGGGTGTGTGTACCTAGTCCTGTCTGACTCTTTGCAACCCCATGGATTGTAGCCTGACAGGCTTCCCTGTCCATGGGATTTTTCAGGCAAGAATACTAGAGTGGGTTGCCATTCCCTTTTCCAGGAGACCTTCACAACCCCTAGATCAAAACCAGGTCTCCTGCATTGCAGGCAGATTCTTTACCATCTGAGCCACCAGGGAAGCCCCCCAGACAGTAAGGTTAACCCTTCTTAAAATTTAAAAAATTGGATTTTTTGCCAAGGGATTTTACTCCACCATATTTTTTAAGAAATTTTGTCAGTGGAGAATATTGAGGCTTTTTAACATAGAAAGTTATATAGTATAATAATACAAAAGATGGCAGCTAACATGGAACAGGCTTCCAAGTGTGCCAAGCCTTTTCTATGTTCCTTGTTGACACCCATTATCTCGTTTGATGTTGCAACTGTGTTTTTAGTTTAATGATCCTCATTTTGCCCTGTAAAAATTGAGACAGGAAGATCAAATGATTCAAACTGAGACAGGGAAAGCAAATGATTCACAAACGTAATATTGACTCAGTTAGAACTCACATGCCCAAGGTTGTCTACCTGCCCCCCAGCTACCTTTTGCTAACACAGTCAATCACTATCTTACAGCTCAGTCAACTTCAAAAGGCCTTCAAGGAGAATCTGAAAGGAGGGAAAATGCAATCCCAACTGATGCATATAGAAGTGCAGAAGAATTGCAGTCGCCACTTGATGAAGATGGTAAAGAAAATGTTGCTAACGTTATTGGCCAAATCTTTCCTAGTATAAACAGATTAGCTGATAGAGTGTATTATTCTTTTATTGCAGTGTTAACTTTTGAATCCCAAAGAGAAAGCTCTTTAGAGGACAATGAAGAAGCCAAAATAAAGTCAGATGATAAAGATGGTAACAAAATGAGCTGCTAATGCCATGCCTGTGGATCTTATTTCCATTTATTTCATATGTTATCATGTTTATATTGAAGCTTAAACTTATCCTCCCCTCACCCTCAAATTGGAAACTTTAGGAGTAAAAGAGTTAAAATTTCCTCTTATAGATTTAAACTGACCAGCTATAGAACAGAAATAGATCTACTAGAATGAAGAAGAAAACAGAACACAAATCTAATACTATTAGAACACTGTCCAAAATTTTTTGGATCTTTCCAAACATGATACAATCATTATTGTACAATAATAAATTCTTTCTTAAGAGCTCTCTGCTTCCTTTAATGGATTGGTATCAGAGCATCATAAACCCAGAGTAGTAGCTGGGAAATGTTTATCATTTAGTGCTATATACCACTTCAGTATTCTTTACTAGAGAATTTCATGGACAGAGGAGCCTAACAGGCTAACTGTCCATGGGGTCGCAAAGAGTCAGACATGACTTATCAGCTAACACTTTCACTTTACAGTCTTCTAAAACTTTTCCATTTATATTTTAACATAGTCAAGAGCATACAAAGTAAACTACTTTTATTTTTGATTTGTGTTACATTTAATTAAATAATTTCATTAGAAAATAATTTAACCATCATTTAAAATTACTGCATAATTTCTCTATTTAGAGGTATTAGTTTTAACTAGTTCATTACATTGAAAACTTATATTTTTGCTGCTACAAAAAAATTTTTCTATTGAATTTTTTATACAAAGTTTTGCCTGCATGTTGACACAAATGGAGTTACTAGTTTAATGAATAAGAAGTAATAGAGAATCAAATTGCTTTGCATAAAGTTTCAATTTATGTTCCCATCAGGAATATACAAACTACATGTCCTAGTTTCCTCAGTATTTTCTCTTTTTAAATATTATTTTAATTTTTATCTGACTATTTCTGAAGTTTAGTGTTGTAATACTGTGTTAGCCATTTATATTTCCTCTTTTCTGAGGTGACCATTTTTGTCTTTTGCCCATTTTTCTAAATTGTTGTATCAGTTATATGATTTCAATATAAATGCTCTGTATTAGTCACTTATTTTTCATATTTTTTTCCAAATTGAGTGGTTTGTCTTTTAAGTCACCTTGCTGACTTTGAGGTAGCAGAGTTTTCCACATTTTCATAGTCAAATAATTACTTTCCATTTGTTAATTTCTTCCATTTACTTTCCAGCTTAAAAGTCTTCCTCTCAACCAGTTTCATATATGCTTTTTTTTAAGTTGGCACTGCCTTGTTGTATTTAGCTTTCAATTCCATCTACAATTTATTGTTCTGTATAATGTAGGGCTGATCTTTTTTATTTGGTTCCTCCTCTTGATTCAGACAGATGTGTCTTTACCTTGTGTTTATTTCAAGCTGAGTAGGAATTGAACTGGGCACTGGAAGAAACATATATGGCATTCCTCCTTTCCCAGCCTGCGCCTACACACACACACACACACACACACACACACACACACACACACACACACACACACACATAACAGAAGGACCCGGACATTAAAATTTTTGCCAAGTGGCATCTGGAAACCCCATCTCTGCTTCTGCAGAGTTCCCAGCACCAATATGTACACAGAGAGGCCCTCCCCCATACTATCTCTTCCCTCTTTAGGGGAAGCCATCCCATGTAGAAACATCATCAGTACCTCTTCTCACTGGCAGAGGATTGCCAGCGCTGCCAGTGTACCCTGCCTGGTAAAAGACATCCTCTTTCTCCCTTGTGTCCAAGATAAGCACAGCTTTTACCTCTTGGAGCCAAGAGTGTGTTGTGACATCAGGAAGGGAAAATTTTATTTTTTTCCAATTTACATCCACTGGCATCATATGAAACTGAAATTACTCCTGATTTTGTTCTCTGTATTTTCTACTGCTGATAAATATGTCTACCTATTTGATTATTATGGTTGGTATTTTAATTTTTTAAGAAATTAGGAGCATTGAGTCCTGGGTCCTTGGACCCATACCACAGTCTCCTTTAGGAATCACCTACAGTTAAGTACTGTTCTTTATGTGTTTAATAGAGTTTTATTTTCAGATGAAAAAGAGATAAGTGAAATGTTTACACTTCAAAGAAGTCAGCAAGACTCTAGTCGAGATCTAAAGATGGATTCCAAAAAAGGTAAATTATTATTAGAGTGATTTGGTTCTCTTAGACTGTGGTAAAAATCACAAATAGTTCCTTCAGAATTTTGAAGGATAACCATGTACTTTTTAAAAAAAAAATCTTATTAATATCCACTTACTCTATCTTAAGTGAGAGTGTCTCAGTCATGTCCAACTCTTTGCCCTGCCATGGACTGTATAGTCCATGGACTGAATTCTCCAGGCCAGAACTGGAGTGGGTAACCTTTCCCTTCTCCAGGGGATCTTCCCAACCCAGGGATCAAACCCAGGTCTCCCGCATTGCAGGCAGATTTTTTACCAGCTGAGCCACAAGGGAAGCCCAAGAATACTGGAGTGGGTAGCCTATCCTTTCTCCAGAGGATCATCCCGACCCAGGAATCGAACCAGGGTCTCCTGCTTGCAGGCAGATTCTTTACCAACTGAGCTATCAGGGAAACCTTTACTTTGTCCTAAAGACTACTATAATATGAACAGTTGGACATGCAGGAACACAGAAGAACATGTGATATACTGTTTTCATGAACAAGAATATTGGAAAGATAGGATATCTGTCTTTCTGTTCTGTCATTCCTGGTGTGTGGCTACCATAATAATTCACAAGATGGCTGCTAGTGTGCCAGTTATTACATCAGTGGGCAAGAGAAGGGAAAAGGCAAGAGATAAAAAAATAGCATTCCATCCAGCTGAGTTATTCCTCTTTAAAGAGAAAACAGCAAGACTCATCTGCAAAAAATTCTTCTTGCATTTTACCTACCAGTGAAACTATCAATATAAGGGAAGTTAGGAGATGTAGTGTTTTTACATAACTAGGCACATTGCTGACCCTAACAAAATCAGCATTCTGTTACTAAGGGAAAGGAGAACTGGATATTGGATAGGCAAGTAGTATCTTTAATATCTTTACCTGGCTATTTCTGCTTCCTCATGTCCCCTTTCCCAGGCTACGGGAAGAACTTGGGTTCTTACCTCTGACTATCCAGGAATTGCTGGTTCTCTGTATCTCTGAGAACAGACTTCTCACTTCATGACAAGGAGGGCAGCAGGCAGCTGCTCCTCAAAAGTCCTTTGGGATTTTTTCTGGGAGAGGATCAATTAGGCTCTTGCAGGAGACCCTGATGGATGGTGCTCAGAAAGCACTACTGGAAATGCAGAGGTAGAAGAGTCTGGTGGAGCTGCCAATTTCATGTCCTAGACATGTGGATGAATGTTTATATCATGGCACAGCCTGTAAGCCAGCTCAGCTATGTAAGAAAACATTCAGCACACAGTGAGGCAGGAATCAAGGCTAACACCTGAAAAACCAGCCTATGCCACCTTTTTTTCCATCCTCCTGCCCACCCCCTGTCCTTTTATTGTCCCATGTAGTCTCATGCTTATAATTGGAGATATTTAGGGCTTCCCTGGTGGCTCAGTGGTAAAGAACCTGTCTGCAAGTGCAGGAGATACGGGTTCAATCTCTGGTCTGGGAAGATCCCACATGCTGCAGAGCAACTAAGCCTATGCACCAAAACTATTGAACCTATGCTCTAGAGCCTGGGAGCTGCAATTAATGAGCTCACATGCTGCGACTACTGAAGCCCACATGCCCTAGAATCCATGCTCCACAACAAGAGAAGTCTTCAAAACTAGAGAAAAGCCCCCACTAGAACTCTTCCCCAACTAAAGAGAAGCCCTCACAGCAACAAAGACCCAGCATAGCCAAAAATAAATAATAAATACAATTATTAATTGAAAGTATTTACTTTGTTTTCTGACTCATTCTTTAGTTGCCTGTCTTTTAGCTTGACTCCTGGAAGCCTTTGGTTCCTACCTCTTCTCCCTCGTTTTCTGAGTTTTGACTCCTGCCTGAAATAAGTTTTTTTCTTGCCTCATATGCTTTCATTCTGATGCACTGGCTTTAAGCCACTGTTCTACTATTATTTTGTGATTCCAGGCTTATTTCCTCCCTAGTCTATTTCTCCCTTTTTCTGGCATGCTCAGCAGTAACACAAAGAGTGCTTCCTTGGGTTGGGTATTTACAATCATGTTCTGTTGCAAATAACATAGTATACTAAAATTATTAATGGCATTAATTTATTGATTTATTTTACTTTAGATGTAACAGACTATGAGATAGAAGAGGTAACTGCTGATCATCCAGAAGTTCTTTCCATAATAAAGGAGACGGTAAAAATGGCAAAGGATATGAACTTTGAACAGCCACATGAAAAAATTGCTGAAATCTTAGATGAAGTTCTCCAAGAGGTAAGAAATCCAGGATCTTTATTTTTATCACTGATTTCACAGTATCTGAGAAAATGTTAACCTAGTATATGTACAATTATTTTTGAATCCCATATGACAGTGTTGAAATCTATAGCCTTCTAATTCATGTGCATCTTACAGTAACACTGTTAATATGTAATGTACCCTAGTTGCTTATAAATTTTCCATCAATGCATCTGCATGCTTAGTTGTGTCCGACTCTTTTTGACCCTTTGAACTATAGCCCACCAGGCTCCTCTGTCCATGAGATTTTCCATGCAAGAATGTTGGAGTGGGTTGCCATTTCCTTCTCCAGGGGATCTTCCTGACCTAGGGATTGAACCTGCATCTCCTGTGTCTCCTGCATTACAGGTGGATTCTTTACCCATTGAGCCATCAGGGAAGCCCTTATCAACAGTTGTACCATATAATTTCATAGCTGTGATGTTTATTCTTGATTAACTTTTATTATCTTTAATTCAGCTTAGTTGGTTAAAAGATAATGCATATTAAGCAAGTACCAAAGGTAGACTTTTTATCTATGAGTTAATTATTTGTAAACCAGCACAAATTTTGTTCTATAGCTAATTAATTTCATCCAGCCACATTGAACATGTGTTCATGGGAGAGATGGATGGACACACCATTGATTTTCCAATCTAAGGGGAAAATAAAGCCTCAGGTCCTATGTCCTACCCATAGTAAATCAGAAGACTTATGAAGATGATATGGATCTGTTTTGTACAGAGACCTTGTGTAAGCATTCAGAGCAAAAGTCAAAGAGAACAAATCAGTTTGGGTCTTACAGTTAACTTCTTCTGTACGTCTCTGTAATTTGAAAATGATATAATTTGAAATTATGACACAGTGGGTAAAACCCTCGAGCCCCAGGCCATATCCAAGGCAAGTTGTTACTCCCCTCTGAGCTTCCTAGAGAGATCTTTCAACCTCTGTATTTCTTTTGGTTGTTCTGTCATCAATTTATTCCTTTAGAAACATTCTGAACACCTGCTGTGCTAGAGCCAGGGGATATGAAGAGGAATTAAGCAAAGCTCTTCCTGTTAAGGAGCTATAAGTCAGGTAGGGGAGGTGACATAGAATCCAATAATTAACTATCATGTGCTAAGTGATAACTAGATATGTGTGTATGTGTGGTGAGAACTTTCAAGATCTATTCTCTTAGCAACTTTCAAATATACAATACAGTATTGTTAACTGTAGTTACCATGCTGTACATTACACCCTCGCACTTATTTATCTTGTAACTAGAAATTTGTACCTTTTGACCATGCATGTGTGCATGCTAAGTTGCTTCAGTAGTGTCCGACTCTTTGTGATCCTATGGACTGTAGTCTGCCAGGCTCCTCTGTCCATGGGATTCTCTAGGCAAGAATACTGGAGTGGGTTACCATGCCCTCCTCCAGGGGATCTTCCCAACCCAGGGATCAAACTCACATCTCTTGCGGCTCCTGCATTGCCCGTGAATTCTTTACTGCTGAGTCACTGGGGAATCCCTACCTTTTGACTCTTTCACTCATTTCCCCCCACCTCTTCCTCTGTGTCTGGTAGCCACCAATCTTTTCTTTGATTCTATGAATTTGGTTTTTCTAGATTTCGCTGTAAGTGAGGTCATATAGTATTTGTCTTTTTCTAACTTATTTCACTTATACTACTTCATTATATCTTTTCCCTCCTAGTTCTCTCATGTGAAACTTTTCAAAGTGTTTAAAATTCTTCTTTTTTTCCCCAAAATGCTCTTCATTCAGATGGAAATTTCAAAAAGCAGGTAAAATTGCATAAGCCAAAGGGTTACACTGGTCCTCTCAAGATTTCTTTCCCTTGACTTCTAACATTCTGTGACTTCCTGATTGCATACAGATTTGTTTAAAACCTTCAGAACTGGTGTATTCACAGACCCACATCACTAATCTCCACATTTGTATTGAAATTTTTATAATTGGGTGGCAGGTGGGGGATAATTTAGCAGAACTCACAGAGCATCTGCAAGATTTGTTTTGAACAAGTTTCTTCCTGCAGCTGTTAGTAAACATCTCAGGACCTCTCAGCTCTCACATTAAAGGCTAAAAATCTAAAGGGAAGTAAAGAGCATTGTCACTTAAAAAGGCAGACTGAGCACGGACCTGGTGACTCAAAGAGTAGACCAGGGACCATTGTCACCTGAGACCATGTTAGAAATACAGACTCGTGGGCCCTACCCTTGACCTTCTGAATCAGGATCTAGATTCTGTAATACTGAATAAGATATAGCAAGCATGTTTTATTATATGTATTAACAGAGGCTTTTGCTTCTTGTTCTTAATGTACAGCTTTAGTGCTTTTGAATTGTTTCTCTTTTAAAATTAAGTGGCTCTTTTTTTTTTTTTCTTCTGAAAATCAGAAGAACTCAAAAGATATTTGGTTAAGGTCCAGGAAAGTGATATATCAGGGTAACATCCTTGACTTGGGTACCTATGATGGTAATTTCAGTGTGTCATTTTTCACAGCTAGTTGAAGAAAACAAGAATAGGTTTTATGGTGCCCCCAAATATGGAGGATGGATACTGGACAACTGCCCTATTATGAAAGAACTCTGGATGGTCTTAGTCGACAAAGGAATTCTACCCGATTTAGTCATCTGTTTATCAGACACAGAAAACAAT
Source organism: Okapia johnstoni (assembly GCA_024291935.2). NCBI lineage: Eukaryota > Metazoa > Chordata > Mammalia > Artiodactyla > Giraffidae > Okapia > Okapia johnstoni. Next base: position 57,250,228 of record CM044317.1, on the reverse strand, counting down.
GGTTGGTAAATACTTACCATGTCAATTCAGAGTGAAGTTTTTACTGCTGATAATATTTTTAGTTTATATTTTTATGAAATATGAAATGGAAAACTCTCTACCTTCCTTGGGTACAACAAATACCACCCCAGCAGTCCCTTTATGACCTAGAGGTGCACAAAAGGAAACATCCATCCACTGAGTAGGTGGCCACGGATGGTATACTAGGTCACTGGATGCTCCAGCAGGCTTTTATCATGATTCTTTGGAGCTGAGCATTTAACAACCCTCATTCCAGTCAGCATTATAACTTCTGAATGAAAAATATATAAGGCTGAGGGCAAAACTATCTGTTAATCCTTTTCCCCCTCAAATGGGAAATACTAAGTACATAAATATAGCAGAATTAAACTTTAATTTTTCTGTCACTGTGTGTAAAGCTATAGTGATAAAAAATTATGGCACTACCGGAAAAAAATGACATAGACAGATCAAACAGAATAAAGAGCCCAAGAGATAAACTCACACATATATAGTCAACTAATCTTTGACAAGGGAGCCAAAAATATTCTGTTATTTTGCATCTTAAGGAAATCTACTTGAAAAGAGAATTTCCAGGGGGAGACTATATTATACTACTTTTTATGTTTTAGTTACTTATAGTACATCAATATATACCTTTTTAAAATGATTTAAGATGGTCTCAAAAAATCTGGGCTCTATTTAGATAAATACTTAAAGGAAAATATATTTGGATATAGACAGAAATAATTTTTCATTTCTAATTTCCAAAATATATCTCACTATATTTTGTAGAGCTTCAAAATTAATATTACTCTTTATCTGTATTTCAGGAAAATATTTATATAATAGACTGTATTTAGAGAATAAACAAGAAATTGACTCTAAGATTTTAGAAAGATTATTAGATGAACGACTAAAGGAAAGAAAAGAGGAAGAAGCAGCAAGGTAACCTGCCTGGCACAATAAATGAGATTAATTAACCTCTTACAACTGTTAAAAAGCAACTTATAATTTATATTTATAAAATGTCTTTAACATCAAAACAGGCCTACTAACAAGATCCAATTCTAATTCTAAGAAAAATAGTAATTTCACAAATACTGCCAGAATCTCTGAAGTATATAGCTGTGGATATTTTCACAGTCCCAAATCAGACATTCTAAACCAAATGTTTACTTTCAAAAGACATTGTAAAAAAAGATGTTCTGGTGGACCACAGGCTTAGACTTCGAGCTCCCAATGTAGGGGCCTGTGTTCGATCCTTGGTGGGGGAACTAGATCCCATATGCCTCAACTAAGAGTTTGAATGTTGCAACTAAGACCTAGTGCAGTCAAATAAATAAATATATTTTTTAAAATGAACATAGAGATAATATATTTTTTTCTACTGTATTTATCTGTGACTTAATTTTACTAACTAGAATCCACAGGTCAAAGAAATAATATAAAAAGTGAAAATACACTTGTGTCATGTGACTAAAATCCAAAGCTTGACTAAGTTCTACATAAAATAAAGAACAAGACTAGTTATTTATAACTGATATGTGCAACATCAAACGCTTATTCTTGGGACTTTCTGGTAGTTCAGAGGCTGAGACTCAGAGCTCCTGATATGGAGGATGTCAACTCAATCCCTGGTGGGGTAACTAGATCCCGCATGCCACGTTAAGACTTGGTGCAGCCAAATAAATAAATAAATTAAATACTTTAAAAAAATTGGTCAGAGATGCAGTGCAACTTGGTAGGAAAAGAGATAAAATTTATAGGATTTAGAATTACATTTTTGGCCAAATATCGACAGACATGCTGATTCTATTTGTTTTCCAGCATCAGTTTCCAAATGTGCTGGTCAAATGCAAGATAATTTCTTTTATCACCATTTGTCTTTGATCTACCCAAGTAGTATATGGAAGTAGCTAGAAACTGGCAGCAAAATTCTTCCTCCTCCTTGTCAGATCTTAGATTCTTAGCAGCAGCAGCATATAGTATCCAGGTTTTGGATGAGGAGAGCATCACAAAAGAGTCCTACCTAACTAGATATGTAGAAGAATTGCCAATTCACACACTACCAAGTAGGGAAGGCATGCAGAAACAATGCTCAGTAGTCACAAAGGTCTGGGTCATGAACAAGAGAACTGAAATTACACCAAGACTTCAGTCTGGATCACAGGGTCACAGGGTTTAGAATATAGTGAGACAACACTTCCTATTAACAAGAAATAGGATTTGTGGTCCAGTGGTTACGAATCTGCCTGCCAGTTCAGGGGACACAGTTTCAATCCCTGGTCAGGGAAGATTCCACATGCCTCAGGGCAACCAAGCCCATGTACCACAACTATAGAGCCCACAGTCTAGAGTCTGTGAGCTGCAACTACTGAAGCCCACACACCCTAAAGCCCATGCTCTGTAACAAGAGAAGCCACCTCAATGTGAAGCTCAAGCACCGCAACTAGAGAATAACCCCTGCTTGCTGCAACTAGAGAAGAGCTGGGGTGCAGCAACAAAGACCCAGCACAGCTAAAAATAAGTAAAACAAGATACACACTGTTGGGAGGAGAGGTGTAGTAATATATTTGAAGAGAATATGTATAAAGATTTTCAAAGGAAGGGGAAAAGGATGCCAAAAGAACACTGAGTATGAGAGAATGACCCACCTACAGAACAATCTGAAGAAGACTGTCCAGAGTGGCCTACTGATATGAATGGGCTCTACTGTACTTAACTGGTCCCCTGTTGGTGACTGCCTGATACAGTTTTTCGATACTGTTTTTAAAGATGCAGTCAACATTCTTATACGTATTTCTTTGTGTAATAGTATGCCAATACCTGAGGGCTAAATTTCTAGTTCTTCAACCCTAATGAAAAACAGATTCCTTATCCCAAACCTCTTTAAATTTCATCATTACTTTATTGAAAAGAAAATAAATTAATTTTCTGAATACAAAGAAAATTTGAAATTTTTCAACTTACTCATACAGAAAAAAATTTAAAGTGCAAAAAATATGAAATAAAATTTAAAAACTGTGAGAATGCCACCATCCATTGATAATTACTATTCACAGTTTGATTCATTTTATTCTAGTCTTTTAATCTTCATTTATATACATTTTAAATAAAAAGTTTGTATTATACATAGTTTTATATTATACCTTTTTCACTTAACTCTATGTTGTGAACATTTCTCATTTAATAAGAGGGAAAATGATACAAATTCTCCCAGCTTACAGTTAGACAATCCTTTATTAATTTTTCCAGTTTTCCTAATTAATAGCCAGAGTTTTTTAAAAACATTTTAACTTTTCTTACAGAAAAAAATCCCCAAAACATACAAAAAATTGTGAAAATTAACTAGCCCCAATATGAGAAAATTAGATGTTTATGTGGTAAAGTAAAAAGTATAGTGAATATTATAAATGATTTATTCTTTATTTTTACCATTATAAGCCTTAAATTCTATGATATTGTAAGATATTTGAATTTCCAAAGATAACTACATTTTGGACCTTTTCATTTCAGAAAAGTCAAGGAAGAGGCATTAAGAATAGAAGAAGAAAATAAAAAGCTGTTGGAAGCTATGACTGCAAAAGCAAAAGGCAAATACAGGATTATATGATTAACAATGCGTCATTTGATTTTGTATTGTGACTGCAAAGTTGTAGTATTTACAGAGAAGTATAAACAGAGTGACCATGTTTCCCAGTTTTCCCATGAGAGTCCAGGTTTATGCCCAGGTTCCTGAAACATTTGTTTGACTCCCTCTCCTTCTCATTGTGTTCCACTTTGGATAAAACATTGTATGGTCACAGCAGTAATGAATTCATAGAAAATGGATTCTTGACACAGACACCTACTCCTCCACCTTGTAAGAGGGACGCACAGCAGGACCAGCATGTGCAACATGTCTTTAAATTTTCTAGTAGGCACATGAAAAATAAAAAGAGACAAATGAAATTAATTACAATCATCCCTCACTATCCATCAGGAATTGGTGCCAGGACTCCTGCAGATACCAAAAATTCGTGAATCCTTAAGTCCCTTATGTAAAATGGCATAGTATGTGTGTATAACCTAAACATATCGGCATATACTTTAAATCATCTCTAGATAACTTATAATGCCTAATAAAATGTAAATGCTATGTAAATAGTTGCCAGCATGCAGCAAATTCAAGTTGTGCTTTTTGGAACTTTCTGAAATTTTTTTTTGAATATTTTCAACTTGTAGTTGGCTGAATCCGTGGATACAGAACCTGAAGATTCAGAAAACCAACTGTATATTTTATTTAATATAGTATATCCAAATTATTATTTTAACAATGCAAATTATGTTAAATTTAATTAACATTGATTAATGCATGTAATCAATGCAAAAATTACTGATATGTTTTTATATTCAATTTTTCACACAAAGTCTCTGAAGTCCATTATGTATTTTACACTCACTGCACATCTCAGTTTGGACTAGCCACAGCCGCATGTGGCTTGTGGCTATGTATCAGATAGTACAGGAATAGCCATTCCCTATTAAATGGACATTTGGGCTGTTTCCTTCCTTTTACTGTTATAATATTTGGGACTGCTGTATGCTATGGCATAAATTTGGGAATATATTTTATATTTCATTTTAATAGATATAATATATAGAGACTGTGTCTATCTTGTTGATTAAGCATCATGCTCCAGGGGTTGTTCCCAATTAAATATCTGCTGACTTAAACTAAATAATTTATTTCTTCTCATTTTTTTCTAGAAGCAGAAGAAGCTGAAGCTGAGGCTTTTGAGGGTATTGAAGGTGAGGAGTCTGAACTTCACGAAGGGTCTGAGGCCCTTGAGGTTGCTGAGGAGACCAGGGGGGTCTTACCCGAGGAGTCTGACATTTTTGAAGTCCCAGAAACAGAACGTGAATCAGGTTAGACTTTTATTAAAGAGTGTATCCTTAATTCCACTGCTGCCTATTGGCATGTTTGTGTGCATGTGTGTGTGTGTATGTTGATGTGGTATAAAGTGGAAGCAGGCTGAGATTGCAGAGATGTGCCCCCAGAGAGCAGCAGGTGGCTGAAAGTATGGTAGGAAAGCTGAGTGCTCTGCCTGGGTGCTGGCACTCTTGTCAGGGTCTGCTATATAATTTGGGGAGCACAATGTTCAAAAATCAGGAAAAACAAGTCATTAAAAGTACAAGAACATAAAGCTCTTTCTTTCCCTCCATGGTCTCTCTTAACTTGTCATAGTACTTTATGTTTGCTGTTTAAAGTCATTCTAAGTAAAGAAAAATTAAAATTTTAAGCTCTTAAGCATGAATTTTACCATTCATCTTTATGTTGCCCAATGCCACTTTTAAATGCAAACCTAAGAAAGGATGTGATGAGGTTCCATAGTCATTCATTTCTCTTTAAATGCCATTACCTTCATTCTGAATCTGGAGCAAGTTCTAATTTGAAGGGAAACCATAGTCAGGCCTGTCAGCATCTTCCATCCCCAAATCACTAAGTCACACTTATTCCCACACATTGTGGGTCCTCTTAGAATTCTGTGCTCTTGATGGGGTATCAGGAATGCTCATGGGCATGAGATGGCAAAGAATGGCAGACAGATCGCGCATATCTCTGCTCACAGGCATGCCCTATTGTCCCACTGGAGTCCCTTTGGATTTTGCTTACAAAACTGGGTTCAAAGATAAAAATGACAACCAAAGTGCATTAAACAATTATTATTGAATTACTCCCTCTTCTCTTGAGTATTAAACATTATAGATTCTATAGAAAGAGGACCCAACTATTATTTTAGCTAACTTGCAGGACAGTTTCCACAATATTACACAATGGCTATATATAGATTTTTAAAATATATGTGTGTGTGTGTGTGGGACACACAAAACTTGTGTCTCAGAACTAGGAAAGACTAAGGGGTGAGAAGAAAGATAATTAGTCCTTCCTTCCCTGAAACTATCTACACTAGATCTGTACATGAATCATGTCTTTTATTATCCAGGAAAGCAGTTGTTGATCTCTATCTTCAACAGTGCTATTAGTTGAGATTCTCCTCAGTTTCACCACACCTGCACCCACAACTGAGACTCTGGCCACTTTATGGTCTTTTGGAATATCTTTACGGGTATCTCAAGAAATTAAAAGAATGCTCAGGCATTTTTGATGCCATGTGAACAGAAGTTTGAATGATATTTAACAACAGTTATCAGAACTGTATGTATCAATTATTATTCTGGTCAACGTCCTTTTGTATATTTAAGAATATTCTTCATTTTCTGCCTTATAGTATTATGTATTTTTATGCCTCCCTGGAATTGAGCAGTGGGTTCATGTGTTTGCAGTGCAGAAAACTAAACTCTGACCGCAGATGTCTGCAGCAAAGTAAGGGCTTAGTAGTAGGATGCCAAGTAAGGGAGTAGGAGACAAGCCTGAGATCCACTCCAACTTGGTCTTTGAGTTGGAGAGATTTAAGGAGGAGAGGGCTTCCCACATGGCACTAGTAGTAAAGAACTCACCTGCCAATGCAGGGGATGTAAGAGACATGGGTTCGATCCCTGGGTCAGGAAGATCCCCTGGAGGAGGGCATGGCAACCCACTCCAGTATTCTTGCCTGGAGAATCCCATGGACAGAGGAGCCTGGTGGGCTGCAGTCCATAGGGCTGCAAAGAGTCAGACACGAAGGAAGCAACTTAGCTCATGCACAAACGGGAAGAACAAAGAATCTGCAGTTAATCATCATCCTGTGACATTTCTTAATCATTGTTTTGGGGGTCAGGATGCCTACTGTTTATGAATCTTTATATGAGTATCTGGTGACTCATGATCCGGGATCTGTTAGCTCATCTTGCCCTGGAGAAACAACCTGAGTATGTACATTAATGATGTTATCTGATTCTGGTTGATTAGTGTTCACTTAGCACAGAAATGAGTCAGAGGGGACAAGAAAGGGAATAACATTTTGAATAAAGAGATTAATCATAAACTCAGCAGGGGAACACAGTTTTAGGGGGATTCAGTACTTTACCTAATGAAAACTGTATTGTCAATTTGACATAGTATATACAATTTAAACTGTTTTGAAATTTTCTTTGTGCCAAAATTTTCATAAAGGAATAATGTTTTTAAAACTCAAACACTAACCATCAGATATTTTTTTAAGTATCTGAGCCTCCTGAGGATGCTACAGTTGGAGCAGAATTTCCAAGAGGATCCAGAGAGAGCCTGGGAACTGAAGAATTACCTGAAACAGGTCAGATTATAAAATAAAAGTAGTGCATAGAAGTGCTTTTCATATTCTCTTACAATTTTAAACATAAAACCAATGTCCTACTTATTTCTTCTATGTCGTTCGTTGTATGCTGGTTGATGTGTGTTATATTTATCTAACTTATTATATTAAAAATGTATCTAGCCAACTTATAACAGTTTTTCAACAAATTTTATGTTCTACTTTTATTAACAAAGTTGCCATATGAAATTAATATTAATTATCTAAATAATTTGGATTTTATTTATAAGTAACAATTCATCTACAGCCAAAACAATGAACAAAGCGTAGTTGAAATATGAATTTATAAATGCATATTATTGCTTAGAACTCCAAGTTTATTTCTTTCAAATGTTTAAAAAGTATTATCAATTATTTTGGCAATACAGCTAAAGATATAATGCTTGAAGGCTCTTTTTTCTTTCTTTTAACCTTTACTCAAAAGTTCTACTACCTGAGTTTCCAGAAGATGGTTATCCTGATGTTCCTGAAATGGATTCAATTAAAGAGATTGTCAGATCGTTCCATGCTGCCTGGAGACAGATGGAAACAGCTATCACTGACTCTTTTACTCAAATTTTAAACCTGGAGATTTCTGGCAAAACTCCAGAGGAACTACTTCAAAAAGTCGTTGAAACCATGGAAAGTAAGGGCTGCTGTAATCATAACATTTGTTGCCGTGAGCAGGCCATATTATTAAAAGTACTGTGCAAGTTTAAAGCCTTGGTTTATGAAGTAAACATTCAGTATACCCAGGGATGATATTTAAAATATTTAACCACTGTCCTAGAACACCCATCAGAATAGCCATGAGACACACAGCACTGGCCAAACTGGCCACTCGTCACTTAAAGAATTTGTAAAGGCCTGTTTGCCTACATGTGTAAGCTAAGAGACCAGCCCTATAGTTAATTTTCTTTATCTTGCTACTGCAGTATGTTCATATGCTTTTATCCTAAAAATGTCTTTCCGACTGTTTGCTTTGTTTTTCTTTTTTTTTTGAAAGAGCCCTTTCGCCATGCTGGTTGGGAGTTAACTATGGAAGACTATGATGAAGAAACGGAGGACTATCAGGCTGAAGCCGATGTCGATGAGGAGCTAGAAGAAGAGGAAGAGGAGGAGGAGGAGGTGGGAGGCTTTTCTCCTGCTCACTGCCCGAGGTCGCATTACTGAAAGTGCACATGTCCGGAGTGGTAACTGGCACTTCTAGACTTCAAGAGAACAAGCAGAGATCTTCAGTTTTGTAAACATTTTCAACACATTTTGCCTCCACTCAGCTTCATTTGACCTCTGAAATGCCAGAGCTACTTAGACAGTATGTTACACCCATGAAAAAAGAAGAGAGAAAACTTAAAATTTTTTTTCCATGGAAAAATCTATATGTATTAGAGACAGAAATATTTTATAAATTTAACAGAAGTGGGTGTTTTATATAAAATACAATAGTGGCATCTTTTAGGAGCTGCTGACATGAAAATGAGTGGTTTTATCAAAGAGGAACAACTCATTTTAGGCACCAGTCTACTCCCTTGGCACCACAATCTTGATAACAATTTTCAAATGATAGCCTCCTAGTTAAGGCATCTATCAATAATAAAATAGGAAGTGATTCTTTTAATTCTGGTCTTTATCAATAAAGCAAAATAATACTTTAGATAAACACTCATTTGTAATTAACTTGTTGCTTGACTTAAATCCAAATATGTATGTGTCAAACAAAAAATGTTACGCAGTGTGGTTCTGCTAATAGCTTTTGATACTTATCCTAAGAAACTGCTGAGACTCTTAGTCAGGGTGGTTAAAGGATGTGGGTTTTGTCCCAATAATGTTCAGACTCTCTTTTTTCAATCAACCTTCTGCTGCCATTCTTCTTCTGTGACCTGCTCTGGTCTGCAAGAGCACGGTGTCTTTCTTGTGCCTGCAGACAGTTCTCAAGTGGTCTGTAATTTTCAAAACTTAAATTTTTAAATATGGTCTTCATTGATAAGTGTCTTTTCCTCTCTTTTCCTCTTCCTAATTTACCATTCCTTCTTCCAGTGTGTGTTAGGCTTCCTGAGAGGGGTGGTTGTTTTCTTTCTTTCTTTTCTTTTTTGGCTCAGTGGAGTTCAGGACTCTTGCTGGACTGCTTTAGGTGACAACATTCTCAAAATTTACGAAGGCAAACTGATGTTTCTCCCCAGCGTTCAGGAGTATAGTGACAGATAGGCCACCTATTCGTTGCTGAGGCCTGAGACAAGCCCAGTTGTCTGAATTCCTCATACTTGCCCAGATGCAGGGTCAGGGAGGACTCCCCCGACCCATACAGCTCCTTCTTGGTCTCTTGCAGGTCACAGAGACCACAAAGGGTGGTAGTTGCTGATGCTAACATTCCCCAGGAAATCCACAGATTTCTACAGAGCAAATTCCTCCTAGGAGACTTACCATCTTAATGCTCTGGTCCCTCTGATGTTTGTCTCCAGATACTCACCCAGTCCATAGTGGTAAAGAGTGTTGTATGGTTGTCTGCCCTCAGACATCCACGGATGCCAACCACCACCTGCTCTAGCAGTTAGACTCTGAGGAGGTGGTAGAGAAAGGAGGAGAGTCTTTAGAGCACCATCTTCCCAGAATCCCTTGCTCCAAGACCCCCCAATCCTTACCACTATTACACACATACCTCACATTTTTTTAACTGAAATTCATATATAACTGGTGAGCCTTCATTTTTTATTTGCTAAAAGTCTGGCAACCTCACTCTAAGTGCATTTATTGAAAAACAAGAAAGACTAGAGAAATTAATTAGGCATTCAAGTCAAGAACCTAGAGAAAAAAAGCATAACAAAAGGGACCAAATGAAGTAAAAAGAAGGAAATTAAAGGCAAAAATTAATGAAATAGGAAAAAAAGACCAAATAAAAGCAGTAGGCCTACCTTCAAAAAAATGAAAAGTTGGTTTCCTGACAAGAGCAATAAAATAGACAAACCTCTGGCAAGTAAAATGAGGTAAAAAGAAGGAGGAGTAAATAACATTTGAAACAGAAATCAGATTTTGAAAGAGGTTCATTTTAAATTACAACTTTATACTAACAAATTTTAAAGTCAAAATGAAAAGCATTTTCAAAATGCAAATTACTAAAATATGCTTAAGATGAGAGATAAAAGCTGGACAAGCAAAAGTAACTGTAGGGAATTATAGGGCTTTTCTTGTTGGTTAGATAAGTCTTATGTTATAAATCTTCCATAGCATAGAAAAATATCAGTACTTTCCAGCTCATTTTGAAGCTTGAATAACCCTGACACAAAAATTGAACGAGTGACACATGAAAAGTAGAGATTAGTTTTGCACATTTACAGAAAGTTGTTTTTTACATCTTGTTTGAGGGGAGAGAAAAAGCGTGTTGTAGAATAATCATGCAAAGTATTATCTCATTGTTATCTTAAAAAATAATGTATTTGTGCCTAAATTTGTGTCTTTATATATAAATATGTAAGATATACTGAGAAAAATGGGTTGAAAGGGTACACAATTAAGTGTTAAGATAGTACTGGAAGGGAAAGGTGAGAGAAATGTTCACTCTTCATGCCTTGTGGTTATGTTTTGAATAATTTACAGCAAGCATGCATTGTACAACACAGAAAATTATTTTTAAAATATACTTTACTTTAAGTGTAGGGCTTCCCTCATAGCTCAGTTGGTAAAGAATCTGCCTGCAGTGCAGGAGACCCCGGTTTGATTCCTGGGTCAGGAAGATCCCCTGGAGAACGGATAGGCTACCCACTCCAGTATTCCTGGGCTTCCCTTATGGCTCAGCTGGTAAAGAATCTGCCTGCAATGCAGGAGACCTTGGTTTGATCTGGGTTTGATCCCTGGATTGGGAAGATCCCCTGGAGAAAGGAAAGGCTACCCACTCCAGTATTCTGGCCTGGAAAATTCCATGGACCATCCATGAGGTTTCAAAGAGTCGGACACAACTGAACGACTTTCACTTTCACTTACTTTAAATACATTGCAAGAGTCCCTAAGGGACTTTACATATGATTTCTTCATCTATCATCTTCATCTATCAATTTCCAATTGAACAAAATAAAATTTTTCCAAATTATTTGATTATATATCCACTGAGTAGGAAACAAAGCAAATCCTGAGACATCTCCCATTTTCATTTTCAATGAATAAGAAGTTGTGACCCTGACTCAGCTTCTACTTCTTGGAAATAATTTTATTTTAGAAACTGACTTCACAGTGACCCTGCATCCACATATTACAGGGATTTTTATTACACATTTGTCTATAGAGGGCTCGGGACACCTTCATTATCAGTGCTGCTTCATTTTCTTTATAAAATAAAGACACTTGGGATTTGAACTCAGAGGAATATAAGAAATTGATTTTTTGATGAATTCAAATAGTACAAGAACTGGTCTTTTGTGGATTGTTTTAAAGGGATATTGTTATGGATTAAATACTATTCAAAGATGCATTTTTTAAATTCCCTCTTTAGTATTATGAGAACAGTGCATTAATAGTGTTCTCCAAACTTTGAATGATATTTCTAGAATGAAGATAGAATTAAGGAAAAGAGAAGACATTTGGGAGATACAAAGCACTTTTGTCCAGTGGCTCTCAAAGAAAACTTCGTCCTACAACCAGGCACCCCAGAAGAAGCAGCTAAATATCGAGAAAAGATCTATTACTTTTCAAGTCCTGAGGCTAAAGAAAAGTTTTTGGAGCAACCTGAGGAGTATGTGGCTCATGACGAACCACTAAAGGTGAAAACAGTATTCCCATCCTGATGACTGCTCCTGCATCCTTGTTTAGAGACTTGCTACCAGTCTCCACCATTTTACTCAATAGTGAAGTCATCAATATAATAAAACAGTATGGTGGCAATATCTAGGTTTTAAGAACAACTTTTTGGAATATAACATAATCTAATTATCTATTTTGATTTCTTCAGTAATGCCTTACATCAAACCAACACATATCTTTTTAGCTGAAGTATTTAATAGGAAGTCACAGTTGAATTTATTGCTTTTAATTTTATTGGATTTATTTTATTGCCTAATCATTTTGATGTACCATTTTAACATCTAATTTCTTGTTAGACTTTTTTCCCCACAGTATTGTGATTTTGCCATTGTGGATATGAAATAGTGCTTAGGAAATCTTTGGGCATATCATTCTTTCTTTCTCTTAATTATTTTATTAGTATAATTCCCTAGAATGGATTGCAAGATCAAAATTATAAATCACAGTATATTGTTACGGGGCTTCCCTGGTGTCTCAGCAGTAAAGAATCTGCCTGCCAGTACAGGAGAGGTGGGTTCGATCCCTTGGTATAGCAGATGCCCTGGAGAATGAAATGGCAACCCACTCCAGTATTCTTGAAAATTCCATGGACAGAGGAGCCTGACAGGCTACAGACCATGAGGTTGCAGAGGTGGGCACGACTCAGCCACTAAACAACATATTGTCAGGACTTTCAATAATACTGATGCCTTGTTAAACAGAACAAGTAAAACACAATTTAAATTCTTCTGGATAATTTGGGCCATTTTCATGGCTATCCCATACACCTTTAAACTCTTCTCTGAGCATTTCCTTCACAAGGACAAAAGGTGATGAGGCTGTGCTTGCTTCCCTCTGCTGCTCAAAATCCATTACTGCCAGCCCCTTTGAGGCTCATACCATCCAAATATCGCCATCTCCCACTCCTCCTGCTGTCACCTATAAATATCAGAGTCATCGCCCCGCATTTACAAAAGATTTATCTGTTCCTTCATCCCAAATCTCATCATTGTTCTTGACCAGCTTGAGCATTAGTGGACAGCCCATACAGCTGGATCTCTGTGGATTCTCTTGTTTGGGGGCTTCCCTATCTCCCATGGACAGAGGAGCCTGGTGGACTACAGTCCACAGGTCGCAAAGAGTCAGACATGACTGAGCAACTAACACTTTCACTACTTTCACTTTATCTCCAATACAGAGATTACAGATTGAATGAAGGCACCTCTAACATTCCCGTATCGGTGGGCTTTTTGTTTGGTGGAGAGGTTTTGGTGGTGGTGGTGGTGGTGTTTTTATTGTATTAAGAAAATGTCTTTGCATTCTTCCATAATTAAAACTTTTTAAAAGAAACAAAATTAATTTTATTTTATTAAATGCTTTTTGGCACTTGATATCAAGATGCTCTGTATTTGTTGATGCTCCCTGAGGATCATGGTTGATGCCATGAATCATGTTAATTGGTATCCTAATGTCAAAACATCCTTGAGTTTGTGAAGTGATAATTCAGTCTTAGGGAGGGTGTTAATAAGCCTTAGGTTTTCTAAATTCTTAAAGCTTCTTCTTCTTCACTGTCTATCTCCTCTTCCCCCATCCTTGACTTACCCCCTGTTTCAGGCTCCTCCATTAAGAATATGCCTTCTCGGCCCCCATGGCTCTGGCAAAACTGTCTGTGGAAGACAGCTGGCAGAAAAATTGGGCATTTTTCATATTCAATTTGAAGAATTTCTTCAAGAAAAACTAATGCTCAAAACTGAAAAGAAAGTTGGACCTGAATTTGAGGACGATTCTGAGGATGAACAATTTGCAAAACAAGAACTTGAAGAGCTTGCAATTCAGGCCAATGTTACAATTGAGGAAGAAAATACAAAGAAGCTGGTAGGAATATTAATAATTTCTTTGCAGATATTTGTGCTTACTAGTGTTACTTTTAGGGAGTAGAATATAAGTAGTATAAAACTCTATATATAAAATTTCAAAGAAGTAAAAAAAATAGCCCGTAAAAGTAATTTAATAGTCATCCTCTCAATATGTTAAATACAGACCTCACTACTCATCTAAAATATAAAGTACTGAGTTTTACATGACTCCAATGAAAAACAGAAAAGCTTTCCCTGACAAGAGTGTTGTATAGCATTTATTTGGGGCTGTTATTTGATGGACTACCCAGATGGTTCAGTGATAAAGAATCTGCCAATGCATGAGATGCAGGTTCAATCCCTGCATCAAGAAGATTCTCCTGGAGAAGAAAATGATAACCAACCCCAGTATTCTTGCCTAGGAAATCCCACTGACAGAGGAGCCTGGTGGACTATAGTCCATGGAGTCGCAGAGTCCAGCACGACTTAGTGACTAAACAACAATGTTATTTGAGATGTCCAATCTAGATGATAAGATTTCTGTTATTGTGTTCTGTGTTTTCTGTTTATTAATAATACTATAAAAAATCTGCCCCTGTACCAGTAGAGATCTCAAAATATTAATTTCTAATGATCCCTCGTAAGAAAGTTTGTATGTATCTTTTTGTTGTTCTTCAGTCACTCTGTCACGTCTGACTCTTTGCGACCTCATGGATGGCAGCATGCCAGGCTTCCCTGTCCTTCACCATCTCTTGGAGTTTGCTCAAACTCATGTCAGTTGAGTCGATGACGCCATCCAACCGTTTCATCATCTGTCACCCCTTCTCCTCCTGCCCTCAATGTATCTCTTAGGTGGTTTCTATCTGGGCGTATAGAGAAAGCTCATTATTTTAACTCACCTTTTAACCATTTCTGATATATCTGAACCCTTTTTTTCCAAATGATCTTCTATAAATGGACACAGGTACAGATTATATTCGATGACTGCCTGCCTGGCCCATCCTTTAATCAGGATCTAAATTGAGTAGTTATAAGATAGGTGACAAAAATCAGTTAAGCTTTATAGGAGTGTGATATAGATTCATCTTGGTTTTAGTAAAAATGATGAGACGATCAAAATTAGTCATGCTACATGCTAGTAACTCCTCTTAGCAATAGTAAATATAATTTCGTATCCATCCTAAAGGAAATCAGTCCTGAATATTCATTGAAAGGACTGATGTTGAAGCTGAAACTCCAATACTTTGGCCACTTGATCCAAAGAACTGACTTATTGGAAAAGACCCAGATGATAGGAAAGATTGAAGGCGGAAGGAGAAGGGGATGACAGAGGATGAGATGGTTGGATGACATCACCGACTCAATGGACATGAGTTTGAGTAAACTCCAGGAGTTGGTGATGGACAGGGAGGCCTGACGTGCTGCAGTCCATGGAGTCGCAAAGATTCGGACACAACCAAGTGAATGAACTGAACTGAACTGATATTAAATATTGGTTTAAAGAAAAGAACTCAGATTTTTAAATGCTTACAAACAACAGTATAAAAAATGACCTGAGAAAAACAGATCTTGTATTAACTATGTAACATATTACTCTTTATTAATATAGAATTTTAAGTTTTGTTTGTTTTATGATTTTTGTTTGTAGCCTCAGGAAGTGCAACTTACAGAAGAAGAAGAAGCAATCAAATTAAACCTAACAGAAAATGAGTCATTGCCTCTTGAAATCCTTGAAGCAATTCTTTCTGAGTGGTGGTTTAAGGAACCGATACGGTATCTTAATTTATATAGACTTTTATACACTTATTGACTTTCATTTGCTTTATTCTTAAAAGTTAAAAATGTAATCCAACATAAAGTTAAGAATTTTCTCCTTTACTCCAATGTAAACTAGTGATTCCACACATGAAAAACATCTAGGAGATTATTTTCAAAATACTGACATCAGAGACTCCAAACAATTGAATTAAAATTTGAGGTGCAAGGTTGGGACCTAGGCATTGGAGCCTCCCAGAGGATTATAATGTGCAGTCGTGATTGTGTGTGTATGCTTAGTCGCTTGGTCATGTCTGACTCTTTGCAACCCTATGGACTGTAGCCCATCAGGCTCCTTTGTCCATGGGATTCTCCAGGCAAGAATACTGGAGTGAGTAGTCATTCCCTTCTTCAGGGGATCTTCCCAAGACCACTGACCAGGGATAGATCCCAAGACCAGGGATCGAACCCAGGTCTCCTGCATTGCAGGTAGATTCTTTGCCATCTGGGCCACCAGGGAAGCTCAGTCATGATTAGGAAATACATGTAGTTAAGCATACATCTTGATAAAAAGATTACTGCTAATCATGAAGAACAAATATTCCAAGTTAATGATTTTAGTGCTTTTCTACATATGGGAAAATGCAAGAATCTGGGGTCATTGAAATCCTTCCTGAGATATGCAGTCTACTATCTAGGGGCCCATTTATCTAGTAGAGAGAATGAGTCACCCTATTTTTTCATTCTGAATTCTTTTCAGGGTACATTGTCAGTAGGTGACTGCGGTGGGTTATGATTTAACCCCTATATTACTGGTTGGTGAGCAACACTCTTTGTTTATGTTGTGGTTGTTGTTCACATCGCTTAATAGCTGTCCATAGTCTTATCCCTTTACCAAAAGCCAGGAACAGCTTGATCCCAGACAGAACAAATTTAAGAGTTACAGGTCACCAGAATTTAAAACTTTGCCTCAATTTCCTAACTACAATCTCTTGCCTTGATATCCACCAGAAGAAAGTGAAATGATATTTACAGTACTGCTAATAGCAAACACGTATATGGAACTTACTGTGTGTAAGATACTGTTCTTCTATATTGTATTCATATTCATTTCCTTGATCCTTACAACTATCCTATGGGACAGGAACTTTTATTTTCTCATTTTGGAGATAAGGAAACTATATCAGTGAGAATCAAAAAAGCTAGCAGGTCCCAGCGCTGCTCTGGTCATTCTCTTACTTAGTCCCCGACCTAACTGAGAAAGCGAGATTATCAGTCACCTTAGTTTTAATTTCTTATTCCCTAAATCAGATCAAGAGTTGAGGTACGCTTAAGCATGTTGCTTACAACAATATAGTCATGGGATGTTCTTCATTAACTTAGCTCCTAATTTCACATCATACACGAAAAAAAAAAAACAACATATGGTTGAAGAAAAGTAAAAAATGAAATTCTAAAAGCCTAAATAAAATAGCTGAACATTAGCACTACCATCAAAACTTATTACAATGAAAAGTCTGTAACAGCGTGAGAAATTTCCGCATATGATGTTAGACTAAAACAAGAGGACACACAGTTATTCACAATAGAAAGCTCAACAAGTGAGCGAACGAGAGAGAGACAAAGCAAAATGGCGACAACCTCTTGAATATGAGATTATAGACAACTTTGTCCTTTCTTTGTGCTTTTGTTTCTTATTTTCTATAGTGAAATATTTTGCTTTTATAATTAGGAAAAAAATAGCACATTTTAAAAAGGCCTCAATCCTAGGGAGAGCTTATTAGTTACTGAGGTATAACTAATTGCATTACATTACTGAGATATACTGGTAGAAATGAAAATGTTGATTCAGAAGAGGGCTTGCCAAGACTTAGCTACTGTACGTGGGAAGCAGGAGGGAGTTGAAGGGTCTCTGGAGTTTGGCCCCTGGACACTAGTGAGTCAGAGGGAGAGCCATGCAGAAGGGTAACAGTGAGCATGATTTCCGATAGTATGGTGCACATATAACTCCTGAAGGGCACTCAGATAAAGAAACTAGGCAGTTTGTTGAAAATTCTAAATCAAAATTCGAAAAAGAGCTTGGATGTAAAGGTAAAGATTTAGATGTCATTGACAAACAAGTGACAACTAGAGCGAAGAGATTTTGTTGAAGGCATCTCTGAAAAAAAGGAAACATATCTTAAGGCAATATATATAAATTTGCCCATTTAATTACAAAGGATACAACATTTCTAAATGCCAGTTAAGAGCTAAAACTATCAAATGTTCTTGAAAACCCTATTCATATGAAGAAGAAAATGTATATTTAAATATAAATAGTTAAACCAAATTTTAGAGAAACGGAATAAGCTCATTCAAAAAGGGACCAAACTGGGAGGGGGTTCTGGAAGGGGAACATACGTATACCCGTGGTGGATTCATGTCAGTGTATGGCAAAACCAATACAATATTGTAAAGTTAAAAAATAGATAAATAAACTAATTAAAAAAAAAAAAAGGGACCAAACTAAACCAAGTCAGGTTCTCCAAGCCTGTGTATGTATGTGTTCAGTCACTCATTTGTGTCCGACTCTTTGTGACTCCATGGACTGTAGACCACCAAGCTCCTCTGTCCGTGGGATTATCCAGGCAAGAATACTGGAGTGGATTGCTATTTCCTCCTCTGGGAGATATCCCTGACCCAAGGATTGAACTCATGTCTCCTGCATCTCCAGCATTAGCAAGCAGATTCTTTCCCACTGTGCCACCTGGGAAGCCCTCTCCAAGCCTGATTGTATTATAAATATTCCCTAATGAAAATGTGTTAACATTCCAAGTTATTTTCATGATTCTTAAAGTTTTATCATACTTGGGCAAGTTTGATGATCCTATTTGAATATAATCATCCTATACATACGAGCCAAGAAAACATTAATAATTGTCACTGGTTACAAAAAGAGCGAGGGAAGAGGGTATGAATTGCCTCATGAAAAGGAACATCATTAGGAGAAAAATGACTAAAATGTAAGAATTCTCAATAAAGGTGGGGGGGGGTAGAGAGGCAGCCAAGCAAACTCTTTACATAAAGGGTGACATCTTCATTAGGCTGGGCACTCATCCCAAGCAGAGAACTTATTTTCCCCTTCCCTGTGATCTTCTCACAACTTTTAGTAAGCTTGTATTTAACAGTAATTGTCTATAACTGTTTGACTGCAATTTTATACTATAAATATCAAATATTATAATTTTAATCTAATTTGATACATTTGGGAGAAGAAGCAGCATGTTTATACAAGTAGAAATATTAAAAGAAATAAAAGATACTACAGTAAACTATTTAAACTTTTTAAAAGTTTCATTGGACATCTAATATAAAGTTGAGATTTAGCAGTACTTTTTTTTCATTTTTAAATCAATATTAGAATAGTTTAAGCAAATAAAGTAAGTTATGAAATTTCCACATAGTTCCACAGGTTTTGTATTAGATGGTTTCCCGCGGTATCCAGATGAGGTCCAGTTCCTGGGGGAACACGGGCTTTTCCCAGATGCTGCTGTGTTTATACAAGTTGACGATCAAGATATTTCTGATCGCCTCCTTCCTGTCCAAATTGGAAAGTGGAAAGTGAAACAAAAGAAGAAATTAGAAAGGAAAAAACTCATCAAAGAAATGAAGGCAAAAATCAAGGTATGTATCCATTTGAAAAAGTATGAGGGTAAATGTGTTCAGCAACTATCCAATTTCTAAAGTGACCTTTACAAAAATGTAGTTTTCTGATTTTAATACCACATTCAGTATGCAAACTATTTTCATCAAATTTTGACAATTTACCATGAAAGAGTTAAGAATTATTTGAGGCCTTTGTGATTATCTACATGTTAATGCTTCTCTCTTCGAGGCAAATAAAATGAAAGATAGTGGCTGCACCAAAGTATCCTTGTACTAGACATGAGAGCACAGTGGACGAGGCAGCAAGTAGAGCAAACCTTGAAACACAAAGACAAAATTTTCATTGACTTTCACTAGCTCCCGGAATGTTGACACCAACCATCAAGGTCATTTTAGCCCATAGTAAAAATAAATACAGGTATTAGCTTAGAATATCTTTTCTTAAACTGTATTCTGAGAAGTTTCCATAAAATGTTCAAAAGTGTCATAGGGAACCTATGCAATTGCACTCCTAGGAATCTAACAAAAATGAAAATAGTCCGTGTAAAAATGTGTTTGTGAAAGTTCACACACCATTGTTCATGATAGCCAATAAGTGAAAACAACTCAATGTCCATCAACTGATGATGGATAAACAAAATGTGACAAATATCCAGATAGGTTCCCTTGGGTTACAGCTCAAGGTGGCAACATAGGAGTCTTCTGAACTCAGTCTACTCTGAAAGAAATCCAGAAACTAGCTGGAGAAACTAGTCTAGGAGAAGCTAGACTCCTGCACATTGGGTAAATGAGAAAATACCTACATCACCTATTAATACATCAAAACAGCTGCTACCTGAAGATCTTAGCTTCCTATCAGTCTATACTGACTGTGATCCTCCTGTACGGGACACTGATAGGTCATTTCACACCCTTAACTACGGGAGCCACTGAAAACCAAGAAGATGGCTTACACAAACACAAAGGCTTGAGAGATGGCCAGGACCTCAGGCCAACCTGAGCTGTGCTCATCTTCTCCACAAGACTACCTGTCGAGACTGGGAGAGGTGGCTGCTTTATCTAATGTGCAGAAACCAACACATAGCGTCAAAGAAAATGAAGAAACAGAAATATATTCTGAACAGAGGAACAAGATAAAACTCCAGAAACAAACCTTACTGAAACAAAGATAAGTGATTTATCTGATAACTAGTTAGAAATAGTGGTCATAAGGATGCTCACCAACGTCAGAAGAACAATGCATAAACAAAGTGAAAACTTCAACAAACAGGAAATAAAAGTACCAAAGAGAAATCATAGAGCTGAAGAATATAGTAACCAAACTAAAAAATTCAGCAGAGGGGCTCAATAGCAGACTCTAGACACATAAATCAGTGAAACAATAGAAAGCACAGAAATAATCCCACGCATGTATTTTCAGTTAATTCATGACAAACTAGCCAAGAATGTACAATGGAGAACAGACGGTCTCTTCAATAAATGGCGTTGGGAAAACTGTACAGCCACATGCAGAATAAAACTGGACACCTATCTTACACCATATGCAAAAATCTACTCAAAGTAGATCAAAGACTTGAAATACAAGCCCTGAAACCCTAAAACTCCTGTAACAAAAAGGAGTGAGCTCTTTCACGTCAATCTTGGAAATAACTTTTTTTATTTAACACCAAAAGCAAAAACAAATAAGTGGGACTACGTCAAACTAAAAAAATCTTCTTCCAAGCAAAAGAAACCATCAACAAAATAAAAGACAGTCTAGGGAGTGGGAGAAAGTATTTGCAAATCATATACCTGATAAGGGGTAAAAGTCCAAAATACATAAAGAACTCACACCACTCAGTATCAAAAAACCAAACAATTACATGGAACTCTGATCAATATTATGTGGAAGCCTGGATAGGAGGGCAGTTTTGGGGGAGGACGGGTACATGTATATGTACAGCTCCGTCCCTTTGCTGAAACTGTCACAGCATTGTTAATCGGCTATACACTAGTACAAAATAAAAAGTTTAAACAGAAAAAACTATGTGAAGGACTTATTTAATGCGTAGTAAATACTCAATATATGTTCATTCATTCATTCATTGAACACATACTATGGAACACTTATTATGTGTCAGGCTGGAGATAAATAGCAGTAGACAAAGCAGACAAATTTTTGTGTTTGTGGCAATACCATTTCAATGAGAGACAAATAAGTAATAAATAAATTGAAGTATTATATTCAATTGTAATAAGGGAAATAGAGAACAGTAAATTGTGGGAGGGGAATAGGGAAGAGGGAGTTGAGAGAAAAAGAAAACAAGCAATCTAATTTTTTAAGTGGGCAGATGAACTGAATAAACATTTTTCCAAAGAAGGCATGACCAACAGATACATGAAAAGGTGCTCAACATCAGTGATCATAAGATAAATGCAGATCAAAATCACAATGAGATATCACCTCTCACACCTGTTAAGGTGTCTAAATAAAAAAAGAGAACAGAGATAAATGCTGACGAGGATGTGGAGAAAAAGGAACCCTTGTACACTGTTGATAGGAATGTCAACTAGTACAGCCACTATGGAAATCAGTATGGAGTTTCCTCAAGTAATTAAAAAATAGAATTTACCGTCCAGGAATCCCAGGGTAACGTATCAAGGAAACAAAGTATATACGTCTCCAAAGGAAACATTAGTCATTATCACAATAGTCAACATAAAGAAACAACCTGTGTCTGTCAACAGATGAATGGACAAAGAAGATGTGATGTATGTATATATACAATGGGATATTGTTCAGCCGTGGAAAGGAAGGAGATCCTGCCATTTGCAACAACACAGATGAAGCTTGAGGGCATTATACCAAGTTAAACAAGCCAGACAGGGAAAGACAAATACTGCAAGGTATCACTTGTATGTGGAATCTGGAAAAAAAAAAATCAAACTCATAGAAACAGAAAATATAAAAATGGTTGCCATGGGCTGGGGGGTGTGGGAAATGGGGAGAGGTTGGTAAGATGATATAAAAAAGTTCAGTTATAATATGAATAAGGCCTGAGGATCTAATGTATAACATGATGAGTATAGTTGATAATACTGTACTGTATAACTGAAATTTGGCAAGAGAGTAGAACTTAAATGTTGTCACACACACAGGATAAGTACGTGAGGTGATGGATGTGTTACTTAACCAAATGGGAGAAGAGTCCTTCCACAATGTATACGTACATCAAATCTTTATGACATACGCATTAAATATCTCCCATTTTTACAAAGCTGGAAAAGTAATAAGTAAATATATAGTATATTCATATAATGGAGTAGTACTCAGTATTTGAAAGGAATGAACTATTGATACTCCCTACAAAAGATCATTATGCTAAGTGAAAGAAACCAGGCAAAGAAAATAGTATTATATGTACTCTATGATTCATTCCATTTACATGACATAAATGTCATGAAAGGAGTCATTTATAGATCTGGATTGAGTAGAATGAATGGAGCTTCCAAATCTGGAACTAGGAAGACCAAGATGAGACATGAGAGCAGTGGTAAATTATGTGATAGTCTTTCATGCTGAAGAGAAATTGTTGTGTTTCATGTGGCCATAGGCAAAAGAAACACCATTGATAGGAGAAAGGTACAGGAAGAAGTATTTTATTACTAGTAAGACTTTCCAAAAAGAACAAAGATCGAAGGCAGTGAGCTACTTATCGAAGGCAGATAAGCATAGACTAAGTAGACATTTGGTAGGGAGAATATGGAAGAAAGCTCTCTAGTGTCAGAGAACTAATCAGTTAATTCCAATTCTGAGATACAATGACTTAAATTATTGGATACGTTATCACAACTCAATACTCATTAATGTATTACGTGTTAAAACCATGCAGATCCTCTTTCTCTGCTCAGATACAGTTGTCAAATTGTTTTCATCTTGGACTTAGTTGGAGGAAATCCCTCTGAAGGCATTTCCATCCATCCCTTTGCACCACCACAGTAAGATTGCATCCCCTGGAACATGGACCTGGTGATCCAGTGGCTAAGACTCCACACTCCCAAAGCAGGGGGCCCAGGCTGGATCTCTGATCAGGGAAATGGAACCCACATGCTACAACAAAGAGTTCACGTGTAACAACAAAGATGGAAGATCCTGTGTATAGCAACTAAGATCCTATGAAGCCAAAAAAAAAAAAAAAAAAAAGGATCGCCTGTCCCAGGCCATCCATGGCCAGCACAAAATCAAGGCAAGCCCATCTCTCAGCCCATCTCTTCCAAGAACTATGAAAGTAAGGAGGGAGATGTGGAGAGACACCAAGCTTCACACTCTGCTGTGTGACATCCTTTGCTTTTCTGCTGCTAATCTCTGAAGAAAATGGGCCCAACTGTCTGCTAGGCAAGAGGCTCTGTAAGCATGAGACTGGAAAAGAAAGCAGAGGGCATACCAGAGCACACGTGCTTGTTACCTACCTCCCTGTGGCATCCGGCACCTCTAGACCAGTGTTATCATAGAACTCTGTGCTGAAGGAAATGTTCTGTCTCTTCACTGTCCAGTACAACAGCCACTAGCTTTGCTGTTATTAAGCATTTGAAATGAATTTAGTCAGTGAGGCTGAAAAATCAAATGTTTAATTTTATTTAAATAGAAAAGAGCTGCAAGTGGCTTTGTTGTTGTTCAGTCGTTAAGTCATGTCCGACTCTTTGTGACCACATGGACTGTATGTAGCACACCAGGCTTCTCTGTCCTGCACTATTTCCCGGAATTTGCTCAAATTCATGTGCATTGAGTTAATGATGCTATCTAACCATCTCATCCTCTGCCACCCCCTTTGTCCTTTTGCCTTAAATTCTTTTGCAGATGGCTAGTAGCTGCCATATTGGACAGAGCAGCTCTAAAGCAATCAAGCCCCATCCTAGCCATCACATGCCCTAAAATTTGTAGAGCATGTGGAACAGAAAAGAGCAGATTTCTGGAGCTAGTTCATAACCTTATGCATTTGCTCCTTTCTTTTCACACCCACAACTCAGGCAAAAGAGACTGTATTTTTATAGCTTTACAGTTAAAGTACCTATGGTAAAACTTTGGTTTAAAAAAAGTAAATAAGAGTTTTTATAATCCTCACCTTCTGAAAAGCTACAGAATCTCTCTTGGATTCATACATGAAATTAATTTGATTTCATTTGATTTTATAATTCTTTCTTGAATGTCAAGCAAACGTACATTATCTGGGATGTATACTCAGTAACTGCCAGATAAAAGGAACAGGGTGCTACTGGCCTAGACCAGAGCCCCCAGGGCATGTCTTTAAGGCACCTCTCTGATCTCTGAGTATTTAAAGGGACTGCAATTTCAAGAGTCGTGAACCAATGAGCCCCAAAACCCAAGGGTAGCTGATTAGCTTTCATGGAAACCTTAAGGTCACATCAGAGGACCCATTCATTGCGTTAGACTTAGAGGCCCCCAGAAAACTAGAAGGACTACCCATATACCATATGTGTGAAAGTATCCAAAGTACAAATGCTTTCCTCATGTGCATATGTGTTTTTAGGGTTCTTTAGACAATTACATCTTAATAATATGATGAAAAATTATCAGACATTTTCAACAAATAGCCTCCCTATTTCTGCATGTGAAAAATCCACCTCTCCACCAAAGGAAACAAATAAGTAATACATTTTGAAAAGGGATTCTAAAGTTTGAAGAAAAACTGACTGATCCCAAGTGCCACTTATACCTCTGGAGGGAAACAGCTGATCAAGAGGACCAGAGGTCCAAAGATACACATGACATAATTATCACCATCACAATCTTTCCTGGAAAGTATCCTTCTGACCAAATGTTATTCCCATTTGGGAAAAAATATTAATACATAGAAAGTAATTTTATTATCTGTTGATATTTTTAATGCTTCTTTCTTTAACAGGATGACATGATTGCTAAAAGAAGGGCTGAACTTACAACTGAGAGAGAAAAAAGAAGGAAAGAAGGGGTGGTAAGTAAATAAAATTGCTTTTTTCAAAAAATAAAATGGACACATACACACACAAACACCCACACATATGTAAAAGATATATTTTACATATATATATATATATATATATATATAAAATCTCAACCATGTAAAATGAAAAGACGCATAGTAGTCTTTTTTAATTTTTATTTTATATTGGAGTATAGTTGATTTACAGTGTTATGTTAGTGTCAGGTGTACAGCAAAGTGATTCAGATATACATATACCTATTCATTTTCAGATTCTTTTCCCACGTAGTTTATTACAGAGTATTGAGTAGAGTTTCCTGTGCTATATAGAAGGCCCTTGTTGATTATCTATCTTATACATAATAGTGTGCATCTGTTAATCCCAACCTCCTAATTTATCCCTCCCCTGCACCTTTCTCCTTTGGTAACCATAAGTTTGTTTTCTAAATCTGTGAGTCTTTTTCTGTTTTGTAAAGAAGTTCAGTTGTATCACTTTTTAGATTCCACATGTAAATGATATGATATTTATCTTTCTCTGATTTACTTCACTTAGTGTGATAATCTCTAGATCCATCTATGTTGCTGCAAATGGCATTATTTCATTCTTTTTTGTGGCTGAGTAATATTCCATTGTATTTATGTACCACATTTTCTTTGTCCATTTATCTGTCGATGGATAATTAGGTTGCTTCCATGCCTTGGCTATTGTAAATTGCACTGCAGTGAACACTAGGGTGCATGTAGCTTTTTAAATTTTGGTTTTCTCCAGCTATGTGCCAAGGAGTGGGATTGCTGGGTCATATGGTAATTCTATATTTAGCTTTTTAAGGCACCTCCATTTTGTTCTCCATAGTAGTTGTACCAATTTATATTCCCACCAAAAGTGTAGGAGGGTCCCCTTTTCTCCACACCCTGTCTAGCATTTATTGTTTGTAGACTTTTTGATGATGGCCATTCTGACTGGGGCTTCCCTGGTAGCTCAGCTGGTAAAGAATCTGCCTGCAATGCAAGAGACCCCAGTTCAATTCCTGGGTCAGGAAGATCCCCTTTAGAAGGGATAGGCTACCCACTCCAGTATTCTGGGGCTTCCCTGATAGCTCAGATGGTAAAGAATCTACCTGCAACACAGGAGACCTGGGTTCAATCCCTGGGTTGGGAAGATCCCCTGGAAGAGCGCATGGCAACTCACTCCAGTATTCTTGCATGGAGAATCCCCATGGACAGAGGATCCTAGGGAGCTACAGTCCATGGGGTTGCAAAATCAGATGCGACTAAGCACAGCACAGCACATTCTGACTGATGTGAGGTGATACTTCATTGTAGTTTTCATTTGCATTTCTCTAATAATTAGTGATGTTGAGCATTAAAATGATGCATAGAAGTCTTGAAGCAAATATCAAGTTTATGTACTAGTACTTTGATTATATATCACTATTTTTTTACACTTCTGGTATTCTATAACTGCTTACAATGAACTTTTATTATTTTTATAATAAGGAAAACAAACACTTTTAAAGGAAAGGAAATCACTAAGATGTTTAAACAATCATACAAAATATAATAATACTACATTAAACTATGTTTCTTGTGGATTTTTTTTTGTGCTTTTCACACTTTAGTCCAAGTCACAGGGAGATAGGCTGGGAGCTTGGGAATAAGGTCTAGACCGAGAGCTTATGAAGTTGTGGTCTTCTCTGGTGGCTCAGATGGTAAAGAATCCACCTGCAGTGCAGGAGACCCAGGTTTGATCCCTGGGCTGGGAAGATCCCCTGGAGAAGGGCATGGCTACCCATTCCAGTATTCTTGCCTGGAGAATCTCATGGACAGAGGAGCCTGGTGAGCTACAGTCTGTGGGGTTACAAACAGTCAGACATAACTGAGTGACTAACACACACACATACACATACACACACACACACACACACATTGTAAAGTTGTGCTGGACTAAAATGCTGATTACATTGAGATAAAGAATGGAATGAGGCCTCTGCCTGTGGACAGAGTCACATACTGTGCAGGATGTTCAATACGGTTCCTCTTTTCCGTCTGCTGGTTTTTTAAAAAAGAGAAACCTTAAGATCATGGATTTTGTTTTATTTAGAGAGGAGCTAGTCCCAAGTTGACCTACCTGACCCAAATGCTACGGCCAAGCAACTCAGAGGTGCCAAAGTTAAAGAGTAGGCAGAGTAGAGAAGCTTGTTCTGTAAAGGACTTAAAGCTCCTGTTTATGTAATCACCTTACCAGTGCCCTTGTAACCAAGACAAAAGATAAGATAGCCCCTGTCTTCTTCCATTTCCTTTTGGCTTCAGCACCCTTATAATATCTTCTCAGGGCTGACCCTCCTGTAATCTGATTTCCATCTGTACAAAAATACTCAAGAAAGGGAAGGAGAAATAACAGAAAATATGACTTGCTACATGTGCAACCATATATTCCCACCCCCACCCCCTGCCAATATGCTTATGTTGGACTTATGTACAGAAGACTGTTGATACAGGAAAACTGTAACTGTAAATCAAAACTATGCAGAAGAGGGATTGAAACAATCATTTTTTTGTCTAAAATATTTACAACCAAAAGTAAATCTAAAACCATTAGACTGAGAAAGTCATGGCATCATCCAAGGAAAAAGAATCATCCACTTTATTATTTGCCTTGCTCTTCATTCATCCATTCAGTTGCATGCCTGACACTATATTAGACACTGAAGGATCAGCCTTGAATGAAATTGGCAGAAGTCTCTGGCCTCATTCTCACGCTCATTCCCCAGACAAACAAGTTCTAAAGTCTGGTCTGTTTAAGGTGTCATGCTACTGTTTAGGATCAAAATGACATCCTCATCTATCATCAAACACAGTTTAACTACATTTAGCCCTTGGAAGTCCCTAATTATCAATTGTATGTATGTGTGTGTTTAGTTATACCTCTATATATTATTTTGTAGTGGTTGCTTTCAAGTTATACATACACTCTTAGCTTTTCACACTCTACTTAGAATCAACATTGTTCAATGTGATATTATAGAAACCTTGTGACTCTACAAGTCCATTTATACCCACCCCACACTGCACCAACATCCTTTATGCTCCAGCTGTCATGTGTTTTACAACCAAATACATTATAAACTCCTTAAGAAAATGTTATAGTTTTTGTTTGAAACAAACAAATATTTGAAATAAATTAAGAGGAAAATAAATCCTTTCTTACATGTACCCAAATACTTAACCATTTCTGGGTTTCTTCGTTCTTCCATCTAGTCTAATAGAAACCAGAGGGATGAGAAGAAAGTGATCATCTGAGTTGCATTCCTGTGTGTTTTTCTCTGACTGCTTTTAACAGTTTCTCTGTATTTTTGCTTTTCAGTGGTTTGATTATGATATGCCTATATGTCATTTTCTTCATATATATAGTTTGGAGTGTTCACTAAGCTTCTTTAATCTGTAAATTTATGACCCTCACTAAATTTGAGAAGACTTTAGACATTATTTCTTCCAATATTTTTTCTGCCCCATTTGCTCTCTATCTTCTTCTGAAAGCCAGTTACACAGAGGTTAGATCCTTCACTGGTGTTCCATGTTCCTTGAGCTGCTTACATTGTCAGTCTCTTTCTCTCTCTCTTCTTTCTGTTGGATACTTTCTATGGATCTATCTTTGAATTCACTGATTCTTCCCTCTGTCTTCTCCATTCTACAATTAAGCCTACTCAATGTTTTTAAAAACTTCAAATATTGTCGTTTGTATTTCTAAACTTTCAATTTGGTTTGTTTTTATATTTTTTTATTTCCATCATGAAATTTCCTGTATTTTCACTTCTTTTTCCTTTTCCTCATTGATCCCAGTGATAATAACTGCGGTAAAGTTCTTAGTTGGTAACTCTAACACCTGAACTGAGTATTTAATGATTATCTTCCTTATGAGAATGGGTCACATCTCATGAGCCCTTATAGTTTCAGTAATTTTGGATTATATCTTTAAATTGTGAATGTTATATTGTGGGGACTCTGGATTCTATTGTATGTCTTCAAAGAGGGATGGTGTTATTGTTTTCGCAGACAATTAACTTGGTGAGACTAAGCCTGTCAACTCTGTCCTGCCTACGAATGGGCAGCAGTTCAGTTTATACTGTTCCAAACAGCCGATATGTGTGGGGTTTTCAGAGATTAGCCAGAGACTTGGATAATCTTTGTGAACTGATTTGTATATCCTCTGCTGGCTCTCTCAACTCTGGAGTTTCCCCTCACTCTCCAGTCCCCTGGTTGTGGCTCTCTCCCCTGCTTGCTCCAACTGAAAGTGCTGACTCAAAAAGAATTACACAACGTGAGACTTGTGAGTTAAGTTTTATTTAGGGCAAAATGAGAAGAATAGCCTGGGAGACAGAACCTCAGGTACTCTGAGAAACAGCCCCAAAGACGTAGGGGGCAAGGTCAGTATATATGTGATTTTGGTGAAGGGGGAGTACATGCAATCAAGCACATATTTTTAACAGAAGGTTTTGCTAGTCTCATGGTTACTACTAGTCAAAAGGAGCAGACATCACCATGAAGAATTTTAGTGTTTTTCTAATTATGAGGAGATGTAATAATTGGGCTCATAAAATCATCTCCTGCATATATCTAACTATCTGAAGACCTGTTCTGATGGTTTTTTCCAAAGCATAGAGTGTCTCATTTCTGGTGTTGAAGATCAGCAGCTGTAGTGCCTCATAATTTAATCCTTTTAGAAGTAGATGGTAAGTGCCAAGTCACCTTTTGTAGGTGACAAGAGACAGAGCTTTCTATCACAAACAAGTTGGAAGAGCTATCAGGTAGAGCTGGCGAGGTGAGCACAGGTCATCAGAAGCTAAGATGTCCCAGCTTGCAGTGTGGACTCACGCTACCATATTTCCAATGTTCCTTAGCAAATCAAATTTCAGCATAAAAAATTGTCAAAATACAAGAAAAAGGAAAAAGTAGTCAGAGAAGCAAATGACTTTAAAATTCAAACAAAAAAGAACAAGAACTGAGAAGCATAGTCCCAACATCAAATTCCTTCTGGGGAAAGAAGAGTCTGGGCACAGAGCAAGGAAGGGCCCTTATCCTTTCATCTTCCTCTCAGCACTTACAAGTCCAAATCCCAGCTGCAGACTCTTTTCAAGGAAGCAGGGTCTCATCAGTTAGAAAGATTCAGTTCAGTTCAGTTAATTTCAATCACTCAGTCATGTTCGACTCTTTGTGACCACATGGACTGCAGCATGCCAGGCTTCCCTGTCTACCATCAACTTCCAGAGCTTGCTCAAACTCGTGTCTATTGAGTCAGTGATGCCATCCAACCATCTCATCTTCTGTTCTCCCCTTCTCCTCCTGCCTTCAATCTTTCCCAGCATCAGGGTCTTTTCCAGTGAGTCAGTTCTTTCCATCAGGTGGCCAAAGTATTGGAGTTTCAGCTTCAACATCAGTCCTTCCAATGAATATTCAGGACTGATTTCTTTTAGGATGGACTGGTTGGATCTCCTTGCAGTCTAAGGGACTCTCAAGAGTCTTCTCCAACACCACAGTTCAAAAGCATCAATTCTTCAGCGCTCAGCTTTCTTTATGGTCCAACTCTCATATCCACACATGACTACTAGAAAAACCATAGCTTTGACTAGACGGACCTTTTTTGGCAAAGTAATGTCTCTGCTTTTTAATATGCTGTCTAGGTTAGTCATAGCTTTTCTTCCAAGGAGCAAGCATCTTTTAATTTCATTTCTGAAGTCACCATCTATGGTGATTTTGGAGCCCAAGAAAATAAAGTGTCTCACTGTTTCCATTGTTTCCCCAACTATTTGCCATGAAGTGATGGGACCGAATGCCATGATCTTAGTTTTCTGAATGTTGAGCTTTAAGCCAACTTTTTCACTCTTTCACTTTCATCAAGAGGCTCTTTAGTTAGAAAGATTAGGAAACATCAAATTAATCAGAAGATTGCAGACAAGAGATAATGAGAGGGCAAATAATAGAGCAGGACTAGAAAGGAGGCGGGAGTCTTAAGTACTCTGTCCTTGGAAATGAGATGTGCGATAATGGGGAGTGAGGAGTTGAGGTAACTCCCAGGTTTCTGGTTGGAAGGCAGGTTTCCAATTGGGTGGGACAAGGACTACTTCAGGGCAACATGCCAGGAAACAGTGCAGAAGAATCGATATGATAGGATTCAGTTTTATGCAAACTGAACCACAGCACTTAAAGCCTATACAGTACCACGTAGTATCAATATCCTGTCACTGTGTTTAATAATCATATATCTGTTATTCTTGTATCCTCAGATAAGCTGCAGCCTCCTCAGGGGCATGTACTATTCTATTAGAACAGTGCTTTATACAAAATGACAGTAATATAATAGCTATAATAACATAATAATAGGAATAATAGCTATCATTTGCATGCTTATCAGACAGTTTTCTAAGGGCTTTGCATGTATCAACTTATTTAACTCTGCCAACAATCATGTGAGAGAGGTCCTTTTGTTATTCCTGTTTTATAGATGAGGAAACTGATCTTGTTCAAGCTAACATAGCTTGGCGTGTTTTATACTCTTTGAGTCGCATGAAACTTTGTTGCTGAAGACCATGAAAAGGATGTAATGTTCTGACAACCATAGCATTAAGTGTTAGAAGCTAATATCTTGTCTATGTATTTATCTAGGGATCACTGTGGTGCTGGTCTTGAAGGCATTGCATTTCTGGGTACCAGATATTTGAAATTGTACTGTATCAGTTGATGAATGTTACATATCACACTAACCAATATCCACTTATTCCAGAATATCCCAGATGATTAGTTAGCCATGACATTTGTTCCATATTTCAGTTTTATAGCAAAAGGGAATATTTTCTTCCTTAGACTGTTAGAGAAGACGAAGACATGAGTGAGGAAGAACCTGATAACAATGAAGATGATATTGAGAACATTCTCGAAGATGAATTTCCAAAAGATGAGGAAGTGATGAGTGAGGAAGAGGAAGAGCAGGAAATTGATGCTCTCGAACGCCTGAGGGGTGAACTTGGAGAAAAATTTGAAGCAGATATGAGTAATTTACAAATAATACAGGTTATTACTTTTTCATAATTCAAAAATTAACATGTGAGAAGGAAACAAAAGCAATTTGGTTTATTCTCTGGTTTCTTTTTAACATTTCAAAAGAAATGTATAGTTTTAGGGGTTAAGTCCCTCAGTACCACTTATAATTATAAAAACTAGTTAATAAATCAAGGGCAACACGGAAACCATATAGGGTCAAAAGTTTTAGCTACCACCACAGAGTCACCTGGAAGTTTAAAAGTATTTGTTTTCTAGACTGAAGTAGTCTATGCACTGTGACTGAATACTACCAGCCTCCTTCCCACTAACAATATTTGGTTTTATGATTTTTCTGATCAGGAAGAGTTTGAGAAGCTTTTGATACCAGTAATTCTCATTAATGGATCTCGGAAAATCCACATTGTCCAATACACATTGAATACAAAACTGAAACCACTGGTAGAGAATCGTGCAAGCATTTTTGAGAAATGTTATCCAATATCATCACACCTTGCCCAGAAAATGCTCAGCTTTACCTACAAGTATATAAGCTCATTTGGCTACTGGGACCCTGTAAAGGTAATATCAGCAAATGCATCTGAAAGACACATTTCTTCTTTTATTTCTTTTTGAAGTATGTCTAAGAAGACGACAGCGGATAATTTTAAAAAATTATGAGCACTATGCAGTATTCTTAAATAGCTATAAAAATATGTGTTGTTGTTTTGCCTTTCTGAAGTAGGAGAAGTACTTGAAGGGTTTAAATTTCTTTCATCTATTTCTGTAGAGATAATTCAGTTCCAACTTGGTTCTAACTCTGCAGCAGAAGAAGTTCATAGTAGAAATATTTTCAAACTAGATATCTAGTGAGCTGAGCTTCAGCACTAATTTGGTATCTAATTTTAGGCAAGCCATTTAAATTCTTTGATTCTGTTTCCTCACCTTTAAAGTGGGAGAATGCCATCAGGCCAATGTGATCAAATGCAAGAATATGAAGTCCTCTGAAAAGTGTGAGATACCAAACAAAATGTGCCTTTAATGTTCATCACAAACTTACTGCCAAGT
Source organism: Okapia johnstoni (assembly GCA_024291935.2). NCBI lineage: Eukaryota > Metazoa > Chordata > Mammalia > Artiodactyla > Giraffidae > Okapia > Okapia johnstoni. Next base: position 57,216,889 of record CM044317.1, on the reverse strand, counting down.
AGGATATTTTTATGTAGTGTGGACAAACAGATTTGATGTAATTGGAATTCAGTGACTTCAAATGTGGGATGATTTTCAACAAATTTTGAATAAGAACCTTCTAGCTGCTGTTCCAGTCCCTGGGAACAGAGCAGTGAACAAAATAGGCAGGGTTCCTTTTGTCATGGGCTTTATATGATAGCTGGATTGGAGAGGATGAACAGGCAATAAATAAGTAAACAAATAGGTTCTACTCAGGTTGTAGTAAGTGCTATAAAGACAGTGAAGAAATGCCTTGTAAAGGTACACTGGCCCTCTCGACCAGTGTACCTTCTTATTTCCATCAGTGGAGTAGCACAGTAGTACAGTGGAGAAAACGTGGCTTCTGGAGTCAGACTGCCTGAGTTTAAAACCACTGCTTCCTAGCTGAGTGACCTTGGACAAATTACTGAATCTCTCTGAGCCATTCCCATTTGCACAATGGGAATAAGAATAGTTCCTACCTCACAATATTATTACAGTTATTAAATCAGTTAATTATTGGAAAGTGCTTGCAACCGTGCATGGTTTCTTGTGAGTGTTCAATTAATATAAGCTGTTATTATTAATAGGCTTCCCTTGTGGCTCAGCTGGTAAAGAATCTGCCTGCACTGCTGTTATTATTCTATGTTCATTACATATTGGTGGTTGAGTCGCTGAGTTGTGTCTGACTCTTGAGAACCCATGGGCTATAGCCTGCTAGGTTTCTTTGTCCATGGGATTATTCTCCAGGCAAGAATACTGGAGTGGATTGCCATTTCCTTCTCCAGGGGATCTTCCTGACCCAGGAATCAAACCCAGGTCTCCTGTATTGGCAGGAGATATGTATATAATATGTATATAAAATTATATAGTATACTTATTTATGTGTATAAATAATACATATATAAAATACGTGTAAGTAGCTCAGTTGGTAAAGAATCCACCTGCAATGCAGGAGGCCCCAGTTCTATTCCTGAGTTGGGAAGATCCCCTGGAGAAGGGATAGGCTATCCACTCCGGTACTCTTGGGCTTCCTCTGTGGCTCAGCTGGTAAAGAATCTGCCTGCAATGCAGGAGACCTGGGTTTGATCCCTAGGTTTGGAAAGATCCCCTGGAGAAAGGAAAGGTTAACCACTCTAGTATTCTGGCCTAGAGAATTCCGTGGACTGTATAGTTTATGGGGTTGCAAAGAGTTGAACACAACTGAGCCACTTTCATTTTAACTTCATAATATGTATGTAAAATATGTACATAAAATTACATATTATAGTGTATAAATACATACAACATTATAATAATATAAATACATTATCACAGTATAAATACAACATTATAATAACAATATATATAATATATATGTAATATAAATATTATATATTATATGTTTTATATATATAACATATATAATAACAAAATACACAATAGTATAAATTATAATATTATAACAGTATAAATACATACAACATTATAATAACAATGTTGTTATTAATATGTATTACTCTTATTGGTCACTGATAAAAAACATTTTGGAGGAAGGGATCCAAAATAGAGCCATATGCATATTACTTGAAACCTTCTTCTTGGTTGATACTGATACAGTCATTTTCAGTTTTACTTAATTGTGATATTAATATCTTCTTTACCTTAATCATAAGGGTGTCAAGAGAAATCTTTTAAAATATCATGCTAAAATATGGAAACATTATGACAAGTCCCTCCATAAATAATCAGATAAAGTTAAGCATGTATTAGGATCACTTAGAAAGCTTTTGAAAAATAGTCACACCCTAACCGTCTCTTTGAGATGGGCAAGAGAGGGGAAGAAGCAGGCAAAGTCCAAACCCTATTCAAGGGCCCATGTCTGAACATAATTAGGACTGCACAAAAATGCCTTGTGAATAAATGAGTACATGGTCATAGGAAGGCTTTAAGCATATAAATAATCATTTTTCAGGGCTGTTGGGAATCTTTCCAGGTGCCTGACAATTTGATGTTTCAGATTTGATGACACCTTGGGTATTCTGACCTATAGAGGAGAAAGATACATGGTAGATATTTTGGGAAATAGCAGAAACCATTGCAAGAATTCATAGTTAATTTGGGAATTTGAAATGGAATCATTAAACTTTCAGCTTTTCTTTTACTACTAAATATAAGAAATAGAGCAGACATTCCCACCTCATCCCTGAGCTTCTTCTTATCCCTAGCATTTACACTCAGCTATAAGCATCACTCCAGCCCAAGAATGATTATGCTGATAACTCCATTTACCTATGACAGCTGACCTGGTGTAACTCTAGGTGTGTGTGTTAGTTGCTCAGTTGTGTCCAATTCTTTGCAACCCCATGGACTATAGCCCACCAGGCTCCTCTGTCCATGGAATACTCTAGCTCTAGGGGAGAAGCAATATTACCATACCATTGCCCACCTACTCTTTCAAGTCCAGGGCTGACTGATTCTGGGCCATCTGATGAAGTAAAAAAGATATCCATTAATTAACCATTTATCATCATTACCAGTGCAAAGATGTGGGACCAATCCTTCCTCTCCATTCCATACCAACATGTTAGGCTGCTGTTTTGGTGTATTTTTCCCTTTTGTGGCCACTATTCATATTTATGTGAGTGGGATTTTGTCTGTATAAAAATGTAAAAGAGAAGTCAGTGAGATTCGTCTGACCAGTATACTCCCAAAGATATCCCAGAACTCCACCTGCCATATTGGAATACCATGCTGCCACATTGGAATACCAGATACTTAATCTATCCATGCTGTCTTACTGGAATGACATATTTGGATAGCATATTGGAATGCTGTATTAGTCTGCATATGCTACCATATTGGAATACCACAGACTTTGTGACTTAAATGACAGAAATGTATTTTCTTACTGTCCTGGAGGCTGGAGTCCAAGATCATGGTGCCAACAGGGATGGTTTTTCTGGTGAGGTCTCTCTTCCCGGTTTGTGGATGGCCATTTTTCACTGTGCCCTCAATGCTTTTCCTTTGTGCTCATGAACTCCTAGTGTCTCTCTTCTAAGGACACCAGTTCTCTTGGATTAGAGCCCCATTCTTATAACCTCATTTAACCTTTGTCATCTCCTTAAAGGTCCTGTCTCCTAATATAGTCACTATGAGGGTTAGGGCTTCAAACCATGATTTTAGGAGGGTACATTTCCATACATTACACCGCCTAGGAATGGACCTGTTTGTGAAGATAAATTGGCCCATGAATATATCCAAACACCTTTACACTCCTTGGCAGAAACATTCAGTATACTCTAAACACATTATAAAGGAAGTAGAACTATAACTGTCAGAAACCGAAACCCATTAAAGAAAAACATTTATTGCATGTGAGTGTAAAATAACTTGTTCTTTTTACACAGTTTTTTAATATCAATATTCAATTATAATTAGTTTTATTGTTCTATAAGAGAGATTTTACAAATTTGTTTTTAGAAATATATGTGGGGAAAATGCTGTTCAAAATAAGGCTAATTTGTTAATTCAATTGTGTATATATTGCAGCTAAATGAAGGAGAGACCATCAAACCAGTTGAAACTTCAGAGAATCCACTTCATCCTGTAATCCATCGTCAGTATATTTACTTTTTATCTAGTAAGGAAACTAAAGAAAAATTTATGAAGAACCCAATCAAATATATCTGCCAACCCAAACCTAAGCCTACTATGCCCATTAGGATTGCAATTCTGGGGCCTCCAAAATCTGGAAAAACTACAGGTAAGCATGTGTCTGCCTTTGCTATCCTTAAGCATACAAGAATCTCCTGAAAACAAGGACTACTTATTTTAGGAAACTATCAAAACTGACTCAGTAAGAGGCAGAACAACTAAATAGACCAATAACCACTGAAGAGAAGGCATTCAAAAATATAGCCCCACTCCAAAACAGGCCAGGATCAAATGGTTTTGGAGGGAAATTATGTCAATCTTTCAAAAATTAAAAATTCAAGAGATACTTCCTGTGATTTTAGAAGCTTTTCCAGAGCAAGGGAAAAGAAAGTAAGCTGTCCAATTTATTTTCAGTTTTTTTAAATTAAGAATATAGTCCATACAATTAAAAAGGTATAAATACAAATTCATTTTTAAATCAGCATGACCCTGATATAAAAGCTAAACAAAGACAATATAAGAAAAGAAATTACAAACTAATATTATTTATAAATATAGTCAAATAAAAGTATATTAAGATTTTATTTGCATAAATATTATATTTAAAATTTATAAATATGATCTACTGTATTAATAATTTAAAGAGTGAAAATTCATTATCTTAATCATTGCTGATAAAGGCATTTAGTAAACTATAATGTTTGAATTTTCTATATATTTTTCAAATCAAGTAGTCCAACAATAGGTGAGTGTGGTATTTCAAAATGACATGTAAATTATCATATGTGAAACGAATCATCAGTCCAGGTTCAATGCATGATACAGGGTGCTCGGGGCTGGTGCACCAGGATGACCCAGAGGGATGGGATGGGGAGGGAGGTGGAAGGGGGGTTCTGGAGGGGGAAAACATGTACACCCATGGTGGATTCATGTCAATGTATGGAAAAACAAAGAAAGAAAGAAAGAAAGAAAAAAAAAAACCAAAATGACATGATAATCACATGAATAGTGGTTGGTCACAATGAGAATAAAATGGGGAAGGCCAGATACCAGAAATATTTAAAAGGAAAACAACAGGACTTAATGACTGATGGCATAGAAAATGAAAGAGAGGGATGAGGTCAAATATTGATTTGTCACCAGAAATAATAAAAGAGAGTTTCGTGTTTTAGCTCTCCAGATGAAAAGTGTATTTTAATGTACACTGACGCTCAAAATAAGATCCTCCAACACAGCAAAAAGTAACATGTATACAGTACAATCAGATTTCTTGGTCATTGTCAAAATAGAGGCTAATTTTTTAACAGAATCTCAAATTGTAAAAGTTTGTTTTTATCGCTGAAAAATAATGGGTCTGACCCTAGCGTTTGTGGCAACGTTGAGATGAAGGCTTCTGCAGCCCTCACAGGGGCATCCCTCCCAGTGGCCCTAACTGTGGCCAGTTAACCTGTATTCCCCATGGGACCAGGCAAGTCTCAATGTCCTCTACGCACACTGTCTCCAGACCATGATGAGGCAGGCTTTGTAGACTCCATCAGAGCACACCTGCATTTAACAGTAACCGGAAACCACTGGGCTTCCCAGGTGGCGCTAGTCGTAAAGAATCTGCCTACCAATGCAGGAAACATAAGAGACAGGTTCAATCCCAGGGTTGGGAAGATCCCCTGGAGGAGGGCATGGCAACCCACTCCAGTATTCTTACCTGGGAAATCCCCATGGACAGAGGAGCCCGGAGGGCCACAGTCCATAGGAATGCAAAGAGTCAGACATGACTGAAGCGACTGAGCACACACACACACATAGAAGCCTAATCTACAGCCTCACGTAGCAGAAGCAGAGGCTGTGGCCGAGTCCTCTTTCAGCCAGTGGCAATATTTGTGTGCCCTTGGACAAACCATTCCATTTCAGTGGGATGCAGTTCTTTCACCTGTAAAACTGGAATTTCAATACCCACTCTCCACACTTGATGGAATAGTTGAAAATATCAAATAAAGTCACAGAAGAAATACTGCCTTATAAACTGTAAATTATTAATAAAGTGTCAGATAACACCACTATAATTTTTAGAAAGTAAATTAAAAAAATTATGTCCTAGAGGCTTAAGGGCACTTAATTGTATAGGGTTAGTTACCCTGATTGCAGCCTAAAGTCATAAACGTATAGATAGGGAAATAGGTTAACCCAATGACACAAGAACATTGAACTGTTATTTTGGACATAAAAAGACCAAATATTAATAGTACACATAAGATGCCTTATAAAGCTCTCAACATTTTTGCTACCTTGTACAGAAGGAAAAAACACTTAAATGGTTTGGTTATAGAAAAACCTAACAGAGTTGGCTCATTAACCATATCTGTCAGCCACATACCTGAGGTGCTAATAATGACTGACCTTTGAATAGTATTAATTCAATGAAGTAAAGTGAAAGTGTTAGTTGCTCAGCTATGTCTGACTCTTTGCAACTCCATGGACTGTAGCCCACAAGGCTCCTCTGTTCATGGAATTCTCTAGTCAAGAATACTGGAGTGGTAGCCATTCCCTTCTCCAGGGGATCTTCCCGACCCAGGGATCGAACTTGGGTCTCCAACATTGCAGGCAGATTCTTTACTGCCTGAGCCACCACCAGAGAAGACCCTTAATTCAGTAAAATGTAGCTATTCTAATTTTTGAAATTTCTTTGAGGAATGTGAAGATTAACATGCTGTTGTTATCAATTAACCAGAATCTGAAACTAAGGTTAACAGATGGGTTTGTGAAACCGAATAAGTTTAAAATTTTAATGTTTTTCAGTTGCCAAAAATATTTCAAGTGAATATGGCTTAAAGTGTTTGTCGATAGGAGATGCTTTGCGTTATGTATTAAACAACCAACCAGACACAGAGCTGGCACTTATGCTAAATTGGCATCTTCATAAAGGAATGACAGTACCTGATGAACTGGCTATTCAGGCCTTAGAATTATCTCTGATGGGAAGCGTATGTAATACCGCAGGGTAAGTGGGGGCCATAGGGGTGGGGAGAGAGTGAGAGGGAGTTAAATCTTTTAAGAAATTACTCATTGGAATTAATTAAAATACCTTAAGCAGAGTTTAAAGCTCTTGTAAAGGGTGTGTGATCTGCTTCTCAAGGTCTGGGCACCGATATGGTTACATATTAATAATTTAATTTTTGGTCAGGCTAAAATTCGGCTTAAACACTCACAAGCCAACTTCACTCCCTGCAGCAACCCCTGAGTTGTTCCAAAGTCTCCAGGTTTACGCAGTCTATAAGAGACCCATGTGACTTCTGCAGCCCAGTAGAACTTCTCACCGCCCCATGGAGTGATGCAGGTGTGGCCTTCTCCTGCCCCCAGATGGTACTGGTCCAATGGAGACAGTCTCTCACCAGCCCAGTCTCTGCACAGGTAGCAGCGCCCCTCCCTTGATGCTGCATTTGGACAGGAGAGCCCTGTGCTTGAACTGGTCTTTAGTTTACACTCCTCTACTCAACCATGACTCCCCCAGCATAGCCACTGGTCACATCCAGTAGAAAGTAAGTGTGTTAGTCTCTCAGTCGTGTCTGACTTTTTGTGACCCCCTGGGCTGTAACCCGCCAGGCTCCTCTGTCCGTGGGATTTCCCAGGCAAGAATACTGGAGTGGGTTGCCATTCCCTTCTCCAGGGGATCTTCCTGACCCAGGGATTTAACCCGGGTCTCCTGCATTGCAGGCAGATTCTGAGCCACCAGGGAAGCCCTCAGGGAAACCACCCGGTAGTAAAAGCCCATAAAACCTAAGGCCCTGCTCTTGAGCCCAGATCATTGACTTGAAATCTTGCTGAGTCAGGCAAAGTTGTTTTATATCAGGAACTTCCTTGCCCTTCCCTACCACTGGTCCTTAATCAAGTCCGTAACCGTTCTCCCAATTTCTGTTATGGTGGGGAGCAGACTCTGGAGTGTCAAGTATCCACCTCCACCCACACCCCCATCCCACCAAGCCCCCCAGCCCCCCTGCAGAGAAAGTCCTGGGACTTTCTAGCAAATTGAGTTACCTCCTTCCTGACATTCAACTTTGCATACAAGAGATCTTACTGAGGGCTACTGTGGACTCACAAAAGTTTTATTTCACTTTAATACCAGGACAGTGACTGCCCAGTCACCCTGAATTTCCCTAATCCTGAGGGCCTCTCAGGTGATCCTTCACGGGACAAAGAAGTTGAGCCATTAAAAAACCAACAATGGCAGCTGCATCCATTCTCTGGTTGGCTTTCGGGCTATGTTAATTTATAGTCTTCTCTGCCGTGGAATGTAGAACTAGTTAGTGCCTAGAGACTTAGCTGGAGAGCACCAAGGTAAGATGAACCAGCCCTTCCTGGTGACTGGCAGCCAGCATGCCCAACTTGTCCACCTCAGAGTCGGTTTCCTGACTTAGAAATTTGTAGATAGCCTTTATTCATCCTGTCAGTTTGCTGATGACACTCATTACCTTAGACTGTTGGACTAACAAATTCTCCATCATTTCTGCCTAGAGGCCTGATGGGTCCAGATGGAATGGTTCTCTCCAGAGACAACAGGGCTCTCTCACCAGCTCCTCATCTCCCCTTCCACACCCAGCCTCCTTATAGAATTTTACTACAAAAGCAAGTTTAGAACACAATGTTTCCCATATTTGCTTCATCTCTTGCTAAAAGACTATTAATTTTGCAGGGCTTTTTTTATTTTAAATCATTTTAATATACTTAAAATCTTGATTTACAAGACATCTTATCTTACACTGACTTTTCTGTACAAAAAATTTTACACAATCTGCTATAAAACTACAATATTAAGATCAGAGTTGGATAATTCTTCCCATGCCAGGCATTCTATTATAAGGAATGTGAATTAGTCTGCTTTACACACTTGATCTACAATGTTTAAGATAAATCTAAGGGTTATATAGGGCTCCCCTGTTGGCTTAACTGGTGAAGAATTTGCCTGCTAATGCAGGAGACACAAGAGACGCAGGTTCAATCTTGATCCTGGGGTTGGGACGATCCCCTGGAGAAATAAATGGGAACTTGCTCCAGTATTCTTGCCTGGAAAATCCCACGGACAGTGTAACCTGGCAGGCTACAGTCAATGGGGTCGCAAAGAGCTGGACATGACCAAGCACATGCACACACACACAAGGGTTAAATATCATTGTTTTACTATTATATTTAGTATTTACTACTTTACTGAAAACTGAGGCTCAGAGAGGTCAGACCCGGTTTCAAATTTAAGTCTGTGTGCCTCTGAAACCTATGCTTTTCCACTGTCTCATGCTTAGATTAATGTGCTCTGTGCTGTGCTTAGTCGCTCAGTCGTATCTGACTCTTTGTGACCCCATGGACTATAGCCTACCCGGCTCCTCTGTCCATGGGGATTCTCCAGGAGAGAATGGGTTGCCATGCCCTCCTCCAGGGGATCTTCCCAACCCCTGGATTGAACCCAGGTCTCCTGCATTGCAGACAGATTCTTTACTGTCTGAGCCACCAGGGAAGCCCAAGAATACTGGAGTGGGTAGCCTATCCCTTCTCCAGGGGATCTTCCCAACCCAGGAAACGAACTGGAATCTCTTGCATTGCAGGTGGATTCTTTACCAGCTGAGCTACCAGCAAAGCCCCTCTTCCCACTGTTTTATGCTTAGAGTAATAGTACCAATTAAATAACACAAGGTTCAAGGTATTATGTGTAATATCTCTCAAAGTCCATCAAAATCTAGCTCTATGATGCTAAGTATATGAGTCAGAGCTGTGTCTGTATGTATGCAGCCCTCTTCTGGCTCTTGGGCTGACTGGGGTTAAAAATATACAGATAAAGGGAGTTCTCTGGTGGCCTAGTGGTTAGGATTCCAAGCTTTCACTGCCAGGGCCCAGGTTCAGCCCCTGGTTAGGGAACTGAGATCCTGCAAGCTGCAAGGTACAGCCCCCTAAAAATATATACGTATATATAAAAGAGGGCAAGGTGACAAGTTAAATCAAGTTACGCAAGGAACGGTATGGGGCTAATCCTAAAGACAGACTTTTTCTGGTAGACAGAAAGGAAGGTCTGAGAGTAAAGAAATCCGGAATTTTTATTTTCATGTTTCTCCTTACTAGTGTTGTCATTGATGGATACCCTGTAACTAAGTATCAAGTGAGTCTCTTAGAAGCTAGGTCAATCATCCCCATGATTATCTTTGAGTTGGATGTGCCTTCCAAAGAGATTTTCAGAAGATTGCTCCTGGAAAAAAAAAAAGAGTCAAGGTAATGTATGTTATGAAAACAATGATAAAAGAGTGAACATTAATCATCCAGAAGAAGAAGCAGGTTTTTAACAGCTTTTTATATTCCTTCTCTGTTCCTCTCTTAGTTTGCCTTATCCATTGCACAACAGCTCACAGATTATAGCTGTCAAGAACTCAAGGTACCACAAAAATATTGGTGAGATTAGGCAATATTATGAAGAACAACATCAGAACTGGTATGTGATTGATGGCTTTCACAGCAAATGGTGGATATGGAATGAAGTCGCTAAGAAGTTTAAAATGGTGAATAAATACATGCAGATATATCTGGAAAGAATAAAAGCAGGTAAGAAGACCTATAACTCTGAAAACAAAAAAAGAAGTGAGTTTGAAGTATATGCATGCCTGATTCATGTTGCCATAATTCATTCAATTTGAACATTTGTTCCCTTACTCAGTATTTAATGAGCCTTAATCAGAGTCAGAAACTACTGAGCGACTTCACTTTCACTTTTCACTTTCATGCATTGGAGAAGGAAATGGCAACCCACTCCAGTGTTCTTGCTTGGAGAATCCCAGGGACGGGGGAGCCTGGTGGGCTGCCGTCTGTGGGGTCACATAGAGTCAGACACGACTGAAGCGACTTAGCAGCAGCAGCAGCAGTAACAATCAGTATTTTAAATACATATTATTTCCAAGTTATTGTGGGCATGTATATTTGTTCTAATAAATGACTGCCTCTACTCAAGCTGTCATATACTGAATGTCCATGTGAACCTATTACATAAAACAGTACATGGTCTCTCACTAGAAGAGTTATAGTGTTTGGAATGCCACATAAGAAGCTAGTCTCAAGAATGGTAGTTATGTGAGGGGAGGGGTCTGTGGTGTGACGCTTGGCAAAGTTTTGTTTAGGAATCTAGAATTAGTTACTTTGAACTATTTACATAATAAAATTGTATTATTAAACAAATGTCGATTCTCTTCAAAAATCTTACTTGAACATAGAATTTTTTAATCTATATTTGGAATCCATGAAAGAAAATGATTGTATACTCCTAGAAGTTTCTTGATTTTTCTCCAAAAATACACAAAACAGAAGGAAAATTATCAAAAAAAAAAAAAAAAAGGAAAGTTATCTACAACTCATGTCTCTAAAAAGAACGATGATGCCAAAGACTTTGTCTGGAGGAGTTTCACAGACATCTGATGATTTTGACTTTGGAAAAGAAGGAGAAGGTATACAGAGGTATGAAGGATCAACATGACAAAGAGAATATTGTACAAGGAAAAATGCAGTGAGGATTCTGATAATAATGGCATCATTGAATCTTGATTTGCTTCAGTATTTGGGCATCCCCAGTATCTCTGCTTCCTGTTTGCCTGCAGATTATAAGGCATGAAGATAAGAGTGCAAGTGGAAAGAGAAATGAGTTTTAGGAACCCACTCCCAAAAAGTTCTGGACAGCATCACACTAGTAAAACATTCCACAGCTGACTTGGAAAGAAAAACTTGTGCCTCATTCATCTTGCTGTTACCCTGCTTCACCCTTCTTGCCTCAGACTTGGCTGCCTGAGAAGAGACTCAGGATGAACAGCTGTGTGCAGAATCTTTATCAGGAAGTACTCTCAGAAGTGGGCTTCCCAGCTGGCACAGTGGTAAAGAATCTGCCTGCCAATGCAAGAGTCACAGGAGACGCAGGTTCAATCCCTGGGCTGGGAAGATGCCCTGGAGGAGGAAATGGTGACTCACTCCAGTATTCTTGTCTAGATAATGCCCATGGACAGAGAAGCCTGCTGGGCTACAGTCCACAGGCTTGCAAAGGGTCAGACATGACTGAGCATGCATGCGCACTCAGGAGTAGAGTTGGCAGATTAAGCAAATAAAAATATAGGGTACCCGGTTAAATGTAAACTTCTGATAAATGACAAATAATTTTTTAGTCTAAGGATATCCCAAATGTGGTATGAGACATTTTTATACTAGAAACTGTTCATTGTTTATCAGAAATTCAAACTTAATGGGGCATCCTGTGCTTTATCTGTCAACTCTAATCAGGAGATACACCAAGGCTAGTAGACCCAGCAGAGGGAGACACTAGGCTGCAGTATGGTGGAAACAGAGGCCTTGGTAGGCCCTACAGGGAAGCACTGGAGCTAGGATGGACCTTGAGAATTTCCCAAACTGAGGGGAGAGGCCAGGCTTTATATCCTCCCATTGACTTGTCTAAAGGTCACTCTGGGAGGGAGTATATACTGTAACAGGGGCAATTCCCAGTGCAGCTACGAGCCATCAACACAGATATTTTCAGCAGCTGGGGGATGGGTGCATCAGCCCTGATGAGGAATCTGGATGGGGCACCATGGTATCCACCATGTTATTCCAGATACACGTGCCTCTGCCTGGAATAGTTTAATTAAAACTGCCTTCTTACTTTTCTGCTTCACCATCTACCTGGTAATCTGTATCTTACTGTTTGAATTTAGTGTTGATTTACTGACCAATTTATTCTCACTAATGAGATAGAGTTGGGTCAGGGCCAGAAAACCAAAGAGATTCCTACTCATTCTGTCCCATTTCAGAAAAGGATAGATAGACATTGTCAGATGTCATGAAGAATACCCAAGAATCAGAGAAAGATATTTGCGTGTCTTTTACGACTTGAAATGGTTTGATTCTAAATGACCCTGTCACAAAACCTATGGGTGAGGTCAGCACATCTGAGCTAATGAGCAACACACAATTGTAAAACTATAGTGCCATATAGTATGATATTATAGCACTATACAATTGTATACTTTACCAACACTATTATTATACCATAATACTGTGCATTATAGTACTTTAGAATAACAATATTACACCACTGTAGCATTATAGTAGTATAATATTGTTTGTAGGAAAGAACCATCTTAGCCTTTTCATCTGTATCATATACAATGGATGGAATCGTGGATTAATTTGTTTATTGTTTCATAATAAATTATTCCAAAATTTAACAGCTTAAAACAACACATACACACTCCCTCACAATTTCTGTGGGTCAAGAATCCAGGCACAGTTTAACTGAGTCTTCTGCCTCAGTGTCTCTCACAAGGCTACAGTCAAGATGTTGGCCAGGATTAAGGTCTCATCTGATGGCCCTACCGGGAAAGAATATACTGTCTTACTCATTCATGTATTGCTGACAAGATTTTGTTCCTTGAGGGTTGTTGGACTGAGGGCCTCAGTTTCTTGCCAGCTGTTGGCCAGAGGCCACCTTCAGTTCCTTGCCATATGGACCTTTCCAGCATGGCAGCTTGCTTTACCAAGTGAACAAGACAAGGCAAGAAAGAATGCCAAGAGAATGGAAATCATAGTCTGTTGTAACTGTTCTAATTACCCAAGGCTGCCATAGCAAATTACTGCACACTGGATAACTTAGACAACAGAAATGTATTTTCTCACAGTTCTGGAGGCTAGAGGCCCAAAATTAAGGCATTGGCAGGGCTGTACTCACTCTGAAGGTTCTAGGAGAGACTCTCTTCCATGCTTTTCTCTTCATGTCCAGCATTGCCACCAAGTCTCTGCATTCTTTGGATATGGACACATCACTGCAATCCTAAGTATCAATTTTATGCTTACATTGTCACATAACAAACTAAACTATGATTTATGCTTCATAATTTGAGTTAGTGTTAGACGTTCCTTGGCATAATTTTTTTAAAAAATAAAATTTTCACTGGTGAAAAGAACCATTAAGAAAATATATCAGGATCAAAATTTACTCATTATAACTAAGATGTATAAAGAAGTAATTTTATTTTCTGTAAAATCTAATATTGCTTTGGAGTCTCCATTCTAGTGGCGTCCTGGTAAGACAACTCAAACTTGTCCATTGAATGAATTTGGGCCTTTTTTTTTTTAATAGACTCTTTAGGGTAAACCTAGTCACTTTTGGATTAAATGTTTCTTTCTCTTTCTTGGATGCCATCAGGGAACAGGGAGAGGTTTATGTCAGTAACATTATGTCAACAAACTATATGTACTTCCTGAAACCTGTCTCACAGAAAAATTTTAAATATAATAGCAAATTCATGCGTATGTGTATAAGTGGATATGTATACATATGTGTGTGTATGTGTGTATAGTATATAACATAAATAGTTTATAATAGCTAAGAATTAAAAACAAGCAAAACATTTATCAACAGATAATTGATTGAATAATCTATATGTACATTTATACAATGGAATACTATGCATAAACTAAAAGGAATTAGGTAAATTATATAAACTGAAATGGAAAGATGTCAAAGGCTATAATTGATAAAAGCAAGTTGCAAAATAATATTTACAGTATAGTGGCATAAGCATCCTATCTGTAAAAAATATATACATGTGTGTATGCAAATGTATAAAAAAATCTGCAAAAGATACAAACTCAACAGTGATTACCTCTCAGGAGGGATGTTGGATTGAGAGGATGGAGGTGTGAAAAGAAACTTTTACTTTTTACTCTGTTTGGAATCTTACATGGTGTACTCATTGGTATAGTGCTGCTGCTGTTGCTGCTAAGTCGCTTCAGGCGTGTCCGACTCTGTGCGACCCCATAGACGGCAGCCCACCAGGCTCCGCCGTCCCTGGGACTCTCCAGGCAAAAAAACTGGAGTGGGTTGCCATTTCCTCCTCCAATTCATGAAAGTGAAAAGTGAAAGTGAAGTCGCTCGGTCGTGTCCGACTCTTAGTGACCTCATGGACTGTAGCCTACCAGGCTCCTCTGTCCAAGAGTACTGGAGTGGGGTGCCATTGCCTTCTCCGTGGTATAGTGCTAGCATAATTGAATTTATTTTCATTTTGAAAATTATTGTGTTTTCTGTGAAAATATATATTTATAACAACAGTTAATTTGTTAATAATAGGAAAAGCCGCCTGCATTGACAAGTTATGTATCTCACCTGAAGAACTGATTTCTCGCCTGGGCGAATTTGGACAGTTCTGCCCCGTCAGCCTGGCAGAATCATATGAATTAGTTGATTGCTCTTTAAATGATTCCTTGGAATTTGCAGCAGAGTTCAGAGGGCACTATTATAAAATGAGTTCTCTGGAGAAATTGAATGTAAGTTTGTTCTTAACTCCAAATATTTACCAGGGAAAGAAAATACCTGTCTTAGAATTCATCAGACAGGAAGAGGTGGGCACAGCTGGAAACACCAGGAGGTGGGGACTAGGGACCCCATTTTTGGAAACTGTGATCCTTGGATTCAATAAGGCAACTCAGAGGCCAGTCCTAAGACTGCATCCCAAGACATATTCTGGCACAAAGCAGAAGTTCAGGGTCAGTGATGGCCCCTCCACCTGGGTCAGCTTAAGAGGTAGGGAGACCCAAGGGCAAGCCCAACCATGGAGGGGATGCTGAGCATCTGAGCTGAGCCCCCGAGTGGGCATCCAGGACGTTTCATTCAAAGGGTGCAGAAGGGAAGTCAGAGTCAGTAGAAATGACTCCCCATGTGCTTTAAACTTTCTTATATCACTTGAATCTCCTGGGTACCTTATATTTCTATTTAATGGAACAGAATACAGATTTGTTCCAGTATTCCACTGACCATAATATGGTGACATAAAAAGATGATAGTTGAAAACTAATCAGGTGTCTCTGAACATTTTATTTTCCTCTGAAGAATCTGAATTTTCTTATCACTTTATAAAGAAGACATTACTTTCTTTCTGCTTATTTAAGTGATAATCACAGAATTTTAAAACTGGAAATGACATTAGAAACCATGTACCTGGTCTGCGCCTTCCATTTTACAGCGTGATAACTGAAGCTGGAGAAGCTAACTCACCTGCCAAAGTGCACCCCCTAGTTAGTTATACTGCAGGACAGGTAGGTGACTGTGCGCTCCAGCGTCTGGCACATAGTAAGAGCTCAACAAATGTTTTTCAGTATAGGTAGATGAGTGAGTGAGTGAAAGTATTAAAAGGAGAGAGACTGTAAGTGACATCACTTGCAGATATTACTGTAAGGCACTTCCAGTCAGGGAAAGAGTTACTGTAGTGCAGAAAGCTCCTCTCAGATGGTTTGCAGGACTGAACATTGCTGCCGAAAATGGGAAGAGCAACAGGAGAGCCTCAGTGGGTTTTTCTTGGCAAAGTATTCCTGTTTCAAACGGTCATGCTGCTGCCATCTTTCTTTATAGAAGTTTTTGGACAATCCAGAATTCTACGTACCTCCATTAGCACCTCATCCACTCCCACCTACCGACATGATCCCCAAGAGGCTGACACTGTCAGGGCTGAAGAGCCGGTTCCCGAGGTGTGCTGAGCTCCAGGGTTACTGTCCAGTGACTTATCAGGATGGCAAACAAAGGCAAGTCCCCACCCTCGTACGAGTACAGGCCGATAGCTCTACTTGAAATAAGTAGTCTATACGACAATCATAGCCTTTTGATCAAAAGGTCACTGTTGTTTAACTGGAAAGTATTGTTTTTCTTCCTTGAGCTGTGATGATAGAAAAATAAAATATTTATGACATTTTATTTACATAGTTGTCATTGCTGTTATTCAGGGGCTAGGTCGTGTTTGACTCTTTGCAACCGCATGTACTGCAGCACACCAGGCTTCCCTGTCCTTCACCATCTCCTGGAATTTGCTCAAACTCATGTCCACTGAGCCAGTCATACCATCCAACCATCTTAGCCTCTGTCACCCCCTTCTCCTCTTGCCCTCAGTCTCTCCCAGTTGCATATCAATTATGCAATGCAGAGTTGTTTTGGTTTGTTCCTTTGTCTTTCAGATACGAAGCCCTAGTACCTGGTAACATTCACTATGCTTTAGAATATCGTGATCGTATATATATTTGTGAGAGCAGAGAAAAACTTCAGAAATTTTTGAGGTGAGACCATTCACTAAGTCACAGATATTCATTGAATATCTATGTTAAATGCACTATCCTGGGACAGAAAGATATGCGAGTTTATACACACTCATAAACACATACATATATGTACACATATACATACACATAGCTGAAAGGGGCAGCGTTTATCTACTGCCACACATTTCTGTTTTTCACAAGAAGTTGGAAACCAAATTTCTTCTTATGTTTGTCTGATTTTTAAATTTTTGTGACTGATTCCGTTTTTCTTTTAGGGGCTTCCCTGTGGCTCAGATGGTAAAGCATCTGCCTGCAATGTGGGAGACCCGGGTTCGATCCCTAGGTCAGGAAGATCCCCTGGAGAAGGAAATGGCAACCCACTCCAGTATTCTTGCCTGGAAAATTCCATGGATAGAGGAGCCAACCCAGGTCTCCTGCATTGTAGGCAGACGCTTTACCAACTGAGCCACAGGGAAGTCCATCAAATCATACATCCAGCTAGAATTTGTGCAGTGGTTTGTGACCTCTCATGAAACTGAGGACATTTAATAGTAAAAAGAGAAGAGACATTAGTTGGTGAAAGGAATATAGGATTGAAGGAATAAGGTGGTTTTTCTTTTTTATCTTCTTTTTTCCAATGGGAAAGGTATGAACATGTTTAAATGCAGGTACATGGGAAGGATCTAATAAAGGAAACGCCACGAAGGCGGAAGAGAGTTATCTCTCTATTGCTATTTAAGATTTCTGGAGACAGGGTGAAGTAGGCATCCAAAGAATGTGTGGAGATTGATCTTAGGTGGGAGGTAAGCTCTGCCATGGAGAAAGCAACCTGTGTGTGTGGTTCTGCTGGTGGTGAGCAGCCAAGGATGTTCTATTCTGAAGACTTCTCTTTGTATAGTCTGGCACCTTGTGTTGGGGGTTGGGGGTGGTCCCTGAGAGGGTTACTAGTGTGAGGAGAATTGTAGTACAAGATAAAAACAAGGCCAACATAGGAGTTGCTTCCCTTGTGGCTCAGCTGATAAAGAATCTGCCTGCAATGCGTGAGACCTGGGTTCGATCCCTGAGTTGGGAAGATCCCCTGGACAAGGGAAAGGTTACCCATTCCAGTATTCTGGCCTGGAGAATTCCATGGACTGTATAGTCCATGGGGTTGCAAAGAGTCAGACATGACTGAGCAACTTTCACTTTCACTTTTCACACAGGAGTTACGTGCGGAATTGAAGTATCTTGTCAGTTCAAAATAAAAGTGTGAGGATAAAAGTATATAAAGAAAGTTTCATATAGGTGCTGTGAAAAGCAAGAACACTGGGAAGCGGTGAGCAGGGCTAGGGCCCCAGGTGAAGTAGGTGGTCATGAATTTCTAGGAGCCTCAGTCTTCCTGCTTCTGTATCATTTTCTCCACTCAAGAAAAATGAGTAAAGAACGTTGTCTTTTAGTTGCCTCTTGCTTATCTATCTTCCTGTGTAAACACAATGAATACATTTGTGATCATGCATTTAACGGATTTGGTATTCGTAGGTCGCCACAGAAATACTGGAATCAGAAGCTTCCTTACAAACTTCCCCCGTTGAAGGAACCAATGTATCTCACCAGCCTGCCTTTGCCTGGATATCTGGAACAGGTTCGCTCACATGGGTTTCTTTGTTTAGATATTAGAAGACTACAGCTATCTCTTCTTCAAAAATCATTTTTATTTTGGTAACAATGAAATTCAAGGCAGAGTGTCCTGATTTTAAGCTGCAAATCCACTTTTAACCTATTTTGGTTTTAAGTAGTTGTGAAAATAAAATGTAAAGAAAGCCCCCATTTCCATAGCTAATTCCCAAATAACTGCACTGAAGTGAAGAAAGAGTAGGACATTAGAAAATTATTTACATTTGGCATGTAGTTTGTTTCTTATTTTGAAATTTCAGTGTCGGTAGAACTTTTCCGTAATGTGAAATATGCAAATTCAGTCTCTGAGAGGTTTTTTTTTTTTACCCCTGCTTGAAAGAGTTAAGACGTCACCACAGCTGAACCACCAAACACATATTTTGCCCAAAATCTGGATGAAGCTATCTACTCAAGTCACTCTTATTTCTCTAACTATAACACCTTCTAAATATAATCAGATGTATCAGTCACCAATCACTATTTGAAAGGTCTTTTCAAAAACTTCTATAAAACAGATGCCCAGGGCACAATTTCATGTGTTTCTTACAAATTCTTAACCAGTTTTTTTTTTTTTTCATCTCCCCTAGATGGTTAGCCTTTGATCAAGTTTAATATCGAAAGGCAAGAGGACCCTCACCCAGAGAAGAGTGTCCTCCTCTTTGCCTGCTCGGGGCCCCAGAATCTTGACTGCAGTTGTAACTGTGGTCTCTGGAGTTCCTGAGTAGGTGGCCCAGGGTCCTGAGAGTAGGAAACAATTTGGCCAGTTCTGAGCAGTGGAAGCAGAGATGGGCCAAGACAACTCTGTGTCTCCTTCTTTCAACTTTTTTTTAAACAGAAAGTGTCAAGCATATAAAAATAGAATTGCATAATGAAACCGATGTATCCGTCACCTAGCTGGCACTAACCCAATCTGTAGTTTTTGATTTTTCCTAATTAAATGTATTTTGTGTTTCTTTTCTGTAGGCTAAGTGCTCATTTAACTATCTTTTTAAGCTCCGTCCTCATTCCTGAGGAGGCTATTTGAAGCAAAGAATAGCCTCTTTATCTATTTGCCACAAGAAAAGAAAACAGACTCAAATATATGCATAATTCGTTCCCTACCTGCAGGGTATTGCAACTGCTCTAATTAAAGCAATGAATGCAGCGGGATGCTTAAAGCCCAAATTCCCCTTCTTAAGTGTACAGAGATCTGCGCTACTTTATATAGCACTTCACCTGAAAGGTATGTCTCTCTCTTTTTTTTAATTTATCTATTTTTTTACTTTACAATATTGTATTGGTTTTGCCATACACTGACATGAATCTGCCATGGGTGTATATGTGTTCCCCTTCCAGAACCCCCCTCCCACCTCCTTCCCCATCCCATCCCTCTGGGTCGTCCTGGTGCACCAGCCCCGAGCACCCTGTATCATGCATCGAACTATGTCTCTTTTTTTGCTAGAAATGATATGCTACTCAGAACTAATTTAGCACTAATTGTGATTAATAGGGTTGTTAGGCTGGGTTGGTCACTTGCATGCGGGCGGGGTGTGTGTGTGTGTGTGTGTGTGTGTGTGTGTGTGTGTGTGTGTGTGTGTGCGTGTGCGCTGGTAGCAAATATTTTAGCAAAACTGAGTTTCTAGTTTTTAAAGCAGGTACCATGAGTAACATAACCAGCTCTCAATAATCCACACCGTACAAGAAGGTGAATAGTGACAATTATGATCTAAAATAGAATAATTCCCCAAATCTTATTTGGGATTTGGATATCTTCTCAGTCAAACCGTGCAGCTCAATCACACACATAGTTCTCCTTCTCTTTAATGATGCACTAACCTAACAGAAAACATTCACAGTCCTGTAAACCTTTCTACAGCCTTTAATCCCAGTAGTTCTGAATATACAAGAAAAAAATACAAGAAGAAGATGGAGCAGTTTGTGGAGAGATGTGAACTCATTACATACCTGGGTGCCAAGATGACCAAGAAATACAAGGAACCTCAGTTTAGAGCCATTGACTTTGATCATAAATTACAGACCTTTCTCTCTCTTAGAAATATAGACCCAGTCAATGGTTAGAATGTTTGCATAGCTGCACCCAGAATCATAAGAGTTACCTGAAAGGGATAAAAGTAAATAGATTGAAAATCTGGGCCTCCCTGATGTACTGTTCCCTCCTGAGTGATACACCTCGGCTACTAGACTTCCAATGAATTCAGAGCTCTGTCAGCTAGGAAGGAGTGCTCTTCTGTAAGCCAAGTTATCATATACTTGTAAAGTTTATTGCTCTTTGCCTGAATTTTGATGCTTCAATAAAAGTTATTCCATTTAGAATATTTAGGTAATGTATTTGACTTAATGAATCCTTTGTTCATTTTCCTTTTTAATATTTTTATTAGAGAAGTCTATCTCTGTTAAAAAAACTTATGCAATAAATGTTAGAGAGCTTCAAGAAAATAATTAACATTGTTATAAATAAAATAGAAATATTGGAACTTAAAGAGTTGTTTGTAAACTTTGTGAACCTAAAGATACTTTATCACTTTCCCAATAAAATAAATGGATTTAGAGACAACTAAATGGTTGCTGCTTTTCTTTTTCTCAAGTGTTCAATGAAACACATTTTATACATTATTTTGTAGTTAGAAATCACTGGATACTTGAGGATGAATGCTAGAGTCTTTTTATATGACATTATCAAGGCATATATGCTAGAGGAAAATTACTATATTGAATTTGGATGAGATTTTAAAAATAAATTATCAGTTTTTTGGCAGGCGTATAACAAATCTGGAATGTGAAATAGCAAGATTGGCTCTTTTAAAAAATAAAAAATACAACCATTATCTTATCTAACCTTAGTTAAATCTCAGTTTCTATGAGTTTTTGTTGCTTAATCTCTAAAATGAATGATTTAGCTTTTTTATTTTCAGCTTTACTAAGGTGAATTGACAAATAAAATTCTATATGTTTAAACTGTACCACATGATTTTGATATAGGTAATCATTGTGAAATATTTACCACAATGAAGTTAATTATTAATAACACATCCATCACCTCACATCATTATTTCAGTGTGTTTCTGTGATTGTGTGTGTATGTGTATGTGTGTATAATAAGAATACTTAAGAATCACTCTGTTAGGAACTTTCAAGTATTATTATTACAGTATTATTAACTATATTTACCATGTTGAACATAAGATTCTCAGAATTTATCCATCTTATAACTGAAAGTTTGTACCCTTTGATCAATATCTCCCTATGTGTCCCTTCCCTAGACTCCTAGAAACCACCATTCTACTCTCTGCTTCTATGAGTCTTTTTTTTTTTTTTAGATTCCACATATAAGTAATACCATACAGTATTTGTCTTTCTCTGTCTGGCTTTTTTCATTTAGCATAATGCCCTTCAGATTCACTCATCTTGTCTTTGATATCTATAATTTCAACATTAATTAAAAACTAGAAGCCTGTTTTAGATTTATTTTATATGATATATTTCATAATAAAACAATTTTTAAACAAAATCTAAATTCCTATTGTCAAAGTTAGGATAAACCCCAAAAGCCTTTGAACAGTTACTGATACATACCCATAGATGGACTGCAAGTAGATCAAACCAGTCAATCCTAAAGGAAAGCAGTACTGAATATTCATTGGAAGGACTGATGCTGAAGCTGAAGCTCCAATACTTTGGCCACCTGATGTGAAGAACTGACTCACTGGAAAAGACCCTGATGCTGGGAAAGATTGAAGGTGGGAGGAGAAGGGGATGACAGAGGATGAGATGGTTGGATGGCATCACTGACTTGATGGACATGAGTCTGAGCAAACTCCAGGATTTGGTGATGGACACGGAAACCTGGCGTGCTGCAGTCCATGGGGTCGCAAAGAGTTGGACACAACTGAGCTACTGAACTGATCTATAGATGAACAGTTTTTCAGGAGACTGGGAGGTATGAGTAGCTACCAAGTTTAACTAGCCACTCACTCTTCTCTTCCTAGTTTGTAATACTTCTAATTAACCATCTTCCCATAGTGTTCTTACCATGTCCACAGGCCTCCTCAGCCTATGAGTATAAGAAGTTTCCTTTAGCAATTAAATCCAAACTTTATTGCTTCAACTCTCTCACCTTTATAAAAGGCAGTAGCCATGCAAAGTACCCCCCAGGTATCTCATACAGGAAGTATGTCATAAGTTCCATAGCAAGTCCACACCAGCTGAACATATGCCATCTTCTGGGTATCTTGTTCTCTAAATGTCTTCACTTTGAGAACTGTACCAACCCCTCACAACTCATCCATCATTGTTCTGGAGCTGCTAAGTTCTGCACAGAAGTGGGGTAAATGCTCCCTCTCTCCTGAAGAGGGAGATGCTTAATCCCTGAGCTGAGCAAGGGACCAAATGCCATGTGATTCTACCCCCTCCTCCCTCTCTGCACAGAGTCTCTTCTTTTGAGTAAATCTATTTAATAAAGTGCATCAGATAGGAGCATTGGGTAGGGAATGGGGAATCAAATTTCCAGAGTAGCTTATAGCTCTGGACATTCTGGGTCCCTAATGCTTGAATGCAAATTACAGTTCATGATATGTAGGACCCTATTTAGAATAACCACAGACAGGGCTACCATTCCAGGCTGTTGTCTGCTACTGGCTTTACATGCATTATCTCATTAAATTCTTACACTAAGTCCATCTTGGAAACCACAATAATGGTGTCAGTATTCCTAGGGCATTTCACTGGCCAGAATCTTTTGGGCACTCCCACATGCACATGCCTGTGTGTGTATGCACACATGTGTGTGTATATACTTTAGAATATAAAAATATTATAGAAGACTCAGGAAAAAATTTTCCTTTGCTCCTGAGACTCCCTAGTCCTAACTCCTGCATGCACTCACACCCTCCCCGTAATGGTTGCAAGTTGTGTTTTCTTTAGCAAGTTAGGTCAAGAGGCCTGTGTGCCGAGGAAGGGAGAATGACATTTCTGCAATGAGAAAGGAGAACATGCATCATTTTAACCTGTTATGAATCTTCCTTTTGTTTAGAAATTATGCTTGCATATTATTATAAATAATCTGATGTCTCAAATATAATGAAAGAATATTCTGACTGGGTGTCCAGGGACTCTGAATTTTTTCCCAAAGTGAAGCTGTAAGAGAGTGAGCAGCCCCTGGTGCTCACTGGGACTCATTACCCCAATCCTCAAGTCTGCCACCTGACCACATCAGGAAGAGGCTGAGGCAACGCCCATCCAAGGGACTGGGAGACTGCTCAGCCAGTCTGTGGCCCTACATGGCTTGTCTGGATATAATTTTCTTTATTTATTTTTGGTTGTGCCAGGTCTTTGTTGCTGCATGTGGGCTTTCTCTAGTTGCTGCGAGCAGGGGCTACTCTTCATTGCTGTGCACAGGCTTCTCATTGTGATGACTTCTCTTGTTGCAGAGCATGGGCTCTAAGCACATGGGCTTCAGTAGTTGTGGCTCGTGGGCTCTAGAGCAGTGGCTCAGTAGTTGTGGCACACAGGCTTTGCTCCGGCATATGGAATCTTCCCTGACCAGGGATTGAACCCATGTCCTCTGCATTGGCAGGCGGTTTCTTATCCACTTGACCTCCAGGGAAGTCCCTAGATGCCATTTTCACTATGATGAGAAGAATGCATAATTTCACCCAGGGAGAAGAGGTAGTGCCCATTTAACAGACCCTAAGACAAAAAGTAATACGATTACAGTCAATGAAATATGGAAAAGTAGGCAAAGGATTTTTGTACTTTTTCTCCATTTAACACTCAGAGACATCAAGTGAATATACTATATTTGACCTTTCCTATTGCTGGACCATGTACTGTTTTACTGTATTTTTAAAAGCTGTGATGAACTTTTTTTCGCCATATTTGGGATTATTAGCCTAAAAAAATTTCTGAGAAACAAAAGTACAGGGTGAAAGGGAATGAATTTAAAAAACTAAAAAGATAATGCTAAATGACAGTAAAGAAGCAATAAATGTGATGCTCTTGGAAACACTCCTGGAAACATTGTGAATTGTTATTTGGAAGGCAGATTAGTAATAGAAATTGTGGCCCATAATAATAAATGGGCAGAAAGTAGAACCTTGTTACTTTAACTTGAATTAATAGTGATATTGAACATTATTATATATGTTGGTCACCAGTTGCACTTCTTCTGTGAATTATTTTTTCATGCCTCCTGCACTTTAACTCATTGGTTGTTTTTAAATTCTTTTGAAAGAATTCTTCATGTAAAATACACACCAATCCCTGTATCTGCAGTAAATAAGTTCGATTTTTAAGGTATGAAAGTAAGTGCTGTTCATCTATATCTTATGATATTGAATCCTTTTCTAAGCCTGGAAGTTATTCCATCTTCAGAGATTAAATAAATGTTCTATTATGTTTTCTTCTACTGTTGGTGTATGTGTTTATATTTAATTCTCTAAGCTGCCTAGAATTCATTTCTGGATATGTTGTGAGCTGTTGTTTTAAATTCTTCAAAACTCATAGTAGTAAATATTATGTTTTTGAAAAATATTTTAAGTTTTATATATTTCATTTTATTCTCAGTGCATTTATTGAAAGTTTTCATAAATTCATTGGTGAAGGAGAAGTTCAAGAACAGGGAAAGAATGATATATATTTTATATATGTATGCCTCATTCTCATTGTGGGTGATTTTTTGTTTTATCTTTTTGGTTTGTTTTGCTTTTACAAATGAAAGTCTGAGTAGAGGTTTATCTACAAAGCCTGAAGTCTCTTAACTATGGATGGTTCTGGAATAATTCTTAGAAGGGTAACATCTGAATTAAATGGACCTTTCAAAATTGAGATTAAAAAAAAAAATTGAGATTCTAACCAAGAGTCAGGGACTTTCCTCTGTGGTTCAGTGGCTAAGAATCTGCCTGCCAATGCAGGGAACACAGGTTCAATCCCTGGTGTGGGAAGATTCTGGAGCAAAGTGCTGGAGCAAAGCCCGTGTGCCACAACTACTGAGCCTGTGCTCCAGAGCCCATGCTCTGCAACAAGATAAGCCACCAGAACAAAGAGAGAAGAGTAGCTCCCACTTACTCCAACTAGAGAAAGCCCGAGTACAGCAATGAAGACCCAGCACAGCCAAATAAATAAATAAGTTTTAAAAAGAAGCTAATCTGAAAAGGCTACATACCATGTGATTCCAGCTATATATTCTGAAAAAGGCAAAACTCTATAGTAAAAAGATTACCGTTTGGACTCCACAAACCCTTGGGTTTAGAGGCAATTCAAGACAAAGAGGGAAACTTCAAAGAAGGAGCTAATTTTAATAAAAACTAGTAAAAAAAATGTTTAAAGAGCCAGGAGGTAATTATACCTGCTTTCTCAAAATCTCAGAGACTAGAGATGGCATGCTGGGATCTGGGAGGGTGTGTTGGGTGTCCTAAATTAAAAACAGGTGTTAGTGAAGCATAAATTGAGAGAAAATGCTGAAATAGTTGAGTAGAAGGGGACTGAATTTGAGTGGTGCTTGTAGACCATATCCAGAAGCCTGGCCTTTCTCCTAAGGGTACATTTGAGCCACAGTGGATTCTATGCAAGGGAGTGACTCCAGTCTCTGGATGTGATTTGCATTTGGGAAGATCTGTATTCCTGTGTATTAGCAGGAATAACACGGTAACTAAGGCTAGTTAGAAACCTTTAATAGTCTACTGAAAAAAGATGTTGAAAGTCTGAATAATAACAATCATTTAAATGATAGCAGACATGAATTAAACCAATAGGCCCGTTACATATTTAATCTTGTTTACCCCACAGCCACCCAGTGTTGGCGCTGGTGTCAGCTTCTCCTTCCGGGTTGGCTGAGACTATGGCGGCGGCGCAGGGACGCCAGCTGCTGGAGGGCGGAGCTGGGAGCCGGGGCGGACCCGGCGCTGGTGCGCCCGCCAGGCAGCCAGGGGCCCGGCGGCGATCTGGACCCTGCTAGGCGCCCGGAGAGGTAGGTCCGCCACCAACCCTCTGTCGGTGGGCGCTGCACCCGTGCGGGTATCGACTCCTCTCCAGCCGGCCCCTCCCCGGTCTTTCCCGAGGGGTCCGGGCTTGGAGGTGGGGGGCCTCCCTCGCGGCCCGCTCCCCGCCGGGTGGGCTCCGGGAAATCGCCAGCCCCGCGCTTCGCGCCGCGTGCGGTAGGGCGCCAGGCTGGGCGATCTGTGCCGCCTTTCCAAAGAGAGGGCAAATGCGCCTTACGTTATTGTCCATTGCAGCCACCCCCAAATTTACATCGTACCTGTACGTTTTCTTCTCCCTTTCCATTTTTGTTTCACAGACAAAATGGCTCCTAATATGTGAAATCGAGACACCGTAGTTTTCATTCTCGTCTTTGTGCAACTGTGGAAAGTTAGCCCATTGAAGGACTTTAGAGATAGTTGATCCCAATTCCTTCATTTTACAGAGCAGAAAACAGACCCCGAGAGGTCACGTGGACGTCGGAAGTTCACCCCAGCTGGATAATGGTACAATAGGAATAAGAACCCCAAACTATAAGTTTTTACATAATCTTTTAAAAGTGGTAAAAAACTAGCTAACAAAAGTGAATAGTTCCTTTGGGCTGGGATTAATCTTGCTAGAGAATGTCTCCCTTTTAAACATTACTTTCTTATTTCAGGCTTAATTCTTCTTGAGCTTCCAAAGAAAATGGCAGAAACATCAACAGAGCCTTCTGGGCAGCTAGTTGTTCACTCAGACACACACAGTGACACTGTCCTGGCCAGTTTTGAGGATCAGAGGAAGAAAGGCTTTCTCTGTGACATTACTTTAATCGTGGAGAATGTGCATTTCCGGGCCCACAAAGCCTTGCTTGCTGCCAGTAGTGAATACTTCTCAATGATGTTTGCTGAAGAGGGGGAGATCGGCCAGTCCATTTATATGCTAGAAGGCATGGTTGCGGACACATTTGGTATCCTGCTAGAATTTATTTACACTGGTTGTCTCCAGGCCAGTGAGAAAAGTACAGAACAGATCCTGGCTACTGCCCAGTTCTTAAAAGTCTATGACCTGGTAAAGGCTTACACGGACTTTCAAAATAATCATAGCTCCCCAAAGCCACCGACTTTGAACACAGCTGGTGCTCCAGTGGTGGTTATTTCTAATAAGAAAGGTGATCATCCAAAGCGAAAACGGGGAAGACCAAGGAAAGTCAACAGTTTGCAGGAAGGGAAGTCAGAACTGGCTGCAGAGGAAGAAATACAGCTGAGAGTGAACAATTCTGTTCAGAACAGACAAAACTTTGTGGTTAAAGAGGGAGACAGTGGTGTACTGAATGAACAGATTCCAGCAAAAGAACTGGAAGAATCTGAGCCGACTTGTGAGCCAGCTAGAGGGGAGGAGATGCCAGCTGAGAAAGATGAGAACTGTGATCCCAAGACCCAAGACTCTGGGCAGGACAGCCAGAGTCGGTGCAGCAAGCGGAGGATTCGGAGGTCTGTCAAACTGAAAGATTACAAACTTGTAGGGGATGAAGATGACCAGGGTTCAGCCAAGAGGGTCTGTGGACGGAGAAAGCGCCCTGGTGGGCCTGAGGCCCGTTGTAAAGACTGTGGCAAAGTATTTAAATACAATCACTTTTTAGCAATCCACCAGAGAAGCCACACAGGTAATTATGCTTTTGCAGCTTATTGGAATGTGTTTTGGAGAAGTAACAATAATAACAGCTTTCATTTATTGTGCAACATCTATATGATGGGCATTGTAACAAAGTGTATGTTACTGCATTGAATTCTCCAAACTGTCTGGTGAGATACAAATGTTATCCCAATTGTACAGTTGAAGAGACTAAGTTGTAGAAAGCTTAAAGTACTTGCCCAGGGCATCCACATAGTGACAGAGGTGGGATGTGAACACAAGGAACCTGATTCCAGAACCTCTCTTCTTACCTGAAATTGTTGCTTCAAGGCTTGAATGTTCAGGAATTGAGCTCTAGCCAAAATTAATCTGCTTTATGATTCTTGACGCTTCCTCATCTTGACCATAGCTGTGTTTTTGCTCAGATATATCTGGACAGTTCTCTCACTCAGCCATCTGTCTGTAAATGTTGTTTGCTTTTTGATCCCTCTAGGCCAAGGCTGGCCAATAGACCCTTTTGTGAGGATGGAAATGTTCTGTATCTGTGCTGTTCTTTTTGGTTGCCTCTAGCCACAGGTGTATTTTGAGCACTTGACATGTGGGGAGTGTGACTAAAGATCTGAATATTTTAATTAAATAGCCACCATGTTGGACAGTGCAGCCCTAGCCAGAAGTCCCTTCCTCCTTTGAGCTGTCTCTTATGTACCTACCTCAGTCTGCTTTGGATCAGGCAGTAGTTATATCCCCTTCAGCCTAGTTGTAAGCATTAAGTATAGAGTCTGGTACTTAAGTCTTCTTGTCATCAAGCAACATGCTGTCTTAAGACCCAGCAGCATCCAGCACTGTGGTTCTCAACCTGGCTGCATGTTACAGTCTCCCAGGGAGCTTCTAACACTACCAGGGCCTGGGTCCCAGCCCCAGAGCTTCTGGTTTTATTGAGCTGTGGTGTTTTTAAAAGCTCCCTGGAGATTTTAAGCACAGAGAGCCTGAGAACCCTGAAGTTGGTTCTTTGAACAAAATAGACACTTAAGAAATATTTGCTCATCTGTGATGGAGGCTAGTTTAAAGAGCTAAATAGTTCTCCAAGATTGATTAAGGAAAACAACGTGTAGGCTCTTCCCTTTCCCTCAAGGTGTCCTGCAGTTATACATTGAATCACTTTAGTGTGGGTCTCTTCCATTTGAGTGGATACCAGTAGATCCATACAGTATGGAAACTCATCTTTTAGTTCCAGGAAAATTTCCTGAATGATTTCATAGTAATCCCTGCTCTCTCTTTCTGGAACTCCTCCTTTTTGGATGTTGAATCTCCTGGACTCATCCTCTAACTTTATCTTTTCTTTCCTATTTTCCATCACTTTTTGCTCTACTTTCTGGGAGATTTCTACTTTATCTTTCAACTTTTATTTTTCTCTTTCTACTCTTTTTTTTTTTTTTTTTAACTTCTGGGAGCTCTTTTCAAAATTCTTTTTTTGTTTGTTTTTAAGTAGAATCCTCTTTTTGTTTCACAGTATAACGTCTTGCCTCTATGAGCCTCTTAATAACTTTTACTTATTTGTTATTTTTTAATGTTTTCTTCACTCTGGGAAGTCTCTGTTTTCTGCAGGTTCTTTTTTCTCTTCTCTGTTTTGTTATCTATTTCTACTGTGTCTGGTGATTTTTTTTTTTAAACTCATATTTAATTATATGCAAGAATGGTTTGCTTATAGCAGCTTGAAGCTCTGCAGGTGTGGAGAGGGCCTGTAGACATCCTGGCTGCTACCTGGCATCACATCCTCAGTTCTTTTACTGCGGGCCCTTTGTATTCCAGGAAAAGATGCTCCAGCTCCCACCTGGAGCCGTAGGCCTGGCTGCCAGTGTCCAGTGCAGGAGGAGGCAGAAGTTTTGGGGGTAGTCTCATCATCCCAGATGTAAACTTTGACTTGCTGTCCCCATGGTAGTCCTGTTCCTCTGCGCTGCGTGACCTCTAACCCAGAGACCCCTAGTCTGGAGATCCCTTGTCTGATTTACCCTCTTCAAGAACAGTCTTCGTCTTCCATTGGGGAGAAGGCCAGTCTCCTGGTTGCATGGAGACTGGATCTGTGTGTAAGGGTGGGGGTGGGGGGGGGGGGACTAATTACCTTTGAAAGAGACTGTCATTTATTTCTTCCTCACCCCCATTTTCAGAGATAACAGATGCCACCAGTTCCTGACCTCGTGAAGGCTCTGTCTTCGGTTAGGTTGTGTATTAGTGCTCCTCACCGCTGGCGTCACACTTGTCTGCTCCCACTTGCAAAATGTGATTGCTGATGTTGTCTCTCCTGCTAATTGTGATTTTCATTTGGGAGGGAACAAAAAGATGTGCAGATTCTTGCTCACACCATGTTTCTGGGGCTTTTCTTCCAGGGGAGCGACCTTTCAAATGTAATGAGTGCGGAAAAGGCTTTGCCCAGAAGCACTCCCTGCAGGTCCACACCCGGATGCACACAGGCGAGCGGCCGTACACCTGCACGGTGTGCAGCAAGGCTCTCACCACCAAGCATTCGCTGCTGGAGCACATGAGCCTGCACTCAGGTACGGGCCCGCACTCGGGAGCCTGGTGCCACCAGGTGCTCGTTCCCGGGGTGGGCATTACCATGCTCTAAATGGTCTTTTCTCAGTCTCAGATCATTCCCTATGTGGTTTCATTTCAAGACAGGATTGTGTATCTCTCAGAGTGTAGTTTTGGAGAAGGCAATGGCACCCCACTCCAGTACTCTTGCCTGGAAAAGCCCATGGACGGAGGAACCTGGTAGGCTGCAGTCCATGGGGTCGCAAAGAGTCAGACACGACTGAGTGGCTTCACTTTCACTTTTCACTCTCGTGCACTGGAGAAGGAAATGGCAACCCACTCCAGTGTTCTTGCCTGGAGAATCCCAGGGATGGTGGAGCCTGGTGGGCTGCCGTCTATGGGATCGCACAAAGTCGGAAACGACTGAAGCGACTTAGCAGCAGCAGCAGAGTGTAGTTTAGAGTTCTGCCCAGCCTGGAGCCTTAAACTAGCATTTATAAACTGGCTGCTGAAAGTTCAGTGTATAATCAGGATGTGTTTAAGCACCAGACTTCAGAATTATTTTACTTTGGACGATGTTGGGGGGAACTTGAATTCTTTAGCACTTCCCTAGTCTCCACCACTCCCTATTGCCTTACGTGCCTTTGCACATTGATAACTCTGAAGACATTTGGGTTTGTCGACAAGTCACTTGTGTTATTTGTAGAAAATGGGGACCTGGGCCCACTGTGATACTTAATTACCTTATTAGTGAGCATTCTAGTTCTTTATAGTTTTTTGCGTGTTTTGTTTTTTATTTGGCAGGACAGAAGTCTTTTACCTGTGATCAGTGTGGAAAATATTTCAGCCAGAAAAGACAACTAAAGAGCCATTACCGAGTTCATACAGGTACAATAAAGTGAGAGAAAATTTGGATTGGTGGGGGAGAAATGCAAATACAAATTGTTTCTGAAATAGTAGGTTCATGTTGTAAAAGACAACTAAGTTCTTAGGGAAGCAATCTAAATTAGGTGTCCTTGGGTTACTCTTACCACCTTGCAGTTTATATTGAATTTTTATATTACAGTTTCTGTGCCACACACAGAAACCCTACAGAATTGGTACCATTCAGGGCACCACTTGGCTAAGAGGGCGCCAGTTGATTTTTTGTTAGCTGTGTCTGGACAGAGGTGTCACCACCCCGTAGCTGTAAGTCAGGCTTTTTCCGGCTTGGCCACCCCCACCGTTGTCCTTTTTTTTCTTTCCTGCCGTCTGATGAAAAATGAAGAGGGGATTGGGAGCATCAGTTGAGATCAGTTGGCCACAGTCGCACCAGTGCTTTGAGGGAAAAAGATTTACACTTGGGGAGATGGGAAGGGTCCCACCTTTGTTTGGGAAGCAGTGAGTTGAGATGCATAGGAAAATATTAACTGTTAGGACACAGTGCTCAGGTACACAGTAGGTGCTTGCTAAGTGCTGCATTTAGTCACTCACGCTTACTGAGGGTTTGAGTGGTATTGCCTTTGTTCTTTTTTATATTGTGAAACTGTGGGGGTGGTTTTTGCTTTTTGTTTTATCTTGGATAAAACAAATGTTTTCCCATTTTTTTAGGTGAGAAGCCATTTACGTGTGAAATCTGTGGCAAATCTTTCACAGCAAAGAGTTCTCTTCAGACCCACATCAGGATCCATCGGTAAAGTTTCCCTCATACTTTTCTCCCATGGAGTTTTCATCCAGCCCTGGCGTTCAGCAGGGTGACATCCATTACCTATATAGTGTGTGTGTTAGTCACTCAGTCATGTCTGACTCTTTGTGACCCCCCCATGGACTATAACTCACCAGGCTCTTCTGCCCATGGGATTCTCCAGGCAAGAATACTGGAGTGGGTTGCCATTTCCTTCTCCAGGGGATCTTCCTGACCCAAGGATCGAACCTGGGTCTCCTGCATTGCAGGCCGATTCTTCACCATCTGAGCTATAGGGAAATCCCAACTTGTATAGTGCTTTCCCCGAAATTATTACTCAAGGAGAAATTCCTGGGCAGCTTATTATTTTGCTTTAAGAAATTCCTCATGTAAGCAAAATTAGAAAAACTGATTCTGACCAGCAAAAGTTTGAATTATTGATGTCATTTGTTGAATTTTGATTTTGGCCTTGGGGGATGATCCAAAACTTAAATCTTGAATCAAAACTAAATTAAATTAAAAATACATATATATATTTATTTATTTTTGGCTGTGTTGGATCTTTGTTGCTGTGTGACGGCTTTTCTCTAGTTTTGGCAAGCAAGAGCTACTCTCCAGCAGCAGGGGTTTGGTTGCTCTGAGGCTTGTGGGATCTTCCCGGACCAGGGATCGAACCCATGTCCCCTGCATTGCAAGGTGGATTGTTAACCACTGGACCACAAAGGAAGCCCCTAAAACTAAATTAAATTTAACTTAATATTTTCTGAATAAATTTTTTTGTTCATGCAACTTGTTTCCAGAATTGATTTAGTAGTTCCTCTAACACAAATATTTAGGGGCTACTCAAATTTTTAATATTGAAATCAATCATATATATACTTGTTTGGCATCTAGAATCTAAAAATTGGCTGTGAGAACTAAAAACAAAAAAAGAACTTTATGTGACATATATTAATATTTACCTTCTTATCTGAAGTACACGCTGTGACCATAAAATTTTATCACATCTGACTCAGCCCCACAGCCCCATCCTTAGACATCCTTCCCCTCCCCATTTTTTTTTTTTTCTTAAGATTAGAAACTGAAGCCCTTGGCAGATGTGATACTTGCTCCAAATCCTTAAGTTAGTAAGAGAAACCATGGCTTAAGTCTCCAAGTCAGGTTAATTTTCCTCTCCTCTGGACTGCTTCTCCCTTAATAGTCAAGAAGTAGTGAAATCTTTCTGTTTTAAAAATAAAATGTATATTTCCTCGTAGAGGAGAAAAGCCATATTCCTGTGCCGTGTGTGGCAAATCCTTCTCTGACTCGAGTGCCAAGAGGAGACACTGCATTCTACACACAGGCAAAAAGCCTTTCACCTGCCCTGAGTGTAACTTACAGTTTGCTCGCTTAGACAACTTGAAGGCTCACTTGAAAATCCACAGCAAAGAGAAACACACGTCCGATGCCAGCAGTATTTCTGGCAATAATAATGCCGAAGAGGTCAGGAATATTCTTCAGCTACAGCCCTATCAACTCTCTACCTCCGGAGAGCAGGAAATTCAGCTTCTCGTAACTGATTCCGTACATAACATCAATTTCATGCCAGGTCCTAGCCAAGGAATCAGCATCGTCACTGCAGAGAGTTCCCAGAACATGACGGCAGACCAGACTGCGAACCTCACCCTGCTCACGCAGCAGCCAGAGCAACTGCAGAACTTAATTCTTTCAGCTCAACAGGAGCAAACAGAACACATCCAGAGCCTCAATATGATTGAAAGCCAGATGGAGCCCTCACAGACCGAGCCAGTGCACGTCATCACACTCTCCAAGGAGACTTTGGAACATCTGCACGCCCATCAGGAGCAAACAGGGGAGCTCCATTTAGCGAGCGCTTCAGATCCAGCTCAGCACCTGCAGCTGACGCAGGAGCCGGCTCCGCCACCAGCCACCCACCACATGCCCCAGCCCACGTCGCTGAGCCAGGAGCGGAGCTGACCTGTTCACAGGCTTGACTGCTCTGCCGATCTCTTCTCCATCAGCCCGCTGTGACCAGATTGTGTGCTTGAAGTTAGGCTTTCTGCAACGCTCACTTACGGATTCTCATAGAGAAGCAGTAGCTCGCTAAGCTAGCCAATAGCTTAATGCTTTCCATCTGAGGAGCAGGATGTGTGTATCATGTCTTACATCTAATGTTGATTTGGACTTAGCATTTTGATATTGATGAGTGGTTTTCATTTACAAGACTTGGGTAACTTTTCTTTGAGGGCATCGCGTAAGACTTTTTCCAAGTGAGTATTAAATATTCACAGCCATAGATACGGTCTTGCTGATCTTTCTAGTTATATTTTTGATTTTTTAGAGCAAAGGAAGTCATATGTTGAATTGGGTAAAATGGTTGGCTCCCGTTCCTTATTTCTCGTAGGCAGCACAATTGCTACTACAAGTTGGGGCTGAATGTAACAGATTATGACTTCGGGGACTCTGTCCTTTTAATAACTTCCAATCCCCTAAGTAACTTCTCAAAATTTAATATTTGTGTGTATAGTGGGCTCATCATATCATGTTTAAGATAGATTCAAAGACACAGAAACTAAATGTCTATTTTAACTTGAAATTTACAGAAGAGGAAAGCCAAAAGGATAGGATCATTTTTTAGATTCTAAATTCAACTTTTCTGAAAAACATAGATTGACATAGTTTTTAAAAGCAGGTTGTTGAAAATTTACAAGTATAATTAAGGTATGAAATTGGACAAGATGTTCATCCCAAATTCTGAACTTTTTCTCAGCATTGATATTAATCTCCATGATGAAGGTAAATTCTTTCTTAATTATCCTGGAGTATAAAATTCAGTGTAATTTGTGTTAAATATACTCTACTGGATTCTAACTGATCTCTAAAAATGTTGATCTGTGTATTGTGTCTGGTAAGTTTTTTGATAGGAACTTTTTATAACCTATTTTTATCACAAAGGAGGTTAAATCTCACAAAATAGACACATAATTTTTAAAAGTAAATTCTCGTAATTTTAAAAATACTTTTGAGCCTCAGCGTCTTAGTAAGCCACCATTGTCTATAATAGTGTGATTTCAAATAATCGTCAGAAGGTTAAATTATGTTTGGTTAAGTTTTCCATCCCAGCCTATTTTATTGAATACTTTGACCACTTTCTCTCAAGTAAACTGGTAGAGGGTTATTGAGAAAAGAAGGTGGACACTAGTGTATGTAAATTAACAGTGCTGATGGAGAGCAGCAGTAATTGCCACTAAAATTAACAGGATCTTCACATCAGTCACTTCTTTGTTTTAGAGATCTTTGATTTCTACCTGAGTCAAATAAGTTTTTGGAGAAAATTTAGAATTGTTCAGGTTGAGACAAGATGAAAACCTTTTTTAACATATCTACCAAACTATAGTTGTTTTATTGTATATAATTCAAAAATTCTTAAATGATTTATCTTATATATATCAGCCAAAGTATGTTAAATCAGGCATGATTGGAGACAATTTTTATAAATACAGTTATGTCCTAAATATCATTTCAGATTCTTGACTTAGTCATTTAAACTATTTACCTTAACCTTATTGTTAAAATGGATTGTTTTTACCAGCTTTCAAAGCCTACTGGCCCACATCTTTTTCTCCAGGAGATATGTAATACTAAAGCAGATAAATGCTTACTTCTCATTCTGGGTAGCTGGATAATTATTACTTAATTATTCAGGAAGTATGATCATGATCATATGACTTTTTCCAAGTGAAGTTTAACTAGCTTTATGACAGTCTGCCTCTACTCTAAGAGAAATGTAGTGTGAGCCACATGTATAATTTAAAATTTTCTAGTAGCCACATTAAAAACATAAAAGAAAGATGAGATTAATTTTAATAAAATCGCTTATTTAATCTAACGTGCCAAGTATTGCAGCATGTAAATATGCAATATTAAAATATAATCATACTTGACAGATTCTTTTTTTCATATTATGTCTTCAAAATCTGGTGTGTATTTTATATTTACTGCACACTCAGTGTGGATGCTAATGTTCATGACACACTTGATCTGTTTTTAGGGTTCATACAGTTTACAGTTGAAAACCTAGGTTCACATATCTAGGTTACAGATAATTTTTTCCCCAATAACTGAAACAAGTGTGTTTTAAAATTTGTATTAGAATTAATTAAAAATAAAACCTAGCTCCTCAGTCACACTAGCTGCATTGTGAGCGCTTGGTAGCCGCATGTTAGCTAGTGGCTCCTGTAGCACATGTTACCCGTCTCTAGTGTGAGAGCCAGTCTCAGCAATAAAAATCTCTTCTGGAAGATTCTGGGTTATTTGACCAGCTGGCAAAGGGAAGTGAGAAAAGGAAGGCTTTATAAATCAAGTCTCTCTTCTGTGTCCCAAATACACATTCTGTCCCTTTGAATGAAATCCTTAATTTTAAGGTTTCATTGGTTTTTGTTGTTTTTTTTTTTTTTTTTTTTTGGCCAGCCCAGGTGTGGGCACACAGGATCTTAGTTCCCCAGTCGGATTGAACT
Source organism: Okapia johnstoni (assembly GCA_024291935.2). Taxonomy (NCBI): domain Eukaryota; kingdom Metazoa; phylum Chordata; class Mammalia; order Artiodactyla; family Giraffidae; genus Okapia; species Okapia johnstoni. The sequence continues at coordinate 57,180,223 of CM044317.1, read as the reverse complement.
CTCATCCCTTGAAACTCTCGCCCTTTGCAGTGGGAATATGGAGTCTAAGCCACTGGACCACCAGGAAAGTCCCTGAAATCCTAATTTTAAAATTCAGTGACTGCACCCAAAGGAAATGACAGGCACTCAAAATGTTCCTGCTGTCTTTGAGAAGTTGTTGGCTCATTGTTTCACAACTTATTTGGTACCAAGCTTGTGCAATTGAAATAATTGTTTTAACAAGTACAGAAATACAAATTGCAATTCTTAGGGACTAGTAGAGAGGTAGTACTAGTAGAAGACTAGTAAGTCTTCCCTGGTGGCTCAGACAGTTAAGAATCTGCCTACAATACAGAAGACCCGGCTTTGATCCCTGGGTCGGGAAAATCCCCTGGAGGAGGGCATGGCAACCCACTCCAGTATTCCTGCCTAGAGAATTCCATGGACAGAGGAGCCTGGCTGGCTACAGTCGGTGGGGTCGCAAAGAGTCAGACATGACTGAGTGACTAACACTGTAGAACTGTAGCAGAGTATTAAGCTTCCAGACTGCTGAAACGACCCTGTCACTTTTGAAGGTGAATCTTGCTTGGTTTTCTCTCAGTAGAAGGCTAGCCTTGGGAAGACTTGAGTTCTTGCCATCAAAATGAGCGGTTCTTGAGCTTGCCCTGTGTGTTTCTTGAAACTCCTCTTTCTGTTTCTCATCTGTGTATTTTTCTGCATCTGGTTCTTGTGCTGTGAGTGTGAGCAACTGGTCACATGATGCTGAGGGATATGAGAGTCTCATTATAGATGCTTATACCTAAGTTTTCATTAACTGGAGTAATAACAATATCTGCCATGTTAAATCTTTACTGTAGGCCTTGAGCAAAGCCAGGTGTTTCAGGTCTGTATCTTAGGGCCTCGGAAACCTTTTCTATATCAGGGTGCACAGAAGGTCTTATATGGTACCCTTCAGTTAGAGAACTCCAGGCATCTCTGGCCATGATTGGCATATTAGTTTGCTAGGTAGGGCTGCTATAACAAATACCACAAACTGAGTGGCCTTAATAACAAATTTATTTTCTCACAGTTTCGGAGGCTGAAAGTCTGGTATGAAGGTGTTGGTAAGACCAGTGTCTTCTAAGGACTCCTTGCCATCTTTTCCTCCTTGTATCTTCACATGCTCTTCCTCTCTGTGTTTTTATCCTAATCTCCTTGTAAGGACACTACTCATATTGGATTAGGGTTTACCCTGGTGACCACATTTTACCCTGGTTACCTCATTAAAGGCAGTATCTCCAAATAGTCACATTTTGATGTATGGGGCATTAGTAACACCTGGCATCTGGAGTGAGAAGGGAAGTAGTGTCTGGGACACGCCCATAACCCATTTGAAGCACAATCTTATTAATTGTCATGACGTGTCTATATTATTATGCCTATTTTACAGATGAGAACACTGAGGCACCAACAGATTACTCCCATTGCCCAAGGTCACACAGTAAGTGGCAGAACTGGAACTGGGGCACAGGGCTGGCTATTCCTACCAGATGGGCTTAATACCATCAGCCTTTTGAAACATTAAGCTGGGTTTCTCTTCACATACGATCTGCTTCATGTAGTAGAACCTTATTGACTAGAGGATCTGTTTATGAAATTTTAGCGTACAATCATAAGCTTTTTACATGCAACAATAATAGTAAAAGTTAATCTCCTACGGAAATGCAGTAACTACCATATCAATAATACTCATGTTAGTATTTTACTACTATTAAGCTTCAAAGCTTAATGACAATTTACCAATTTAATAGAAGTTACTACTAAAGTGAAAATGTTTTAACTAATATGAACTTCTGTAAGTGGGCCCTTTTTTCAAATTTCTGACTGAGGTTATTTTGTATTTAGGGCAGATTTGCTTTATTTTTGCTAACCTTATAAGTATTAAGGTAAATGTTCATCCTTAGTTTCCAAACTGAAATAAGCTTAAGTTCTCAAGAAATTAAAGAAAATGCTTTGTCCTGCTTTTGTAAAGAGTAGATTTGGAGGAGTTACCTGCCCCCCCAAAATTCCCTTTGCCTTTTGTAAACAGCAGGTATAAAGGAATGACCTCTAAAAGAAGCTGGAATGTCACTGCGATTGTTTATCTTGCTTTCAAATTCTTTACACATAAAGCAAGGAGAGATAAAGCCTTCCTCAGTGATCAATGCAAAGAAATAGAGGAAAACAACAGAATGGGAAAGACTAGAGATCTCATCAAGGAAATTAGAGATACCAAGGGAACATTTCATGCAAAGATGGGCTCGATAAAGGACAGAAATGGTATGGATCTAACAGAAGCAGAGATATTAAGAAGAGTTGGCAAGAATACACAGAAGAACTGTACAAAAAAGGTATTCACGAGCCAGAGAATCATGATGGTGTGATCACTCACCTAGAGCCAGACATCCTGGAATGTGAGTGGACCTTAAAAAGCATCACTACGAACAAAGCTAGTGGAGGTGATGGAATTCCAGTTGAGCTATTTCAAATCCTAAAAGATGATGCTGTGAAAGTGGTACACTCAATATGCCAGCAAATCTGGAAAACTCAGCAGTGGCCACAGGACTGGAAAAGATCAGTTTTCATTCCAATCCCAAAGAAAGGCAATGCCAAAGAATGCTCAAACTACCACACAATTGCACTCATCTCACACGTGAGTAGAGTAATGCTCAAAACTCTCTAAGCCAGGCTTCAGCAATACGTGAACCGTGAACTTCCAGATGTTCAAGCTGGTTTTAGAAAAGGCAGAGGAACCAGAGATCAAATTGCCAACATCTGCTGGATCATCGAAAAAGCAAGAGAGTTCCAGAAAAACATCTATTTCTGCTTTATTGACTTTGCCAAAGCCTTTGTGTGGATCACAATAAACTGTGGAAAATTCTGAAAGAGGTAGGAATACCAGACCATCTGACCTGTCTCTTGAGAAACCTGTATGCAGGTCAGGAAGCAACAGTTAGAACTGGACATGGAACAACAGACTGGTTCCAAATAGGAAAAGAAGTATGTCAAGTCTGTATATTGTCACCCTGCTAATTTAACTTATTTAACTCAGAGTACATCATGAGAAACGCTGGGCTGGAAGAAACACAAGCTGGAATCAAGATTGCCGGGAGAAATATCAATAACCTCAGATATGCAGATGACACCACTCTTATGGCAGAAAGTGAAGAACTAAAGAGCCTCTTGATGAAAGTGAAAGAGGAGAGTGAAAAAGTTGGCTTAAAGCTCAACGTTCAGAAAACTTAAGATCATGGCATCTGGTCCCATCACTTCATGGGAAATAGATGGGAAAACAGTGGAAACAGTGTCAGACTTGATTTTTGGGGGCTCCAAAATCACTGCTGATGGTGATTGCAGCCATGAAATTAAAAGACGCTTACTCCTTGGAAGGAAGGTTATGACCAACCTAGATAGCATATTTAAAAGCAGAGACATTCCTTTGCCAACAAAGGTCCGTCTAGTCAAGACTATGGTTTTTCCAGTAGTCATGTATGGATGTGAGAGTTGGACAGTGAAGAAAGCTGAGCACTGAAGAACTGATGCTTTTGAACTGTGGTGTTGGAGAAGACTCTTGAGAGTCCCTTGGACTGCAAGGAGATCAAACCAGTCCATCCTAAAGGAGATCAGTCCTGGTTGTTCATTGGAAGGAATGATATTGAAGCTGAAACTCCAATACTTTGGCCACCTCATGCTAAGAGTTGACTCATTGGAAAAGACCCTGATGCTGGGAAGGATTGGGGGCAGGAGGAGAAGGGGACGACAGAGGATGAGATGGTTGGATGGCATCACCAACTCGATGGACATGGGTTTGGGTAAACTCTGGGAGTTGGTGATGGACAGGGAGGCCTGGCGTGCTGTGATTCATGGGGTCTCAGAGTCGGACACAACTGAGCGACTGAACTGAACTGAACTGAAGCAACAAACACATGAGTTGACTAGAATATATATACATATCATCATTCTCACCGGAAATGAACCACACTAGGAGAGCTTTTAGGCTTCCCTGGTGGCGCAGACAATAAAGAATCTGCCTGCAATGCAGGAGACCTGGGTTCAATCCCTGGGTAGGGAAGATCTCCTGGACAAGGGAATGGCTACCTACTCTAGTATTCTTGCCTGGAGAATTCCAGGACAGAGGAGCCTGGAGGGCTACAGCTCGTGGGATCACAAAGAGTTGGACATGACTGAGTGACTAACACTTTCACTACTTTCAGAAGAGCTTTTATACTGAAGCTCATTTGATCACCTTCTCAACATAAAGTATGGGAACTTTAGGTAACATTAGGAAGAGATCTTCTCTTTTTTCCTTTATAAGTGAAAAATAGTACTATATCCAGTGTGATATATAGAAAGGGAAAAATTTGAGCAGAGGTCAGGCAACTTTCTTGGTCTCAGAGCATAGATTAATTGTTTTGAATTTTTTTTTTCTTGGCCACACCATGTGGCATGGAGGATCTTAGTTCCCCAGCCAGGGATTGGACCCTCACCCCTTGCAGTGGAAGCATGAGTCTTAACCGCTGGACCACCAGGGAAGTCCCAATTTGTTTTGAATGCTTAATATCCATGATATTGTTAGTCGCTCAGTCTTATACGACTTTTTGCAACCCCATGGACTGTAGCCTGCCAGGCTTCTGTGTCCATGGAATTGTCCATGCAACAATACTGGAATGGGTTGCCATTCTCTTCTCCAGGGGATCTTCTTGACCCAGGGATTGAATCCAGGTCTCCTGCATTGCAGGCAGATTCTTTACCATCCAAGCCACCAGCAAAATCTTATCCATAATATTAGATCATTTAAAATATGGATTTGAAGATATTCCAAAGGAATAGTTTGGCTTTTGTTTTAGTTTGTTTCATCCTTGGATGAAAAGTTAAACTGAAGCTTCCTTAGGCTAAATTAGAGTTATAAACAAGAATGTCTACATTAAAAAAAAATCTACCTCTTACAGATAATTCTAGTATGATTAAGTGGCTTCTGGACAAATTTTTCTATAATATTAATGTCTGAAGTATGAAAGTACTCTCATAACAAAAATATGGGTAAGTATTTAAACAGATCCTGAGCCTATTTGTGTTTTTAATCTCTGTCCTTTGTGTTATCTCAGAGTATATGAAATCATCACTGATTTCTGGGGAAAGTATTTGAATAAAAAGCAAGATATAGAGGATGAGGTTTCAGGGCAGAGTAAGAAAGGATGAGGGACCCAAATTTTCAAGTCACTCACTCTTACCAGCCAAAAGAGAAAGCTGGGATTCAGTCTTGATGGGCCTCTCCTCACCCTCCACTCCCAATCCATCATCAAGTTTTATCAATTTTACCTCAGACTGTATTTTGAGTCCATCCACTTCCGTCCCAACTGCTGCACCATCACCATGTCCTCTTGCTTGTATGCCTGCCTTTCTTCCCTCCCCCACCCCTTTTTCTGCTGGAAATGGTGATCCATCTGGGCTCACCACTCTGCCCTGAGCATCAAGCACAGCGCCTCGCTAAATGAATGAATATTGTGTTCTTAATGCAAATATGATCATTACCTCTGCTCTGCTTATAATCCTTCTGCAGTTTCCCACTGCACTCAGAATAAAATCCCCAGCCCATCTTCCTCTTGGGTCCCTTCCCCTTTCTCACTTCAGCTACACTATCTTCCTTGCTGTTCCCGAAACACACCCAGCAACTTCCTGCCTTAGGCTTTGAGGCAGGCAGTTTCCCAGGCTTGAAAGTTTCTGCCCCTCCTCTCCATCTCAGTGTCTGCACGTCTGTCAGAGTTCAGAGCAAGTGTCACTTCCTCACCCTCTAATTCTCTCCGACCCTTTAATCTCAGTCAAGCCACCTTTCATATCTGTCCACAGCACGCTACACTTTGGACTCAGCTGGTAATTATTTTTACATTAGGAGCCGTGTCTGCCTGGTTAGACGGCAGCTGTGGCTCCTGACCCAGGACTGTGGGTGTGGCGTTTGAACATACTGACCTACAGGTGTAAAGTCATATGTAGGATGGCTTAGAACCATCACCTGCAGTATTAGGGACCCAGTTTCTGACTCCCAGTTTAGGAGATGAAAGGATGGGAGGTGAGGTAAGGATGGCGTTGCGGAAAGACAAACATGGTGTAAATTAGAGGAAGGGAACCCTGTTTTAATGGCTCAGGCTTTTAACCTAGGCCACTACTTGTGTGATTATTTGCAAATACATTAGAATGGGATTCTTTTATTATTTTTTAAAATGTGTATTTATTTATTTTTGGTTGCACTGGGTCTTTGTTGCCACACAGGGACTACTCTAGTTGCGGTGGGGGGGGTGTTCTCATTGTGCTGACTTCTCTTGTTGCAGAGGACGGGCTCTGGGTGCACAGGCTTCAGTAGTTGCCGCTTGTAGGCTCTAGAGCGCAGGCTCAGTCACCGTGGCCCACAGACTTAGCTGCCCCACGGCATGTGGGATCTTCCCAGACCAGGGATGGAACCATGTCCTCTGAATTGGCAGTCAGATCATTATTCTGTGATATTTCTTAAAAGACAGATTTTACCATCTGCCAGTTGGAGAGTCAGGTTCTTAACCACTGAACCACCAGGGAAGTCCTGGGATTCTTTTAAAAGTGACTTTTTGTGGAATTCCCTGGCAGTCTAGTGGTTAGGAGGAGAAGGCAATGGCACCCCACTCCAGTACTCTTGCCTGGAAAATCCCATGGACGGAGGAGCCTGGTAGGCTACAGTCCATGGGGTCGCTCAGAGTAGGACACGACTGAGCGACTTCACTTTCACTTTTCCCTTTTATGCATTGGAGAAGGAAATGGCAACCCACTCCAGTATCGTTGCCTGGAGAATCCCAGGGACGGCGGAGCCTGGTGGGCTGCCGTCTATGGGGTCTCACAGAGTCAGACACGACTGAAGCGACTTAGCAGCAGCAGCAGCTAGTGGTTAGGACTCAGCACATCCACTGCTTAGGTTTGATCCCTGGTCAGAGAATTAAGATCCCACAGGCCATGTGCCACATGGCCAATAACAAACAAAAAACCCAATTGACTTTTCATGTATCAGCCACTTATTTGACCCAGTATAAATTAGTGTGTTTGTGCCACTATTTTTAGTTTTGTATACACATGTAACATGGATCATAACTCAGTAATGTGGATCATGACTGTCTTTGAACAAAGTCTAAAATAGAATTTGTTTCGGGCCTACTAGACTGTACATTTCTTAGAATCACCAACATTGAGTAACAGGATTTTAGAATCAAAATGAGTTGAAGAGGTTCAGTAATTCAAGTGCCTCCACTTAGAGCTGAGACTGAAACATAGTGGTTGGTGACTTTTCAAGGTCACTTAAGTTCATGTGAAGTAAAGCTGCCATCTGGCCAGATCTTCTAGATTACACACCATTCCCCATTGCTCTTTGCTCCACTGTGTATCTTTAATTAACATAGAGTGAAACTCCACGTCAGCAGTTGTTTTTAAGCATTGATGAAGTCATTATTCTGTGATCTTTTTTTAAAGACACATTTTACCTTCTGCCATTTGGAGAGCCACAAACCCCTGTTTGGTTGAGATGCAAAGTCATTGAGTCAAGAGCCAGACCGTGCTGGGCCTCTGCTAACCTTCAAGTCAGAGCCACTGGTTATTTACCCTGTACTAATGAAAGGGAAATGAATGATTCTAAAACAGCTAACCCATTCAGAGTGGACTTAGAATCCTTCTGACACAATGTATTTAAATATGGGTGTTACTCATATTTGGCAAATTGATTTCAAGCCAAATGACTAGTCATATTCAAGAGCTAGGATGGGCCCAGCCGGGAGGCTGCCCTGGTTTCCTGAGCTGGACCTGGCTCAATTCCCTGCCAGCAGAAAGCAGGCGTTTCCCCTTCCCTGCCTGCTTCTCATCTCAAGCTGGGAGCAGTGTGTATACAGGTCTTACTGGGTCTCAGAGGGTTTCCAGACAATGCAAAGTGAGAAGAAAGAGAAGGAGAGAGCCATAGGGTCCCCAGCTCTTTCCAGTCCCATTAATTCCTCTGTTTTGTGAGTGTTTCCAGTGTAACGTGTCACCTCCTCTAAACAAGAAACAGTCTCTCAGGATGCCAGCCTTTCACTTGTCACATTAGATCAACACTGGTGTGGTGTTGGATAGACCTGGGTCCCATACCAGCTTTGCCACCTGCTGTGTAACTTTGCCATGGGTGACCCTCGGTTTCCGTTTCAGTAAAACGGGACATTTGTGATCATGGAGATTAATATTTATAGTAGACGTTTAATAAAGGAAAACGGATGTTTTACTAATATTAACTAGTTGAATGACCTTGGAAGACTGCCTTCACATTCAGCTGTTTCCTTATTGGGAATATGAGGAAGTTGGTACCAAAGGTCTCTTGAGCCCTTTTTCAAAAGCACTGAGACAGTTCTGTGGGTCCTTTGTCCAAGGCATTCTTGAATATTGGGGAACCAGCCTCTCATTTACACCCTTCTCATTTCCGCCTGTCTTAGTAGTGGTCCAACACCCCCAGCCCCACCCCAAGACCTTCTTGCCCTCTCATTTCTGCCGCTGTGGAAGCTGCAGATTGCCGAGTTTCCAGGACTTGGAGTCCGTGCCGGATGCCCTCAGCCCGGGTCTAAGTGCAGATTGGCTGAAAGGTAGGTGGACACCGAGCTTGGATCCATCGTGGAGTGCCCGGGCCGTGAATCTCCTCGTAGGAGAGGTGAAAAGGACGCAGATGCTTCGGCGCTACCCAACAGCTTCTGCAAACTTCTTGCTCAGTGCGAACTCCAGGGCTCGGAGGTGGCAGCTCAGTAGGTACTGCGCAAGGGCGGGTTGCCTCGTCCGCCTAGGAAGGACAAGCTTTTAGGCGCAGGCTCTGGAATGGAGCCGGAGGCCGCTGGTGCGCTGCCGGGCTCCCGGAGCCTCCGCCGCTGGTGCGCTGCCGGGCTCCTGGAGCCTCCGACCCTCGGCTTAAGCGACCCGGCTAGACTGGCCCGGGGTCTCCCGCCCCTAGCCCGAACACTGCGTCTGCGGCGCCACGCCCTCGGGCGTCGCCCTGCAGCTGTGGGCGGGCGCCTGGCTGCCCCCAGCCGGGGATCGCCGGCTAATGAGATGCTAATAAGGCTCCAATAAAATCTGCCGGCCGAGCGTGCTTGGCCGAAGCCCACGCCCAGCTAGACTCTCCGGCCGGGCGCACAGGCCTGCAGCCCTCAACCCCGGGTTTTGGTCCGCGCCTCCTCTGCCTCTACCCCTTCTTCCTCCTCCTCCTCCACCCCCTTCCTCTGTCCCCGCCTCCCAACCCGCCCGGACTGGGACGCCCTCCTGGCAGAAAGAGACCCCTACGGGCTCCCGAGCCCCCGGGTAAGTTGTCCAGCTGCGCCAAATGTGCGCCCCCTGGCCCGCGGGGTCCCGGGGTGGGGGTAGGGATGCGCCTCCTGGGAAATGTGGCTCGAGGCCCTCGTGAATTCCGCCTGGGCCGTCAGGCGCCGTCTCTCTGCGCCTCCGTCCTGCCCAGCCCCTCCCAAACTTTACGGTCCGGAGTGTGAGTACTCCCAACCGCCCGCTGCCAGTGGTCCAGCTCCCTCCATCCTTCTGGACCGCCCAACCGCTCGCTTATTCTTTGTCCTGGTGTTTCCAGATTGGGTCGCCCCTCTCCGCACTTCGCTGAGGTCTTCCTCCTTTCTACCTTGCAAGAGAAACCTTTGCTCTTACGTTCAGTCCGCCTCGTCCAGGTGACCTGCGGCGGTGATTTTAATCTCCTTCCTGGGCCTGCCCTGCTGGGCTCGGGGCTGGGACCGGTGAGCCGACTGATCGGGGTCAGGGGGATCAGCTCAGGGGTCTTCCCCCGTCTACGCCACCACCGTACTTAACTCCCCGGTGGGCAACCACATCCCCGTACCCTCTGATTCCTCCTGGTCCCAACGTGAGAAAGCTCTGCCACCCCTCAAGTTGCGTGGGTGCCCGAGCGAGGGAGAAGGGGACAAAGAGAGGCCTTGTCTGGAGAGATTCCTGGGAGAGCGAGCAGGGATGGGGCGGGGTATCGATGGGAATAAGAGAAGCTGGGCGGAGCGAATCCTGCTGCCCTGTCTCCCCCTCCAACCCCCTAACGGTCTTGTGGCCCACTGGAGCAGTAGCAAGTCACAGGGGAAGTATTTTGACCACAGTGAGTCAGAAATAGACCCAGCTGTTTTTTTTCACCAGACAGATGCAACATCCTGGGGCTGTCTTTTAAGGTAGTTTGGTGGTGGGAAGTGGATCCTACGTGGTTAGAGAAGGGGCTTCCCTCGAGGCTCAGTTGGTAAAGAATCTGCCTGGATTGCAGGAGACCTGGGTTCGATCCCTGGGTTGGGAAGATCCCCTGGAGAAGGAAATGGCAAACCACTCCAGTGTTCTTGCCTGGAGAATCCCGTGGACAGAGGAGCCTAGCAGGCTACAGCCCATGGGGTCCCAAGAGTCAGATATGACTTAGTGACTAAACCACCACTACCACCACCTCCCCTTCAAGAGGCAATGGCGAGTGCTAAGGAGGAAAACTTTGCCCCTGGCATAAGACACATCACACCCAACGGCACACAGATTCTGTTGAGGGGTGCCGGGCACAGGGAGGCGTGGGGTGAGATGAGACAGTATGTGTGCATGGCAGCTGGGGTTGCAGATATTAGATCTGTCCCTGTCTGTACTGCAAGGAAAGCCCGTTTCCCTGGCACCCTGCCCTCTTCATATCTGAGAAATTCCCCCAGCCTGCTTGCAGGGCCTCGCTGAAGGCCGGGTAAGAATTCCTGTCCCCTAGGGATGGAGTAGGGCCTGGAGATTCCTGGTCGAGAAGCCTGAGCTGGAGGCTCCCTGGCTTCCTGCAGGCCCCCTGGGCTCAGGACTGCTGATTTTTCATTTCCAAACTTGGCAGATTTCACTTGAAGTGGAAGGGATTGCGGCTGTCTGTGGAGCAGCTGGCAGAGAGGAGCGGAGCCTATCCGTGTGGTGGCCCTGGAGCTCCCTGGGGATATCACACTGCCTCCTCCTCCTCTTCCTTTTCCCTTCCTCCTTTCTCCAGCCTCTTGCAATCTCTTCCTTTCTTCTTTCCAGCAATCACGCGCCTCTGCCCCTCCCCAGGATCCCCTCCCAGGGGTCTCCATGGCCTCATCCACCTCCACCAACCCAGCGCATGCCCACTTTGAGAGCTTCTTGCAGGCCCAGCTGTGCCAGGATGTGTTGAGCAGCTTCCAAGGGCTATGCGGGGCCCTGGGGCTGGAGCCTGGTGGGGGGCTCTCCCAGTACCACAAGGTCAAGGCCCAGCTCAACTACTGGAGTGCCAAGTCGCTGTGGGCCAAGCTGGACAAGAGAGCTAGCCAGCCAGTCTACCAGCAGGGCCGGGCCTGCACCAGCACTAAGGTGTGTCGGCAGTGCCTGGGGTGGGGCTTGGAGAGGGGGCGGAGTCAGAGGAGGGGGCCCATGCCATGCCAGTGCTGCCTTGTGTGTTCGCAGTGCCTGGTGGTGGGTGCGGGACCTTGTGGGCTGCGGGCTGCTGTGGAGCTGGCAATGCTGGGGGCCCGAGTGATGCTGGTGGAAAAGCGCACCAAGTTCTCTCGCCACAACGTGCTCCACCTCTGGCCCTTCACTATCCACGACCTACGGGCACTCGGCGCCAAGAAGTTCTATGGGCGCTTCTGCACAGGCTCCCTGGACCACATCAGTGAGCACCGTGTGGTGGCCTGGAGGGGCGGATGAGCCTGGGCCTAGAGACAGGCCAGTAGGTGGGGGTGGGGGACTGCTGGGCCAGCCCAGAGGCAGGGTGGTCAAGATTCATTGCAGTCAGATGGCTTTCAGGACTCAGGTCCCTCACCTATAAAACGGGCGGTTGGACTGAGTGAGCTCTAAGACCTTCTCCAGCCCGGACCAGGTACACACTGGTGTTTGGGGAGGCTGTAGGATCCTGGGGTCCCTGTCGCTAATGTCCTCTCCCTTCCAGGCATCCGGCAACTGCAGCTCCTCTTGTTGAAAGTGGCATTACTGCTGGGGGTGGAAATCCACTGGGGCATCACTTTCACTGGCCTGCAGCCTCCTCCCAAAAAGGGTAAGTACTTCTCTGCTGTTGAGAACCCCCATGTACCAAGGATACCCTGGCCTTGCAAAAGAAAAAGGGTGGGCTTGGGAGTCAGCTAAGACTCCCTTTCTCACAGCCTGGCCTTTTGCAAACCCCTCTGAGCCTCATTTTGGACTTCTGTAAAATGTGAAGTATTTCTTTCCTCGCCTCCTTTCCATGGCTGTTGTGAAGGTGTCATTTGATAGACAGCGTGTCACTGCTTTGTAAACCACAAAACCATTTAAATATTTATTTCATTGGATTGTCCTGGGAATATAGACACCCCTTCAGTTTTCTATATCTTTGTGCCACTCACATCCTCTGCCCCAGGGAGTGGTTGGCGTGCCCAGCTCCAGCCCAGCCCCCCAGCCCAACTGGCCAAGTATGAATTTGATGTCCTCATCTCTGCGGCTGGAGGTAAATTCATCCCTGAAGGTGAGTGATCCCTTCCCTTGAAGAAGCCAGCATCTTGAGCCCCTCCTGGGCCTTTCTAGGCTGTTACACCGCTCATTCTCTGGCCACTACCCACCTGTCCCCACCTCTAGGCTTCACAGTGCGAGAAATGCGCGGCAAACTGGCAATTGGCATCACAGCTAACTTTGTGAACGGGCGCACCGTGGAAGAGACACAGGTGCCCGAGATCAGTGGTGTGGCCAGGATCTACAACCAGAGCTTCTTCCAAAGCCTGCTCAAAGCTACAGGTCAGGGCCCTTCCTCACAGGGTTTCCCTTCCGAGTGCCTGACTGTGGCCTAGCTCCCAACTCTCCCTCTCAGACCTGTCCACAGTCCAAAGAATCCCACACTTGTCCATCTTTGTGGTCCTGGCAGCAAAGAACCTGAGCCCCCAGGGAGTCAGCGGGCACAACCGCACTTGGCCACCCAGCATGAGAAGTCTTAGAAATCTCTTGCCAAATGCATGGGCTTTTGCTTTGTGCTTCTGTACATAGGCTTTAATATAAAAGTGACATAAATTCAAAGTGCAAGTGGTACTTTCAGAAGGTGTTCTAGGTTTTCTTTGGCTTCGCACTACCACTCCCTTTGGAGTATACGCATCTCATTTGGAGAAGCCAGGCTGTCCTCTGCAAGCCTGTGACTGTGTGGTACACGTCTCCCCGCTGCCACTCCACCCAAGTTTCTCTCTTTGCTCCTCCATCTGCTGGGCCTGAGATAGATGGTCCATGGTGCCACCAGAACTCATGGGTCCCTGTGTAGGGAGGACCCAGTGCAGGCTAAGCTGTGATCCCAGCTCAGAGGTCAGGCATGTCTGGGGTATTTGGAGAAGTGACACATAATGAAAGGAGACACATCCCCTGCACCCTGCCCTGACCCCACAGGCATTGATCTGGAGAATATCGTGTACTACAAGGATGACACCCACTACTTCGTGATGACAGCCAAGAAGCAGTGCCTGCTACGGCTGGGAGTGCTGCATCAGGTGGGGCCCAGGCCCAGGCAGGAAGGGACTGAATGGTGGACCCTGGGAGGTAGGGTCCAGGCCTGGACATGGTCTCCCCCTGGGTGTGGAGGGAGTCCATTCTGTCTGCAGTGGCACTTTCTCAACCTCAATAAGCTCTTATCCTCTGAGACTTACATGGCCACTTGAATCCTATTTTGGGCTCAACACCATATACCAGTCACAGCACTGCACTCCATGAGGACTAAACTCCACGAGGGGTTTTGTCTGTCTCTTCCTTGCTGATGATTCCCAGAGCTTAGAATGGTGCCTGCTATGTAGTAAGCACCCTGAAGGTATCTGCTGAATGAACTAGTTGAACACATGCAATGATGCTGGGCCTGGGAGGCAGGATGTTCAAAGTCTAGTCCCAGCTCAGCCTCCAACTGCTGTGTAATCTGGGGAAGCCCATTCCTGGGGCCTCAGGATGTGTACCTGCTATACCTAAGGGAATGGGACACCGATGGTTCTGATCTGTTGGCCATGCAGGACTGGCCTGATACTGAACGGCTGCTCGGCAGTGCCAACGTGGTGCCCGAGGCTTTGCAGCGATTTGCTCGGGCAGCTGCCGACTTCGCCACCCACGGCAAGCTTGGGAAGCTGGAGTTTGCCCAGGACGCCCATGGGCGGCCGGACGTCTCTGCCTTTGACTTCACAAGCATGATGCGAGCAGAGAGCTCTGCTCGGGTGCAGGAGAGGCACGGCACCCGCCTGCTGCTGGGGCTGGTCGGGGACTGCCTGGTGGAGGTGAGGGCTCAGTGTTCTCTGATTGGGGAGTGGCTCTCTAGGTTCCGTGTAAGGAGGCATGGGGGTTCCCTGGTTGGGGGAAGAAGCGGCCTCATGGGAAGGGGAGGGTAATAAAAGGTTTACTGTTGTAAAGGAGCTGAGGGTGGCTCGGTGGTGTCAGGGGGCGCCCCCTGCTCTGGCCCTGGGGGCATGTGGGCTTGGGCAACTCTGTTGGGGTGGGCCCTCTGTTGGACTCTAACTGAGCTGTTTCTTTTCCTTCTGACCCTGCAGCCCTTCTGGCCCCTGGGCACTGGAGTGGCCCGGGGCTTCCTGGCAGCCTTTGATGCCGCCTGGATGGTGAAGCGGTGGGCAGAGGGTGCTGGGCCCCTAGAGGTGTTGGCGGAGCGGTGAGGCCTGAGTTGGGGGGTGGGGCGGGGCAGGACTAGATGTGGGACAAGACTCAGGAATAGGCTTGGAGATGCTGGGTGAATAGATGAGGGAGTGGATAAAGGAGAATAAGGCAAAAGCCTGGTGGTTGTTGAGGGGTGAGTGCTAATGGTGCTCTCCTGCTCGTGCCCGTCCCTCACCCTCATCCCCCTAGAGAGAGCTTGTACCAGCTCCTGTCACAGACATCCCCAGAGAACATGCACCGCAATGTGGCGCAGTATGGGCTGGACCCTGCCACCCGCTACCCCAACCTGAACCTCCGGGCTGTGACCCCCAATCAGGTCAGAACTCCTGGCATCACCCTCCACCCCAAGCCTTCCCAGGGCAGCTGCCCCACCCCAGGTCAGGCCTTGCCTCCTGGTCCACGCAGTCACTGTCCCTCTGGGTGAGCCCCACCCAGGCAGCCCTCCCCCATGGGCTGAGCAGGTGTGTGGTCAGCCCGCCTGGAGACCTGAAAGGGGCTGCCGTAGGTACGAGACCTGTACGATGTGGAAGCCAAGGAGCCTGTGCGGAGGATGAGTGACAAGACAGACTCCGGAAAGCCAGCCACTGGTGAGCAGGCCTCCTCCAGGGCCATGTCTAAAACATTGACCGAACAGTGATGCGTAAGCACCGACAGCAGTTGCAGCCGCTGGCAGCAGGGAGCAGGGTGCTGGAGCCCTGCTGGGTTGGGGGGGGGAGATTGGGGGCGTCCTGGAGAGCACAGGGCAGCAGCCGTTTGGCAGCCTGTGTAGAGTATCTCAGCACTTTAACCAGTGCTGGATCACTGGATGGCAGCCACGCCACGTTGCGCTGTTCTCAGCTATCCTGCCTCTTCCCACCTGGCAGACCCCAAGCCTGCCTCTTGTTTTAGCCTCTGGGCTACCCTTGCCCCTCAGTTCATAGCCTGTTGGC
This sequence comes from Okapia johnstoni, assembly GCA_024291935.2. Classification (NCBI taxonomy): domain Eukaryota; kingdom Metazoa; phylum Chordata; class Mammalia; order Artiodactyla; family Giraffidae; genus Okapia; species Okapia johnstoni. Next base: position 57,164,666 of record CM044317.1, on the reverse strand, counting down.
CTCTCTGTGGCTAGCAGTGATTTCACTTTATTCCCCCCAAAGATTTTTTTTCGAATGAGAAAATGGGGATGAAGGAGGTGCTGCTCACATTGTTGGGCACTGGGTGCCTGCTTCTGGCTCTCGTACAGACCCCACAGCCAGCAGCTGGGCTCTCTCTGCGGGCTGGAGTGCTGGGTACAAGCGCAACCTCCTCTTCCTAGGGGCGGCAGGCTCCCAGGAGGAGCTGCTGCGCTGGTGCCAGGAGCAGACGGCTGGGTACCCAGGTGTCCATGTCACCGACCTGTCTTCCTCCTGGGCTGACGGGCTGGCTCTGTGCGCCCTGGTGCACCGGCTGCGGCCCGCCCTACTGTGAGTCAGGGACTGGGGATTGGCGGTCCCTGACAGACCCTCCCTCTCTTCCATGCCTCTGCGCCTCCCCCTGCAGGCAGTGTGGAATGGCAGGGAATCACCATGTAAGAGGTGGCACAGCCACTGCATCCCAGCACCATCACTTGCTAATAATCCTGCTCTAGTTGCTTCACCTCCCTAGAGATAGTACTCCTGCCCCTCTGCCCATAAGCATGCATTCAATAGGGAGAGCTTTGTGAGTGGTGAAGGCCCCTCAAGGCCAGAAGCTGTTGTCATTGGGTGGGTGATGGTGGGTGTGCAGCAGAGAATAAAAACCCTTCCTGTCCTCGCCTCCCTTTCCCTTTATTCCTCCCCTGCTGCTGTCTCCCCTTTCCGTGGGGTCAGGTTCTGGTCTCCCACTGACCTTTCTCCCTGCTGCCCCATAGGGAACCCGCCGAGCTCCAGGGAATGGGGGCTCTGGAAGCTACTTCTTGGGCGCTGAAGATGGCAGAGCATGAGCTGGGCATCACACCAGTGTTGTCCGCACAGGCGATGGTGGCAGGGAGTGACCCACTGGGCCTCATTGCCTACCTCAGCCACTTCCATAGTGCCTTCAAGAGCATACCACACAACCCAGGTGAGCTGCAAGACGGGTGGGACGACAAGGGTGTGTGTGTGAGAGAGGGACAGATAGAGAGCAAGAGCGCCCTATAAGGGACATCCTGGGAGAGGTATCCTTTATCCTTCTGGGCTGGCTCACAGCTATCTCTTCTGGGGATATAGTATCGCCCCTGATCTCCACAACTCTCCTCACAGGCTCAGTCAGCCAAGGCTCCCCAGGCACTGCCAGCGCTGTACTGTTCCTTGGCAAACTGCAGAGGACCCTGCAACGGACCCGGACTCAGGTGGAGAGTTTGGGTGGGGTTGGGCTGGGCAGTGGGGTTCTTATGGGGGTCCCTGAGGTGATGAGGACGACATCCTGAATGGGAGGAAAGGGAGAAGTGGGGGCTCAGAGCCCATGCTTAGAATGTAGGACTTGTTGCAGGAAAATGGGGAGGATGCTGGTGGCAAGAAGCCTCGCCTGGAGGTAAATGCACGCAGGGGCTGGACAGTCCCTTCCCTGAGGTACTCTCCCATGTCCTGTCCCTCAGGTCTTGCTTGCTACCCAAGCTCCTGTACCCAACCCCCCATCCAGTCTCACTGCCTTTCCCTTCCAGTTCTTTCATCTGCACACATGACTCCCTAACTGACCCTGTCCCTTTACCTCTAGGCCTGAGCACTTACCTTTTCAGGTAGAGGCTGAGACCCCAAGTACTGAGGAGCCACTTGTCCCAGAGCCTGATGAACCAATGACACCGCCATCCCAGCAGCAGGACGTGAGCACAGGGGCCCTGTCTGCAGGCAAAGGCCTGGGAAGGGCAGGGAGGTGTGTTTCAGGGGAAGGGCAGACCTTGGCTTTGACTCCAGCTGACCTGGGACCTGGGGGTCACTGCAGGCCAGTGCTGAGGATCTGTGTGCACTTTGTGGGCAACACCTCTATATCCTGGAACGCCTCTGTGCTGATGGCCGTTTCTTCCACCGGAGCTGCTTCCGCTGTCATATCTGTGAGGCCACATTATGGCCAGGTGGCTATAGGCAGCACCCAGGAGATGGTGAGTGGGCCTGGGAGGCATTCAGAGGGACTCTGCGTTTGGCCCTACCGGACGGGGTCAGGAACTTGAAAGTGGAGAGGAACCAGGGTGCTGGGCATGAGGCAGAAAAACAAGCTGAAGATAACGCTTTCTCCCAAGCTCAGTCTTCTCTGTCCCCTCCAAAGCCCCAGATGTGGGGTCCTGAGAAACCAGGAGGCTGGTAGAAATTCACCAGCAAATGTACTCTTGTCACGCCCACCTTCCCTGATAGTCTGAGTATCTGATCCTTGGTCTGCCTACATCTGATGCCTCCTTCCCTCTCCCACCTTCCCAGGATATTTCTACTGCCTCCAGCACCTGCCTCAGACAGGCCACAAAGAGGATGGCAGCGATAGAGATCCTGAGAGTCAGGTAAAAGCTGTGGAAGTGTGTGGTGGGGGGATGAGGAGGAGGAAAGGGCTCCCCTGGCCCAGCAGACTGCACGGGGGGAAACTGAATATCCTCCACTAGAGTATAAACTCCACGATGGCAGAGATCTTTGTCCTGTTTTACTTACTGACTTATTTCAAGTATCCAGAACACTGCCTGACACTGTTCAGTAAATGGCACAAATGGATGAATGCCAGGGCCCACATCTGTCTCAAGGGGCAGCCTCAGCCCACGCTGGGCAGGTCACTGACCAGAACATTTGGTGGATTTTTTAGGACCTTCCTATGCCAAGTGAGAATAACATGCCATCAGGCCCCGCGACTCCCATGGCCCTCCACCAAGGGACCAATCCTGTCCCAAGCCCCAGCCAGCCCACCCGTCGACTGATCCGCCTCTCCAGCTCAGAACGCCAGCGTTTATCCTCCCTTCATCTCACCCCTGACCCGGAAATGGAGCCTCCACCCAAGCCCCCCAGAAGCTGCTCTGCCTTGGCCCGCCAAGCCCTGGAAGCAAGCTTCAAGGGTTGGGGAATGCCTGTCCAGAGTCCTCAGGGTAGCTGCTGGCTCAGGGTGGGGATGGGGTGGGTGGTTTTGGATTCTTGGGACAGGGATGTGGGGCATGAGGAGGGAGGTCGTGGGGATTCCAGCCCATGTCCACGTCATGCTCAGTTCTTGAAGCCATGGAAAAGGGGGAAGAAGAGAGTTCCTCGTCCAGTGAAGAGGAAGCAGAGGAAGAGGAAGATGTACCTTTGGACTCAGACATGGAACAGGTTAGTGGGAAGAACCTGGCCACCTATTCTGCCCAAGCCAGCACACATCCACTAAACACACCCCTCCCCTCACCCAGGAGAAACCCACAGCACCCAGCCTCTTCTGAGCCCAGATGTCTCCAAATGTCTTCTCACCTGGCCTGACTCTTTCATGTCTCTAAGCCTCTACCTTTTCTATCAGAACTTACCCCACTTCCAGCCTAGGATCCTTCTGGTCCCTCTTAAATAGAGCTTCCCCAACCCCTATCCACCTGACTCTGTCACAGTTTCTGTGGAACTTGGCTAAAAACTCAGGCACCATGAACAATTATCCAACGTGGCGTCGGACTTTGCTGCGCCGGGCCAAGGAGGAGGAGATGAAGCGGTTCTGCAAGGCTCAGGTGCGGCCTCAGGGTTCCCAGAGGTTCTGATGGGGTCAGAATCCTGAGACTGGGGATCAGAGCTCCTCTGGGACTCTGTTCTTGAGCAATGACCAGACTCCTGGTCCCTCTGTCTTGTACTCCTCAGGCCATCCAGCGGCGACTAAATGAGATCGAGGCTGCTCTAAGGGAGCTGGAGGCCAAGGGCACGAAGCTAGAGCTGGCTTTGAGGAGCCAGAGCAGTGAGTGAAGACGGGAGGGATAAACCAGGAGACCTCTGCCTCCTGGCACTGTGTTCTGCCCCCAGCAACCCCCAAACTGCTAGGTCTGGCTCACAGCAGGCTCTATTCCTCATGCCACGACTCCTATGATCCTGGCTAGAGGCCTGACTGGCCCCCTTTCTTATCAGGTTCCCCTGAAGAGCAAAAGGCATTATGGGTGGAACAGCTGCTACAGCTCGTTCAGAAGAAAAACAGCCTGGTGGCCGAGGAGGCTGAGCTCATGATCACGTAAGGGGTGTCAGGGTTGGGGAGTGGGGGACAGTGGCATTGAGTCAGGCAGGCCCCAGCCAGGTCTTTGGCCACCCTAGGCATCTGTGCCTTTTCTATTCCTGCCCTCCACAGAGTGCAAGAGCTGAACTTGGAGGAGAAACAGTGGCAGCTGGACCAAGAGCTACGAACCTACATGAACCGGGAAGGTAGGCAGGATGTGGGGAGAGGCTGGTATTTGCACAAGCCTCGTGACTGCAGATACTGCCCAGCAACAATCCTCCAGTCTGAGTACCTCTGAAGGCTGAAATGCCTCCTGAATTGCCTCTTGAACTGAAGGACGCCAGAGGATGGGGCGCCAAGCCCCTACTCTGCCCTTCAGTCAGAGCTGCCCAACTGAGCTTTTACACCAGATTTCCTTTAAGAATGATGTTGCAGCTAAACAATGCTAGAAAACCATTAGTGTTGATGAGCCAGTTTCACAGGGTGGGAAACAGCAGAGGTTGCAGAAGTCACACAGGCAGGATGAGGCTGTGCGTCTTGTGCCTCTCTGCCACATCCTCTGTCCTCTAAGCTTCATCTCCTCCCTTCAGAAACCCTAAAGACAGCTGCCGATCGGCAGGCTGAGGACCAGGTCCTGAGGAAGCTACTGGATGTGGTGAACCAGCGAGATGCCCTCATTCGCCTCCAGGAAGAGCGCAGGCTCAGTGAGCTGGCCTCAGAGCCGGGGGTCCAGGGCTAGAAGAGGGCAGGCTGCCTGACTTACCTGCCAGGAAGATCGCCTTACCCCAGGATAGCACTACCCTGTGTTCATCTGGGCTGCCTGGGAGAGGGCCTCAGTGTTTACAATAAAAAGTTTCTGACATAGACAGGACTTCTGGCTAGTTGCAGATGAGGTGGGGACTGAGCAGGGAGGGCAGACGGGTGGGAGCCCAAAGGTCTACACTGTGACAGTCACGCTGATCCTTGGCCCCAGTCACTGCCTCTACAAGGAAAAAGGCCAAGCCACAAAAGTGTCAAGCTTTATTGTTCCTCAGCTCTGTTTCCCTCCTGCTGCCCTAGGAGCAGGGCTGGCTGGGACTCTGGGCCCAGGTCCTGGGCCTCCCTTGCCCTTCCCAGCACATGCTGAAGCTCGGCCCGGGTCTTACACAAGCCCTTGGCCTCCTGCACGTGGAAGAGGTAGAAGGCACCTGCCCCCAGCACCAGTCCTACACTGGGGGTCCAGAGGAGTAGAGCAGCTTCCCTGATCCATCCTCCGGCCGCCAGGGCACACAGCAGCACCAGGAGAAGCAGCCCTAGACCAACTGCATAGCCGGCCATAGTGGCCCACCAGCGAGCTTGAGCCATGCCCTGGTCCACTTCTGCCCAGGCCTCCCTTAGCACACTGGTCAATGGTGACCTCTCTGCTGGTCCTACAACAAGGCAGGACAGTGGGGAGGCAGAATAAGGGTCAGAGTGGAGGGGGTACCTGTGGTGGGGAAGGGCCAAAGAGAAGGATGCAGATGACTCACCATGGGTAGGGCTGGGCTTGTGCTGGGGGGGGCTGTGTCTCACACACAGAGTAGCCATCAGGGCCTCATGATCAGAGAAGGGGGGGCCGCTGTAAGGGTCATGGCCTGTAGTAGTTTTCAGAGTCTTACAGGAGATGTATAGCCCAGACACTGCCTAGGAAAAGGGCCAAAGAGAAACTTCTATTTGGAAGTGTGTCCAGAGAACCAGTTCCTGGCTATCCATTCTCCAGTTACCAGTGACGTAAGACTAGACGAGCTGGACAAAGGATCAGCACAGGCTGGTGAGAGATGAAGAGACACAGTGGGTGCAACGGGGAGAGGCCTGACCTTATAAAGTACATAGTCGATGCGGATGCCCAAGGGAAATGGCCCCAGCTCCTGTTGCTTGACGTAGCAGTTTTTGGGTACCATTGTACAGCCTTCTTCAGAACCCTAGGTGAAGAGTGGGCTTGAGTGAGGATGCAGGGGAAGGAGGAGGGAAAGAGGCTGAGGGTGTAGGTGGGGAAGTAATTAGACAGGTCCTCACCTTGAAGTCCCGGGTCTCCAGATAGGCATCATGCAGCCCGGTCCACTCCTTCAGCAGCCGGCAGCCCAGGTCCTTTGGGTGCAAGTTGAGGTCCCCACACAAGAGAACCACATCAGCCTTCTTGGATGTGTGGCTGGAGGAACCAAGATGGTGAGAACCTCATCAGTTCTGCCCTAAAAGTGGGACCTTACAGCCACCCTTCAGTCCCTGGATCCCACCCTATTTCCCCTGTTAAGCCCAGGCTCACACACTGGATGAACTGGGCCAGTTCCCAAGCTTGGGCCACACGATGTGCTAGGTAGACGTCTTTCTGTCGATTGTACTCAGCATGGAGCTACACAAGATAGAGGAGACAGTAACAGATGAGACTCAAGGTCCCAAGGACAGGTGTAAATCAAGTTTGTCTGTCACTTGGCATGGTGCTTGGTAAAATACGTGTGAACTTTGCCTACTGGCCTTAGGAATCCTGCCCCCACAACTCACCCCAAGGTGACTCCACCAAAAGCATCCCCTCTCTCCCTCCCAGGACCCGGCTGTCTCTCCCAGCCCTAAGCACTGTGGGCTTCACTCACGTGGGTCACGTAGGCATTGAGCACCAATCCACTTAGATGGAATACCAGCAGCCCCACAGCCTTCCCACAGAACCAGTCACAATGATGGATCTGCAGGCAGGAGTGGGACAGAACTCAGAGCACTGCCACCCTCTCTCTGCTCATCCCTTGCAGTCCTAGGAAGGTTACCTCCTTTACTATGTGTTAGTGGAGGGGGGGAGGGTGGTGGAAGAGTTTGGAGATCAGACTCACCATGTAGGGGTAGCCATTGAGGGTGAAGACATGCTGGGTGAATTCCTGGATTGGGTGTTTGGAGAAGACACAGAGACCACTGCCAATGATGCCGCTGAAAGCCAAATCCTGGTTAGCAGTCACAAAAGCAGAAGAGAAATACCCAGCCCTTTCCCCCTCCCTTGTCTCCCAGCTCTTATCAGCTACTTTTTCTTCTCTTTCTGCAGCTGATGGAAGCTCATGTGTTAGTTGCTTGTGTGGGGTGATAGGACGGCCTGATAGTAAGTCTGATGAGCTGTAGAGCTAGATCTTCCTCATTCCACCTTCTCCTGCTTCCACACCCAGAGAAGAGAATGCTGGGGGAGAGGAAGCAGGGTGCAGACAGCATAGGGAGGAGGGGCTGGCAAGGCCAAGCACCTCAAGGTCTGAAACTAGGCTTCCAGGACAATTGGCTGCTCACCTCCTGAAGTAGTGTGCAGCTGGGTAGGTGGGCAACAGCTTTTGTCTCAAGTACTGGAAGTCCTGTTCACTCCACACCTGGGGGAAAGGGTTAAAGATACCTTCCCGGCCCTTCCTCCTGGGAGAGCGACCCCATCCCCGCTGCCGCCCCTGCAGCCCGGTTCCGCACGGCCCCACCTCCTCCAGTAGAGCTAGGTCGAAGCTCTCCATGTTTAGAAAGTCTCCCAGGCGCTTCACGCGGTCGGCGCGATGCTTGCTCAGGTAGGGAATGCCCCTGAGGACGAGAAGCGCAGGGGGGAGGTGACAGCTGCGGGCGCTCGGGGGCAGTACCGGAGTTGGGGCCAGGGACCGGCCGTGGAGGTGCGGGTTGCCCCCAACAACCCGAAGCTTAGGGCAGGGGAGCGCCGTGGCCCGGATGTGAGGAAGGCCTCCTTCCTCTGGCAATGCGGGTGCGGGCGGAACGCGGCCCCAGACCCGCGTTGGGGGGCGCACTTACCAGCAGTTGAGGTTAAAGACCCTCAGTCGCAGGGTGAAGTTGGGCTTCATGGCGGGGACGCTCGGCGGCGCGGGACGGTTCCGCCTCCAGAGCGACGGCCGCGACGGGGACACGCGCGGGCGGCGCTCCTCCCGGGGCACTGCGTACAGGTGGCCGCCCGGCTCCCGCGCTCCCCGGAAGGCCGCGGCGCCCTAATGCACGCGCCTGGGGGCGGATTCCCGCGTTACCCAGGCAACCGGCCGGCGGGGGCCCAATCTGGCGGCGCGCCAACCCGGAAAGGCGCTCTGCCGTGAATTCTGGCGCTGACCGGAGGCAACGGCCGCGCTGGAGGACCCTGGGCGGGGGCAGAGGGATCCCAGAGGCGGGGTCGGGGGGCGCTCTCAGATGAGGTTCTGGGGAGCGGCGAACCGGACTGAGGCACGCGGGACGTGGGCTCCGCGTTCCTTTTCTCCGAAGCTCGTCCCTGGTGGCGGCCGCCTACAGGTCCTCTCCCGCCTCTCTGCCGGCTCAACAGCAACAGGAGCAAAGTTGAGGAAAGGCCGGGCCTTCGCCGACCGCCCCGCCCCTCTCTTCCCCGCGAGAGGCGGGGGCGGGGCCGCGCGGTGGTTGCCCTGGCGACGCGCAATGTTTGTGACCCGAGGAGTCCCCACGCGCAGGCATGGCGAGCCAGCAGCAGTCGGTTCCGTGCATCTCGCGGTCGCCACCCGAGCAGCCGCTTCAGGTGAAGGTGGTGGGGCTTTTCAAGAGCTCCAGCTTTCAGATCGCGAAGAGCGCCGCTGAGGTAACTGCGAAGAAACCTCAAGTGCGACCCGCTTCCCGGTCTTGCATCACCTGGTGGCGGGGGTCGAGGTTCAGGGAGGGGTTGTCCCGGCTGGGGTTGGCTGTGTCAGAATGGATCTGAGCGTGCAGGTGGCAAGTGCCGGTCTGGGCAGGAGTTCCACTTCGAGAAGGGCTGCCTTTAACGGGAGATTCGAGTGAAGGACTCGTTCAGACCCTTGCTGGGAATTAAAGGTGATTCCTATCTATACATTAACACATTTTATTCCACATTAATTTTTAATTGAAATTACAGCTTTTGAAACTCCGTGGAAAAAATATTACCATATAACTTCATAAAATACTTAACAAGCAACATTATCATTAATTGAATGTCACTGAAAAGTTGATTAGATCTACTATTTATATTAAATTAAAAATATTCTAATCGAAAAAATATTACCATATAACTAGCTGATTTTTTACAAACTCCTTCCCCAAATGATTTTTGAAAGCTATTCATTCGGGGGGAGTTGTTTTTTCTTTTTTTTTTTTTCTTTAAATTTTCTATAGCAGTCACTACATCCCAGTCGAATTAGCTGCTTAAGGAATTTCTTAACAAATGACCCCCAAGTGCTCTGGAGAATCCAGACATTTCTTTGTAAACATGCAGAACATTGTAAAATGAAAAACACTTTAAGTAACTGAAAGAATTTGGCCAGGTCTGCAATGCTGCAGCACTCCTATAACCCGAACACAGGAGAAATGTAGAAGTATGTGAAATGTTGAAATATAAAATTCAGCATGTCTTTGGGGTTTGCTCCAGAAATGCTGTTATAAGATTAGGCCAAGCTTCTCTCCTTCAAAACTACACTAGACTACAGGACAATGCCTTATTAAAGTTTGTATCTCCCAAAGTACCCAGCTGGATCACTTGACACAAAATGTTCCCAAATAGAAGAATCTTTAGAAATTCCTAACTTCTTGCCTGCTCCAAGTCCACAGAGTTACAGTTTTGAGTTTACATCAAATCAGGAAATAGTGACTAATTTGTGAAATAGGTGAAGTCTCAAGATGAAGAGAACAAGTGATGAGAAGTCTGAAAACAGTCTGTGTTAGCTGCACTGATGGGATCAGCAAAGTTACATGGCCCACAACTGTATTTAATGAGTTGTAGGGATTTTTTTCTCTTGCTTTTTCTTAGCTCCTTATCTGAAGGAGCATGTTTTCTTCATACGGTAGAGAAGATGTTGGCAGATGTTTTTCTGTAAAGTCCGTACATAAAATTGTTAGGCCTTTGGAGCCACAGGCTCTCAGTCATGACTACTCAACTCTGTCCTTGTGCAAAAGCAGCCACAGAAAGTTTGTAAATGAATGGTGGTTTTCCAATAAGACTTTTATTCT